>JAUMJJ010000209.1:0-1315642 GCA_033556795.1 Tapera naevia | reverse complement strand
CGTTGACATAGCTTTATGCATCATTCTGAACTCAGTCCCATATGGCTTCTGCTCACTTATTAGTGGAAATTAGTAGGGAGACTGGCAGTGGTAATACCTACTGTATATTAAAGTCAGAAGAGTTAAATATGTCTACGCACTTTGTGGTGGGCTCTTGAGGTGAAATCTTGTATTATTTTGAATATTGCCAGTGGTATAAAGTGAAGTTGTCACCTAAAGTGTCCACTGTACGAGACAAAAATAAATGCTTCCAGTGTGTTACTCTGGGCACATACCTTCTGGATGCTTCCACTGAAGGGCCTGAGGATCCCAGAGTTCTTTTTCACAGCATCATAACTAGGGACTCCGCCAATAAATATATCAGAGCTGCACTTAATCTGTGTGAAAGCCCCCTGCAAGAAACATAGGAATAACATTTTATTGCAGTAGCTGGAACCATACTTGTATTTTCAGATTAGCTTATATTACATATTATAGCTTACTTGTCCTCTTCTGTTAATTGCATTTCTTTGTACAATTCTCTGAAAAAAGCCCATGTAAGTCACTGTCTACTGACTGTGCTTTCTCCTATTCAGAACTACCTGAAAAATTTCAAGTATTTCAAAACGGGAATACTGAAGGGGAAAAAAGGGGGGATTGATTCATTCTGATTTCTGACTGCATATCTAGCTCTTTTTGCACCTTGATGTGAATCTAAAGTCAGAGCAAAGTCCATGGAACAGAAACTCATTTAATGTTTCCAAGATTTTAAAAGCTAATCCATAGCAAGACACAGGGCTAAACGGGAAAAAAAAAATAAGTTTGCACTAGTTACCAGAAGCAGTTGCTTAGGATATCTGATGGGACTCATCAGCATCCTGGAGTCAACTGGAAGATATTTACAGCTAAGAACAGAAAATCCGTGTAATTCCAGTTCTGCAGAAGCTCCTGTGATTTCTTTGTCAGCAACTCCAAGCCAATGTCCTTCTGCAGCTGCACTATAGCACTCAGAGAAAAAAAATGGGAGTCTTCATCTTGACTCATCACATATCTAAAGAAGTCTCCACTGTTCTGTTTGAATGTTTCCCACTCAACCTGTTTCTTGACAGACAACTGGGATTTTGATTTATTTTTTTTTTCAATAAAAGTCTAACGGTAAATAGTTTCCCAGTTTGCAAAAAAAAATGCAGATTCTGTTAATAGAATCTGAAGTCTGGTTTTCTGGCCACTTACCGCTAGGAAAGATTAAAAGACATTTGCTAAGCAGTTCTAGACTTATGTTGCTGGGATAAAAAAAAAGTACCTCTGTGTCTATATCTGACTGTTTAGAGAGAATACCCTTCTCGGCACAAGTAAAGTTTGACCATATTAAAAAATAGACTCAATAGCTTTTAATATTTTATTAAATTAAAATATTCATTAATAAACTCTTTTAATAGTTTATTAAAAATTAGACTCACTATGACTGCTTGGTGAGGAAGAATAAGATGCAAATTATCAGCTGTTTGGGTATTCCAGGAATTACTCTGTCCTGAAAATCACTTTTGCAAGGAAAAGTCAAAGAAACAATTCTCTTCTGGCCTACCTTTCCAACACAATATCCAGAGATACGTAAAAACAGGTCTTTGTGCACAGCCTGTGTAGTTTACAATTTTGTCATTTTATAGTCTAACAGCCATAATCAAGACAACTCATGCCATATGCTCACCTCTGCCATTCCTTCCACTGGCTTTTGTTTGTCCACTTGTAGGATACCATTCTTTGCTGTGCGAGATACGCGCAACTCATGCCACTGACCCAGACTGATAGGTTCTTCACTCCTGTTTTAAGGGGAAGACAATTTTCAAGTAATTCACTCTTCTGTCTTTCTGATATTTTCAAATGTTACTGTGCTAAAAAGTGAAGTCCATTGGGATTATTTTCTAAATAAAAATAAAAAAGAAACACTACTTTCCTTACAAGTAATATAATTTCTGAGCCCCATCAGCAAAGGAAAATGAGACCATATTCTGATAGCAAATAACAAGCACTCTTATTCATAAATAAAATGTTTCTATAATTGGCACGCATTTCATCTGTATCTACGTTAATTTTTTCCGCATAGTGATTTATAATACATAAAGAAGAATTTTTGTCTCAGTTTTATATCCTCATTTCACAATGACATAAGTTTGGGGATAAAGCTTCACACTTAATGGTTCAGTCTAGTCCCACATTATTCATCCCATTTAAAAAGTATTTTGTGTTGGCTTATCAGCTGTATTTATGCAGCCTGTTGGAGGGACATCTAGACACAGCTACAGACACGCAGCCTGGCTGATGTTTAAGGGGAAGTAACTAAAATATGATCCTAATGATGTGATGAGATCCTGGCTAGGAACGATAATTCCCAGTTGCGCAAAGCATTCATGAGTCTCAAAGGAAGTATTTTAAAACTGTTTGTACAATCTTTATTAGTTCAGTGCTAATACGAATAGCAGTCCATACAAAGCGCAAAACCACTTTCAAGTCTTTTTACTACAATGATTTAAATATTTTATATCTAAATGTTATCCTGCAGTCCTTCCTCCAGGAGCAATAAAAGCATGTCAAGCTGCAAATGGTCAAGCTGCAAAAATTAGAAACTGTTTCTAGCTTTTAATGAAAAAAATACAAAATTGTTTTGGGTGAAGTAATGTTTTGTATTTTCAGGCTACTTACATTTAGAAATTAAAAAGAAAGATACACTTCAAAATGAATGAACTGAAAAAAATATAATTTGAAATAACGAGCCAAAAATTATTCAAATACTGATTAAAAAAAGGGTATACAATTCTAAAAATTTGAAAACAACAATTTAATTTTTGGGGTTTTTTTTTTGCTCCTCCAAATTTTCTCAAAGTCCATTTTCAACTACTTGGATGATGCTGGCAATATTGTTTTGACAATTGCTTCAGAAATCTCCATAAAAAAATATCCAGCAATGCCACTCACTTGTCTTATGTAGCAGTATTTAGTGTTTAACTAGCTTGGGTAAATCAATAGGTAATAGAATTTAATCACCTTGAAGAACTTAATATATACATACAAAGGAACCAGATAGGTTTGGTTACCTAATAAGTGGCCATACATACATATTATCTTCTCTGCAGATTACGTCATCATCATGCCAATCCTCCTGCTCCACCAGATTTAATTACAATTAGGGATAATTAAGATTCGCAGAGTCACCATTTCAGAGCTGCAAGCTATTTTCTTGACTCACAGGCTTTTTTAAACCAGCGTGAGTTTGGTAACACTTTCGGAAGACATTTGAACACTTCTGATGCTTCACGTACTGGGGTGTTAAGGATTACTTCTCCCTGCACAAACCAAACCTAAAAACTATATCAATTTATGAAGTTCTTGATCCTGTAAATTTCTGGCCAAGGGAAATGCCAGGGGACAGCAAATTCTCCTCTGAAATATTTGGTAAATAGCTCTTGTTCTGCATTTATCCGTTTGCTTAGCATCCCTACTCCCTCCTGAGCTCCCTGCATACACTGTGCTGCTTCAGGCAAAATCCAAGCTTCACCAATGTTAGCTTTATTACTGCTGCTGCCACACATAAATGACCGTGCCCTATCCTTAATTATAAAACCACTACAGTTGTGTCATTATTATTTTATAATATTTAGTAGTCTGGTCCTATGAAAGAGATAGCCAGGATGACCAGAGCTATAACCCTATTTAGGACAAAGGTCAGGTGTGAAGCAGTATCGTGAAGATCAAGACAGATTGCTAAGTAGGTATCCACTGAGCAGGCACAAAATCCAGGGAGTCTACTCATCTTATCTAATCTCTGACAGCGTTGATGACAGGGTACAAGTGGCACACATTATCTAGAAAAAAGGCCTGATCAAGACATCCTGCCAACTTTCAAGACCTGCCAGTCTCGTGAGTCTTCCCACTACCCAGCTATGACTCCACACTCTTTTTCACCAATGAATGCGGCCCAGGTGAGACCTAGTGCCCTGCTTGCTCTTCTGCTTTCCAATAGAAACGGGCAGTTTGCACTCTGAGGCACTTGCTTGTCTCTCTTGCCCTATTCTAGAAGCACACATCTTAGTTAACCTTTAACCTAAGGTGTTTTGAAGTGCTACAATATTTTTTGGAGGGGGGGAAACGTCTAATTTAACATCTTACGGTTGCTAGTAGGATTAGACAGAAGTAATCAGAAAAAGATTGAAGGCTTTCTTAGGAAGGGCCATTTCCAATTGGAGCAAAGGTCTCTGACATTAGCTACTTCTGCTGCAAGAGAAAAGAAGAGGGAAAGTATGGAGTGATTCTTTCCTTCATATATCCTTCCAGCTGCTGGCAACTTGTCATTTAGTAATTTCCTGAGTCAGAGGCTACATCCGTACAATTCTGTTTGATCTCCCTCAATGGAGCTTTCTTCAAATTTGTCCATTTTTTTTCTTTTTTTAACCTATTTATAGTTCTGGCATCTGTAATATGCTGTGACAACTAGTTTCCACAACGTATTTACGTTCTGCGTGAAAAAAGTCTTATTTTCTTTGTTTGCTGTATTTTGGTTTGCAGTGTCACTGGGTTCATTCTAATTTTCCATATTGAAAAAATATAGAATAAGCATTCCTTGTTTATCTCCATGTCACTCACAATTTAAAAACTTTCATCATACTTCCATGAAACTCTTCCTTTTTTATGTTGAAGAGTCCTGCTGTATTTTTTGAATTTGTTTCTGTCCCTCCCCTGGATGTCAACACTACTCTCCTTTTGTAATTTTGCTAATTTCTTCTGAAATGAAGTGAACAGAATGGCAAGTTCTCAAGACAGAGTGCATTGTGGATTTTTGCAGAGGCATTGTTCCTTATTCCATTCCTAATAATTCTCTGCATTATACTTGCATTTATATATTTGTCTCTAAGCAGGTAGTTGTTGCTTTCATAGAACTACACATGAAGACTCCAGGTGCTTTCTCTGTCTAAAATCCTAACTGTATAGCCACAGCTGTCCATTGGTAGGGTTGTGCTTTATTTTGCACTTGCTTCCTTGAAATTCTATCTCTCACTTTCTTCCTAATAGGAAAAATTTTTCCTAATCTCACTATAGCCAAAATTCCTGATGTCCATCCACAGGAAACATGGCATGCAAGACTTGTAGGCAGTGTAGGCATTTTACATAAGAATATTTCTAAACACTAGGTTAGTCTGATCTAGCTGGCACCCTCTTGGGCCACATCCAAAGTACTAAGTGCCTCTGTCTGGCCCGTTCCCTTTTCAGAAGAGCCCAGAGAAAGGTTGTCCAGGGACTGGGCATTCAGTTACACAGAGAGAAAGCAGCCCTTTTTTTTGAGGGATTTCATTGTTCCTGTTCCAGACATTAATTTTAGAACATAATGAAATATTCTCAGAAGGTCTACCTTTGTTCAGAATGTCTTTTTCTGGGAGCCTAGGTGGCTCATTTAAACCATATATTTATCTTTTAGACTGCCTAACTTCTGTGCATCGGATAGTAGCCTCAGATCCCCCCCAAAAAACAACATTAGGAGGAAAGAGGGACCTAGAGGTACATCTTTTTGTGACAACTCCAGCCTGGTACTAACTGCCTGGAACTGGAGACCAGGGACAAGGATGCACACGAAAATGACAATATTGTGCAGACATGTGGCTACAAAGCAGACACATAAAATATTTCTGGATCCCCTAATTAGCTATGGCACAACATTACAGAGGAAAGATGGGAATTTCTGTAATACCATACAGAAACAAAAGTAACATCTGCAGTAAAATAGTGGCATGACATGGTAACACTGATCATAAAGGTTTGAAACTTAAAATTATATAGGAAGAAACTCCTGTCCCCTTGAATACAGTTCTAGTGTTTCTGTCCTTCCTAGGAGAAGCAGTGACTAGAGACTGATGAGGTCCCATACCTCATTACAGGCTATTACTCTTCCCAGCCCACTCCTCTCTGGGATTAACACTGTGGCACTGTTGGAAAGAAAACACAAGCAATGCTGTTTACCTGATAACAGCCGTTCCTGAGCCGCAGTCGAACCTGAATTCCACGTAACCAGCCACCATGTTAATAGAGAGGAAATCCTTGCTGTCTGTGTCATAGCTGTACAAAAGGACACCAGTCTCTAAATCTGGACGAAATGTCATCTCAAACTCCATGAAGGAAAGGTAATTCTGTGGTTCCAAGGGCCAGGGTGTACTAGCAAATGACTTTAAGGACTCGTTGAACTGAGGAATGGCCAAGGTGAGTGCTGGAAATCCAGAATACACAAGCAGATCACTTGAGGTTCAAAGATAAGGAACTGAATTCTATCAACTTGTGTCACTTCCCTTTGTTAAGTAATTAAAGCTAACATTAAGAAAAACAATCTAAAAATTTTGTCTTCCAACTTGAAATTTTTATCCTTTGTACTGCTCTCCTTAAGCCCTTCCTTTTCCAGGGAAGAATTTGTATTATAAAGCTTTGAGATCCTTTTCTTTAGTGATTCAACACTTGTTTGTCAAAGTAGTAAGTATGCGCACAATGGGTGGTGCTGTGAAAAGTTCTGCAGCACAGAAAATTGTTGTATATATTTGACTGATTATAGCTCTGTGATTTGAGCAGGAAATTGATATTGAGCTCTTTATATTTCAGAATATACAACCGACACTTGTTTCAGGAGAAAAGTGAGAATTTTTTTGATGTGCAACTTTGGAGGGGTTCATTATTTTAACTTCTGAAAAGTAGGTTTGAATGCTTGAACATAGTTAGTTTAATAAGTAAAGAGGTTTGAGAATATGTAAGAGCTGGATGCAGCCCCAAAGTGAATTTTGGAGGAGAGTTTCACTACATAAAAAGACAAAGTACCGTCCTCTGTCAGTGTAATAATATAAGACGTCCTTGGACGTCACTATTTGGAAAACACATTGAACACTAATTAATGCATGCAGCCCAGCATCTTCTCACCTTCTTCGCAATGATGGCCTTTAAATCCAAGAGGGCAAAGGCAAATGTATGAATCTGCTTTGCTCGCTGTACAGGTACCACTGTTAATGCAGGCAGCCTCATCACAGATGCCACTGCTACACTCACCTAAACACAGAGAAAAAACACTGATTTATCAGAGAAGTTTGTCAAAGAAGATTTATTTGGCTGTTGATCGTTACTACCAACCAACACAATTTACCCTCCTGCCTAGACTCTTTCTTTGTCAAACAGCATGCAATTTAGACAACGTAACTTGATTTTTAGCTCTTTTTCCTTTTAGTACCAGATCAGGAACAGACTTTAAAAACAGTAATAAATTAGCCCTTTATTAGCAAACTATGGCAAACTATGGCAAACTATCATTCACTGGATTACTTGTCTTCTGCTCTTGTTCCTGTCTTTATCGTCTCATGAAATAGAAATCTCTCCAAAATGTTTATGAGCACTGTGACCTGCTTCATTTCAGCTACCTTAAGTGCTTCTTTGTTAAATATAAATTAGTGCTATGGTAAGCATGGAAGGTGCTAATCATCATCAACTAATCTTGTTAACTGAAATCAGATTGTCAACCCTCTTGTCTACATATAACCCATATTATCAGCATGCAGCCTTTTTAAGAAGCATTTCTAGTATAGTGACACATCAACTAAACTAACAAGGAGACTATTTCTTCTTGCTGGAATGAAGCTGAAATTGCTGTAGAACAAATAATTTACTCAATTAGTTCTTAAAACTGATATTATAAAGTCAGTGCAATGGACAAGTGTACATCTCATTAAGTACCTATTGATTTTGTTCTCTTTCTCCTTTAGTTTAGTTGCTTATTAAACAATTCTCCCTTCGTTGATAGTAACAAACTGATACTATATATTAAGAAAGCCCAAATAAGACATTTGTGGTGTACAAATGTAAGAATATCACTTGGAGGGGAAAAGCTTTTATGACAAACTAAGAATCATGCATTTATTTTGAAGCACACTGAAATATTACCTCTGAGATAACACAGGTGTTGTGAGGCAGTTCTGATAATAAATGCTAGAGAACAGTTTTGTTACCTGAGGTGACAGAGAGAAGTCTTGCAAAACTCTTGCAAGAATGCGATATGCCCTTTTTTGTTTAAATTTTGTTTAAATACAGCACTTTGATTGTTAAGAGATCTTCCAGACCAGGATTCTACAAATCTCAATAAGGTATTGGCATTACTACAGTTCCGGATTTACCGTTTGGTGTCCCATCCAACAACCAGAAAGAAAAAAAGCACAGAAGAGTTTGCAGACGTAAATGTCTGATGTGCTATGTTGTCCTGATCACTCTGCCACCCACAGTAGAAAATAACCTTTTCTCATCAACTCAGGACAGAGATAGTAATAACTCTCAGGTCATCTGGTACAATTCCCTGACAGACCAGATTTCTCTCATATTGTGTATCTACAAATCTCTTGACAGGTTCATTTTTCACTGTAGAGAGGGAAGGTCAAAGCACAGCAATCACAACACAGGCTCCAGGGCTAATCCAAGGAGCACAAGCAAGATGTACAAGTCTCCCAAGAAGAGAACAAATCCTTCTGCGTGGAAGAAGCCCTTCAAATGGCTAGTCTACGCCCAGCCATGGGAGCAAGGGTGCTCATAGCACTCGTTGAGCCATCATTTTCCCATCTGGGCTGCACTGTAATGGCCATGGTACCAAAGGGGGACAGTTATCTAATCTTTCAGATCCATCACATGATCTATCTCATACTCATGTCACTGAAACCGCATCAGTGACAGAAATCCACCTCAGTTCTGCAGTCCATGTACCACAGCACCCTTGATTTACGCACTGTGCCAATAGCAAACAAACAAAAGACTGGCTAGAAAAAAAATCCCTAAACCCTAGTAGAGTTCATCTGCAATTCATTTATTGTAAGCTTAACTTACATGGCATATTGTTTGCAAGTTTCTCCTGGTACAGTTTCATATAAGCAAGTGCAGCCACCTAAGGACAGTAAGGTTTGATCAACTTTTAGTCACACATGGTAGAACCCAGAATTTATTTTCATTTTTGTTGCTTGTTACTGCAGTAGTTTGTGGAGCATTCACGGGTGGGAATGAAGCTAGCTGCAGCCCAAAAGGCAGTAGAGATTAGGGCTCCGAGACTTCAGCAGGGCTTTCATCAATCTACCCAAATTCCATAGTTTCTCACTCCCTCATGAAATTACTCTCTGCTTCCAAAGTCTCACTCTTTGAAGCTTCTGTTTCTTAGGCTACTCTGTTCCCCTCTGTGTATTTCAAAGAAGTTTGGTCATGTTATCTAGGGAATACAGAGTTATTGTTACGAAGTTTTTAATTATCACTTCCTTCTTGAGATGTCAAATGCACAGCTATACAGGAGAAGAAAGATGACTTTGTGGCTGGCATGAAGAGCTCACTGATATGGGGTCTATTTCCAGCCTTTACCAGTTTCTTTCTGACTTGGATTTACTCTTACTCTTAAACTACTTAGACTATGAAGTCATAAAAGCAAGGATTTTTGTTGCCTGCCTTTTTTTTCAAATGCTCGTTACATGAATGAAATAGAGACGAATGAATAAGACAGGACTAGGTAATTAACTTCCCTACTTCTCTGTCTTTTAATCTGTGAAGGAGAGATAATGTTAAAATACCACTTCATAAAACTGTTGAAAGAATTTATTCCATGGTATTTTTAAAACATATGGGAAATTAAATCAATGGACAGCCAACAGGAAAGCCCATTTGCTTCTGCAGTAATAGGGTTTCTTGGGCAAAACTCCTTTGTAATGATCACAGCACGGCTGTGGGTCTGAAAGACCCCTGGCATTGCTGTGGACAAGTACAATGATGCCTTTAGGCAAAACACAGTTTTTTGTGTCCGTGGTGTTTTAAATACAAACACAGCGTGCACGCTATCGATTTCTGATGATACGACTGTGTCAGTTGGGAGCATGAAGAGGCATCCAGAGAGATGCTGGTGGAATTACTGGTGCAGATGTAATTACATTGGCAACATTGAGTTTTCCATTTGCTCATGAGAACTGTTTTACTATCATGCTACGTAACTGTGTTTTGGTATCACTACAGTGATGTCTCATAGAATCATAGAATGGTTTCTGTTTGGAAGAGACCTTTAAAGATCGGCTAGTACAACCTCCCTGAGGTAAGCAGCGACATCTTCAACTAGATCAGGTTGCTCAGAGTCCCATCCAACATGACCTTGACTGTTTCCAGGGATAGGGCTTTTATCATAACTCTGGGCGTCCTGTTCCAATGTTTCACCACCCTCACTGTAAAAAATGTCTTCCTTATATCTAGTCTTCTACACATTTTTAGTTTCAAACCATTACCCCTTGTCCTATTGCAATAGTCCCTGCTAAAAAGTCTGTCCTTGTATTTCTTCTAGGCCCCCTTCAACCCCAACTCTCTCAGCTTGACCTCAGACAAGTGGTGTTCCATCCCTCAGATCATCTTTGTGGCACTCCTCCTGACCCACTAAAACAGGTCTATTTCTTTATTGTGCTGAGGATTCCAGAACTGGATGCAGCACTCCAGGTGGGCTCTCATCAGAGCAGAGCCGAGGGGCAGAATCACCTCCCTCGACCTGCCGGTCACGCTTCTTTTCAGGCAGCAGAGGATACAGTCTCCCTTCTGGGCTGCAAGTGTGTGGCAGGGCTGCTCTCAATCCCTTCATCCCCCAACAAACGTCTAAATCGGGGGTTGCTCCAACCAAGTGTGCAGCAGCTTGCACTTGGCCTTGTTGAACCTCATGAAGTTCACATGGGCCCAGTTCTCAGTTTTGCCCAGGTCCCTCTTAACACAATCCCAACCCTCGGGCATGTCAATTGAACACTCAGCTTGGTGTCATCTGCAAACTTGCTGAGGTTGCACTCCACCACATTATGTTTAAATAAAGATTTAAACAGTTCTGGTCCTCATATGGATCCCTGAGGGACAATACAGTCATCTTCAGTCCACCCATAAAATCCATCTCTCTCCAATTTTGAGCGATGGATGTTGCAGGGGACCATGTCAATGGCCTTACGGAAGTCCAGATGGATGACATCCATAGCCCTTCCCTTGTCCACTGATGTACTCACTCATTTAAGGTCACTAGGTTGGCCAGGCAGCACTTGCCCATGATAAAGCCATGCTGGCTGTCTCGAATCACCTCCCTGTCCTCTATATGCCTTAGTATAGCTTCTAGAGGGATCTGTTCCGTGATCTTCCCAGGTACAAAGGGGAGGCTAATAGGTCAGTTCCCTGTATCCTCCTTTCTACCTTTCGTAAAAATTGGTGCAATATTTCTCTTTTTTTGCAGTCTCTGAGGACTTCACCTGACAGCCATGACCTTTCAAGTATTACGGGGAGTGACTTGACAACTCTCCAATTCTCCCAGGACGCTGGGATGCATCCCATCAGGTCGTATAGACTTACATATACCCAGGTTCCCCAGAGGGTCACGAAGAATAATTACTTGATAAAACTCACCTGCTACAGACCCAGCAAAAGCAATGTGCAAAGAAACACAGAAGCGCCACACCAAAAACAGAGACCAAATTGTCTATGTCTCAAACCTGAAGCACTACTCAATTTTTTGCAACAGGCAAAAAAAAGTAACTGCAGGTTTATGACTTATTAAAGAACCTATACCATTACACTTACCGACATCAGCACCGCTGAGAGCCTTCCCTAACGGCCACGGTCTCATATCAATTATCTTTCCATTGACGCTGAGCGACTGAACGCAGCCCTGAAATCCACGGTTGGTGCCTGTGGCTCTGACCAACCAGTACACACTGGGGGCACCGCCAACATAGAAGGGAGTCCGGAATGTAATTTTGCTGTATTGGCCCTGAGGGGAAAACAGACGATGATAGGACGTAGAACAGGTACAACACAGGATAGCTAATTAAGCCACACCGTGTACAACCATTTCTTTTCTCCACAGAAATTGTCTCAGGGAATATGTAGTTTGCTCACTGATGATTCCTTTCCATTACTTATTCCTTTAATTAAGTCTATCACTTTAAATGCTACTTTTAGCACCTGCATCCATCATAACATAGACTATTTAGTGCAAAATAAAAAGCCTAAAAATCACTGTGTTCTGAGGAGGGATTGTGATCTGTCTTTTGCTGCAATTTCTTCCTTTATTTTTGCCAGAATTCTTTGTCTTGTAAAGTCTAAGCTCTGCAGGACACAGACCAATGGGATCTGTCTTTTTGGACAGAACCCAGGAAGTGCTTAGTGTTGAATAATAGTAAAATGAGAAAAAACAACAGTAAAAACCAAGACATGGCATAAACTGACATAACTACAACTTCAACAGGGTTCTGCTCAGTGTGCCAGCACTAAATTTACTACTCAACTTTATTTTTTTTTACTTTAACCTGCCTATAGAAATGTACACATATGAATTTACTAACACTGCCATAATGCACAGGAAGGAGGAAAAGAAAAGAAGGAAAAACTAAACAGAACTTCTTGGACCACTGAATCAAATTCCATGCTATTGTGGGCAATGGAGTCATAATTCCCTCCATACATTGATCAACATATATGTTTTCTTGACACCTACTCAAAGGCTGTTTCAAAATCACACTACACTTTAGAAGCAAACATTGAAAATTCCCACAATTATTCACCGCCATTTTATACCAATGTGTTCTCCTGCCTGAAAGGTCTCTGGATTTTTCACCCTTGCTCTGCCTTCCTTGTATTTATAACAATAAATTATATCCCTATAGCTTGTATTTTGCCAGGTTAAATAAGCCAAGGTTATTGAGTCTATGGTGTTCACCACAGAGTGCACTTCAGAAACACACCAAATGGATCTCAATTTAAGCAATGAAAAATAATTCAGGTGTAGCCTGTGGCCAAAGAAAATTCAGATGCCCCCAGAGTTTCATGGTGGGCATGTGCCAGGGCTGTGGGCACATAGCATTCCAGCCTGTCTCCAACTCGTTACCATTGCTTTTGGTGCTCCTCCCTTCCTGGTCTGTCAAGCTCTTCTTCTGTTGCAGACACTGTCTATGTCTTTGAGTCAAAATGAACCACGTCAGAAAAGACCACCACTCTGCTGAGATTAATCCAGGTCATTGTAACTAGGAAGGTCCAAGGAGGACTCACTGGAGCAACAATACTATAGGCAGCAAGTTCTGGTGGAGACCAGCACCTGAAGTAATTAACTTTTTTTTTCAGTAGAGCTGCAGGTAGAAAAATGTGTGCCCACTGTTAAAATCCTCTTGTAATAGATTCTGTGGACCACAACCTCTCTGCGAGCTCTTTGTTGCGCCTTTACTTCTTCAGCTTCATCTTTCTTGGCTATGGGTGGTCATAGTACACATAGACAAATGCAGTCCCATCACAGTGCTGCACAATGGCATCAGTCTTTACTGGACAGATCTCTCCTGATTCACATTTGTCTCACAGCAATTGGTATTTGCAAAGCCTCATAGCTGGTAACACATAGCGATATGTGACAGACAATGAAATCCTTTCCTCTGTCATTTCCATCTGATGAGAACTCAATGCACAGCATTTTTTTCCCTTCAGTGCCTATACATGAAAGTTTAAAGTAATAGGATATCTGAAGTCACGGGGCTAGGAATGGCATGCTAATAGTGGCTATCAAAGAGAAAACGAAAGATTTATGAAACAATCTGAGCATCTTTATTTCAATGCCTTAATTTCACTTCTGTTTTCTAGCCTGGCAACAGATGAGCAAGTCAAGACATCCTCCTCTACTATATTTTATGATGGCAGCCTTATATGAAATTGTTGATGTTAATGTAAGTCAAGGCAGAGCATCTATCTCCATTACTGTGCTTAAATCTATGTATACACATAATTACACTTCAGTACACAAACCTTATGTGGCTATATGCATATTACACATAAATATATACACGTATGCATCTAATTTTCTGGTTAAGGAAGCAGAGTAGCTCTCTGAGGCTTGAAAAAGAAAGCAATCAGGGACAGCAGCTGTAAAAGCTGGCAAATTTTTAACATCTGCCTGGATCTGAGACAAGCAAACTGTAGCAGAAGGATGTCAAAGAAAGCATGGAGGACAACAGGGCAACTGTTTAGCACTGGGATATTTATCTAAGTGATTTCTAGACTACATATGTGGAAGGGTAATGTGTACACTGATCCTGGTTCACTAACTGTCCCAACATTGATAAATAAAAATGTACCTTTTATATCTGATCAGATTTCTGCTAGCAAGAAAAAATGTCACCATAATCTTGAGAGAGCCCAAGGTCAAGCTGCAGGTGCAGGACTACGTACCTGAGACTTTCCTGTCACTGGAGCATCACTATCCATCCTGAGCCAGCCATTCATCCCATCTCTAAATAATGTGACGCTGTGCCAGTTCCCCAGCTTGATTTTGTTTTCACTTGTTATCACTGCAACTCCAGTGCCACAATTGAACCTAGGAGAGCGAGACAGAGAGGCTAAGGTGACAATCTTAAATTAACCAAATAACTGAAAGTCATTTTTAGACTCCAAATATGCCCTTCACACCCAGGAACCTCTCTGTTTCACACTGCATATTAACAGCCCGCAGGAAAATTAGACAGCAGATCTTCTTTTATGATCAGGTAACCCACCTGGTGGATGAAGGGAAGCCTGTGGTCCCTGTGGATGTAGTCTATCTGGACTTGAGCAAAGCCTTTGACACTGTCTCCCATGGCATACTCCTGGATAAACTGGTAGCCCATGGCTTGGACAGGTACACTCTCAGCCGGGTTAAGAACTGGCTGGATGGCCGGGCCCAGAGAGTGCTGGTGAATGGGGCTGCATCAAGCTGACAGCCGGTCACCAGTGGTGTCCCCCAGGGATCAGTGTTGGGTCCAGTTCTGCTTGACACCTTCATCGATGATTTAGATGAGGGGATTGAGTCCATCATAAGCAAATTTGCAGATGACACCAAGTTGGGAGGGAGTGTCGACCTGCCGGAAGGCAGGAGGGCTCTGCAGAGGGACCTTGATAGGCCTGAGAGGTGGGCTGAGTCCAACAGGATGAGTTTTAACAAGACCAAGTGCCGGGTCCTGCACTTTGGCCACAACAACCCCATGCAGCGCTACAGGCTGGGGACAGAGTGGCTGGAGAGCAGTCAGGTGGAAAGGGACCTGGGGGTACTGATTGACAGGAGGCTAAACATGAGTCAGCAGTGTGCCCAGGTGGCCAAGAAGGCCAATGGCATCCTGGCCTGCATCAAGAATAGTGTGGCCAGCAGGACGAGGGAAGTGATCCTTCCCCTGTACTCAGCATTGGTGAGGCCACACCTTGAGTATTGTGTTCAGTTCTGGGCCCCCCAGTTCAAGAAAGATATTGAGGTGCTGGAGCGGGTCCAGAGAAGAGCAACATAACTGGTGAAGAGATTTGAGCACAAGTCCTGTGAAAAGGGCCTAAGGGAGCTGGGGTTGTTTAGCCCGGAGAAGAGGAGGCTCAGGGGTGACCTCATTGCTCTCTACAACTATCTGAAAAGAGGTTGTAGTCAGGTGGGGGTCAGTCTCTTCTCCCAGGCAACCAGCAACAGAACAACACGAGTTTAGACTCTACCAGGGAAGGTTTAGGCTGGATATCAGAAAAAAAAGGTCTTCACAGAGCGAGTAATCAGGCATTGGAATGGTCTGCCCAGAGAGGTGATGGATTCACCATCCCTGGAGATTTTTAAAATAAGACTGGATGTGGTACTTAGTGCCATGATCTAGTAATCATGATAGTGTTGGATTAAGGGTTGGACTTGATGATCTTGGAGGTCTCTTCTAACCCAGATAATTCTATGATTATATGATTCTATGATTCATGTGAGCTGTTCTTACTTTCTAACTTCATTATCTGTCTTTCTCCCATGGAGACGAATTCCGCATACTCTGGCCATATCAAGTGCATTGCAAAACTTGCCAACAGCCAAAACTGTCTCAAGACGGAGGGTATTACAATCTTAGTTTCTCCTGTAAAAGTAATTTCTCTAGGGATTTTTTTCTAGCTCCCTGGAGAAAGGCAGTCCTATATTAATAACACTTTGATTCTATATGAAACTCAGTACAAGGAGACCCCCAATAGAGTCTGTATGGAGCTAAACGTGCACAAAATATGTTTTTTTGTCTGACTGTCATTCAGTGCAGGTGAACAGAAACACAATTACAGCACATCACCACTTTGTTATTCCTCACTTTCAAAGGACTCACCACCACAACTAAGGAGATTCTTGACGTACTCTTTCACATACTTCCTATCTACGGGACTAGAAGGAATCTCCTCCATCTTCATTTATAGACCCTGCAACTGTCATTTAAATAAGGGATATAAGATGAAGTTCCAGGCTCCTTCCTGGCATTTAAACCTTTTTTTGCTTCATTATCTGCAGATCCTTTTGCTGTTAAGCAGTGACTATACACAGCGCGCTATAGCATAAGCTTAACAAAAGCAGAGGCTCACTAGCATTTCTGATAACATAGCAACGAGCCCCAGACCAATGCCTTGAAGAAAACTGATTATTTTGCCTTTATGCCAAGGTCTGAGTAAAAAGAGTTCAAGAGGGCCCATGTCCACTCGCTAAAGAAAGATGATAGAAAAAAATGTTAAGGAACTGCCAAATGAAGTAGTAGTGTCCATTTTGTGCACCCTCTGGGGCAGAAGTCAAATACACGACAGATACTAATCACATATAGTGAATCCCAAGATGAAGCAATAGCCCCTTCTCTTTACATCAGATTTAGGGTGGAGGTTTTACCTGAACTGGATGCTACGTCGGATGACTGCTAGTGACATGAAATCACCACGACCGTGTTCATTTTCTCCACAGTATAGCAGCAAACCATCTTCTGATTCAGCCTGCAATCACAGCATCAACAATCAATGATGACAAATCAAAGTTTAAGCCTCACAGTGACAGATAAAATCAAGCACCGCTGGGGAACTTTTCTGCAGAAAAAGGACAATGTTTTTCAAAGGGAGTTCTTAACTTGCAGAATCAAAAATAGGTGATCAATTCTGAACCCGGCATTTGAAGAACCTAGAAAAATATTGCCTTAATGTTTAAATGGTTTAAGAACATCTCTTCTACTTACAGTATGATCCTATCAGACCTAAAAACAAGCCTAAAAGCATTAAGGACTGTCAGACGTGTCCCATGAGACCTCTGAGCACGAAGTCTAGCAAGAACGTCCAAGAAAGCCTGTTAGTTATAGACATATCAGATTTACAGCACATGAATACGCACACCCTGCTTCATATGTTCATCTTCTAAGCCAACCAACTGTGTAGGCAAGAATTCTCCATATGTACATAGCAGCTGACATAGTAGCTTTTCGCAGCCATCCTGAATTTTAAGCTGATAAATTTCCAGAAGAATGTCAGATCACCATGTGAGGCAGTAGACTGCTGCTGCTCTAGTGACAGTCTCGTACCTAGGCTGTGAGGTTGGCAAGTCTGCCTTACACTGAAGCAAGGAGGCATCTGAGAACTCAGCCACTCTCCTTACAGACAGCCTTACCAGCTCTGTTTTTAACACACAGACAGCTTTAACACAAGTCAGTCTGCAATGTATACTTGAGAAATGTAGTTTAAATAGTCTAGTATCTTGCATGTACTAGTAGCCAGTGTCCTAAGCTTCAGAGGTGGAAAATAAAGCCTACTTAAATTCTGCAGAACACAAAAGGAACTGTGTATATAGGGCAGTATTTTGCTCAGTACAAGATCACAGTTTCTTATATGCAAAGATATGCCACTTCCAATCTGTAATTCAGTGAAATTCAAGGTGTACTTTGGCCTGTAGTGTATCCACATAGCTATTGCCTTTTCAATGTATATTGCTGCTAGTTTTCAATGTCAGTATTACTACTCCCAGGGATACTCTCATGCACTGCCTACCAATAATGCAAACATTCACTGAAGGTGAAGTCAGATCTTTAGAGATGAAGATTATTTATATATTCACCACAATTACATTATAAGCTATACTGAAGCAATGTTATTGTTCCATTGCACACACTATCAGAATAAGCAAATAAAATTTTAAGCTCCTATATGAACTTCTAAATGTTTAAACTTACTCTGAATTCAAGGGTAATTTGAAATGTCTGATAGGAGTTTTTCAGTGGCTCAAGGGTAAGGTATGAGTAGCCAGAGAACTGAGGATACTGGATAATAATATCTGAAAAGTAAAGACAGAAGTGAGTTATTTAGTAGTTTTCTCCGGTGTAAAGATTGATAGAGACATTTAGCACTTGATAACATCAGATGAAAATGCAAGACAGAGTTCCGCCAGAGAATAGCATTAGTCAGTAGCAGTCAACAATCAGTTAACCTATTGCCTTGTCCTCCCACCACCTTTCAGAACTAACTCTTTATCCCCAAGGAACTGGGGAACTTTGAAAGAAACAGAAGACTCTGGGCCAAATACTGCTCTACCATTTAATATTTGGCTTCAGCGGAACTTTCTCCAGATTTTCCCCTTGTTACAGAAGACAGAACCCATCTACTTTATATTTATCTCCTTTTAAGAATTCATTTAACACAGAGACAACAAAGTAATTTTCTTTTTGCAGGATTATAAAAACATATGTGGGAAATGTGGCCAGATTCCACGCCGCATTAGTCACTGTGGCTCCATAGCTGCTATGTCCAACATCTGCAGAATCCTTGGATGGCTCATAAAAGCCCAGAAGCTTCCAGTGCTTTCTACAAGTCAGTTCAGGTCAGAAGGTAATGGGAGTGAAGGGGAGAGGAGAGCCCTGAAGGCATCTCTGCATCCCTGGCTGCATCCGTGGTCCTTCATATTGGTCTTGTCAGCTGGAGTTATCAATCTTTACCCTTTGTTGTCTTATGTTAAAAGACTTCAGCACAGAAGATCATAGATCTTAGTACTACATTTGCTGCTAATTTTCTTAAGAAGCACTGAGGACAGACACAGTTTCAAGCTTGAAATGATAGGAGTCTTTGTTATTTGAAAATTGAGTGGG
Organism: Tapera naevia; assembly: GCA_033556795.1. Lineage (NCBI taxonomy): Eukaryota > Metazoa > Chordata > Aves > Cuculiformes > Neomorphidae > Tapera > Tapera naevia. Next base: position 1,296,725 of record JAUMJJ010000209.1, on the reverse strand, counting down.
TTTTTCTTGCATATTTGGATCTGGTTACAGCTCTCTGCTTTTTTTGTTTGTAAGGCATACATTCTAGGATCAGGTGAAGAGAACTGGTGCTATAAACCTAATTGCAATTGCAGCAGACAGCAATTAACTCATGCTCTGATCACAAGCAGAACTGACTAGACTAGAGCGCCAGGCAGCTGTTAATTGTAAAGAAAAGCCTATTTTCATTCAGATTAAATATACTATTTAACAATATCATCTGATGTGGAGAACTTCAGTACAAGGGAATATTGGTACATGATGCTACTGCTTACCAAAGAACAACACACTCCACTAACTTGGAAAAATGGTGGGCTTGGACTGATGTTAAAAAGCCCACTGTTATAGTTTGGGTAAATTTCGGGGTCTCTTTCCTGACCCAGGCTTGGTATAGCATAAGTAGCTCTATTTTTTGAAAGCTAACTGCATGTTTTTCAGACAGCTTCTTTCTAGAAGTGATAAAATGGAACATTGGTATGTAGAAAGGCCAATGTTTATTCTTCTAGTAACTAAGGCCATCCTTGGTTAGGGGCAGACAGGATAGTTGACCCCAAACTGACCAATAAAGGATTCCATTCCATATATGTCATACTTGCTATAAAACTGAGAGACCATGAGGGTCTTGCTCTCTTTTGCGAAGACTACCGTCCAGTGAGCATTTCATTTGTCTGATTGTACCTGATTCCGGATCCACGCATCCCTAATCCAGTTCCTTAGTTCAGCTCCCTCCTAGCCGTAGACCCATTCCCTCGTGTCTACAGCAGTCTTGGTGAAGTACAGTCAGGGGTGTGGTGGGGGTGCAATCTCAGATATTTGTACATATTTCATTACTTTCTTATTATTTTCATCATTATTATTATTATTGTTATCATTTCACTAAAGCTGTAATTTATTTTCCAATACATTACAAGCCTCCTTCTCATTTTCCTTTCCCTTTTCCCTGGGGGTGGGGGATAGGAAATTCAGGAGCCCAACTGCACGGTCTTAGCTGCCAAAATTAGCCAAGTCAGGACTAAACTGCAACACCTGCTCTACAAGTTGTATACAGCTATGTCAGTTCAAAGAAATCCTTGACCCTTCCTGCTTGATCAAGGCCAAAAATCACATCTGCAGCTGTTGTATGTGTTTGAATCACAACAGATTATTTGCAGAATGAACTCTCTTTACTCCAGCATCAGGAGGAGAAGATCAAACATCCCCATTGTCTGCATCCCAGATCTATGACACTGTGCATCATGGAAGTCTAACACAAGACTGCAGAAGAAACATGTGTCCCTTAGGCTTATCTATGTGACAGCATTTTTGTAGATCAGATTAGCATACAGGAGGACAGATCAGCTCTTTCTTAGCTGGCGGGACAGTACAATTACAAGCAATGAGACACTTGCTTTGCATGAGCTCTTGCATTCACCTGACCCCCTGGTCACAAAAGTAGAAGCAAAATAACTCCAGGGTTTAAAAAGAAGGTGACCTGCTTATGGCCTGGTAAATGAGCTGAACTGACTCACCAGGTGATCAGCTCAACCTCAGATCCAGCAAAAGGGCAAATTTAGGGATAGGAGAGGGCAGGACAGAGAAAGGACAGCAAAGTGGCAAGGGAAGGAGAAGTAGGATGGCCTCCTTCAGCTTACCAAGCTCTCACTCTGGCTCAGCCGCCCAGCTGAGAGGTGAGAGGGTGTGTAACAAATCCTACATGAGTAAAGCCTCCTCTGGAGACAGTTTTACAATGGGGACTCAGTCTCACACCCCTCCTGCAGGATCAGCAACATCTGATGGACCACAGTGGAAATGTGGGTAGTTCAGGGTTTCAGCTGCAGGCAAAAGGCAAGCATCAAAGCAAGGCTGAATGTCCCTGCTCAAAGCTGTGGATGCTATGGCAGGACCCTGTTTAGTTCTGTCTGCCTACTAACACGCCTGGCTCTATCATCTTCCCACTCATAGGTTGAGGAAGAATAATTAACCTCCCTTGTGCACCTCCACATGGAGTCTGCATTCAGCTTTATTAAGGAATAACTTCTTCACACCAAGCTGAGAAAAGAGAATCAAAGGGGCTGATGTCTGAACTGGAATATGGAAACTGCAGCTCTCCCTAAACCCAAAGGGCTATTCCCAAAGCGCACCTTGGTTGGTTTATCGTAAAGCTGCTCTCTGCCCCACACAAACACAAGCCAATAGCAGCAGCAGGCACACAGAAACTTACCTTCCGCACACGTCTCTCCTCCTTTTCCCAAGTTGCAGTGGCAACGCGAACCTCCCCGGTCGTAGTCATTGACACAAAAGCTGTCTGTGGAACAGATGGCCTCATCACAGGAGAGATCAAAGTGGCGTGTTACCGACGACATGCCGACCCTCCTGGCTGCCTGAGCTGTAGTCACTCTCACTGTCATTGAAGGTCGTGTGGTGGTGGCAGTCAAAGTAGAGGGTTCAGAAGTGGTGGTAAGAACCCTTGACAGAAGCCTGGAACTAGAACCTGGCGTGATCTTAGTTTCAACTAGAAATTTTCTGTTGCCTCCTTTGATAGCAGGAAGTGGTCTAAGCTGGAAGGAAATAAAAAAACCCACAAATTAATTAAAAACTAAAATGCTACGTGGAAATGAAATTAATACTTTCCAAGATACTGATCTGAGTTAACAAACTCATCCACACTTAAGAAAAATAAACAACCACATTATTATATCTGAGCAGATAACTCAGCTATTAAACTTCCTGACAAGATCAGGCACTTTAAAGTATTGATATTATAAAGAAAACAGAAATGTCAAAGTGTAACCTTGAAGTTTACCTCTTCTATGTAAATATCGTAGTCTGAGTCATCAATATCAAATCCATCATCATCACCAGTCACTGTGTCTGTGATATACCGATGCCCGTAGCTTCCACTTCCTAACTCCTCAGATCCTAAAAAGTCACAATTGGTATATTCAATTCACATAATTTCTTTTTTTTTATGCACAGCAACTTAGATCTTACCACCCCAATTTGCCACTCTGAAATATAAAGTGGTAATGTTCATACTGTACAGACAACATAAAAGTCAGCATAAAGATGGAAGACACTGTCGAAGTGATACTCATGCAACTTACACAAAGGAAAGACCTTCAGTCACTTATTGTGATTCCCAAACAAAGCAGGCAAATAATTCTTCGACTGCAAACTGACTTTTACCCATCATTCTTCCAGGAGGACGGCTCTGAAATTTTCTGGCATGGACAACATTTTATTAACTGCATTGGTTTTTAGATCAAACTTTTCACTTTTATAAATACATAGTCCTGTATCTGCCCTACTGGCAATCAAATAACTGGAAAAGCAAAACAGAGGCATCTATGTATGTCTTTTCCGGCACACTCTGCTTAGGACTTTATCCGCCTCCACTAGCTCCAATGCTCCTGAAATTTGCATTCTATGTGTATTTTTAGGCTATTCTTTATAACACTATTTAGAACCTTGAAAAAAGAAATGTGTACAAATGTCATGTGCTTTTCATGTCTACAATCTGCTTCTGCCTCTCCCTGGAGTACTGAACTGTATAGCGAAGGACTTCAGGCTGGGAACAGACAGTTTAAATCGTAACAAGTTCCTTCTAGAAAACATCTGTGCTTTTCTGTGCCTTACATAGTTAATGAGAGGAGAGGAGGAAAGGGGAGGGGAGGGAGAGGGAGAGGAAAGTTGGAAGGCACCTATAACAATCACCTAATCGAAGTGCAAGGCAGGCCTCTTCCACCCATCACTGCATCAGAGTCCCCTTCTTTGGCAACAGTGGTTTTATAAGACATGCACTTCTACAAAAGAATTACAATTTGCAAAACCTCAAACATAAGCATTATAAATGTGACTTGCAGTTTGACATGGACAAAGCAGAGCCCACTACTAACTCCGCTTCCGGCTCATGTTTTTAAGCTAGGTCTGTCAGATAACTTATTGCCTTTATGCTGTGTGTCTGAAACTAATTCAGAACTATTTCAGTTCATCTAAGTGATGAAACTGTAATTTACCCACTAGTGACAGAAGACATAAAGGTAAGCTAAGGAAAAGAAAAGGAAAAATCGCAATCATATGTCAGGAAAAACTCTAATCTGTATTCAAACAAGCTTTGATACACAAACTCGATCTTCTAATTTAGAAGTCACAAGTTACAAAATAAACATCTGTTGTAATCCTGATTCTGTCATGTTTTTTCTCTTCTCAAGCAAACCTTCTAGTGAATTAATGAGATTTAGGTTCAACAAGGACAGCAGGTATGAAGGAATATGGAGAATGAAGTAGCTTCATTTTCACACATAGGAAAATGTTAGGTCTTGAATGCACATTTGTGTGAATGCTCACTTGCTTACATATACAACCACAATTTTAACACCATGACAGTTTTACAGAAGTGTAACTCTATTGAGTGGAGTGGAGTTATCACAAAACTACATCAATAAACACCAGCACGTAATGATACTTCAGGTAACTTAGGAAAGAGGTGATTCCCCAAGCAGATGATGAGAGTTTTCCATCTTGTGGACCACAATGTTCCATGCTTTTCCAACAGAAGAGCTTGGGAGATGAAATGTACCCACAATTTCAAACCAGACAATGATTCCTTTCACTTTATTGAACTGCTACAGCATTTAGAGCCTGAAGAGAGCAAAGAAGGTACAGCTTATTGTAGGTGGTAGAAAAGACTGCTTTGAGGTCCTTTTTCAAAGGCCTTCAGGAAAAAGTTTGGAAATGTGTCCTAATATCCGCAGGTCTCTACTACATCCTCTGTTTTCACTCTCCTGTCTCCATCTGAGTTTCAGATAGAGAATCTGAAACTATGTTACTCTATCTGCTGATCTGTGAGGAGTTTTGCTAATGCATAATGAAAGCAACGGACACGGAGATGTACACATTTTTTATTAGGCCAGAATTTATACAGGTATGCTCAGAAATTACGAGACCATTTAACTCACTGGCATCTCAGTTGCTTTGCTCTGCCTTACATCTAGTGCTTGCTTACAGAATGTGACATGATACCCACATGTGATGCAATGAAACAAAACTGCAAGAAAACAGAAAGAGAAGCCAGCACCACTTTTTGTAGAGAAACCCCCATGCCAGCCCATCTCTTAAGAGCACTTTGTAGCTTTGGTGGAAAGCTCATCTCATAATGGGTGGCACATCGGGGTCAATTAAAAAAAGTGGCACTCTACCAAAACAATGACTACAGAGATTATAAGTTTTCTATAATTCATAACATCAGTGTTTCAGTGTAAAAGAAGATGAAGCCTGCTTAAGATCCTTTACCAGGTCCTACAATCCGTTTCTATAATTAATTGGAAAACCTATGGGGCTCATGAATTTTATACAGCTTCTTTCCAAATAATGAAGGATTAAGTTATACCAAAGAACTCTTTCTCAAAACAAACAGAAAGCCACTCAAAATTTTGTTTTGTCAATTAGGTGACCACCAGCATACTGATCAGGAGACACAGGAGAGCACAAGAGGGAGACCACAGGGCACTGCAATCTGATCAGACTGAATAGAAGAGTGAACAGACTGATTGCCTTCATGCAGAATCCCTGACAGGTCTAAATGCAAAATACATCAGGGCATTTCAATCCAAGTTTTACCTCGTCAGTAACTCACAGTGAGACACTGCATTTCACTTGGCCTGTGTCTTGTTTTTTGTTCCTGGTTGTATAAATGTGAATGGTGCTTTCTAAAGCCTTTGGAGATCTGTGGCAAACAGTTCTGTGGAAAACCTTCTCCATTTGCTATCTCCAAGACACATCACCATGATTTACAACAAGGTTTGGGCCCAAAGGGCTGCCCTTTTTCTGAGTCCCTGTAGAAACACTCAAGCACTGTGCAAAATAATTAAGCACCTGTGCCAATGCCTTGCTCATTATGAGCCTGGCAGTGGCGGCCAGGACCAGAGGAAGGGACGTACCCAAATTAAGCAGCCACTTCTGTCACATTTGCTGTGAAGACAAGCAGGAGGGTATTTTTAACAGAAGACGCTTCCTCTGTTGGTCTGGTAAAACCCAAGGGTTGTGACCTTCCAGTCATAGTGCAAACCTCATCTGTTTCCCGAGGAGATGAAGGGTATTTAAGTGATGCAGGTGATGACACTTTGTTTGTTTGATTCTTTGGGGCAGTTTATTCTGTTGTTACTAAACTTAATATGCAAAATCTTTTTTTCAAGTAAATTGTCCATGACACGTGATTTGATATAGAAAAATCCCAACAGCTACATAAGTGAAATTACACTTGCTTCTGTAATTAAGAAAGGCAAAAAAAAATGATTCATTTCATCATTTCCCTCTAAAAAAATAAAATGAAACCAAATCACAAATAAATGAGAACCCCTGGGGAAAGCTGCCCTCTCTTTCCTCCCTAGAATGGAGCAATGTAACATAAGATAGCATGCATTTTTCACTAGGTAAGGGGTAACTGCTTATAATCAAGGCCACATGTTCTACTTGCAAAGACCTTGGGAGGTCTGCTGAGTTAGGTGATAGCAGCAACCCTTCAGAGGAACATTTCAGCAAAGACAATGGTTTCCTACTGCTGGCTTGAAACAATGCAGTGAAGAGTACTGCAAAGCCAGCCACCTTTTAAAACCAAAAGGAGAGATTTACATGTGAGAATGAGATAAATCCCAGCAGAAAACAACCTCAAGCAGCACAGAGTCTGTGCCTGCAGGACTCATCTCTGCCTTAGTCTGCCTAGAAGAGCTGTGAGAGACTCTGCAATGAAACACAGATCCTGAAGGTCCACTGCATTTTAGGTAATGCTGAGAATTTGTTCTTCAGTTAAAATAAGCATCAGAAAAACAATAATTATTTCAAAACAAGCACAAAAATCCAGGATATACAAGCATAAAGCTACAAATTTTTAAAATCCAAACACATTGAGAACCTTTGTGCCAGCACTATGTGGACCAAGTGTAATGCAAAGGAGCCAGGCTTTTTATTGACTTCTCCTAGCTTCCTAAGATATTTCAGGTACTCCTGAGGAATATACAGAAAATAGCATGAAATATTTGTGGCATGTTTTACTGTTTACATGGGAGGTCATAGTATTTTAATAATGAATTCCTATGATACCACCCCGAAGCCCAAAGGTGCATCATTTTCAGACACGCCGACTGTCTGACACCCTTTGAGCAACCATAAGGAATAAGAGGCATCTGCTGGCACTTGACAGATCTCATGATCTGGTGCCACCTGAGTTGCATTATGGTACCTGAGACCTCCCCAGAGATCTCTCAGGTGTCTAGAAGATGCATGGCAAGGCATGTGTCCTCCCACATGACAGCTGAAAACCACAGGACCTAGGGGACATCAAATCCTACAAATATCTATACCTGAACAACTAAAGCAAATTATTAACGGGTCTAAGAAAGTAACCATTGGTTTCTGGATACTAGAAGGGGGAAGGTACCTGCAGATGAAAAATGTGAACTAGGAGTAAATTTTTTTTGGTTGCCCTTAAGCTTAGCATGCTTTTTTTTTTTATATATATTAAACTTGTCAAATGCTTAAATAACTCTTCAGGGTGTTTTGGGGAAAAATAAAAGTTCAGGCTATGCATTGCTTTACTCAAGACATTTTTCAACAACCTGAGTTAAGCTATTTCACGAATGCAAAATGAACTTGTGTAATCGGTTAATATCAAACCAGTTTCTTACACAGACATCACCGCTAAAGCCAGATCAGAACTGCTAACTCAGTTACACTCTTGCTTCTAGAAAGCCACAGAACCTATTTCTAAAGGCACTCATCCTTGCTGCCTTTGAATACTACTCCTTCCTCTGCAAAAATCTTGTTGTTACGAAGACAGGTACTCACAAGATAGCACAGGCTTTCATGGACACTGGCTATATGTATTTTTTTAAGCCTATTTGCAAAATACACCCTAGAAACTAAGAGCAGACTCGCGAAGGAACCACATTTGCATTTGCCGAAGGACCATGAGTTTTCTATAGTAGCCCTAAGTAACAGCAACCTGGTATAGGGCTGGAGCAATCAGAGACATGATGTGACCTCAAGCTCCAGGAGCTCTGCCTGTTCTTGAAGGTCTCCCCTAACCACTCCCAGTCCTTCAGTGCAGGGAGACCAACCTCTGAGCCACAACGACACCCACGTGCCTACCACAGACCAACAGATTTTTTTAGCATATTTAGAGAGCAATGTGCATGATACGTTCACTTTTCATATCTGATCCAGGTACATAGAGTCAAGCTCGCGTACCCTTGAACCGCTGCAGAAATCTGTGTTTATATATACTAGGTGTGAATCTGATTCCAAGTTCTACCAACAAAAAAACATTTTTCCGCGCCATCTTTACAGAACATGCAGTTTCCAAAGGAAAGTGCCTTACCTAGAGGACACAGTTATAAGCGAAACATGAAGACTCCTCCACCCACTTCATCCTTTCTAACCAAAGAATGGAGGCACTCATACCCAAAGATAAACAGGATATCGATGAGCACACAATTATGCCTGAGGCAGCAGGAGCTGGCCCCTGAGGACTGAGGAACCCCAGAGCATGCTGCACCTTGGTGGTTTTCGCAAACATTTGCTTCAAAAGTCAAACTTACAAGTTCAGCAGCAATAGCAAACATCATGCAAACTACACAAAGGACTGAATGTAAGGAGGGGGGTGGTGGGAAAGAATGGAAACTTCCATATAAAAGTCAACAAAAAGAAGAGATTTCAAGATAGGGAAGCAATTTAGAAACAAATGCTTAGTTGGTTAAACTAGTGGATCGCTAAGGATGCAGCATGACAGCTCTTGCAGAGCTTACAATCCCACCTGAATATCAGCTGCTCATTTTAAGACTTTTGTTGTTCTTTTTCATAACTCATTTGCTGGTCACGAATGGTGTTCCCCAGGGTCCAGTGCTGGGTCCAGTCCTGTTCAATATCTTTATCAATGATCTGGATGAACAGATTGAGTGCACCCTTAGTAAGTTTACAGATGAGACTAAGCTGGAAGGAAGTGCCAATCTGCTTGAAGGAAGGGAGGCTCTGAAGAGGGATCTGGACGTGCTGGATCGATGGGCTGAGACCAACAGGATTAGTTTTAACAAGACCAAGTGCCGAGTCCTGAACTTGGGATACAACAACCCATGGAGCGTTACAGGCTTGGGGAAGAGTGGCTGGAGAGCTGCCTGGAGGAGAAGGACCTGGGTGTTGGTTTACAGCGGGCTGAATATGAGCCAGCAGTGAGCCCAGGTGGCCAAGAGGGCCAGTGGCATCTTCGCCTGTATCGGAAACAGCGTGGAGAGCAGGACGAGGGAGGTGATTGTGCCCCTGTACTCAGCACTGGTGAGACCACACCTCGAGTACTGTGTTCAGTTCTGGGCCCCTCACTATAAGAAGGACATTGAGGTGTTGGAGCGCGTCCAGAGAAGGGTGACGAGGCTGGTGAAGGGGCTGGAGAACAAGTCATATGAGGAATGGCTGAGGGAACTGGGGTTGTTTAGCCTAGAGAAGAGGAGGCTGAGGAGAGACTTCATCACTGTTTACAACTACCTGAAAGGAAGCTGCGGCGAGGTGAGTGTTGGTCTCTTCTCCCTACTGACTGGTAATAGGGTAAAAGGTAATGGCCACAAGTTGCACCAGGGCAGGTTTAGACTGAGTATTACGAAAAATTTCTTCAATGGAAGGGTGGTTAGGTGCTGGAATAAGCTACCCAGGAAGGCGGTTGAGTCACCATCCCTGGAGGTGTTTAAAAGAGGGGCTGATGAGCTTCTTAGGGATGTGGTTTAGTAGTGGATGAGTACGGTTGGACCTGATGATCTCAAAGGTCTTTTCCAACCAGATGATTCTATGATTCTATAATTAATTTGCTACAATTATCATCACAGATTTTCTTGTGTAGTGTTCTGCCTCCTTTATATGACTTCAAAACTGGAATTTAAAAGTACTGAAAGCTTTCACACACACAAAAAAATTTGGCATATTAATGATACAGCTCAGTTAGTCCACATACCCTGACAGCCTTGAGTCTGCTTACTGTACCAACTATCTTTGCGACACTGAACTTTCTGCTACGTGAGAGACATGATTCATACAATTCCCAACGTGCTCTCTGTCAGATTGATTGAGATTCTCATGTATACCTATGGCTTTCGTGTTAATGACAAGCAACAGCATCTCAAAGTCAGCCCACAAAGACACTGGCACTGACAGAGGACTGTATCTAAAGGAAGGCCATCAGAACATGTGTGCAGGACCTACCCCTTATTGCAATGTGCATGGTCTATATTGATACACAAATGAGAATATAATTGTTAACAACTTGTGATTATTCAAGTTTGTTTGAATGTATTTTCATCTAATATTTTTACTATGCAACTAATAATCAAAAAGAGATGCTTACCTGTTTATATCGTTGTTTTTATGATTGTGCCTAGAAGTTTAAGAGACTTACTCCTCAGAAAACAGTATGGATTTTCTTTGGTCTTTCAAAGTTTAAATTATAAATGTAATATATACAGTTCAGTTTCAAAGAACAGAAAAAGATATGAAATAGACTTGTCTTTCTCATTTCTCCCCATGATATTCACTTATCAGTTCTGCATAAAGCCAGCACAAAAGTCAGCAAGTAGTGGTCCAAAAATATCTGGCAATGACTTCCAGAGCAGAGAACCAACATGAGAGCACTTCCGCAAGGAGCTTTTCAAATCTTTGCCTTTGACTTGACTTTCACAAAATGCTGAAAGCTCCACAGACAGAATCAAGACTGTGTCAGACTGGGGCTGCTTATGTTTGGAGAGCAACTCTTTCCACTAGAGGCCTCCACGGGCTACCCCAGATACGATTCATTTACAGAGATACTGTATTTTTAATATAAAAATATGATCCTACTCACTGAATGTTCGGATGAGGTCACTTGGTGCACTGGCAGGGCTGGATCCAAAGGAGTTCACGGCTCGGACTGCAAACTGATACTTGGTATCTGGTAGAAGTCCCTTGAGAACCATGGATTCCATCTGGATCTGCTCTCTTATTACTGTCCAATTGCTGTCAAGGTCTGGCCTTCAGGATCAAAAAAGCCAATATCATGAATAATTAAAGCTGGCTGTATAAATTAATTGCACAATTGTATAAATTATAATGCACAAAAAAAATGAGATATAAACCTACTTAACAATCACTGAAACCATTCACTCTTAAGGGACCAGACTGTGTAGCCATTACTAAGCTGCGAAGCCTGTGATATCAAAACTATACAGTGATACAAAAACAATGTTCAGATTTTGCTTATAAAGCCAAGGGGGTTATTTAGAGGACAGTTTGACAAATTAAGTTCTATTTATCTGTTTTTATTGATTTTGCGTTCACAGTTTTCAAGCGGAGGTATATTACTAGTCATTCCCAATCTCTTATTTGGCTGTATAAAGCATTACTTCACAAGAGAGGGGAAGATCCTGATTTGTTTCTAAGAGTTTGTGCTCTAATGTCATTACATCCCTTCAAACATATACAAGCATTAGCAGGATGAGAATCTAACATTTGGTCTCCCACGCAATCAGGTTAACCCACCCACAATTGAAAATCTGAATCCAAAGCCATATTTTCAGGAAAACAAAACAACAAAACAGAACCTGTACTATGTATATGGATTTCCAACAAAATTCACACATCTGCTTTTGGAAAATGCTTGGTTAACTCCTGATTCATACTGGAAGCCAAACGCAAATAAATACGTATTCTCATTGCTGTTAAAATACATCCAAAATCAGTACAACCATTCATATGGCGGTTTGGTCTCAAACACTTAAGTTCATATGGAGAGGGACATCAGAAATGGGAGGGTTACTTCAAATACTTAAGAGAGTATTTTGATGTTTTCATACGACTTTTTCTCTACTTCAAAGTGTTCTCTTCTTATCAAAGAGAGAAGGGAATGAGAAGATAAACAAATATGAACAAAATAAAAATGTAAATTTCCAGTCTAGGCCACCCAAAATATTCAAATTCAAGCCTATGAAAGTAAAACAGAGGCAGAAATGACTTTCAGAGAAAATTATTCCAGTGTCCTTTTCTAAGATGTCCTTGTGATATTTATTACAGGAAATAACCTCCATGTGCTCCCTGAATCCATAGATGTTTATATAGGACTAGCTGCAAATGTCTCCAACAGTCTTCCAATGAAAATTGTAGCACAAGGCAGTCATTTTGCATTTGTTTATTTGCAGCTGGAAGGAAATGCCAAAGTTAATGTATGTTTTCTTTTACCAGTCAATATAAGATTTATTCATCACAGAGATTTCGTTGCTTTGTTCCAGCAGGGAAAATGCAGTGACAAAGCAGCAGCTCCTAGCTGCCTGGCTCCCGTTCACAATGTCACAGGGTGCAAATATTTCTTTGTCTTGCTAGAAATTAAAATAACATCAGGAAAAATGCACAAGAGGTAGTGGCAACTGAAGAGACAATCTTAAGTCATCCTCCACCACCATTTCCTGGTAAACAGAAGGGCATTTATTTTGGCTACTCTTTCATTGTTTCCCTTCTCTGAGGGTGGGCCAAAAAGTGTTTTCTAAACAAAAGCTGTTAACATTGCCTCCTTCCACATGCTTGCTTAATAGTATTTTCATTTTTCTGTACACCTCTTTTTTTTGGCTATCATTCCAGTCTCAGGAATCACTGCTAGCTAAAGAGCTACCTCACTGTAACTTTGCAATAGACCCTGCCAATGCCTGTGCCTGAATGGAAACACGCTTCTCAGGAACGCATCTGGAGGAGGTATTTCACCCTATGTAGATTTAGGAGGTAATGCCATCTATAGGCTAGTCTTCAACTTCACTGTCCCTTGCAAGATTTCCTTTTGCTGAAGTGAATAATAAAGGAAATGCCTGTAAACATGTAAGCATCTGTAGCTGAAAGACAGGGAAAGAGGGAGTTTTATCACTCGACCTTTACTATTTCTCCAGAACGTCCCCTGTGTGAACAAATTGATACAAGATGAAAAAATGGCAAACATGGGAAAGGAACACAATAAACTCATCTGGTGACAGCATTCAGAGCCAGCCAGCTCCTGTGTTTTCTAAGCTGGGAACGTTTTGTTGAAAATTCTCTCCATGGTCTTTTTTGCATCAAAACTCAGTTTGTGTCAACTTTTACATGAGAAGGGCTCATTTTTATGCCATTTTTCCTGTCCTTCTGTAGAGCTGCATTCCCTTAACCAGCACAGATCTCTGTTTCTAGCCAGGACCTCACAGGGCGGGTCCAGGTGTTGTATCTTTGCATGGAGAAATCAGACAACTTACACAGGCATTTTCCGTTCTTGAAGTTACAGCTGTGCATCTCCATCGCAGAAAGGCCATGCAGTAAGAATCTGGCCAGCGACAAAGTCAGTGCATTTTGGAGACAGTAAACATATATGGGTAAGGGTAATAAGACTAGAGAGCTATAAACGAAAGGCAGAGTTCTGCCCCAAATATATCCAAAACATTTGGATCATTCCTTTATGCTGTGATCTGGGAACTGACTCCATTTGAGAAAGCAAATTTTTCTGATGCAGTGAAGAGCACTTTTACACTCACTTGAACTTTCTCTTGAAATCACCTGGAAAGGATTTATCAAGAGTGAAGCACAACAAGAGTACTAGCGATCCAATTTTTATACAGTTTTTGATTGTCCTTTTGTGCTCTATTTGTACTCCTCTCAAGCAGAAAACTCAGCTCTACCAAATTTTATTTCAAATAAAAAACATGATGACAAATACAATACATTTTTATTATACATGGAAATACTAAATGCAGAAAATAACACACTATAGGGTATTGGTTACAGTAATTATTATTATTTAGCTTTATTGGGACAATTTCAACAAAACATGTCGATGAAAATGCCAGTTCAATTCGGAGGAAAGGAAAAGTAGACAATTTTCCAACCTTATTCTTCTGTTAAATATTACTGTAACGCTAACATTGTTAAGAATTTTCTCACTAATTTCTACATATTCCACTTATTTTTCTTCATTAATTACCTTTCCAAGGATTTAACCCTCACTAAGAGTGAATTAGTGTTGAGACAGATGCATCCATTTAATGCAACAATCAGTATATTAAAGGTCTTTTGGTCAGGCATTAGGCTACATCTACCTGGTCAGATATGTTGTTTCAGGTTCTTTGCAAACAAAAGCAAATACGACTGCCCAGTTCAGAGCACCTGGTACAGCTAGCCCAATGTGGAATGGATTCAGAGATACATCTGTTTTTTAGGGAAAGGCTTTAAACTAATCAAGAAATATGCCCACAAAACCATACTGAATCTACTGCATCCCCACATCTGTAAACTGATAAATCTTTCCAGTTTCACTGAAAGAACCGACTTAGTTCATTGCAGCAGAAGTTTCATGCCACTACTGAGATATTAAAAATATCTCCTCTGTGTGTCCAGATTAATACTGACAGCTGTTGAATCCATCTACATACCAAGGAGACGAAAATAAAGTAACTTATTCCTTTGAAGAGATATGCTGCTGAAACACTGCTGTTCTGTAGAAGCTAGCTGACTATAAAATTTGGCTAAATTAGTCTCCAAGTTTAGAAGAGTGAGTAGGCATTCAACAGATTAAAATTTGAGTATTTGGAGTATTCTAGTGAAAAATATCCAAGACATCTTGAGAACTACTTTTTTATATTATCTTTAGGAAAAAAACCCAAACTAATACATTGAAGTTCAAGGTCTCGCTTTAGGGTTTTCATAAGAATGCTGTTTGTTGTAAAATACTTTTCACCATAAAGCAACAGACTATTGACACTAAGCCTGCAATCTTTCATGGATTCCGTTAGCTATTTGGGATTTTACACATAGTCTGTGAACTGCACAGTGAGCAATAAGATCTACATTCATCCTCCTGATTTTCAGCATTTAGCAAATTTGAGATTATGGTCTCCATATCATTCTCTTATACTCCAAAGCAGAGCAGACACTGAGTTAGAACAGCCCATTCTACATCTGAAATTGCCTGTAGCCCTCCACTGCCTAGAGTAAACCAAAAGGTCCCCAGGGAAACCCATGCAAATGGGTAAATAAAGGCCCAAATTCAAACCACACAGAAAAAAGCTGCAGGTTAGCTCTGGTTCCGATTAGATTCTGTTATGTGTGAACAAAAAATGTATTGAATTTTCATGAGGTTTTAATCCCCAGTATCACAGTTGAGCAAATGAAAAGAGTGTTTTCCATCATCTCAGCCTCCTAGCATGTTTTTTCTAGGGTTACAGTCATAAAGTTAGTTCTAAGGGGACTGAAATCATTTAACCCATGTCAAAGGTTCAAGAGGCTTGTGCTGCACCCATGAGAAAATACAGGTTTGCATAAGAAAGTCATCAGTTTTGCAAAATACAGGATAATATTGTATTTCTTTGACATAAGAAGACAATTCTAAATTTACTTGCACTGTTTTGTTTTCAGTTTGGACTTGTTTAATTTAATAGCCTTAATGCATGTTAATACCTTTTACAGTAATTAAAACTATTTGTAGCAAAAGATAATGAAGCTTAAGGTCAAATCTATACCTCTAACTGTCATTAGGGTTTGGGGCTCCTTGAACTTTCTCCAAATATATAATCAAGCTTCCCAGTCTAAAAGAGCATAATCCCAGAATTCACAAATACACTTCAGGCTTAGCTTTAAAACTCAAACTAAACAGTGTAATCAAAACATTCTGCTGTTAGCACATTCTTTCCTAAAGTCTAAAAACAACGAAGCAGTGAAATTTAAATTACTCATATCTTTTGACTTAAACACTGAAGGCAGCTTTCCACTCTCTGGCTGAACAAAAACACTCAAAGGTGCATTTTCAATATGTCAGATGTAGATGATGGTGCCCACTTTTTCCATTAGCAGGCCTCTGATGCTGTGAAGAGGTGTATATAAACCAGCAGGTTCCTTTTTCCAGAAAAAGTAGAGAAGCAACAGAAGTGCAGTCAATGAGAACCTGACCAAATCCCTTTCCCATCCACCGAGAAAATGAGAGAGAGAAGATAAGGAGTTGAGATAATGACTGTTTTGGAAAAATAGGTATTGGAGAAATTTCATGGCAATGTTAACACTACAGGAGAGTTTACATGATGCCCATCACACATCTTCAGCCCTCATGTCCTGCCGCCCAGTGCAATCAGCACTAGATGGCTTTCCAATTCAAACATTCTAATTCAAACACAAAGTGCCAGAAGCAGGCTTTTAGCCTGCGAATTCTTTTCATTATACCAATATCTTCTAGATTGTAACCATACTTCGAGCACTGAAAAGCAATGGTTCTTTCTATCTGTTTTAAAAACAAGAATTCTTTTTTAAAAATGAATGTGTTTTTCTGAAGAACGATTTTTTGACCTTCACAGATCAGAGTAGTTAAAGAAGCAATTCTCTCTTCTTAACCAGGAACCTCAACTAAAACCTGTCATCAAGTGTTCACTCAAAAGATTAAACTTTCAAAGGCTGAATTCTGCATTCCCTGTAAAGGTAAACATAGGGGCAAGCACAAAAAAATAAACAGATTTGTATGCAGATACTAGCTTACACAAGCATATGTACAGTTAGCCATGAATACTTGTTTCTGCATGCAGATACAATCACCTCCTCCTAACCTTTAATACACATCTTACAAAAGCAACCTCATTGGCAACTTTTTACAGTTCAGTTCTAGAACTGCAAATTTTTAGAGAGTTCACCATAAAAGAACCAACAAACCAACAACACACTTTCTCCCAAAAACTCTAGAAAGGCCAAATTTTCACATAAACTTGATTAGCATTAGGACAACAAAACAACTCTAAGTCCTGCAAGTTCAAGACCCAAAAGACTTCTGTCAGGTCAAACTAGCTAATACACTGAGTTTGCAATTTCTAGTTATTTCTTGTGGCAGTCCAGGGTGTTTCTGCTCAGGGGAATTGCTCTGCCACGGACTTCTTTCTCATCATGGCTTGACAGTGTTTGATAACAGGAAAAACTTAAAACTTCACTCACTCAGGCCTTTACTAGAGGGAGGACATCAAACGAGAACTTACTTTCTTTAAACAGAAGGTACAACTTACTGATGATATTATAACAAATTAGATTATTTCTGCTTTTATCTTCAAATTTTCATGGTAATTTAACACATATTGAGATAAAAATTAAGTGTACTATATGCAATAAGTAAATAATGAGAAAAATCTATATGCGGTTTAATAGTGCAATTTAGGGGAAAAACAAAAAAATAAACAATAAAAACAAAACAAAAAACTGTAGTGCGCAAACACTGAAACTCAGACTGCACTAGCAAACTTGCCTGATAAACTCCACCATGTAATATTGGATGGAAGAACTTCCTTCACTCACTCCAGGCTTCCAGGATAATGCAACTTCTGAATCAGAAACTACCACGATCTGCGGCTGACAGGGTGGTGCAGGGGGCATGCACTTATCTAAGCCAGAAGAAATGCAAATAAACAGCATCAGAGAAGCGGATGGGTTAACATACACTTAACTCCAACATCCAGACTTGGGAATCAAATATAGAGGCTTCTACATTTATTTGCTTCCCCTCTAAAACCCCTTACTTCTCAAAAAAATAATAAAATATCACAATACTGCACATGACAGAGACTTAGGTCTAAGTGACCTGTCATATCACAGATGTGTGCCAGTTTTTTAACAGAAACCCGTGTAGGCAGTGTTACCTTGGGATAAGGTTGTCACATTTCTGGGCATGCTGGGTCGTCCTTTCCCTGCCCAACCATATGCTCCAACGCTAACGCGGTGTGGAGTGCCTGGCTTTAGATCACCAATAACAACTTCCTACCAGGGTCAAGAGAAGATAAAAAAAGAACATTGTGAAAGCTCTTCCATGTAACTGGGGATGGCACTGTGAGCTGGGATTTGGACATCCTACACGGCTTTTTCCATGTAATCTCCTAGGAGGATTGTCCCCAGCCCAGCCCAGCTCAGGAGCAACAAACACAAGTAGCACCACGTGTTTTTACTCAAGCTGTAGCTTCACCCCAGTGGAATCCACAAGGATGACCTGGACCCATTTCTCAGAATAACTCACAACGTTGCAGAGTGCTGTGTTCTTTGTCTGGGTTTTTTGCTGGTGGTGACATCAGTCACATACCATTCCCTCTCTTGAGCCAATTGCTCACATTCAGTTTCAGCCTGGTGCATTACATTTCTTTTTTCAGTTCGGGTTTTTTTATTTTAAATCCAGAGACTGCAGAAACTCCTGAGAATGAAGCAAGTTGCCACAGTGTGAACTGATGATCTTTAATTTCTCTTGGAGCAGAGACCAGTCCCATCACCTCTCACAATTTTCCTAGCCTAGCCATCACCCTTGACCTGAAGCAAGCATTTCCCATATTTGTCGTTGTGCCATAAACACAGCTACCGTAACAGAGGTGATGCTACCCTCCACATGAAGAGCTTGTTCTCTTGAATGCACTTCAGAAGAGCCTGCATAAATCTCCCGGGAATTAAAAAATGTCACAAAAAAAGTCCATTTTAACACTGGCTGGCACACATAGTGTGGATCAGGTTCAGATATTTAGATCTGATCTTTAATGGAGCATGTGTATGTGTGTACAGAATTCAGTACTCTTTACCTGCAGCCTATTGTGAGATGCAAATCCCAGATTTAAAAACTTTGACAGCACATAAAAGTAAACAGAAATTCCAGGTTCTACACCACAGGCTCTTTCCTGTGAAAAACATCACTTATAAAAAACTGTTTTACAGAGATTTTCCTTCTATTTTTCATTCTCTGATATTAAAAGCATTATTCATAGTGCATGTGAAAATGCAGACATCTCCTTTCTCTTCACACTGGAACAGATTTGAAATCTGTGTTTCCAGTTGCAGTAAAACAGTAAACAATTCCAAAATTTTATTAACTGCTAAATTTCCTTATGACAGTCTTTCGGACAAACACTTCCTCCCTATTCTTTAGGGAACCTATGTTATTACTACAACATTGTTCAGCAACGCCCTGCCATCTGTCATTTCTCTAGCCACAGTTTTGGAGCTCCATCACTGATTTCCCATTAATATGGGTCACCTGATCATTATCCAGTTTTTCAATCATTCACCTCTATTCTGCTTGAATGACTTGGATTCATCTGAGAGAGATGATAAAAATACTGGAAAAGCAACTGTCCAGAAAAAAATAGCAAGCACATTCACACTAGAGGATTTATCTTTCAATCTCATAGCTGAAGTGGCTGAGAACTTTCAAAATGTGATCTGAAAAGCCAAGTGCTGAAAAAACAGCACCTCTTCCTGATGATCCTCCTCCTGCCATTCCATCCTCCACACCATACATATTTTTCATCTGTATTTAAAGTGTGTGCACTTGTTCCTGCCAGCATCCCTCTTTATTACATTCACTCTTATGAGAAAAAGAATTCTTCATTATGTATTTTATTGCTTTCATACTATTCAGGAACTTGGCCTCCGCAGACAGTGTGATATTAATGTACTTGCCTCATATTACTACTTTCAGACACAACTCTAAAATCAACTGAACAGAACAAACCTCACAATCTGCAAGGCCAATCGAGATCAAAGTCCTAATATATACTTAGGTATTGAAGTTCAACATGTGTACCTTGAACACCTCAGCAAGGTGCTCACTTGCTTAAACACATCACTATCTGTCTCTTTCTTCTTGCAACATACTCTCCATGAACACAGACGTTGGACATACAGTGAGATCAAGTACCTTCTATTCTTCTAGGATCAATAGGTAAAGATTCAGGATATCATCAAGCTAACCTGACCCATGGCAATCTCAGGGAACACCCACTTCACACTAGAACACTTCCAAATGAGATTGCAGAGAAGAAACACATTTCCTTGTAACCCACTGTCAAGGAGCCAGGGAGTACACATTTCATCTTTTTCTTCACTTGTACTTAGGAGAAGGGTCTTAAGCCCAAGTTTACTCTATCCCAGAGAGATAAAGTAGCCTAACAGATAAGGAATTTAAGTGGTATTTGGAAGAATTAGTTCTCCATCATTTCTGCAGTCCTTCTCTCTACTCAGATTGTCTGTGTAATTTGAAGAATGATACCCCAAACTGGAAATTACATTGCTAATGAGGCTTTACTCAGCACCAGCCTCACTTTCTTGTCTTACATAACACTCTTGCGAAAACCCTGCAAAAATACATTTGATATTTTCATCAAAATCTCAGATTTCTGAATGGGGTGAATCAAAGTGATGCCCTTTTTATGATAGAGGAGTCAAGTGTATATAAAAACCATATAGGCTTCCCTGCTCTGCCACACAGCTTGTCCTCCCTCCAAGTGTGTTGACACCGTGAGGCTGTGCAGTAAGATGCCTCGCAGAAACCTGGATTACAAATCATTTTCCAAACAAAACCTGTTTCTGGTTTGGGTTGGGTTTAATCCAAAAAAACCCATCAAATCCTGGTTTACAGCACAGCTGCAGAAATTGTGCTGGGTTTAGCGACATTTGATCCCCTCAATATTCCCTCCCTGCACTACTGGTGTCAGCCCACCACTCCCCATTTTGTACTGGCGTGTTGGGTGATTTGATCGGGAGCACTCTTGCTCTTCAGAGCTCTCTACTTGATCTAAAACCTTCCGCTTTTAAAGCCTGCTAATTTTTCCTGCTTTATTTTTCATGTTTATGCCCAAATTCATGAACATTATGCCTAGCAGAACAACTGCCTTAGTAAATTGTACAGCATCTGTACTTCTCCAGGCTGCTCTCACTTGAACGTTCCCTATTATAAGATGATATAATACAGGTACGAAACATTATCCACTTTGCTAACAAGCAAGCACATGCACACACGGACACACAGAAACAGGTGGCCCAGCTCAGTTCTTGCTGTAACAGTCTTGCATGGTCCAGAGAAGGCTCTGAGAAAGCAGTGGGGTCATATGTAGCACCAGAAGAGGAGGCTTAGTGATGGGAACACGAACTATGCAGACTTAACCACAAAACTGTTGCAGATTTCTGTCGAGTTTGGTATGAATATAACAGATAGCATTTCAGTGAGAACACCACTTCCTGAGAATTAATGTCAGCTGGGAACTGATTAATCCCAGTCAGTCATGCTTTTCCACAAGTACCCCTCAGAAGAGTTATTTTTATCAAGCAGAAGACAAGGGCCCAGCATGGAACCTCAGTGCTAAAATGCCACAATCCAGACTCAGCTCCGCTTGAGATCAAACCAGATAGTCCTGGTTCAAGCACATACTGAGGTCTCATCCAGACATCAGCCTCCTACAGTTTAAACAAACTTCTCTTAATTCAGACCATGAAAACTGTGTGAGATATACCAACTTTGTGGGTTTTCTCCATTCCTAGAACAGATCTTAGAGAAAATGAGTTTGCAAGAGGTTATTAATGTTAGAGACTTCAGTTAAACACTGAAATCACTGCCCTCGATCCTACCCAAACCAGAGCACCTCCTGCTAGCTTCCCGCCTCACAATAAGCCTGATCTATCTACTTCTCATAGGAAGTAGACTGCACCGACTTCACAACTGGAAATAATTAATCTGAATAATTCACCATCTGCAAAGCTATTAAGAGGGCTGGTATTTCTTTCAAATTTGTTTTATACTAGTTGTTATTTTCTCACTCCTTCCTCCTGGGTGATCCGGGCTTGGCCTCATCCCACACTCCTCCCCCTCAGCTTTTGCTGGACTGGCTCAGGTTCTTTCTTCTCTGCCTCCTCTCCTGCCTCTGAATTGCTTTGTTCTCCCCATCACTCTGTGTTCGGCTACTTGGCTGTCCCTGTTCCCTGTAAGTCCTCATGGCCTGGATATAGTTCATTTTTTTAAATAAATCTCCTCCAGCAAAACAAGATCTCCCTAAGTAATTTTGATGGCCAACAGGAAAGTTTATCCATTGCTAAAAAGGGAACCACTACACACAGTCCACCTTCTTCATCTCTAGATTTTGAGCTTTAACTACTGTTTTGCACACTTTGACTACAAAAGATCCTGTGTAAGCACTAAGTAGAATCAACATTTTAAATCAACTTTTGTGTGTTAATCTGTGGAAAGACTAGGTCAGGAACATTCAATTTCCTTTTAAATCACTGCTGCAACCAAGTTTCACACGAAGCAATACTTACAAAAATTGCTTGTCCTTCAAGTTGACCCTGGGAAAAAGCGAAATAGGACTTGTTAATGATGTAATGTACTAAAAAATGATGGCAAACCCACATAAATAACAGGTCAAAAAGGCCAGTGCTGCAGCGTGTAGTAGTCTATGTGGCTGTGTTTATTATTCATCTGCATGAGTACTGGGATCCAGCCTCTGTTCTCCCAATGAGTAAGAATTACTGATGTCAGGGTTGAGATAAAATAGCAATATGCTGTTTGATATTTGTTGGCAATACTAGGAAGAATGTTTTTCAGGAAAAAAAAGGAAGTGAGGAATACAGAGAGATAAAGATCAGAAGGGAGAAAATAATGCATAAGTAAAGAAATAATGTATCACGGCAGTGGGATTCTTTCACTTGCCATGATCCTAGAAACCTGCAGGAGTCAGAACTGACAACCACAGTGCCAGAAAACTGCAGGAAACCTGAGCATCCCTCTCACTCACACTTCTCATGGGGAAGGGTTCCGAGTGCTGCTCAGCAGGATCAGGAATTATCAGTGACTGCATATTACTGAATCATATCAGGTGGGGAGGCAAAAGGAATAGGAGTGAATAAATGAAGGAGAATTAACAAGTAAAAGAGAAAAAAAAGGAAAAAATTGAATTGTGAAGAAGGATCACCATATAAAGATTGGAAAGCCTGCAATGCCCCTCTGTGTTCACATGTAAACCTTTGATTCCTGTGCTGGTAACATTGCTGTCTCATGGAGAGACTTCCCTTTGCAGAGCATGGAATGGAAGTTCTTCCCTCATGGCACCCAACCTGCAATATCACCTTGCTCTATGCCTAAGCAGAGTCTGGAAAATCTCTGTTTCTGCCTTGCTGAACTCAAAAAGCAGCTTCTTTGCACTGAAGAAGGACCACCTTGTTTCAAGAATATCTTTTAAAAGTAGACAGTATTAAAAGTTTAGATGATGGTGTTACTGTTGGTGTTAGTGTTGGGTTATAGGTTGGGTTATAGGTTGGTGATACTGCGACTCGATGATCTCAGAGGTCCTTTCCAACCTTATGATACTGTGACACTGTGATACTATGAAAACCATCCAAAAGCAGGGAGAAATTGCTTTTATCTCAGCACTAATTGCTCAGCCATGCAGTAGAAGATGATGAGCAGTGTTCATTTGCAAATAGAAAAGAAAGGGGAAATTGGACAGAAGAAGGAGGAAAGAGAAGGGGAGAGTTAAATGAAGCAAAGTAAGAAACTAGAGGAGCCATAAAAGGGAAACCAGAACTAAACGAAAGGGTAAAATGGGAAGCAAGGAGGAAGAGTGGTGCTTTCAAAAACAAAAGCCAGAAGCTGAGGGAATCTTTTACGAAATGGACCTGCACAACCACAACTAAAGCAGCATTATGAAGCTTTAAATTATATATTTCAAGAGGCCACCGCCTCACAGAGACAAAAACTGAAACACTGAAAATGGTGTCTCCTTTAACTCATGCACATACTTGTGTCAGATACTGCAATACACATACACTGATACTGAAACTGTGATTGTGCATAGTCTTTCAATTCCCCTTCTGCATATGGAACTGCACAGAAAACGTATGCATATTCAAAATTAAAAGCTCTATTTTAGTAGATGCCAAAGGTCAGTACTAGGAAGACACAATAAAGTCCCAATAGTTTTACATGATAAATTAGTCAGACAACAAGGACCAAAAGTGTATCACACTAACTGGATTACAGGAAAACATTTTGACTTCCTTTTGCTTAATACTGAGAGCAGATCTGAAGCTTGGATCCTTGGTGCACTTTACAAACCAGGAACAAGTAAACAGTTTCAAGTTTCCATTAGTAAGCTTCTGTCCAGTGCTCTGACTATTGATGAAAAGAAATACTCACCATGCTAAGCATATCCAGACTCAAGGGAACATCATGGGAGAGCTGTTTAACTGCTTTATCATTTTCAACTTCTGAGTAAAATACCTTGTGAAGAAGATACAGTCAAGTCGGTTAAAGCAATAGCGTAACGCTTCAGAATGACTTAAATATAAACGCACCGTTATCACACTGTGGACAGCATTTGAGCCTATGTTGCCCTACCTTTTCAAAAGCATGAAAAGCTAATACCCTTTAACATTTTCTTCATATTTGCTAGCATTTGTCAATAGGACCAAAGGACACGATCTTACAGTGTGTACACTAAGCTGAGGTGAAACACAGCGTAGCTTTCAGTGCAGATTTGAACTGATAACTTTAATTGTGCACCATTTGGCCACGCTCAGCTTGGACAGCTGAAGGTCTGTGGGAACAGTCTGCACATGTTAGGTATTTTACTTCATATAAGGAAAAGGTTGACATTACATGATGTCATTATAAAAATTGCTGTATCATAAACGTCTCTCCATGCCTGTTGCCATGTACTGGAGACTAATGGGCATGGGAGAGTCTGATTTCCTAAGCACAGAGACCCTGAAATGCCAGAGAGGAAAAAGCTAATATTAAGAGAAGTGGGTATAGCACTGTCAATGCTGATTGATTTCATGCCTAATGCATCATGCCACACATGAGCTGAAAGCTTAAAAGTAAACTGGGGCTTGGATGCTTGACGCACTGCATGAACAATGAGAACTATTTATGATGACTGCATATATAAAGTGTATTACAAAATATTGCAACTTTTTGAAAAATATAATGACCTGTAGTAAAGCCACTTACTCAATGCAGCTCAGTTCTCACACAGAAGAATGAATCTAGCTACACACAGAGCCTGGCTGAGGCAGGTTCTGGCCACAGCAAGTGCTTCTCAGAACCAGATGACAATAAAAACAACACTGCAGCTGGGCTGCGTTAGTGTCATTTACACAGGATGAAGAGGCATGTGTATCAGAAATACCTATTTCAGGGAATTTTCTCAATCTTTTAGCATACATGAATAAAAAAGGTACACAGAAGTTTTCTGCTTCCTACCTATTTACATAAAACTGAATTTTGGATTATACTTTTCTGGAAATTTCAAATGCTTGCACAGAAAATGCTAACAAAGCCAGCTGCTATTTGTTTTTTGTTAAAAGGGAAACCAAACAATTCTAGTTGGTATCCCACATCTTTGGTGGTAATTCCCTGATGACTGACTTCTGTTTTGGGCCTGAGTTTCATAGCCATGGATTACCTGTTACAGCAATAGCTAATAACACGAATAAATGCAAATGAGTGCCCATTGCTTTTCTGTTTCCACACCAAAACATAGTACCCAGTTTAGGCTATTCACTTCACTTTGCATAACAGGCAGAACGTAATGTGGCAGAGGTTGCTAATGGATCAGAGCCTTCCCTATAAAACTACTGGATAAAAGAGAAAAAACACTTTAGTCCTTTAAGAGAAATTCTCCACAGAGACATGAGGAAAAAAAAAACAGTCCCTTAATATTTAAGGCTGTGGCTGGGCTGCCAGGGATGCTGTATAGCACAGTATCTATTGGGAAAGAGACATCACGGAATTCTCCTTCCCCTGTATGTGCTGCCACTCTAGGAAGGTTTAGAGGTGTTACTTGAAAAAGCTATTCCTGGTAAACCAGTCCTCAGTCTGGAAATATGGGTCAAAGGATATGAACAGTCCTGAAATCACCAAGGATCTCCCTTCACTTTCACAGTGTGATATCAACCAGCTCTGCTCTACGTTTTTATTAGCTGCAAAGAGCACTGAGATCCGTGTATGAATACCACAACAGAAAACTACATTCACTACAAGCCCTTGTCATCCAACCCAAATTTCCATCATAGCCTGCTTCTGAAACATGAATCACTTGTTTCCTCAAATTATAGAGTAATCCATTCAAATTCACTGTCCCCTTACCATGTTCTGGGCAGTGGCATGACTTGTTACAAGAGTGGCCCCTCCTGCTTGCTTCACTATGCCTTGTGCATCATCTGAGTCTGTACAGGGTACTGCAATCCTCTACTAGCAGCACAGAGGGTCACTTACTGTATATCCGGTGATGGTGCTTGCATGCTGCTTTGGCATCCTCCATTGCACGCTGAACGCTGTGCAGTTCAGTGAATCCAGCAGTATATCAAGAGGAGGCCCCAGTCTACCTACTCAAAGTAAAGTAACATTGTGTTAGAAGTCATAGAATACAAAACCTTTCCTTTAGCCACCCAGAAGGCATGGCTTTGAAGAAGAACAGATGTGTGCTGTCCTTGTTCCGAACTTTCAAAAATAGCCCACTACTTAGATTTGACTTGGGTGCACCTTTTCCCTCTCCATCTCTGACTTCCAAGGCAGTGGTGAGATACCAGGAGAGATGGGGCAAAGGGGTACATCCCCTCTCTCAGTGTCAAGAAGCTCTTGATCAGCTCAGGACTCCTCATCAATAATTTCAGCCTCCCCGTCACTGGCCACCCCAGGCTTCACATCCAACAGTAACACCCCGGTGTGAGGAAAACAAAAACAAACCCAAAACATGACTTCTCTTCAGCCCTTTGAAGCCTTAGCACAGGCCAAGAGACACCCTTCTCAGGCCACTGAGAGGTCTCCTGATCACCACCAGTCTCTAACCTCCATTCTTACCTGATAGCTATGAATGAGAATCACAATGGTTAAAGTAAGAAGAAAAAAGAAATCAGTAAAGGTTAAGGAAACCCTTTTTTCCCCCTTTTTATCCCACTAGCTCTGACAAAATATCAGGTGAAAACAAGCTACCGTAAAGGTCATTTTTAGATGCACAGATTTACACTTGTCGTTTCTGCCAACATATTTGATTTGAAACTAAATACAAAAGAGCTAACAAACTCTGATCAATATTAAATGGCATCAATGCCCAAGTAGTTAAAACAAGAGCAGGACTGACAATCTGGTCCTTTTCAAACTGAATTTATATTTCCCTCTGCTAGGAAACTTTTTGGTTTATATTTCTTAATTTAAGTGAGCAAGTGTAGCCAGTCAAGGTCCCCACCTCTCATTTAACACTGATGACTCTTTATTTTCCTGGCCTTTTTAACTATTCATTTCTCTTTAATGCTGAAAGAAATCCTGGACTGTGCTTAGGTGTAATCATGAAAGTATAAATATATAAATGAGGTTTAAGACACCCTAACTTCTTTTGCCATGTGATCCCTATGCCTGAAGCTTCAGCCATTCTTACCATGTAGCATTATTACTTGCATGAATTGTGCTCATTCCCTGTGATAATTTCACCTGAGTTAATGGCAGCATGAACAAGAATTACAGTCTGCCCTCACAATCTTCTACTTCATAAACACAAGCCATGAGGCAGACTCCGTTTCCCTCCTGGCCTGTCAAGTTTCCCAGAGGATAAAACAGGAAGCTGCAATCCCTCCCAGCCCCCTTCCAGGGACACTACCAGCCACTCCCTTTCCCTAGCTCCCAGATAAGTATCACAGAGGAGCTGAGCACATCCTAAATGGATCTCCAAGTAAATAAATAACCACCCAGTGCTTCAGGCAATGCAGTTTGGCAAGCTGTAAACACATTTCTGAGATACTGGAAAATACTGAGGACTCAGATAAAAGACATCCACACATCCATACTGTCTGTACTCTCCATGGCAAAGGTTCAGACTCGCAAGGAAGATTATGTAGAAAGGTTTGCAGGACAGCACAGCTCACATACCATGTCTGTTGACTCAGCGCAGACAACTTTTGTAAAGGAAAGTAGATGGCCATATGGATGAGTGCCAAACTATGCCATGCTTGTTGCTTCCTGGTCCCTCATCCATTTTATTCATTAGCACAGACCTAGTCTCACGGATCCCGGCTTGATTCAGGGGCTGCATTCAGCAGTAGCTGGACCATACACCACCACATACCACTCAGTACCCAAAGGAGGGGCAGGGAAAAGAAGCCAGGGCTGCAGTGTTGCTGTCTACTTAGGCAGCATTTCACATTCAGAAAATACATTTCAAACCTTGACAATGCTCAGTGAGACACATTAGTATTAGAGCTGCTAGAGCAGTAAAGGAGAAAAAGTACCCCCTAAACATTCCCTCTTAACATATTCATGCTATCCTTGTATTACTTTCTGAAGAGGCTCTATGAGACAAGTTTGCTGGGAGGCATAGCTGCTGAAATAACAAATTTCAAACAGCAATGACAAATACTCATATAAGGCAGACTTCAAATTCATATTCTGAATGCACCATGAGCCAATAATATTTACAAAAAGTATTTGGTGAATAATTCGGAATAACAAATAAATTTAAAAAAAAATTGCAATCCACTCACACATTGTCTGCAAACAGAAAAGCAATATCTGTTTAATAAGGAGTCACATCATGAATTATTCACCCAACCCTAATAAACACTACTATCTCCAGTCTGCAGATGATGAAAGAGAAACAGAGAGCCAAATACTGACCTCAGTTACTCTGGCCTATGACTTGGCATTGGAGGAGTAAACACAAACTTAAGTCAGGGAACATGACAGTAAGGAGCTGGAAGGTGTATATTTCCATCTTCCTTGTTTAATTCACCCTAGAAGTCAGGGAATTTCCCTAATGCAACCAAGACAGTGGCACCATCTGCACCTAGCACAGTCTTTGCAAGCAGCCTCAGTTGATGCTCAGCAGTCAAACAATGGCTTGTTGAGTATGCAGGATCTGCTTGCTGCTCTGCCCTCCCTGTAACAAAAGCACACAACAGGTAGATACATGTTGCTCACCCGGCAGGGGACCACTCTGCTTCCTGGTTAAATTGGGAGACAAGACGTAAAAAAAGCCTAGGCGAACCCTGCCACAAACAGAGTTATTTCTTGGGGAGGACAGAGTGCAAGGCAGAGAGAAGTATCCCATGCAGTGCCGTGGTCCCCACAGTCCTCTGCAGTCACTGCTCATGACCTTGCAGCTTATTGATGCCTGTCAAGGGATTCAGAGTCACTTCTGGTCGCCAGAGTCCGAGTTTCACACAAGCCGGCGGAAAGTAAAAAATGTCCATTTTTGGACTGAACTTTCTGTTCACAACCATGGCAAAGTGACAGTGTAATCTTTCACAAACAATGTTTATGCTGCTGAGATGCAGGACGTGTCATGGGTTTGACAGAGCCATGCTGCAAAACTGTCTCAAAGCGGTTTGCTGATCACAACTGTTGCAATTTGTATCTCTGTTCTACTGGAATAAATTATATTGAGGTAAAACTGCACTGGAGGTATTTTACAAGACCTTTCAGAACACCATCCATTAGGTACACTAAAATTAGCTATTAAAACTGGTCTAAACATTTATGCCTTTATATCAAAGGTCATGTTTAGACTATAAAAAATAAAAATAGTTTTTAAGGGTAAAACTCTGGGTATTTGTAGTTCCTCCGACAATTCAGGTCAGAAGTATCTCTCTTCTTAAAAAGCAGCTTGGAATCTCTGTTAATCTGGTAGCATTATGCACAGCACATATCCACAACAGAGCCTACTCTTATTCAGCCTGCTAGATGGGAACCTGCTGACAACTTCCACCACTTGCACATACTCTGAAGATCTACGTCAGTAACGATCCTATCTTCAAATACCCTTTGCAGCTGGAGCCAGTGAATACCTAAGAAGGCATGGAAATCAGCTCTAATCAGAAAGAACAAAGAACCAATTTATATCAAAATAAAATTGAACACATATCATACGACACAGTCATTGTCCCTCTGGCCTGTCAGGAACAAAAAATTTGATAACATCTGAAATGTTTTGATGAAATTGGTAATGCAAGCAATGACTTTGGTTCCATGCAAAACCAAGCCATTAATCAAAGACGAACACTCTTAAAAACATTAGGACTGTACATTGTAAGAGTAAATCAAACACAAGAAGTTAATGAGAATTCAACTGTAGACAAACAAGGTTGAGCTGACAACACTGTATTTACTTTTATGCTTACAGCTATTTCGTTTCTTGTTTATAGATCTTTCTGGTTCTCTACTTCTAAAAGAACCCCAAAACTGCTAAACCACTGAAGCTGCTAAGAAGCTCTCCAAATGAGATGAAGAATATATAAGCCCTCTCCCTAAGATGGAGTTATTTTTATCATTTTTAAATAATTACAATTATTTCAGTTTTTGCTTCACAAAAGCAACTCAAAATAAAAGCAGTAAAAAACACTTATTCCATCAATGCCTGTGTAATTCCCATTGCAGTTCCTGCTGCCTCACACAACTGCCTCTGATCACAAATTAAGCACCCACAGGCTACCATCAGGGTGACCACAAGCAAAGCATCTCACGAACAGTCTCCAGCCTGGGTGAGTGAATGATGTACCAGTGCCTCCTTGCTATTACTGAATCCACCAGCAGAGATGTCACTTACATGCCTACCTAGTAATCAGGGTATAATTGAGTATCTAATGGATAGATAGTTGGCATAGGCCAACTAAGAGAGATAACCATTTGATTACTTTACTTTCAAACATCTTTGTGTAACAGGTAAGAGGTACTGACTGAAGGACTCCTAATGTTCTAGATCAATGTGCCTCCTATCTGTGTTCCATGAAACAAGAGAATTTTTTTTATGAAAAGCTGGATGTCATGACTAGCATGTCACAATATAAGGAAGTTAGAACAGAAAACCTCATGAAAGACAATTTAAACTAATTCTAAATTGATGTTTTCAGAAGAAAATATTTTCCAGAAAGTTAAATCCTGGATTTCTCAAGTATCAAACATTATTTAATTCCATTCACTAATCCATTAAAAAAAAGAGTTTTCTTGAAAAAAGGATTTTATCATTGAAAAGGCTGCTTTCAAGAAAAAAGTCTGTGCACTCCTACAAAGTATATTTCATAATACAGTAAAAGTGAAACCCATTCACTGTCACACAGAAATATTTGTGAAACCCTCATTTGTAAAAAATAAACAACAATAGGATCTTTTTTTGTTTCCCTTTTTACAGACTGAACAAGGTTACGCAAACATCACAGTGAAATGAAGACAGCATGACGAACCTATAAAGGTCAGGAAATCCTAAATGAAAAAAATGTGCCATTTTTTACTCCCTTTGAAGATTTTTCCGGCTCCCACTGCCCAGCAGCAGTACGTAAGAGAGCAAGAATCTCTCAGCCACAACAACTACAAAGGATTATGACTTGAAATTGGAAAACCACAGCCGGTCTTTCCTGGTTCTGCATCCTGAGTACCAACATCAACATGGAAAACATCAAAAACTGGAGAAATCTTGATAATCGTTGATCTAAGCAAGTTACCAACTACTGCTAGTGCACTAGATCCCAACAAGAGGAAACTGACTGCATCACCTGCACACTGCTGCACTGAGCACTGGTGTAGAGACTGCAGGTAGTATGGCCCTATAGAAGCATCAGGGTTTTTGACCCAGACCACAGCACGTAAACATTCCAGGACACTAACCCAATCCTGGTTAGTCTTTTAAAAATACTGTAATAAACACAATGAAAAAAAATCCTCAACTTTATAATAAAGCAGGCTTGCTGTTTTTCTGATGCAGTATATAGCCTCTGTTATCTGTCCCAGGTACATCTGAGGTGGCAGTCATCAGGGTATTTATAGCCCAAGGAAGACGAATGAAGGAAGCAAAGCTCAAAACTTATGCTACAGTGCAACACAGTGAATCCCAATAAAAGCGAATCAGGACAATGTCAGTGGTGACTTTGTCACAGCTTCTTCTGCTTTGCCATGGCCATCATGGCACAGAAGGATAGAGGGCAAGCCCCATTTCCCTGCCAGTGCTCCTCCCTGGAGTAAGGCTGTTCTCATGGGAGGGCTCCAACTCTGCAGAGAATGGAAGAAGAAATGACGGGAGCTCTGCACAGTGCACAGTGCCTTCCAGCTTCCAGGTGTGAGAATGCAAAGCAGAAACTGATTTTTAATTTATTTTTTTTAACTAGATATAGAAAAAACTTTTCAGCTGTGGACGGTTACTCACTTGAACTGCTTTTAGGAAATCTCTGGTGCTGAAGATTATGAAAAGTAAAAGGACACCATTATCTGTGAGCAAAGATCTAGTTCATACCTGTCCTGTCTTTGTCTAGAGAAATAGGTAGAGCACTCTTTGGATAATTCTTACAGGCCTGTGTTTTTAATAACTACTTATCAGAGGTCAGTCTGATTAATACATATCTCCATACACTGTACCTGCATCTGAGATAACTTGGCATAAAAATTCTCCTAATGGAATTGCTTTGCAATTCCAACAGAAATGTAGTATAGATGCCTGTAGAAAGTGCCACTAAGGCACTCTACCCACAAACCTCAGGTGTACTCCTGGAAGCCTGAGTCCAAATCTAGCACTCGCACATCTAAAAGCAGTACTGGGGCACAGATGCCCTGATTCCTGAAGTCTCAACAGCACCTTGGCCTGGCAGAGCAAAATAGTAGGCAGATCCCTGTTCCCAGAGAAGAAGCATCACTCAGGCTCACCTCTCCCTGCTCCAGCCCACAGCCTGCTTGAATGAAAAGCTCAACATCTTTCCTGGCTTGGGATATCCTGGCTGGACTCAGATCTGCCTCATCCCTGGGAATGTGCCCAGCAACAGTGGGCTGTGTCAGGCCCTGACAGCACCAGGGCCCTGTCTACTGCCTGCCTTCTCATTGCCTGTTTCATCAGTTCTCAAATAACTTTAAAAAACTTAAGTGCTAGAAAGTAGCCAAAATCTAGCAACAGCACAATAACATGTCTGTGCAATGGACTTTAAAAATCAGTAGGATAAGCTGGATAAGGATCAACATGCCAATAGCATCCCCTGGCATCTCCTACAACCCCATCTTCCTCCATGGTTTTCTATACTGGGACTAGACTGGGCAATCAATTAAAAAGCCACTCAGCTGACCAGCAGCAGCACCAAACACCAGCAGCCTTCCAGCCAGGCACCCTAGAAGGTTTGCCCTTGCTGCCCAGGTGAGACAGACCTAGTGAGTCACAGGGGAAACTCTGCACCCAATGAAAACTGTGTCACCCAGAGATGCAGTTCCATCCTAATGTGGACAAAAGTAGAAACTCAATGCCAGTGTCAAGGGCCAGGTATCGCATCCATCCTGCCTTGCCACCTCCCCAGTGTTCCGTACTTCCCCTTCCAGGCCTCTACCTTCCTACTCCATGGCTTCTCTCTCCCCTTTTGCACCAATTTAGGTGTCATCTAAGAGAATTCAACACACTTCAACCAGAAGAAAAACAATCTGTTCTATTTCCTCTCATGAGTTACACATCAGAGGTGCTAGAAATGATAAATAACAGAGGAGCTCCAGAAACATGGCACTCTGAAGCCTATCAGAAGCAGAAACAGAAAACTATTAATGAAGCTGACCGCACTGCTTAAAGTTTGTAACTGAGTCTTATGCTGTTATTGTTATGAAAGGAAATGGTAAAAGTAAGGATAAAAAGTCAGCTTGCTACATTGTCTGAGTGTTTGTAACATGGGTAAAATGTGTAAGAGGGCAACACATAAAAGACTTTGTATTTATCATCAAAAAACACAGCTTCATTATACAGATTAAACATATATGTATAAATAAAAAGGCCAGTTAAACTGTAAAAATGCCAAATAAATAACTTGAAAATTTCTTTTCCCATCAATCAATATCACTTAACACTATGTTCTTCAGGTGTTCACTATCCAAAGCTTAATATCTTCAGTGGGAACTGTGGCAAAATTTTTCATCCTAATTGAAAAATGTTCTACTTGGTGACTCTTATCTCTTTGCTTTGTCTACTACAAATTTCTCTCTCAATAATACACAATAAAAAACTCAGCTCTCAAAGAAATATCTTACTAAGAAACAAAAGTCAAGGGAGCTTCTGGAAAAGTTGTCAAATAGGAAAACCTGACAATCTTATATGTATTATGGACACGCACTCACAAAAAGAAACAAACAAACAAACATTAAAGTATAAAGAGGACAAAGCTGACCATGTGACAAATAGAAAAGGTACAGAGTGAGGAGGGAACACGCAGCATGTTGGGTTCTCACAATCTCTACAAGTCCTGAGGAATTGTTTTGAAGCTCATTGTTGGTGGACACAAACGATCTGGTCATGCCCCAGAGAGCACCATGAAAATAAACATGCAGATTGGTTATCTCCAAGGTTTCGGCACAGGGCTCATGCAGCTACACTACTCAATGGTAGTGACTTCCCACTGAACATCTTCGTACTGATCACAACTAAAGCAAACACACACCTCTCTGTAGAAAGCAGAGCAATTGGTCCAATTGGTGTTTTTAGTCCATGACAGGATGGAGGACAACTCAAAGGAAGCTTAAATGCAAAAGCTGAAATAGACATTTCTGAGGGATACTTGTGACACTCCGCAAAGTCACAGAAAGAGTGAGGCTGGAAGGCAACTCTGGGGATCACCTAGGTCAAACCCCTGCTCAGAGCAGTCTCAACTGTAAGTGCTTGCTCAAGACATTGCCTAATGGGTTTTCAATATCTCCAAGGATGGACACTCCACAACCTCTCTGGGCAAGTGCTCAGTCCCCCTCACTGTAAAAGAAGTCTTTTCTCACAGTTAAATGTAATTTTTTGTGTTTCAGTTTGTGCCCACTGTGTCCAGGCTTATCAAAGGGCATCACTGAGAAGAGCCTGACTCCATCTTCTTTACTCCCCCCATCGGATACTTATATACATTGATAGATCCCCATGAGTCTTTCTTTTACTCTCCAAACTGAACCCTTCCTCTCAGCCTCTTCCCATACCAGAGATGCTCCAGTCCTTTAATCATGTTTGTGGCCCTTCGCTACACTTGCTCCAATATGTCCATGTCTCCTGCTGTACTGGGCAGCCCAGAATCAGACACAGTATTCCAGATGTGTCTCACTGTCTTCTGCACTCTGCAACCCTCTCCCATTCGCCAACACTATCAGTAAAAAGCACAGAGGAAATTCTTTGTCTCTGTTAAGTGACCGAAATAGATGTGTTTAAAACTTGAATCCCCGCACCAAGTTAGTGTGAGACCCAGTAATGTATCCAGTTAAGAGTCGCAGCTCTCTCCACACATGTGCTAAATTACTTAGTACGCTGAGATGAGATACTTCAATCCATTTACTTCTGCGGAGCCATAATATGATACGATTATAGAGAGGATGGAAGAAGAAACCTGCAGAATACAAGGGGTTCTTCCGGTCACTTCTAGACAAAGGACTAGACAGCACCTAAAATGGACAGAAAGGCAAAAATCAAATGAGCCATTTGAACAGGGTGATGCCAAGAAAAGAGCATGGCTTGCACAATGAGGCAGCTCTGGTAGGAGCTGGGGCCAAAGGGTTGGACTCCGTAGGCTCCAGAAGCCAGCATGCCAGTGCTGCAGGGAACACTTTTGAGAGAATTAAGGAGTATTAGATACTAGCTTTAGGAACACCATAACTGTGCCTGAATCACTTGCTGTTTGTTCCCTTAAGCATTTTGTCTTTGCGCTGAGATATATTTTCATGTCTTGTTGTCACCAATGAAAATTGCAGCAAAGAAAGTTTAGTCCCTGCTAATCATTCTCCGAGTTTCACATCACCACACCACAGTAATGACATTATGACTGTTTAGGTAACACAAGAACAATAGCAACCTGCACACAATGGATTCAAGGTGGAATGGGAATGTCAAGGAATAGGAACTAAAAATGCCAGTAGGACATTGGTCTCTGTGCACGGCTGGAGTTCTACCTGCAATGCCACCATCTCTGTAAATAGTTGTCTTCATAAAAAGCCTGCTTATTTTTAGAAACATGTTTCATTCTCCTGTGATTACCTAGAAAGCAGAATATGAAACAGAGCTCACATTTCTGTTCCAAGTAACAAATTTTAGCTTCTGCTACCTCTAATTAAACCACAAAAGCTTTGGTTGTAGAAACTTACTTTACATCATTTGCAGTTTGACAGGTTTTGTTCTTTTTTTTTTTCCGCTAATGATCTTGTTGAAACGTCTCATGCATGGAAGAATTTAACTTCAGTGAAATTCTCTATAATAGTTTCCCTTAGGACATTTTTTTCATGAGATTTTTGAGCTCAGCAACACAAAGCCAGTCTTCCTGGTTTAAAACTTTATATGAGCAATAATGTCTCTGACACATCAGAAGAATCTGAATGATGTCTGCATTTGAAAGCAGCATGTTCAATATTTACAAGATGCTCATTTCCATTCATTTTAGAAAGATGATTCAAAATGCAAGCTTCAAATGAACACAGGTGTTGATATTTAACTGTACCATCATTTTCACAGGTGCCAGTAATTTTAAATGACTTTAAAAATTGAGAGAGGTGTGAAGAATAATGTGACTTGGGAATTTTCCAGCTTCAGAGATCTTTCTGTGTGAGTTCTACCAGTCTGACTATTCTCTGAGAATGTTGGGAAACTCAAAACTAGTTGGTGTTTGTTTTTCAGAAGAACTGTTCTCAACATGACTGCTATCTGAGCCCTTTTAGAAAAGTATTTATTAACTTATAAGGTTAATATATATAAGTGGAAAGACACCCTGCCACTGCTTACCCAGAAAGCAAAGTGCAGGATATATTTACACCGTCACCTGGCTTATCTCTTCTAGCTCTAAAAATCACCTAGGATAACTTTTGACAATGGTTCAATGAAAGACCTTTTTTAGAAAGCAAAGCCACTACATTCTGACATCCAAATACATGGCCAGGAAGTCACTAACAGAATAAAGGGTTTCTTCCACAGCTCCATGGCTGTTGTCTTCCTTTTGAATGAAAGGCTTCCAGAGTCACTATTGTGTCAACTCTCTTTCCATGAAGGCCAATATCCTGAGGAGCATTCCTCATGAGTAGTCTTTACTTCTGGCTGTAATTACACTGTGCTCAGTAGAAGAACTGGTGTGAACTTGGTGTATTTCACACTATACACCTCTCATCTGGAGTTTTATGGATCATCACACACCACATCATTACCTATTCTGAGTTAGTTACTTGGTTGTGATAGAGCCTTCCCCCCTAAGCCTCCAATTTTCAGTGGCTTATGCCCTCCTGAAGCACTTACTTTCAAAGATTAGTTTGGCTGTGCTTGTTCTCATCTCAGTGACTCTGAAAAATAACGTTCATCTTTTGCTGTAGTTTGGATGTTCATGTTATATGAAATAAATTGTTTGGTTTTCATGTGTAAGCAACTTCACTAAAAATAAAAAATAAAGGAAATAAAATCTTGCCTATCTTTACCCAAAAATATTTCCTTTCAGTTAGAATTAACTATGAAAAACAGGTTTTGGGGTTTGGTTGGTTGGGGGTGTAGCTAGATCAGTTGTTTGCACAGAAAACCATTATGAAATTTTGTTCAACACCACATAGCTAACATTGTCTCCTGGGTGCCTTTGATTTAGAAAGTCTTTTATTATATGATCACAGACCAGTGGTGCAAATACACTGATAAATACAGCACCAAATTGTACATATTTTAATATACGAAAAAATAAGGTTTGAAAAGACCTCTCCATGGTAATTTTCTCAGATTACAGGCACCTTTACATATTTCAATAACTTGATATAACCTTCTTTTTTACTGTTTCACTTCATTGTGGTGCAAACACTGTGAAAACTTCTATCAATCTTGTTTTGAGTCTCTATCATGAAGCAGCAATGTTAGTAACGTTTATTTTTATTTTATTTTCAGTAAAACCAAATTAAAGGGATATAAGCACTATCAGGCATAAGACTGGCTCTCATTATAAGCATGATCTGAGGACTGGGAAACTTGCAAGCATGCTTTCCGCTAACAAATGAGTTTGCGGAGCACTGAAGAGAACTCACTCACTGAAATTTTCCATTTTAAGACAACAGAGTTCTCTCCTACTCCTCAGGATATCTTTTGGATGCCTGACACTTAGAATCTCTGCCCTTAAGTTTAGGAAGGTGAATCAGATCACCAGATATGCTCACCCCTAATGAGCTGCACACAGCACCCAGTGTTCTGCCTTGTCTAGTCCAGTGTCACTGTGTATCTGCCAGAGAAAAAGCGGGTGTTTTGTTCTGCAAGGCAAGCTGGAACATACACCTATGCATTATTACTAAGGCAATGCCTAGCAACCTTGACTCAAATTGCGGTAGAGCTGTGCTGAGCACAGAAGTCCTATTACTATCTAACATGGCTGGAAAAGCATAAAAGCGCAAAACCACCCTAACCCATTTTGAAAACTAAAACTCTGGCCTGGAAATGACTGGCAAACCCTCAAAGCAAGTCTCTGACTCCCTCAGGACAGAAATATTTCCCAAGGCTCACTCCAGTGCTTTAACCCCTCCTCCAAAGCATCACTGGGAACACCAATATCTGGCATAGGTATAATTCCACTGATTTTTAAAAATTTATTGGCTAATTTTACCTTCCTGAACACTGGTGGAAGTCTGTATAGTAGTGTTAGAGATGGAATTGGTAAAATGGTGCTAAGAAAAACATTCACCAAAACCATCAATTTACCGAGGAAGATAGTGATTTCAAGATGGAAAGGACAGAACCTATCTTTGCTGCAAATAAGACTAACTAAAATGAGAAAACATACTCCCAAATGAGTGATTAGCATTCACATACCAAGTATGCTCAAGTGAAATAATTCAGTGCCTCCCCATTGCTGCCCCAGAAGGCATTAGGGGAATGCTTTTATCTGCATGAGGTGGCAATGGGATTGATAAGCACTAGCAGGATTTACCAGGAGGTAGGCACCTAAGGTAGGAGAGCAAGTTCAATCAAAACAAAAATGTCACACAGCATTGTGCACAACTTACACCTAAATGCTATAAACAACATACACATGTAATTAGTGCTTGACTGATTTTATTGGTGTTGAAGACATCACACAGTGCCGTCTGAATGCCCACGTGTCTGAAACAATAAAAGAATTATATTAATCTTTCCCCAGATAAATTATTCATACCTTCTTTATTAATTTTAGCTCACAGATATGCACCATCTCTGCCAGTTCTGCAACCCTCATGTCAGGAATCATTCAGCTTCGGACTCATTCTTTTCTCAGACACTTTGCATTCAGCACCAGATCAGCCTCACCCTTGCACACTTTACATGAAGAATTTATTACAGAAGTGAATCACAACTTATTCTACTGTTGATCAAAAAAATTTGTAATAATTAAAAATCTCAGATATACACTCTTTTTCTCAAAGACAGCCACATTTCCCCTATCTGTAGACCTGATTTCCAAGGTATTTTGACCTATTTTGATACCTAAATAGAGTTAGACTTTCAAAATTGTTCCATATCCAGCAGCTCTTATTATAGCCAGATTTTGTAAAGAATTCAAGTACCACAGTGCCAAGTTCTTAAGAAAAAAAAAAAAGTCACTCACTATAGTGCTGACCAGGGAGCTAGTTGAGCTCTTTCAAAAATCTGGCCCTGATATGCTATTCTCTTGTAAAGTCTTCTGACTTCAACCGGTCTGATCCCTCCAGCATTTACACACAAAGGCAGTGATGTCTACCATCACAGACATCTGGGAAATAGATACCATACAAGACCAATTCTTTGTTTATATTAGTTGGCAAGTATTATATATATATATTAAAAAAAAGGATTCCTAAGCATCAGATATGAATATTTTATGAATATTTTCTCCATGCAGACCAACTCAATAGTTTTAATATTTTACAGAGCATTGGAACTTTACACTAAAAATATAACAATGCAATATAGTGCAACAAGTTCATGCAATGACTATCCGTAGGAAATCAGCTACGTGGTATGCTCTTCCCCCTGCAATTCTCTAGAATTATAGAACCATTAAAATTCAATATTATTGTGTTTATATTAGTAGAAGCATTACTCATCGGGGGCTAGGTTTAGACTTACCAGCCTCCAACCAGTTTACTGAAACCTGAAATAGAGTTGTGAAATATGTGTCTTTGCAGAAAACAAAAGCAAGAAACAATGTGAAAACAGCAGCATGACTGCCAGCTTCTGGGACTAGAAGATTTAGAGAATCCCAGCTTAAGCTGTTCCCAACTACGCTATTCACCACACGGTGCCTATGGATTTGTTTTAAGCCCTTCACAAAGTGTCTGTTATCCCATTTCCCTGTCTGCAGCAAAGGTATCATGTAACTGTAAATAAATCTTCAAACGACTTTAGCAGTCACCAGGATGTTTTGAGTTTGACCATGACAGCTTTTTTCCCTGAAGTTTAATTTAAGAAGTTACAATTGTTGCCATTTTACTATATGCTTTATTTTTAACATAGAAGGCAGATTTTTCACTCTGTTGCTTTCTTGGGATTACAAAATTGGTCCTTGTAAGGTAAACCCCAAATGAAAAACTTGGAAAAAGAGAGATGCATTTTACCAGCTTTTTTCTTTTGACCCACGGGACCTCCTGGTAAGCTCCCATTATTGAAGATTAACTGGTTTTATCACTTCTCTTTCAATACAACCTTTTGCTTTCACCTCAGTTACAATTCCTGTACAAGTCTCACTTCTATTGCTATTAAAAGGGCAAAGTGAAAGGAAAGAACAAAATCTTAAAGCACTTTTTACTCTCTGACCTCTTCTTCACTCACTGCTTTAGGTTGTGTGAGTAAAGGACAGCTCCCTTTCACTCTAAACTGCCCAGCATGGAATACACCACAGAACAAGGCAGAGATGCGAGTTACCTGGAACTATACCTGTTCTCAGCATTTTGACAGCAACATTATACAGTAGGAACTTAGCCACGGGATTCTTGGAAGTTCACAATTCCAATAGCCCTTGGCAGAATGCAGATGTGTTTTAAAACATATATATTGCTACACACAAACTGAGGGATTTCCCTCTTCAGATCTTGCTACAAATGGATTTTCAAATGTTTGCACGAATGTTGAAAAACCTGTACTGACAACTTCTTATCCAGCAAAAGAAGTAGAAATGGAATGATTGAATCAGCCAGTGAATGTGAAATAACATAAGCTAATAAAAAAATGAAGATAAGATAAAAAGGTAAGGTAACACAATATTAGTGTATTAATTCATCTCCTCCAAAATATTAAAAAAAAAAGTTTTCAAGCTTTAAGCTGTTTTAATCTGAGACACAGAAATACAGTTCCCCTAGGTTTGCCATTCTGCTGTAATTAGAGGAAATAAAGATGCCAGTACAGTAGAAGAATTTTTAAAAATATTTACATATTTCCATCTCTAGCTTCACATATCTGGTATTTTAAGGCAAGCTAATCATCTCATTCACAGCTCCTATCTGCCTAATTTCATCAAGTATTTAATAGTAATTATTATGATAACTAAGGATCATGGGTCCAGATCCCAAAGAGACAAGGTCAGACCAGTAAAATTAGCCATCTGTCCACTAAAGAGTTTAAGCTCAGGCTGTATTTAAGCATTAAGCTTCAGACTGTACAGACATTTGTGTTTTTTTCTCACTAGTGAATACACAAGACTGGTTCTAAAAAACAGCAATACAAATCTTTTAACACTGTGGAATACATACAAAAAGGATGTGAAGCTGCAAACCCTTTATGAGCTGCAGCAGAGTTCGTTGAAGTAGTCAGATTTTCCATTCATCTGATTCCAGTGAACTTGTTGATAAAAATCAGCATTGACCTCAAAGACGCCAGGATAGTCCTAGTGCTGAGACAGTATTGGACATCAGTATTTTCTCTTACCACCACAATTTTTTAAGTGTGCAAAACGTCAGACTTCGCTATGCACTGTGTTCCAACTCACTGTCTGCATTTTCCCTTACTGTCTCATACACTGCAGACAGCACAGGCTGTAAAATCTGCTCAGAGTCCTGGATTTTAACTTTCAACCTCTGAGGACCATGTAACACCTTGACAAACAGCCATATGAAGTCTCCTGCAGGTCACAGGTAACAAGCAGGACCTACATCATGCTTGGTACGGAAGAACTACATTTACAAAATTATTTTGCCTTGCCACTTCCTCTTTCACTTTTACTTCTCTGTGTCTTACATTATCCCCTACCATATGCATCAATGTCACAGCCAAAGCACAGCCTTTCTGATAGGAAACCTCTGTCTGGTACAGAGGTTCACCTGGCTCCTAACTCTGCTCTCCTAGCACCACAGGTTATGGGCTCCAAGCAGCAGTTGTGTCCTTTTCCATAACTTCAGTGAGCCCACTGGCACTTGGGTGTAAAATGCTAGAGAAAACGGATGGCACACCGATTCTGTCACTTTGAACCACAGAATTGTTTAGGCTGGAAGGGACCTTAAAGCCCATCCAGTTCCAACTGCCC
Organism: Tapera naevia; assembly: GCA_033556795.1. Lineage (NCBI taxonomy): Eukaryota > Metazoa > Chordata > Aves > Cuculiformes > Neomorphidae > Tapera > Tapera naevia. The sequence continues at coordinate 1,254,506 of JAUMJJ010000209.1, read as the reverse complement.
TGCCATGGGCAGGGACACCTCCCACCAGACCAGGCTCATGGCCCCATCCAACCTGGCCTCGAACACTTCCAAGGAGGGGGCATCCACAGCTTCCCTGGGCAACCTGTGCCAGTCTCTCACCACCCTTATCGTGAAGAATTTCTTCCTAATGCCTAACCTAAAACTTCCCCCTTCCAATTTAAAGCCGTTCTCCCTCGTCCTATCACTACTTGCCCTTGTAAATAGTCCCTCCCCAGCTTTCTTGTAGGCGCATTCCATGCACCGCCTGGGCATCTTGCAGGGAAGGAGCGGCGCCCATCCCGGATCACCTTATTCCACACCACCTCTGCCCCGGCGCCGGCAGCCGCCGGGGAGCTCCCTGCCAGCCTCGCTGCCGTGCGTGTCCCACCGCATCGCTGCGGCAACGCCACTTTTAAAGGGACGCCAAACTTTGCCGGGTGCGAGCGCGGCGCCGCAGGGACATCCAAGCGCCCCCATCCCGCCCTACCTTGCCGGCGGGCGATGCTCCTGCGCGGCACCGCTGTGCAGCCGAGGCACGAAGCCAGGAGCAGCAGGAGGGAGGCGAAGCGGCGGCAGCGCCGGCGGCGGTTGCCCGGCACCTCCATGTGTACCGCGTTCCCCGGCCCGAGCCAGGGACGTGGGGACCGGGAGCGGGGAAAGGAGGGGAGCGGCGGAGCTCGCACCCGCTCCGGGCAGGGACTGGGAGGGAAGGAAGGGAAGAGAAGGGGGGAGGAGGCTGGGTCCGGCCCTTTGATGGGATTACGGCCGCCCGTGGGCACGGCTCGGCACCTCCCCCGCCGCCACGCAGCCCCCCGCGCTGATGGAGGGGCCGGGCTGTCTTCTGTCGGGTGGCCCTCGTGCTGGCGGGGTGTCCTTGCAGTACATGTGGGAGAGAGTAAAAAGTGCTTTAAGATTTTGTTTTTATCTTTCACTTTGCGCGTTTAATAACAATAGAAGCGAGACTTGTCCAGGAATTGTAACTGGGGTGGAAGCAAAGGGTTGTATTGAAGGAGAAGTGATAAAACTAGTCCATCTTCAATCGGGACACACATCCCTCCCCCGGGCATCCTGGGGCTGGGTGTCACCTCGAGGCCGTGGGTCACACGTTCCTCAGCGGAGGCTCCCTGCCCTCCCCCTCATCGGGTCCCTTCTGTCTGGAGGACCCCAGCTCGGCTGCCTCTGTCCCCTGCGGGCATTGGCTTTGACTCTTGGGTCATGGTTTCTTCCTTTTTTCCTGGACTCCTGACAGGGACAGGGTTGAAGTGGTAGCCAAGTCCTACCAAAGATGGTGAAGGCAAAGCTAGAGAGAGGATTCAGCGAGGAAGTCGTTGCTGAGTTAAGAGGATAAATTAAATTTAATCGCCCCAGATGGAGGCTGAGATCTATGCAGCCACTCAGACTAATATAGAAACCCCTGTAGGGATTAGAAGGGATGGGGAGGGCTGGGGGAGGAAGGCGAGGGGAAGCCGCGGAGACTGAGGATCCCAAGAAAATACAGGAAGGGAGGAGCAAGAAAAAGCCCAAAGCATTCCATCAGAGAAATACAGCGTTGGTGGGACAAAAGACCGAATCTCTTTGGTCCAATATCCCATCTTTGAAATTTAACAGACAGGAGAAGGTGCAAGAAACTTCATATTAGGCAAATGTGGGATTATCTGCCCTCTACTTTAGGTCTCATCCTAATCTCTGCTAGTTAGAGATCAGTTTAAACCCTGAAACATCAGAGTTGTTGTGCTTTCAGGGTTTGTGTGGGCATTGTTTTGGAAATGAGCTTCATTTACTTGTTTTGTTGTTCACTTTGATAACTTTGAGTGGGTTTGATGTCCATATAAATTATAAATGTTTATACAATCTGTTTTTGAATTTTATTTAATTCGTAACACTGACACTGTTCAGTGAATTCCCGGCAGTAGTTTTATGACATGGGGAAAACACAGGAGGAGATCAGAAGAAAAGCTGTCTCTCTGCGGGAACAAATCTGAGACAGGAAAATAAGGGAAGCTGTATCCTTTGGAGGTATGAGAGAAGACAAGGAAATGGTGAGGAAGTCCTTTCGAACAGAAGAATAGAGAAAGGGAGTTGGAACCCATATCCTGTAAAAGCACTGCAAGTGCCTCCAGGAAAAGCTGAAGGGGGGAAAGAAAGGGCAGCATGTGAGTTTCTGAATGATCCTTAACAGAAGAGCAGGCTCAAGGCTTCAGAAATTAGAGATGAGTTCTTTTAGCGTATTTGAGATGCCAGTGGTCTCTCTCACATCCTTGTCAGCCTGCCTTTGCAGAGTTGGGGGACTTGCAGTGCATGTGGGAGAAGTGCGGAGCTCACAGCAGGAATTCCTTGTGGGGTGAGTGACTGAAATGCATCGTGTAACTGCAGTTCAGATAGCAGGAGATGAACTCTGCATTCCACGTGAGCCCACAAGTCACATGGGACTGCCCACTTATTGCTTAAAGATGGCAGAAAGGTTATGGCCAGGGATGGAGAAAAGCCTAGTCTGTCTTTTATACATGGTCCAAGCAATTGTTACTTGCACAGTGTTTTGTTGTCAAATCCATCGCTACTTCTGCTTTTCTTCTTCCTTGACCTTTCTTCCTTCTCACTCCTCGGTCTCTAGTGTATTCTTTCCTGTGACTTTGTTTTCTGGCAGCACTCATAGTGGCCACTGGTGTAGTTTGCCTTCGCTCTCACATAACTCTGTCTACTAAAAGCAATCTGTGATTGAATAATAGTTGGTCATATTGAGCCAAAATTTATTGGATCACAGAAATTCATGTGGCTGAGTTTCAGGCAGTTGTAAGATTCGAACAGATATTTTTAATTTTAATTACAATTTTGGAAGATTACCTCTGCCACCATGCAAGCTGGAAACCTGCCTTCTGCTGGGATAGAGTGGGACGTTCAGTTTTGGGTGCACGGACAGGTGCTCTTCTTGAAATCCTACCAGCAAAGGTAATCCATTGCAAGTCCATTGAATTCCCTCTAAATGGTAGAATGAATCCCAGTGGCTTTCTCACTGGTAAGATTACACTCTTCTCATTGACAGAGTCTCCAGTTGTGTTCCAGCAGTATGCTGTTTAATAGGAATAGCATCATAGAACTATTTAGGTTGGAAAAGACTTTCAAGATCATCACATCTAACTGTTAACCTAACACTGCAAAGCCCATGACTAAACCATGCCCAAAGCACCACATCTGCCCGTCTTTCTTTTAAACAGCTCCAGAGACAGTGACAGCCTGTGTCAGTGCTTGAAAATCCTTTCTGTGAAGAAATTTTTACTAATATCCAATCTAAGGATAATACTTGGCATACATTTGCTATTGCAACCTGTCTCCAGAGGGCAAAGCATTTTACTGGAGTATCTAGAATTAAAACTGTAATTAAGTTTAAAAGATAAATGTGTGCTTTGCTTTTCATTGATATAGGAGAAGACAAAAGGAGTGCTTCTGACAATCCTGAGTTTTGGGAGGGATTCATTTGCCAGTCTCATCCCAGCTTCTGAAGTGCATCCTGCTGTTACAGATAAAAAAATTATCTTTATTATGGAGGATTTTGCTGTGCCAGAGGAGCACACTGCATACTCATCCAGTTTCTTTTCCTTGTCCTCACCTGAAACTTGTTTAGCCTGAATTCAGCTCTAGTCAGTGGTTCCTGATTAGATCCGGCCTCAGAGCCATCCCTATGCCAGTGATGAGATCCTTTTGCCATTGAAAGTATGTCGATTTGTAAACTATCCGTCAAGTGTCTGGTTCACCAGTAGTTGTATATAATTGTTGATAAGGACTGAGACAAAATCATCTGGAAGTCCATAAACCTGGGTGCCTGCTGGTGGTAGGGGCAGTTTTCCATCATTATCTACTGAACATACTCCACTAGGGAAGACTCCGACTAATCATAGTATCGTAGAATCATAGATTCATCTGGGTTGGAAGAGACCTCCAAGATCATCAAGTCCAACCCTTTGTCCAATGTCCTCATGATTACTAGATCATGGCACTAAGTGCCACATCCAGTCTTATTTTAAAAATCTCCAGGGATGGTGAATCCACCACCTCTCTGGGCAGGCCATTCCTATGCCTGATTACTCGCTCTGTGAAGAACTTTTTCCTGATATCCAGCCTAAACCTTTCCTGGCAAAGTCTAAGCTCGTGCCGTCTTGTTCTGTTGCTGGTTGCCTGGGAGAAGAGACCGACCCCCACCTGTCTACAACCTCCTTTCAGATGGTTGTAGAGAGCAATGAGGTCACCCCGAGCCTCCTCTTCTCCAGGCTAAACAACCCCAGGTCCCTCAGCCTCTCTTCATAGGACTTGTGCTCAAGTCCAGTCCCTTCACCAGTTTTGTTGCTCTTCTCTGGACCCGCTCCAGCACCTCAATCTTTCTTGAACTGAGGGGCCCAGAGCTGAACACAATACTCAAGGTGTGGCCTCACCAATGCTGAGTACAGGGGAAGGATCACTTCCCTCGCCCTGCTGGCCACACTATTCTTGATACAGGCCAGGATGCCATTGGCCTTCTTGGCCACCTGGGCACACTGCTGGCTCATGTTTAGCCTCCTGTCAATCAGTACCCCCAGGTCCCTTTCCACCTGACTGCTCTCCAGCCACTCTGTCCTCAACCTGTAGCGCTGCATGGGGTTGTTGTGGCCAAAGTACAAGACCCAGCACTTGGCCTTGTTGAACTTCATCCCGTTGGACTCAGCCCATCTCTCCAGCCTATCAAGGTCCCTCTGCAGAGCCCTCCTGCCTTCCGGCAGGTCGACACTCCCTCCCAACTTGGTGTCATCTGCAAATTTGCTTATGATGGACTCAATCACCTCATCTAAACCGGACCCAACACAGATCCCTGGGGGACACCACTGGTGACCGGCCACCAGCTGGACGCAGCCCCGTTCACCAGCACTCTCTGGGCCCGGCCATCCATCCAGTTCTTAACCCAGCTGAGAGTGCACCTGTCCAAGCCATGGGCTACCGGTTTATCCAGGAGTACGCCATGGGAGACAGTGTCAAAGGCTTTGCTCAAGTCCAGATAGACTACATCCACAGGCTTCCCTTCGTCCACCAGGTGGGTTACCTGTCAGACAGGACCTGCCCCTCACAAAGCCATGCTGGGTGGGTCAGATCCCATGTCCATCCTGAAGGTGCTGTGTGATTGCACTCAGGATGATCTGTTCCATAACCTTGCCAGGCACTGAGGTCAGGCTGACAGGCCTATAGTTGCCCGGGTCCTCCTTGCAGCCCTTTTTTGTGGATTGGCGTAACATTTGCCAACTTCCAATCATGTGGGACCTCCCCAGAGAGCCAGGACTGTTGGTAGATGATGGAGAGTGGCTCGGCAAGCTCTTCTGCCAGCTCCCTCATCACCCTAGGATGGAATCCATCAGGTCCCATGGATTTGTGTGGATCCAGATGACTCAGTAATTCATAGACTGTTTCCTCCTGGAACACAGGGGAGCCATTTGGTTTCCTGTCTCTATCTGTGAGCTCCGGAGGCCAGTTATCATGAGGGCCACCTCTCCTACTGGTGAAGACTGAGGCAAAGTAGGTGTTGAGTACCTCAGCCTTCTCCTCATCGCTGGTAACTATGTTCCCCCTCAGGTCCAACAAGGAATGGAGGTTTTCCTTGCCCCTTCTTTTGTTATTAATGTATTTATAGAAGCACTTTTTGTTATCCTTAACAGAAGTAGCCAGATCAACTGCAAATTGCGCTTTTGTTTCTCTGATTTTCCTTCTGCATGATCTAACTATAGTCCTAAACTCTTCCTGAGTAGTCAGCCCTGCCTTCCACAGTCGGCAGGCTCTCTTTTTATCTCTGATTTCCTTCAGTATCTCTCCATTCAACCAAGGTGGTCGTCTTCCCCGCCAGCTTGCCTTTTGGCTAACTGGTATATCCTGTTCCTGTGCACTCAAGACTTTTTCTTTGAAGCACATCCATGCCTCCTGTACACCCCTGGTTTTGAGGAGCGTATCCCAGGGTGTGCTCCGGACCAATCTTCTGAACAGGTCAAAATCTGCCCTCCAGAAGTCCAGCACAGTTGTTTGATTGGCCGTCCTCCTTGCAGCACATGAATTTGGATGTACTAGACCCATGTTCACATCATATATTCCATTCTTTCTCCCATAATGGGAAGGAACTCAGCTACAGTCCGCATAGTTTCCTACTCTGGGAAGCAAAGGGACACAACACAGAGCACAGCTTTTCCCTCATATCTCTTCTCAGAAAGGCAACACGTATTCCCTCTCTGTACATACAGGAATAGGAATGCAAAGAATGATAACTTGGGCAGGCAGAAGAAACACTCTCATACTTCTGTGTATCCAGACCCCTCTAAAACTCCATATCCAGAAGGGCTGAGCTTGCAACTGGATATACTTGGCATTTCACACGTGATTTGCGAGTACTGAAAGTAAGAACCACCCCTGTTTTTTTGAAGAAGCAAAAATAAAAATAGAATGAACACAAGGAATCAAATTTTCAAATGTAGATGTAGCCTCCCTTTTAGGTGTTGGATGTCCAGTGTAACATGACTTCTCTTTTTTGGGTAAGCTTCACAGTTGGGACATAAAATCTCATGATGAAACGAAGTGTTTTTAGCAGATACGTAGACCATTATTTGGTAAAAAGTAGATCTCTACAATTACTTTCAACACTTGATATTACAATAAATCACTGAGGAAACAGTTTGATATTAAAAGAGATTAAGCAAGATGTTTACCCCAAAAATGTTTGGTAAAAGGGAGGAATCCTTTCTCTGTGAGGCAGTTAAGTGAGCAGATGGAGACCGGAGAGCATGGAGTAACTAGTGAGGTTAGCAGCTTTTTCCACTGTGATTCATTGGGGGTGGGGGAGGCGGGTGGGAAAGCCACATCTTTGCCGTGGGGCTTGTCTTCACTTGAAAGATATTTGGGATAAAAGCAGTGTGTGAATTTACAGCATTTTCCGGAGTAGCTCCATATGTGAACGTATTTAATCTAGAATAAGATTAAAAGAAAACCAGTGAAGAAGTCGTTAGAGGTACAAGTATAAAAATGGAGGCATTTATGATGAAATGGGTTATTTTATACCTTTATAGTTCTTTTTATGATGACAACGTAGGGCTCAGTTTAGAAAATTAAGTATCTGTATGTTTTCAAAATTATGAAGAATGGATTTTTCTCTGGCTAACTAAAGCTTCAAAAATTTTGTCTTTTTTTTTACTTGAGTATCTGCAACTTTTTAAAAGATGAATTCTGAATACATGGCATTGTCTCATTTTGTCCATAATAAATTATAGGGTTTTGTCAGGAATTTTTTATAGGTTCCTCTTGAAAGAAGTGCATAAACTCTTAACACTTTAAGGTCCTCCTAGTATGCCATGGTCATTTTACTATCTTGATATATAATTCCAACATGAGATATTGACTAGGACTTATATGTGGAAGATATATAGAATTATACACAGGTGATGATCTTTTTTATTGACTTCAGTAACTTCATAAATTTATGGAAAAAAGAAGGACCATTAATTTACCAGTTTTTGAATGCAAACCTCATAAATGTGAATGTCACTGAAAAGCTACAAACTTTATTTTAGCAGGTTGCCTTTAATTTATAGTAATAATAAACAAATCACAGTAATTTATACCCTATTATAATTTAATTAGAAAACAGTAATGTTTCATGAACATATATATTTGTTACATCTACTGATCATTATAATAAATAATTGTCTAACTGGTAAAGAAAAAAATAGTTAATCAATTACCTTGCAATATAATAGCTCTTTATGTTTATTATTTAATTTATCACTTACAAAATGTCATAGACATGCATAGAGTGCATAATACAATAAGCCATCCAAAGTCATAACTCTTTTACATACACCATTTCCCTCTGGCTTAACTAAGCACAGTGTCTTGAATTAGACCTGTTTTTGTTTTGCACAGAAGATAGTAACGGTGCATTGTGTTGCCTGGGGCACCAGAGCATTCTACAACCCATTTTTAGAGCACCCTCAAAATTGACCTTTATCCACATGAAAAATGGTCCTACAGCTAGTATACGTCTTAACAGGTCAGGAAGAGAGTTCAGGCTTCCCAACATATTCAAGAGCAAGGGTCACGGAAACGCTAATTTCCCCTAAGACTTGGTAGAGTTTCTTCTTTATGATATTATTAGGAAACACATAAAGGTTAATGTAAATTTGAACTGCCCTGTAATGGCGAGGAAATGAGTTTATCCTATTAGGTTCTTAACTTGTGACACCATCTACTTATTTTAGATCTGGGTCTGAACTGATCCATCAAGGCTCTTGTCTTTTCCCTGTTTTCCATCAGAGAGTCTGCAGACCTAGATTTAATTCATTTGGGGTAAAAAAAAACAAAACAAAACAAACATTGTCTGCCGTTTATTCATATTTTCATATAGAAACAATGATGCAGCAAAGACATACTACACATGTACCCACATTAAATGCTGAAAATATAAAGCCAAACAAAGTAGCATCAGTACTCTGTATTTTTACATCAATAAATATTTGCTAAATATTTATTCACTAAACTGCCAGTTTTAGAACATTACAGTTCCCAAGATCTCAGTCTTTCCTCCATTGTGTCTTATATGGATTAGTTGTGGCATAGCCAGAATGTCAATACACGTGACAAAAAAATCTTGCATACATCTGCAAGCAACAACTGTTCTAGAAAAAAGGGTCTCTGCTGACCACATCTTCATGAGATGAGAGTCCTTACACTCTGCTTTCTTTATATTGTCATCTCCTGCCCTCAGCCTCTCTGTCTCCTAAAATATGCCAGGCTATTTTTAATTACATTTCACCAGTTATTTATAATATATCAAGGCTTACAAACCCCAGTTATGAATGGTAGTCCTACACACAGAGCCCAAAATTATTCTGGATAAACATTTGATGTTTCCTTCTTCTACTTGTGGGCCAACTTTATTATTTTGTTAAAAATTTAAAATAGATGTGATTAGCAATGAGAACAATCATTCCTTTGTGCCAGCTCTCCAAAACAGATTTTTTAGTCTAAGAGATCAATTCCTGAAGTTTTGTTCTGCAAGCTCCTTTTTGTAAATTGTGTATAATTTATTACTTGTGTATCAAATTATTTTACAGCATTTTCATCATAGATTATGATGCTAGTATGCTACACATTCCCATGGTAAGCTCCAAATATGCAAGTAAATCTAACCTCAACATGGGCAGATTTGTAATCACAAGGAGTCACTTGGAAACAGGGAGAGCTAGCAATGAGTGGCAGCTTATAAAAGCCATACCTTACACACAAGGTTTCTGAGAGTTATTGAGTTATTCTTTCTGTCAGAGTTGTTTGTGGATTAATAGTCTCTGGTTTTAATAACTCTGTTTTCTTTCTTCCCTTATCTTAGATGACCAGGTTTTAGTAAAATGGAGGAAGTATTGTTCTGAGGTCAGAGATTTCTTTATGTTGTCCCTTATTCAACTACAAAGAAACAACAGAAACAAAAAGACGTAAGTGAAAAAATGTCAACTAAGAATCTAAGTATACTGTTACGCATTTCTCTAACCTCTCACTGTCTCACCTGAGGTAAGAGCCTGTTTTTTATCCTATTGGCAGTTTTATTCCTGGTGATTTAATGGAGCTCATTCTTCTCTTCTTGTTAACAAATCAATTCTTACCAGATTTCAGCCCTATGGTAATGTAAAGAAAACTGACACAAGAAAGAAGTGAGCCGTTTTACAAACTCAATCCTTACTTTAGACATTTATAAAATTTGCTTGCACAAAATATAACATCTTCAGTAACTACAGGTGTGGGAGGTGTTGAGGAAATAATGTATTGCCCAATTAAGGCTTCTTTTCTTCCTTCCTTTCATTTTAGAATAATGACATAAAGAAAAAATGAGTGATGCATAGTGCTTTGAGTCATTCAGTACACCATTTTCATATTCGTTTTCCAGTTTCACTCTTCTGTACTCTCAAAAACCCCACGACTTCAAAGACTGACTCTCATTGTTTTTCTTTTTAACGTAGTATGCATGCTCTTCCCATTCTCTCACCTTTTAGTCTTACAGAGCAGTACATAGTTCCTGCTCATGATATGAAGTCCTGGAGTATTTTCTCCACTTTAGTGATCAGAATTACAGAATTAAGAAGAAAGAGGTGGATCACAAAGGACCATCCAGATTTTACAGTGAACTCCATGCACCTTTGGACTTGTGTAGTTTATTTACAGTGAATAAGGGGGAGAAGGGATGAATTCTGCAGAAATAACATAGTAGGAGTACTGAAATTCATGGCTTTTTCAATGGCTGTTAATTCCCATTTTGTTGGAAGGGATATGCATACTGTAGACAGAAGTGCACAATTCTATGCTTCTGCTCTATGTGCAGAAAAATGTGATTCTTATTAATCTCTCTTAGGGAAAAGTGAAGTCTGACAGGGAGAATGCTACTCCCATTTTATCACTTCCCCCTTATGTTGTTGACACTCCTGTGAGGCAAGTGACAGAGAGAAGGATGAATGTGCGCAGCTTCATTTTCTTAATTCATTTGTGGGACTTACTCACTAATACCTATCCATTGTGGCCTAGTGAATTACCTGATTCTCCATGAATCCACCACCCTCCTTACTTGTAGGAAAGAGTAGTAGAAGATGAATTTGCAGAATTCATGAATTTTCAGGGAAGACCATTGAAGGAGAAGTGGAAGACCTAAAGATCTGCTAGTTTACTCAGTCATTCTCTTCTGCTTGTGCCATAGGGAAATCATCCCCTTATACTCGGCACTGATTAGGCTGCACCTTGAGTACTGTGTCCAGTTCTGGGCTCTTCAGTTGATGTTGAGATGCTGGAGTGTATCCAGAAGAGAGCAATGAAGATGGTGAAGGGGCTGGAGCACAAGCCCTATGAAGAGAACTGAGGGAGCTGGGGTTGTTTAGCATGGAGAAGGGGAGACCTTATTGCTCTCTATAACTACCTAAAAGGAGGTTGTAGGCAGGCAGGGCTTGGTCTCTTCTCTCAGGTGACCAGTGACAGAACAAGAGGACATGGTCTCAAGCTTCGTCAGGGAAGATTTAGACTTGATATTAGGAACAAATTCTTCACTGAAAGGATGATTGGCCATTGGAATGTACTGCTCAAGGAGGTGGTGGAGTCATCATCCCTGGAGGTGTTTAAAAGCAGATTGGATGAGGCATTTAGTGCCATGGTTTAGAGGATGTGTTGGTGTTGGTGTTGGTCATTGGTTAGACTCAATGATTTCAAAGGTCTTTTCCAACCTTGTGATACTGTGATACCTAGCGAGCTGAGGCCTATATTCAAATGAAAGCACTGGAGGAGACAACAAAATTTTTAAGAAATTACATTTTTATTTCTAAGTCAGAGGATCAAGGATAAAACTGCAGACTGAGCAGTATATACCTTGTAGGAGTCCGGTCATGTTCTTGAAGTCTGTTTCCTAACAGATCACGCTCAGTGAAACACACTCCACATACCAATTCACCTCTGGAACTTGATATTAAAAGCCCACTTGTAGACGTCACATAGTTTCCCAGTTTGGATGAATAAAAGATAAGAGGACTTCAATGAATTTTGTGCACTGATTCATCTCAGATGTTCCTCCTCTGTCTCTTTCCAAAAATGTCAGTTTCCACAGATTAATTACTGTCTCTGAAACACAGACAGAATATTGTAAATTTAATTCCACTTGTCTTTGAGCTTGGTAAGCCTCTAAGAATGCTTTTAAAAATCCTCAAACTTTTAAAATATCTTTAGAAGTAGTTTTCATGTTTTCCCTAACAGTGTAATAATACTTCTTCAAAAACAGCAGGTAGCAAGATCCAATCAATAGACCATTAAGATACTGCCAGCACCATGATAGGATTACAAGAAATTGTGAAACTTTTCAATTTTTCATTTTTTTGCCAAGAAATCACAAGAAAGTTCCATTATTAAATTCATAAGCCTAACTTGAAATAATCTTACCTGTATCTTGTCATCAGAGAATCCCCCTGCTTTCATAAATATGAAACTGGTGGTTAGCAAGACACTTGATTTATCATAAAACCATTATTCTTTTTCTTTGGTCTGAGAGATGTTTTACACAATATAGCAATTTCTTTTTGTTTCATCTGCATCAGGCAACACTGAGGTTTCACCAAGTTATTGAGTGAGAAGTTCATCTGTTGCTATTAAGCATGATCATTTGGAGGCAATGGCTGGCACATTAACTACCCAGACTGTTAATATACGGAAGCTGGAAGACTCTTTATTTCCCAAAGAGCACAAGACTAAATAAACTTTTGAGCAGTTATAGAGAAGCAGATTTTATGGACTAGGGAAAGTCATTATCCGGCTTTAGTTTTGTTCATAATGACAGTGCAAGGGCTTCATATTTCAGGACTCAACTCTTATTTTGGCAGTTCTCAAAACACTACAAGGAAAAGAGTGGAAATATGTAATGACGGTATCAGAAGATGAAGGTACCTTTCTGTTAATTTAATCCTAAATTTGAAGGAGGATGATGTTTTTTTGTACAGGGCAGCTGTACATACTCATCACGTGATAGCTATGCTAGTGTATTTAAATTACTTCAGGTATTGGTTAGCTGTGCTGCCCTCTGGCCTGTTAGTGCACCTCAATTTCCTTTGACTTTGAAATACAAGACCAAATGTTTTCTGGCATAGTTATCTGATGCCAAGGATGAGTTTTGACACGTGCATTTCTGCTCAACGTCTTTGTCATGCTGTGGGGTGGGTGGAGTGTAGGACAGATGTGCCACTTCCCTCTCTCTCTCTCCATATTGAGCTCATTTTTCCAGAGTTAATATCTCAGAAATCCTAGAAAATGAGGGAAACTTCTTAAATTTTGTCTAGACAAAATTTCCAGACAGAACAAGAAAACCCAGACAAATGGTTGCTCTACCTATACTGAATAGCAGCCACTTCACATTTATGTTCTAGTAAGTGATGAGCTCTATCAGAAAATAGATAAATTACTTTATTTGGAGAAGGAAGTAAATACTGACCTTTACACAGCTCGAAAAATGAAAATACGACAGAGTAATACTTGGAGTACTCTATCTAACTCTACTCACATCAATGGAGCTATTCTGGATTTATACTACCATTTTTCAGTTCAGAATCAGGCTCAAAGCACAGCAGTGAAAAAGGACATATAAATAATTACAAATTAAACAGAATGACCCAGGCTGGTTTTCACTATTCTAGTTGCTAAGTTATCACATTTTATTTTTTTTACCCACAAAAAGAATCTCCAGCTGAAAGAGTCAAATCTCATAGCCGCTGTGTGGAGAAAATCCAAGGATTGTTTTATGAAAAGATATTGAATCATCTCTTGCTATATAATTCTAAACTCATGGGTTCATCTGGACCTGCCATAGCCACCAACGTCTTTGTTTTGTATCCACCCTTCCTGATGTCAACATTGCTGGTGCTGAACTGACAGATGGCCAACAAGGATATAAGTGTATGGCCTCTTTGCATGAACCGTGTCATCTTTAGGTCAGATCCTCTGTGTGTTTAAGTCAGGACAGCTCCCTGGAAACTGTATCAGCTTCAGAAAAATATAGCTTCCTACAGTAACTGATGATCTGGCCCCAGCATGTTACCCTACAGTGTTATGGGGAGTGGAGACGAACAGCCTGCTCATGAAAAAGTGTTCCAGTGTTTTTGTTGCTTGAGTGAGACACTTCCTAAAACTCTTCAGTGCTTTCTTGTCTTGCTTCCTCCATGTGAAACACTATGACCAAGTCTTCGTATTAATGTATTCTAAAATTGTATTTAATATTAAAAACTGGTTTGACTTTTTATTTTAGACTGAGAAGGTATAAGTGCATTTGTTTCCCTTTTGACTACCTTCGGGAGAAAAAAAATATTTTCAAAAGAAACAAGAGCAGGACAAACTTAAGCCCATAAAAACTTGTCAGCTATTTACAGGCTTCCAGATGCACTTTGTCAACAGAAATAATAGAAGCTTGCATCCATTGAATCCTATCTCTGCGTTACCACAATTCTTCTTGGATTAAGTTGATTTAAAATGTATTGAACCCTGTTTTGGTGTCATATTTAGGTCTCTTTACCCAAGAATACTATTCTGTAGCTTTCTGGGAACAAATATTCTTTGATTTTTTTTCTATTCCTGTTCCTATCCCAGAAGGAAACCATGTTATTTTCTGTGAAGAGAGCCCCTTGGATCCATCTAATATTGTCTTCTTTACATGCAATAAAATTTCATTTTTTTCAGGCTCACTCTTTTAACCTCATTAACCTGCCTAATGAATTTTACATGTTCCCCTCTTCCATAGACTGTCAGTTCATCAAGACCTTGATTAACCACATCCATTGTGTGGTGCCCACGTGGCACATAATTAACAGCCTAAAATGGTTTCGTCCTAATTTGGAGATTAATTACATCAATATTTACTGCTGAAAACCAATACTGTAACCTTTCCTCTCACTATTGAACTAGTACCAACTCAGTACACACTCTAATCCTTAAACAACTACGATTTTCTCTGTCCAGCACAACTGAAAAGCCACAACAGGAAGAGAGTGTCTGCAGTGCCCTGCCTCCTTTGAACTCTCCAGGATGCTCTGGCTTTCAAGCTGTGGCTTACAGTCACGCTGCAGCACTGCTCGCTGCCAGAGCCCAGAACCCACACCACAAAATCCATAGCTTGCATGCAAACACCCCCACATAGCAGTTAACTGTTCTGCAATCAGACCTCTAACTTTGAAGCAGTTACGATAGCATGGACATCTGAAGCCCGTTGGCAGATACTTCACCTTTGAGTGCAAAATACTTGGTGTCTCTATGGCTGTGACAATCCTTCCAGGCAAGTTCAGCTGCTGTCTATAATCATACTCTGTAACTACTTCTCTTGCTATTTGCAAACCCATTGTTCATGAGCTCTAGAAAAACAAAATGTTTTCAGGGGGGCAAAAAAAATTGTCTATCTTCTTATGAACGAGAAGGGTTTGAAACAAAAAGTGGGACTCAGAAATGCAGCCACGCACTGAGGGCTTGGGCTCAGGTACTCCATTTGTCTTTAAAAACGTATGAGCACCTAGCCATGTTATAGGCATTTAAATTCCTTGCCCATGTTATAAATACACAAATTAGTTTGTATGTAAAGCACTTAGAAACAAAATGTAAACAGACCTTCTCATTTAGCTACATCAAGAGCCTCAGAAATCGAAGTACAGACCTGTGAAAGCTATAAGGGATCTTTGGTTTTTATTTATTTATTTGTTAGCATGACATGCTCTCTGAGAACTAAACTGATACAGTGCCATCTTAGCAGGTGAAGGAAATAAAAAGCCTTTCATTCTCCCTGTATCACAAGAAGGAAAGTGGTCCTTTAATTACGTAAGGAGATGGGCAGCAGTAGAGTGTAGAAAAATGAGTTCCTCCTGTTCCCACAGAAGCCAGCCACTGTTTGGGGCTGAGGCCAGACGGGGTGGGGTTACTTAGGCTGGAGATACGAGCTTCTCCAGAACAGTGGAGAGGGCAGGAAGTAGGTATAAAGTCTATACTTTGACCCATACCTGAGGTGATGCTGGTCCTGTTGAGGCCAGCTTAGATTGGGTGTTCACAATCAGCAGCCCTAAGGGACTGCTCTCTTTTCCTAGATATGATGGATCAGTTAGGTCCTACTTTGGAAGATGCTGGAGAGGATCAAAAGGCTGGAAAACTGAGGAAATAACTCCCAGAAAATAACTTGTACATAAGGGGAAAATATGTATGGGTAATCAGCAAAATTGAAGGACAGCTGCAGGCAGCAGAAACATTTGGCTTTTCAAGAGCAGTTCTCATAAACAAATGGGCTGAAACCTTCCACTCACTCCTATCTGTGTAAATAAACTGTAGGGGACGTTGCAGTTCTCCTCCCTCATGTTCTGGCACTCCCTGGTAGGTACAGCTTCCTGACCTCCACCTTGGAGCACTGCAGCCAAGTCTGAGGTATAAAACTACTCCCTGTATTTTTTGCTTCTTCCCCGCTGCAACTGGGCAGAGAAAGGATGGACAGGGATGTGACACCACAGCTAGCCTTTTCCCCTTTGAAATGAAGGAAGCACTAAGAAGAAAGGCCTCTACAGCAGTGATTCTATTGTTCCTCTCCTTTCTACCCAGAGTGAGGGAGAATCATGACTTAGACTAGGCACAGGCTCCCACAAATTTTGTAATGCCTGTAGGATATTATATCTATGAGATGTCCTTGACCTCATCCAGATGAGCCAGCTCTTCACTCTTCCTTTGAAGTCCTTATAGTTCAGTAACTACTGTTTGGTAAAAATGGGCATATTTCCACTTGGTGGAGATGTGAAATAGATAACATGTAGTGACTGAATGACATGATCTTCAGTGTAACAAGTTAATCTGTTAAATAGTGAGAGCCATCATTTCAAAGCAACATTAATATTGTGCAGTTGCCAGAATGGTGTATGAAAAATTGCTTAATTAACCATGTGCATGGTCAATACCTAATCAACGTAATTGAATACCCAACATGAATCACTAGAAAGAAAAAAATACTAGACAAAAAAAAAATACTACTGAGAGTTGCAAGAGAGTGCCAGATGAAACAGGGCTAGAGTAGAACAAACTCCAGGTGGAAAATTTAGAGCCAAGTCTATAAGCATGCGGGGTATGTAAAGTCAGAGGACATGGAACAAGTCTAGGGAGAGTGCTGAAGATACAAAGTGAAAGATGAAGGTAAATGAACCAGCTCAGAACAACAATTCTCTTGAAAAGCTATATAGGAGCTCTGGACCCCTTAGTTTTTAAAGGAAGTATTTCGGGTAACCATAAAAACTGAGTATCAAAGTGGTTTAAGGTGTGAACTTAAAATGTATTACAGTAAAGAAAAGGAGTACATGCAGTGCAGTGAGTTAATACTTCCCTCACTTTCTATGAAATATTTTGTTTGAAGTGATTTTCTTCTTCTTTTTGAGCAGAGTAGCATCAAGCAGCTGATCCAAGATCGATCTGGATGGGAAGAGAGAGCAGCACATTTGGGATGAGAGGGTGTGCATATAACTACCCAAGAAAGGGCTGTTGGGTGCACTGAAAAGCCGAGTGCCAATCTACACTGTAGCACTCAGGTAGAGAGTCAACAAAGTCTTTGTGGGAGCTTTTTCTAACATTCCTCATGCCTCAAAGCTAACAGCAGCATTTGTAATACACCATTTTCTGGGATACTCCTTTACTATCCCTCTTCCCTGGATATGAAGCATGAGACAACTCTGCTGATCCAGGAAAAAACTGGAGATCAACTCATTAACCAAGGCTGAGTTCCACCTCTGCTGCTGCCTCACCTGGAGAGGAGGGAAGGAATTCCCCTTTTTTAATGAAGAACACCTTGTGTATGTTAGCTTACCCATTTTGTTCATGTGCATTGTAAAGCTTAGCCCCTATCATGCAAAAAATTAAGGATTTCGTTTTAAAACACATTTGCTGTAGTTTAAATTTGAGAAAGAAATTGTTCTCCACAAATCCTAAGGAATCCAGTAGCTACCCAGAGGGAAGCAAATTGATGGTTCTAGATATTTTTTTAATGTGATTTTCAAGCCAATATTATTTCTGAACGTTCATAGACCCCCTGCCGCCAAGGACCCACTTTGAGGACAGTGGGGTCATGAGAAAGCTGTCCAGTCCTGTTTATACCAACAGTGGCTGTGACAATCTTACCTGATGTTATAAAGGTAAGTTTTATGGCATTTTACACTGGAACCAGGATATATGTATTTTAAAGGAATTAGTCTGATAAAAATACTGGATCTCCTTATCTAGTGCTTACCAGCAAGTCAGGAGGCTTTATGGCTTCACAAGAAAGTGTTTGTGCTATCACAAAATCATGAAAGACAATGACCAATGAAGAAAATGATATCTAAGTGCTGTACTGGTCTCATACAAGGGAGCCCTACGAGCTGAGGTGCTCTGTCTGGCACCTGTACAGCTGCACTCACTCTGCTTTTGCTCACAGGGCAAGATGACAGCAAAGTCCTGAAAAAGGAACTTTCTCCCAGTTCTCTGTGAAGAGGAGAAGCTAACTTGAGGTATCTGCAACAACCGTCAGTTCCATTTGCTTTTTAGTGTATTCTAGAACAACAGTCTCATTTTCTACTTGGCTACCACCATCAAACAGCTACTAATGAAAAGTCAAAATAAGGTCCAGACTTGTGATTTTGTGCTGTACCAGTGCAAAGCTCACAAGCTGACACCTGACGGGAGGAGGCACATGAAGCCAGGGAAATCTGGATTCTTCTGTGCACCAGAGTCAGAACTAACTTCTTGGCTGTAGCAGACAGTGAAAGACAGCAGAGCATAAGTTATGGAGACACACTGTGCTTTCCTATTAATGTGTTCAGTTTTAGGGGGCAGGGAGATGAGGATTAGAGAAATGACCGAGAGTTACTTGTGCTGTGGGCTAAGCCTGATGTGGATCCTGGTGCAGCATGGTAGGGAGGACATAGGAGCAGGCTGGAAAGCCACATGGGGTAGCTATCTGCATTTCTTAGCTAGGGCAAGTCTAGGAAAAGGTGAGGCACACAGGACAGTGTAGTTTGGGAAGGGCTGAGTCAGCCTGTGGGTTTTTTTTAACAATTAGCCCTTGTGCAGTCCTTTACTACAAGAGTAATTCCAGCATCTGTCAGCACCAAGGCTGTAACAGTGAGTTTAAGCATAACACTGCTCTGGCTGCCAGCTGTTACCAAACCTTGTCTTGTTGCACTTGCTCATCTCAGGTGTGTCCTTCCTGTGTCCAGCTGAAACAAGTGGCTCATCTAGATGAAAACTATTGTAGAAGGTTAGATTCCAAATCTTTAGCTATGAAACTGGAGCAGGATGAGACCGACTTACAATATCAGACATTAGAGCTCATCTTCTAAGCTTATCAGGATTAGTATCAGCTCTGGGGACGGTCTGTCTGGACCATGAGTTCTTTTCACCTCAAAAAAACTGCAGAAAATCAGACCCAGTGCAGGGAACTGATGGTCTGAAGACAAGAGTTGAAATGTGTTAGACATCAGTGCTCTGAGACAGATGAGTGATGCATCTACAATGGCAGCAGCCTGGAACGTGCTATATAGCAGCAAAAGCTCCTCGTACCTTATTGACAATTATGCAGAAAAAGTGGTAGGCTAGAGTGAGTGTTTTAAGCTACCTCCTCTGGACATGGGTGGAAACTCTATACATTGGCTCATTAAATTTTACAGTAAATAGGATAAAATTGTTTTGATTCTTTTTTTGCACTGTGGCAAAAATCAGGATATCTTTATGCTTAACGCTGGACAGATGTATGGTCTGCTTCCATTTCTGCTCTGAAAAGCTTTGCAAAATGCAGAAAATATGCAATATGAAATAATATTGTGCAGATGGAGATATAGACTGGAGATTATTCTTCTTAATCATTCAGTTTTTGTTTGAAGACCTGCCTCAGCTTTCTCCTTAAATTCCAAAGTCAAGTAAATGAATTAGTGTAACAAAAAGTTTCCTACATTCTTTTATTTAAAGAGTCCCATCCATATGTGGGAAAATATCAATTTTTAGAAAATATTTCTATTTTCCAGAAGAATAACTTGAAACTAACCAAAGTACTTCATCTCAAAATGTCAATGCTTAGTTTCAAATTTCTGTTGTAACTCAGACTATTATTTAAATATCACCATGCAAGAAAATACAGATTTAAAGTAGAATTTTTCAGTACAAAGTAACATTTCTGAAGGAGACTTGATAGCAGTTAGAGGGAAATAAATAACCTTCAAAAGACATTTATCAGTAAAAGTCTAAAATTTGATGGAATTGCTGAAAACCTTGGAAAACTTTAAAGACTCAAAATCATGTTACTAATTTACCTAATGTTCTTTAATGCAATAAGGAAATTCCAAGAAAGAAAATGTACATCTTTCCTTTACCTTCAGTTTTACAGAAATCTGCTAAAGAATGGACTGCAAGGATATTGCACTGTTCAATAGTGCTTACTTATTTTTTCTTTAATGTATAATGATTATATTTCATGATAAAATTTCTATTCTTGTCATATCTTTTCTCCCTTTTAAGACTTCTGTTACACAACATGAAGGTAATGAGCATTTCTTCAACCTAACAGACAAACACAGATTTAGATTAAAGCCTGCTATCAGCATTGGAATGGACAAGGTCGAGCCTCAGATTCTTTGCCTTTGTATTTTTACCTTACCAGTGTAGTTCAGCCAAGCATTTGAACACTACCTTATTCACAAGCTGATGATGTAGGATATGCAGTTTCCACCATTCTCTTAAACTCATGCCATCATAATTCATCAGTGAAAAGCAACTAATGTTGTGACAGGATTTAAATCATTTAAAAAAAATATTTTCTTATTAAGAATTAATCAGAAAAGCGCTTATATTATTGTTGTTATCTGTTTCTCTGTTTTACCTCCTCCTCCCCAGAAATGAACTCTTTTCTTTTGAGCTCTGAGATATTCATGTCATATAAATCTCGTTTTTCTCATACCATCAGTTGTCATTTCTTTTGTTATTGCACTGTATTTTATATACTAGATTCTGCAATTTCCACATACAGTAGGTGAGACAAAGACAAAAGAGTGAATCTAGACACAGAGAAATTTTTTCATTGAGTGCAAAGGGCCATGAAGCTGTGGGTGGTGTAATTGTATAAATAATTTAAAAAACAAAGAAAATAGATGTGGAATGCAATTGCTGAACATATACTTTCTGTCACAGACGGTTAATATTTTCTTCGAGGGAATGAGATTAGTTTTATTCAACCCCCAAGCTGTTAAAAACGTATACACACAAACACAAACACACACAACAGCCTGTGACAGCAATAAAAGAAGAAAGTACTTTGCTGCATTAGCAGTACCAGCTCCAGCTGACTTACCCTGTCTTTGGTCAGCGTCTTTATCAGTACACCATTCCTGTGTTCTCTGAATTCTTAGTCACTTAAATACTCTGAGCTAACAGGTAATGTTACTACTGGCAATGCACGTGAAAAGCATCTTCAGTACTTCAGGAAACATTTGCTCTCTCTCCTCTCTCTCTGTTGCTCTTCAAAAGGCTAAGGGCATGAGCCTAGGGCTGCATCTCTGTACTGCAGCAGAAAGGTACTGCTCTCCTGTACTTAGAAACTGAAAGGCTGAATTTGATGATTTGTGCAGCTGTTTCTACACTGTGATGATGAGCAGCAAAGAAAAACCTGCATGTAAAGTCCAGTATGTGGAAACCAAAGCACATGTGGGATTTTAGACATAGAGGAGATGTGGCTCTTTTCTGCCAAAAGAAGTCCATCTGTCATGGCTGAGCAAAGGTATTGCATGGCTACACCATACCAGGATTCCCAGAAGGAGTCCTTTGCTGCCAGGACCTGTCAACACACAGACTGTCATCAGCCAAGCTCAAGCAAATTTCTCTGTGGATGCTTGTATTTCAGTCTAGGATGGGCTTGTTCCACAAAAGCAGTAAAAGCAGCCCTCACTTTTGGGGGCAGCAAACACAGCTTGTTTAAAGTAAAGCAATCCTAAGCACTTATTTCGCTGCCCTGGTCACACTGTGTGGAGAGGAGGGTCACTGCCTTGTAAGGGAATTACGGTATCTTGGTTATTTCATATTAGTTCCTCTGTGATTTCTCACCTTATTTGCTCCCTGTGGAGGAGACAGAGCGCACGAATGTGTTATCATATCATCACAGAAATGCAGCCTCACAGGGCAGAGAACTCCTATGTCACCCAACTAGGTGTGCTGCTATTGTCAGCAGAGAACATCTCACAACCACTCTGCACATCACTTCCCGCCTTGGTCGCTGTAGATAATTAGCACAGTTTTAGGAGAAACAGGAGGAACCTGGGATCTACTATACTAATTTTCACATGGAAAGCAAATCATCAAATAATAACAGGAATTTAGGAGCATTTGTTACGAAGGATGGTACCTCTGACAAGACCGTATCTGTCTTCAGTCTCAGACACCTGCACAGACTTAGAGAAAGAATAAGGAGACTCTCAAATATATCTCCTTTGCCACAGATTTTATGTAGTTCTGCTGTAGAGGCAAAAGTGATTTCGGTGGGGCATGTGTGGAAACCTGTTGTTATTTTATTACAACTCTGCACATCCCATGGATCAATCACCTTGGCCAAGGAAGGCACTTCTGAGCAGCTCTATAATCTTCCATCACTCCAGAGCCGATTTCTCAGAAATCACTGCATAGGCATTACTTAATGATCATTTCTGCTATAGCACAGGGCCTCCTTGATGCAGGAGTGGAAGCTGCTTTTTATCCAATTTGCCATGTGGTAAACAGGATGGACACATTATTTCTCTGTCAGAACACTTCCTGTAATGCATTCTGGGGGGAATTGCTCTTACTGAATGGGTATTTGCATGACAAGTTTAGCTATTACAAGAGTTGGACTCTCTATCTAAGAACTAAGTTTTGTTCTCAGTCTGACTTTCCATGCTCCACTCCCCTTTCCGCTGTTGCCTATAGTTGATAAAGTGCATAGTGTTGTTCTGTTAAACAGTTCCTGCACACAGTCTGACTTTGTATTCTGCACATCCATAGGCATTGCCTGATGAGAGGGGTCATTGTTCTGCCAAGAGCTACTGGTTGGAAAAATACTTCTGATCATGTATAGCGCCATTGTTGTTCAATATTACTGCTTGATCAGCAAAACCATGTCCTAACTTCTGCTACAACACTCAAAGGAAATCTGTACGTTAGTGAGGGCACCTGGCAATTGATCTGCAATGGCTTAAGAGCTGTTGAGTTGCAGAGTCCTGTACGAGGTACAAAGTTCCCTCCCTTCCAAAGAGAAAATGCACAGGAAGATTTAGGAGAATTCAGGGTTTTAATTTCCTTTTCTGTGAACACCGTATCAAGGCACTCACCTAGTGCAGCTTAATACTGATTAAGCCTGTAGAAATAAGTTTTCTGTGAGAAATGAGGAAAAAAAAACAGCTGACCACAGAATTCGATGAAAATTTTTGCCTCCCAATTAACTACCAGGTCATCTGACCTTTACGTTTTCTTCAAGAATATCTGGTTCAATATATATTATAAATTTTACAGTCCCTCCCTGAGAGCCCCATGTACCAGAGTCATGAGATAAACCCTGTAGTGCAGCTTGCACTGAAAATTAATTAAGTTCCTAGTTTGCAGTAGGAAGTAAAACTTCTAAACAGGACTGGAGGTTACTGATACAAATAGCTGGAAACTATAGTAATGAAGCATGTGAGCTACCCTTGTATTTCAGTGACAGCCTTTATTTCAGCCCACTGAGTACAGCAGGAGAAGCCATCCTGGGGTGCTGTAGGAAAATAACAGATTGGAAGAGTCCCCAGCACAAAGGCTTACAGGACCACGAGAGGTCTCACGTACTGTTCCTCCTTGGTATCACAGGCAACCATGGAAGAAAACTTCAGTGTGATGACACCAGCGTTCCTCGGGTATAAGGGTAAAATGGCTACCAAGAGTCCATCTCTGCCTTGTCAACATCAGGGATTATAGACACAAATCCAGCCCTTTGAAAGACAGGGAAATGTTATTGGGCATAACAATTAAGGGAATTGTTACACGTTGTATTATGTTTAGAAAAGCCTTTCTACTTGCTGTCACCTGGCTGCTGAAGAAAACACCCTCAGATCAGTTTCAACTTCTAACTGCTGGTGAATGGCTTTGACTCTTTTCACATGGTTCTTTCATGTGCAGTGTTTGTCTGCAATGTCACTAGAAAAAGGTAAATGCACTCTCTTGCTGCATTACAGTACTGAGCTCTGAGATCAGCCCCAGTTGAGCTGGAAGAGTTCTACTAGGAAGGGGTTACACCCGTATATCCGATGAGAAAGGTGAGCTATAAAGAAGTGACTTCCTGAAGGCCACTCAGACATGCAGGGTCAGAACTACTCAGGAGAGACCAGATCTCTGGGGTTTTCTAGGTCTGGGAGATGCCTGTGCCCCTCTGTGCCGCAGGAGTGGTTCTAGGCATTGCACCGGCCACCTCTGAACCTGTCTTATGTTGCAGTGTGTTTCCCATGCTGAGCATAAGTGAACTGAAGGCAAATAGGCCATGAAAAGTGTGAATATAAGCATTTGAGTTAATAAAAGCATTTGGCTATAGCTTAATGGAAGGGTTCTACTGTCTGAAAATCTGCCACAACAGTTTCAGTCCATTATTCTCATATTATGTCTATTCCTTTTTCGGTCTTGTAACTTCTTTAAAGCTTACTGCATAACTGTTTCGATAATAAACCCTCAAATCTGTTTTGCGGCAAAAGTAGCAAAGGCTAGACAAGACCGTATCTGTGAAAAAAAAACAGCTGAGGTTATCCCTGGGTAGTTTTGCTAGCAAGAATAGAGGAAACAAGCCATGTAAAAGAAGGATGGATTGGAAGGAGAATATGCCGGAGAACCATACCTCATTTCACTAACATTCAGATAGCCATCTGAGCTCTGGCCAAACACTCAGATTGAGCTCTTGAGGCTTGTGTGGTGCATATGGCTGACAACTGTGGCAGGAGTAAGCAAGAGGCTGTTTTAACACTTGTGTGTCATCTGCGAAGAAGTCAAATCAGCCCTCATTGTCAAAGCTAATTCAGTTGGATAATAATTAATAATTAATAGTTAAATAATAAATAATAAACAATGCTCTTGTTAACCAAAACCATTTCTTTAGATGCCTAAATACAATTTAATTTCACCCACCTCCATGTGAAAAAATAACTCATCATACCTGTCCATAGTGGAGATCTCTGGGCAAAAATCGAAATCAAAACAAAAAGAAAGGTCTTATTCAATAGAAAAGTTCCTCACTTCTCTTTTTTTTTATTGCAACAATACAAATATCTTATTTACTTTGTGGTAGATTATGGATATGCAACTGCTAGCTACACAGTGCAATGAAAATTAAATCTTTGCCCGATGGGCTTAGATATAACTTGCAGGAAGCAACATAAATAAAATGTATTATTCATATCTTCTTTGCTTATTTGCTGTTAAGGATATGAGAGCTGGCGGTTGAAGTGGCTTATGATTTTGGAGAGCAATAAAAATGAAATCAATACCTGATATGTCCAACATTTTAAAACAATTCTTTGTGCTATAAAACTTTATTTCCTATGGTGTCTTTCATACCAACTATATCCCAACATGTTATGCATACTGAAAGAATACAATTATAGAGATAAATAATAAATATGAAAGGGACACTGCAATTAAAGAGGTACTGGCAAGGGAAAAAATGTAATTAATATAATATAGAGCAAATCTTTCTCTTACTTAGCTTTGTAAAAAGATACTGGTGCATACCGATTAACTTGGTGGGAAGTTGGAAGTGTTAAAAAAGCTGGCATAGTCCATTTCTGAAGGCCACAATAGCAATACTTTATCAACTAATGCACTGGAGGATATGCTAATATTTAAAGGGCATCAAATCAGGCCCATAAAAGCTAATGGAAGTCTTTTGCTTTCACTGCGTATTGGACTAGGCTTAAGTGTACTTATTAAACAAACAATATACATCTGTTTTTATCATCTACATCTAAAGAACAAAACCCCAAAAAGCTTTTTTCAAGAATGACAACAAATCACCAAAGGAAGAGAAAAACTCTTAACTCTGCAAACTTGATGCCTTTCTAGTACTTCTTACTCAGGTGTCATTTCATGATACTTGGAAGAAAATGTGTTTTCAAAAGGCAAAACAAACTCAGTAGAAAGAAAAGGGAATCTATTCAGTTTCTCTGAAATGCAAAATGCAGTAACTGAGGTCGTTGACTAATTGACGTATTACTTACTTTTTTTTTCTGATCTAGAAGTTCAAGTCCTCCACATACAGTAGGAAACGAACAATCTGTTATGGTAAAAAAAAACAACAGACAAAATACTTGCACAGAGAAAGACCAGAGCAGAATGCAGAATAAAAACAAGTGGTAAAAGTACTATCCTTAAACTAACGTATTTCAAATTCAAAATGTGCTTTACATAGGACAGATTCTGCTTTCTGTCTGACAAAACCGGTATGTTTACAGATACCTAAAAGAAAATTACAATAATATATGCTCATTGTGTTATGCTGGGTTCATGAGTAATCAATAATGATTTTCAAACATAATGGTTTTCATGAATGTGCGAGATTTAAGTAGATAGTGTTTAGGAAAATATATTTTTTTATAAAAAAGAGATACTGTCTTACACGTGCTGACTAAACATTTCAAAAAAGTGATGGCCAAGAGAATGATTTCTGTCTATGATTATATTCTGATGGTAAAAATGAAGGAAAGAAAAAATTATTTAAAATAAATGATAGCATTGACATAAAAAAATAATTGCAAACTACATCAGAGCAAATTTAATTTGAAAATCAGAACATTAGTAATCATCAAAGGATTAAATGTCTGAGCAAGTCCTCCAACAGGATTAATCATGAGGCAAGAGTAAAGTGGTTTCCAGATGCAGTTGTACTGGGTCTAGTTGAGATGGTGTTTCACAGAAAGCCAGACTTAATGCCCGGGAAAGCCCCTTCCCACCATTGTCCCACCTTCCTAAAATGCTGCTGAACTAATGAGATAACTTGGCTCTGTTCAAAACCTCGAAGTTCAAGAAAATTTTCTTTCCATTCCTGTCTCAGCCAGCTTTCACAAGCTCTTTTCTTCCTTTAGTTTCTCAAATGTCCTTCTGCTGTCCCAGATTTTGCTCATTTCTAAAATGAAGTTCAGCATCTAAACCACTTCCTCAACTGCTCTCTTACCACAACACAACAAATCTTCATTCAGTACGCATTGTGCAGCCAAAGTCTCTAGAGACTCTTTCACCCCAGGCCTGCTAGAAAGTCTCCCCCGAGACATGGCCTAAGTAGAAATATGAAGTCAAAGAACTCTAGATTTTGGCAGCAGCTGCTGAGAACGTGCTGAAAATATGAAAGGATTTTCATTCTCTAGCGGGAAGAAGAGTTTGTGGTAGGCTTGGAAAAATAATTAAAAAAAAAAATGAACACTAAAAATCTCGTTACCAACAAGGAAGGCAAGATTTGTTAGTCTATTTTATTTTCACACTGCAACAGCATTGAAGTTCTTGGGTATTTTTTTTGGATCATCTGCCTTCATCTGGTTACTTGGGTTTGCAAAGCTACCAGTCCCCTAAAAAGAGACTGTGATTTCAGAGAAATATTAACTAAAGAAGACAAACCCATCCAAAGGATGTAACAGTCAAGACTCTTGAACATAAGCTTCTTCCTAGAAACCTAACCTGATTCCCACAGTCCCTGTTGCACAACATTTTGCAAACTTCTGCCCTATAGATTCCATGATGGGTCTTGAGATTTGTTCTGGTAGTCTTTAGCCTCACATGGAAAGGCATAACTGGGCCCGTGTCTACGTAAATCTGGAGAAATTAAATGTGGAGAAACCCACACATTTTCAACAATGAGAGTAAATAGTTATCAGAACAACATACCTATGGCCGCCGCGTATTTTGCAGTCTTTCACTGATAGCTGGATATCTTTATAGAAACAGTCGGCAAACAAACAGTCCACACAACAGTTCTAGAGACCTTTCTGAAAATGTAGATTGGCAACTGTACTGCCTGCATCTATGGTCTGTATTGTAAAGCATGTCAGATAAAATGTTATTATGGCTCTTTGCAGTTATATAAAAAAAGGAAAAGTAACTCACTGAGACATTCCTTGAGCAGTATCCTTATGGCAAAATAAAAACATGCATCTTTTCACTGTAAATGTAGTTTATCAACTTTTAGAGCAGGGTCTCCCAAATTTAGTTGCCTAGATGCAACAGAAAGGGAATTTCAGGACAGCGTGCTAGTGGCTGGGTTAGTAACCTCTCCTGAAGCAGGAGCACTAGCTTTTGGCTATGGATAGAATAACAAAATGACACTGACTACTCAGGCAACTAAATGTCGGTATCTTCTGCGGAAGAGTATGTATGTGTGGGAGGTTCTCTGTATTAAACCTTACACGTGTTTAGAGAGGGAAGAGACGGAAGATTGAAAGTAAAATCTTTCCTTACAAAGGCAGTTTCCCTTCAAAAACAAAAAAAAAAACCAAAACCACAAAACCCTAAATAACATTAATAACAAGATATTTTGACTAACTTTGAAAAAAAAAACCCGTACTGTGAGCTCTGCGTAATCGAGATACAGCCTGAGAAGCACCAGCTGATAAACTAGTTTGTACATGCATGTCCCCTGTCGTCCATCTGGATGTTTGCAACTTGCTTCACCAGGATCTTGGAAGCTCGTTCATCTTAGAAAAATAAATTCCTACTGAGATCTAGATTACACGTGTTTTGGAATGTTAAGCTTATTATGCAGTACTATCGCAAGCATCTGCATACAGGTGAATAAAACATTTATTTTTAGAAAACCATTTATTTTAAAGACAATAAACTTGTAGGTAAAAGAAGTGCAAGTTGAGCCGAATGGCTGCAATCGCTGGCTTTGTGGGACATCTAGCGGAAGAAAACGCTATTGTTGTGGATATTCAGTTACACAGCCACATACCGATGCAAGGAGACAGATAATCATACAAACACGACAACATTAAGCGAAATTGTTGTAAGAAACACCAGACGCCTGAGAGACTAGGGAAAAAAGTCATCTACTACTTCGAGTGTGTTTCACAGAGTGCAGACTCCTTCTGCTCTTCTAGAAAAGGAATTTCTCTCTGCTGTGATCTTACATGTTCTTAAAGGTACTTAATCATATGTTTTTAATCCATGCTAACTTTCAGTTTTTACAAACCTATGTCACTATTTCCCGCATTTCAGTTCCTGTGATGAAATACCTCCTTTGGACATGAAGTCTAGCGCTACCTGGTTTAATGTAATGTCTCCCATTTCTAGTATTATTAATAAAACTGTGGACCCTCTTTTATATATACATATCTACCCTCTTTTCTTTATCACTTACAGTTTTATAGTCACCTCTTCTGTTCTCTTCTCTAATGTATGTTTTTTTCAGGCAGAAGAATCCTTGTCTGTTTAGTTGATCCTTCTCAGATGCTGTTGCACATCCTTCTTTGTCTTTGCCACTCTTCAAAATACATTTTTTTTAGTTCAGCTATGTCCTCTCAGCAACAGGAGTTCTGAACTGGAAACAGTGGTCAGGATACACTCACACCATGGATTTCTGTGGTAGCACAATGCTGTTTCCTTTGTCTTTCCTAGTAACTCTTCGTAGTTTATACTTAACTACTTCTGCAAAACAAGCTGACATTTACACAGAAATACGTTAGGAAACTCATTCCAAGGAGATAATAACTAGTGCTGAATCCATCACTGTGTCTGTTTTTTTTCTGCAAATGCATTGTTTCATGTCTGGCAGCACTGGATTTCACCAAGTGTTGTACCCTCCAGCCTACCAACAGCATGAGATCTTTCTGCAAGGCGAATAATCCTTCACAGCTGTTTCTTGTATTTTGTCACACATTTTGCCACAGAGTATTTTGTCTTCACATGTAAAATTTGTTATCCTCTTCTCACTCCGATTTTCTTCATCATTTATGAGTATGTCAAACAGTACCAGTCCTAGGACAGATCTCCAGAAGACTGAAAAGAATTACTTTTATTTGTACTCTTTATTTCTACCTGTAACCAGCTGTTGACCTGTGAAGGACCTTTGATCTCATCCTGTCATACTTCAGGGATTTTTTTGACACCTTGAGAAATCTTTTCAGAAGTCTTCTGGAAATGAGCATGTGCCTGCATAACTAAGAGCTTCTTCAAAGAGCTCTGACACTTTCCTAAAGTGCTATTTTCTTCCTGTAAGGTCACACCCATCGTTCTCCGCTATGGCTTGTAAATCCATGTCTCTACCAGATATAATTTTTTAACCAAGCATCTACCAAAGTTTCCACTCACTAGTCTGTTGTTGCTTGGTCCTGTGCTGTGCTACTAACGTGATTCCCAAAGGCCAAATGCATACATCCCATGAATTGCTGAGGTGCTTTCCAGTCTTCATGAAATAGCTAATAACTGGGGATAGAACCCTTAATTTTCTGTATATTGATAAGTAAAGGCAGGCAAGTAATTTATTTCTTTCTTATTGGAACAATATGTTCTGCAAAGACCTTCCTCCCTTCTTAAAAATACAGTTCATAAAGCAGGAGAGTCTACCTCATTTCTCACTGAAAACTTATTTCTACAGGCTTAATCAGTATTAAACTGCACTAGGTGAGTGCCTTCTCCACACTTGATGTTCACAGAAAAGGAAATTAAAACTCTGAATTCTTCTAAATCTTCCTGTGCACCTTCTCTTTGGAAGGGAGGGGACGAACTTTGCATTTCATACAGGACTCAGCAACTCAACAGCTCTTAAGCCATTACAGAATAATTGCCAAGTGCCCTCACTAACATTTTTAATTATCACCGCACTACCAAAGTTCAATAATAAGTGTTGAGGTATTAAGAATAATTAAGAGCACAGCTCAAGAAATCAGCTTTGAAGGTTAAAAAATCTGGCTTCGAAGGACTGCAAGAGAAATTCCAGGATGGTGAACAGAGGCTGCCCTGCTTCCAGTTGTGAAAAACATTCATTTACAGACAGCTAGCCAAAGAAGAGAATAAAGCTTTTTTTTTTCATCTGCCTTCTTGCCACCAGTCACCAAAATATTGGCTGTGAGATGTATTCAAGTAGTTAACGGAGCACTGCTTGTAATAACAAGAGACATAAGAGAGTTTTTTTAATGTCAGAAGTTAGCAAGGTTACCGCCAGTGAAGGGGAATTCAGAACATGTCCTCATGCATCAAATCTGTGCTATGTTGTTTATGAGCAGCAATTTGAGATCAGGATTGAATTTGCACAGGTATGTGAATTGTCAACAGTTTGCAAAAATGACAACCAAGATTCCAGCATGCTTAATGTAGGCCTGGAGATGTTTGTGAAGCGTTATTGTTCTTTTAACTTAATTACCAGGTACAGTTAAATCCTAGGCCAGATTTTATCTTATACCATGCAAGGAAGGCTGAATTTGATCTTTTGAAGGCATGTCAGTCAGTTACTGGGAATATCACATGCATGGTCAGCATCAGATATTCCCACTTGTGCTATTTCAACACTGCTAAAGGAACTTGTCTGATATTTTATGTTCAATCTCGGGAAAAATTCAAATAAATACAATTAGGTCCTTGCATAGAGCCCTGTGCAGAGGACGCTTCAGCAAGAATGGAAAATAAGAGCTTTCTCATAAAGCTTTGGAAGAAACTGAAATGTTTTTATGCACTGCCGTGATATCAAAACTTTCAAATTCACAAAGTGCTTGATTTGGAGAACCAACAAGATCTGTCTATACAATATGATAACTTTAATCTCAGCAAGTACTGGAGTTCAGATGTGCAATTCGTTAACAGACCACTAAGGAAAGCAGGCCTGTTGTCAGTGGGTTTAAGTCACAAGTTAGAGATTCCATATATCAGAAGAGGCTGAAACCACCTATAACCAGCCAAAGCAGCCCGGAACCAAAAATTCGGATCAAGGTCCACTTTTAAGGTGTTCAGCATCATAAGTTTACTCAACACCAACTTTCAGCAATTTCGAAGGATATGAGCTGCTTGAGAAACTCAGATCAACATTCAGAATTTGTGCTGCACTGAGTACAGCTTCAGCCAGAGATGCCTTCAGCACTTCCCCTTTCTGCAAAAAAAATCTACGCAAACGTGCTGTGGCAAGAATATTCAGTCAATAAATGGGGATTTGTAAGTTTAAAACAGCGTCAGATGAGACACTGGGCCAGCATCGTGTAAACGTTTCGCGGGGGCCGCCAGAGGGCGCCACTGGCCCTCCGGACCCTCCCGTGCTGGCTCGGTCCTTCCCGGGGGGGGCGCCTCATCGCAGTGCCCAACCTACCCACCACCAGCAACCCCAACTCCCTTTCCTCAGCACTTTTACTTAAAAGAGAGGATCTGTTTGTGCCGGTTTCAAATGCTAGAGAAGTTCTGTCGTCGAAAGACAGAAGACTATGTGAGGCGGGAGAAGCCAGATTAAAAAAAAAAAAAGGCGAAAGAAGGAAAGGAGGAAGGTAGACTCTGAAATAAAACAGTCAAAAAGGGCAGATCCAGAACAGGAATGGAGGGGTGAACAAGCACAACAGCAGTTTAGCCTCGAGTTGTGTTTTCTCCACTCTTACATGTAATAGAGAAAAGGCTTGGAGAAAATCTGAGTAGGAGTACAGAATTCTTGCAGATGTGAAGTTGTCTGATGCCTGTTTTCAGCTATTTGTAAAAATTTTACCCTTTATTCTCAGTTTTCTTGCATTCATTAGGAAACATTTTTCGTAAGAATCTACTAAATTGCTTCTGACTATTAGACAGGACCGCTTTCCAAATATTTTACACGAGGCTGGATAATTTCAAGATGGTTTGAAGTTTGACTTCCCATGGTTAAAATTCTCATATTACTGACACAGGTTTTATTTTCATTATAACTTCTTTGAAATGAATGGAATTGTTCCAAATCGAAGTGAGTTTGTTCAGAAAGAAAATCAGGTCTTTAGACTAGAAAAAAATAAAGCTAAAACTTATTAGCAGGATTTGGGGTATGCTGTTGTCTGCTAATGAAGTGCTCTGTACAGGTCATGGAATTATGCCCTCCATGGTCCAATGGTTTTCAAATGTTAATAAATAAACCTTGCAATTCTAAGGAAAAGATGTTGAGGATCAGAGCTGAGTAATGTGATGATGTCTTTGAAAATGCTTAAGGGTTTTTCCCCATAACTGAACTTAAAAATTGGTTCACAAAGGTGTTAATTGTTTTATGTACTTCAACAGACCAAGTCTAAAATCTGCTGTCAACACCTGACTTCATGAACTAATTTCAGTGCTGGCTGTTTTCAGAAGAAATAGTCAGCAACAGTATTCCCCTCACACTGCCTGAAGTGCCAGAAGCACTACCTACCAAAACGTCTCCCATTTTACCTCTCTGTTGTTAATGTCGTGGTTACCTTCTAATACAATAATGCCTGGGCTTCCTGCTGCAATCCAACCAGTCTAGTGAAACATTGTTTAGAAACTGCTTTAGGTATAGTATTTCCATGAGGCATAGAGCTGAGGAAAGTATAAAGGATTATGCTTAATTTGAAAGTCTGCATGTAATCTTAGAGTAGTTTATCATACAATTAGGTGCTTCCGAAACCTGTTTCTAATTTAAGAGCTCTGTAATTCTTACCTTTTTTTCTGAGATTGAGGTTATAACAAAGGCTGAAAAGAGTGTGAAACCACAGTCCTAAATATATCAGGAATGACAATAACGCAGTATATAATCCTTTCAGTTAATACTGGCTTTCGCAAACATTTGTTGTACCCCTGCAGATGAAGTCTCTTTGAACACGGAACAGAAGAACCGCCAGATAAAGCCTTTGCATGCATTGTCTTTCTCAGTCACACTGCCCACTCCAGTCAGTCTCAATTTTTTCAAATGCCAATTAACAGGTGTGAGAAATACTACTTCTTATCCAGAGACTGATGTCTGCATAACAGTGATACTATCTTGGCAATTCAGTCTGCAGCATAAATATCATGGTGTTTGAGCCCTTGGGGCCTGTGTAGTTTACAACTATGCTGTCAAGATCTCTTCGTTGGGATAGTCCTTGAAGTCCTGCCAAGACGTAGGGGACTCCAGTGCTTTTATGTGCTCCCAAACACATCTCTGGCTCCAGGAGTTAACAGTCTCGTCAGGCTGAGTGATGGTGTGAATCTCAACCCGCAAGCTGAGATTCCAGCGGGGAGTGTGACAGTGCATGCTTGCATGATGATGCCAGAGAAGCAGGTGACACTGGCAGATAGCTGCAAGGAATAGTAACTGGGTGGCTTCTTGTTACATATCCTCAGAACTTCACAGGATGGAATTAGAGAGAGAGGAACAGTTATAAAATGAGGTTACAAAATCCGGATGTCCTGATCAATTCGAGACAGTTGTAAGGTACCTAACACTGCATACACAGGCAAGAACAGCATTCAGCATTGAGTCAGGATCTGTTTGTATCATATTTTAACTAATCCAAGGATTAATCACATTACAAGTCAATGAGATGTTACTCTCTTCCAGGCTGTATAGAAGCTGCCTGTAGAGTAAAAAGGGGTTGATATGTCAAAACGGTGACATGAAGAGGTGCAGAACAAGTGTGTTTTCTTTGTAATAAAAAACTGCACAGGACCAAGGCATTTCAACAAAGTGTGGAAGGAAAAGCAGGAGCTTAAAGGGCAAAGTTTATCTCAGCCACATCTCAGAAAATCAGGAGAGTTACATCAGTTACAAATTTTGTCCTCTGCATATTCAACAAATGGAGAAAAAGAGCAGCAGTTTGAAGCAGTTCACCTTTGGTGGTTCTCAAGAATCCCCAAAACCTTCAAAATTGACACAACTCTTGCAATACACAATGTCAAAACAGGTTTTTGTATATTACCTGCATTTCCGCTGCTGCCATCAATACAGAGTTATCACACCTGCTTTTCATCGAGGCCGGAATTTAAAGGCAAGTCCAAACAGAGCATTTAAATGGCAGTGTTCATTTAGCTGGAAGATTTTAGTTATCTTCAAACCCTACTACCTACTGCAAATAAATGAGCTAAAATCTTTCAGCGTAACCAGAGAGGTTCTGTTGAATGTCAAGTGTTCTACTACTGTCTTGTGTTTTAGACTGGTTATCCAAGGGTAGCATTTAGCCCTCTGATGATCTTTGCAGGTGCCTGTGTTCATACTAGCAACTTGCTGTGCAGTCCTTGAATGGTGAGCAACGCTGCTGCACTACTCGCTGCTTCTCAAAAGATTTTCTCTTGTGGTCCACCACTAATACAAGGCACAGTATTCAAATGGGACAAAAGCCAGCAGAAACCATATCTGAGAGATATCGTTAGTGGACATATTGTTTCTTTCGCTGTAATGACCTTTGGGAAAAAAAAAGGATTTTAGATAAGTGCTTGTTTGAAACAGGTTTTGCAGTAAACAAGGCTATTAATTGTTACTGATCTCTTTTAAGACTGCAACATAGATCTATGTTCAGGGTCGGTTCTGCAAGTTACTCTGTACCCTTAATCTCCGATAGAGAAAGTATATGAAATAGTTTTGACAGGATTGTCCAGTACCTTCTTTAATGTTCAGTACTGGAAGATGCCAAACATCCTTCTGTGCAGTGAAATTAGCAAAAATTCACATAAATTACAGGTACAGAGCCAACATGATATGTTCTCTGATAAAATTAATTTTCAGCTCAGTTCTGCAAGGTATATTTAATGGAAACATGTAGTTAAAATACAGGGTTAGTGGTGTTCAGTAGCCCATCAGAGATTATGGGCCCCTTGTAAAATTGAATTCGCATGAAAAGCACTTTAAGTGTCAGACACAGGGTAGAGAGAAACATGGTTAGATGTTCCCTGCAGAGAAAAAGCAGGTCAGTATTATAAGATTTCAGCTGATGTTCATCATAAACACATGCTCCTGATTGCTAAACATCAACTTTTCCCAGTGACCATCCCTTGATGGGTTACATTTATGGGATTCAAATTGAACGACTGTTCCCAGAACTCTGGGAAATGGAAGGATGAGTTTACAAATTGACAGATTTAGCTAAGCCAAGATCTTCTGTGAAGTTGTGTGAACCGAAAATCTGGCCTCACAAAAATCCCTGCTCATGCGGTCCTGGACAGCATGGCATTATAGTTAATGATCACACCGAGAAGATGCAGCACCAGCAGGCAGTAGTGTCTCTTCCTGCTGTCACTTGCGCTCGGGCTACCACTGCACATACTCAGCACAGTTCTGGAGCTTGAGAACATTCCAGCCACCAGCTTTGCTTTTACATCTGCAGTCAACAGAAGATTGCACTGTGTTGAAATAGATAGAACAGAGCTCCATCCTGTGGGAAAGATGTATATAATTTTTTCCTTCCACCTTTAAAGAATTTTATATGGAAAATATTTTTGGGTTTGGTTTACTAAAGATATTTGCAAAACAATTTGTGCTGACCGTGAAATTCCTTTTATTTCCTCTGCAGAGTATACAGATTTATTAGCATGTTAAAAGCATTTCCTTATGTTTCTTCATCACTACCAGATTGTATTCTGCTCTGTTGTGTTAAGTGAAACATACTGAATACAAATATTTTTAGAAACAAGGTAAAACCAGCAGCCCACTTCCTAGCACAGTATTACTCACATTTGAACAGTTTGTAGACTCAGGTGGATTTGACCAGCAATCTGTTCTAATCCCGTGCCTGTGTGGGTCAGAACCTTGGGAAGACAACTGCTACTGACAGTGTTCAGTGGTGTGGTGACTCCATCCCAATGGCAGTGAGTAAATGATACTGCCACCCACAGCCACCTGTTCTGCCCACAGGGCAGCATGTTGCTTAGGTGGTCTGTAGGGACATGACAGCCACCTCCAAACACAGGAGAATGTACCCTCTGGAGATGGAGCATGTCTGTCTGTTGTTATGCAGTCAGACATGACAATCTGGGTCTCGGTTTAGATGTCCAGTCTATAATACAATTCAGACCAGTAAAAAAGTGTGCACCACGAGCTCAAAAATGCAGATGAACAAATTCTCTGCAGCAATGCCTGCAAAGCTGAAGGAGCCATGGCTAATCTCCATTCAGGGTCCTACTTAGGTCTTCTAAGTCCTGATTTTCTTCTTACGCTGTCCGAGGAATTCAGAGGCTGCTTTAAAAAACACTATTTGGAATTGCTCTGCCAGGGTAGAATAAAACTGGGTGGGGGGACACACCACTGTGACACTGCATCACAGCCATGCGTCTTTCTACCTTATGATCTTTCAGATATTCCTTCTGCCAAGGGAACTGGAAAAGCTATTTCCTTAGAGACATGGAAGTACAGTAACAGTCTCATTACATCATTACAGATGTTCCAAAATGTGGGGCAAACTTGTTCCCAACATTAGAGAATGACCCAGCATGACCTAGAAATGTGTCATTACTTGGCTTTGTGCCTGCTACCATTGGATACACATCTGAACCTAGAGTGGAATATTCACATTAAGGATACACTCCTGTAGAACAAGTTTGCAAGATTCTCTTTAATTAGGACTTATATTTCAGGAAAGGGAATGCTGTGAGAGAGTGATCAATTTTTTTGTCCAGCTTCATTCACCCTGTATCATATTTTGCCCCAGTGTGTTGGAAAGGAAATGAGTAAGAAACTATTCTGTGCTTCCAAAATGAGCAGGTTTTACCTTCAGACATGCCAGGCTGTGATTCTACCATTCCTAGAGACAAGCACACAAGTTTTCTAGCACTGGCTATAGGCAAGTTGTGGATAGGAGAGGAAAGCTGAAAGCTGACAGTGAATGAGAAGCCACAGAGGAGGAGTGGAGGACACCAGGAAGTTATCTCTGATGCATACTGAAGCTGCACTATACTCACTGGAGGGAAGCAAAGTATTTTGGGATGTCTTTTATTCAGCAACTGTTCCTAAGTTTCAAATCATATGTCTAGCCAAAATCTCTTTTCATCCAGCTGTGGCTGAACCTCTGCAAGATGGTATTAACCAGGGAGGATCACTTTACTGCAATTACAGTGGCTGACATTACTTCCTCTGTGCAGATGTGCAAGGTGGTCTTTTGAACCTGTCCAACCCAGCTTAGTCTAAGCCTCAGCATTCTGGGATACTGTCTTCACTTAAGAACTGGAGCAAATCTGAAATTTAGCCTTTCCTAAGAGTGGTTGAGGACTAGGAGATTTTCTGGACTAGGAATTTGATTCTGAAAACCACCAAGCAGCTATAGACTGTGGGGTCTTTGGGCCATACCAGACATTAGTGCACAACACAGAGGAATGGTCATCTAATGGATGGGGAGTTTGCTTTAGGGTACTACAACAGGAAACAGTTACTTTTTTTTCTTAGCAAGATGAAAAAATCATCCCTAGTGCAACCCTGCATTTGCTCACACAAGGATATCCCTTTGCTTTCAAAGTCAGATGATGTTTAGCACTTGCAGGATGAAGCTGTTCTCCATACCACCTGCTCACTGAGCACGTTTCCATGTACAGCTAATTCAGAGCAGGAATGCAACATAAATCTCCCACTACCTCAATACGCAATATCTTTCCTGCCTAGATCAGCCCTCTGTTGAAATTGATGTCTTGCTACAGTCAGACTCAGCAGTTAGTTTATGTTAGAAAAGGTGATCAGGTCAGGAAAACAAACTGGCTGACTACAGAACTGGTGGGAGCAGCCTATTCCTCAGCTGGAGACAGGTCTAGACAGGCATGTATGCTTAGAATCAAAGTTTAATCCTGTTACATAAAATAATATATACACAACTATTACTTGAAAGAAAAACAGGTACCATATACACAGTACTAAAAACTCAAAAGAACCCGAATTCATTTAATTAAGAAGATGAGGCTATGAACCAAATGCATCCAAAACTAAATATAAATCAAGTCTTTTGTTTATCTAGTTCTGAATTATTGCCTTGTGTTGGCTACTGTGTATAGTCTTATTGTGGTAGGACACTTAATTCTCATTTCTTAGGAGACAGAAAAAAAGTCCTAATCCAATTTTCCTCCCAATTCAATTCAGAAATTTACATTCAGTTCCCAGAAGTATGCTGGCTTTGAGCTTTAGGAAATGAAGAAAGTGTTTGAACTTGCATCATTAGTTTTAGCGGATGCACAATACAGTAATCATCACGAGTGCTGAAACACTCATGAAGATGACATTTTGTAAAAAAATGGAAAGACGCAGATGGACTAATCCCTTTAAAGTGCACATGCATCATCATGGATGACTTTTTATTCTTAGGGCACAGTACCCAACACAACAAATATGTGGATATTGATTTCCCTTGCCGTGTACTTCCATTAGGGCATCATAGAATTGTAGAATCAAATCCTGGTTGAATAAAATGCTCTAGGCATGTAATATCAAAGAATCTGCAAGGTTGGTGGTTGGGGTTCTTTTCCATTCTAAAATGCACCCAAAGGATGATAACCATCTGCACTCAGGCATGTGGGGGATAGATAGATCCCGACCGGTAAAGTTAATGCAGTTAATGCACAGGCTGTGAATGAATGCTTAGATCTTTTATAGTACTGCTGCTGTGATTTTCAGACATGCTTCCTGATTCTGTGTACGGTATACACCTGTTATCAGTTGTACTTGAGAATATCAGGTCTGCGAAATGTGGAAACACGAGTTAAACAGAGGCGTTGACTTTTTGTCTGGCATTGTGGATGACACAAGCAGCCAGTTTACTAAGGGAATAAACAGAGCTTTTTATTTTCCCTTCAGTTATGTGAGCTCTAGTTATTTCTGACACACCTGCAAAGCCTCTGTGGAGCTTAAAGTAAGTGTCATTCAGAGAAAGTTAGACTTAAACACACTTTAGCATGGGGGATCTGATTTTGGAAGAGATGGGACAACAAAGCTATTTGAGAGACATACCAAAGAACTCTAAGCTTGAACATATGCCAGTTAACATCAAATCGCTTGTTCGTCAGGGATAGTGCACCCCTCATTAAAAATAAAAAAAACCCAGACCTGAAACAGGGCTGCATGTTGAAGCAGGCAAAACCTGCACATAGCTTCCTCTGCATTCTATTTCTGAGAATATTTGGAATCTTTGGTTATTCCACAAATAAAATCACCACTTGCATAAAGGCAAGTTATAAAGTAGCAGTTGCATTGCTTATTAAGAGTCTCTGGAAAATACTGATGCCATAGCCTACAGGGATAAGAAGCTTTTTCTGCTCGGAGACATCAGAATGCACGCTGCACTACTCTTTCCCACACAGTTCTTCCAAGCAACGGGTTGACCCCAGATGAGGGACAGTTGTTTCTTCTCCTTCACTAGAGGTTAGTTTGAAAGAGTGAATGGAGTCAATATCAGCTGGGCTAGTCACATTGAATTGCCTATTCCTAAGTATGCCAGAGAACATACCAGAAAAGTCTTCTTTCTAACAAAAGATTTTGCCCAATACATCGAAAATGATTTGGTGCCAGATAAACTTTTCCCCTTCAGTCACAAGAGAAAAAAAATCCCTTCGGATTTGCTTGTTACAAAGAGATGAATTCTTTTTTGCTGTAGCAAAGGCAGAAGCACATTCTCACATGAATTATTAACTACCAGTTCCTTTACCACCCAGAGAGAAGCAGGCTGTTTAATGAGGTGACTGTTAACTAATCTTTTTTTACCTAATAAAGCCTGTCAGAAGCATCTTGAGAGACTGGAGGATTTAGGCACAATACAGGCTCAGGTGTTCTCCATTTTGAAATTCATATCCTGGAAAATAGGCTGTGGGTATTGTCAGCCCTTGGAGCAGTAGGGGAGGGAGTGAAACCTAGGAGTGCTGTTAGCTGCGAAATCACAGCCATGCAAATCACAGGCAGCCCACAATTTGGTCCCCCACTCACTTACCCTTAAAAATGCAACCAGAGTTTGCAATAAATGCCAAGAGTTTCACCTAATGCTAGTGAAGCCAATGGGAGCTCTGCTGTGATTACAGACCAGCTGTACTGCATAGAAGTGTTTGCTGGGTCTTTGTGAAAGGGAGGGAGGAACTACCTCTTATCTTCCCTTTTTAATACTGCTTGGCAATGACCAGTCTCCATGAGAAGTAGGCAGTGCTGCCCGCGGGACCAAACTGTTTGCGACTAAAGCTGAGCAAGGAAAGAAATGTTTGAGCAAGCTGCAGTATTTGCTCCCCAGCACTTCTACTTCTCTTCCAATGTGTCTGTTACTAAGAACTTGGCATTTTTGTAACAGCTGGATGAAGAGCAGCAGCTGTTTCTGTGGCAACATATTGAGAACTCAAAGATTAATGTGTCATTTTACTATTTCTATTCTGATATCTCTATGCTGATAAATGCATGGCAATCTTACCATCCTGTTAGTAGTATTAAATACTGTAAACCTGGGGTTTGGGGAGATATAAACCATTTTAAAATTGAATGTGACCAATAAAATGTTCTCCAGGTGGTTTTCCAATGCAGGCAGTCTCCAAGCTCACTATCAAAATATGGCATAGAGAAGAGCTACCAGATATTTCTTTGGGGTAGTCCTTTGTGAACTAGCACACAGATTAACAAGTACATATTTCTGGTTTCAAATAATATTACAACAGTTATATTACAATCAGAAATATTTGGAGGAGCTTTGTTTAGATTTTCCCATCAATGTTGGATTAAATCTTTGGCATACGGAAGCCTCTCTGTTGTATCACTGTTCTGACAAACTGTGCTCCCATCATCCATAAAAGATGGCATTGTTTTCTTCAAAGAAAACTCGGTGTGAAGTCCAGCAAGCACTGAAAAGTGCTGAACAGGGCCTGGGTGAGAGTATGCCTTTACACAGAAGCTCTTCTTTTGCCAGTACAAGGCTGAGATGCGTTAGTCACCAGTCTGATGAAGCCAGCCCTGTTCCGGTATGCTCTCTCCAAGGTCATCCGATGAGTCAATGAGCAAAATGGGCTGAGAAAACAGGAGTCGTGTCCTACAAAAGCAATACCTCTACCAGAGTTACCAAGGCTCTTGTGATTCCTAAAGGTTTTTTTATGGGGAACATCATCAGGCAGCCTGAAACAGGTGTCATTTGAGAGCCCATACAAAATTAGATTTGTAGCAGGTCATCATCAGCAGACAGGGAGCAGAGAGGTGGGAGTGCTGCAAAGGGCTTTGGGAAGGGTGGAGAAATTCATCCAAGACTTGTGATGAACTTCAACGTTTAAACATTTGCTGAAGTGAGGAAGGTGAAAAAAAGGATTGAGTCTCCAAATGAATGAGACTAGAACATAACCCCCAGAAAGGTCATTAAAGCATAGAGGCACTTTTCCTCTCTGTTTGGTTTAGGCACTAGAATGCAATCAGGATGCTTGGCAGCTCTGAGCTTCTACAAGCACCTTAGTAACATTACATTTAGATGTATGTATCCTGCTGCCTTACGTCTCAGTCATAACAGGATCTTTTCTCTGTTCTGAATAAACAAAACCTGATCTTTTCCCACATTGTTTCTATTTCAGTAGAAATACAGAGGTCTGGTTATTTGTCCTGACTTCAGCAAGCTGCTTTCCTCTATATATGGGTTGAGGCATACAAAATACTGAGGTGCTTCTGGACACAAACTGAACCTGGACTCAAGACGAAAATTTGTTCAGATCCACATTGTAGCAGGACTTCCAAGGAAACTTCAAAGAACAAGTGTTTTGAAGTAGTCCAGGGAGAACACTGCAACGCACTGACCGCCACCTGCACATCTGAGTTCTGACAGTGAGAGTGAAGGTGATGAGCATGGAGGTGAGAAGGAAACGGCTTAGCAACACAGCTGTACTTTTTTAAGTAGCCAATACTTACCTTCTCTTCCCACCTACCTTCTCTTATGCCGTGCAAGATCTTTACTTGAATATAGAGTTTGTTACATAAAGCCCTCAAAAAACACAGTTTAAGAAACACAGTGCTGAGAATCAGAAAGCAAACTGCAACAAGGAATCTTCCACACAGACTCCAAAGCCATGTAAAGAAAACTTAGAAGTTTGTAGCTATCACAGGATATTAAAAGAAGAAGAATGATCACAGCAATGTGAGCATCAGCAAAGGTAAACATAGCTTCAATCCAAAAGTATCTTCAGAAGAAATGCCAGTGTGGAATATTATTACAATAAAACAGAAGGATATGCACTAACACGTGGGTCCTGACTTGCCTGTGTCCCCAGATGACTGCCTAGAGGGGGAGCTTCTGGATACTTAGATATATTTAAATATCAATGTTTGGCTCATTCCTCAAATACACAAGATTCTAGGTGACCATCCACATATCTTAATGTCAGTCTTTAGGAAGCTGTCTTTGCACAGGCTTGTGGAAAATGTATAGGATGAGAAGCAGAGCTTACTGTTCTTCTCCACGTATCTTTTCTCTAGGACAGTCTACCACTCTCTGAAAATAATCACAAGGTTTCACCTATTCAGACAGCCAAACAACCTGACTTGGCATTTGCTGTTGTCATTCAATAACTGTTTCCTCTCCTCTGTCCGTAAGTCATTGTTAAATGAGAGCATGAAAAAGGTGTCTTCCTATTTCTGTACTCCTTCATGAGCCATGAATGTGTATTGTTCCAGCCCTTTTCCAGAAATAGGTGTCCCCAGTGCTGGTGTCCTCCAGTCTCTTCCTGTCTTCTTTTTAGAGCAGGACTGCTTTTAGAGCAGGACTGCTTAGTGCAGGACTGCACTTCTTTTT
The DNA here is from genome assembly GCA_033556795.1 of Tapera naevia. NCBI lineage: Eukaryota > Metazoa > Chordata > Aves > Cuculiformes > Neomorphidae > Tapera > Tapera naevia. Next base: position 1,211,322 of record JAUMJJ010000209.1, on the reverse strand, counting down.
AGAGAGGCCATGCTGCTGCTGGTACTACACAGGGGAGTAGAGATTGTGGAAGGAGGGTGAACTTACTGTACACAGGAGGAGGACACAGAACAAGGCTTTTTACTTTACTCTTCCCTCTTGAGAGTGCCCAGGAGCCAGGTGAGTTCAGTCACAAGCCAAGCCTAGCCTGCTCTGCAAAACCATCCTGTGACAGAATACATGAAATTAAAAACTACACAACACACACTTGGTTGCCCACAAATTGGCTGGGGCTCAGGAAGACCCAAAGCAGGGTTTAAAAGCCTTTTCTCACAGCTTGAAAGTAATGCTCTAAACCTAGGGATGGTGTAAAACAGGGACTGATTAGCAGAATTTTGCTGCTGATTTTGGAATGTAATTGCCTCATACCAGTAGAGGTTAATTTCAGTTATATAGATCATAGAGATATCCTTTGAGTCTGGGTAAGCTGATCTAAGACGAAGCTGCCAGTTCAGTGATTTAAAATTAGAGCATTGCTCTCCCTCCTTCAGGCCTCCCAGCATCATTCTTGCTGCCGTATGCTAACCCCACTGCAATCCGATGCTGTGCCCAACCAAGAATTGCTATGCCTAAGTGGGAGGAAATGAGAACACAAGCACCACAGCTATAAAAGCCGAATAGTATTTGCTGTGTTACAAAAAGGACAAACAAACAGGAGGGACAATTTCTGAGGCACTATGACTGGCTTGTTCATATCCCGTGTACATCCATTCATCCCATCTATACCTCCGTATCATCTTTGTATGACAGGAACGTGCCCTCCCTTAAGGAAAAGGAGAACACCCCAAAGAGAGTGAAATACAGCAGTTAGTCAGGGGCTTCTTCCCATCTAGAAGACAGTAATGGGAAGACAGGCACCTGCTTCTGATGGAAGATAAGCACTCCTTCATTAAAACCAGATACATAAAGAGAGGGAGGAGAAATACAAACAGCACGATCAACTACCTACCACCAATTATTAATAGCTAAGCTGACTGAAAAGCAACCCTTGCTCAGACTTGTGGCAGCCTGATTGTCAAGGTAGGGCAGTTCTGATGCCCTTCTTTTCCAGCACATCAAAGCCTACATCCTCTGCTCCTCAAGGCTTGCTCATACTTGTGTGGCAAGGCCAAGTCTGCCCATCCACAAGCCCATCCTGTTTCTTTGAAACATCAGAGCTCAGCATCCTTTATCTACAAATGTAGACACAGTACAGTGGAGCTATATCCAAATGCTTCCCAGGCATATTAGAGCAATGTAACACAGATTCCACTGGCTTTTATGGACCCTTTCCATTTCCTGCTGACTTATTATATGACAGGTCTTAAAATCTCTGTAAGTTCTCCTTTTAATCCAGAGCAAACTTTTCCAGTGCACCAAAGGCAGAAAGGGAGAGAGAGACTGTGTCACAAATACAGCTACAAGGGGAATCAGCTGAAGGTCACTCACATACCACTCATATGTAGTCAATCTCTGGGTTGACACAGATCGAAAAACCCCATCTAGCTTTTATAATGGTCAATAGTAGCCCATTGTCGATGTTCACAGTTAGTAGCCCAGTAGCAATTCTAAATAAATCACTCCCCTTTTTCCTTTTCCCTACCTAGAACTAGTAAACCACAAGCTCTTGTAAGGGTGCAATTTTACCTTTCACTGTACAGACTTAATTCTGGATCCGCGAAATAACTACTCTACACATTTTTCTCTGCCCAGTATTTTCCTCTTTGCATAACCTCTTCCCTAACTCCCTCTAAAATGCTCATTTTCAGATGTTTTCCTGGCACCTGGTCTAACTCAAAACTTTACTAACTTCATCTTGAAATCCCTTGACTCAGTTCTGTTCGCATGGAGATCTGACCAGGGAGATATATGCAGTCAGTAGAACATGTAAAACTGTTTTGAGAGAAGAGCCAGGTGGAGAGAGACATATAAATCCTGGGCATATGAGGACACACTTACAGATTGACCCTGAGGCCTTCCCAAAGGGTTAATGCTGTCACTGGACTGAAAACTCTGTTTTATGCTAGTAACACGCAAAGCTTTTCACTCTTCTCTGTAGTCATCTGCAACTTATCAATAAATATTTACCGTGCATTTTTCAAATAAATGACCTTCATAGTCTCAGTTCAGCATGCACAGTAATGCCTTGTGCTGCAAGACATACCTGTTGTTTAATAAAACTGTTGTTAACAGCAATCTGAGAAATGTGTGATCATGTCATTTCCTTGTGCATCACATCCTTTTTCTCGCTTTGTGTAGTAGAGGCTGAAGGGGATACAGCTAGGATTAGTAAAATGTCCCCACAATTTATGTCAGAAAACTTTAATCTGTGATCTTAGTTTTACCTCATAATACTTTGGATTTACTACCCCTTTACCTACAAATCAAGGTACACCCTCCCACTAAGAGGAAATTTGACCTTCCCAGCCCTGAACCATTCTAATGCCAAATGGAAGAGTTACACAGGAGGAAGTAGCCAGAAATCTGTGCATCACATCTAAACTGACATAACTCATAGTGGAGCTGGACACTCAAAAACAGTTGGGAAAAAACACTTTCCCTTCTACAAGCTCTGTTATCAGAAAAGCAGGTGCTACGGAAGACAACTTTGACGGGAAAATACTTTTACACTGGGAATGAAAGATGGGCTGGCCACAGATAGGGCCATCAGCAGTGCTGAAAGCATGAACTATCAGCTACGTGCAGCATAGCCTTTTGATGTAGGTTGAGCGCAAAGCAAGTTTGTTGTGTACTGTCACCTCCCAGCAGGATGTTCATTGTGAGCAGCTGTACTGCTGTTCCTCTCTCCTAGCTCTGGGTGTGCAAGCCTTTTGGAGGGCAAGAGAGATTGTCCCAAAGGCCCAGCATCTACCCAGCAGTCTTCTAGGAGATAGGAGACACCCATCCCCTCTCTCCTCTTCTTGTCCTGTTTCTGGGCACTGGAGAGTTCTAACGACAGCTTATTGTGACAGGAATGTTTGAATTGAAAGCACAAATATTTCAGAGCCCATCTTCCCCCGGTAGCACCTGTGACAACCCTTTATCAAGTGTTGCACTTCAATGCAAGACTAAACATGCTAAAATCCATGAGGCAACAGATCACGCATCTTCAAAGGGGAAATGGGATGTCCACTCACTTGAAATAGGCAGTCCAAGTACATGCAGAAGACAAGGGATAAGTACATTAAAGAGTTAATAAAGACCAGTTAGGATCCTATTTTTGGACTGCTCTCTGTGAAGAGGCAGCAGATTTTCCCAGCATGCCAGTGACCTTCTCTTGCCTACACACATCTAAATCTGCACACGAGTCTTTGTTCATGAGAGATATCACTGGAGCCTTTAAAAAGTCTATATACCCAAATATTACACGGAAGGCGCAACACTGAAAGAAAAAACTGAAGAATTTTATTAACCAATTCATAACTAACACCATTTTGGCATGTAGTAGTTATATGAAATTATAAAATGTGCACAGTATTGTTTTATGTCAGAGGAATTTATTGTTCATGAAATTACTGAGAGGACAGCTCTGAAGAGACCTCTTCGTGACTGCAGTGCCTGCCAGAGTGGTTCAGCAGCCCAGCCCCAGCCTGGCAGCTCACACAGGCTTGCTGCAGGCAGGGTGATGGCTGCCTCCTGCCTCTGCTGGGCACAGGCAATGTCCCACCAGTAACAAAAGAGGTGCTGCTTTTGAGGAACTGGCAGGGATCTAACTGCCAAGTTAATAATTTAGTAACTAATGTAATTGTCAAAGCACTATCACACATAAAGGATTTTCAGGCATTACTGAGGTTTGATGATATGAGTTGAAAAGTAGTGGATTCCATCACAGCAGAGAGCACTGACCTACATCAGCTCTTCATGAACCAGGAAAAACTGATGAGAGTTTAACACAGGAGGACATTTTCAGAGGTGACTATGCTTTTTTTTCAGAGACTGATGTAAGAAAAAGATGGCCCCATTATTTCCAGAGACAATAATTCAAGCTCCATTTAACAGGTTTGAAATACTGTTGCTACAGGATTTAAGCAGTATTATCCAGCAACCTCTCTGCATGCAAATAGCCCTCTAAAGGAACAAAAGTTTTATTTGTTTATAGAAAAACAATACTTGCATTGCAAAACTCTACATACTGCGTAAATCACATTGTTCAGTAATTCATTTTGCAATTTGTCTGGATAACAGATTCAGAAGACTTTCAGCTGACCACACGTCTAGATTTTCTCCTTCGCAACCCACAGTGGGTGGCAGCAGAGGCCCAGTAGACGGGGTAGAATCAACCTGAGTCACAGAGACGTTGCAAAAGGATGACATTTCACTTTGGTTTGTTCCGCTAAAACAAAAAAAAAAAAAAGGAAAAGAAAATAAAAAATATTTCCTGTAGTGAAAACATTAGAAGAGACATAATCTGCTGAGAAATGCATTCCCGTTAAGCACCCTGCCCACGAATACTCATGTATTTGTAGCAATACGCATAACAGAGTCTGATTTGTTTGACAAGCATGAGCAGAGCCTGTAGAGGCTTGAAAGACATTGTACCTGCTGTGTAACAGCAATTACCTTCCTTTAAAATACTTGCTGTTTGACGTAGCCTGCAAAGTATTCAGTCTAGAAAAGAAATGTTAGAGACATCAATGATAAAAGTTGTCTCAGTGGGAACAACTGATCTGCAGTAGCTAGAGATCAGGTAGCTGCTATCAGATGTTAGGAAATTATACCCAGGTCTTTACAGTATGGTATCGAGATGTTAAGGAAAGTCCTTCACAAGACAGCCTTAACACAGAACACCTGTTAGAGGGAAATTGTCATTGAAGTTGGTATCTATCAAAGCTCAAGTCGTTAAAATTCCATTTAGCAGAGCTAAAGGCACAGAGGTAATGGCAGACATCCTTGTACCCATGTGCATTCAGCATTCACGCTCTAAAGGTTTTGGCGATTTAAATGCTTTTACTCCATTCCAAGGAATATCTGGCCTCACCCACCTCATGGGATGCACAGTGGCAACCTTCTGCTTTCTCACAAAGGGCAAGGTAAAGGCACTGTCATTTCCTTCTAATTTGTCTTCCAACCCAGGAACGCAACAGGCTGCTTTGATGTTAGTACTTGCAATATCCTTATCCTTGTGCTGAAAGCTGGCTTCAACATCAAGCAGGATTGGAACAGCCTCCCAAACATCTGTCCTGTTCCCAGAAAATCATGGCACACCTGGAACTAGACAGGCACAAAGGAAAACTGGTGGCTCAGTGAGGCATAAGGAGCTCAATCAGGCCCTAAATGAGCTTTTACATACAGTTGACTCAAGTTTATCAATATTTTAATATATATTTCAGTGAATGATTTCCGTATGATCTGCATGCTCGTTTTTTTCAAAATTTCAATGTATTTTTCTTTTGGTTTTGCAGATACAAGTTTCTAAAATGATATGAAAAGTACAATCTCCTCTGTCCTAAATTAGAGAAATTTCCTATTGTAACTCCCCCTTAATGGAGTGCACAGTCAAATCAACGTTAGAAAACACATACTATAAAAACACTAGAAAGATTAATGGAAACAGAAAGCATTAACTATCAAGCATTAGCAGTAATCCAAAGAGAAATACTACATGTCTTCTAAAAAACCCTATTTTTTCATTAAATATCCATCAGAGTACATTGCAGCTTGCACAGATCTGGGACAAAAGAAATGAGATCTTATTTCAATAAACTTCTCTCCTTCAGTGTAGAGGCCTGCTCTACACTAGTAGATTCATTCTTATCCCAGGATCAAGCACAGTTTATCCTTTTAAATATATAAAAAATATAAACTAATCAGAAAAAAAAAAGGATTATCATTTGCTTGAAATTCTATAGGGCAACTCCCAATGCCTAAGCATCTGGTGAACACAGATTTACTTCAAATGGTGCAGTTGGAGGTGGCTTTGTGGAAATCATGCTGTTGTTGTGACTGGAGGGAAAAGGAGGTTTAAAATGATTTATATTCTGACTGTTCCTCTGGCTTTTGGGACCACAAGTAACAACAGAAGTTTAACTCATTTATAAGGGTAAAAACTTGAATACTTTGAATATTGCTTTATTCTTTTCAGTTTGCATTTTTTTTTTTTTTAGATTCTCATATTAGAAGTCGTGTAGTGTAAGGAATAAAAAGCTACTCCCAGTCTGCTCCTTGACTATTTAGGACAGATGTGCTGCCAAAGTCTAGCATTCTTTTTTAACTGCTTACACATGTACCCCAGATGAGTTTATTGGTGAAACCTAGGTTTTATTCTTGGGGATATGGCTATAAATCTAAAAATACAAAATAAAACGACAGCTTCCTCCTGCTCTTGCGTGTTAACTTAATCTACTAACTAAACTATTTTCCTTTCAAGCCTTTCTGTTTAAATTTGGCCACATAGGCTAAAAGTCCAAAGCTGATGGAGATAAGGGAACATTAGGAAAGAGTTTCAGTTAAGACTCAGTCAAATTGGAGTAGAGATCAACTGATGATAAATGAGCTAACAAATGGATTTTTGGAAAACATATATTATTGAGCTCTCTCCAAACTGTAGGATCCTTTGCACTTGACAATGTAAGAAATCTCAGGCTCTGCTCCTTCTGGAGCTGCCACAACCTTGCGAACTTTGTTCTCAATCAAATGTGGAGTAAAGTTTTTAAAAACTAAACAATGGATGAAATTTATTCATAGTGCAGTTCCATTTGCTTGTCTGAAGTTAGCCTTGTAATGAATTGTACCCATATATTTTACCTAGAGGATTTACCAAGTGAAACTGGAAAGGTGGCTTCAAAGCAGTCTATCAGGTCAGACAATACAGGGAAGACCACACAGTATAGGAAACTCAACCGTGATCTCCTCAGCCTACTGCTCACACGTACCTAATAACACAGAAATTTATCCTCAAAAAAAGGTTCAGGAAAACTCCTATAGGCTGGCTTCATCTCTCCTATACCTTGTCCCCTAAATAGCTTCATTTAACTCCAGAACAAATCCCATCTCTTTCATTGCCTCCTGAATATTTGAGGAACATATGAGAGCTCACAAGACACAAAAATTAAAATGAACTCAGAATTACTTCATCAGAGCAGCAAGAGAATAGGGCAAAGATCCTCCCATTGTGAGGGAACATGTCCTTCCTGTGAGACCCAGTGAATGATCAGTACATGCAGAGTTTTGGGGGCAGAACCAGAAGTTACACCACAGTCATGCACAGTGGCAGAATAAAACTGAAGCTTTATTCTTCCAGAATAGTTACATATGACCGTTTAAATGTCATCTATTTTTCTAACTCTAAACTATCTATATGACATTTAAGTTAAAATAAAATGTATTGACATCTATATCACGAAGTCATCATTAACCTTTAATGAGAAGCTTAAAATTTACTAATAGAAGGTTATTTTTTGAATGGGTCACCCACATCAAAGATGCCATATTTCATCCCAGAGATAATATTTTAAAAATAACCTCCTAGTTTCACAGCCTTCCAACAGATATTCAGGAAGGGAAGAAAATTATACAGGTTTCAGTCTTGACAAAGGCAGAGCATTCTCCATTCTTTGGCTAATCCTGCTGCTCAAAGAACAGATTAAATTGTGGAGGAGGACTGAGAAACAGAGGCCAGTCAGAAGAAAAAGAAATCTTACTTCAAGTGAGGACACCTTTTAATGTACCAGAATTAACTGAGTGACTAATTAAGTTGGTAATTAAAATTAGAACCAACTGGTAGTTGAACATTCTTCAGGTCCTTATTCAGCAAAATTTTTGATTGTGTGCCTGGTTTTAGTCTCATCAAAGCCAATTAATAATCAAAGAGTAATTCAGAAAGATTGACACCTAAGAAACATTTCCCCTGTTTTTTGAAGACTGCTAAATTAAAGGCTTCTGGGGCTTTGTCCTGGTGTGAGCCAGCAGGGTCCAATGCTAAGGTTTTGTACAAGGAAACTAAACCACCACTACATCTTGTATAGGCTACATATAAACATGGCAGTGCAACACATGGGGAAAGGGTTTGCCTCTGTGAATCATCCTGCTCACATCTTGTTTCCAACAGTGACCAGAGTCACTATTTCAGTGCAAGAAATTCATTCCACAGATAATCAATCTCAGGAAAAACTGTTTCTTTATCCATTTCAAGGCCAGCACTTAATTGACATCTGAAACCTTATAAAATTTCTGTATAATCTTAACTAACAAAATTGTTTCATATCACAACATTTATTTTGCTTCTATTACAACCTAAGGAATTTTTAATTACACATCCTGGACCAGGATGTTAAATTCTGGCTTTGTCTAAGCTGGCCACATCAGCATCAGTTCAGGACTCTTTTTGCACATCAATAGGATGATCTTCCTCCTCCAGAGATGCACAAAGTTCAGGATGCGGAGAAGGTAAGCAGGTCTGTAAAGCTTGTCTCCAAAAATCCCAGCACTAGCGCATAGTAGAAAGTGTCTTCCTCTAACAAAGCCCTTCATAAGAGCTTTCAAGTGAGTCATGAGTCTTTTTTACTTTATGGTTGCCAAGGACGCAATGCATCACAGTCACAGAAAAACTAAATGCTGCTGGTAATAGCAATAAACTCCAGAATCTCTAGCAGAAAGTTAAAATCTCTCATACAACTGTAGATGAATAATTTGCATTCCCTCCTACTATCTCAGACCAGGTGGAGTCCCCCCGCTATTTAACAGCCTCTTCAAGTTTTGTTTTGAGCTTCAGACCTCACGAAGAAGGATTTGTGGTGATTTTTTGATGATGCTAACTTGCCAGAAATTTAAATATATCCTCATGTTATCTCAAGCAGTTCAGACATATTCTAATGAATATAGCCATTTGTGTGCTGGAAAAGTTTTATTGCTGCTATTGTGGGGAGATACTTTGTACTTGCCACAAAGTTGGCTTTTCTGATACACTGACAAATCTGCTGTATACAGCATACCTGCTGCAATCCCAATAAAGGATGATGAATCTTTTTAACACACACAGGTTGCCATCATCGCAGGGCATGAGATAATGGATGTATATGGTGGAATATTGTATTATATATTTGGGGAAGAATCCATACCCAAAGTTTCTCAATGTATATATCACAGTGACGCATGTGTATCTTCTCTATTCTTGAACAAACATGGGGAAAGCCTGCAAATATTCTTAGCAAAGGGGAAAAATGTTTGGGAGAGGTAAAATTCCTCCTTGGCTTCCTGAAAAGTTTTCTATGAATTGTCTGAGCAACAATCTGCAACCCGGCAAATGCCTTGCTTTTCAATAAGATTAAGTTCCTCAGGAGTGTGTTCTGTTTTGAGAGCAGGGAGCAAGAAAGAAAATAACCTTGTAGTATCCTTTAAGCCTTATCCAAACAATAGTCAGGACTTTTTTAAAGTGACTAATGATTATAGGTGCCTTGAGACTCCATAAAGAGGCCTTGCTGGTGCCTTGTGATAGCCAATCTAATACAGAGGCACTCAAACTGACTAGATTTTTCCCTTATACCAACTTCTAATGCAACTTACTGGTAATGCTGTGTGGTGACTAACCTACAGGTTTGGTGCTTTGGAGACTCCTCCGTGTTTCATCGCCTGCCCAAGACTCAAATATCTGCCCTGGTTGTCTGAGTCAAAATTGTTATAATTCAGTTTGTCAGATAGGGATATTTTGGAGGCTCTCAAGAATGAGATTTTCTCTGCTTCTAAATCCAAACTGGGAAGAGGAGAAAAATAAGTGCTTTGCCCCTTTAGATGTCAAAGATAACCTCTAAGTTGTAAAACAATCAACTCTTGTGTTACAGAGACCTCAAGCAGAGAGACTGAATCAAAAGCAACCAAGGTGCGAATTTCAGCAGTTGATCTCCAGACCAGGTTCACTTCAAAGGATACTCATGATCATTTAACTGTTAACATTTCCAAACAACTAGTATAAAAAGAAATATCCTGTAGTGGGTCAAATGAGTTCTTAAAGGAGTGTAATTCATTCTGACTGATATACTGGGGAACATATGTTAAAACTATAACTCTGTGCAGCCTGTGAACAGTTACAATTAAAATAATGGAAGCCCAACCTCTAGAATAAAAATGAACCCCTGACAGAAAACAGCAGTGGAGCATTTCAAATCAAAACACTATATGTTCTTCTACTGCATTTTGAAAGGCACTCCCAGGACTACCTTCAAGAGGGGATCCCTTGCCCACAAAGATGTGTCTCCCCAGAGTGCTCATCCCCTTCTGCCTTGGAGTTGTGTTCACAATAATAAGGTTGTAGGTGGCTTATGAACAGCACAGGGCCTGGATGGTTTTACTGCAGATATTTCCAGATTGCTTGCAAGAGCTAAGAGGACAGGGGATGGGAGACATTCAGTGTTGCAACTGGAAATGTTCACAGCATAAAACATAGTGCACATTGGCCAACATAGCATGATCTCTTGCCTCTTCTCTGACTATACAATTAGGGTAACATTTTCTGTAACTGAAACAAAGGGAAATACAGCTATGGCTCCAGTCAATCAGAATCGTATCCTGAGAATGTTTAAGCATGACAATTAGGTGTGAATTAGCCACTTATATTCTGACTATCCATGCAGTTTATTTTGCTTGTCACGGACATGTGTACCTGGCAGAATAAAGAAAGGAGACTGGGAGTACAGCAAGAATGTTATCCATTGATAGGTCAACACTGTCCACAACTTTCACCTAGTCTGGTTTTTTGCTGCTGACCTTTTCACACTAGAGAGTCTGTGGAGTCAGACCAGAGAGCAGAGACTGGGCACGAGTCTTGTCAAACCCAACCAATAGTGGCACATTCATGCTGCCCTGGGAGGAAGCCAGACACCAGACCTAATGACTGTTCACTGCTCAAAACTCTTGCCTTGAGCCAGGTCATGTCTTCAGGCACCTCAAAAAGTTCTCACCTCTCAGGGAACCAAAAGTCTGCCAGGCTCATGAAGAGTATCTAGGCTCTCTGTGCAACTGCTATGTTAATTGTAAGGTGCTCACATGCAGTGGCAAACCACAGGCTCATTTGCAAGACAGCTCAGCTGTTTAAGTTACAATACAGCTGTCCATTGACAACTCCCAGCTAAGACAAAATAACTGCCATGTGACCACTCAGCCTACTTCAGAAGAAAGTGAAACAGTTTGAAATCAATAGGCAACTGTAGTGACCCTGTTCTGCTCAGCCATGAATCAAAGTGCTCACATGAGCCACCGCGTCTCAGCTGAGAAGGGCTAACTGTTAAATCGCAGCCGATAACTTAAGTCACCACGGTGTTCGCTGCCTTGGGACAGTAGTGTAAGAATCAAAATTTTCCTGCTTCCAGGAATTTTACGTCGACTGTTACTATGGAAAAATGATCTGTACTTTGGTTATTCCTGGACCTGAGTGGACTCACTCACAGCTTATTTTTTCTACTAACTTAAGAGCAGCAACACTTGACAGTGAGGCATGTGGTGTCCAAGATATCAGTTAAGCACAAATACAGCCAAGCAGAGAACCCTTAAGCAAACAGATGAGCAAGTGTGCAGTATTAGGGATATCATTAAGGTGATAGGAAATATTGTGGAGAAATATCACTCTCTCTCTCTCTCCCTGGCATGGCACATACAATTGTCATGATATCTCTAGTTCATTTGTCCACTGTCCTGGGCAACGCACTCAGTGCAAATTTCTATTTCTGATTGACAGCGCAAATTCTACACAACAGGCTCACCATGTAAAATTATTGCTTTCTTTATCTTTTTAAGATTAGTCAGTCAGAACTTTTTTATCCAGGTAGCCTATGTGAGCTGTCTACAGGAGCTCTCAGTTTTTTACAGATTTGCTGCTAGCTGTGGATGGGTAGAAAACATTTCGAGGAAGAGATGCTAGTGAACAGGTTTCCTCTCAGCTGTTGTAAGAGCCCTTCACAGAACCAAAATGTCAGTGGAATAATTCCCTTGCTGAAAAATGGATACATCTTAAAGCAGAAGAAAACTAAGTGGTGAATGGCACACACCAAAAAATTGGCCTTTTTTGTTCTTAGCAAACAATGGAAAATCAGTCCTTAGTTAGTTATGTTCACAGAGAAGCATTTCAGAGAAGATGACGGGTAGGTATCAACCAAGGGCATCACTCTGCTCAAACAATGAGACCTAAAATAACACTTTATGGCATTCTCCCTAAACACAAAGAACCACTTAATACCATTTTATTGTATCTTCTACACACATGTTCAGTAAAACTCAGAAATGTTACAGTGAAATGTTTACGAGCCTTTTGAAGTGGAATGGTTTCTCAGGTAAGTACATGTGTTTTAGGTGTTTATTATTACAGTATGTTCTGAAGCTGTCTCCATCCTATATTGCTAAAAGACAGGATCAAAAAGGATCTTCTTTAAAACCAATATTTCACCATTAGGTTGTTCCATGGTACACACAAGAAAGCAATTCATAAGGTAATATCCAAAGACTATGCATTTCATAACAATTCAGTTATCTATTGTTTCTTCCTCTGTCCATATACACCCTGTTCCCTGAGGGCTGATGTTTCACAATACAACAGTTTACCATACCCCAGCAGCTTATTTCCCACACCCTCTGCTGCTCCTCCCTGCTCATTTGTACACCCACAAGAACAAGCCGGCTCACGTTTTGGGCAAAATTTCTTCAGCAAATAATGATTCAGCTGCAAATGGTTTGTAAAGTAATTGGAATTGCAATTTTAAATAAATAGTTTAAAAGCTTACATTGCAGTACTAGAATGTGGATTATGAAGTCTTTCTTCTACCCATTTATACATCTTTATATGTATCCATTGTAGGATGAATTCCATAAAAGTAATAGACTGCAATTTAATATGTATTTTTTGCAGTAATTTTAAAAAGGCAAGCCAACATATTATTCATTCACATGAATTTTCACAAATAGCATTCTCCCTCTGATATCTGAATCTGAATACACAAAGCAGGCTGAACTGAGTTTTGGCTTTGATGTTGAATGAACTTAAACAAAATGTTTTGCTGTTATTCATTTCTATTACTACATTTTTATTTGCATTTAAAAGGTTGTGATTCAATTTCATAATTACTGATTCTTCAAAGCTAACCAAAGATGTGATCTAAATTACCTCCTAATCTCACCATTGCCTTTTGCCTGTGTCATGCAATCAGTAAGGGACAGAACATGGACTGCAAACACTGTGCTGCTCTCTCAGCAGTATATGAAGCTGCAGAAAGGGTGGTAAACAAATCTTTGGGGAAGCACTAGTTGGACTTCACCTTTGTAAATTGATCACTCCAGTGATGTCCTCCAGAGTGTCTGTAGTTGCATGTTCCTCTGAACAACAGTATTTCTATGCTTAAGAAAAAAAAATCTGTATCTTTAATGTAATAATTAGGCTGCATGCATGGAAATAAATGCTCTGCATTCTCCCAAAATTTGTGCTGCCATAGATACCTAATAGGTCGCAGTATGTTATCAGGTCATTTCCACTAACCTCTATGAATGAGTGACTTAAGTCAGTCAATACCAACAGCTGTAGAACAAAGTCTCTGACTGAGAGAGACTTTATTTTCAAAGTTCACTGTACAGGACAAGAGGGTTACAGCCTTGCATTTGGAAAAGGAGTCTTTCCACCATGTAAAGGCAGTCCCAGATCCCAAGTGAGGCATCAAGACACTTGACAAAGAACATGGGAATGAGATCTGGGCAAAGAGACATCAATCGACATTTTCACCAACTACTCAAAAATTGAAGAAAAAATGCAGTACCTCTCAGGATACAGCAATGATCCAACCAATCTTTTTCCTTATCTTGACTTCCTACTTTTGTTCATATTTACTAGGTATGTTCAGCTAACAGAAAAACTATTAAATTTGACCATGGACCTGAACAGTGAATCAAGAAATCTTATACTTTTCTTGATTATTTTCATAATGTTTAGTGCAGGTGTCTGATGGCACCAGACAGGATGATCCAATCCCTTACCCGAAGGAGGCTGGAGCAAGTGTTGCCAGCATGCCTGCATGAGTGCTCGGCCCTCCATGTGCAAGACTGTCACAAAATCACTGGGTGACACTCAACTACGAAAAAAAAAGCTTTCTAATTATATCAGCTTTCAACCTCATACAACACAACCTTTTGTATAACATTCTCTCTCATCTTACTCAGCCTTTTATTTTCAGATATCCATGTTGAAAAATAATTATCTTCACATGGAGTATATGATTTTTGAAAGACCTAGCCATTGACCTTATTTGATAGAAAAATAATTCATTCCTAATCTGTGTAAAAGTGAATGTTAGACTATCTCTTGAGAGGTAGATTTGGCAAGGCGAAGCATCTCATAAACCTTGTTTCTCCCATGTGTTTTTTATCCCTGTACCTAAACTCAATAGCGAGCTAGACACCATTAATGCTGCCTATAGGTTTAGGGCAGCTGCATTTATTACTATACAAGTTGACCAGAAATGCAAAGGCATGATGGGTGGAAACTGAGCCCCAGATACACACCTGCCACCAGCTCTGCCACCAAAGGAAAGCACTAAGGCCACAGCTCCCATCTGAGCAGTGTCAAACACATGGAGGACATTGCATAAAACCGGCTTCGCTTAAGGGTGAGAGGAGAAGTGATAGTGGAAGGAAGTCTTCAAGAGAGAGCTGCTATGGAGCTGATCCTTCACCCAGGAGAGAGCTGCCCCTGAAGAGTACTCCCTGAGCTGCAGATACAAAAAGTGGTAAAAAATCTGACAAGGGTTCTGGGGCACAGACAAGTCAGCTGAAACCCAAAATCTCCTGCTAGATATGAGCTTGCTGTGATTAGATTAAATGTTCTCTTTCTGTAATTTCTCTGCCTACCTCTTTTATAAACATTTGTAACTGTGTTGCCAATATTTGATGTTGTAAATACTTCTCGTGGCACTCTTTCCAAAATTCTCCTTTAATTTAAACCAGGCTAACGTAGCTGGGTAAGATCAAAGTGTGTTTCGTCAAGCCTATAGTGAATTAAACAAAACCGAGTTCTAAGAAACCATATCAACTATCCAGCTCCCTAGCGAGTTACTTGAAGAGCAGCAACAAGTAAAGGAGCTGCCCTTACAGAAGTTCCATGGGCTAGCTGAAGACTTGGCAGTATGGGGAAAGAGAAGCAATCCTGTGACTGTAGTGTTCCCTGACGTACAAGGAAGTGGTGGGAAGCAGTTCTGAGCACAAGAAGCCTCCAGGCCATACACAGGAGATTTTTCAAAGGAAAATAATTATTGTTTTCCATGCTTTCACAAGGCAGACGCAGTAGGCAGCTTTGAAGACCTGCCAAGCTTTCTAACACTTTCAGAAGTCAAGCGTACCTCTTTACTTGCAGAACCAATCCTGGAAAAATTTAAGGGCAGCTGGTGAAAACCTGGAAAAGTTTTGAGTGTGTAAATCCAGTGGTTTCATAGCCCAGCCACAAAATTAAGCCACTGTAGTGTCAGAGTGGCATGATACCCATTGCAGTCCCATGTTTTTTCTGTTAGATTTCAAATAGCGATTTCAAGTTTAAGAAAAAAAAAGCTGTTTGAACAGTTGTGTTTAATATGTTTGTTGGATTCATGTGGTCTGTAACTATCCTGGGAGACTTTTAGCATCAAAGGCAGCAAAATCCTTTAACCACTGAGTTAGGTTTTGGTGCATATTTAAGCCAGCATGGTCCATCTGCAGTTGGATTCCCAAAACACTATCACAATGCCTGCAAAATTTGTTGTTACTTGTAACCTTCATTTCTTCTTAAGAACCAGAGAAGAGAGAGGCTTTCAGCTAGGTGCCACACTAAGGGAACGGCAGACTGCTCTCACAGAAGGAGCTTATGGTCCAAATAGAGACTTGGTGTTGGGAAACACGCAAGCCCTTGGGCAGTACAGTCTAGAGAAAACAGAAGTTCCTTGGCATTGGAGAAGGAGATCAGCTAGAAAGTTTAATCGATGAAAGAGAGAAACCTGCCATAAAAAGCAGTAGGCAAAAGAGTAAGAGTGGAGTGACACTGAACTGAAGAAGATGAGCAAAAGGAAATAGAAAGGTAGACACAAACAGGTGATCAGCATGAGTAGCTGGAGTTCAGGCAAAACTCCGTAGAGTACTCTGAGTGCCACCAGGCTGGGGTTGGCTGCAGTCTCTGGCCAGCTTCTCTGCAGGTTTCCCTGTGGGCCATGCAAGGGAGCACAAAGTATAATGTATGTGGGCAGGGTCCTCCCCTGCACAATTGTGGGTTCAGAAGGTTGCTGGCAAGCTTCGTCTCTCTCCTTCCCCTCTGTGCAGCAGGCCCGGTTTTGGCTGCCTTCACAGCTGCAGCTGTTCCTACCAGCTGGAATCAACCGTCCTGGCCTTGTTCCAGGTCAAAAGCAATTACATTCTTGCAAGTGGATATTGCAACTTCCTGTCCTAAACAATTGTGTACTGTTCCTCCTCACTATTAACCAGCTGCTGCCTTCCACCCAGAGATAGCTGCAGGCACAGGGTGGGGCCCTGGAAGAAAGGTGGTGGTGTATCAAGTTAAGATCATTCCTGTGTAGATTTGCCTGCAGTTAGGAAGGTCAGGGAGTGCTTCCTGCCAGCCTTGCATGCTGGCAGATAGAGTTCAGTGATGAAAGAGTCATGAAGAACAACATCATCTGGGCTAGACACTGCAAGACGAGAGAGCTTTTTCTTGGCCCAAATCTTCTGGAGGAAATCTTCCTTTCTGCCTAAACTTCATAAAATAAAACATCTCCAAGAGCTGATGCAAGATCTCCCTTGCCTTTGCCAAGCATTTAAAACCAAAGCTTGGCTCATAACACCTGGAAAAGACTTTTGTAAAACATCTTAGTGCAAAAGGTGCTGAAAGTATCCAAATTATTAAGTGGGATTACTGGTCCCAAACTAAAATATGTAGTTCCCTGCAGTTAGTCTTTTAAAAACATTCCCCTCAACCTCTAGCTTCTATATTGTGTGTACATGAGAAGAAGAGTAGACACAATACACGACGACCAATGCAAAAACCGAGGCTGTACCTGTAATTCTTTTTATGTAACAGGTTAAGGAAACCAACTACTATTACCTTCAAAATAGTTCCCTTCTGAGGTGACATACAGCTCCATACAGTGCTACCAATGTTCAAAGCAATCCCACAGAATGTTTTATGAAAGGCTGTTAAGGATCACTCTGTTGTGCCTTCACACCTCCTACCAGTAAAAATAAACAGGTACCTTTGAGAACCAACTGGATCTTTGAGGTCTCTTCACTGTAGGCCTCAGTCAGTAACTGAAAAGTTTCCGTCACAGATTTCTTCAGTTTCACAAGAATCTTGACGTTCACTCACCGTTTTCTCTAGCACACCAACATTTTCCAACCAAGTGTAAGAAAATATCTATATTTGAACATGTTCAGTATTGCTTATGTGTATCTCCTTAGTTCCTAGACCTTACTGTCTATAATTACTGACCTGTTGATATACCTATTAATTACTTCTACCTCCATGTCAGTGAGACAAAGCAGCAAAGCAAGTCACCGAGAGTGGCACTGAAAATCTGTGCAGGAGTAGGTAGGTCTGTAGGTCTGTCACAGCCTGGGGAAACACATCGTATTTCCCTCATTCTTCTATCAAGATCTGCTTGTAAAATACTGCTGAGCACTAGGGTATTTCACAGTAACAAACAACATGTTTTGTCTTGGTGGAAACATCAAATATTCCATTAACAGAATTGTGTCATAACATGATTTGAAAAACCTGGTGAATATTTTCTGAAGAGATTGTAATAACACAATTTCCTATGTACTTTAACAGCACAATATCAAGTGACATAATAACAAAAAAGTATTTTGAAGAAAAATGTTTTGGTTTTGGTTGTTTTTTTTTTTAAACTGCCAGTCACATGATCTTTCCACCTTTTTTTAATATCTGTGACTAACTTTCTTGGCCAGTCAGTCCTAAATATAGTGCAAAACCAAATATTTAAGTGTAAGTCTGAACAGACAGATTTTTTTTTTAACGCGTTCCCTTCATGTGCTACAAATACACCTGCAGATGCAGCTATAGATAGATATTTCTCCTCCAAAGGAAATATTACATTCTCTGGATTCCCAAGGTGATGCTACAGGAGAGGGTTTGAGTGCCATAATTTACAAAAATTTCTCAAAGTGTTGCACAGTACAGAAAAGCACACAGATAAATCATTGAAACATACACACTAGGTATAGTATATTTGCAGCTTGTGCTGTCTTCAAGCTTACAAGATATACACGTGCATAGGGGAGTGCTAGAAAGCATTACATCCAACATGATTTACTAGCTATGGTATCACAAAAATGTCTGTATCTGCATGTATCACTTGAATATTCTGCTTTGCACAACTGTACTCCAGTACCCAGTTACGTCACCTGTATGAGACTATTTGGGCAAAAGTAGAGTGAGAATGAAACAGGACCACTTGAAAAGAAACTATAAACCAGAGTGATTTACTGTGATTCCACGGATCGTCTTGTAACATCCAGATCTCACCTGGGATTCTGATTTTCTTCTTTGTCTCATGTAACTCCTGTCTCCAGTTTTTCCCTCTGCTAGCTTTGCGCTGGACATTTTCCAGCCTGTTTTACACTTGAGAACACCTCCCTTGCCCCTTCATTAAGCAATTTTTGTCCTTCCTGCGGCTCTGCTAAACAGCTCTGAAAAAATTGTCTTGTTCCAGGAGACGGACTTACTGCACAAAAAGGAAGAAATTGCTTGCACAAGTGAGCAAAGGAGTGGACCTCTAAGAGCCTGCACTTATTCAAGATGGCTAGATCTGTGGTCCTAAGTCAGGGTAAATGTAAACAATGCTATTAATGGACTCAAGCAAATTCAGCATCAACTCTATAATCATCACTGAAACTTGGTTATGTTATTTTCTTTCTCTTTTAATTAGAAAGCTTTGGGCTTTATACTTTAAGGACTGGCAAAATTAAAACAAAGCAAAGAGAATGACCTTAGCTTCTTCCTGTTTCTGACTTCGCACTCTCACTTTCAACACTTGACAGTATCACCCGTACCTTGATTATCAATCTTCTTCCAATCCTTCTCCCAACCTCCTTTCTCACATAAATCGTATTTTACTTGTTTCCATTACTTCCACAACACATTTTCCATCTTCATCACTTTCGCCTTTTTCTTGTCCTAATTAAAGTTTTCTCAGGGCTTGGAGTATAACCTATTCTACAATACAAATAAATAGAAATTTGAAATTAATCACCTCAGTAATAACAACAAGAAAAAATATTTATTGTGGGCAAACACTGTGGAACTGGAAATTTCAGAGATCTAAATCTCTTAGTTTTGCAAGTTGTATTAATCAAAGAAAAATAATTATGTTATCACAAGAATTAAGACAATTGCCACAGTTGTGAAAGGAATTCCTCCTTTTTTAATGTTACCTGCAGTTTCTCTCTCACTTGTGCTCCATAGCAACGGTCACACAGACTTGAAAAGATTTTGATTTTTTTCACACTTGCACATGTATTGCACTAGCTATATTGGATGCCACATGTATTATTCTCTTAGAAATTTAAATTTTATATACTAATTTCCCATTAGTAACAACAGATGATGATGACTAACAGTTTAAAGAAAATAGACAATTCCCATTAATTTTTAAATCTTCTCTTCAAGTGTCATATTTAAGTAGTTCCCTAGGGAGTGCTCTGCAAAGTCTTGCCTTTTTCGCTTGTAAGAGTCTGCTAAAACATACCCAACCATTCAAATGAGCAGAAAAATATTCAATATGACTGTGAACCTGCCTAATTTAGGCAAATGCTCCCTTCCTCTCTGCTATTGCAGCCTGTTTCATTTTCTCCCCACAAAATCTAATGAACAAATGTGAAGAGCAAAAAAGGTTTAGAACATGACATTTTCCAGGGTTATGCAGCTGTGTTAAATCTATTAAACAGCAGTAAGCATCTATATAACTCACCGTAAATCAATAAATAACATACAACAGGAAAGAAATTTTTTATAGCTATTGCTTTTATTTTGAGCTGTGAGTTTACAGATTTTCAGCTTTGTGAAGGAGAAGACTTGCGCCAAAGCAGTAATTTTTCTGTCATTTTATGTGCCAAATATAAATGCTGGATGCTCCATTCCTATTCCAAGCCACAGCCATATACACTTTCACTGTCGCTGCAGCTGAAAACCAAGAATGCTTTTAGTCCACTACCACTTACAGAGCGATGCCAAGTGAATACCACTTGTTGACCCAATATCTTTGGTCAGGTGCAGAATAATGAAACTCCACCATACACTGCTTTCCCCAGCAAAGCCAGCTCACTGCATTTCTTAACAGCTTTGTTATCAGAGCTGAGACATTCTTTTTTACCATTTCTATGATTACCCTTCCAGATTTACTTACAAGATGCAGTATGGCAGCCACAGGATTTGTACACTTACTACAACCTCCCTCTCTTCACTTGCCAGATTTAGCATGGAAGAGGCTGATGTTCCCTGTGCTGCCCATGCAGCCCAAGATTAACACATGGCCAGACGAAGGCTTTACAGGATATCATCCCTGAATAGATCAGGGAACCTTCCACAGAATCATAGAATAATGCAGGCTGGAGGGGACCTCTGGAGGTCACCTAGTCCATCCCTCTGCTCCAAGCAAGGCCAGCTTCAAACATAGATCAGATTTCTCAGGGCATTCCAATCTCAAAACAGGCTAGTCTTTGTAAGCAATAGTGACACTTCCCAGAACAATAACCATATATAGCAACTTTCCAGTAAATCAGTTACAGAACAAGTAAGTTTAATTCCAGCCACTATACTTTTACTCTTGGGTGCTTCCATGACAGAGAATTCTTTGCTATACATGTGTTTTCCCTTCATACCTACTGAAGAAGGGCAGTAGCCCAATCTGATAGTAGTTACAGGTAATCAAAAGCTAAAAAGCTGAGTGTTTTTAAAGTTACGGAATAGTCACACACTACTCTCCCACCTGCAACATGGATAAGTCACCTTCAGTTTGTCCCACCATTAGACATGCAGCTAGACTTCCTTCTCTGCTGCCAAATAACCGTTTGTACCAGTGTGTAATACAGCATTAACTAAATCAACCCGTGACATTATGTATGCAAAAAAGCTGCAACAGAAAAACAATGCAAAAGCTTATCAGAAAGCATATCAATTTCACAATGTCTGCAGCATTTGAGGCCTCAGATACAGTAGTGATTATCTAGAGATGAAATGTAGAAATGTAGATATTTCTACACACAGTCTACATAAAAATCTTGGAAGATATTTTTGTGTGTGTGACAATGAAACTGGAAGTATCTTAAGTCAGCATGATGACTTGAAAGAAGGGAAATACCAGATTAGCTACCACTTACATTATTACCAGAGAAATTAGGATTTGTTCCCTTTAAATTCTCCTGCTAGCATTACTCTTGTTAGTATTGCAGTACAAGGGGTTTCAGACAAAGCAGCACACAGTGTTCACTAAATCCATGCATAAAACTGAGACCAGAGACACTTGGATCCTAATTCCACTTTTATTATTCTCAATAAAATGAAGTCTTTGAAAACTATAAAGGATCAGCGATGCTAACAAATATATCTTCCAGCTGTGTTAGACATAATGATTGTATGACTAATGCACAGGTAAAGCAGTTAGAAAACTGAAAATAGTTTAATTATATGCAGACTAGTGATGGACAATACTATGCCAATCTCCTACTGATACCAAAAAAGGCATTAAAACACCACTGAGCATCTGGGAGGAGTAAGGCAGTCTATGCAGTCTCCTGCAAGTGAGGCAGGAGTCTGTCCACATCCCCTCTCCCTCATGAGACCAAGATCATTTAGAGACCCCATACAGCAACAGGGACTGCAGCATAAGCAGGTCTGATATTCCCCCTTGATATCAAGGACATGCGATCACCTCAAGAAAACTTTTCCTCTCCCAGGCTACTCTGACCCTGTAGATCTCCCCTTGCACAGCAATTTTGCACTAGGGCTTTGCTGGGCAAAGAGAGAATCTTCCCTCAGAGCGGAAGCTGGCAAACAGGCAGGCAGGGAGGGCAGCTCAGGTGAGGCAGGGGACGGGAAGGGCAGAGGACAACATAAAGCCAGGCCATGCCAGGCTACACACAGCAGCCCAAAGCAGGTGTCAAACAAGTACCCAGGATAATATCAGCAGCTTATCAGCTTGGTATCATTGATCGTAGGTGCCGTTTGGATCGCAGTGCTCCAGTGGTATTGGTAGATCAGCCACTACAAAGAAACTCTCCAAGCAGCACAGAGAATTAGACACACAGCCTCCATGAACTTCAGTCAGAATGATGCATCTGTCTCCTGCGGTAGCTTTGAAGCTCTCGGCCAAAAGTATTCTTAGCCCTACTGTCATGCATGTCCCCAAAGAGACAAAAAAAGAAGGTGTGAGCATGTGAGACTGAGAGCGGACATGGTTGAGGAAGTGCGAGACCCAGCAGAGCCTGATCTGGGAACCCTGCAGAGACGGATCATGTCCCTCAGGCTTTATGTTATCAACACTTATTTGGAGGTAAAGGACAGATCTTTTTCTCATAGCAGAATGAGGGAGCCAGTCAGACGCACTGGACTGCTAGCACTAAGCCGGTTTCAGTGGCATTATCTGCTTGTTAAAGTCAGCTCAGGTATCTCTACCTGACTCTGTGGACACAGAAAACAGAAGAAGGGCAGGGAAAATGGTACAAGAAAGATAAAAAGAGAAGAAACCTTTGCAAAAGCTGAATTTGCAAATATTCCAAATTAAGTCTCTTCTCCATTTAGGAATTGTAATTTTCCAGCAAGTGCTTGGATGTAAGAAGTGAGAAAACCTGCTCCTAGACAAATGAAAACAACCTCTTTGCATCAGTATAGCTCTGTATCAATGTATCCCATTGCTTCTCGTTAGCTCACACAGGTTTTCACTCCAAACTGCTGAACAAGGTTGAATTTCCCTCCCAAACTGCACCTGCATTCTTTACTTCTGTGTGGTCTCTGCCTTTCCACAATACTGATATCATCTCTTGCTTCTAGTTTAGAAGGTCTAGAAAGCGGTAGGTAGAGAACGTTAATAACAAGCAGTGAGACTCAGACTCCCTGGGAACCTTGAATTACTTATTCAGTAGATTAAAAATTATCTGTGTGGAAATGTGTGCTGCAAAGACATCTTGGAACCATTTTATTTTACTGCCTTCCCATCCTTGCAGAGTTAAACCAAGCAGTCAGAGCCCTCTGTGCTGAATAGGTGATGTGTAGGATGCCGCTCCTGCACTTTGGAACAAACCTCTGGGCTTCATGAATGTATTTCAAGGGGGGGGAAACAAAAATTAAGGTATTTTAGATGTAGTTTATATAGATCCTAGAAATAAAAAGATGTTTGAAAGTTTGGTAAAAAGACAAGGTCAGTAATCTCATACACCGAGTCATTAATTAACTAACTTTTTTTGGTTTTATTTTCATTGTATCTCCAAGGGTAGAATGCAAGTCCATAGCCTGAACTCAACTGAGTATAGAGGTTGCTATTGTATACCCTTTTTCTGCTGCTACACTCCTTGGAGCTTGGAAGTTTGAAAAAATATTTTCATGCACAAGTTACATTTTTACAAATCCTGGAAGTTAATTGGAATAACAGAGGAGATATTAGATTTCCAACTAGAGTTAATATTCACTTTTATTATTTGGTCCTATAAATAGGTATGATCTTTTTTTCTGGAACATAGTCTCATGTAGAGCAATAGCTTTTCCTCAGATGGCATCAAGAGACACAAATCAAGCTTAAAATTCTCCCTACTCCGCTTCCTTTCAAAGCTGCAACAGGCAGGCTAGATGTGAGGACATGTAATTATGCTGCTAGATAGCAGGGCCCAGAATCTGAACTTTGCAAGTATAAAATTGTACCACAAAATAAGCATTCTGCTTGAGAAGACATTCCTTATTATTAGGTATCCCTACTGTTTTGTCACCTTTCTGCTTTTTTCCAAGACAAAGCTTAGGGTTACTAGATCCAAAAAGGCTGCATGTGCAGAGAGAGGGAATTTCCACAGCCCTCCTGATGTTCCAGAGACTGACAGCTTTAACCATTCAGTTAACAACAGTGGTGACATGTATTGGTAACAAATTAAATTAACTAACTACTCAGGATTTCTTTTTGATGGTATTTCACTATTCAGGTTTCTAGCATAGTTCATTTTCACGATAGCAATAAAAACTTTTGCTACCTATGCTTTGTTCAGCGCCACGAACCTCAAGCATTCAAAATCAAAAGTTAGGTCCTGACATCACAGTTGCTGTCAATGAACTTCAGGTTCTTCAATTTTTCAATTTGAAAATGCTATTTCCAAGACAGTATCCCTAATCACATGCAACAGAAACTAGCTTTTAAAACATTTTAGTTGTTCTGGAAGCCTGACTATGGAAACTTCAGTTTTATGAAAAACAAACAATGCCCAGAACTAAATCTGAGGTGAATGAACTGATAGTAATCCTCTACAAACAAAACCAGTTTTTAATAACACAATAGACTCTGAAACACAGGCAATGAAAAATGAGAAGTAAATCAAGTTTGGCAGAGTTCTTTAGATTATACATTCTTTAGAGAAGAGATTGCCTCTTGATTTGAACAACATTCAGCACTCGGAGACCTGGTCTCAATCAGGAGCATGATGTGCTAGCAGAATTTACACACATTCAGATGGAGATCAGACATGATCGAATACAAATTTTCTGCCACTGAACTGAAAAAAAATCCAAATACCTGTTTATGCACCAGGATTAAGGAAAGCAAACATGGAAACTAAATTCTTTCCAGTCAGTTGATCCAAACTGAAAAGTGGTTAAATCAGTAATTTCATTAAAATATACTTACCATTAAAGAAATAAATCTACAGGAAATACTCAGCATGGCAGAGGTAACCTAACACACAACAATCCTGCAGTTTCCCATACCAGAGCAGATCTGCACCTTTGGAAGTTGTCATTAGCACAGATGTTTCTACCTGAATCATCTCCTGTAAGTTGGAGGCATCATGTAAGTTCAAATAATGCCTAGAGATTTCATGGTCTCTAATATTTAATGAAGTGAATTTTCTTTGATTAATTCAGCGTATTGTACAATTTACTGCTTGTATCATTCCTCAGAAATACAAAAGCAGGTGGACACATTCACTTTTTGCTCTGTGTCCTCCAGAAAGGGGTACAACTCACAAGCTCATGAAAACGTTGCAAAAGCAGAATTTCCTACCACATATTTGAGGAGAGCTGCACCAAAGCAACTCTTTACTGTGCCTGTAAATCTCCTGGAATCATTCCACTGGAAAAAAAAGTACTGATTTAAATTCTTCAGTATTTTAGGGCACCAATACACCAGTACCACTGGAGAGAAGGAAGTGGTAGGTAGGATTTCCGTCTCACGGAAGTCACAGTCACCAGCACTGTGACCGCCACATAAACCTGGGTCAGACAGAGGTACCCTGTGCGGGAATTGAAAGGACTGGTGCCCTCCTTCCTGGACAGCCATTTGGTTAAACAGATGGAAACTGAACTAAGACAACAATAGGTCATCTGCAAATGGTAGCTGCCATTCCCTGGGCATGAGATCTGTACAAGAGCCTTGGCGCAATCAAAAATTACACTGTCCCATCGTGGTTTAGCTTAATAGGTGTTGTATCTCAGTTTTCAGAACAATAGCGAGCCCACGAAGGCCTGCAACCCAGCTTGATTTGATTTTTACTCTCATTTTGTCTAATAGTTTAGGTTACACAGGTGTGACCTTGTGTATACACATTTATGAAACTATGAGGTTCACTTATTAGCCTTCAGACATATAACATTATTTTCAAAATAGCTTCTGGACTGCACTGCACAGACACGGTCACTGTCTCAGCAAGCTCCTTTAGCCAATGCAGGTACCTTTGCAAATGAAGCTAACTATCATTTTGACATAAGTAGATAACCATGGAGTAGTTAAATAACAACCCAGGGTACTATCTTCACATGATAAAGCTTTTATTCACCCAAACCTGCTTGCAAATAACGCCTAAAAGTAAGGTTAAGTCATGAAGTCTACTGTACAGCATGAAAACAGCCTGCATTTCTGAAGCATCCTGGCCTAGAAATAGGAAAGAATTTGTTGACAGGATGCATATCTTGGAGACAAATATTCATCTTCCTTTGAAAGATTTCCATTGCTCCACCAGTTATACTTTATTCTTAAAACTCTCAAGGGAAAATAAAATTTAAATTCAGGGATTTCAAAGTTGCCTGGCTGCCAGACCTGGGTAAATCATCTGCAGTGGCTGAGAAAACAAGGTCCAAGTGTCCTGAGCAGTTAGCAGTTCTGTGAATGATGGAGCCAAGGATGGTTATGCTGCTCTGTTTTAAGTATTTAAGCACTAGCATATTTCTTTTGCAGTATGGAGCAGTGACCTCAGCTTGGCTACAGGGGAGAGATACACCCAGGCTAGTACGAACACATACAGAAGTTAAGCTGTGGCAGAACAGTTCTCAGTAATGACTGTCCAAAACCCACAGTATGTCTACACGTGAGCTGCTGATAGCTCAGAAAGACCCACGCAAGCCAACAGATTCCTGAAAGTAGCATACACAAGTCTTACAAATTCTACTTTGGTTTGAAAACCAAAGTTGTATTCATAACCCCAGTGAATGCAAGTGTATGACATGGACAATAATGCCAAGTCCAAGTTTTATACCTAGAAGAGGATTTTTAGTGGTGCTCTTGCCCTCCTGGCCACTTGATAGAAGTAAAAGCAGAGGCCAGAGTGTCTCTGTGACCTGGATGTGACTGGTAGCTGTGATGCATTACCCAGATGCCACTGTTACACTCAAGTCAGCACACTAGCTGCAGCAGATGTTTTAGACAGCCATGGAGACTGGTAAGTGGGTATGAAAGAGGGATTTTAACTGGAGGAAGTAGGGAAGGGACTGCCTTTTAGTCACAGTATCTATACTGACAGGTTAAGGCTTCCTCAAAAAACCTGCCAGTATTTACAGTACACACTCATAGTGAAGGACAACTATTTAAACAACTGCCTGAGAGTGCTTTTAAGAAATCAGCCAGAAATAATGTCAGTGAAAGGAGAACAATCATTAAAACATTCTCAAAGCTTTCTAACATGTCTTGAAATAGTGTTATTGCATATAGGAATGCTAGGAGATTAAGATCCAATATCTCATGATCTACTGTGTCTAGAAACAAGTACTTTAATACTATTGGAAATGTGCCCTCTTGGATTTTTAACTACATATTGTTTCCATCTCTAGTTGTAATGAATGTCAAAGTCCTCTCTCCTAACCCATTATTGTTTGCCATACATGGGTATGATTTTGGCTTAGTAGGTCACATTTTGAGGAAAAACACATTATTGGGCGTGTGTGTGGTTTTTTGCTTTAAGATGACAACTGGCATATTAGTACATAGAAAGCTGCTTCAAAAGTGCAATTTATTACAGGGCTCTCCAACTCACGGATATGATTTACAGAACTTTCCTAAAATGTGATAACACATGGTAAAAATGGGTTTGCCACTCATTCAGCAATCAGCACAACTCACATCTATGTCTACCGTTTATGATTGATGGCATCACCCATTGGGGTGATGCCAGTAAGTATTTGTAGCATAACAGCCCATCACAAATTCTGTATATAACACTGTTTATCCTTTTTCCCCAAGTTCTTACACTAAAGCACATGAGTTACTATTAAAATATCAGTATGTCTTCTGCAACTTCTTCCCAAATACTGGTTATTTCGAGAGACAAATCAACAAACTACCTACTAGATTATGCAAGTCTATTTGTCTTCGTGAAAACAGTAATTGAGACAGCTTTTTAAATCCAGTTCATTCCACCAAATCTTTCTTTTCAATATGCCAAGTGGATATTTCTTCATTAATGTCTCTGGATATGCTTTACTGCGTTGAGCCTCACAGCCAATGCAACTGCTTCACAAGACTTCAATGGCGAAAATAGAACATATTGGATATTAGTAACATGAGGACAGATTTCAACATCAACATGCCCATTAAGGGCCACAGGGCTGTAGAGACCTCAAATATCACTAAAAACACCTCAGATCATGTTTTGTTATTGTTTGTGTCTCTTCACCTCTTGAAACTCAACAATTACCTTCACCCAAAGAAACGAACAAACCCAAAAACCAGCTCTAAAAATCATCCAAGATGGGATTTTACCTCCAAAATTTTTCACTTGTTGCTGACATTAAGAGTTCCAAACCCAAGATTCAAATAACTATCTTCTCTCATTGCACCTACGTTTAACTAAAACCTACCTAATTCAAAGTGGAAAGTGCCATTAATTCATCACCATATCTCCCTCCTTCAACTACATGCACTGACTTTTCTTCTCCAATGTACTAAGAGCAGATCTCACAGCTCTGCAATTTCTTTATCCGATTGGGAGGTGAATACACACCTAAGGCTAAATGGTGCTAAACCAAGATGGGTTACAACACAGCCCTTTGTGACTACAAGGAACAGGAAATACTTGGAAGCCTGTCATCTTCAGCCACTGTAGCCATACGAACAATCAATTACCAGGTTTCTGGGCAGTTTGCTAATAGTTTCCCTGTAATAATATGTTTTAATACGGGGGATGAGTGTTTGAGAGCAGCCCTACTTACGCGCTGCTTGATGAGAAGCTCGACATGAGCTGGCAATGAACGCTCGCAGCCCAGGACACCGAGTACTGGGCTGCATCAAAGAAGGACGGCCAGCAGATCAAGGGAGGTGATTCTGCCCCTCTGCTTCCCTGTTGTGAGATCCCAGCTGGAGTACTGTGTCCAGTTCTGGAATCACCAACATAAGAAGGATATGGAACTGTTGGAACAGGTCTAGAGGAGGTTACAAAGATGATGAGAGGGCTGGAGCGCTTCTGCTGTGAAGGTAGGCTGAGAGAGTTGGGGTTGTTCAGCCTGGAGAAGAGAAGGCTCAAGGGAGACCTTATAGAGGACTTCCAGTACCTGAAGGGACTGCAGGAAAGCTGGAGAGGGACTTTTTGCAAGGGCTTGTAGTGATAGAATGAGAGGGAATTGCTTTAAACTGTGAGGTGGAAGATTCAGATTAGACATTAGGAAGAAATCCTTCATGATCAGGGTGGTGAGACACTGCAACAGGTTACCTGGGGAGACTGTGGATGTCCCCTCCCTGGAAGTGTTCAAGACCAGGTTGGATGGGGCTTTGAGCAGCCTGGTCTGATGGGAGGCACGCCTCCCCATACTAGGGGATTGGAACTAGATGATCTTTAAGGTCCCTTCCAACCCAAATCGTTCTATGATTCTGTGATCTTTGCTGGCTTTGAGAGACCAAGGAAAGCCTGTTGTTTATTGCCATTTTTTTCTTAAACTTCCTTATGAATAATGTCATCAATGCCATTCAGGCCTTCTCCTACAATCTTGAGCTCTTAATTAGAAATAGACAGCAAACCCATCTTTTCAACATCAGCTAAAAGATCAGAGCCATACCCATTTGTCCCTAGCATCACCATTTGGAAAACAACCTGCAAGCCAACTGCGAATCAGCAGAATATTTAGCATTGGCCACAGCCTGGTCCCTGCTATTTTCCTTTCTCGAGGACTTACAGTATTTTCCCTCTTGCAAGTGGTCAGTTTTGTGGGAATCACTTAAAGGCATCCCAATTACAAACCATGGAAATTCAATGGCCTTTTTGCTGGCCTTACTACAGGGGGCAAGTTATCTTTATCAAACTAGAACAGGTCTTCAACAACTTAACAGAACAAACAGCTGGGGAAAATATCCTTGTCATTTGCCTCACCAAAATTTGACAGAAATCTTAAAGGTCTATGCATACATTCACATAGTTTTCAACACCACTCCGAGCTAGAGGGACTACATAGCCTTGCCTCTTATTGTGTTGGATCAGACAGCTCAGAAGAAGCTGGAAAGGGTACTAAGTCACAAGCAGCTGGTGTGCATGTAATTTGCTAGGAATTATCAAATAATCTAATTTCCATACCTATATGTAATCTGCCAAGAGTAGTAAACATTTTGATGATTAAGACTTCCTGCCACATGCATACAGAGTCATATTGAGAATGTCAGCTATGGCTATGGCAAGTGGAGACTACTTGCCACAGAAAAGCTGTAGCTGGATTACTGTGTGTAGGATGTGTGACTGCCCAGAACTGGAGAACAACAGCATGCCAAAGTGCTGGGAAAGGTAGGCTAACAGAGGAAGAGTTTATACTGCTAAGCCAGTGAACAGGTCAAGGCATTCTGACAGGAAGGAAAAGCCAAACAAACATGGTACACTGGCTGTTTAATGGAATATGTGACATTTTTTATGAGCAATCTATGCTTTTAACCTGATTGTTTTCATGGAGCCCTAAAGCCTTTTCTGAGAACCATTCTAAAGCATATTTATATCAATTAGGTGGAAGGGTACCCACAGGACCGAATGCATTCTGTTTCTGTTGCTCCCAACATTACCAAACAGTCTGGGCCTTTCAAGACAAGGGAGGAAAAAGGGAGGAAAAAAGAGAAAAAAGAACAGAAAAAAGAATAGCAACTTTCAAATCGTGTATTGTACAAAACCACAACTTTACCAAGAATGCATTTCAAAGAGCAGGGAAGAATATGACTCCTTATCTGCACGTACATAACTTAACTACATACCATGCCAAAAGTTGGTTCCACCATTGAAGCAGTAGGAATGTTAGTTACAGAGTAACACTGGGAATTCATCTGTGGTGAAGCAGTTTTATGCTGCTCAGTTAGTGAATGTCAGAAGGATGCAAAATCAATTTTTTATCTCAACCTTAAAATGAAAGCAAAACTGTACAATTAACTTATATGCCTATTGACTACATAATGAAAAGTGCAATTAGATATATTGCTTGCAAATCCTACCATAGCCAATAGGAGCATGTTGGGTCACTGGAAAATCGTGGATATATTTGAGCGTACGTTCTAACTAGAAAACAGCATGGAAGAAGTAATCAAGTTAGTATCAAATATAGCTACACCAGTTCAGTTAGACCACACAAATAATTTCTAGAACACAAATAACTCCCCAAGTAAATGAAATCATTAAAGCCATTATGCTTTCTAAATTTATTTGCTGAAAGCAGGAGACTGAAAGCTTTACTTAGAAATGAAAAATCTAACAAATTGGCAACAAAATGTAATATAGGGAGAAAATAGATATAAAATCAGAACAGTGGGCATGACTGCCAGGGGTAAGAAACAATAAAAACTAGAAACTAATCCCTGACAACTAAAAATTTATGGCACTGCAAAACACAAGTGACCAGCTTCAGACTATTTTCACTTAACAGTTAAAGACTTCTGAAAGCAATTATGAATTTCAGAATTAATTACACCCAATTGAGTGTGTTTTGACTTCATAAATGTACTCCTATACACTAAACGGTATTTGTTAACTTTTTTTTTATATTATTATAGCAAGGTTTGGAAACTGTGTAGGAATAGCCTCCTATTTTTGCTCCCTTTTTGATGCATACGATAGTTATGTGGGTACCATGACATCTATTTTCACACCTATGAGAACTTTTGTACCAGAAAAATAACTTCCAAAATTCAACACAAAGGAATGAACATATAATGATAAACATGCAAAATAAAAGAAATTAAAAAGCTATGCTTCTCAGACTCATGTTCTTTCAACTGTACAAGATAGCATTCTTGATATCTACTTCTTGTTTTTAACTGTGTTCATTTGTATGTTTCTGCTTATGTTGCATCTATACCATAAACCACATAGGAAGTGCAAAGACTTTTTACTATCCAGACTTCTGTGTATTTAAATGCAGTCAGTTAACATTTCCCTATATGAAGTCAAAAGTAATTTGTAACAACCACTTGACAGGATAGTAACAGAGGATAAGATAATTAGCACAGAAACCATAGGACTCTGTTTGTAGAACCAGACAGCTTTACTCCTACCAGCTGCAGAAGCACCATCATAATAATAAAGAATGAAGGCCACTTTATATCTCAAATTTCAGAACAATCAAAGCTGAATAAAAATGTTGCCAACACCATATCTCCTGTTAACAGTCCTTCTGTACCATAAAATGAATGAAGATTTATGCAGGTACAATATTACTGCAGCGTAACCTCCCCAAAAGACATTAGGTCATTTGCTTTATGAGGCAGAAGCTGCCACCAGAGAGAAATACAGACTAATACGCTGATGTACACTGTCTGGTCCCATTTTTATTGTATATACAAATTACATTTACAGGGCAGACTAGTAGCTAGTGGTAAGGTTTAACAGGAGGGAAAAGGCCTTTTCCCTGGGGAATGGTATTTACAACAGGAAACTTAAATAAGCAAACATAATTCAAACAGAAAAACAGTGGATTCTCCTGTATGGAAAACAGGCTGAACCCACTGACTAATCCCAGAACCTTTCTAATGAGGAACTTCCCAGAGACAGAAAATGACATGTCTCAAACAGGCATGGAAGGGGACCCTGGCACAGCAGATAATTAACACTAGGCTTCTTTCTAAGAAACTTAGTCAGGGCTGAACACCAAAAATGCGAGAGTGGTCTAGTAAAAGGGTGGGAACTTTCTGTCCCACCCTTTAGACTGTCCTCACCATATAACAAGTGTGGGAAATGTCAACCATCTGGAGTTATTCCCCTACCACTTCCTCAGAAAAGCAGCACTGCATCTTGTGCAGGCTCCAAAGAGAGCAGAAATCTCCTGATTCAGTTGGCTTTGCAGAGAGGCCCTTCACAGCCCCTTGGAGACTTCCAGAACCAGATGGAAGTGGAAAAGCTAGCAGGGAGGAACACACAAAGCAAAGCCCAACAAAGCACAAGTAAAGCAAAAAAATAAGAAATTGGAAGTCCTCAAAGCCTCAGTTTAAGGTTCAGCCTCTCCCCAGAGGGAGCAAAAGAGAAGGCCAGGAGATGCTCCTTCTACACTCTGACAGCACCTGTGAAGCAATGCAGCTGGCAAGCCTCAGTTTATTCCCCAGCTCACTTCACTCTTTCTTGCATCCCAGGAGATGCTTTTTACTAATTAATCCTTTCCTTTTGCAAGCAGGGAAAATCGACAGCTCTCTTTTCGCTCATATGCATTAGCCCCTATTAGACAATAAAGCTATGATTTTAATTTCTGCAGAGTTCTGTCCCTTATCCAGAGAAACAACATGCATGCAGCACAAACTACCCCATTTCACCCCTAGATGCAGCAGGGTGTTGTTACACCACAGTGTCAGGAGTCCAAGCAGGTATTGATAACATAGCAGCAGCATGTAATTCATGATCTAAAATACGACCATTTTGTTACAAAAGTAGCAAACTCTGCAAGTGATATTTTCACCACATTTCATACTTTTTATTGTAATTCTGAACACTTGGCTCACTGATTTTGCGCTTAAGGGTGGGGTTTTTATATAAATTATCATTTGAATAAAGATCGTAAGAATGGACACGTCCGCATTTCAGCCCAGGATACATGAATGCAAAGACCCAAAATTAAAATGGATATCCTCTGCAGAGAAGCCCTACTTTGAGACCTATAGAGTAAGAGGAAAGAGATTTTGATATAATTTATGCATAAGTAGATGTAAAATAATTCCAGCTAAAATAGATGTAAAGTAATTACAGCTGAATATAAATATATCCTTGAAATCAAAGATAAGCATTTCACTTCGTCCTGAGCACAGGAATTTTGACTCAAGAGGGAGCTAGGTAGCTGGTTTTATAAGCAGAGAGTTTCTTATCCATTTTCATTTGAAAAATTAAGGAGTTAATTAAATCTGCATATGCTCACAATTGATCTTGTTGACAAGACAACAACTAAGAGTTTTGTCCCCTAGGGTAGAACTTATGACTCTGTACTGACAGTGATTTTCATTGAGAGATTTCAACTGAATACTTAAATTCAGTCAAACTGCCTTTTCTTGTAAATTTCAGGAAAGTGATTAAGAAATCTTCCAGTTTCACCTTCTGTTTTCAGATGAAAATTCAAAGGATACTCAAGTATTTTCCCAACTAGGAATAAATACAAGGACTAGTAATAACATTCAATTATTTTTTGTTTCCATTAGAGACATGTAACTATATATTTTTTCATTGTAAACATGACATTTTTAATGAATCAAAGAGAAGTACTACAACCTGATAGTTTGCAGCGTAGCTGAGTCCACAGTCTTTTGTATAGTTTGCTAAGCAGATGCTTTTACTAGACAAAGTTCCAACATGTGCATTTAAAAAACACTAAGAATGACCCTAAAGGATCCTCAAGCAGGAGACTGGCACTATTGCAAAGGCTAACAGTGCCAGCAAGATGTAGCAATGACAATATTATGAGAAACCAGATCAAGTAAGGAATGAGTTTTAAGAGAAAGGTAATTTTATGGAATCTCCTACAGAGCTTTCCTGTAACTCTTCTTTTAGGGGCTGAAGTTTGTTATTATCACTCTTAAGGAACTGGAAAACCCCTACTATAATAAAAAAATATCCTGAATTATAGGGAAAAAAAGCAAAATTCCAAAAATACTAACCATGAAAAATATATTGAGGAAAAAAAGTGAATGTGTTTGTATTTCTGCCCTGGCTGCCAGGGGTGCACCTGCCAGCATCATTTCCTGCTGTAAACAGCAAGAGAATTGAGCCCAGCTCTCCAAGCTGGCAGATTAGAAGCAATCTATTTGTTACTTCTGCAATACAAAATGCAACTTTTAAAAAACAATTTTCGACTTTCATTTGGGGCTTCATGCAAAATTATGATGACTTTTCTCATGAGTAATCCCATTGCAGTCAACCTGTGATTTTGCCTTCTGATACCTTTGAAAATGCTGTGGGGCAGGTTCCAAACTTGGGCAAGATGAGGGATTCACTCTTGACTGGAGCTACCTGTGTGAGAGCCTGAGTGCCACTGGTAACGCACAACCCCCCACTAATGTTGGAACTGCCCTAAATGTTTTGACAGAGGATTACCCCATAGCTCCTGACAGGCTATATTTATGCCGGGACTAAGGCTTTCCTCACAGCCAAGAAGGGAACATAGTGCACTCGGCCCCCCAGCCTGCCGGTGTTTGTTGCTGTGCCATGATTATTTATCTCTTATTTATTTCATAATAGGTGGAGGAAAAAACAAAGCCTAGTCACAAGCATGGCTTGCCTTTACCTGTGTTATGCAAAGCAAAGAAGAACATCTGCAATGTGTTGCCTGGAGGAGGTTCCTCTCCTTTCTTCCTGGCTAATCAGAACCCACGTTGGGAGGGAGGGAGGAGGGGAGTGAGGGAGAAACCTATTGGCCGTCTAGCATTATCCTTTTGGCAGTTGTAT
Organism: Tapera naevia; assembly: GCA_033556795.1. NCBI lineage: Eukaryota > Metazoa > Chordata > Aves > Cuculiformes > Neomorphidae > Tapera > Tapera naevia. The sequence goes on along the minus strand of JAUMJJ010000209.1, from coordinate 1,176,051 downwards.
TCCCCTTCTTGTCACTGCACTCTAAAATGAGAAACAGTCACACAAGATTTGTTCCTTTCACAAATGAGGAGGAAGCTGGAATTGATTTATTTGCGTAAGTTTTACGGTAAAGCCTTTGCTCTCTGAATTGGCATGGAATGCATGAACCAGACAAATTGGTGAAACTTCATGTCTGTACTGAGTCTACAAAGCCAAACACATGAGCCCAAGTCTTATCACCCCCACCCCTAAATTCAAAGTATATGACACACAATCACTACACCAAAGTCTACAGAAGTTATATTTACTTAATTTCATTAGAGTATATTTACACATACTCATTTAAAGCAGCAGAGAAGAGTCTTAGCAAGCAAAAACGGGCATTGCTCCACTTCTAAATAATGCTTATATCAAAGCATGTGGAGAAAACATTGTCCAACTAAGCCAAGTGTTAAACTTTACTAGCATGCTAGAAAGACATACAAGCTCATTCACTGCTGTGAATGAATCCTACTGCAGCATTACTGGAACTCTGAGAAAAGTTCTTAAATAATTCTGCTTACCCTGAATGCATAGAATTATACATTATAAGATCAGTCTCTTCCTACACCTCAACAAATATTGATCAGGCTTTAGCTTATTTACAGCAATATGTCAAAAATTCATCTAGTCAGAATCAAAACCGTAAGCCTCTTGGCAGAAATGAAACTAGCACCTAGAAAGCTCAAATGAATACAAGTGCATTTCAAAGCATCACATAAAAAAAAGGAAAGAAGAATTAACAACAGAGATATATCTCCTTGTTTGATGCCTGATGAAGACCCACATACACTGCTAATCCATAAATTACATAACCCACTACATATAGGATCTGAGCAGAGAATCATAAAAGGGATCTCCTCTGAGAGGCTTCAGGTAAGCAACAGCTGTCTATGACCTCAGGCATGAGAATAAAGTCTTGGGCACTACAGCTTGGAAGCCATCCTGGCTGGGACAGTGAGTGGATGGGAAAAGCAACCCAGAAGTGCTAATACAACCCACTCACCGTGACTTTCTGTATCATAATTTTCTCAGTGCATCTAGTGGGAGAAAAGAGGTTAAAAAGCTGAAGAATGTGTTCTCTTCTACATCAGTGAGGGAAAACACTGCACAGGGAAGCCAAGGAGCAACCACCCTGCCTGCTCAGGAAGAATACAGCAAAAGGGCAACAGAGGACACGGCACCAGAAGGAGACCCTATACCATGTGTTAGTTGGCCTCATAAGGTCCTTTATAGAGCAGCTGCAGAATTGCTAATGGATGCTGCTGTGGTTAAGGTTGTTTTTGATCTCTGATAATATCTGTGGATTTCCTAATGAGAACTTAGCTATGCGACCATCCAAATTCAACTAAATCCCAACTTGGAAAAAATTCATTTTTTTCCTGCACTTGTACAAACCAGAACCTTGTTCAGCTTGCAAAAGAGTATTTCTTTAACATAGTCCTTTCCCTTTTCCCTCATGCAAGCCCTGGGTTTGGCTTTCAGCTGTGGGAACTGTGGGACCCCTCCTCACTTGATTCATCCTCTTCCACTGCCTCCCTGTGACCGGTGGAGAAGGGGACAATGTTGGGGTCACCCCAAATTCTTTTTCAAAAGACAAAAGTTTTGCTTTTGGCATTCGAACACTCAAAACATTTTTCCTCACTATTCTTGAATTATGAGTGGAAAAATACATACGTGCACTTACCAAGCCAACCAGAAGCATACCAGGACTTCAAAGTCTTTACTTTTTAAAACCATGAAGTAATCATTTAATTTTCTTCAGATGTAGTCAATTATTAAAGCTGAAATAAAGAGGTCAGTAAGGACTGTGCATCAGAACTACCTTCTGGTTTTAGGAGAATACACAGTCATTAACATCATGGAGTGATCACATTTGAGGCTGACACTGCCAACAACCAGTAGACGGCCTGGGTTTAGCTGAAGTCACGCATGTGTTCAGCAACCATTCAGATACAGCCCTCCATATGAAGGTTTTTTAAAGTTTGTAAACATATTCTACTTTTTTCTATGTTTGATTTTAGGCTTTGAAATAATTCAAAACTGAATTAAATTAAAATTTAACAAGTGTAATATGTCTGATTTAAAACGTCAGAGGGAATCCAACCTACAGAAAAGAAAGAAGGATATTATGTGTCTATATTATTTGAACTTTACAGACAAGAGAAGAAATAGCTTCCCACACTGCAGCTTTGGAAGTATGATATGCAAATCCCTAAACAGAAGAAGCAGCAAAAAATGCATCGTTTTCATAAAGAGAAGCGTACAACAAAATACTTACGGCAAGAATTTCCATTTTAGTCTTGCTTATTTGGAGAAAGTCAGTCAGTTGACAGCAGTACTTCCATACCCACCTTTGCACCTGTAGAAGCTGATGCTCACACATGGATGTGGTTTCCTCTGCTCTCCCTTCCTGAAATAATTAAGCAGCTTTCCAACAAGAGGAGCAGAATCAGATAAGTTCCCTGCACTGAAGAGTGAGCTCAGGGAGCTTAGTAAGGAGCCCATATAAGGCAGCTCCTGCAGTCTTAGACAGCTCAACAGGTCCTTTCCAGTTTTCTCTTCCTACAACAGGGCTTCCAAACACCCACCTGGATACTCCAGGTTGAGGAGAGTAGTAACAGCTGCTTGACACAAGACTCACAGAGCAAACAAAAATTACCTCCTCAGCTTTCAAAGTGGACTGAAAAATCAGAAGACTGCCACCAAACCCACCAGAGCACCACATCCTCAGCAGCCACATCCCAATTAATCAGCCCATAGGTTTGATATCAGCCCCCAGATTCATAACCTCCTCCCTGAGCTCTGACTGGTTCCAATTTCTTCAGCTGATCCGCTCAGCTGTCAGACAGCAACTGCAAAGGACCCCCTGGCCTGCCTGTCCGCAGCAGACACCTCCATCCACTAATCACTGGAGGTTTGCTAGGTCTCTCAGCTGAACTGTCTTGCCCTGCAGAAATGTAAAGTTCAGATTCTGCTCCTAATCTTCAGGGGCTTAAAAAGTTATGCACTGCTGCAAAAGAGACAAATGGGCCCTCAGGACATATTGTACAGCAGGTTGAGGTCCGCTACTGAAGTAGAGGCAATGTGAAGCAGAGGTTGAGAAAAGCTATTTTTTTCATGCTGCTGGTTTACAGTGTTAGGTGTACTGGGACTACCAAGTTATAGACTGTACTTTTAAATAATTGTCAGGTATCTAAGATACTAAGTGCCTTGGACTTGCAGCGGCAACTGGACTTCCAATTGTGTTTATATTACTGATTGTCCAAGGCACTTGACACCCATACTGCTAGGAAGCAAGGCCACATTCAGGCTTTAGGTAACCTTCAGAACAATCTAAAAGACAGGGAAAATAAACCTATGCTACGTCTTAGCAAACGTGCACTTACCACTTCACCACCCAGTATCCTTGCAGTATGTATTTTAATCTGAACAGACGAGACCCAAATGACAGGAAGAGGGATAGCAAGAATGAGGAAAAAGAAATTAAATTTCTGGGGTAAACTGGAAGGTTTGGACTTAACTGATGAGAGACAGAAGTTCTAAATTTGGCTGAGTGTGCAAACTGGGATTTGAAGCCAGCTGGGGAAACATCTGAAACCAGTATCATTACCCACTGGGCAATTCAAAATACAGCATTTGAAATTTTTGTTTGCTCTGGCAAAGATCTTTGACTTGACCATCTATAGGGAAAAAAGGTAAAGAGGCAGAAAATCATAGTTGATCCCCACCAATTCTTAAACCACAGCTTATATTTTCAGACTTTATGTTCAGTAGTTTCTAAATTCTAGCTAGGAAATCAAACATGAGGCTATGAATAGGATTATATGCTTTAAAGACATTCTTCACATATGCTTGAGGTGAATTATGTGAATGATGTTCACTGAAGTCCACATACTTACTTAGAGCTATACATCTTTCAGAAGAGCATAATCAAGTAATAGAAATTCAATTCAGGTAGAGTTTTCAGATTCTGTAGCAAACCCTGAACAAGAACGCTTGTCTGTAGACAACAAATTGAATTAGAAGGTTTACTGGAAGCAGTAGATGACCTGCCCCATTAAGCCAGTTGACATCTTATTGTAATCTCTGACTGAAGGGGCAATTAATGGAATTTTGTTTTTCATTTGAGTTTTCTTTTACCTAATCCTCTGTGGTATATTATACATTCCTCCCGCAGGAAGGTTATGCTACTAGGATTTCTTTGCATGAAACAGACAGCTGGCGTCTTCCATCATTTAATTTTAATATGGTCTCCTCAGCCAAACCTTAATTCAAGCTGCATTTTTCTCACATAGAAACCCTGGATTCTGTATCTAAGAGTCACCTAAATAAAAATCCATTTGTGAGTGGTACTCTCCAGCAGGACTGCCAAGATTTCATCTCTTCTTCATTACCTATTCTATCAATGTTCCTTGACATAATCAACCACCAACTTAATCTGGCTAGTGCTCTATGTTACTGATCTCCAACATGTTTTGATTTGATATAGCATAACAGACGTTTGTAATACTCCTTTCCTAGCACATTACACACAAAGAGCAATTCACTTGACTAAGCCTGTAAAATAGGGCTAAATAATAGGATACAGATTGCCTTTAGTCTTCACGTTGATCTGCAATATATCACTTTTGATTTACACCACTCTATATTGTGCTTGGCACTTTCTCTGTCAGACCCACAACCATGTAGTCAGCACCACTGTATCACCTAGATACCTATAAAGCATGTACAGAGAAATAAAGGCACGTCATTCAGGCTGGCTCAGTGCCAGCCTGGGTTAAGCACAATATTTCTTGTTTCTCTTTTACTGTTGTTAGAAAACATACTGCAAAACAAAAATCAGAGTCATTATCCAAAAAGTGGAGCATTAAAAGTCTTCTGGAAATATACTGATTGTGTTCCTCCTTTATCCTATTTGAAGGGATGGCAGAGTGAAGTAGTGAGGTTTACTCTCATCTTTTTTTCTTTTAAACTGGCCTTATCAGTCTTTGTAAAACAAATCTGTGTCTGTCCATTACTTGCTCTTTTTCTTTATTCGTCCCCTATTGTTTAAGTCAGTTAACTTTGAGACAACTTTTCTTAAAATGTCATGGATTATCCTTATGAATTTGACATGCCATTAGACTTCAGGGACTGGACCCCTGTACATGTTGAAGGGCATACAAAAAGAAAAAGACAAAAACCCAAATTAGGAATCTGTGTTATGATTTTATCCTAATCAGTGTTCTGACAGAAATGAGCGTAGTGGGTTTTTATCAGTGATTTAAAACTGCTTCCTATATAAGGGCTCAGTGTGCCCACCTCTGTGGATGCTTACATTGTTTCCTTCCTTTGCCTCAGCTATGAGAAAGGAAAAGAGTCTTACCTAGGAGTTTCTTACAGATTATTTCCTTAGACTCCTTATTTTGTCTTTTCTTCTGCTATCCTGATAGCCACAAACATATTTTCTACCTGAGAGAAAGGCTTTGGATGCCCAAGAGCATTGCACTTTCACAATAACGCTGTAGGGAGTAAAGGCCCTGCTGACTCAGAAGCCATAAGTGGTATCTTGGAGGAGGACTGGCATGAGCAAAGTTAAGGCCTCTTACATACTTCTCTGCTTGTTCAAAAATCAATTGGGAGTGCTGTCGAAGGTTATTTGAGGATCACGCCTCTGGATTGGCCAGAGTACCGTGTTCTGAATGAATTGATCCAATATCCATCAAATAGTTTCATTTCAATACTCGGAAAGGATATTATGACACAGGAAACTAACAGGTTTCTGTGTAACCTTGTCATACATCAACCCTACCTAAGATGTCTGCAAATTTGTGTCCATTCCACACGGGATTTGACATGAAACCTTAGCAAACTACTCTAAAAACATCATTGAGAGATCTTACAGAGAAATAGAAAGGGCTTTGTTTTGCACATCCCTGATGATCCCTCCAGCAAAACATTAAAATAACTACTTGAAGTCCATTTATGAATTTTCCAAAACCAATTGGTTTATTCATATGCCTGGGTTCAGGTAAGCACTTAAAAATTCCATAGAATCCACTGTTTGTGGCTTCAGTTTTGAGGAGTTTTTGCAAAAAAATCAAAGGGGGCACTTTTCTCTCATTCTGCATTGGGTTTGTGCTACAAATATGAAAACATTTGGTTCTGCATTTCTAATTGTTGCACAAATTTTGGCAAGAAGTACGCTCAGATCATCTGATACAATTGTTATTCATTATTGCAGGAATCTCAAACGTGGATGTAATGTAGGGTTATATAGTTTTTTCACGGGGAGAGGATGTGAGAGAGGGCAGAGGGCTTAGCCTCACAATATTTAAAACCAAGACTAAATTCCAGTTCTACAAGGAATTTAAAAGATGTATTTGCTAAAAGCAGATGTGCAGACACTTCCGCATTTACACATATTTTCACACCCAGTCAAGTTTTCTACAGTACCTACAGGAATAGGGTTGAATTTGAATAAAAGTTACCCCCTAATCAATGGTTACCTGGGCCAGAGGGTTCACCCCACATGGCTGTGTCCAGCCACTGGTGGAAGCAAAATAAACTAATCACACTGGAGAAAAGCATTTTCAGATCAAGGCAGAATAACCTTTTGTAAATCCTAAAAGTAGAAAACAGCATTGCCAATTGAGTCTTTGGGGTATATCATAGCTGTTGTGTCAGCTCTGTTCATTAAACAGCAATCTCCTCTGCTCCCAGGTAGTCTTTACTGAACTGATTGCATCTAATGTACTAATCATTGAGACAGACTTGAATTTACACCTTGGCTATAGCCAGCAACAAAATCTCAGCAGCAAAGCCATTTGTCTGGCCAAATAGACTTGGTATTTACCTAGCTCCGTGGACACGTTTGAAGTTAGTGGAGGTGCATCAAACATCATGGTGTAACCAATGCCAACGTGAAGTGGAAGAGCTGAATTAGGAAGAGAAAACAAACATTTTGATAGAGTCAATGTCAAATGTATTTTCATTCTGAGAAGGCACAAATTAGATCCCAATATAATAGTCTCAGAATACTTCAAAAGATGACGTCTTTCACAAAAATTCCATTTTAAAATATGAAGTTTCTACCATATAGACACACAAAAATCTTCTCCCAAATATTATCAAATACTATGTTTTCTAAACAGTCAATGGGAACATTAATATTTGTATTCATCTTCATAATGCTTTCCTTCTCTGGAGATACTTAGGACTACCTTCCAAACAATCCAGAAACCATATTTACATGCACAGCTACAAAAGACGCACCCACAAAAACAACTGGTTTTCACTGGCCTCTGCTGCAATTCAGTTTTCAGCAACCTGGACTAAGAAAGACAGCTCTGATTAGATACACAGGTACAGATTTCTTTGGGAAGTCAAGGACCCTTTACAGTCAACACCTTTTAGACTTTATGCAGTATATGCTGTAGAAATCATACTGGGGTCACTGGAGGGGAAGATAATAATTGATAACAGACTTTGGGAAATGTTTTGTTGAATGCTGTATAAATTGAGGCTTTAGTCTAAGTCCAGGAAGATATGCCAGTAGAAGAAGATTCAGAAGAACCAGGTACAAGTCAGAAGTGACGGAAGGAATGACTTTACTACATACACAACTAGAACTATACAATGAGCAAGAGCAGACCTGCTAAAGTAACCCAAAATGAAAAACTAAGGCTGAAGGCTTGATGGAGTCGGCTAATAAACAGTTTGATAGATTAAATGCGGACACTTGCCATATATTATAGAAGCAACCTTTCATTAGAGATTAGATAACAAAAGGTGATATCTTCCCATTTGATGTTCACACATAGCTTCTTGCCTAGAGATGTAATAGACCCTCTCTTCCCATCAATTTCATATTACAGTCCTCCTGGTAGGAATTTTTTTTTTTTTTTTTAGTACCAAATCTACTGTTTTCTGCAGATTTTTTAAGCAATGCTATTGCTTAGGCATTTATTTCCTGCAATATTTGCATTGTGTCAATTAGAGAAATTCACAGAAATCAGTAATTTCAGTAGAGGCTTTATAAAATCAGATCCTTGGAATACTTTATTTTTTCTGAAACTCATCCCTTGAATTCTTCTCTTCCCAGCTCATATCTGAAGATTTACAGCCTCTGCTTCCCGTTCCCACTGCCTGCTTTGATATGTAGTACCTCAGCTTGTGATGTGGTCACAGCTGCCCAGCATCTGCCTGTAGATTAGGATGACTGTGCTACTGACCAAGAGAGCTAGGCCATAACTTAACTGTTCACAAACTTGCAGTCAGACTTTAGCCAGCCCACGGGTTTTCTGTGCCTGAATATCAATAATTCAGTCTGGAAAATTAAAAAAAAAGTCCAAAAACAAGCTCCTTTTTGGAATTCATTTAAGGAACTTAGTTACAGAGGTGATGTACAACAAAGAAATGCAGTTTTGCCTCCTTTCCCAAAGGAGTCAAAAGGATCAAGAACTTCAAAGGGGTTTGCCAGCTGCAATTTATGGTTAATAACTTCATATTGTATGTTTTGGAGCTACTAGTATTAGTAGATTAAGAATTAGATGCCCCTTTTTCCTCTGTTAAAACCACAATAGTCATACAGGCATCTCATCTAGGTACATCCAAAAGAAAATTACCTCCTCCGAAGGTATTTGATATTGACTATAGAGGGAACCTAACTACTACCTAAACCTGGATGCCTCACTGTTATGTAGCCAAGTTAGGTGAGGAGATTAAGACCACTCATAGTACCTAAACACAGTTGAATGCACAGCTTGAATTGGAGGGCTTGAAAAACGAAGATAGACCATATAGAAAGTCCCTGATGATTTTCAACAAAATAGAATGACACAGATTAAGGGGAATGTAAGAATTCACAGCCAGTGTTGCTTTAGCTGGAGTGATGTCCAAGCAATCTGCCATACAGCTGTTGTGAATGGTCCTGAAGCCAGTACTAACCCAAAGCAAACTGAAAACTGTAGATCAATACACACCATGGTATTCAGGCAGGGAAAGACTTGCATATCGCAAGATGTTTCCTTCCAACAAAATGATTGGAGACACGTTCATTGTGGATGAAGGGATTCAGTGGGAGACAGTAATTAAATTATCTCTTAAAGCAGGATTTTATGTGAGAGGATCTGGATTTTCAGCCTGACACCAAACAACTACATAAACAGAGTTTCTAAACTTCTGGTGACTCACACATTTCTGATCTATGATTATTCCACAAAGCATTAGGCATTCATATAAGTTTTGCTGCAGATAAATTCTGGATTAAAACTTGCCGAAACATAATTTGAGGACTGGGTGATCTGTTTCTAATCTATAAACTTTCTTTTAAGCTGAGAGTGGGTGCATTTAGATTTGTTACTAGGAAGAAATTTTTTACTGTAAGAGTGGCGAGGCACTGGAACAGGTTACCCAGAGAAGTCATAGAAGCCCCATCCCTAGTGGAAGGTGTCCCTGTCCATGGCAGAGGGATTGGAACTAGAGGATCTTTAAGGACCTTTCCAACCCAAAACATTCTATGATTCCATGAAAGAGATCTAACAAAATTCTTATTTGCATCACATCAACTAATTTACAGCAGAACATTCTGTCTGAGGAATCCTAGGGCAGCTCAGCCAAAATAGGTAAATCAGACTAGAAGAAAATCCAAGGGATGCACAACATGTCTAAGAGATGCACAGTCTAAGCCAAATAGCGGCATGTCTATTGATCACAAGCAGCCTGTTACACTTCTAACTGTACTGCCGTAGGGTTACACTCCTGAGACACTCAGTCCTACGTAAGACGTCTCTGTCTAGCTGGCAATGAACTCAGCTTGGAACAGCTTAGTGGTGCAAAACAGCTTTAGTGTGCCATCTTCTCTTAAAATAAAAAAGAGAACTGCCAATTTCTCAATAACAGGCAGAAGGGTTAAGACAAAAATAGATTTAGGCCTCTGATCCTTTGGAATTTCCAGCTTCAACATCCCCAGAGATCATCTACAAAATTTTACTGCCTTGCTACACTGTAAGTATTCATGACCACATAGGGCTACCCAAATTTGTGCAGCACAGCCTACAAACTCCACGTCTGCAAAAAGATTGCTTTCTAGCATAAATAAAACAATATTATAGGACTCCCTCCAGGGTCATTAAGCTTTCCTCTGTTCAGTTGTTTTTAGCTTTGGACAATTACAATAAAAATATACATTAAATGTGGTTCTTCCTCTTTCTCAAGCAAGTGGGAATTCTGGGGAACTCAAAAATAGAATTTTAAAAAATGGAGAAAAAATATTATTTAAAGAGAAGCCGAACGGAAGAAAAAGTATAGGATGCAACAAGTGGCCTCAAAAGGCAACAGAAACAGGAGGAGGAACAGAAGGCAACAGGAGGTAAAAGAAGGCAACCAGAGAAGGAGAAGCATGAGGAAGCAACAGGTCATAACAGGTGGAGAAGAAAAAACGAGGCAACAAGGAGGGACACAGGAGGAAACATGAGGACAAGGAAAAAAGAGACGAAAAGAAGGCAAAATGAGGAGGAGAAAGGAACAGGAGGCAAGTGGAGTAGAAGTAAGAAAAAAGATGTAACTGAAGGAGAAGTAAATAAGGAGATACCAGAAAGCAACAGGAGGATGAAGATGAGGATCGGATGAAATAAGAGACAAGAGGAGTCAACAAGAGGCAACAAAAGGAAGAAGAGAAGGAGACAAGAGGAGGCAATATCAGGAAACTGGAGGAGGAGGCAACAGGAGCAAATCACTGGTGCAGCCCCACAGACCTAGTTCTGTGAATTCAACACAGGTGAAATAAGTACCCAAAGCAAAGCAGGACCCCTTGGACTTGAACCCTACTCACGTAAGGCTCACGATTTTCTGCCCTCTCCTTGTCACCAAGGCCAAACCAGGAGTCACATCCAAGTCACCGTGGTTGAGGTACACATGCCAAGACCTATCTTGCACAGTCCCTTTTTCCTTTCTGGCATTTAGATTCAGTGAATTGCTAACCAGAATTTTACAGTCAGAGCATTGACAAATTCCAGCTGAAGCAAAAAAATGTAATATGATTAACTATGAATAAGTAACAATCCAGTCCCATAAATTATGCTAGCAGGTGCTGGCCTTGCTTCTGTCCCACTGCAAGGGAGACTAGAAGTTCCATTCTTCAAAGGCCTCCAGTTCTTATACAACTAATTAGAGTTCCTTTCCAAGCAGAGGAATTGCTAGATAGATGCAGGCAGCCAAACTGATGCAGAGTGTCTTTCACTGGCTGGCCTTTCTTCGGAGATGCCTGACACTGGCACGTGGTATCCAAACAACATCTGAGCTCATGCGGTGAGGTTTCTGATCTTGGCCAGTGCATGTAGCCATGTAACCAGAGTCCTGACACTGTTACCTAACTGTGCACAGGAGATGCACAACCTAAGCTACCTATGTGAGACTTGAGAATGAGGTCTTTGTCCTGGAGCCACAGCAGTTCAAAGTTCCAAACTCCGGGTGAGTGAGGAAGCCACTACTGCAGAGAAAAGCTGTAGCACTTGAAATAAGGTGCATGGGTAACTGGTTTTCCCCATCAGCATTGGGCAATATAATATGGTTCTATGCACCAAAGGGTGTTAAGTATGGTGTCACCCACACTTTATAGAAAAGACTTGAGAAGTCTCTGGTAATCGTCCCTAGATAATAGACTACAAGCACTACACTGCAAAACTGTGCTGTCTATTAGCAACAAGCAACGAATATTTGAATGTATTTTCACAAACTAAACAGAGATGCAATCAGTTGCAGGCACTGAAGGAGTGGAAGGAAGCAAAAGCTTCCCAAACAGTTCATGAATAGGAAAAGACACTAGAAGGCAGGAGCAATCTATTCAACACAAAGAAATGCATCCCAGAAACATTAACTTCCTGAAAAAATTAAATACTGTGGATTTTTTTGGCACATACTAGACAGCTAAATATATTTCTTTAACTGCAAACTGTTATTAAACACAGTAGATCATACAAATAGATAAAAAAAAATTCATAACTAGGTATATCTGTGTTTTTAAAAATGTTCCAATAAAATGAAACTCACTTCCTTGCCAGTGCAACTGGGATTTAAGGCACCTGCAACCCCTTTAACCACTTCAGCAGCCTGACAGTGCTGTGCTATATGAACAGGAAAGGCACCTTTCCTTGCTCAGGTTGTTTAAGTGCAATTTATTTCAGTACAATGCTGAACTGTGTGGTTTCAGAGGAGTAAAAACACAACACAATACCAGCACTGCAGAGGCAGCACTTCCTACACTAAACTACTCCTGACCACTGGCAAAAATCCTCTTGAAATCAGAATCAATCACTTTGAAAACAACAGGAAGTTGTTTCCTTGTATTTGAAAGAGAACTAATTATAGAAATACAAACCACTAGGCTCAGGCCTTATATTTACTAATAATGATTGATTCACTCCTAACATGTTTCCTCCAACATGAGTCTTAACATAAGCGGGAAAAATGCTAGTAATACTATGTCAAGCCATGCTAAAACTCAAAAACTCTCAGGGTTATCTTTGATTTTCTGTCATTAAGGAAGATCTGTTTGAGGAACTAATGCTTCTTGCATTGTAATCACTTGGACTACAAGGCTAGTAATATCATATTGCACTGAAGTCTCAGTAGCAGTAAACTCAAGCATCAGCAGGGTGTAATGTTTTTACTGCAATTAACTAACTGTACCCTTGTGGATTCTTCCTCCAAATGCTGTCTGCATTTAGCTGCTTGACTGTGCAGACTGAAGCATGGTAGTCTGAGACCAGATATCTAAGTTGTGCCCTGAGCAAGAGAGAGATACAAAGGTAGAAGCCCTACCACTGAAGACACTGGTGAGTGATAGCCCCTGAATATTGCACTTTTACAGCATTTGATCTACCTTTAGTATGTAGTGTTCAGCTCTTCAAACTTTGGGCACTTTCCAGCCCTTCAGGCAGAAGCAGCAATGATGGAATCTCTAGCAGTCTGAAAAAAAAGTTAAGGCTTGTATACAGAGGGCTGCAAATCATGTTCATGTTCTGGGAAGACACATACAGATGAGACCCAAAATGATGTATATTCGTGTCACTCCACAGGTTTTGACAGCAGTCAGGATGTTCCCTGACTTGTATTCTCTATTTCATTTTTGGCAATGAGCCATAATTCTACTGCCAAAACAGTTCTCATCTCATAAGCAATTGTCTTGAGAAAAAGAAGCAGCACAGTTGACTTTTTTTCTCCAACTAAGCTGCACTTCCATTTCTGAAGAGCATGAAGATACAGTGACTGGGTTGGTGAGATCCTCTTCCTGGAGATATTGACACTGATTTTGGCACATTATTGATTTATTCCTGAGGATATGGACCAATAAGAATTGCAGCTTCTGGTTATCTTAAAAAAAAAACCACCCACCGCCCTACAATTAACACACCATTTTGAATAAAGAAGTTCAGTCCACTGTATCATTTCACATGCTTTAAAAAGAAAAATTGTAAAAAATTACAAGATACCACAAGTCAAAAGAAGAGCTAACACATTAGTTGTCACAGGAAATCTGCATTGCTTCCCTTTTGTTGTTTCACCAGTTTAGATAATTTTATGGCTCTATTCTACCCTACTTTTGTTCTTTTTGGAAATTCATTCTATTCTTAATTTCATCTTTAAATGCAGCTGGCTAAAACTGTGTGGATGTTCAGCTGTCCCCTCTGGAAGGGACCCTTTGCTCTCTAACCAAGACATGCACAAGTTTGCCAGCAGGCATGAAACAAAATCTACACTGATCTACCATGACGGCTATGTGAGCTTTTCTTGACAAGGACAACCAAGTAGAGTATTAAATGCGGATGCTCACATTTCAACCTGTAAATAAATGAAATCATATCACAAGGAAATGTGTCTTGATTTAAGAAATGGGACTCCACGAGAAAAAAACTTTATCTGAGACTTTCACTGAGTTTCAAGATATCACGTTGCACAAGTTATACCTGATGAATAAGGCTAATGCACTGCAAGCCACAGAGGTTTCTAAGGAACCTCATGAACAGAAAGCTACACATTCAGCTTACATGCCATCAGGCAACGGAAGAGAACAATCAAGAAAGAAAAAAAAAAAAGAATGGGTAATGTGTATTTTTACCTTCTAGATATTTGCTTTTCTGTAGCATAATTTTCAGAGCATCATGTTGCAAAAGGTTGTTTCAAAGCAAGTATAATTTTAAATTGAGGTTATCAGTCTTCTGCTACAATCACTATCTAATCCTCTCTGACCATACTTTTAAGTTACACAAACAAAATTCCATCCTAAACTAAAAGACTAAAAGTGCAAATAACTAGGATGATGCTTAGAGCCACCGCTCTGCTGTTCTGCTTTTTCACTAGTTCTTTTCCCCATTCCAGGTTTTTTAGGCAGTAAACTCTGTTTGTCTCTTGCTCTGCTCACTCAGAGCATAGCATAATCTGAGTTAACAATAAATAATAAAGCTTTCTTCTCAACATTTCAGATTATATTTGATCTATATTTCACCAGGCTGTGCTTTGCATCAGAAAATGCCTTGTGAAAGTGGATAAATACAAAATCTTTATGCCGTATTGAACACAGTTATAAAGCGATCCTTTAGTGCATCTAGAAAGATATAGTCATCACTCCTCTCTTCAAATACCAATAAAATGATGGAAATCTAAACCAAAACTCAATTCAAGTTTTGAAATGCTTTGGTGTTTGATTCTATCAACAAATTAAATTGGGATACATAGAATTATGGTTTTGGCCTCTATTAATCTATTATGGTCTGCTTCAGTGGAGAGGAGACAGTAAGTGGTAACAAGATCAGTTGAGTTTTACAATCTAGACTCATGCCTCACCTGCTTCTAATTCCAGAAATGTCTACATATTTCTCCCTGTCTTAAATGCCTTCCAGATCCCTGTTGCTCTTCATGTTTGTTTAAATACCAAGACTGGAGCTGCAATCAATGACATAGAAGACCAAAAGTCAACACAACAATGTTTCAAGATGAGAATTGAAAATCAAAATGATTTAAAGGTAATTAAGGCTTGACTTCTATAATGTAGTATTGTGATCTTTTGATGGCAGTAGGTTTTGGAACTTATCATGTGAATTGTCTCCACTGAAAAATATATGTACTATACACAAACCACTAAATTACATGACTATAATTCAAAATAATTGGTTTAATAAAAGACACTTTTTTCTCTCCAAGAGTGGGAAGGACTGATGATCTTAAAAATTCATTTAGTCAACATAGCTAATACAAACATTCAAACTAGCTGTGTACATTGTGTTGGTGCAGCAGGTGGAACTGTTGGACAGAAAGCATTTCATCGACAGAGCAAAGTCATAAGCCTGTTATTTAAGGAAAAAAAATCAGATAAGTTGCATCTAGTATGATTCACAACAGCAACAAATACTTTGTATTTGCTTTCAATTCCATTAGAAAACAGCTGAATATGCTGGATTAATTTGCACTGTTGGAAGTCCAGAAAAAGCATCGTGTTCTCAAATATCCAGATATTAGATGTCTATCCTAAAGAGCACATAGTCTATCCACTCTAGGATTGCAGGCTGAGGCAGAGAAGTGCGTGCTCCTGGGGACAAAACCAGCATATTCATCTAAAGAGGACACTCAATAAGAAAGCAAGTGTTTGTTAGAGTCATTTGTTTGGAAAAGACCTTTGAGATCATCGAGTCCAAAGGTACATGTCCACTACTAAACCATATTCCTGAAAACCCATCTACTTGAATTTAAATACCTCTAGAGATGACTCCACCACTTTCCTGGGCAGTTGTTCCAGTGCCTGATAACTCTTTCAGAGAAGAAATTTTTTTCTAACGTCTAATCTGAACCTTCCCTGGAACAACTTCAGGCCATTTCCTCTCAGTTGTTACTTGGGAGAAGAGACTAGCACCCATCTCACTACAACCTCCTTTCAGGTAGTGGTAGACAGTGATAAGGTTTTCTCTGAGCCTTTTTTTCTCCAGGCTGAACAACCTCAGTTCCCTCAGCTGCTCCTCATGCTTGTGCTTCAGACATTTCACCAGCTTCATTCCCCTCTCTGGGCACGTTCCGGTGTCTCAATATCCTTCTTCTAGTGAGGGGCTGAAAAGTGAACACAGTACTTGAGGTGTGGCTTCACCAATGCTAAGTACAGGGGAGCATATAGCAACATATTTATAGAGGAACTTCCTCTGCACAGCAAGCAGAGAAGTAAAGTACCGTGGTCTTCACAACAGCTCCCCACTCTTGGGAAGGAAACAGCAACAAAGTCCACTTACTTCCACCAGCAGCCCTCTTAATCATCATGGTCAAAATTCCCCCCCAGGCCTTCCAAGGACTCCCTTCTTACTAGACACCTAGAAAGTTTCACTTTCACTCTAGTTCCTAGTTCTATAATTACAAATGTGGGGAGAACTGCTAAGACGCGTGTACAGAGCTGCCACCAAGGCCAGGTATTATAACAGCCTGGTATAGCAAACAATTATGTTTGAAATAGGATCCATTGTCATCAAGAAACTTGCGTAAAATACTGTCGCACTTCTAATATTTCAGTGGTTTCATGCTCAAATTACTGTATAAAAAAATGGGATCATCCACTCAGTCTAATTGATGCTGCTGTGTTTGTACAGGCTCTTCCAAGAGAGAGAAAGTAGAAAACTTTCTGGTTCAAACCATGATTCGGGCAAAATTCGGAAGTTGCACAAACCTGAATACACAAGAGTGAATTAATTCTCCATTGAATGCATGTGGTAGGTTGTGCATATTTTCAAGCTGGCTTTATAAAAAAAAAATAACATAATAAAAAATAAAAATAAATAAAAAAGTAAAAATAAAAATAAAATACAACAAAACAAAAAATCCCAAACACAAACAAACAAAAAACCCAAAATAATAATAAAAAACCCAAAATAATAAAAAAAAAAAAACAAACAGAAACTTGAGGATGTTTCTGCTGTCAAATTCCAGGCCATAACTCGGCTGCCTGTTCTAGCAAAAGAGAAAATTTCAACTGATGTCCTTGTACTGTGGCAGTGAGGCTACACCCTGCCTTTGCTTTGGACAGAGCAAGGATGTCAGCCCTACCCTAAAATAATCTCCAAGACAAACAAAACATCAAAACAGAAAGAAACAAACAAACCCTGCCCAGACTGTACACGCATGGAATTCATATCTACAACAGTATATTAAAATCAAACCAGTGGAATGCCATAGTCACTGGAATTAATGCAAAAACCGGTGTTGGTGATAGCAGCCAAGCTGAAGCTGACTGACCACGACTCTCTGCACCAACTGCAACGACAGTGCATGATTTCCTTCCAGTCCATGGTAACACAGTTGGTGATAAAGATGATGATTTCTCTTCAAAGAATGAACATCTCCAAAGGATTGCAATGCAAACATAAATTATGAGAACAGCTGTAATGTGGAAGAAGACCTCTCTCCCCTCTTTTGTATGCTTTCTCAGTGCCGTTTTATTAGATGGGACTATCAGGCCCATGCTCGAAAGACTCTGAGTAAGCAACACACAAGAAAGCCAGTGTGGATGTTTTAAGACTTACTTTGTACATGCTTCAGACCCTACAGTATGTGGAGGAGGATCATGCCAAGTTCAGGGTTACTTGATATAGCCTCCTTTCCATGAAAGCTCCTGCCAGTGTCATACATTAGATCATCTTCCTACACACATCCATCACTGCCGTGCCTCCTCTATAAAAAGGTTAGGACTGTATCTGACCCAGAAATGGGACTCTGGGCAATGGATGGATTTCCACTTCCCAGTCCTCTGCCACTCATACTCCCTTCACCTCATCACAAGCATAGTTATTCAGGGGAAAAAGCCTCCTACCTGAGTAACTCAGTGTAACGGAACAGGAAATTTACTGTCACTGCTGATGCAGAAGATATCCCATACAGCTTTAACCAGGTCACAAATTTGCCCTTGGAAAGCAGAGCCAAGTCATAAGCCCATAAAAGTAAGTATACTGTGCTTTACAGTCACATTCAGCAGAGGTCAAGGCTTCAACTTTTACTCTAAAATTATCTTTTATCCTCTACAAATATAAATGCAGCATCAGGATTTAATTTTCAGAGAATAACAGTCACTTCTTTACTATTGCTGTGTCCCACTGTGCAAGTCTGCCATTTCAAGTAGCTCTCCAATTTCCCCAGTGCCTTTTTATTCCTCTCATTTCAAGGCTCTTCTTTTAGGAAATAGGAAGCTTAATATGCCACCTCTGCATTAGATACCACATTCTGTATTACTAACTATTACCTGGATTTTAGATACATAAAATCAAGCAATGTTTCTGGAACTCTTCAAGAAAGTATTTTAGTAAACGCTTATTTATGAGTATGTAAGTAGTAGCACAGTGGAATCACTCACATATTTCACTGTCTTGCTGGACAAACTTCAGTTTCATTGTTGTCTTAATTCTATTTAAAAATAAACAAAAATTTTAGGGTGTCATGAATAATAGGAATGAAAACAACTGTAAATTCTAAGCAGCATATAGACATACAGAGGCTGAGGAGATCTAGTTCAGTGTTACAGATTTTGTCTATTAATTTAAAAGAAAAAAATTGTTAGTGATAGTTTTAGTTCAGAAAGAAACCTTATTTTCCAGAAAATAATACTCTTAATGGCTGCAGAACAGCATTTAATGAATTAGATTTCTAGAAGATAATTCCATGACTTCAAAACATGAAAGTAAAATACAGAAAAAGTTGCATGCAATACCCAATACATGAAACCTCAATTAGTGTATGTATTGAAGTAGTTTGCAAATTGTGATTGTTGATGTAAGCCTTTTCACATCAATGGCCTTTTCTTTGCAATTCTTTGACTGTAAATGTGCAAAATCAAAGTGAAAGTTATGCCTTCTTACAGACTGGATGAGGTAGGATGTTGTACCAAACCATATTGCTATGCAATTACAGCAAAGCAAAATGAATCTTAGTTGAGGAGATTGTTGTAGAAATAACTAGCATACAAATCATATCATAAAACCATAATGCAGTTCATAGAATCATATAATCATCTGGTTGGAGAATACCTTTAAGATAATAGAGTCCAGCCTTACCTGTCCACTGCTAAACCACATCCCTGAGAAACTCGTCTACCTGTCTTTTGAACACCTCCAGGGATGGTGACTCAACCCCCTCCCTGGGCAGCTGTGCCAGTGCCTGATAACCTTTCCAGTGAAGAAATATTTCCTGATGTCTAGTCTGAACCTTCCCTGGAGCAACGTGTGGCCATTGCTTCATGTCCCATCACCTGTCACTTGGGAGAAGAGACCAACACTCACCCCACTACAGCCTCCTTTCTGGGAGTTGTAGACAGTGATGATATCTCCTCAGCATCCTCTTCTCTAGGCTAAACAACTCCAGATCCCACAGCCTCTCTTCATAGGACTTGCTCTCCAGCCCCTTCACCAGCCTCTTTGCCTTTCTCTGGACATGCTTCAGCACCTGAACAGCTTTCTTGTACTGAGGGGCCCAGAACTGAACACTGTACTCAAGGTGCAGCCTCAACAGTGCAGGGTAAAGGGGCACAATCTCTTCCCTGGAGCTGCTGGGCACGCTGTTTCTGAGAGCCTTTCTGAGTTTCTTTCTCTGCAGAGCCTCCCTTCCTTCAAGCAGATGAATACTTCCACCCAGCTTGGTGTCATTCACAAACTTACTAAGGGTGTTCTCAATCCCTTCATCCAGATCATTGATAAAGACCTTGAACAGGACTGGACCCAGCACTGAGCCCTGGGGAACACCACTGGTGATCAGCCTCCAATTGAACTTGGACAGTGAGTGCCAGCACAGCCAGACCTGCCAGGGAAGGCAGCTAGCATCACAGGCACAGCTAACATCTTACAAGAAGGGCAGTGACACTGCAGGCATTCCCTCGACACTGATGCCCCTAAGCGCACAGGCAGAACATTCCTGCCAGCCCAAGGATGAGATGTGGTATGTACATGACGTGAGGTGGCAGAGAAGAGGCTGCTGTGTTGCTGACTCCCAAGATCCGTTTAAGTAGAGGACCTGACATTTCGGTCCTGCTTATTCTAGTCCTCCTTGTATATCATGGCTGGGCAGTGTCCAGGCTTACAGTTCTTCGTCTCCTCCAAGCAAAGAAGTTTATTTAAGTTACAAAGCCCAGACCTTCTATAATTATCCTTAAGAGTATCAGTTCCGTATACATTAAATCCAGAAACACTAATGGCATCGCAGGCTGAACTTGAGTGTGTTTGAACACTTCATGAATACTCTCTGCTCTGAATCGCACAGATGCATGGGACTTGCAACTACATCATCATCACACTGTTCACCTTCAGTATGACCCGCCTTCCAGTTCCACAAGGGTAATTTCAATGGTTAGGCTTATTTCTTTTATGTCAACCTTAACACACTGTACAATTATTTTATGTTACTGATCAGAGATACAACTGACACAACTGGCTCTCTGCTCTCTGTTGCCTGATACTTTGCATCCCTCGTAACCCCATCCCTCTACCAGCATGCATTAATATTCTTACAGAAAATCCAGAATGCTTCTGAGATTTGACAAGGCTGTACTATTAATCTGTGTGCCCTAATAGAAATGCATTTAAACGTTTCATTGCCTTGTTAGCAGACATCACTTATTTCACTTATATCAGAATACTATAAAACATTATTAGTCTAGGTAATCTACAGTGCAGTACTTCTGCTGTATAATGGTTTGTCTAATAAATGTATATCTGTCTTATACCAAAGCTTGCAGTTATTAAGTTTCTGAGAGCTGTTTTAGACTGACAATAATGAGTTTAGGAAGATGTTTTCAACAGTTCCTCAAAGACTTGCGACCTGCCAAGATCAAATAAAATTCTGTCATAATATAGGCACAATAGATGAAACATATTTTTTAGGTTTAAATAATTTTCTGGCAGTGACATTGTAATCTGCAAGCCAGAAAACTATATGAAGACCATACACTGAAATATTCCCAGTAGAAAATGAAAGCAAAATATGCAAAAAACTCACTGAAGCCTATTTCAATCTCACGGTCCTGAAATGAGTATTTCCCTCAGAAGTCAAACCACTGAGCAATGGTGGTATGGTTATTCTGCTTTTTAGTTACAGCTGTGCTTCATTGCCTGTATAATTGTAGAACATAAAAAGGAAGGAAGCAAGGGAGGCATTAAAAGTTGCTGAATGTTTTTGATGGGGTCTTTTTCTGTCCCAAGCGTGGGAGGTGAGAAAACATCAGAACTTTGGGTGCAGTAAGGGCTGCTAATTACACTCAACTGGATATGAAATCTTTTTTTTTATGGGGAGAATGGAAATATGAACAGGGCAAACTGTTTTATGGACAGATGGGCAAAATATTTCTTGGAAAAAATCCATGGCAGCAAAGTTGTGCTTTAAAAATAGTGCTAGTGGGGTTCAGATTTTGTTTTAGCTTTAGTTCTTTCTCCATCCAGAGTTTGTCACTGCAGCATAATCATGGGGAATACTGACATCAGTGTACAGGAAGGTAAGAAGAGGTTTGTTGTACTTTTGAAAGCCTGGTGAGGTGCCTGGGAGTTTTCCCCTGGGTATCTGAATCTTCTATGAGTTCTCAATGTGAAAAGGGTGCTTTTCCACAGAAATGCATCATATTTCTACTTTATCATCAGAATTTGCTGGACAGGTAATAATACCTCCACTTTTCCGTCATCAACGTCATAAAGGGCTTCAAATTATCCTGAGAGGTTCCTTTCTCTTGTCTTTGTATGAAGGACATTGAATTTTTTCAACAAGGGTGCATTTACTCCTTTCTGCACATCCTTCTGTTTTCACAGGTTCAGTAGATTACGATTTTTATTATTGATTCAAGTACTCTATAATACTAATCAAGTAGATGTATGAACAACATAGCTCATAAAATAGTGCTTTACCTTTTACATAAGGAAACAATGCTTACATGGCTGTGATATGTGTGAACATGGCCCTATGTGTCTGTCTCCCTGCTCTCCTCTAATATCACCCAAACCCATTTACAAACTTCCGCTGAATTTAACAGGAGGATCAGCACCTGCTATTGAGAGAGATTTGCTACCACCACCTCTGTTCACAGGAAGACACGGTGCTCTTAGCCCTCAATTGCTTAGTCCTACTGAGCAGGGTAGGCCAGGCAGTTAAGAAGCCCAGGAGCCCCTCAAGCGTTGCATCAGACCCCTGACCCACAATTGCACGTGCTCCCTCCTGTCAAGGCCAGCAGGATTAAGGTGAGAAAGTGTTGGTGACATAGGGAATTTGAGAGGTTGTGGGACCCAAAGAAGTGAAGGGCCAGATCTGTGTTTTTTAAAGCAGAAGAGTAAGTGAGGAACTGGACAGAACTAAGGGCACACCAGTAATGTACAAAAGCACACAGGGAAAGAAATTATCTGGGGTAGAGCCAGGGAGAGAGAACCAGAGGTCTTGCAGGAGGGCTTGCATTACATGGATGTCACATCACAAATCCATAAGAATCCTCAATTCCTCTGTTCAGGGAACAACTTGTTATGAACACTCCTGATAGGGTGTAAAACTGTTTACATTGGCACTACACCAGAACTGTGGTTTTGCTGGTGTTCTCTGAATCCAAGGGTAAGATGACCTTCTGTTTCCCATCTTTTCCTTCGTACAAATTCAGATCTACCAGTGCTCCAGCTTATGGGAAAAAAGTTGGTCTTTTCAGTAAAACCAGGAATTCTAGCATAAAGGTTAGGAATGGCTTCAAACAAACCCCTTTAAATAGTTCAAGAAACCCTGCTTCTCTTCAGCTAGGGCTACCCTCTCTCCATTCTTCTGGACAATGAAACCAATTAAAAAAATTTAAAGAAATATTGAGTATTTTTTTAAAAAGTCATGGTTTTGTAAACCAAATTCCAAGGTTTTTTTTAAACAGTTGTTCATAAATATTGGGAAGCAGTTGAGTGGGAGAGCTTCTGTTCTCAGCTCTGCCATGGGACCTAGCCACTAAAATTTCAAACCTTCTCAATTTAACTCATCTGTAAAATGAACGCAATAAGCAACCTCATGAAGTTGTTAGGGGGCCTCTTTAATGCCTGACAACTATTTTGATGTCATTCCATGGCTGCTTGAATAAGCAGAGTATGGTTATTGTAAGTGCTTCTTAATTCCTATTTTGATGTCATTCCATGGCTGCTTGAATAAGCAGAGTATGGTTATTGTAAGTGCTTCTTAATTCCTATTTTTCCTTTCTCAGCCCATTCTTTGTGTTGCTTTCCTGCAGACTTGTCACAAAATGTTTTGATTTCATCCTGTGGAATCTGTTGAATATTTACTATACAGAAACCAGAAATGGGCTAGTCTTTTAAATACCATGTTATGAATTTTCTAGGCACGTATCTCTTTCCCAATTAACATTTTCTGGCATCCTACCAGATTTTAGTACTGTAAAATTTGAAGAATCTGGAATCCACAGTGTACATGTGTAAAAAGTTCATTTAATTAAATGGAAAATATGCTGCATTAACTGTTTTTCTCTTAAAAAGTAACGCTTCTCTACTTTAAGATTTTAAAACTAACCCAAAACCAGTCTTAAGGTAGATTGAAAACAGTTTCATGTCCCACGTGCAGTATTTCAGAGATTGTGTGGTTATGCACTTTCCTATGCAACTTCAACTCTGTATTAGCTACTGCAGTTGACCCATCTTTATTAAATTAAATCTGAAATAAAAACCAAACTATACAGTATAAGTTAGATGAATATTGTTTAGATCCCTGTCTGGGTACCAGGAATAAAAGTGATTTTCTTGACCACAGAAGCTATCCCTAGCTAATGCTAAACCTGTGGCAACCAGAGAAGTCCGAGAAAATATGGACTTAATTCTAACATTTGCTCCTCAGTACTTTTCATTACATCATTTTTCTAGGAAAGTATTCTCTGATTTCAATTAAAAGCAGATTTCCAGGTGTATGGGTGAACTGAGACCTAAAACATGCAGTAAGAATAACTCCTTATTTCTTATCATGCAAGTCAAACTACAGGTTACAGCCATGACTCTTACCAGGAGGAGAGTCTTTACCCATTCAGAGCACAGCTGATATGAATTAGATTAGATGACTGATCTAAAATATCAATAAAGTGGTGGGACACACAGGCCCTTTCCTCCAGATCTGGGAGTTGTAATTGCTTTGGGAGCAAGGCATGCAATACACTCTATATTACAGTGTTTCTTATTAGCTCCTTGCACAGTGTGCTACGTTTAATGAATCCTATCTTAAGTCTCAAAAGTTGATACAGTACTAAGGTAATAACTGAGTACATTTTGCAAAGTCACCTTAGATAAGATGCTATACAACTATTTCTGATTTTATTTGCATGGTTGAATAGTGAGACAAATGGAGGCAAGCACAAGGGAGACCGATACTGAAAACACCCTTTCTTTAGTATCCTTCAGGTATCGTTTCCTTTAGTATCAAGATGTAAGCATCTACCTCCAAATTGTCCAGATTGTCAGCAAGCATTGTTTGCTTACTAATATTTCTAACATCTCTGGGCTTTTCCCAACAGTACATCTCACACACACCCCCCACATATACTAGCCAAATAACCCATTTTTCCTACTGAGTTCACTGTGTGTTCCAGATGTTCTATCATAGCATTGAGAAGTGGTCTTAGATTAACTAATGTGCTAGGCCCATAATTACTTTCTTCTCATCCTATATTTAAATTTTAGATTTATTTGGTACAGAAATGTTTTTTCCAGCTTCTGCAGCATGCCAAGGTCTTACTGTTTGACTAAGCACTTTATATCTTGAAGTTTAATAACATCAAATCCTACTCAAACACCCTCTAAGATGTTGCTAGGAACCACCAGGACACACGACAATAAAACACATTCATGTTCACACATTAGGTGGGTATTTACAAGCAGAATTTAAGTTTTAAGTTCTCTGCTTACCTCTACAAGCACCTCCCTTTTTGCCCAAGTAAAGAGCTGTGTTTCTGCAACTGTACTGTTCCACAGCACAAGCCATATAAACTACCGTATCAGCATAATATGCAGGAGAAATGCATGTCTGTATTGGCCTGTATATGCTTAACTTGAAATTTTTCAACAAGATACTTCTTAAGTAAATCCCTTTTTGCTGCTTGCAATACATATAGCTGCACAGATCATGACTATACTGTCCAACTCAGTTCCTGCCTCAGATTTAAACCATAGTTTAAGATTTCACATGAGTTACTGTCTGCATTTTAAGGAAGAATGCTTACTGTGAGCACTCACCATCACCTAGATAATGGCAGACTTGATGACAGAACAACCTGATTTCTATTTAGAAGCCTAAAGCTGTGGGATAGACCAGAATGCTCTATAAAGCATCTGTAATTACAGTACTAAAGTACAGGGATGTAAATGAACCAAAATAACAAACATGTACGGTACAAATTGCAGAAGATTTCTAAGGATAACTTTCAATAAAATGCTTTAGCCACCAAGCTATTGAGCATTTGAAGGAAGGTCGTCTCTCCTGTTGAAGCCATTGTAATACTAGAGTGAATGAGAACCACGTGAATAACTGATTTGGGATGGTTTGCTGAACTGAAAGACCACCAGACTAAAGCTGGATAATTACTTATTTTTGCATAGATAATTAAGTATTCAATGGAGCAGGAGCTTGAACATAATCTTCCTTTATTTCAGACAGATCACTGCTGACTGAGCTGTTTGCCAGAAGTGCAAATGTATCACACACTCCTTCCCCTACCTCTATTCCAGCTGTACTTTATGTGAGAAAGGCCTGGCCACCCACCTACTTGAAGGGAAGGATTCCTGACTGTGAATGCCAAGAGACAGATGCACCTTCATTCAGTCTAAGGTGCCTAAGTCTCTTTGAGTGACAGAGTAGGATGAAAGACTTCTCATATCCTCAGTTACTCCAGTCAACCCCTCGCTTAGTGTCCTGGTCTAACATTCCTGTCTTTTTCCTTGTGCACTGGGCAGACACCTCTAGCCACCTGTACTGGGACTGAGAATTCTGCCATTTGGGACAATGGCTGAAAAATAAGCACCACAACATGAACACAATAAGCTTGAGATTGCCCTAAAAATGCTCTCCAGCAGTGCAAATTGTTCAGAAAACCATTTTATTTAGGTTATAAAGATTGCAGCATATGAATGAAAAAACTTTGACTACTTCCAGACGTATTTGAGACCCATCCTGAATAAAGCTAAGTTTGTAAGATTGAATAATAGTAACATGTGGCTCCAATGCTCCATTTTGCCTAAATATCTTTAAATAACAATATTTTATTTCCAAATAGACACTGAGGTTATAGAATTACTACCCACTCATAAAATTATTTTGCAACATTTGCATTTAAACCACTCCTGGCTAATTAAATTCCTATTGAGGGCAGGGATGAGGTAAGAATAGGAAATAAAAAACAGACTAACAAATCAAGATACCCTGTTCTTTAACCGTCATGTTTTTCCTAGGTTAGCCAAATTCTCTGACCTATGTCATGAACTTGTTATAGAGTTTACAAGCATTTGATCAAAACCAAAAGAAATTGTGTGATATCAAAATGAAAATCAGGTTGAAGATAAGTCATTCTCATGTTGGTGTTGTTTTTAATTCAAAAAAATGTAAATAATTATCCAGAATTAATCATAACAGATGTTCTTAACAGAAAATATTTACTATTGACTGATGCATTTTTGCCATGAAAAATGCATATTTATAATGCAATATAAGATTTGCTATCCATGACTTTTATTGCACATTGTTTCACATGCACTCAGCAGACCAGGCACTGTACAAGCCAGTCTCTGCCTCTATACCTACTTTCAAACACCATTTGCGGAGCACAAGGCAACCACAGGGTCTCTGTTCCACCAGATTTCACGCACTCTGGAGCGCCCCTTAGCTCCCTGTCTGAGGGTACTTAGCACCCAACTGACCCATGAGATCTGGCATTCTCCAGAGGATATTTTCAAATTACACATCTGTCTTACAGAGATTGCTTTCACTTGCTCTCAGTGTGGTCTTCAAAATGGCTACACCTACCCTGCAAAATCTAATGCAGAATACCATAGCGAAAGATAATCTTAGTCATGAAAACATGATGGCATGGTGTTTGCTGCTGTAAGGACAAACAGCACACAGATACCTAGGCTACTCCTAAGGATTCCAATGCAGACATACATGAGCGTCCATTTGCCTTCACCAGGATGCAGCAGCAAGATCTGGGTCTACAACAATTTTGTGCTGAGAGAAAAACTGATTTAGGAGAGCTGGGTAAAGCAAACAACCATCATCTGGAGACAAAAACTTCTACTTTTATCCAGCAAAAATGACTTTCCAGTGATGCATTTCATTACCATGGGGAGGGAAGTCTAACCTTGGGAGGTATTGCAATAGCAGTAAATCCATGCACATTACTGCACAGACCATGGTTAACTGCTGAAATCTTGTTCCTCAAAGATAGCAGGCTGCAGCATTTAAACACTTTCCTAAAATACTTCTCTTTCTACGTGAAAGAAATATCTGGATTCTAGACGAGCTCATAAATAATTTCTGGGCAACTGAAATCTACTAATTTCATTAACAAATACCAGTGATGGTGGACATGTCCCATGAACTAGAACAGAGGAATCTAAAGGTGTTGAAACCTCCCAAAAGGCATTTGGTTCTGCACAGACTGAGGCCATTATAATGACAGCCTGAACCTTATGTTCTTGTGGATTAATTGTGTTCAACAATAGCCGAAGAAATTAGTGATTTAAAGACCCATTTCCCTCTGTGATATATATGGCAAATACCCATGTGGCCTACTGGAAATATCAAAGATTTTTTACAGACAAGAAGAATCATGACTAGAGTTTCCAAAGTCATAAGCAAGTTCAATCAACATTTGAATATTTTTATCACTTTGTGCTAAAATGGTGTGATCATATCACTGGGATATTTAATGTTTTTGTTTTTTTTTTAAAGGGTACAGAAACTTTAATTTTCTAGCAAAAATACTGTTTTCAAATACGAAGATATATAAAATGAGACCTTATCGCTAATTCATGAGAGACAGATGTTATTTCTGGCTGCACAGTTTAATGAATACCATATTATGCTCTTTTTAACCTTATACCAGAAATAACATACTTCTAGCATTCATGAATTTCAAGCCATTATCAGTAAAAGCTTCTATTAACATCCAGAACTTTTCTCAGTTCTCACTGCAAAAGCTTTAAGCTGTCAGCTACAGTCCCTATTATGGAAGGATTTATTTTTTTTACCCATCAAAAGATATTCATGCAAAAGATAATCCCTAGCAGTCAGCTAGCTGAAGCTGAAAACACCATAATAATTTCCTGTTGTCTTCTTTACAGTATTGCATTTATACATTTGATGTCTTGCTGTATTTTTTCATTTGTGTTTTGTCTTCTGCCTTTCTAAAAAAAACAAAAACCCTGAACCCTTTTAAAAATGCTATTATACTTCTGTTTATTTCCACTGATTTGGAGAAATGCCGCCAGTAAGTATGAGCTGAAACTAATTACCATCAGTACAAAATCTTCAAGCTGAACTGGGATGCTGACAAAAATGCAACCAGAAAATGGATAAAATATTTCTCGGGAAGCAGAGATCAGTTTTGCAGCCAGTGAATACAATGAAAAATAAAATCCTGCACACAAACAGTTATTATTAGCATTTCGTTTTTGCATGGATAAGTTTCTTCATAGATTAAAGGTTGTGGCTCATTCAAACTGCTTGATTTAAGCCAACTACAAAAGATTTTGCAATGCCCGCACAGCAACTGTGTCAGTGTGTGGAACAGGATTTTTCCCAATGCATTTTATACGATGGTTTGAAACAAATGAGGCTCTTCTAAGAAAGACCCTTAAAATATGAAGTCTTGGGTATTTGTCTCAGCTTCATAGACAAGAATACATCAGGATATCTGCCAAAGAGGTAGGCAGAAAACCACCCTGAAAGGATGGGTCCTGGACCTGAAGTACAAAAGAACAAAGCTCAGGATTCAGGGCACGGAGAAGGTAAGATGCCACAAGTTCAGGCTGTATAAAGAGCTTCCCTTTGAAAACAGTAAGTGTTCAAATTACCACCTATATCCTCACAACCACAAAGAACCATCCTAGGAACTGCAGATCTTGAACACTTCTTTCAGCTATAGCAACCTGGTGGCTCTAGGCTTCACATAGGAACTTGACAGCCAAAGCGCTTAAGTCAAAAACAGATTTAAAGTTTTGCTAAGGAAATATCAAGTTGATCAGAGACAACAAGGAACAAAAACAACACGAGATTAAAGCAAAACAACAAACTTATGAGCAGACAATATCTCATGTTGCACAACAGGACTGAGGGAAAACAGAGCATCACTTCCATGGTAGCAAGGAAAGAAAAATTTCTGGCACTCGAATTCACCTCATGATTAGCCTGGCTACACCACCAGTCAGCTAGTCACAAAGCAAAGAGGGTGTGATCAGAGCAGACCATATGTTACTTTTCCCACAAAAGCTGGCACTCCATTGAGATAACAAAAAAATGCCCAAAAAGGCACTTCTTCTCAGGGCAAATGGAGCTTCTAGCTTTGTGGAGCACACCCAGTGGGCAAGAGAAATCTGCAAAAACCAACAGCAGTCTACATGTGATATCTCCTGGAAACAGTAAGGAGAGCCCCAATTTACACACGCAGCAAAAAGCGCAGGATGTGCTACATTTCTCATGGGCACCTTACTGTTCTTCTCTTGAATATTTTTGTAAGCAAAAGAATGGACAAGACTCAAATCAGTTCTTCCAGCTCTGCATCTTGTCTCTGATGGTAGCCTGGTAATCTGGCAAAAATAAATTATAGAAGTAGCAGCAGTAATTATTTGCACTTGCCATGCTGTCAGCAGGGAAAGGGAGTCAAATGTGAAGTTGTCTTACCTTTACAGAGACCACATACTTACCATAAACAACTGGTAAAAGAACATACCCCTGAATGCATAAGCAAAACCCAGCAAGAGAAAGTCATGTGTTATTGCCAGTGAAAGAGCTCATTGGTTAAGCTGTAGTAAAGTGAATTTAATGCAGTTGAACAGAAGACAATTTATGGTGTTTAGACTATACCAGTACTGGCTTTGACAAAAAAAACACTCAAGACTTCTGGGTAAATTTAAATATGTCTGCACATGCACATGAATGACTGTGAATGTTTTACTATAAGTCTTCCCTTTCCTCTTTATTTTTACTATTTCATACATAGTATAATTCATCCTTCTGACCACTGACCTGGAAATTCAAATAATAAAATGCCTCAAAATGCTTTGAAGTTATAGATGTCAATGAAAAGTGCTCGTAAAATGGCTTTGACTTTTATTATTGTTTGTACAGTTTTATCTCAAAAATCAAATTGCCTGTTTCAGATGTCTTGAGAGTTGCTTGTGTTTCCTGCTGCCGATGGCCAAGTTTTATCTGAAAAAAAAACCTTTTACAGTTCCGTTAAGATTGGGGGGGGGGGGGGAAGTCAGAAATATAGGGTTAGGATTTGCTAATACAGAAAGATTTTAATCTTGTAAAAGGGGAAAACAACACATTTCTATGAAACAACACTGCCAAGAAAGAGCAAGATAATGAACAGAGCACAGCAACATTGTTCTTTCACAGTGCTGATTTGCATCAGACAAGCATTTGTCTCCTAGGTTTTTCCTATTAAATATTTTCCCTTTATCCAAGTGTTCAGTCTTTTTGAGGTGCAAAATGCAAGGTGTAGGAGACGAAACACTGTCTGGAGTGCTGGTTGTTCCTTAAACCATCTCATCACGCTGTCTCCACTTGGGAGATTTTAGCTAAAATTCCTTCATTGGTTGATTGTGCTGATGCAAGGATTAATCTATCAGTATTTTATACGTTTTCAAAAGGACAAGTACCGTGCAGATTACAGTCCAACAGAAATCCAGTTCCTGGGCTTGTAGCTTTTGTTCCTGGAGTTATATTATGTAAATAGTCTAACAGAGGTGCCCTGCAACCTTAGATGACTGCCTATCAGGAAGCCCTGATATAATACCTTGTTATAAAACACCCGGAGAACTATTTCATTGAGACCAGGTTGTAATGGATGGCAGAACAGTTTCAGGACAGACAGATTCTGCACATAGTTAAGCATTTAAATCTCAGTCATTTCAGGGAAATGGGGATTATATCTACGTAGTGCAATGGAGAGTGAGATAGATGGAGAGCTTCAAATTAGAGAAAAACTTGCCAGCATGTACACACAGAATAGGTCAAAGTTGTGTAGAAACTGTATCTTGGAGCATCAAACCATACATCTCTCATCACAGGAAGAGCCTGGTACTAATTAGACTGTCTGAGAGACTCATAGCTATGAGACACTGCATCAGGACAGCGATGTTGCTACAGATTACTAAGTTTCCTTAGCCCCTGGATACCTCTTTCATTGCCTGAGGCACATAAAAGCATCTACAAATGTTTCCCCAACATCTCTAAGCAGATTCACATACCCAGGTTTTAACCCAGGAATAGCTCCAGAGCATCCACTAATGTCACTCTTGAACTTAAGTTACTCAAATAGCCAAGCATTTTGCTGATGCAAAACAGCTGGGGCCATGCCTGAGGCAGGAAGGAAAGGTAAAGATGGGAGATGTCAGAGAAAAATAGGAAAGCCAAGCTGTTTTTAGGATGTGATAGTAATATAGGACTGCGTAACTCAGCCACCTGCATCTTTGGAGAAACATTTTTTTAAGCTCAGAAGCTGTCCTTGATGGATGGACAGTTATTCTAGCTGAAAATGCATCCCACAACAGCAGTTTCCTGCCCTCCCTTGGCAGCTGTCTTTTTTTGTTCCCCTCTTCCAACAAATCCTCCCTGCTGAATTTATATTTTCTTTCCTACTCTGTCCATAACTACTTCCAGCATTCTCCTCAGTTAACATGAACAATGATGCTGCTTCACCTTCTGAGACTGTTTTGATGTGAGACAGCCAGGTTCCATGCTCCCATCAGTCATCTCTGCATTACATATTGTCACTTCTTTCCACATAAGTCTTCATTTCCAAAACATCTATCACATTAGCTGCTCTCCTCTGATCTCTCTCCAGCTTGTCTGGGTCTTTTTTAAAATATGTTGCCCAGAACTGAACACAGTACTACAAATTATGTGTTGGCTACAGCCAGCTAAGAACACTTGCCTCATATACAATACCCTTGGTAGTTCAATGAAATACAATAGCAGCTATTTTTCTCGTTAGCGTTGCACTCATACTCAAATCACCATCTACTATAATCCCCAGATACTTCTCCATGGGTTAAATACACATCCTAAAAGATTTTCCACATTCCATGTCTATTATTTCTTATGTTAAAAGTGCTATGTTTTCATTTGAAACTTCACTTGATTGACTTCAGTATTTTTCTACAGTTATCACCCATACAATATTTCTAAGTCCTAGTCTGAAAACATTTATGACTCAGGCTACTTTTATGAAAAGTTAATAGCAAAGGTTCTAAGAAACACTGAATTCCCCTCAAGTACAGCGTCCTCATACATCAACATGTCCTGGCAATGAATAAATAGCAATTACTGATTATATTTCATTAAAGTCAACTTATTCAGAAAAAATTAGAAACTCACCATAGCAGCTACACCTCTACCACATTCCTGAGATTTTCAGACAAAAACTTCACACACACAAAAAAAGAAGCAATATGGGCACTGCATTTCTTTCCTTCATAAGATAATGACAAGATACGTAATTTAGCTTACCATGAGTCATTTGTAACAAACTCACATTACCTTTCTCTTCACTATCTTATTTTCCTCTGTTAGGATTTCCCTCTGGTCTCTCTGACTGTAGCGTTTAAGGATATCACTGAGTGAGAAATAAGATCTATAAGATTTCTTTCTTCTGTCCAAGCCAGCAAGAAGTAGGGTAATTAACCTGATGCTGTCTTCCATCTTTTGATCTCTTCCAGTACCTGAGTTAGCATGTACAAAGTTACATCCATCTCTCTACACTACACTCCAGTTTCGAACACGTGCAGAGGAGCTTTTGTTATCCTAGAGTACAGATACAGAACACAGAATAAGACAGTTTTCTTGCAATAACTGATGAGTAGTTGAGCACCCTATAAGAGTGGGGGGAGGGAGAGAAGACGTCCCTCTGTACACATGAAATACCCTATGCAGGGAAAAATAAGACCACAATTAAACACACCTCCAGCTCCTCTCTCCTCCCATTATGACCACCACCAAGTTAAAAGTCTCCTCAAAAAAAGAAACTATTGGAAAGTGATTATAGTGTTTCATACTGTATCTGCCAGTAGAGAGGTCTAGCAGAAGGCAGTCTTCAGAGAGCAGCAGCCTCTTAAGCGTTCGCTGTGTTCATCAATTTTCATTTATTTCTGGCAGAGAAGGCTACGAAACCATGCTTAAGAAATGAGAACAGTTCTCATGCTGCATAAAAATGAAACACAAGAGATGTCTGCTCTAACAGAATACAGAAAGAAGGCCAACCAATAGAAGAGTTTCGGGGTGATGTAAACATGAAGAATAAGTTTCTCATAGATAAATGAAGCGGAGAAAGGATAACAAGCCAGGTCTACAACACAAATCACATTGTCACTAGGATCAAAGTCAAAAACTTTAGGAGGCATATGACAAACCTTTGACAAACAACCCTTAACAAAGCAGTTATAACTTTCAATGTATGAAACCATCCACTCTGAAACAAGGTGGATGTGGCTATTGTACAACAGATACAATAGATTATCAAAGACATCACAGCTGAACAGAATCTGCACGTCAAATCAATGGGTACACTTGGGCTTTGCCATAATAGAAAACAAGGCCACTAACAAGCAACAAAGCCTCACCACAGTTTAAGGCTTTCCAGACCAGGGGGACATACGCTACTAAAGATTAGGCAACACACTGCTCACCATCTTCAAAGAAAACAAGCACCCAAGCTTCTTGTCCAAGAAGATGTCAGACAGGCAGAACATCAGCCATTACAGACAAGAGAGCCTCAGCATATGAAAATCACTCTGTCAAATTAACACATTATTATTGAAAGCAGTGCTGGTAAGCAACAGCTCGACGCATACGTGTAAACTCCAAGTAGACCCCATACAAACCTAACTAAGCTTGTTACAGAACACTGTTAATAAAGGCCAGTAGGAGTGAGAAAGACTGAATTAATCCAGTATAATGGCGTCACAATTCCATGAAAGGGCTGCATCAAGATTAAGTCTGCTAAAAAAAGAGTGAGACCAGAAATCAGTGATACAAAAGGAAGTAGTGGAAGTAATTAATACTCAGCTGATGAATGAAATTATGGACTGTTAAAACACATCTCTTTAGAAACCTTCCAAAAGAAGAGTCTTTGGGATCAAAAAATAATTGAAACTATGCCAGAACACATACCTGCTCAAATATGCTTTGAACAGCACAATGAAGGACCTTTGGACATTACAGCTTCCATCAGTGACAAGAGAAATCAAAACCCCACCTCACATGTGATTCTTTCTTTCCTGTTACCTCCTCTTCGTCTATCACCTCCTTCACACTTGGTCTCCTTTTTTAGCAATGTACCTCAAAGCCCAGTGAATACAATATGTCTTATGAAGCACTGGTGTGATCCAATATCTTAAGAGAAATCTAAAAGAAACATTGAGTGAACAAGCTGATTGCCAAATTTTGTAGTGACTATAGCTTTGTTTCTGTGAGAATTAGAAATTCAGGGTCTGTGTTTGCTGTTTCCACTGCTCTTTTCTACATCTTTGGTCTGTTTGTCTCTGTTTCCTTTCAGAAACAGAATCAGATTTCAACAACAGCAGCAGCAGGTCCAGCCACAGAATGTAACTCATGTCTTCTTCTTTCCCCAAAATGAAAGCGTGTTAACTGTAGCATCTGAAAGACTGTTGAACAGGATCTGTCCTTAAACAAATTAAACCCTCTACAATTTAAGAGAAAAATAATCTAATTGAAACAAAGCTTTCTTTTACTTTCCAAATGATCTAGTTGTCTCCTTTTCTTCTTTTATCTTTTGAAGTTGAAAAGATTTTGAGAGGCTTTAAGGAAATTGAAATTTCTGGACTCAAAGCCTTCAGAACGCTATGTACAGTGGCAGGGCAATCACTTAGGTGTCTTCAGGTCCATTGGTTCCCTGAGAATTAACACACCATAGGACACCACAATCACTAATTCAAGAAGTTATTAACAAATTAAGATCTTTGTTTGGTCTTAATTATTTTCAATAGCCTGCAACTAATGCACTTGGTCAGGTATGCATCCTGTACTAAGGGATAGAATCCTCATGCCTAGGATTCCTGGGCTTAAGTATCTCTACCCCAGCAATGAAGTAGAGAACTGTGGCTGGTCAACACTGGTACGGCCTTCAGTGAAGTACAGCACCAGTTAAGTGAGCTCTGTTCAGTCACCCTAGGATGATGCTGTTCCTAACCTTGTCCAACTTTCAGCAGCACCAAACTGACATACTAGATCTGGTTCACATCAGCCCACTGCTACTTCTCAGCAACTATACTCCATTTGCTTCTGCCCCTGCACTCACTCTTGGGTGACTCTGCGGCACAGTTGAAGATCTCTGCAAGGCAATACAAACAAGATATATTAAGATGTCGCACGTACCCGGTATTACCCAAAGCAAGACAAAGCCGTACTGTGAAAAAAAAAATCATACATTTTGCAAACACCAAGGAGAAGAAAACATGGGCATTTACTGACTGGATCATCACAATTTCTATAAACAAGGCTCAGTTCTGCTAAGCCTCTGCTTCAAATAAGTTGAAATTTTTGTAATTAGGCTGATTCTGTGAGGCTGTTCCCATTTTATGTTACCCTTTAGTTTTGATTCTGTATTCTTCCGAGGTGGTTTTACTCCCTGTAATGAAGGGAACCATTCAGAGGCGTAGAAAGCAGACACCATATCTCCTTTTTATTATAAAATTTTATTTCAAAGCATTCATCGATTTCTGGCTATTGCAACAACAGAAATCTCATTTTCATTGACCTGTCATCTCATTACAAAAACGAAGGCGAAAGTCTTCATTTCTACATACTCCAAAACATCTGGAATTAGGCCTTAGAATTAGTATCTCAAAACTACCGCACATTTCAAAGCTGTGGCTATCAGTATTCTGCAATACAAGCAACTTTTGCTGTCAGATATATTGGCTTCATCTTACAACTCTACGCTTTCTGAAGACCAAGGCTGAAAGATAATGTAAAAGAACATTTTTGTAAAAGAGAGTATTGCTTTATTACATATGTCTTTTATAGAAATAAGGTATAAACGTTGTAGCCAAGTTATCTCCTGCATTTCCCTGCGAAATCTCTCATCTGCTGCCATGGATCAGTAGTTTTTTATTTGTTTCTGAAGACTGGAATGGATACAGCTCCTAATTGAAACCTTACTGAAGTTAAAGAAATTCTTTCCATTTCTGTAGTATTTCTGGAAGTGTCATTATTGAGGGTTTTATGCTATGATTTCATCACACAATAGGCCAACATCAAATCTGCTACAGTGAGTACTATTCTCATGATTTTATGTTGGCAACAAAGATTTAAAGCATTCCTTAACGTCACAGTAGTCACGAAGGATGCTAAGGTGTCAGCAATCATCTCTGCTGGTCAGATTGAGTTTGCACAAATTTGTGAGATCTACATTTTCGAAAACTGTAAATCCTACACCGTTTAAAAATTAAAAAAAAAAAAAATCAAGGGAAACCAGAGTTCAAGAAAAAACATTAGCAAAATAGTTTATGCAACTGATTCGATGATGCATATCAACCTACTGAAGCAAGGTTTAGATTGTTATCGCTGTTTAACTTATACAATTAATCTAAATGGCATCTCAATAAATATATCATGTTATGAGTTGTACCATAAACTGTAAACTATGAGAAGTTTTGGGTTTGAGTGGAAAGCATTCCACTGATGCTTTACACGTGAATAAGCAAGAGCGTCTCCAAATAAATAATCCTCCAGATGTTACATAAAGAGTAACTGGTCTAACATGGGAGATAGATGAGTGAGAGAAGATTTCAGATGCTGCTTGAAAAATGACAAAGACAAGTATGCACATTGTGCAACCTAAAAAAAATAGTTACCTAGCTAGTGATACATTTTCAATTAAAAAACAAAACAAAGCAAGCCAGTAAGAATGACAGCAATTTCTGTTACATGGTCTGAAAAGGGAGAAGACAAAACCATCCATCTATTCTCTGTTCTCTATCATTTATGTTACAACTTTTGGACTCACTGTTATACCAGAGACGAAAAAGACCAACAGGAAAGATACATACACTCATTTTGGAAAACAATAGACAATAGAATCACTTTAAGTTTTATTCATGAGTCGTTATATGGTTGCTTTGTTGGTATGCTGACAGTGAGGAGAGCAGAAATAAGACACCACGTTCACTTCTTGATTATCTTTGTTCTATGCTGTATATTTATACCATGGCATTCATTCAGGGTTTTTGAAGTGGTTAGGAAAAAAAATACTTTCCCCTTTATGATAAAATTTGACACCTATATTCTTTTTCCTTCAGTCTTCTGGTTATTGGAGATAAGTCACTTCAAAAAAAAATATTATAGAACTAGGCGTTTGAATATGCTAGTGGTACTGAGATTATTTTCTTACCATACCTGTATTTGGTACAGGGCATGTGCTTTGTGGTCTCTGATAGGTTGAGGTTGTGGAGTAAAAGTTACTCTGGACTAACTGCCTCAGATGTGGTTCCCCAGCCGTGCTGAAGACAGGATTTAATGATGCAACTAGTCTCTTGTTGATCCTGCATCCCATGTTCTCCTGTGTCTGAGGATAAAGAAATACTGTATTATACACTAACTTCATTATGGTCAAACAGTGTCTCTCAAGCAAAGAAAATATTTCACAACTCTACTGAACGGGGGCGGTGCAACACTGAAACGAAACGCCAGGGATATATCCCTTAGAGCTACTGCTCCCCATGTAAAGAGGCTGTGAAGGGAGAGCATGTGAGGTTGAGCCAGTTCAGTCTGAAGCACCTTCACCATCTGTCCTTCACAGTTTGGTCCAGTCTCTGTGGACAGCAAGTGTTGAGGGCATCTCAGAAGCAACCAGAGGAACTTTGCACTGAATTAAGTCAACAAGCTTTTGTTCAAGGTGCACAAGCTCCTCCCAGACTATTTCCTAATACCTTCTTTACAGACCAGTGAATGCTTAAGGAAAACACACAGCTACCTCTGTCAGTCCCTAATTTACTTTTATTCATCTGTCCGAAGTTTGCCACAGCACAGCAGGTGGGGAAGTAAATGGGGAACCAAGGAAGATAACTACTACCTTTTCTGTCTATATTTGTTTCTCTTATGTCTTTGTTCTTTCCCTGCAGTACATCTTCTGTGTCTCTACTTTTACAAACAATCCCCGCCGCATCTCTTACTTCTTCTTAAAAGTGAATTATCGAATGGAAAGGAAACTCTAATTTGGATTTGAAAATGGCTTAAAGTAAAGAGTACAAGGAGTGACACCATAAAAGATTAACAGAGGCATAAACATTTATAGAGGCAGAAATGTGTGCACAGTTCATTCTGAAAACATGCTCTGAGATCCTAACAGGGCAAGGACCAAAGAAGCGCAATATCAAGGTGGCAACGCTGGAATGTGAAACAAAGTAATTCTGGTCTCAGTAATTCTGAGAAAGACTAGTAAGGCTTATAAGGAAATTGTCAATCAAAGAAGGGAGTGCCAGGTGAAAAAGAATGGTGGTAAATGCAATATAATGCAAAATAAGACAAAGAGTTAAATGTAGTGAAGAAACTATCAAAGAAGCCTAGTGGCTATGATGCAAAGCAGAACCTGATACTTCAAAACCCATTCTGAACAATTAGGACAACTCAATTAGCAGAGTTTTAGACTTATACAAATCTAATGCTGGCGTAACTATACAGCTTCTTTAAAACTACAATAGTCTGAGCAACTCTGGATACTTATTGCATTGTCCTCTGCAGCTATAATTTGAAAATCATTATGCTGATCTTCACAAATAGCATTCACCCAACTGAAGAGAATATTAGGAAGCATAAGAAGAGGGGTGGAAAATAATACCAAGTACACTGCAATGCTGGGTTTTTTTGGTATGACATGCTCCCACCTAGTGTACTGTCTCACAGACTACGTCTTTGGCTCAAAAAGACACCCAGGTCTTTTATAGCCCTGGACTCAGCTAATGAGACCCAGGTGACCTGGCCCACAGAACAAGTCAGATAGGTCGTTGCCCTCAAGTCTGATGTATCCTCACACACTCGTTCCTTGTTTGGGGTTGGAAGGCCTCAGACAGGCTCCTGTGCTATCCATCGTACCACATCTACAAGATATAATTTTTTTTCTCTAGATAACGTTTATTCCAGTACAATTTCAAAACATTTAACTAAATACTGCTTTGCATTAAGCTAAGTTAGTGAGTCCCTTTAGTCATTTTGTAACAACTTGTCTTGAAAAATACATGCTGCAAGTTGACAGCATTTCTCAGTTTGAAAGTAGAGATGGTAATGGCAGCGTTTATGCTTGACAACTCAAATCTCTCAGCCAGGAAGTCTCTGTATTCCATGTTGAAACAGCAGTGAAGATCCTATCTACCAAGTGTTTTTAGGAACTCAAATTCCCTCTTTTATTTCTGGGCCTTCAAAATCCTAGGGAGAAGGAGGTTCAGCCCAAAAGTGCCAGTAGAAATGCCTGATCCAACCCAGGCAGCAGACTTCACACTGAGTTTGAAGTGCTCCAATAGAATGCACCCTTATCAGCACCACAAGTGAGCAGGGCACAAACGGGGAAAGAGGCCTGCAGGTATCCCAAGATGTTCATCCACAGGACAACCCTACCAATTCTGAAGTGCTGTTTGCCCAGAGTAGAATCATAGAATGGCTTGGGTTGGAAGGGACCTTTAAAGTTCATCTAGAGAAGTTCATCCCTGCCTCACACAGAGCCCTGTACAGGGTCACGTACCATTAGGGCCATGTACACGGCGTCAGTTTGGTGGTTTGCAAAGCTCAGTGCAGTGAGGGTAAGGAGAGTGCCTGCACTGCCCACCCTCCGCATGTGCCTTCTCCATTCAACTGAGGTTACTCCAGTGCAGGCTGTGTGTACATTGGCACTGCTTGTGCCTGCTGGCTCTGGGTAGCACAGGCACACTGACAGCAGCAGGACAGGCACAGCCGGCCCAAGAGGGAGCCGCCGTTTCAGTGGTTACCAGGCAACACAGGGCCCAACATGGCAGTCACTGCCAAACTCCACCGTGACTGACTATGGTGAGCAGGCAGCTGGTTGCTAAGCGACCTGTGATCCCCTAGCAACCCAGGCCCAGGAATTGGGACCAGGAGGGGTCTCAGGTTGTGTGCCCATGTCAGCCCCTTAGAGAGGGACTGTAGCATCCCTGCATGGTGCAACGTCAGATGACAATTTTTAACACCTCAAAGTGTATTAAAAGCCACTACATGACTGCTTTCCTTCCTAATGGGAATGGGATCTCATCAGCATCCTTCATATGTGTGTATGTTTCCTGCAGCAAAATTCAGCTTTCTCCCAGCAGTGGGGCATGAATTTTCCTTTGTTGACTTTCAACCTTGGAAAAGGCCTTAGGCAACAGTCTTCCTTCATTTTCGTCAGCCCAGGATAGGCCTTACAGAAAACACAGCATTAAAAGCCCCAGAAAACAATGTTGTGTTAATTGTAGAAATTACAAGCAATTTGACAGACTTATTTCTACAGTTGTCTCCAAGTGTAGGAGGACGAGCAGAAAGCCATGCAGTGATGTGAAGTTTTTGCTCTTCTTTTCTCCCTATTAAAGTCACATTCTGTCAGCCAAAACCCTCAGTTCTCAGGAGAAAGTCAATTTCACTTTCG
Source organism: Tapera naevia (assembly GCA_033556795.1). NCBI lineage: Eukaryota > Metazoa > Chordata > Aves > Cuculiformes > Neomorphidae > Tapera > Tapera naevia. The sequence continues at coordinate 1,135,169 of JAUMJJ010000209.1, read as the reverse complement.
GAATATAAAGGAGTAGATAATCATAATATGAAACTCATTAGCAAAGTTTAAAAAGAACTAATTTAAGCAGCATTTACTTCTCTGCTCTGCAACACAGTTCTTAGTCATTTTGAAATTAGGGGCAAATGAAGAAAACATTTCCAGTGGAAAGAGGACATTTCAGCATGTCATTAAATATACCTATGGCATTCCAACACACCACCTCTTACTTGATGCATACAGCTTACTGAGACTTTATTGTCAGAATCCCCATGCATCCCTGCAACAAAGAATTGCCACAGACCTACATATACAACTATTTAAAAACATGTGTCGTGGCAGGGGTGGCATTTTCCATTTCCTGCAACATCTAATTAGAGCTGTGATCCTGGAGGTCAAATTCTTGCAGGTAGATCCAATAAGAGAGTTAACCCTCTCAGATTAGGCACTGAATACCTGGCCTCTAAGCATCTGGCTCCTTCTATGAAATTCAAAACCCAGAGCTAGGTGCTAAGCCTCCCCCCATTAAGCACATGCAAAGTTAGACCTCTCAGAAGGGCCATCCAAGAAAGCACATGTAGAATGGGAGCCACTTGGAGCTGAAAATGCTAATTGCAGGAGCGTGGCAGAATTCTTGTCCTCTCTCCAGAGCCGCGGCATCCGCCTGTGTCAGAGCTCCAAATAGTCTGACCCCACTCCCTCCCGTCAGCAGGCAGCCCACATCAGGCTTCTGTTTTCTTTCTAAAACCCAGCCAGGATGCTCGAGTGGTGTCGGCATTTGTGCATACATCATGCCCTGATGCTAGTAGCACCCGCCCAGAGAGAGGCATAAGGGTGCACAGGGTCCTCAGTCAGCTGGTAGACCATCGCCTGCCTCCCAGCAGAGCTGCCTCGCTGCAGATATCCTGGATTATGTGAACTGGATTTCCAAAGCCTCCCCTGGAAACCCTAATCTTAATAACTCTAGCAGCAGGTCTCAGCACTTTGAGTATGTACAATGATGGAATTTTATGCCACTTCCTACAGCCACCCATCCCTACTATCATCCTAGACCCTTTTAGAGCTTTCATTTGCCTCTTGCAACCACCAGATATATCATCTTTGTGAAGGTATTTCCACCTGTAACTCAGGATTTACCCCTAGCCACCAAGTGTGCTCTCTCTTGATTTTGTTCTGTGGTCTAAACGGACAATATTTACTGACGACTTTGGATAATGCACACAGTGGCCTTTCAGTAGCTTCTTGCTAATTTCACAATTTAGGCTCAGAAGGGATATATCGAGATTCAGATCTGTATAATTCAAAATAAAAATTATCTTTTAAAGTCTTAAAGACTGGATTACTGGAAGACCTTTTTTCATCTCAAAACACTACTTTAAATTTATAAGTATTGCCTCATTGGAACAAAATTCTGGAAAATGAGTTATGATTTACTCCCTGCAGCATTGCTATAAACAAGTAATTCAAGAAGCTCTACTGAAACCTCAAACACATAATTCCAAAATAAGTTGCATTGAAATGGAATTTAGCAAAATATGTTTGTTCCCCGACATGTAGCAGGAGAGGGCAGAGCACACAGCTCTCAGTTCCACACCAGTCTCAAGTCAGGACTCTTACTTCCTAGAGAAAGGGACTGTAACCTCTAGCTATTTAAAAAAAAAAAAAAAAAAAAAATCAGAAAGTGAAAAATGCTGGCAGATTCCTGAAAACTTGGTCCATACTAGAAAAACAGGCTGTTAGCTGGAGCATGGACACAGGATGGTTTTATGTAGACCTGACACCTAGAGAGTGCTCCCCACTGCTGACGTGGCACTGTGGCTGAGGAGGGAGATGATCTTTCCAGGAAAAAGGGGGTTGTATTTTTCCATAAAATGGCATAAATGTAAAAGTGTGTCTTTCCAAAATAAGCTTACAACAGTTGGGCAGACTAAATGGTTACAACTAAAGTCCTCAGCAACTGTTCTGGTGTAGAAGAGCCACTTTGTCATTGTACAATATTTATACCAATATGAACAAATTTCCAAGTCCTCCTTTTTAAAGCATCTTCCTGATAAATCCGTATCAGCTTAATGCTTTCCACTATTCTTATCTGCTAGGCTTTCCTTATCTGAAGGCCTCCTCTAGCTTAAATGGAATGAAAGAAGAAAGCCAAGATATGCACAGGATGTCTGTATCTGAAAAAGTAGGAGCAGGTAGATAACTTTTATCACACATCCAGGCGCTGAGCCAAGCCAAATTTTCAGTGCTTGTAAACAAGCATCAAATTCACAAAAGCTGGTGAAGGCTTGCCAGTAGAAAACTCACTAAGAGTCTATCATTCTCTTTACCAAAGTACCAAGCTAATATCCCAGGATAAAATCTGAGTCCCCCAAAATACAGGGAAGGGAGATAAAAAAAGAAGTATTGGATGACTAAGAGTCTGAAAGAAAATCAGAGCCCTGAAATTGTAAGCTGTCATGGTTAGCTTGATCCAATCTATAATATTTCATTAACATTATCTTTACCCCTAGAAGATTTATGCAAGGTAACAGGTAATGTTCTCTGTGTACATGACTTATCGAAGTTGCAATACCTACCTCTCTCTCTCAAACAGTTGATTCTTCAAAAGTGGGGATGAACTTCTCAGGATGGCATGGCTAATTTGTCTCTGATAAACCAAAATTACTCTTGCACAGCCTTGACTCACTTCAGATAAATGAGAACTGATCTTGTGTCAAAGTACATTGACACTGCATCTTATTTCCAGAAAATATATGCACTTGTGTAACTCAAATATCATATGTCAAACATTCATATATGTTGGCAAGATTACTAAAGAGCAAATAGATAACTATAAATATAATATAAAGGAAAAACCTGCTGCATGACCATGTGTATATAAAGCTTAGAAACAAAGGGAAGAATCCATGCCAAAATTTTATATATAAAACATATGAGTGTCATAATTTCAAACATTTGGGAGCTAACTCCAGCAGGTCAGGAACCTCAGTGAGAAATTTCTATGTGAGAATTAATGGTATGCACTCATTGGAAATCAGGGTAGGAAAATTGTATTTCCAGTTAGTACTAAATTATTTCCATTAAAAGAAAAGCTATTTTGACAGAAAAATGAAAACAGCGCAAGTAATTAAATGTGCAGTGTCTCAGTCTGAATGGAACTGTAAGAACTGCTGTGCCTAAACTAAAATATATTTTATATTGCTGTAAGGTTTTGGGTTGCCCAGGACCTAGCAAGCTGAAGATGCCTCAAGACCTATAGTAATACCTAAAATAAATTGTTATCACTATTGCAATTGTAATATCTTTACTTAAAACAGAGTCAAACAATGAGGAAAAGGACAATTCAACTTGTAATACACTTACACAATTCTTTTTCACCTACCATTCTATCCGAGCAACATTGATTAGCATCCCTTTCATCTATCTGATATGTACCTGTTGAAGATGCAGAAATAAATGCCTGATGGTCTAACTCACTAAGTCTCCCAATAACATCCATTCTGTAACAAGGAAATCTATGTGAGTAAAGATCTTACTCATCTTTAGGTTTTAAATGCTTTTTAAATGCGCCACACACATGGTTAGATGAGTTAGATTTCCAGTGCAGAGAAGAAGATCTGGAGTAGGCAAATTTGAGAAATTTGTCGTGTTTTCTAGTCATCTTGCAGTAGACTATTGTTATTATTTTCTTATCTGTAGAAATATAGCCATTTAAATTTACACTTTCTTGGTGTCTCTATGCAAAATAATGATCAGGTTCAGGAATAAAGCACTGGACCTTTCTCACCCTCCCTCCAATTCAGTTTATATAAGATTTTTTTTCTATTAACGTTTTTCACAGGACATATGCTTCTCTACTGAATAAAGATTTATATTGTGGTTTTCTAGAATAATCTTCAAGAAGGAAAATGTATTTCCTCCCTCACAAATCGCCTTACTCTGCACACACAACAGAGTGATCTGAATAGGAAAAAGAAAAATTAGTGAGGGTATGATCGCTTTACTAGAGAAAACCTACTCTCCTCCTGCGCCAACAAGATGTTATAGGTCAAGTCAAGTAAGGTCAAGTGAGTTCTTGTCATGTCCTGTATCCCTGATTTATTCTGTCAGCTGTTCGCTGTCATGCAGCACGATGGGGCGAATGTCAATACTGAGATAGTATAAAGCGACTGGACACTTTGATTTAAACTAGGGCAGCTCATGTTCACTTGAAACACATACTGAGCCCTGCTGGGTGATTATGGATGTCATGGGGAGTGTGGGATGAACAGTATATTAGCACACATAATTTATGTACAAGACTTTCTTTGCCTTTAAGAATGTAGCCCCTGTGACAGGAAAGTCTCGTGGGTTCCCCTGAGCCCTGTTATCCCCCAACAGACAAGGAGGTACAAAGGAGGCAATGCAGAAAAGCTGGTGCATTAAAACCCAGTGCCTCTCCTCCTAACAAACCTACCCAAGGCCAGAGAGTAAAACAGAAATATAGCTAGGATCTGAAGCCAGAAGGTCCTGTTTGGCAGCTACCTGTCAGCAGAATGAGGTACATGACTTCCTAGCTCGTATGAAACTATGTTTCCATTGAAAAGGCAAAGTATATACGTAGACCGGTGGTGATGGTATTATGCAAGCAAATGACAAGTTTTTTTTTCTTTACTTTTATTGGTAGACTTTTATTTTTGTCAGTCCTTTTATTAGGGATTAGGCATATTTATTTATGCTGATCTTTTTCACTCCTTTTTTAAAAATACGCATTTTCTGTAGGCAGAATGCAAAGTGGAACAGTTGCTGAAAGGGATCTGATGACAATCAGAACATCCTGCACTTTCTTTAAAGCACTACTTTTTAGTGGCCTCATATTTCACAAGCACAGTTTTCAACAGCTCAGGCGTCAAGAGCCTCACTTCAAGTACTAACTGCAGTCATTCATCAGATATGGAGTAGGAGGTACGACAGTTATATGCAATAATTAAATCACTGTCCAAAATTTCGATTTGTTATATTAAGTATATATGAGAACTAGACAGTTATGTATGTGTGTATTTTTATGCAAGAACTTATGCAAAACCAGAATTTAATATAGAGTTCTTTAAGTCTAGTCCCACTGTGGTGCAAAAACACCTGGAAACTAGGTTATTTAGAAGTCAGATTAGCAAGTTATACATCACGGGCAAAGCCATGGCACACATGAATTCAGTGGCAAAACTTCCACTGACACCCGCACATACAACATTTCTCGCTGTGATTATGTTCTGAAGCAGGGTTTAAACAAGAGTGGAATGGAAAAATCAACTTCTACCTGTAATATACTATGCTTTTGCCCAAATTATACCGATCTGGGCCTGCTCAAAGCCCATTACGCTTCCACTTCCCACAGAGTATAGTGACTTTTGCACTGAAGCCTTCAATGCCCAGGTCTGCATTTCTGCATGACCTTTCATGGGAGCTGCAACAGAGAACAAGGTTGGCTTGACACTTTGATAAACACAAAAAGCAGGCATCTTCTTTGTGGATTAAAGAGAAAAGACATGAAAATAACAGGAAACTGTGCTAAAAATTACTTTTGTTTACATATCTGCTAGCACAGATAAAGCAGTATTCCATGGCTCCATTGCTGTGGTGTGTCTCTATAGCGGAAATCTTTGAAGAGAAACCAGAGCCCACCAAGTAACTCAATTTCATTTTGAATTTCAGTTTCAGGGAAGAATTTCCAGTTTCCGTTTCTATTAATTTCCTGAAATATCCCACCATCCATTTCTTTCAGATATCAAAACCATTAAACAACAACATTGAAACTTGAAACTTTGTCCAAGGCAGATCAAAAAAGGCTGAGTCTTTGTGCCAAGTGCCAGTGTTGCTGGGGCACAAAAGGTCATTGCCATTCTAATTTTTAGCTTTGATAGAGAAAATGTTTGATGATCAATATTTAGTGGCCTTCTCTATGGAAGTCTGTATTTCTAGACCTGCTTTTTTTGGTTAGGGTTCCAAACAGCAAAATACTTGGGCATACACATAACCTCAAGCAACTGAGTAATCCCAGTGCTTTGGGATTGAGTGGGAGTCTTGCCATTGAATTTTATAGGAGCATTATCGGACCGTAAGTGCTTTGCTGGTTCAAGGCCAATATTTTCTCAGACTTTAGAGGAAGCCAGATTGGGCCTGATCTCTACACAGCCTCTACTAGAAAGATCAAAATAAAAACAAATGATACTAAGCAACAGGAATGCACATAGCATAGAGGAAAAGATCGCTGAACACAAGACAAGCTGAAGAAGCATTAGTCATTGAAATATCAGTATAGGAGAGAGTGATGGCAGGTTGTTTTCTTCACAATATCCTTCACAACAAGTTTTACACACAGTTTGTCCTTCTCGCAAACAAGCATCTGTCTGACCAAGATTCAAAGAGAATCTACCACAGAGCAAAGGCTACCACAGAGCAAAGGCTGCAGTCTTTCTCCAGCAGAAAGTGCTTATGCTGCAGCAGTTAAAGAACACGCTCTGTGAAATATTGTGTGTACCAATCACCTATTTCATACACCTGTAGCAGCAGTGAGCAGGATCAACCCCAGCTACTGGCACAGTACATAAATAATTGTGGTAACCTCCAGCAGCAGCAGAATGCCATCGTCTTTTTGCTCTTACAATCTGTGCTTGCAGCCAGGGTGAAGGGAGAGAGGAAAGCAGGAGTTGCAGTCACTGCTGAGTGCTGGGCCTCTTCCTTCTCTCAAAGCACCCACGTATCACTCACACAGCAACTCAAGCTACAGTCCAGAAACATCCACATCTGCCCTTAGTGGGAACAGCCTTTCTGGAGCAGCAACAGTCAAGTCTTGAGCCAGCCCTGCCCTAAAACCTCCACAACAGCATGTCAGGGAAGTCACCAGGTCCATATCACAGCACTATTTGGCTTAATATGGCTCTGTTCGAACTGTTTGGTGCTACGGTACTCCCCTCACATTAAGAAATTCTTCCTATGGTAGTAATTAAGCAGATACCCATTTTGTCCAGTCTGTGTATCATTTATACACACTGAAAGCTTGATACATGCTGTGTACAGCCCACTGTAATTTTTAATGTAGCATCTACAACATGGAAACCTAACCACGGCCAGCGATCAGCACAGCTCTTCCAAACCAGCTGAATCTTGCAATAACACAGCCTCTGAAGTCCAAGACTGCTCACTGATATCTTAGATTAGGAACAAAGAAATTTTGTTTCATCTTTTCTAGTAAGGAGGGGCTTTTCCCCAACCCCCAACCCCCCTCCTTGTGGCTGCTTTAGACAATGTCTCTTCAAGTTAAAAAGAAACCAACAGATACCCACTTCAGGTCTGATTCTGTTAAGAGTAATCTAGTCATATGTGTTGCTTACTCCCATTGAAGTTAGTAGCATTATTTTTCTCGGTAGAAGTTATTCCCCTAAAGCCACAAAACCTAGAACCCTGGGTTTCTGCTATATTTCCTTCAGCGGGATAGGCTATGCTGGGAGAACGTTCATTTACTCCTCTCATTCCACTCAACCACACAACTAGCCAAATTTTTTAGGCATATGTATCTTTTTATGAAATACAAACCAACTACCAAATGCTCTGTTGTGCCAAGCCAATTAAAACCAAAGCTCTACAGAGCATATGAACAACTCTGCTCCATGAAAGGCACATACCTTGAATTGCTAACCAGCTCTGGATAGACCAGAGAATGCATTTTAAATGACAATGTCACATGCAGCTTGTGAGCGAGTAAGAAGCTATGCCACTATCATGTCTCTGAAAATAAGCGCTACTGTTTCCCTTAGGCACTTCATGACCTTGTGTGTTGATCTCAGTCCATTTTCCAGGACTGTAAATAAGAGCACTTGGAAAAGCTTTTCTGTTCACACATTTGTAGTTACGAGGGAGAAGTCCTGAATGGAAGCATGGCATCCATCAGGCAAGCACAGCAGGTGGCACAGGACAGAATGCATTAAGCAGATCCTACAACTGGGACTTCTACAGCCTTTTATTATGACAACAACTGACTATATATTTATCAAACAACATTAAATAAAATAAAAAAGTTGTTCCTGTGCACAGTAGTAACCTGGCAAGTTTCCAGTCAACATTTTTACTGTTGGCAACACAAAGAAGTTACTTGCTGGGGTCAAACTGTAGAGAATCTGCAATTACTTTTATCATGTTATCCAGAAGCTCTTTACTAACCTAGAAAGAAACTTTGTTTGGGCACCTGTATACTCCCAGAAAAACTCAGATTTGATCAAAAGAAACTCCTCTACTTAAGCTGAACTGCTTCATTGATAGCATCATAAACATGATGTAATATTTACTTTTGTTCGCTTTTAAGTTTCACAGGTGATATTTTCTTCTTTCTCTATTAATTTGTATTGTTCTGCTCAGGGCTATCCATGCTGAATGACTAAGAAGCAAGTTTACCAAGTGGCTTTTATCAACTACAGATTTTTTTTTTTTTCACATTGTCCACTCTAGTATAATAGGAAAAAAGACTGATAGCATTCTGTCTGGGTGCTGATCTGAACTAACTCTAATGCTAAAGGCAGAAAAGAAGGCACAGGGAACCACAGCTACTCTATCACTTTCACATAAGGAAAGGAAAACCCTGACAGGGAAAATGGCATCACAGAATAACATATGTGCTAAACATACTGCCAGAATGAGGAAGCTCCAAGTCCTGGACACCTGTACCTATTAAAAACACTAATGTAATTATAGCGAGTGCATCACTATTTTTAAAGAAGAACATCCATCGTCCTCATTATTTCCTGGAACCACCTTTAGTAATTTCATGCACATAGAAAAGAAGAAAATATTGAAGCAGAAATAAGAAAATGGAAGACATCCATGATTGTTTCTGTTGCTTCCTTCCTGTAATCTTTATAGATTAGTTCACCTGCATTTTGTTCTCTATATAATCAGTTATAACTCTGTGTGTGCACTTGCAAGGCAAGATGCTGCCTAACCCAGCATACCTTGCAGCTCCCATCCAGTTTCAAGAGGTCAAATGAAACACAGGAGGTGGACCCTTTCTAATGACCTTGTTTCAAACTGCCACAATCTATTTAAAACAAGTATCTTTCTTTTTCCACCACATTGGTCCTCACACTTGGGAACAGCTGACTGCAAGGAATCACAAATCTGCCTTCCTGTCATCCTTCAGGCTCCACTTATAATATTTACTTTTGTGGTGATGTCCACCAGAGCTGACAACAGCAAAGCTCTGAGACTGTAGTTTAGCCCCATCTTCCCTGTTAATCTGCAGCCCAATATTCTCTCCTGTATTTTTACATTAAACCCTTTAAACATGAGGTGTTAACCTGATGGTTGGTAGAACTGAAAAATGAAGATAGCTCACTCTAACAATATACGTTCCCCTCTACACAATATTGAAAGGTTTAATTAAAACACATTATAGCCTGCGAACAGCTCTTATGATCTCAGAAACCTCCCTGAATACAAGAGCCCTTCCAAACTTCACATTAGGGAGGAGGCTTCTCATAGAGGGATAAGAGAAATAAGACCAAAACTCTACAGCTTTTAGATATGATAGAGTACCAAAGAGTGGACATACTAAACCCCCAGAGCCTCATATAACAAAAAAAAATAATTAGACTTAATACTAGAGTACTATTCCTTCTCATCAAAAAAAATAAAAAAATTCAGTGATTTCACCAGGAATTACTCACTCCCTGAAGCTGAAGAAGAGAACCTTTACCAGCAGGAGAATAAGAAATTACACAGATAAGCCGGAGAAAATTCTAAAAATAACGCAAAGGGAGTCGAGAGAGAGTGTTCGAAAGGATTCTTACACATTGCAGAAATAAGGATTTATTTCCTGTAAAGTCTTCTTCTTTATTAATATCCTTACTGGCTAGAAACAGATTTCAGTTCTGCAGTACAGCACAGAAATATGATGGAGAATTATAAAACAGCAAATATGCACTCAATAAAAAGCAGAATTTCAAGTAGGACCCTAAATAGAAGTGGTTTTCGTCTGAATTTCCAGTATGATAGATTTAAATTTTTACCATTACTAAAACCTCAGAAACGTGGCATTTTGTCCCATACTCGGTTACTGGGCAGGAAGAAGGAGATTGCCAGTAACAACACAGAAGAAAGGACGTGGTCTTTTCTTAAACCATCCAGTGTTTGGAGTTTCTTTAGGACTTCCAGCCAAAGTGACTTGTGATATGGAAGGCTTGTCTATCAATGCCATTAGCTTTCTCCATTCTCTCTTGGAAAGAGACCAATAGTCATTTTTAATCCCCACCAAAGACATGTTTTCCTATACAGTCTTTTGAGCTGCCAAACCTAGAGCCAGTCCTTTCTATAGCAACAAAGCACAGTAGGAGTCATGCCTTCTGGAAGCTTGGAAGGGCAGGAAAAGAGATATGCCAGTGTCTCTCTATTTATACCTCTAAAGCCTATGAGGAGACTGGCGGGGCATGAGGACCATAGCCAGCTATGAATTCCTTACAGAGCTAGTATTGCTAGCTACTCTGAACCTAGATTTTAGTGGTTTAGGTAATTGCTACTTAGTAGAAATTACAATTACAACTCCTGTGTTTTGTCAATATTTTGTGACAAATAAATTACGATACACTGGAAGCTAAGGGATCATACATTTTTTTAATAAACATAGATCGCATGGTACTTTCAATTACTTAGTTAAGCCACACAAAAACTAATAATTGAGATATTTTTTTAAAAAATCCAAGTGTTCCATGGTGAAATTACCAGAAAACCATGTAAGAAGCTACCAAGGCTGCCCTCAGATATGGGCAACTAGAGGAGGGCCAGCTGCACTCAATAGAGAAGCACATTTTATACTAACAAAACAATTTAGTATACAAGGAAAAAATAATCATTTGATCAAAATCTGCCTCACATCTGATAAATACTTTTTTTTACACCAAGTTTTTCCCAAATGAGTCAAACAGTTACATGCAATGTTAATAACACACAAATACCAAAAAAAATCAAATTTGTTTCTGAATGTCTAGATGCCAGGAGCTGAAGGGGGGCGAGGGGGGCAAAAAGAAAAAAAAAAAGAAAAAGAAAAAGAGTAGTCCTTTCTAAAGAGAAGAACAACCTTTTTAAATCATGGCTCAACATACAAGTAAGTGAAAGTATGTTTAATGACAAGGAAAATGCTTGCATTTTCTTAAGATAAAAATTTGCTTCTATACCTTTAAAAATAGAAACATTTGTTAGGTAGATTGTTAGAAACACTGAGAAGTGTTTTTAACTTTATTTTTAGATCACATCTTAATTGTTCCCATGGAAAAAAATGTACTTTCAGTACAGTTTCTGAGAAACTTTCAGCAGATATTTCTGTGTCTCTTCTGAGCCAAGTTCTTTTTTTTCTCTTTTCTTGTTTTTTTTTTCTACTTTTTTTTAACTGAAAGGGCCAAATCCTTCTGTGCTGTTACACCAGTCATTATACATCAGGATTTAAATTGCTCTGTTCAGATCTTATCAGATAAAATTTTGCATCTTTGAGTGTAGCAATGTCCTCACCACTTGATTTCAATGGTTTAAACTGTTGCACAAGCTCAGAGAGTTTCTCCTCACATTTCACTGTCTCATTTTACGCTATTAGCTGATACAAGAATGTCTGGTCTTTTCTTTCCTTCTTTGATTTTAATATTATTTCCATTTTTCAGTCTCAGAAACTGAGGTTGTTTTGTGCTTGCAAATGAGCAGTATCCTTACAGATTCAACTGTATGTTATTTTTTGGTGCAACTTGATAATGCAGCCCAGAGCATTCAAATCTAATATTGCACTGCTCCAGTTCCGGGAGCTTGAATCGAAGGTTTACTCCAAGAGGTGTTTTGCAGCTCAAAGCAGCCCCAGGTCTGTATCCATGCCCTCATTTTAGTCCACCCACTGCAAAGAGGACCAACAGTGAAAGGCTAGTGAAAGCTGGTTGTATCTTTTTAAATTGACAAACTTCAGAGGACTTTGAAACAAACCCTCAGCTGAAAAATATTTCTGATTATTTATCAGCAACTTACATTCGTCCTTCATATGCTCACTTTTTAGATATTCTCTGGCAAATACTCGATATATGTTGATTCATAAAGTTCATTTTAACCTTCATATTTCAAACCTAGTTCGGGTCTGCAGAGGATTATCCAGAAGCAAATCATCACGCTTTCTGAAGAGAGCCTGCAAAAGCTGCAATGAATGACCAGCTTGACTCAGCCCTGTGTACAGCCATTATCTTTATAAATTACAATATTGGATGGAAAAATGCTCTAAAAACTTGGTCCTAATCATCCAACTGTTCTATTACATGCCTTTACAAAGTCTACAACTGGTTGCCGCAAATGCAAGAGGAAAAACCCAGCAGTAGACAGATGGAGGCATGATCTACTCATTACAAGGGGTCTCATTCTAGTCCATAATTGTTAGCAAAAATAATAAATAAGATGCTATTTATTACACGATATAGAGTTTTGTCAGCCTAAAGGTTTTTTTTCTTTTTTCTACTTCTGCTTAGTTAGTACCTGGCCTTTACCATCTGCTGAAGGCAGATACGATAGCAAATAACAGATTATCTCCACCAGTATCAGATACAGCTAACTGTTTGATGTTTGAATTGCCTAAAATGTTTTTCTCTGAAGGAAATGATAAATCACAGCCCTCATTTTTCAATACAGCTTCCAAGGCAATAGTTTCCAAACTGTTTTGGACCTTGCCCCACTGTCAACTCCCAAGCATTACTTACATGTCATCAATCACCATTACCATCAAATATTTAGCTGAACTCCCAGGAAAGCATGGTTGTGTTTGCCAGCTTTATGCCATGCCCTCACAGGCCACCATTTGGGCCTCTATCGTCCTAAGAAACAGGTTTATATGCACAGACCACAGTACAGTCAGAGCCATGTCTCCTCTCACCATGTAAGAGGAAGTTCTGAGACACAAAAATTACTATCTTCCTGCAGGTCACATATTAAGGCCAGGGATAAATGAGAGTCCAGCGTTCTGAGGAACTCAATGATCCTCTTTTTCTCTCCTTGCTGGAAAATTAATGACAAAATGCTTTTGTTAATTCAGAGCATGGTACAAAATGTTGAAAAGCATCTAGCAGAAGGAGTCCACCAAGACAGCAATACAAGGATTGAGGTTCATGGAAGACATAAGAAGGGTACATGTTTATACATCTTCCTCTTAACTTCTTGCGTGTAGATGAGGTCATGCAGCATGTGTGCTGGTATTACCCAGCAGAAAGCTCCTGGAAATGCTGGTTTCTCATGGACACCCTGCCACCATGATGAAGCATTTGCCCCCATCACAGTGCTGGTCCTAAATCTCCATGTGTCACAGCCTCCTGCTCCTGCACCCTCTCCCTTGCAGGGCTGCTCTTTTCCCACACACAGGAATGCCGGTAGCCCCAAAGGAGCTGGAAAACAAGGCCTCTGATTCACTTGGCTCCTTGAACACACAACACCTGGGCCAGACTCCACTGTCACCGAAGTCTGAGGGTTTGTGTTTGAATTTTGTAAAAACAAAAGTGAAGCCTGCTGCCTGCTCAAAGGACTCAAACCCTCCTCACGAGACTGGTGGAAAGAAGGAGTGTTTGCATTGTCTGCCTGCTTCATTGTTAAAACCGCAAATTTTGATGCTTCCAAGCTTTGCCCAACAAGTCATACTCCAAACTTAAATATTATGCAAATGCAAGAAGAGAGGAGGCATAGGGAGTTTCTTTCCAGATGACTGGCTGAGGATTTTAAATTTCTGGCCTACAGTCAGCAGAGCATCTACCAATTCATGTGAAGCTGTAAGTGTGTCATCAGGATACCACATGCTTTGATAATTACTCTAGTAGGTATTAAAGTTAATCCTGTGCTGTATAGATCGCTTACAAAACACAATAACTGAACCAGAAATTCTTATGTGAGACAGACATAAAATCAGCGGCTGAAAGTGCCAGCACGTCTCTGACACGTCCGGCGTAAACTGGAACCCAAAATTCCTGCCTAGTGCAGCCGGTCAAGAATCCAACTGTCCTGTGATTATGAAATCTGAGGCATGGCAGAGCAGCTTATGTCAGATCTACTGCATATCCATGAGTCTTAAACCAAGACTTGTGAATATAACCCATGCCCTTCCTGGCTTGTGAGAATGGTCATGAGCAACTGGTGAAATTTCAGACTGAAATAGCTGATGCATCATTTAGAAGACCCAGCTCTTCTTCCTTTAAAGACCAGACACCCCTCCCAGATGCACTGGTCCTACCCAGCTATATTCCCAGCATGAAACCTCTGTTCTGCAGAAAGCCTAGAGAAAGAAAACATTCTAGGCAATCTCAACCTTGCCTCAAGGTAGGACAAAGAGCTAAGTGTGAAGTAGAGGGAAAGATATCCATTCTCCCTACCCTGCTGATCTTTGTTGCTATATCCCTGCAGCAGCTGTCATGTTATCATGATTTCACAATGTTTTCATAATAATTTCACTGTACAAGTGGTGAAGGTCCTGAGAACTATGCTAAGATAGTTTCACTCTTTCCCAATACAAGACATTCTGAACTAAATAAAAACAAATAGCATGTGCTCATCACACCTGTGGATCAGTATTTTCTGTTTTCTTCCTGCATCTTTGTATCGTACTGCATTGAATAGTAAATTTGATGCAGAAGCTGGAGTCTAACACTGAAGAATAGCCAGCACCACATATCAATACAAAATATTAACACTTGCTGCCACAACAGCTGTCTAGATCTTGGACAACACTGACTGAAGAATGGTTTCAACAATGATTAAACGTAGAATTACCCATCCTGAATCATTTGCAGGCATAAAATTTTCATCTTTGCCCAATGATTTCCAATAGATGCCTCCACCGTGCTTGGTTCACCATGCAGTATTCATTAATAAACCTTTCTCTATCCCTGGTTAGGTATAAGAACCTTCCTGTAGTTTCAGATAGAAACTTCAGATTTTAAGAGACATCAAATAGCCCAAAGAGCAAAGTAGCACAAAATGTTAGGAGAGTACCAAGCCTATCTGCGCTATAAAACAGTTCCAACCAACTCCAAGGCCTTGACCATTATCTTTGAGGTATTCTTTTTGCCCACGTCCGACTATATCATAAAATCATGTGGTTGGAAAAGACCTCTGAGATCAAGTCCAGCTGTGCCTATCCCCTTACTAAACCATGTCCCTAAAAACTCATCTATCCACCTCTTAAACACCTCCAGGGATGGTGACCCAATCACCTCCCTGGGCAGCCCGTTCCATAAGGCTATGAGCTAAGAAAAGGTGTAAGAATTTTCAAAGACCAGGAGTAAAATCCTGGGTATATGAATACTCGCTACCCTACACACAAGACACTTTCTCTGGCCTCACCCTCTCTTCACTTAAACACACAGAAATACCTGTAGTTTAAAAAGAAAATCCTTGCTAAAATAAGGCATTTTATAGAAATTGCTTTCCTCATCAAACAAAGTATGAAAGAAACATAACAAAACCTGAAGAGTTCAGAGACATTATGAGATTCTTTGGGTACCACTAAATGGAGGAGACTTTGCCTTAAAATAACATGCCCTAGAGCCAGAGGAGGCAAAGACCAAGCCTGGACTGTTGAGAAGGTTGAGGAGATGGTGAGGACACTGCTATACTGGTAGTGGTCTTTGGAAACAGGGAGAGGAGGCACATCATGGCAGTGGTGAAGCCTGCAAGAAAGGGATGTGTCCTTCCAGAAGGAATCCACATAATGTGTTCTGAATGAGCTGAACCTCTATTCTTAATATCATTAAAAGGATGCAATTCCCAATTTCATATATTGCTTTAAGAACTCAGAGGTTTGGGGTTTTTTTCCTTCTGTGTCATACGCAAAAAGTTGTTCAAACAGTGTTAGAATTTTCTACCAACCTTTGTTTTTGCCTAGCAGTCTTTTTATATTCCCTACCAGTGTTATTTCCACTAGCCTTAGTTATTTTAATCAGGTTCATTATCCTAGTCATTAGACTTGAAGTAGAGATAACTCTCAGTCAGATCTGAGTTATAGTGTCAGTAAAATTAAATTATTATTAATAATATTAACAGTTAAATTAGCCCTAAAAAACAGTTAAATTGAGGTTAAAACCAAAGCAAATAGACAAATTATCAGGAACACTGGAATTAAATACCCATTTTGGTTAGATTGTCAAACTGAGATGGCAGGGAATAAATCTTCATAAATCTTAAACAGGAAGTTAAGAGAAGTTGTTATGTAGGTACTCACAAATCATACGAGCAAATTTTTGCCTGCAGCAGTAAAATCAAAATTCAGCTGGGTGCACATTCTATTGCTGGAACCAAATTACTGTTTATGTTTAGATCACAATCTCAAGACCAGCAAAGGCTTCCTCCCTACATTTGTGTTATATGAAGGCTAATCTGTTTCCTTCTACCTCCCTCAGAAATTATAGGCTTCAACAGGGCAATTTTGAAGGAAAAGTCTAGCAGTTTGCTCTCCCGGATGTATGTGTATATGTATAGAGATATATATACACACATATATAAATAGATGACAGCTCAATTTCTCTGGAACCCTTCACAAAATGGGACATGAAGACTTCAGTCTCAGATTTAGTCTATAGAATTTTAAGAGATTGACTTTGGTTCCTGTGTAAGGTTTTGCAGGAATTCATAGGCACAGGCCAGCATCAAGCCAGTTAGACTCATCAACCTTCCTGGAACAAGTTGCAATTCTGAAAGACCAGGCATTAACCCCACCCTTTGGGCCTCAGCTGGTGTCTCCACAGTTGGTCTCCCCATAGCATCTCTGCTGGAGGCTCCTGGCAGTGTGACACTTGTCTTTGATTGAGACAAGAAGTGTACAATCTAGGCTGTTCAGTATATGATGCTGAGCCAGAAGTCTCCCTAAAGTAGTACCTGCAATTAAAATAAATACAGTCATAGTAATAAAAAGGAACATGTGAGGCCACCTCTGAATCCTCCTCTCTGGAACACATGGTCAGAGCATATCTTTGGTATTACCAACATTTAGCAGAGTTTCCAAAATGCCATAAAGAAGCCAAAAATACTTCTCAAGGCGAACAGATCACAAAGGTACAGTAAGAGTGGATCAGAACAAGTCTGGATCCTTGCAATCCGGCACTACCCACCTGGGCCCTCTTTCTCTGTAGCACAGGGCAACTGGGAATGGGCAATTGCTCCCATTCCCTGCTCCCAAGCTTCTCAGAAGCGATTAAAATACAAGTTCTCATCTTCAGCATTTTATTGCTTCTCTTTCACGGAAAGGATATGGAAAACTAGCTTTAAAACCACCAGGAGGCATTATATGGGAAGGTTTAAAAACCTTCTTCATCTCCAACATCAAATCTCATTCTTCTGCTTACTTTCTAACCTGCCTGAAAGATATGTCCCACAAAAAAAGTGAAAACCCAAAGACAAAGACGAGAAAGGAGACAGGGGATTTTTCAATGATACATTGGTGGAGCTGTACAGAATCACAGAACAGTTTGGGTTTGAAGGAACTTTTGAAGTGGAGCTGTACAGAATCACAGAACAGTTTGGGTTTGAAGGAACTTTTGAAGATCACCCAGTCCACTCACCCTGCCACAGACAGGGACATCTTCAACTAGATCAGACTGCTCAAATCCTCATCCAGTCTGACCTCAGACACTTCCAGTTATGGGGCACCTACAGCCTCTTTGGGCCATCTGTTCTAGTGTTTCACCACCTCATTATAAAAAGCTTCTTCCTTATATCCAATCTAAACCTATGCAATTCCAGTTTAAAAATATTGTCTTTTGTGGTGTCACTACTGGCCCTGGTAAAAAGCCTCCACCTCTCTTACAAGCTCCTTGTGCTGGCTGAAGAGCAACTCAGCCACTCCAGTTTTGCCCCTTAGATTTTTATAAAGTAAATGATTATTTGCCACCTAGCCACAACTCCTCTCCTGCATAGATATGACTACATACGTCCTGTTCCACTCATGCACCACTCCAAAAGCCGTCCAAGATGTGATTCATATCATCTCACAGGGTTTGTTTTTGTTTTTTTTTTAAATTCCTGGCCACATTTACCATGGGAAGCCTGTTTGTCTTCAGGCCATGAAAAACTTCTTCTACCTTACGCATTTTTAAATGGTATCCCTGCCTGACTTTCAGAAACAATAGCAATTGTGGAAGAGTTTTTAATGACATTCACTTCATTAAGCTGCTTCATAGGAAAAACAGTTTGGCAAAAATAAGCACCAAGTGGAAAACAGATGCTTAAATTTGTTGGTCAGTTCCTCGACCTTCTATGGCTCTAGTAAAAGGTGTGCAGTCATTACAGTCAGCCATGTGCTTTGTAATACTGGGTTTCTGTATCAGTCCCACACAACCAGCTGCACCAGGTTTTTCTATTACTTTTCAAATCAGAGACCAAATTTACCATTCTCAAGACAAAACACATACTATCCTGAATTAGTCATGGGGCAGATCCACTGGAGACTTATCTCCAGCTTGTCCTAAAGTTGAAAATCATGAATATTCTACAAGCTTTGCTCATTATAAATGAGCAGTTCTCCAAGGACCACTATTGTTTTTCAGGGTGATTTTCTAGTAGGCCTATAATTTCATTAGCACATAGAGATGACGTCAGAGAAGTGAAATCACTCCTAAAGGGTAGTACAGCCTGCTAGTATCCCTCTTCCCCAACTCTTGGTCCATTCAAATGAGTTTTGCATAAAGAGGGAAGTGAGTCAGAAAAGATTCATTTTCCATGGCAACTGATGCTGGAAAAGCATCAATGAAATTATGACCACATCAATCACTGTTCACTCCCCAAAGCAGATGCAGGCAGAGGCAAACTCCTCTGCCCTGGAGGATCTCCTGGTACAGGACTTCACAGGAGGATGTAGTATTGATCTGACAGCGTGAAGCCCTCTACTCTGGCCAGCTTTAGTTTTACCCTCTTTATCTTTTGAAGGGGAAGAGGAAATACCCAGCTGGCCTGTCGGTATAGCAGAGGGACCTGCTTACCATGCAGGAAGGACTCCTTCATGAAGCCATGTCACACATACCTTCTTCGAAACATCGTTTTAGTTGCATCCTTCTGCATAAATTAAATAAAATGCTACACAAATACTTCCTACACTACCACATTTATAACCAAAAATATAACTTACTATTTGAACATGAAATTTTAGATCTTGTACTCAGCATATATTAGAACATACAGCTCTGTGTATTTATATCATTTTCTTGATTCACAGATGAGTGACAATTTCTCAGAATTTTATTTTTAGTGAAAAGAGAAGCACATAGGTGATTTATATGGGTCTGTAGGTTACAACAAGCCTTTCAGGACTTTTGCAAGAATTATCAAATAATTATTTTTGTTATATGCCCATAATTAAGAGTTTAGGGGCAGAACTGAAGTCGACACTGGCTGCCCAGTAAATAGAGCAACTGCTTTGTTTATGCCAAAAGAAGATCTGCCATTTCTTTATGGCTAGATACAAGGAAAGAGTGGATGAGGGCCTGGTAGATCTTTGTAGACTTTCAGTCCTGACAAATGACACAACAGTCAGTATCTAGAGAAGATGAAGTAATGAAATCATCACTAGTACTAAAATTGCAAACACAGGGTGCATAGACTGAGGACACCACGAGAGGAGCACTTACTCAGCTCACACAGGTCTTCTCTATATCTTTGCTTTCCAAGCTACACTTGGCTGTGGTCTTAAACTCATTTCTGCTGTTACCAATTTAATGGAGTTGTCCTTTGTCTCCCAGCTCAGTTCTTTAATTAGCCTTGTTCATAATCTACGATCTGTCACTCCTCCTTTTAATTCCTGATCTGACATGGTTATTACTAGAAAAAATTTTCATTCCATGATGGGAAATTGCACAATTGTTCACATCATTTACCTAGGGAATTCCAGCAGCCCAAAATTAAAGGATCAGACTCTGACACTAGCTAAACTTACATAAGCTTGGAATAACTCCCCTGATTTGAGGGTAATTTCCCTGGATTTACATTGGTACAAGTAAGAAAAATCTGGCCCAGGGTTTCTATTCCTTCACTCACTTTAGTCTTCACACAACCCTGAATGCGAATAATTTGGCTAAAACTTGAGAGAGCCTTTTTCATAGAGGCTAGAACAGCATGGTCTTTTCCAGATTTGGAACATCAGCTGTCCCAGGAAACTTCTATTGGCTGAAGCAATTTAAGCCTCCGGACTAAATTCCCATTAGTAACGTAAAGCTGCTCCTAAAATGTTGTCAGAATTTTTAACAAGTTCTAGGTGTGTGAGAAACTTCAAAATCATCATATTACTACTGATTTGGGCTACAAGTCTCATTTGTAAACTAACACAGCTATACACTGGCTGTAAATTACTGCAGTATCCTCCCCTTTGAGGGCCATTTACACACTCCAGAGGGTCATAAAGTGGCTTTGCTGTAAATAAGAATCAGGCACTTTATGTTTAGCATTTCTTTTGCTGTTTATTATCAGTAAGTCTCTGTAATGCAGAGATTTCATCCTGTGGATAAGATGCATATGCTTGTTGACAGTCTTCTGCTTTTGAGGCTTTTGTCCTCTGGTGACTCTGTCTCGGGGCGTGCTACTCCAGCAGCAGCACCAGGGGAATGCACCACCAGCCTTGCCTTGCGGTTCATTGTCACACACAGTTTTCCCCAGAGCACCAGCAATTTTCCTGCAGCAATGACCACAGATATCAAGAAGTTTTGTGTTATGGATCACTATCTGTAGCAGACTCAGTAATTCTGCACAATCAAATGCCACTGAAGCCAGTGGGAGCACCATCAGGCTTTAGGTCAGCAAAGTTTAGGCAGCAGCTCATTCATCCAGCTATATTACATAAGGCATTGTGGCTGCGCTTCACTGTGTGCTGGGTGATAGTCCCTGTAGGAGAACTATTTTTTATTTGAAGTACTTTGAAATCAGTGGAAAACTGGTGACACCCTGCAATTTTTAATTTAGCTGACTGGCACAGGCATCTTCAGAGTTTAAATCAAGAAACTTACTGTAGCTGAAACTATCTAAACCCAGATCCATCAACAGGGTAATATCTTTTTTAGCTTGCTGCCTGAGGGCACATAACTGACATTTTGTATATATAAAGTATTGGCGTTCCTCATATGCCAAAGTTTAAACCACAGAAAGAATCTTCTGACAGATTATAACAGAAGCTCCCCAGAGGCAGCTGAAACTGTCTGTTATCTGTGCGTGCCTGTGTTGACTACAAGTTACACATAGACTGCACTCCAGCATCCAGCAAGCGAAGGCACAATGCCAGCCTTATCCTTGCAGCACATTGGAGCATGAGCTCCCACCAGCATCAGGGCCGCTTTCCCACACGTGTTAAGGGAAGAGCTGCCCTCTGCAAAACCCAACAGCATCTGCACGGAAAGCACCCTGTATTCCCCATCATAGCTCTGGAGGGCCACTGTGCCACTCCAGCCACTAGATAAAAGGAACTAGGAGTGTACAGAGACAGGAAGATACCATGTTGGGTTTTCTAAGAAATTACTTTAAAGGGTTAAGTATTAGAAAAGGGTAGAAAGTTGGTGAAGCGTCTTGCACAGAAAATACCAATAAAACTGTTCCTAATCCCTTACATGGGATTTTTTTTTCAACCTAAGACAGCCAAGAACCTAGGAGGAGGGGAATTTTTCATTTATACTGGTTTCTCATGGCGGCTTGAATGAGGTCTCTTCAGTATCTAATGTTTGTTTCTCAAATCCTCACTTCACTTGTAAAGCTAGAATGCAAATAATAAAAGCTACCAGAGAGAGCAGTGTTTATCTTCGTGTCAGTTTTTATAGAAAAACTTGAACGTCTGTTTGCAGTAGTAAGTTTTATGATTTTAATTATGAGAAAGTTAGTCAATGTAGTGGGGCATTTTGGCTTTTCCATTTAAAGTCTCAGGAGACAAAAAGGAGCAGAATTTATCTGTTTAACTATGCCTTTCTCCCAAAGTTAAAATCATAACACTTTAGAACAAGTATATATTAAGCCTTTTCTACACAGCTTAGTAAGCCATACCAAAGCCTACACTACTGTTCTTATGGAAAAAAAAAAAGGAGTCTTAAATTCAGGATAATTGTAACCTTAGATACATTGTAAGTTTTATTTGCATTTTCAGTCAGGTTTATTGTCAAGGAAGGTTTGCCACCACATAACCCACTCACGTTCTTGGCTCACAATCAGCCACTGCAGGTAAAGCAGTTAAGCATGTGCAAAAGCTAAGCACATTCAGTGGGCCAAAGATAAATAAAATAAATAATAAATAAATAAATTAAATAAATAAATAATAAAAAAGATAACACCTATGTTTGTGTTTTACTCCCTTTCTGTAGTATTTACCAGATTCATCCTTCTTTGCAAAGACTTTGTTTCCAGTGTTATGAGAAATTGACACTGAGAAATTCCTGCCTCACCTACCAGATTTCCATATTCCGGTCAAACACTGCAGGAGTATGCGATAATTTTTTCTATAGGTGTATATACTCACATGGAATAATTTACCCAGTTAAGCCAGCCAGCATTTTTTCTATTGTTCAAAGCTACCATTCTGTTTCCTGCCTGTTCCAGTATTACATAGCTGCTCCCCTTCCTCTGCAAACATTAAGTTCATCTTGAGGGTAGGCTCAAGTGGTTGACCTATAACAAAGTAAACACATGTAGCTCAATCACATGAGCTCAACACATGCTTTAGTGAGGTTGCTTGACAGTCTGGGGTCTGTGAAAGCGAATGTGTAGCTGTAGCAGCGCAGGCTGCTCCAGAGGGGAATAGTTTACATGAAGGCAAAGCAGAGTTTAGATTAATATCCTGTGGTACAGAGATGTTGCAACCTTGGCCATGATCACTTGCAGAGCTTCGTTTCACAGCCTCCAGGGTGGTAAAACCCACACTGTCTCTTCAGCAGAGCACATCCCCCTGCCCATCAGCAGTCTGCCCTGACACTTGCTGTCGTGGGCTGTCTCCTGCTCTAGCCAGGCTCTCAGCAGCAACAACGTTAGGCACATTAGAGAATGAAAAAAGAAAATGTCGAGTGGCTGATCAGAGTATTATCCCCTGTTTTCCCACAGTGATGAAGAGGACATTTCTCAGGTCCCAGTAGGAAACATACAAACATAATTTTACCTTTACATTGACTCAGGAGCGATATCACTCAAATATCAGAAATTTTAATAGAAAGGACTGATGAGCCCCAGTAACATTTCTCTAACTAGATTAGACATTTTCTGCCCTGGCCTCCAGTTCCACCTCATACTCAATCCGTCTGCATCATCCTTATGTCTCTTCACTTCTCTGCATGGCACACCATCTCCTGGCAAGCTCCCTTCCCACCTTCCAGTCAAGCCTCTCCCACCTTGCTTTTCCCCACTCCAGCTGGACAGAAACAAAACAAACACAGTGTTTGCAGCCATGGAGTGGTTGTCTCCACCAGCTCATCCTCTTACCTGTTTTCTCTCAGCCTATGTCTATCTGCAGCTTTTAGGC
Organism: Tapera naevia; assembly: GCA_033556795.1. Lineage (NCBI taxonomy): Eukaryota > Metazoa > Chordata > Aves > Cuculiformes > Neomorphidae > Tapera > Tapera naevia. The sequence continues at coordinate 1,111,699 of JAUMJJ010000209.1, read as the reverse complement.
CATGTTTCAAAATCATCATTTAGCTTTCATATATTTTGGAGCTTTTAATTTGTGAAAGTGAAAAAATATCTGCCCTCACCACCACAGAAATAGCATGAAAAGATGATAGATAACACTAAAATTGTGTCTGCATCTAATTAAGTGATAAATTTTCAGGCACTGGCTTCCCCCATCGTGGAGAGCAAACCTAGCACACATCATTCATTTCCTGCATGGTCAGTATGGTGTCTAAGCACTCCAAGCTTTGGCTACAGAAAAGGATTTACTCCAAGATATTTGCAAATGAAGGTGCAAATTACTAGCTGCAGAACTACCTCTGCATTTCTGTATGGCAGAAAGGCCATATAACTGCTCAAGTCAGGCTAAAATTTTGGTCCCAGTAATTCAACAGCTGCATATAAGTGATGACTGGACCTCTGGTAAACTTGGAAGAGGAAAAGGTCAGTCCTCTATATGAAATAATTATTCTCTGCATGCAGAAAACAGCTCCTTTCAGCATCTAGAACCATTAATACATGTCTGAAAAAGGGTTCTTTCTAGTATATGGTGTTGATGAAAATGCAGATGTTAACACTGCTCATATCTAAACACAACTTCTTTTTATTTTTCATTTCTCCTTTGCTCCTGCTCACTTTTACTACAATGTAAAATGATTGATTACAATATAATGATTGCTGGTGGTGTAATATTTCAAACCTACCAGAACTTAAGATTTATACTCATAACAGAATCTCAACAACTGCATTTTAAACCCAGAATTTATCTGGCAGAAAAACTTGATATGAACCAATGGTTAACCTCCACAGTGAATATCCAGAACTCCAGCTTCTCCAGTATGCCTTTCAGTGCCAGCACTCAAGGTCTAACTGGTAACTCCTAAAATCTAACAAGTTCTCCATTATAACACACACGAAAAATATATTTCTGCTAAATACATATAAGTAGACTACATCCTAATAAGCAGCTAGAGTCCATCTTTTTCACTCTCTTCATACAGTTCCTAGTGTAGGAGAAACCTGGCCCATAATGACATGTCCTGCGCACTTCCTACATAGAAAATGGAGGTGATGTTGCCTCCCAGAGCAGCAGGGCATGGCAGCTTCTCTCATGCCCTTCAGGTGCTGTTTATTCCTGCTGTCAACACCACCAGTGGCATGTGTACAGTGCAACTGAAAATGTTTTGATCTTGTTGCAGAATGAATAAACAAACTCACTGGACTGGGACCAGCCCTATACATCTCTTCTTGAGAAGATCCATCCTGCATCTTCCATGGCATTGCCGGTGGGAGCTTGGCTACTCCTGTGTATTTTTGGGGGCAGGGGGCACAAGTATGTGAGTGCATGCATTATTCTGGCCCTTAAATACAGAACGTTCAGCAATCCATATTGCCACTAGAAACATAAACGTTGCATTTCTAATAGTCTGAACTCAATCAGAGCTAAAGATCGGTTTGCATCAGGTTTTGTATGTAATGATCAAAACTAAGTGCTCAAAAATGTGTCTCATCCAAATGAACACATTTAGTCCAGCAGGTTTATTTCACAGTAGTGATGATTTGAAAGCATGTAAGCATGATAGTTACTGTCCTGTACTGAAGAAAACCAAAACCCAAGTGCTATCTGGAGGAGTTTTCAGGATTTTATCACCCACAAAAAAGAAGCCAAACATTCTTTTAAAGAAATTGTCCTTAAAAATAGAAAAGCTATTTTAACCAAGCTGCTGGACTGCTCTAACTTGTCACCTGTGCCCAGCAACGGAACACTTTTTTCCTTTAATAGAATAGTTTCTTAAAACATCCCAATCATAAGTGACCTTCGTTTTTTAAGCAGAACACAAGGGAACAGTTTAATCCTGCTCCTCTTCAGGTCAGTGGGAAACCTGCCACCCTTTCCAACACAGGGTGCCTCAGCCCGCAACACACACAGGGCTCTGCCCTGCAAAGCCATTTCACCCTCCACCAAAGTTCGTGGACGAGGGGGGCACTCAGCCCTTCTGAGTATCACAGCTAAGAGATGCTTTCCAAATGATCCACAAAAGAATAACTCGGCACGTAGTGGCCAGCTGACAGATGAGAACACTGTGGGAATGAAGCTTTGAGTTTTGATTTAAACAGTACAAGGGCAGCAGTATCTCTGTCACCTTTGGGCAGGGACTTTCATGGATAAAGTAGCAGCTGCCCAGTCTGCATAAATTTATGAACTAGTGAGACAAGTAGGCTGCTATCTGCTGGCCCTTTGGAGGGTGAAAGCTGTGACCACATTACACAGAGAGAGAAAGAGCTCATGTTCAGACATTGAAGGGCTTCATAGAATAAGCACAAAGGAAATTACTTCAAAGAAAATACTGAATGTAAGCAAAGTAGTAGGATACTACTCACTAGCTGCTGGTAGACCCTGGACACATGTGCAAAACAAATCATAGAAACTTTTTAGATGCAGTAAACCAGCATGAGTGGCATCACATTTAAAAGTGGATAGAAACAAAGTTTGTTGTCAGAAAAAAGGGCACTGGCAAAATAAACAACTTTTCATTAACTTGCATCAGTCTCAGGAAAATCACCATTAAAAAGTCTAACATACTTTGTTATCGGCTGCAAGAACCCTTTTATTTTGCTTTGAATTTTAGTTTACTTGCTTTGTTATTTGTGTTTTATTGTGATATTTTTGTGCACAAATTACTACTTAAATCTCCTAATGCAATAGCTAGAAGATGTAATGCTTACTTCACTTTTTAAAATTGCCAAATACTAATATAATCTAAAGATAGCTAATCAAAAAGTTAAGGAAGGAGCTTCAGCCATCTCAATTTATTTCAATTTATTTTGACATATCCAGGCAAGAAAAATACATAGTTAAATATTTCAAATGGGAGAACTGCAGGTCCAGGAGACATTGTCCGAGTATTTCTAAAAATGTTAAAGTCAGAGTTCATCTCAGGAAGAAACAATGACTCAAACATTAAATCTTGCTCCTGCAACTATGCTCTTCTGATAAAGGTACTTAAGAAACAACATCAAGCAGACAGAATGGGCAAAAAGGAGAGCAGATCCTCAGGCAATTGCTGGAGATGTAACCTAGAGTAAGCTTCATCTAGTCCCTGGCTGCAGCATAGAGAAAGAATAAGAATTTTAAAACAAAACAATGACACAGATGCTCATGAATAACATCTAATACCACACCAAAGCACAGAATTTTCCTGGGTGAAGCATACAAATATCTAAAAGCAGAAGGCAAGAAGATGGCACAATAGCCTGAGAAGTGACCCCCAAAGGAGACCCGGAGAGCTATCTGGGGGAATGAAGGGGCTCAGGTGAGCAAAGACCATTAGCTAAGAAGCTACAAGCTTCTGGGGATCCCCACAGACAGGGCAACAAGGAAATCACCTTCCCAACACATAGAAAGCCCTAGACCATGAGGAAATACAACACAGCAAACAGCAGACTGCTTGTCTGAACAGTCTCAGGTTCCTCAGGCTGTCAGAGTCTAAACCTAGCCCTATGAGACTCTGATTTTCCACATCTCTTAATGCTCCACTACAGAGCTATTCTGCACGCAGAGGCTTATTGTTAGGTCTCTTCAAGTAAAACACCAGAAATTCAGCTGCTTACCATATTTTCCAGCAGAATTTAGTATTATTATTAACAACCACAGATGACAGCAAAAATTTTCCTATTTTTCAGATAATTTCCAAAAACTAATCAGCTATTTCAGTCAGATCATTACCTTTGTAGGAATTCTGTATCTTCACAGGCTGGCAGAAACACAAAAATATCTTTCATGGATTGCATTGAAGCTTGCTAAAAGTACTTATGCCAAGTTAACTCCAAGTCTTGCAGGAAAACTGATATAGCTGTGGTGAAGCCAAGGGGGCGGGCTACTTCCATGTGTTTCCCGTTTCCTAGTTAGCATAAGCCACGGCAGATGCACAGAGAGCAGACATAGAAATTACACAGGGCTTGTTTCAGCTTTGATGGTTGTACAGCCAGTTATTGGGACCACAGCTGTTGAAAGCTGAAGATATTTTGCTTCCCAGTGCCCATCAGACAGGCGCTGACATCCAAGAAATCCTACCTAAGGGACTGCATGCTCATAACACCACTGTTAGCATTTGTCTTCTAAGGCAGCATCAGCTCAGCAGAATGCATTAAACTTGGTGATTCTTAAATATTCACTGCTGTGCTCAAAGCCTATGCCCTTGTGTTTTCCCATGCACCTGTGCTGCATTTCCCCTGCTGCGAGGAAACACACTAACATCCATGCTTCTCTCCCTAGGCTACATCATCTTCTGTGAGAAGCTGCCTGCAAACTTTCCGCCAAGAAAACCTGGCAAAATCAAGGCCACAAGAACAACAACTAAGTCCCATCTGGCTATTGTGCTCTGAGGAATTATGGAGGAAGGAATATCTATAAGTTGCACATGAGCGTTCAGTGTACGCACACAACTGCTGGACAAGAGGAACACTCATCCCAGGGCACTGTTTGGGTAGAGTGGAAGGAAAAAGTGAGGCCAGAAATATCTCAGAAATAAGGTGGGCAAGCCATTCCGGCAGCAGCAGCTGCACGGAAGGAGCCAGTGGAGGGCTTTCAGGAGCACATGGCACTGTGGGTCAAGTAGGTGTTTCCATACAGATGTGTTTACCAGCCAGCCCAGGAAACTGAGCAAATGCTTCACGTGAAAATACACCTCTCACTGCCCCTAACAATGCATATCCAAGCATTGGAAAAGTAGGTCCTCTCTCCCTTATTCCCATCATATAGACCTGTTCCCACCCAAGCTTGTTTTGCAAAGATGCCTCTTAAGAGGCTGGTCATCTCTAGTTTCCTCTAATACTGATGAAGAGACATAGAGCTGCTCCTCGTCTCTCAGCTGAGCCCTCTGGAGAGGCTGTACCCTCATGAAACTACAGAACAAAACTGTGGCAAATTGGCTTCCTATTTGGGCACCCAAGCTGCCTGCCAGAAATTAAGTGCAAGAGGGCTAACCCACAGTCCCTCTCTCTCTTTCAACCCCTTTCAGTGGGCTTTTCCCAAAATAAGGTAACAAAGAGGCAGAAGGTAGTCCAAGAGTCTGTGTGTGCCTACTCCCATTCCCCTCACCCCTCTCTACCACCAAATAAACACAGAAAAAATATCAAAGCTGTAGCCACCTTTGATACAAAGTGGGGAACATTGTAAGGACTGTTGGAATTCCCATAAAGAGAACAGAGATTAAATGATATGTTTAGAGGATTCACTACCAAACAGCTGAGTTGGTTTGAGGCATGTTTGTTTTGTTTTGGAGGTAGCAGGTCAGGAGTTTTGTGAGGGTTTTTTTTTGTTTTGTTTTTCTCTGGTATCTTACATTGTTGTTTTGGAGGTTTCTTTTAAATGATTGCTTCCTCTTACATTGCCAGTGGAAAGGTAAGTGCTGGAGCCGTAAGGAGAGAGAACCCATGACTGGTACCTTCACCATTCGCTCCCATGATCCTACAAGTGGGTGTCCTCTGGTTGCACACCTGCTGGCTGCCAGCACCAATGCACAAGCCCTTCGTCGCCCTGCTGAGAGCATCATCAAAGGCTGAAGACTGGTTGGCTGAGGAGGAGAGAGCAGTTCTAGGAACAGAAGAGAACCTCAAAAGGCAAGGTTGAGGAGCAAGGCAACGCAAGGGTCACTAATTGTGGGCAGGAAGTGCTGCTTGCAGAATCGGGAGAGAGTGAAACAGGGAAGGCTGCAGTATGGAAAGGCAGCTTCTGTGGCCATCCTGAAACAGTCAGACAAGTGTGAAGGAGTATCAAAGGAGCCAAACATCACTGAAAGTTTTGTGTCCTTTGGTCATCAAAACATGAAGATTCCTTAATTGCAGGAACAGATAGTTTGATATCTTGGGAATGTCTCTGAAGTAAGAAATCTCTTTATGTTTTGAGGTAACCTGACTACATGTTAAAAAGCCACCTTAATAAAGGCCTCCCCGGATTTTTTTCTCATGAGTTGTATTGTTCTGACATCTGATCACCATCTATGTCACCAATATAGCAAAGGACTGGTTTGGGTTTTTTTTCCTGAGTCAAAGGAAGTGTCTTACTATATAGGTTCATCCCCCCTCTAAAAACGTAAGTTTGGCTTTAAAACACCAACAAAATATAATTGATTCCTTGAACCAACAACCTTTAACAGCTCCCACCATTATATCATATGCTCTTCCTGAGGACACCTGCCAGTTTTTCCCTGGCTCCTTTCTAAATGTCCCAAAAGAAAAACACAAAGGGAAACATAATGAAGGCAGGCTTTGGGGAAACTCCCCTTTACCCATTCCCAGAAAAGTGAATTCCTTGGGATGTTAGCTAATAATGATATAATCCTAACTCCTGCTCAAGAGTGACTTTCTTCTTTCAAAAATAAATAATATCTTCTTGTTTCCATTTCTAACTTCCATTCTCCCAACAAAACCAGAAGTTAACAAAAACCTGATACAGTGCCTCAGAGAGTACAGGCGAGATTTTATCAAACTAGAGATGTTGGGAAAGGATCTGGAAGAGCGGGAATGGGAATGAGGGGGTGACTTGACCCAAGGCAACAATCATTCTCCGTGGGAAATAGCTTTTGATATTGGAATTATCCCCCATCCAGCAGCACCACACTGACTGTGATCCCAACAGTCCCTCAGGAAATCACCACAATGAACCCAATGGAAATATTGCTGGAATAAGAACAACAGACACAGTTCCCAATATTGATTTTGTATTGCCTTTCATGGCCCTAAGGCAGCACATACCTGGAAACATTTGTAGCAATTGCCAATAGTTATCCTTGAAGGCTTGTAGCATCCTACCATCCCAAGATAAACACTTATTTTTTTAAGAAGCTGTGTTGCAAATTATAACATACCTGACATTTCTTTCCAGCCTCAAAATGACTGATTGTATCCTTCCTGTGAATATGGGAATTTTTCACACCTTCCCTCATTTGTTCCCCTTTACATTCCTAAATGATTGCACTCTATTGCAGTTTGCCAATTAATACTGTCTATTTTTTTACTTAGCCTGCACAACAGCACCATGAATATAACTCCATGCTGAGACATTTAAAGACCTAGGAACCAATTCACCAAGAAGCTGACATGTGTCTAAGAATGCTAATTATTCCTGGCTCAAAGTCAATGTTTCACTGCTTTGCTGAATTGAGGCGCTAAACATAATCTTCCAATGAACTTCCTTGAAGATCACATACATCATTGCACTTCAGAGGCTTACTAACTATGGAGAGCTCAGAGATGTAGGCATGGTACAGTACCCCACGCTTTTCCTTGCTAAAGGAGATAGAGGTCTACGCACAATCCACGCAAATACTTCACAAAAATCAAAGCAAAAGTGACTGGCTCCTACTGAATGACTTTAAAAGGAGTTTGGTATAAATAAAATGTGTCAGTTTTAATTTTTGTCCCAGATTACAGCCTCCAGTTTTCAGAACTTCTTCCCAAACTGCTGAAGATTTTCAGATGGGTGAGTTCACAGCTCTATTAATCATTGTTATACCTATTTTGCATGTAAGCTGTTTCCTCTGAATTTGTAACAAGTCATAATTCTTCTGCTCTGTGAAAGTATATTCATGAATGTCTCTTTCCGAACACAGAAACCAAATAAATGTTTCTAGTTTCACTAACAGTGAAATTTTCCCAATGTAAGCCAGCATGTTGAAGCATTACAAACTGATGGTCAGCACACATTATAACTGTTGTATGTAAAAAAATGTAAAACACTGAGAGAAAAACTATTGTTTAATTGTCTCTACATGACAAAGCATCCATAAGCAAGGAGCAGAAGATCTACAGCCCAGTTGTTCTCATAAACAATCTCAATTACAATGCGGCTCTGCTCACCCTAACAGAAACATCTGCCTAAGCACCAGGCTAAGGATAACCACCGCTCTCCGACATTCCAGTGGTTTACAAGGACAATGCAGTTACAGCTGCAAATCTGCCGCAAGTAAACAGCTGAATACACTGCTGAATGTATCACAGTCATTCAGACTGCTAAGATGCTTCTTCTTAGGCTTAGCAACAGGCCAAGAAGGATGTTCATCCAAAACAACCAAGCTTCTGCTACATATCTTGTAAAATTTTATGGTTTATTTTCTTTGTTTGTTTTTTTTTTTTTTAACCAGCTTGGTCTGGCAGAAGTCAAGTTGACTAAAATAATGAATACTTCCAAATGATATTCCTTACGTCTTACACTGACATTTGACAGAAGAATACAAATTCAGAAATACTGAAAAAAAATCTTGAAAGAGAGAACCCAAATGGAAAACCTCATCACTTTAGCAAAATGTCACTTCTTGCTCTGGTTGTCCTTCTGCATGGCTCACTCCTCTTGGCTGCTTTCAGCACAGATTAGTGACCTTTAACCCTGACAAATATGTTGCCCTCATGCTTTTATGATCTTCTAATCTCTCAGAAGGTGACACATTCTGAGATTAGAGTAAATACACCGGCATCCTAGTGGCAGCATAGTACAGATGCAGCTGTGAAGAATACCAATTAAAACAGTAGCAGCATGTGACAGCTGTTTACAATTACTTTTAATTAACAAGTATTAAACATTCTGTTATTTGCTCCTCTTTGAAATACAAAACTAGAATAGGTCTTGAGTTAATAATTCCTTAGTCCTTTGAGTAGATGTCTGCTACAGAACTACTGCAGGGTAGACTTTAGCAGAAAAGATTTACATGATCTGGTAGTATTTCCCTGAAAAATGCCTCCTACAGGATAAAGGAATTTCGACCATGGGGGGAATTTGAGCACAGGACACTGCCCAGATTAACCTTTAAACACAATTTGCTTACAGTGGTTCCTCATCACATACACATATACAAGTTAAACAATACAAGTAGGTATCTACAATAAAGTTCTGCAAACATCTAGCAAAAAAGACGCAAAATTAAGGTTGCTTTTAAGCCCCATTTGCCACGTCTCAGATAAATTTTAGGAACAGGGTGTCTTCTCTCCTTTTCACACCACAACATGAGATGAGCCCCCACTTAGGACTTGTTTTCATTGTACAGGGAGGTCTCTCTGGAGCAGGTGGAGACATGCTGGCTGTACTTCTCCTGGAAAAATAAACACTGCCAGAGATGTTGCCAGGCCCAATTGTCGATGCTATCGCACTGGGAGAATGGTCGCTGGCATGCTGAGGCCCGTGCTGTCCCAGGCAATCCCATCCCACATTGGTGCAGGAGCCCACAGGGACTAGGAGCTACCCCTAAGGCTACATGTCTGCAACCATCTTCTCTGGGAGGGAGCAGGAAGGATGTGGTCAAACAGCAGCAGTTGGATGCCAGGTGAAAGAACAGACCTTGGCACTGGCTCATAGTAATTCTAATAAACACAGCACTTAGGGACAGATTTAACTAGATTGCTTGAGCAATGCAGGTAGTCTGGGTTCCAGCACAGGCTGAGCACCTGAGCAAGTCCTCATGAGACCCAACAGACATGCACTGCTCGGGGGTACATCTATGCTGCCACATTTTCACTCTAGTTCTTATCTAAATGAAAGGTCTCACCCCTTGCCTACCAGTTCAGCCACCACAGTACATGTACCATGGGGAATGGCATGTCCAGTGTTGGATGCAAGTGCAGAGCAGAACAGTCACTCGTATCACCAAAACACATGAATTCATACAAACCTTAACCATCTTCAATCAAAGAAAGGGAATAAGCGCTTAGAACAGAGTTCCATGCAATGGCCTAATTCTGCAGGGACCTCTTGCAGGTCCAGGGGTGACCAAGGGTGGTTGACATCACACAGGATCAGGCAGCTGTAGCCCAAAACACAGCTGCTTCCACAGGCATGCAGCCACTCAACACATTTTCCTGGTACTCGGATGACTTCCAAGCGCACTTGCTTCAGAAACAGCACCATCTCCTCTGTTACTAATATAAAAAAACAACTGCTTATTGCCAGAGCAGTCATACTGCAACTAGGACATCATGTTTCGTATTTCAAAGGTAACTTAGAAATTACAGTATGGAGTGTTTGACACCTTATGACATCTATACATCACATTGACACATATAAACACAAAAATGAGACCATGCGGCATAATGTCAAGCAGCATTTTAGCAGCATTTAGCCTTTTTTAAAAAAGAGGCAACCTTTATAATGTAAAAACACACTTTATTTAGGTCTGAATGGGTAATTTTTCTCTTTCTGTTTTCTTTCCTGACAGCAGAAGTTATTTTCTTCCTTTGCCAAAAAAACCTTTGCCTCAAGCAGCTCCTGTGCACTTGTGCTTAAAACTTTATGATCTCTATAAAAAAAATATAATCAATTCTTAAGTTTTTGTAGCTTTTGTTAGCTTTGGGACTATGGACGTGTTACATGGACATGTTACTATGGACATGTTTCCACAAAGCAAGAGTGCACAGGGCTCTCAGTCACCTTCCTTACCAAGAAACTGGCAACGGCAGAGCAGGGAAACGCAGGTACATTATTCGTGTGAGTAAGAACTAGCAGGTGTACTTTCCATTTATTTTGACCAAGCCATTAGTTCAGCTAAGACATCTGCATAACATTTCCTTTTGCTATGGTTCACATGGGCTAAATAATGTGTATGTCAAAAAACAGGCTTTCAGCAGCTTTTAATAGCAAGTAAAAATAAACTCTTGCAGTTTTACAGATATCTCTGTCTTGGCTTCATCACCTGATGTTATTTAAAGAAAATTAGTGGCTTTGCACTGACAAAACACATGCAAAGGAATAGTGCATTGAGCTCATTTTATCCAATATGTGCAGTAAAGGTTATGTTAACAGTCTTTAAGTTAAAATACGAGCACTGCATCTCACTGCTTGTTAACGTTGTAACCAGGATACTCATTTCAAGGTCTCGGTCGCAGACCTCGAGGGACCACGTTGTACCCACTGAATCTCTAACCTCTCTGCCTGGTCTGTTCAGACTGGGAGCCAGCAATGGCTTTTGTGCATATGGCATTTGGTGCATACAGCACTCCATGCACACAACACTTCCATCCATCACCACTCTCATAACTACGTGAGACAGGCAGCATAACCTGAGCAGTACTGATGAGACATTGGTCCTTCTAATGCCTTCTCCTGTCCCCATCTGATGTGCATATGTATATAAAAAGATGCATTTATTAGATGCATCTTTATTGTCTTTCTTTATTGTATAGATACCATATACCCTGTTCCCTTTTAATGAATTGTTCTGTCAATGTTTCACCCATTTGTTGTGGTCTGTAAAGAGACTGCACTGCAGAGGATTTTATTCCACATGCCTGTCGCTGGATTGCCTGTGCTGAAAAAAAGTTACAATGACTTTCAAGTGACTACGGATATATAATACTGTTCCAAATTTATAATGGGAGATAACTTTAGGGGAATATTTTACTCCGCTGTTCTTATGAAAAATCTCTTTCGTGCAAATTATTTCTTCCCCAAATAGAATAGTTACAAAAATAAACAGCCCAAAATTTTTTAAAAATCTCATAAAGTCATTCATTCATACACTATTTCTGAGTTGCAAATCTATTGCTTGTGTAGAGAGGGGAACACATTCCAGATGCCACTTTTAGTAGAAGACAGTTGTGACATTTCCCCTCAGCAGGCAGAAGACTGTGGCAATGGAAAAGCCATGATGCCCAATGGGCTTCATGAAGAGGTTCATGTTCATCTCTCTGTCTTGTCAGCCAATGGAAATTTAGAAGATGCCTCCTGCAGGAATACTTGTCCAAGCAGCCTATCCAGATGACATTAGCAGACCCCTTACTTGCCATAAACAATCTTAAGAACCTTCACTACTCTGACTGTGGAGGGTATAGGGATTTCACCTACTCCCATCACACCCAGTGAAGCAACAGCTATCTCTTCTACAGACCTACATACCCTGGCCTGAGATCTCCTCCACAGCTGGGTGCCTGAAGGATTCTGCACATTTCACACTGATGAAGAAGAGTGAAGAAATGTTGTTGGGCGTGCACACATCTGGCTTTGGAGTCCCATGCCTGAGGTCCTCATCCTACTTCCTACCCAAAGGATGCAGAGAGGGTTCAAGGGGTGCAGCAAGGGCTATGCAGAAAGCCCAGGACAAGCCCGAGAAGCTGGTCCTACCAGTCCTCCTGCATTCTCTCACTGTGGGTCCTGGGCTAGCTGGGACACACAACAGGGAATGGGGAAGAGGGGAGGAGAAGGGAAATGGCAATGGAAATAATGGAAAGAGACGGGAAAGGGGAAAGGGGAAAGGGGAAAGGGGAAAGGGGAAAGGGGAAAGGGGAAAGGGGAAAGGGGAAAGGGGAAAGGGGAAAGGGGAAAGGGGAAAGGGGAAAGGGGAAAGGGGAAAGGGGAAAGGGGAAAGGGACAGGGGAAGAGAAAAAGATGGGAGAGGGAGGGCGAGCGGGAGAGAGGAAGGAGAAGGAGAAGGAGAAGGAGAAGGAGAAGGAGAAGGAGAAGGAGAAGGAGAAGGAGAAGGAGAAGGAGAAGGAGAAGGAGAAGGAGAAGGAGAAGGAGAAGGAGAAGGAGAAGGAGAAGGAGAAGGAGAAGGAGAAGGAGAAGGAGTTTACAGCAGACGAAGTGACCCAGGAGAGGCAGAGGAGAGCCATAGGCGGTGGTGGTGCCGCTGCGGTGCCCGGGAGGGACGCGGCGCCCCTTCCCCGTCCTGCCGGACCCCCGGAGCAGCTGTGCCCAGGTCTGGGGGCCGGGACCGGGCAGCGTCCGCCGGCGGGTGCTGCTCGCCTTTACCGGGAGAGAGGGACGAGCGAGTGCGCACACGTGTGGATGAACAACCTTCAACCACAGTCACGCACACAGCGGGGGGGAGCATGGAAACAAACCCGCAGCCCGGTTACAAGTGCGGGGTAGCTCTGTCCCTCCGAACCCGCCTTTCGGCGCTGCACCGGCAGCTGGTCCTGGGGGTTTCGCTGCTCTGTACCACACCCCGCCGTCGCCCCCACCCTCAAATCATCCTAAAGCCAAAAAAAAATAAAACAAAAATAAAACAAAAGCAAAGGCAGCAGTGGTGATGGAGAGGCGCGCCGGCCGGCACGGCTGCGCCGCGCGGATCTCATGGCACGAGCGACACGGGCACTTCGCACCTCTGGACAGCCGCGTGAGTCATACACACACGGCGCAGCGCTGGGAGCCCGAGCTGTTTACAGCGACTTTGCAGCGGCCTCCGCCGTGTCAGCCCCGCGCAGGAGCTGCGCTGGGATGCGCCGCGATGCGCGGATACCGGCGGGGCCCCCCACCAGCGGCACCTGCGAGAGGCGAGGATGGGGGTACAGACGGACACGCGGGCGGCGGCGGCGGGAGCGGCGCTGCGGAGGGACGCGGTGTTGGGTTACCCCGTCCCCGCCGCGGGGCTGCGCCGGCGGCCGCGCAAGCCCACGGTATTGTCGGGCCGGTGACTTCAGCCGGGAGATATTTGGAGGCTCCGCGGGGTCCGGCGCGGGGGGCCAACGCCGTGTGTTTGGGTCTGAAAGCGAATCAGCGGAGGGCGCGTCACTGCCAAAGGGCCCTATAAATCCATCTGCGGCGCCGAGGCGCCCTGGCAAAGCCCCCGCGTCCGCGCGTCCGGCTCCGCGCTCCCCTCCGCCCGCGGGAGCGGCGCCCCACGCGCCCCGCCCGGCCCCGCCGCCGCTCCCGGGCACCCGCCCGGCCTCCCGCCGCGCTCCCGGCTTGGATTTTAAGCTTCGCCGTGACGGGACCCCCCGGTTCGGAGGAGGAAAGCCTCGCTGCTGCTGCTACCGGCTCTGCAAATCCCAGCGCCGGGCTCTGATTCTCCCAGCAGGCTGAGGAGGGTGGTTTGATTATTTTTTTTTAATTATTTTTTATTATTATTTTTTCCCTCCTCTGCTGGGGTGATTTTTTTTTCCCTTTTTTCTTTCCCGCCGTTGCGTGCGTGTCCGGGCGGTGCGCGGCTCCCCCGCGGCGCTGGACCAGCTGGCGTTACAGGAGCCCTGATGTCTTCATCTGACTCCCCGCAGTTGTTGATGGAGCGTCTTTCTCAGATTTCCAGGCAGGGTCCCAAGAGCAGCACCCAGCGCCAGCTCCCGCTGCCAGGCGGCGCTCCCCGCGGCTCCCGCCGCTGCTGAGCGCGGCTGCGGGGCCGGAGCGGGCACAGACCCCGCGGACACCGCACCTGCGGCGGCGGGGCTTGTGCAGGCGGCTCCCTCTGCCTCCATCCAGCCTTGCTTCCTTGCCCCCGCTCTTCCACACGTGTTCCCCCCTCCCCGGCGGCCGGACCCCGGCCTGGCCCGCATGCATCGCCCGTCCGGCCGCCCGGCTCCCCGGCGTTAATGTCCATCTCGGGTCCGACGAGACCGGCTCAGAGGTGAGGGCGAGGCGCGGGCTGCCGCGGGCGGGCCGGGGCGGGCACCCTCCCCCTCCCCCGGGCGCACCAGGGCTGCCCCGCTGTCGCTCCGGCGGGATGCGAAGGCAGTGGACGAGGGGGAAGGCGCGCACCGAGCGGCGGGGCCGCACTCCGAGCCCCGACGCGGTACCCTCCGGCAAGGCTGAGCCCCCCGGGCCGGGCACTGCCCTGAGCCGCCCCCCGGGCTGCGCCAGAGCGGGCTGGGAGCCGCCCGCATCCCCGCGCAGCGGCATCGGTGCGTGGCCAAGCGCGGACAGAGCAGCCGGAGGATGAAGGGGGCAGAAGGGAAAAGGAAGAAGAGAAGAAAAGGGAAAGGAAAGAGAAAGGGGAGAAGAAAAGGGAAGGGAAGGGTAGGAGGGAAGGGAAGGGTAGGAGGGAAGGGAAGGGTAGGAGGGAAGGGAAGGGTAGGAGAAAAGGGAAGGGTAGGGAAGGGAAGGGTAGGGAAGGGAAGGGTAGGGAAGGGAAGGGAAAGGGGAAAAGAGAAGGGAAAGAAAAAGGGGGCAAGAGAAAGAAAAGAAAGGGGAGAATGGAAAGGGAAAAGAGGGAAGAGAAGCTAAAAGATCAGAGAAGGAAAAGAAAGGGGGGAAGAGAAAGGGAAAAGAGGGAAGAGACGCTAGAAGAAAGGAGAGAAGGAAAGGAAATTGAGAGAAAAGGGAAAGAAAAGGAGAAACGAGAAGGGAAAGAAAGGGAGAAAAGAAAAGGGGAAGAAGAGAAGGAAAGGAAAGGGTTGAAGGGAAGGGAAAGAAAAAAAAGAAAAGAAAGAAAAGAGGGAAGAGGAGCTAAAAGGAAGGAGAAGAGGAAAGGAAAATGAGAGAAAACGAAAGGGAAAGAAGGAAAAAGAGAAACGGGTAAAGAAATAAAAGGAAGAGTAGAGGAGGAGAAGGAAACGAGAGAAAGAAGGAAAGAAGAGGAAGTGGGAGAAGAAAAAGCAAAGGAAGGGAAAGGAGCAGGAAAAAAAAAGGAAAAGTAGAGGAGAAGGAAACAATGAGAAAGAGAGGGAAACAAAGAGGAAACAAGGGAAGGGAAGATAGAAACAAAAAGGAATAAAGAAAGGGAAAAAGAAAGGGGAAAGAAAAGGCAAGAGCAAAGGAAATATTGAAACAAAGAGAAAGGGAAATAAGAGAAGGGGCAAGAGAATGAAGGAAAAGGAAGCGGAAAAAGGTAGAGGATGGGGAAGGGAAAGGTGACAAGTGAAGAAAGAAAAGCGAAAAGGAAAGAAAAATGAAAAAGAGGAAAAGGAAAGAGAAATAGTACTAGGAAGGGGAAGAGAAAGGGGAAAAAAAAGAAGAAGGTGAAAAGGAAAGATAAAAAAGGAGAGGGAAAAGCAGAGGAGAGGGAGAGGGCAAGGGAAGGGAAGGGAAGTTTTGCCTGTAGCATGACAAACATGCACAACCCTGCACCCCAGATCAGTCCAGTCTGCCCTGGCACAGCCCAAGGACAGGTGCCCTGACGCCAGCCGGGTGCTGAGGGAGAAGCACAAGGTGACCTGGCTGCCAGCACAGAGACACAGTCACACCCCCACATCCCTGGGTGCAGGCTCCTGGGACCTGCCTGCCCACATCCCTCAAGGCAACATGCTTTAGCATAGAGAGCTGTAGGCCATCCCTTCATCTCCCTCTCCCACACTGTTTGTTGGGGAGAACCCGCCTCCCTCAGTCTGGGAAGCAAAACAGGTGGGAGGCTGAGCTGGGCACAGTTGTTTCTCCCTGACCTGACCAGGGTGGTCCAGACTGGGGTGCAAGACTGCAGGGCTGGCAGGGAGAGAGCAGGACTAGGGAGCGCAGCAGCTGGGGGATAACCTGCCTCTCATCTCTGCCAGAGGCCTGTGTTGGAAGGAGATCTAAGATGAAGTTATGGAATGTTGTGGCTGTCTGCGTGGTGCTGCTCAACACGGTCTCCAACTCGCCCCTGCCCACCGGTAAGATGCCTCCCAAGGGGCTCCCTTCAGTGGTAGAGGGGCCTGAAGACGATCTCTCCCCCATCAGCCTGCTGCCTCCCTATGCTGTGCACAGTGACTGTAAGAAATATTCCCCTTTGTAGCCGCTGCTGTCTGTCTTGCTCAGTCTGCTCCCCTTTGCCTTGGCATCAGAGTGAAGAAAGGACCCCTCACTTTCATCCCCTAGGCAAGGTCATGGTCTCTAGTCTGTCTCCAGCAGCTCCAAAACAAGTTGTCTTCCATACCTTGGAGTTGGCAATAGCAATGGCAATGCCCTCCCTTTCCTCCAGCCCTCTGTCCAGGCCTCCAGCTGTATCTTCCTGCAAGTTGTAAGATCCCTTTGGTTGAAAAACCTGGAGAGGTGGCAAAATTAATTGTACACAGAGAAGCCAAGAGGAGGGTCAGCTACATTAACCTCACAGTGCAGGCACTGAAACTCTTTCTCCGCCACTTCAACGTCCTTTCCTTGCCCAGACCTGCCAAAGTAATTATTCAACGTCTGTAGTGAGCGCAAGTTCTTATGGAGACTGGGCTCCATGATGGGAGGCACTGTACAAGTCCTGGAGTGCTGCTGAGTTTTGTTAAATCCTTCCTGGATCCTAATCCCAAAATTAGTGTCCACATGGAAATTTACATAAGAGTAGTGTGGCCGGCTAGAAGCTTGATGCAGAGCAATCAGCATGAACCGGCTCAGGGTAGGGCAGCTTACAGTCTAAATGACAGATAATAATAATGCCTCTCTAATAATAGGTCTCCTACAACAGCAGATACAAGATTTTCACAGTGGTATGTGAGTGTTACGTTAACTCTGGTGGCTTTTGAAAGTGGGAGTTAATATAACAGTAAGAAGTGGCAAAATACTCACATGAATTGTGGAGGTGTTCACTTAGCAAAAGCACAGATGCAGCTTGGAGGTTGTTCCCTTTGCCCTTGCTCAGCTCTCTCTGTTTAGCTTGTTGCAGGGTGCAGAGACTATCCAGTAATTTGGATTCATTTTTATCTCCTTATCTGGAGGCATATCCTTTCTGCGCCTGCTGCAGCTCCAACCACAGGCAGCCCTGCTCTGGTTTCTTTGGAAGCAGCCAGGCTAATGCAGTGTAGAGGCACTGAGTGGGGTGTGTGCCATGACTCCATTTTCATCCCCTCCTCAACAGTCATCTCGTCTTCCGCACACACATCTGTGTCCTTCCCCATTTAGTCTTCTCTTTTTTTTTTTTCTTTTCTTGGTTGTGTTTCTCCCTGGTTGGAATCTTGCCTAGGCTGTTGCCTCTGTGTGTCCCAGCCTGAGCTCTTGCTGCTCACAGACCAACAGCCCCTGGCATCCATTCAGCCCCTCCACATAGGGAGGTGAGGCAAAAGTGCTTCCTCCCAGGGGTCTGGCCTGCCAGGGCTGCAGAGCCATCACATGCAGTGATCTTCTCCACGGCGTACTGCATGGCACGCTATGTATGTTCTACAAAAGGTAGTGATGAGCTTTTCAGACTGGTCCCTTCTGCACAGGCCTGGTGCAGCGTCAGTGAGAAGAGCGTTAGGGGGAAAGCAGCGCCAGTCAGTTTGTAGCTCTTGCAGAAGCTGCAGCGTGGGAGAATGTTAATGCTCCCTCTTTCCAGGTACAATACCTGCTTTTATCTTGAAACTTACTTATAGCAATATGGTTCCTGGTGAGCTGATTTCTCTGCAGTAGCTCAAGGGACAGGCAACAGTAGCAATGTTGTCTGTTTTTAGTGTCCAGAACTTCTCATTGTTGCCTCTTTTTTCGTTGTGCATTGGGTAAACAAGAAGCAGAAAGAAAGACCTGTGCATTACCTGAGGTGTGGCAGTATCAATAGACAGCCTCTTCCAGATGTCTGTTTCCAGGTTACAGACATAGGCTTTGCCAAGCAGAGCTGGGTTGCAGGTTATTACCCCTCTTGAGAAAGGGCTGATAGTTTGGTCTTAGATCTCTGAACCCTATGTATCACAGATAGATGCACCTGTCTGCAATAGGAAAGTAAGCAGTGCTGTTCTTCACAGCAGAAAATTGGGGAAAACCCTGGGAGTTCCTGTGGTCTTTGCACAAATGTGGTTTACACAGCACCCATGACCAAAGTCAGAAACTCTTCTCTCCGCTACGTCACCAAGTCAGATGAGTCAGGGTGGAAAGGCAGCTGTAAGAGAGCAGTGAAATATTTTATCCACTTTTACACCATTTTTAGTTAATTTAAAAATGTATAGTGTCTGGAGAGCAGTCTGCAAACACAGAGCTCACGGTGCACAGTGATGCGTAGCACTGGCTTCCCAACACAGCAGCACTTTGTTAGAGTCACCACCATCATTGTCTTTGACATATTTGTTTCTCTCCACTTAACCATTTAGTGGCACACACCCATTAACACACCGAAGTCGTGTAATGATGTATACATGAGGAGTCATATCTGCACCATGTAGAATTCCCTCTCCCCTTTGAGGTTGCTCTTACAAGCAGACAGCAGTGTGCCACAAGTGTGCAGGCATTCTTGCAGCTTGCAAGCTTTTTTGCTGATGAACCTGCCATATATACCCAGGACCTACTAATCTGGATACTGTTGGTCAGCTGCTTTGCCAAGGGTTTTGGCTGGAAGCAACTCACAAAGCAGTGGGAGTACCATCATCGCCCATGTTGGCTTATCTGCATAGGGCAGTGTGTGAACGCTGAGCAGGACTGGGTCCTGTGTGTGTTCAAAAAGGGCTGCACTCTTCTTCTGTAAAGCAATCCCAGTATAGGCTAGGTGGGGAGCAGAGAGGTTGAGTCTCCAGTGTATTGCTTGCAGCAGGGGTTTAATAAGGTTGTGAGATCAAATCCTGCTTCTAAGATCTGACCAAACAACTTGCTGGAGCACAGATCTGTTTTCCCAGGCACTTGCCAACTTTTTGTATTCTCATTTGATGGGATTGCTTTCTCTGCAAAGTGCTCTAAGGTCACCTGATATTACCCCATCCGTTTCAGATAGGCTTAAAAACTTACTTTGTTCCAGCCTACAGGCAAGGTCCTAACCTCCTGGGCTGATCAAGTGTAATGTGCTGACCTTCACTTTTCGGTGAAGTAGTTAGAGATGGCAGAGGGTGTTGGCAATTGCAGCCTTCTGCATTTTTTAGTGGACTGGCTGCAGTGCATTTGATGTGAATCTAGTGATCGTAGGTGTTTTAGGCATCAGTGTTCATGCGATAGCTCATTTCACACAACAAAGAGTAGCTGTAGAGTTTGTAAGGTTAGAGAACCCTTTATTTGTTTCCCTCATGCTACTGTCTCCTGGGGGAAGGACACATTTAGCTTAAATAGCAACTGCAAATAGGACAAATACAAACCAAATTATCATAAACTAAATACTAAATCACCAGCTTCAGAAGCATGACAGTACAGAGGGAGCTAAACACTTTGTTTGACTTATACATGGTTCCCAGCAAATACCTTTTGTAACTGCTTGCTGCTGTGTGGCCATAATCAATATGTATGTGAGGACTGCAGTATCCTAAGATCCAGGATGAAATATATAGCCTCCTAACCAAGTGAGTATCTTTAGTAAGAACTAGTGGTAAGCATGCAGAATTAAATGAAAAATCTCACCCTGATCTTTTGCCTTCTGATATGAGGAAAAAGGTGGGGTTTTGCATGATAGCATCTGAATTACTCTACGGCCACTGGATGGTCATTTGTTGTTGGAGGTCATTTGATATTTTTGTTGTGCCCTAATACACCATAGTATGTGTATCTCTTAAAATTTCTTCGTATCTCTGCTAAAGGGTATTTAATATTAAGTTACTGCGTTTAGCTGCAACTTTATCAACTAATACAAAAAGTGTCTAGAATAAACAGTGATATTGTAGGGCTCTTTAAGGCCTGTAGGGCTCTTTAAGGCAAGTACAGTATTAAATTCTACTTCCAGCTGAATGCATTTCCTTCCTTGCAATATTTATAAGGCACATTCAGTGTTACGAACCACAACATTCATGTTTCTGTTCAGGCTTTCCTGCTCAACACACCTATGGTGTGGAATATGTGCTGTAGTCTAAGACGCCCAGAAGCTACAGAAATAACTTGCCCATGCACACTAAACCCAATGTATCAGAGAGGTATCTGCCACAACAAGCAGGTGCCACACCACACCATTTGATCTGTTTGTATCCAGTACAGGCAGCGTCAGACTGAGAGTGCACTGAGCCAGTGTCAGATTGAGTGTGCCTATGTTCCTGGGAGAGCATATATATATAGTGGAATTTGTTTGGATGGGCACGCCCAGGTTATCTAGACATTTAGAAAGCTCACATGTTCAGGCTTGCCTATTCATGGGCAAAATTCTGGAAGAAGAAAGAACAAAACACATATGGGTAAATCCACATGAGTGTTGCCCTAGAAGCCAACTTCTCTGCAGTCTCAGATATAAATACTGAATATACTCATGTGAAGGATATTCTGGAACTTAAGGATGAAGGGACTGAAATGCAAGAGATTATGGGTTTGTTCTCATTTTGAGAGTTATGCCTTTGCTGCTTTTCAATTTAGGAACCTCAGAAATTTCCCAGTGGGTGTGTGTATCCTTTTAGATGTCTTGCAGGTGTGGGTTGCTGAATAACATACTGTAGCATGCTTTTCTTGGACACCTTTCATAGGCTTCTTCAATAAATTTTAAAAATCCTTGTGTTCAGGGTCTGGAGATGACAAGCCTTAAAAGCACTTCCCGGAAGGCTGAAGTATTCAGCTGTGTAGCGAGTATTGATGAATTGATGGAGGAAGCATTATTTGTCCACTAGAAAAGGATCCTCAGATTGATAGGTTGTGATGTCTTTGTAAATTATACTGTTCCTGATTAGGAATGTATAAGGTAGGTTTGAGGTATGAAAGTTACAGAGGCTGAGAGAAGCTGTTTGGGTCATCAAGTCACGTTCCCCACAACTGCAGATGATCAGGCATGGGACATCTAGTGCAGATATGCACTCTTCATCCCTATCTGTGCTGACAAGCAGCTGCAACTTAAAACTTGTAGTACATAGGCCAAACCCCACATAACTACACTTGTGGATTCTCATACGTCTGGGGTAATAAGTTTATGAAAAGTAATAAATGAGGAATACTAAATATTGCAGCACAACTATGTTCAGGATCATCAGATGTCTAAACAGGCCACTACCACATTAATGCTGGTAGAGACGTTGACACTGCAGAATGGTCATTTTTGACAAAACCATCTGTAGTTTCTGATCAAGTAGTATTTGGTATGAGGAACCAAAGGAAAGATTTCTGTGATTCTTGAAAATCCAGTCCCAGTTACAAGGAAAAGAATGAAAACAGAATCAAAAAGATTTATTTGAGACAGGTACAAGCAAAGAATTAAGACACAAAATATACATGAGAGTATATCTGGTTTTAAGATCAAGTAGAGAAAAGTAATTGTGTTAGGCATTTCAAATATCATCGTTATTTTTAAGGAATAAAGCCACATTATATGACTTAGCAGATATTTGGTTGGTGTTGGTACAGTACTTAAACTGGAACCTGCAGGTACGTTTCTTTGAAGAGGTCGGTGGGACTTGTACAAATGCTTTAGTGATTATTGAACAGGAACAGTCTTCAAAAGGAGCAAACACTGAAATCAAAATACTTGTTTTCCTGCATCAGGACTAGGCAGTGTTACAGCAGTACGGTAAAACTTCTCAGGTGGCCACGTTTTTCGAGGCTCTTAACTAAAAAGTTATGTACAAACATCTGGACTACCGTTTCTCCTGTGCCAGGCACGTAAGGTTTCTTTGGCAAAATCAGCTATTACTCAGGAAATTTCTGACACAGAGTTGTGGTTCCAGCATAGTGGTTGGGAAGGAGCTTGCTTCTCTGAACACATGTCAGTGCTGTCTAGTGTGGACTTAGTGTCCACACATTCCAACATACTGCAGCAGAGCATGTAGCACCTGCATAGGGCCAGGGGCTGATTATTATAGTAATAACATTTTCTAAAGTACAGCATTAAAACTTTTTGTATCATTCTTATAGTAAACACATTGAAATGCAGGCAGAGAAAGGCAATGATGGAAGAACAAGCATTATTTCTAGGTTAGATCAAAATCTAATAGCAGCAGAGATTGTCACAGGAGGAGGATCAGCCACAGGTTTGCCTGGATGGCTATGCTTTACTGTCCCCAAGTAAGAGGCTGTTACAGCTGCATTGCTGCCTGTGCTTGTTCCTTGGGAACACCCCTAAAATCCAACAGGAGATGCAGTGTAGGAGCCCAGGCAGCCTGGGAATGGTTGCTGTTATTTATTTGGGAATGTTGTTCCATTTCAGTGAGCTGGCACTACCATGGGACTGAGTAACTGATGTGGGGTTGTGCTGATGTCATGCAAGGGCAGGGCTGGATCACATCTGCACCAGGGATGCTAAAGAGAATTTCTTTTTATTACCAAATGTTTCCTCTGTTGAGGTCTCAATGTCATACCTGTTAGCTGGCTGCGTGAGTTCTTGCTGACAGAGGTCACAGGTTTCAGGTCTCCCAGTATACACTTAGCTGAGGCTCTTGCGGAGTTGGGACAGAACCAGATATTAAGTCTGATCACAAGTTTTACTGGGAAGCTGGGTATTTTCTCAGCATAATATGGACTTGGTGGGGTAGATAGATGAAATGAGGAGACAGCAGACAGGTATGTGCCTCGCTCAGGTCTGGCTCTGCTCCATCAATGATTTCGGGCAGGGCCTTTTATACTCTTTATTACGTAACTTCTTCAAGTGTAGAGACTGTCTTGTGTGTGCTTGAGTACTCACACAGCCTTATTCAATATGATTTTAGTGCAGACAGGCTCCTGGCAGCTGATGCAGGACCTGTCACAAAACCACCAGAGTGACTGCTGAAAAGCTGTCTGCTCCTCCGTTTCTCAGAGCTGGTTTTGCAAAGCTCTGAATCAGAGGCAAGACCACATCCTATCACTGCTCCTTTGGAGTTGGACTGCCAGGTGAAACCCTCCTGTGCCCACCCCAGAGAGGCCAGAGGAGGAGCCCAGCCCCAAGTGCAAGCCTAGAGTCAGGCAGAATCTTGTGAACAACCTCACCTGGACTGCGTGAACAAGAAACTCTCGTGGACAGGTCAGGTCACAAGGCAGCATGCTTTACTTCACCCAGTTCACCTGACCTTGCTGTTTACCCCTGCTGTCAGGGAATTCCGAAGCCGGCAGTGATTGTGATGGTCCAGTTGTTTCTCCCCTTTCTTCTCCTGGTGGAACCAGCGTTTCATATCTGTGAGAAAGCAGGCAAAGGATGCAAGGGGGACACTGCCAACAATAGTAGTGTGAAAATACAAAGTGCTCTGCCAGTTTGTTATTGTGACCAACACATAGGAAGCAGCAGGGTTAGCTAGTGAGCTACAAACACAAAAGTTGGCTGCTCCATCAGGAGCAAGCACACCAGGAAGGTTAACCCTGTCTCTTTTTCTGGTACTGCCTTTTCATATCTGACTGGTATAAAATGGCCCTGGAGTCATAGTCCAGGTTACTTAGCACTTCAACTTGGAGAGACAAATGACACCAGTGAGAGTCTCCATTTTTAAGGGCTCTCTGAGTTGGAAGGGAGGACACAGCATATCCTGGAAGCTGGCAGGGCAGGTAATGAGGTAGTGAACCAGAACAGTATTAAACATTTAAAGATGAGCTGGCCCTGGTGTGTTTGATGCTCTATTTCCTAATGGACACAACTTACTGGTTTCCATTACACTCTTACCCCTACAGATTTTCAAGCAAGGCATGAAAGTGAAGTTATGCCTCAGAGAGGTGGTATTTTAATTGTTTAAATCCTGAAAACCTTTCAGCATAACTAGTTTTAAGACTTGCCTTTGCTTTGAATCCTGCATTGTAGACTTTGTTTTTCATACAAAATATTTCATATTCCATAAAATAAATGGTCTATCCCCACCACAGTGGATGTTTTTATGTTGCAAAGCAGAATGAGCATCACATTAGTGATTTTAACTTCCACAAACAGGTTACTCCGAGGGTCTGTAAGAGCATGTCTTTGTGGTGTGAGGTGGAGGCATTCTGTGTTTGTACAGGGCATGTCCACTGTAATAAGTACCTGAAAACACTACTGCAAAGCTAAATACAAAAATAATAAATGAATAAATGGTATACCAGATTAAGCTTCATAAGCAACAAAAAAATGAACATCATTCATTACAATCCCTGTTAGAGGCACATTAGTTGTCTATTTCCCTCAAGCAAATGATCTAAGAAGAAATGTCTTTGTAGTATAACTGTGGAGGAAACTTAAAAAATAACCAATAAAAAAAGGAAATTAAAATATTTTAGTCATGAAGGCTCCAGATTAAAGTTTTTGAAAAAGGGCCATTTGATGCTAACACAGATCTGGATCTGGATTTCCTAAATAATGCTTACCATTATAACGAGCTGGATTAACCCCCTTGAACTTCAAAATCATACTTTAAAATAGAGTCTGAATGCTGCTGTTTGAACTTCTCTGACTGAAAACCAGCTCTGCTTAAGTGAAGTATCCTGGTAATTTTTTAAAAAGTTTGGCTTGAAGTTTTGATGCAGTAGCTATACGCTTCCACAAGTGCACTTATAAAATCTACAATCTAAAGCAAAAATCTAACTTGATAAATTTTAGTATATCTTATGTGACTTCTTTTACATCACTTTAACTTAGGATATGCAAAGTGCCAAATGATGCTGCAGTGATGCGATTACATTTTCCTGAGATCAGGATGGAAAACAACTTAAAGCATCAAATTTTTTGAGATTTTTTAAAAAAATAAAATCTACTTATAGAAATTATTGTTTTGCAATTAATAGAATGTAAGATTTTCTTATAAACAGTAATAACCAGCAGGGTCAGAAGAGACTGGATTTTTTTTCTCAAAAGCTGAAGATCCATCTGTTCCCACTGAAATCAATTTGTGGTCAGGTACAAACCAAGGGTTTCTTTCTCTACCATGCTGGGTTGTTGCCACTGTAGGGGAGTATTTGGCTTTAAAATAAATCTGTTCCTAAGGAAATCAAAGGAATAGTTTTACAAAGGGTAATTGTGATCTCATTTGACAGGAATAAATTGCCCATTTTTCTTTATTGGAGACTTTTCTTGAGAATGTGATAAGCTTGATTTGGATATTTATTTAAAGCCATTTTACAAAGAAGTCTATCTGAAAACTGTATAATTTGCTCTTCTAAGAAACACAGGCATCAGGTCTTGGTCCTGCTGGCATGCAGCATCTCTAATTAATTTGAAATGCAAAGGCAGGCTCTTCACAGCAGTGAAGATCCCCGGAGGAAGGTGCGTTCCCCAGCATGTCCAAAGCAGAGCTCTAGGGTGGCTTTCTGCAGAGGCGAGTGGGGAGCACCACGGATGTTTGGCTGCAGGACATTGTGCCTGTATGCTCTGCCAGCTCTTGGATTGCTCATGGGGCAGAGACTGCTTGGGGACAGGCAGGTCAAAGCTTCAGGTTCCAGAGAGCAACAGTGAGGCAATAATTTCAGTTTGCATCCAAGAGGGATGTTCCTGACCTGAGAGGTTGGCTCAAAACTATGATCTGAGTGTGCCTAAGGGTTTAGAAAGCAAGAAAACACCTTGCAAATAGCAAGCAGAAGATGCAGATATTCTCCAGCATTTTTTTAAATCAGTATTTTAAATTACTCTTATTTCTTCTCTTTTTGTTTGATGCTTGGAGTTCTGACATTTGGTGTTCGCCAGCTCTGCCCCCAGTCCAGTCACTCTTCTAGATTCCTGTGTGCATCAGTCTCGTGATGTTTCGTTCTTTCCTTCCTTGCTTTTTTAGTTCATTTTCTGGTAATGTGAGAAAGTACTGGCAGATCAAAACCCCTGTTTCAGCTGGACATGGGGCACAGAGAGGATGCCCAGAGGCCCACTGGTACCTGAGCAACCATCCATAGCTCCCTCCTCAATACTCCAGTGCTAGCAAGCAGACTTATGCTCTGGCTGCCACTCAAGGGAGAAATTATCCCTGTTCCTGCCTGGGTAGTCAGGTCCTTGGCACAGCACTGAAAGAGCGAAGGGAGCTACAGGAGAGTGAGGAGAGTGGGAGCAGTACGCATGCTGAATGCAGCTCCTGCAGGCACTACTGCCTTCTCCATGCTGCTGCCCTTTGAGGGATTTCCCCAGGGAGCTGGACAGTCAGGAAACAGCTTTCAGAAATGTGACATAAAACCCAAACAAAACCTCATGACTTTGCAGCAGTCTTGTGAGTGTTCATGGCATGATAGTCCAAGTGCTGGGGCTCAGCCCGTTAACACTGCCCAAGTGTGGTCTGTGAGCCTTTTCCCCACACTGTGACCAAGAAACACAGAGCCCCAGTGTTCTCTGAGGGAGAATTTTACATTTCAGGGACATATGGTCCTTTTTCTCAAGAAGCGTCTGCTTTGAGGTACATCATGTGTTAGACAACCTGTGCTAACGTGTATTGAAAACATGCTATTGTGGGCTGTCCCATCCTGTCCTGCCTCATCCTGTGCTGTCCCATCCCATCCTGACCTAACCTAGGTGGCTTTGAACTTTTAAGTTCTAATTCCTTCACACCGTGGAGCATAAGACCAGGGACTACTACTCAGAGATCTTTACTGCTTTAATTGTTCTAGTATCTGAGCATTTTCTGCTGGCGCTTTGTGTACAGTGTGACAGGCATCTGTCATGTGTTAGTTCTCTCAGCTTTTCCACCAGAAGGCAAGTGTTTTCAGTAAACTAATTTGTTTTGAAAAATATGTGTGTGTATAATCAGATATATTTGTATATGTGCATGCATAAATACAACATGCGTGTATACACAATGCAAACTGTGTATGTTACAGGAAGGGATACGTACCTCTTTGAAGGGCATGAAATCCCTGTGGAAAACTCTTGTCTGCTGCACAGTCAGGTCAGCACAGGCCATGCAGTATAAGAGAAGCAAAGCTACAGGGCAGTTGACCTTCATCCTGAGACTATAAATGTTTTCGAAACATTGTTGGAGACTAAGAACCTCTCAATTGAGTGGCTTTATGCAGGTTACAAACCAGCACTCCGTGCCAAGGCAGCCCTTATGAGTCTGGTGGTGTTCCCTGGCCATTCAGCTCTGCTCAGCAATCCCTTCACTCCCCAACAACTTACCACAGTGTGGAGACCAAATAAGTGTTCGGCATGTGGTAGTTGTGGTGCAGAGAGGTCTTAGCATCCCTGAAGCACATCTACCCAGTGCCCATCAGGATGGGGTGGTCCTGGTGTCAGTCTTCTCCACCTTCCCTTTTGTCCATTAGCCCTTTACAGTCTTGACTTCTTGGTGAATGGTTATTGCTTATTCATGTATGATGTCTGGTCGTAGCTTCCTTGCCACTTACCTGTAGTGCCTTGTTTCAACACATCATGCCTAATGTTAATGCTGCCCAGGGTCCTGCTTCAGCAGTGTTTTACAGCATTTTGTTTCAGGCTCTCAGGCTTTGCACCCATACTTGCTGGACAGCTTAATATCCCTACTGAGTCAGGACAGGCACTTTGTCAAAGGCTGCTAAGTTGACACTCATTTCAGTCTTGGTTGTCAAGGTTTCCTTCAAACTCCGCAAGCCACTCCTAGTGACTGTAGTCATGCTGATAACTATGCTTCATTAAGCAGCAAAAAAATTAACACCAAGCCAACAGTATGAGCCCTGTTGCTTGAATCTGTGGTTCAGTGATTGCTAGGTCCAGTTACACTTGCCACGGTGCTGAGAGCACAGAACCCATGCTGCTGGTTGTGTTGAAACTTGTCTTAGTGGGATTATATAATGATTCAGAGTTGTATCAGCCAGAGGCTGGTTGACTGCAGAGTTTGGAGATGTTCTCTAACAGTGCTAAATTATGGAAGCAAACTTGGGGTACATTGGCAGTCAAGTTGGAAACTACCGAAAACATCATCATTACATCGGTCGTTACTAGTCTGTGGCTCTACAGGCAGAGGTTGTTGTTGCTAGGAGCAACTTGCATGGGCTCACTGAGTAGTCCAGTAAAGCAACTGCCATTGTGTTAGTCTGGTGTCCAGCACATTTTCAACGAGGGGGATTGTATTCCCACTGTTCCCACTGGCTCCCTGTTGTCACCCATGTGCCATGCATCTCGTCCGGTGATGCAGTCTCCAGATACTGGGAGTCACTGCAGGAGTCCTCTCAACAAATTTGGGTATCTCCTTGGGATATTTTCCAGTCCCCTGGACTGAAGGGGAAGTCCACCATGGAGACAGAATTTGGTGTTCATCTTACTCAAGGCGCTGGCATGACTCCCAGTGAGGCTGCTAAGTGGCCTGATGTTGCAATAGGGGATGAGCTGAGCAGGGATCCCCAGCTCAGTTAGATGTATCGGCTGTGCACACCTCATTCCAGGTTACAGCTTGGAGCACTTCTTTCATGGTTTGTGTTACTGAAATTAGTGGGATCAGTCATGCTGCCAGTTACCTCATTTGTGGTTGCAGCAAGTCCATGTGTGTAGGTAGGACTTCTCTAGTTGGATACACTGTTGACTTGACTACTTTGTCTACATCTTGCCCTACTGACTCCATCTTCTGCAATGTTGACACCCCATGCTTGTGTTAGCAGCAGGGCTCTTACATGGTGTGTTTTCTGCACCTTCAGTATCATAGGCCACTCGCAGCACGGAAGGCTCTCAGCAGCATTAGCTTCCTTGGTGCAGCTGAGGTAGTAACCACATATGAACCAGGACAGATGGCAGCTTGAGCTCTGAGCAGGGACACAGTCCACAATATCAGCCTTTCCTCCTCCAGGACATACTTGCATTGGCTTGGGCAGGACAGTGCTTGAACCCTGTAACTATCTGATTAGTATTTAACCGAAGTAGACTCCTGCATGTAGCACTGCTGGAAGGGTAGCTAATTTTTTTTCACCTGAGTTGCGAGCAGTTTGAAAATTATCTGCCTAGTTGGGTTGTTATGTCTTCAGGTAATCCATAGTTTTGTTTGTCCCTCCTTAGGTGGGTAACACTTATTCCCCTCACTGCAGTGGCAACATACAAGGCTTGGGATAAGTATGAGACTGAAGGTTGCAAACAAGAATCTCCATGTATAGGTTGGGTATCCCTGTAACAAACTCCCTTCCAGTTCCTAGTTGAGGATTGCATGAATTTTATTAAACCCCAGTATGCTTCCCTGATGTTTTTTTTTCACTCTCCATAGCCAGTATTTCATTGTTGCTACAAGGATTGCACCAGGACTATGTGACAGAAGTGTGGCCTAGGGTGGTGGTAGTAGTATGAGAAGGGTAATTTGAAGGTGAGACTGGAGAATAGCACAGCTATTCTGTCCTGCGACAGAGTGGATTGGTTCATCCAGTAGACACATCTGTCCAGGCTCCCCTCCTCCAGCTGGAATGGCTCTTAGCACATATTTTGGTACTTGCTACAGACATAATGACAGAAGATTGTAAGAAGGATGCACTTACCATTGATATCGCAGGAATATGGAGCCTGGTGCAGCATCTTGCCTTGTTCAGGTCCCGTATAGCTGTATTCCTCCTTCGTATCTTCTGAAAGTTCCTGGTCTGTGAGATTGTTGCCTTCAGCATGGACATATGTAAACCAAAGTATAATTCACTTTTCTGTGTCATAAAATCTACAGTTTATAGGGTCCTGCTTCCCATGTGCCACCCTCATTACGTGAAGGTACAAGATTGCCTGCCTTCATTACTCTTCTACCAGTTTATACAATTTTGCTAGAGCTGTCCTTGAAGAACTATATGCTTCTGATCCATTTTTTTTATGGAGGTGGGCCTCTAGAATGCTGCTTTGGGGAGAGGGTCCATGTTCCTTGTTATGTGCAGATGCACTGTGTTTCAGCAGGTTTTTGCGCTAACAGAGTTAGGATCCTGTTGTCCCCATCTCCTCTATATTTGATGCTTCTGTTGAGGATATGAAAGGTGCACTTTTGCGAGGCAATATCATGTCTTCCTCTCTCATGTTAACAGAGCCCATGCCACTGCGTGTAGACTGAGTAAATGCACTGCCTGGTGTCACATCAGATCTCCTGTCAGTTACATCGATTACTAGGGAAATGAGGAGCTGAGCCTTTGGCTAAGGAGCTGTTCCTATCTCAGCACTTGACTAGGTGAGAGCTTTTGTGGCTCAGTGGAGGTAGCAACCAGGTGCACTGTGTTGGGTTTCACCTTTCCCAATGTTTGCAGTTCCTGGGATAGTTGTAGAGGTTCTTCTGGAAATCCCAGATCCCCCAAACAGGCAGAATTGGGTGCATGACACCAGTCTATTATGTGGATGGGCTCTAGGGGGGTTAAATACAGAAAGAAGCATCCTCTTAGGTCTTACTGCAAAGAAAGTGAGTCCTCAAGTCTTGATTTTTTTGGCACAATGAATAAGAAAAACAAATCTCATCACTGCAATATAGTTTATATTGAAGAGACAATCATTAATAATGCAACATAAGGGCACCTACACACGGGCTCCTGACAGGATGACCCTCCATTAAATCACTATATTCACTAAAGCAGATTGCATTGAGGGATTTAGCCCATGAACAGTTTAAAGGTTTCAAAATGCAATTCTTTTCCAAATCATGCTGATAAGCTAAACTCTGAGAGAACAT
Organism: Tapera naevia; assembly: GCA_033556795.1. Classification (NCBI taxonomy): domain Eukaryota; kingdom Metazoa; phylum Chordata; class Aves; order Cuculiformes; family Neomorphidae; genus Tapera; species Tapera naevia. Next base: position 1,080,830 of record JAUMJJ010000209.1, on the reverse strand, counting down.
GTTCAATTTCACCCTCCTTGAAAAGGTTCATTCTGCTGTTACATTTGATTATCTTCAACATTTAATTTACTTGAATAGTTTATCACTGGTAGAATATATATCAAGTGAAAAATAAGATAGGTATTTTAATTTCATAAAGAGAAAATGCATTAATAACATTTCCCTTAAAAAATAACTTAATACTTCCATTCTCACCCATTTCTACTCAGTCTAATCACCATCTTGTGATACAAAATATTTCCATGAGAAATTTTTCACACGTTCTGATGATAATTATCCCCAAGTAGTAAAAGAGCAGGCATTCAGCCAGAAATAGTAGCTCAGCCTGGTACCCCAGGAAATTCCTCGTTCTGTCTTGCCCCAAAACCTTGTCAATAGATGGCTTTGGTATTGCTAACTGCTGATGGTGTGAAAAGAAAACTATTAACAATTATAATCAGAAAATTGCTTTAAAGAAACCTTGTCCTTTTGCTGCTCTGCTGGGAAGAGCCTGTATAACCTCTCTACAGTAGCTTCATCCACCCATTAACTAATACCTGTATCATGACATGCATTTCCTTCCCTTGATTTTGACAGGGGTCATTCAATATTGAAAAATGTGCTAGAATGCTACTGAGCATCAGCAAGCACCTACATTTATTTTTCCCCAAATGAGATTCCATGATGGTCTAAACTATTCCAAATTCTCCCTGATTTCTGAGGGTCTTGGCCATGTGCTCTGAAGTGATGGCCAGAGCAGCTTGCATATGTCTAACATTTTTGAGCCATGAATGGACAAACTTAATAACAACTGACATTTGACAAAGCCTTTTTTTCTCTTTTCCAACAGCTAATATGCCAGAGGATTATCCAGATCAGTTTGATGAGGTAGTGGACTTTATTCAAGCCACCATTAAAAGACTAAGGAGGTCGCCAGATAAACAGACTCCGATTTTTTCTAGGCGGGAGAGAAACCGGCAAAATGCAGCCACAAACATAGAGAATTCCAGCAAAAAGGGAAGGAGGAATCAAAAGGGAAAAAATCGAGGATGTGTCTTAACAGAAATACATTTAAACGTGACTGACTTGGATTTGGGATATGAAACCAAAGAAGAGCTTATTTTCCGATATTGCAGTGGATCTTGTGATGCAGCTGAGACCACCTATGACAAAATTTTAAAAAATTTAACCAAAAAGAAAAAACTAGTCACTGACAAAGTGAGGCAAGCTTGTTGCAGACCCACAGCGTTTGATGATGACCTGTCCTTTTTGGATGATAACCTGGTTTACCACATACTGAAAAAACATTCCGCAAAAAGGTGTGGATGCATCTGAGAGCTGCACACCAGAGGTGGCGCCAGTTTTGCATTCCTGCTAAAACGCAAAAAGAGGGACCAGGGTTCCCAGGGAAGCGTCTGTTTGGAGTGGAGAAAAGAGGACCAAGAATGCAGAACAAGGGGATATGAGAACCCAGGGTGGGAGGCACGAGGCAGTGAAGGAGGATGGAGGCTTTTGATGTTCTACAGTAAAGTAAATAAAAGCTCAGGTGGAGATGCCGACAGCTGGATGGCTTGCTGATGGCTCCCTTTCCCATTTGACACAGTCCACTGTCAGTGAGACTTGGATCCATGAGGAATGTGCTTAAAAACACAATCCTGCGTAACACCCTGTGTTGTAGTTCTACTGTCTGTGCCAGGAAGCTTAGCTGAGACCTAGCTTAGCAGTACCTTATTCATCCCTTGTGCCCTCAGCTTTACTGAAAGAGACGTTGAGGTGCTGCTCATTGAAGGGCAGTTCCTAAGCACTTAGGACAATTTCTAAGCTATAATGAGATTAACCTCATAACTAAGGGGATATCGGGAAAATACTTCCCAGGCTCAAGTTCTCTAGGGCCAGTATTGATATGAAGCAAAACAGTTCCAATTACTGCTTAAGTTTGGTTATTTCTATATTGTGTTTCTTCAAAATGAGTGTAGGATTTCATTCTTTTGCTACCTATGAAAGCAAGTTGAGTTTTAAACACTTCTTTCTAGAATAATAAGAGAAATAACAAACCCGGCCTACACAAAAGGTTTTTTTTTTGGTTTACAAAGAACTAATGTCACTTGCGTAACTGCATTTCTATTTGGTCATTGTGAGTGAGCAGAGACTACTTGATGCAATGCATCCAATCAGAGACATAAATATACAGAAGATATTTATTGAGCTTAAGTTATTGTTATTTATTACAGTTCAGTAATGAGTCTCCTTTCCTTATTTATTAAAGTTTCTTTTCAAAGGTGCCTAAGTAGAAGGTGCTTGGAAGATACAGAGAGACAATGAAGTTGGGAACAATGGTCCATGCTTTTGATTGAAAGTGTTAACTTGAATGCAAAAAATCACTTACTTTACCTTTTTTCTTTTAAACAAAATCCTGGTTTTGTTCACAAAATGTACTGCCGAAGCCTGCAGCCCTTCCTTCTGTTCACTAATACTTTTGAAAATTACTGCAGTCATACATGTGCAGCAGCGGTAATGACTCTGGACGAGTGAGGGTCACAGGACTTAGCTCAACACGAGCAATTTGTTAGAAAAACTAATTCTAGTCATATTTTAAATGTAGCCACATATTTTTCTCACACTTTTTGCCAACTGACCTCATATAACTATTGACAAATGGAAAATAATCACATTTAGCCTTATAATTTCTTGTTATGTTTATTTATGCTTTTCTTCCATTTTTCCATATAGAAGAGGTTAAATCTCTCCTACTAGTTAGCCCTGGATTTATATAGTCTGCAGGTAAACAATTGTGTTAAATAACCAAAGTGTTTTATATAATTTGCTGAAATGTTACAGGATCACACCCAGACAGCAGAACAGTCTGAGTTTCCTTAGGATGAGGGAGATTGCGTAGCATAGGCGTTTATACCTGACCGCTAGCGCAAGCGGTCATTCTGGTGGTGTTTTTCTTGATGGAGCAGCAGTGCAGGTCACTAGACATACCTGACAACCAGTGAAGCATCAGATCCCACAAAAGCAACAAAAAGAAAAAGAAATTCCTACTGAAACCCAAAAAACTGTGGTCCAGCCTTTTATCTCAAGCATGCAATGGCTCTCCACACTCATTTTGCCCTGGGCCCCTCCAGGCACCACAGAAGAAGGGTCAAGAGATCAAAAAATTCCAGAACAGGCATAGAAAGATGTACCAGGTACAATGGGGATATTGGGAAAATATTTCTTTGGGGATATCGGGGAAATATTTCTATGGGGATATGGGGAAAGTATTTCCCAGGCTCAAGTTCTCTAGGGCCATTATCGACTCCAAGCAAAACAGTTCCATTGTATGAAGTGTAGTTCAGCCCTGATCTCCACTGCTTTCCTCGGTGGATGGAGGGAGCCACAGAGCCCAGGCACGGGGTCTGTTCTTGCACTGCCACAGCACACCTTACTCTCTACGCTGGGCAGGAGTGGTACAACTAATACCACCCCACCATCAAGATGATTTGGGCACTAAGAGCCTGCTAAGCCAAGGGCCAGCTGTCCTGCTGGGCGGTTGACCAGGAACAGCGCTCAGAGATGTACTTTCACTCACACTGGTTGCTGAAAACTTGCCCAAAAGCATTTTCTGTGCCGCTTAAAGAGGCAAGCAAGCAAATCACTATGTTCAAAATACAAAAGGGTAAAGTTTGTGATTTTTGGTTTTTAATTTTTCAGACCTTACTGAAGACAGGAGTGTGCTTTTCTGGAGTTTTTTACTTTACCTGCAATTTATGTCTCAGTCATTTGTGTTAATCAACCAAAGTTCTCTACAGACTTTATTTTTGTACAATATTCATTTTATAACTTTTTACAAAATAAAACTCATTTCTATTGTTACCTGGTTGATGCTTGTGCTTCTTCCCAATTATACCACTTCCAAGTTACAGTATTGCCTTATTTGGTTCCCAGGTGCATGGGGCAATGCTGAAGAGCCAGAAAGTCCTCTATACAGTGGAGCTTTCCTCTCCTATCTCAGCAATGACTTTAATGTGGATCAGAGCTCTCTGTAGCTTCTTAGCAGATCATAACAGTAATGGACCAAAACAAAGAGCGACTTGAAAATGCATGGTAAGCAGTACCACAATAATTAACCCAGTGGCAGACTTGAAGCATAGTATTACCCGAGTTGTCTCTTGCAGATGCAGAGTTGCAGTGGCTTCGTGGTGGCCTTGGTTATGCACAACCACAGTTGTTGCACTCAGAGGAAATTTGCATTTTGTATTTTTAACTCAGGCATTACTTCAGTTGGAGTAAATTCCATCCACATTGGCAGTCCTTTTCCCTTTGTTTTTAAATAGGAAATACAACTTGAGGAATTTTCTTTCTTGACACCATCACGGAAAAAGTGAGGGCAAGTTTTGTGGCTGTGTCCAGCAACGTTTTTCTCAACTGCTTTGTTTTAAGTTTTGCAGTTCCCGCCATAGAGCCAATAAATGCCTTGGAGACTTACAAGTTTTGACATTGTGCCTGTACTTCTCAGAACTGCTACAGAAAGGAAGAGGGAGCATGTGAGCAGTGAGCCAGTGAGCAGGAGATCAAACGCTCTCTCTCATAATGTACAGCATATGGATGCCTTGGTTTCATTTGTGCCGTGAGGCCATGCACGCAGCTCTAGCCCAGCCACTGGAACACAAAGCAAAGCTCACAAGCACTGCTTTTGAAGTAGGTGGTATTGAAGGCATTCTTCCTTGCATGTCACTGACTCTGCTCCTTGAGGCAAAAGTCCATCCACTATGCAAAAGGACTGCTGATTGCAGCCTTGTTGAATATGGCACACATTAAGTGTTTGGCATGAAAATGGCCTGCAGCTTCATGTTCATCACTCTCCCAAGGGCTGGGGGGAGAGTCTACGCAAACCACAGCTGTGAGGTGCTTTGAAAATTAATCTCTGATGTTAGCTCAAACTGTCTCCTTTTACGTGGATGGGAAATCATAAGGCCAAAACTGAATCAGTCTTGCCTGACCTTATCAAAGGCTTTCAGTGGACCACGTAACAGCTGTCAGGGGCAGGTTTGCTTGCATGGAGCTGTTTCGTCCTCCACCCCTGGCCTTTTGGCTACAGATAATACTGGATTGAGCAGATGACTGATTTTTTTTCATTGCAACCCTAGCCTCTCCACTGCTGTGCTGGCACCTCTAGCCTTATTTTGTTGTTAAAGTAAGGATTGCAGTATTTCCCTGACACCCTGCCTGCAATAAAGCAGCTTGAAACCTTCAGCTGGCAGTTTGTGTAAAAGATTACAAAAAGGACTTAAACTTTCATTTGTCACTAGGTAGTTCCAGTGATGGGACACACATTATGTCGCTGATTGAGACAGCACAACTCTGGGTCCCTGCTGGATGGAGGAGACTGGTCTCCAGTTAGATAAACTATTTACAAAGGAGAAGATGGACTGTATAACTATTTACACTTACTTGATTGTAAAATCAGGAGGGCATTAAGTTTTTTTACTCAACATCTTGACAAAGTGTGGGATTTTTGTTTTATTTGGGGCAATTTTTGAATCAGATAGCATTGTACTATCAGACAAGAAAGGCTGATTAGAAACTTGGGAGACATTATGAACTGGGAAATGCAGGTGTTTTCCAGAAGGTCATATTTAATGGTACAGCCTGGCAACCTGACCTTCCCTCCAGCAGGAGGAACTCAGGCTATGTATGTCTCACAGGCAGTGTCACCCACAGGCAGGGCATCAACAGAGAAATTAAAATAACACCAGGTCCTTCTGCAAGCTCTCCATGCACTCTGTCCAATAGCTGTCTGGTGGTGCTGGTCTCAGTGCAGAGAGGACAAAGCAGACAGAAATGTATTTGATTTTGGGTTGTTTCACCTCTGCTCACAAAAACTAAGAAAGGCCGAAGACAGCCAGTGCCCCTGTCTGAAACAGCACAGGAGGAAACCAGCAGCAGCCTTGCTCCTTGCAATCTGGATGGCTAACCAAAAATACAGAGGAAAATATCAGAATGAAGAAAACAAATGGAGCTGACACATTGTATAAATAGGTCTTCAAATGTCATGCATGGTTGGAACAAAGATATTTTGTTCCAAAGCAAGAGACAGCTTGAAATGGCTCAGTAGTACACATTGAGCAGTTAGCTTATTTGGAACAGAGCACTTCTAGTGAAAAGGTTAATTGTGTTGCAATGGAAAAGAAAAAAGCAAAGCAGAAGCCTGGTCAGCACTCCTCACCCTAGCAAAATTTCACTCACTTGAAGTGAAGATTTTGTATAGATAAAATTACAGGACTGAACTAGTAACATTACAATAAATTATACAGTAGATATATTTGTGGGTCAATAAAAATAGCTAAACAAACCATGTATTCCTGTAGTATTAATCCCAGTGGCTTTCAGACAAGCCACAGCAGCAGCCAGCAAGAGGAACACTGCGCTCAGCTCAGCCTGATGCCAGGAAGTTTCTTTGGGCAGTCACCAAGCACCAGTAGTCGAGGGCAGCACTGAGATGTCTTCACTCGCCATCAGCTTTTTCGCTTCAAAACTTTGGCATTTTATTCATTTCTCCCCAAATGAGTCCCTCACAAGTGTGCAAACCTTTTAGCTTTGCAGCTAAAGAAATGGCAAAGAATGCAATAGGCTTTGAAGGCTGCAAAGAGTTGCTGGAATTACCCACAGGGCTGAACTTCTGTGAGCAATCTCTAGCTTTTTGGCAGCACTCCCAGCCTAGGATTGCAGGTGCAGGTTTCCACCCACTGCCCCAAACCTTTGGTTTCCTTTCTGCCAGCACATTGGATGAGGAACACTTCCTTCTCTGTCACCCCATGGAAGACACAAATATCTTATTATGACAAATATCTAAAACCACTGATATCCACACCACATTGACTGCTGTGGAATCTCTCTAGTTTCACAGGAGTATGAATAAGCGTATCAAAGCTGTTGATTTTATTGGCAGTATTCACATACAAATACTGTATGTCTTTCTGTTTCTGTTTCTCCCTAGTTTCTCTTACTTATTTCACATGTCCTAGGATTTCCAGAGCCTTTCACTGTAATCTTACCTTGTTACTAATTCCCCCCCTTTTCTCCCTCTTCATTGCGTCTTTCCCACAGCTTTCTCTTCCTTGACTGTCTCATCACTCCCACATTAATCTCTGACACCACAGATTCTGTAAACATGTCCAAATATTCCTTTATTTCAGGTTAAAATCACTCCACTCTGAGGGCCAAACAGGGGGCAACAGGCATTCCTTATTAGCACAATTTTTAATAGTAGTTTTAATGTGGAAATGAAAGAGTTTGTTAAAAAAAAATCTTAGAATAGAGATCAGCTTTTGATGACTCTGAACTTTGAAAGATAAAGAGACCCCTTTCTTACAGGAGCAGACAGGTCCTCTGGGGGTGAGAGTGGCTTCACAGCCAGGGCAAGGATAGTTTCCCAGTACCCTGTCTCTGGCAATGGCCCTCAGCTGGGAAAGAGAAAAGTAAAACAGAAAGGCAAATTGGGAGTAGCATTTTCCCTAGAAACACCATGCCAGCTCCAACCATATGCAGATAACTTCCTGAGCCAGATGTTTTAGTGGTGTCTAACAGTCTTCAGCAGGTCTGTCTCCCTGGGAAAGCACTCAACAACCTCATCTATGAATATATCCCTTTGGCTTCCCCTGTGCTTTGGGGCAACTTAATTCTGTGCAATGTGAGCAAGCACTGCTCTGCTGGCACTAAACCTCCATTTTATTGAGTGCCCACTCGTTCCTGTGTCCTGGTGAATTCCCAGTCCTCCTCCACCCTCCATGTGTTTCTCTCCAGTTTGAGAAGTCTTCGTATCTCTCACCATCCATGTCTCCTCTCCCTCTTCCAATCAAACGACACTCCGCCTGAGGGGAAGATGCTCATCATAGAGACATTTCCTGTTTTGTTTTCTGTTTTTCCAATAATTCCTTTCAAGTGCTGGATGGTGAAGTCACCAGAGACACGGCTTCAGAGGCACAGCATTGCATCCTTTCATTTAACACTGAACTTTTTGTCTAATACCAGATCTGAACCCAACTCCAACCGTGTCAGTCTATGCAACATATCATGTGGCAGCAAAAATAATATATATCTTACTGATATGAAACCATTGTGTGCAGTAGCTGTGATCAAAAAGGCATTTCCCCAGGGCTGTGCCACTCTTCAGTACCACTGGATAACCATATCCCAGAGCTGTCAGTGTAACGAGACCCCAGATCTCTAGGTCTGAGGCACCCATTTGACTTAGGAAAAGTCTTGACCTATCTGTGAGTGACAAGGCATATCGAAGGGATCCTGTCTTCTGGAAGCTATCCAGAGGGCTTCCTTAAACCAAAAAGGATCATAGACAATGAGATGGCCCTTCTCAAAGGAGTAATCAGTGAAGGAAGGGATATGGCAGTACCCCATGGACATAGTGACCAAGTGCTGCTGCAAACAAGGCATTCAGGGAGGCCCAAAATGTGGCACAGGTCATCTCTCAAAGCTGTGTTGACCAGTGGGAAATGGTTTCTGTCAGGCCAGGAAACACATGGTTAAATGAAAAAATGTATCCAAAAGCTAAAATTTCTGAGGATCCCGCATGGGGGGTGGGAAAGAACTGAAGACAACCTAAGAGGCAGATATTTGGGAAGAGCTGAAGAAGGTCCTGCAGCATTTTTTCTGGTGTTTAAGTAAGAGATCAAATTCTGCTAACAGAAAATCTTTTCCTATCAGGGACCTGTAGTTTCAGCTGCGAGAGGGAATCCCATTTAAAAACCCAGAGCAAGTCTGTGATAAGAAGGCACTTTTGCAAGGAGCACAGAAACTTCTCTTTCTAATTCTGACCACCGGTGAGACAAAATTTGGAATAGTTAAAAACGTTCTTGAAACATTGGATTTTTTTCCATTGATCTATTAAAAAGGCTTGGTAACAAATTAGCCTGACCTCTTAGTGTCAGTAATACGTGACTTCTATGCAAGTAAGCTTTAGTTTGTGACTGCAGTTTACATTTGACTGTGAGTGAGTTTGTATATTATGTGCTAGTATGAGCCAATGAAACACCTCTGTGTCCCGGTATCTCTTTGGCTAGCTGCTTTGAGGAGATGGTTTTAAATCTCTTTAAATCTTTATCTGTTCTTTTAGAATAAATGTGATAGTGGCCATATTTAATGCAAATAAATCCCTCATTTTCCCCATATAACGTTGGTGACATGACATGGTATTTTCCTACATGACATGCTTTTTTTGCACAAAGTAAAATAATGTACAATCTAAAATACTTGCCCCATGTCCATTATACAAGGGGGAAAACAGGAATACACAGAATCAGACGCCACAGCAATGCTATTGTATTTAGGACAAGAAAGTTCACTAAAAGTTTTGTGTATTGGTTTAATTTACCCATCTCATGACAAACCATAAATCTCCTCTACCTTCTTTGATGCTGTCTAGCTACAGACTCAAAAGTATACTTTAAAATTACACCGTGTTAGGATTTTTGAGCAAATATGGTAAAGCTTCTCTTAAAAACAAAGGTAATCCCTCTGAGTCCACATGGTCTCAGTCATGTTTATTCATCTCTTCCAGTGTTATAACTCAATAAATACTGTTATGGCTTAGCTAGGACAGCACAAAATGTATAATTTTATGGCTGAATCTGCTCTCTGGTGCTCATTTAATCATGTGTTTTATTGTCAGCTCTTCTCAAACTGTGAAGTGTAGTTCCTTATGAGAGAGAGAGACCTGCTTTCTGTAACACACATTCCTCCTGGTCCCACTTATCATTTGGTACTATTGCCTTTCTTTTCTCTAGGCTGTTGATGACATTTATGGCTGTTTTTTCCCAAGAAATAGCATATTTTTAAAACAGGGCCTCTTTTTCACTTTTTAGTGCTTTGACTCGGTAATGTCTCACACTGGAGAAATGGCCCAGCTGATGTGTTGATCTTTATATCCAGCTCCATCCAAGAGCCATAAGCAGCAGTGAAAACTTACTGTGTGTACTGATTTTGCCTTTCTTCAGGAGGCCCCATGGAAAATCCTTTTCCTGTTTGCTCAGCAGCACAAACGCAGAAGCCACATGCCTTGTGCTCCACAGCACTGGGCTGCTCCTCTCCATGCCTGGACTCTGCCACTCCTCCCTGAGTACGAACATCGTGACCATGGGCAGCAAGGCCAATACAGTGGAGAAACACAAACATTTGCATGCATGCACATCCAACAGAAACCTAATTGTCATGGGAACATGACAGAGCCTACCACTGACAGAACACTGCAAACTGATGGTGTGTAAATCTGCAGTGGCCTCCACTGTGCGCAGGATTTACCAGTGCTGTGGGGTCTGTCTGTGTCTGTACAGAGTCCTCTGAGCGTTGTCCAGGAACAACACACAAAGAATGGGGGGAAGAGATGCTGCTTCAGCTGTTACTAGCCTCATTTAGACCTACAGGCATTCACACAGACAACTTTTTAGCAAGAGGAACTAGGCAAATAATCCGCTCCTTGGACTTTCATGTATTTCCACATACAAATATTTTAAGAAGAACAGTAAAGATTGACTATTTTTACTATACTTTTTCAAACTCAGCGGTTTGTTTCTCCACCAATAAAAGTCAACTCAGCAAAACAGAAACCTTTTTTGATAACTCATCCATTTAGCCAACCCTTCCTATGGCAAGCGATAAAGGGATCTCGCCTCACCTCTCCTATGGATCTCACACAGCACATCAGGCTGTATAACAGCTGTAACAAAGCAGTCTGGCATTGCAACGATGAAATATCTCATCAGGTTTTGACAGAAATCCTTGACTACCCCCTTCTGGCACTTCACTTCCAATACTGCTCTTCAAGTAGGTTGTGTCCATCCTGACAAGTCCTTTTGATCAGGCAGCTGATAGTGTCAATATGTATGCCCTGATCAGCATCCTATCTGGGACACAGTGAAACAAAAACCAAAGCAGAAAAAAAGCTGTTCCTTTCTCATACTGAAACACTGTAGAAATGTCCTGCTGGAAGATAATAACTTTCACACCATCAGTTTAAAAGTGGAACAAAATAACTTGAAAAGAGAGTCCTAACACTGCATTAAGTCATGCAGCTCTCATCCCCCATGCAGTTTTTAAGTGTTCCCCAAAAGCCTAACACTTGTTCTAGGCTGCCTTGACTGCAAAGAATTGCTGAAACTGCTCAGCAAACAGGATGGATGCGAGCGCAGTGAGAAAACAGAAGGGTGTTTGGAGTTGGGAACCAGGCTGCAATATCACTATTTCAATCCAGCTGAAGAAAATTCTCTTTCTGAAATTTTAAAGAGAGCAATAAGTGTGTTTCCTGACCTCAGCAGGGGTCTGGCTGAGAGCAGCCCGTTTCAGTTGCTGAAGCTGAGCACATCAGCTTTGCAGATCTGCCAGCTCCCACTGCAAGATGGCCTGCAACATGTGTACACATGGTATCTGGCAACAATAATTCAGAGAAAATGAAAAATGCTTCTCATTCATTGCAAACAAATGGGTACAGTGCAATCCCAGGCAAACTTTCCCAAAGCAGGCAGCTTTCCGGATTAAAAAAGAAGCAAGTGAAAAGAGATCATGAAGGCCCAGAGGACCCCTGACAGAAAATGCGTGGGAACAGTTACTTCAAAGAAGGAAGTTAATACCTACAAAAAGAGCAAGTTTCCAAATGCAGGCCTTGCTTTCTGCTTTGGAAGAGCAGAGCTCTGCCTTTGGCTGCTCACACGTGCACTGCCAGTGCTGCAGACTGCAGGCACCATCAACACTCTTCTCCCAACATGGACATTCATCGCTCATCTCCAAGTTACTCCCCAGACAGTAACTTCTAGAATTTAAACGCCTTGTGACTGCAAATCTGTGCAGCTTGTGAGAAATGAACAAGCTTTCATTTATTTCCAGGTTTCTTCCCTGTAGAGGTTTTATCTGCCAGGGCGTGTGACGCCAGCACTCGGGGCTACTGGAAAAACAAACCCATAGAAATGTTTAGAAGACTGCCCTGAAGTTTGTCTAACAAACAAGAATGTTGCCGATGAAGGCACCAGAGCCACAACAGTGAGTAAGAGCATGCTGACACAACTCAGAGCTGCTTAGCCACACAGAACGTGAGGAAATCAAGGTGGTTGTCTCTGCACCCACACCTTTACTTGATGGTTTCCCATAGTCTTACCTGATAAAAAATTGACAACTATTCAGAAAAAATGGTATAGCAACTCGGTAGAGTAATGTATGACATATATACCACTGCCAAGTGTGAAAAAGCTACAGCATGTAATACAGTGAGCAAATGAACCAATTTTATTAAAAATACAATGTGACCTTCAATTTGGGATGTATCTAGTGTGAAAGCTAAAACATATTACTATGTGTGGATACAATTTAGTTCTCATTCTACCCTTATGTATTTTTTTATACATGTCAACAGCGTAAACCATTCAAAGTTCATAGATATCTTGACAGCAATAGGACCTCAATGCAAACACAAACAATTTTATAGTCAACATATAATAGTCTAAAATCAGTAGCTAATCTGATCTCCCCAAACCAATAGTGAACCGACAGATTTATCTTAGTATTTCTATTATCAATGGTTTAAAAGTTATAAATATGCTTTCCTGAAGCTTTACAGGGAATAACAGCTGGCAGCAATGTTACCTGGGTCTAGTCACAACAGGAGAGCTTTGGTTTGGAGTTGTTTTGCTTGCCCTTGTAAAACCCTGTTATGTTTATTTCAGTAAAATTTGACTTGGCTATGATTTCATGACTCCTGAATTCATGCTGACCCTGGCCAAACCATAGAAGAGCTGAAGACTCAATAAAGATGAGTGACATCATTAACCCAATACAGTAGCTATTCAGATGTACGCTGTGGTCTCCTTACATAATCACCTAATTTTAGCTTCTGAGTGAACCACACACAGTGCCACACTGTATTACGAGCTCTGAATAACTAATACCCAGATGCTTTTTCCAAGGTTATTTTATTTTCTTGGTTTAAAATTATTTCCTTACACAAATCTCAAGGTGTTTTTTCTCTTCAGCAAACACAATCTTCACAACACGTTCAAGACTCATGCTGCTCCTGATCATCTTGACACATCATTAGGTGGTCATCACAGTTGTAGTGGTGCTCATGGCACTAATATACAGCACAGGACCCTAGGGTTTTATGGTGACTGTAAATGAGAACAGCCCTAAGAAAACAGCAAGGTGATACAAGCCTTAATTCAAGCACCAGACATACACATGCTCAAGTAAAGATACCCAGTTCGCTAAAAGCAGCTGTTTCTTGTAATTCTACAAAATACCTATGAACGTGGTTTTTAAACCACAAATATTTTGGGGCAAGGATTTCTTTTTTGCTACGTGCTACCATAGCAGCACCTGCAAGCCCTACTCCTATAACCAATTAGCAGTAGAAGCATGTATATTTGATGCCATTGATAAGTGCAAACCTCAGGTACAAATCAAATGTGGTAGTTTAGACGTGCTAGTGGTAGTTCCGGAAATCCCTCACACAGATGTTTCACTCTTGAAAAATAAGTAAGACAGCAGGAACACCACATGCAATTCGCACCTGGGTGCTGTGCACCACTTCCAGGTAAGTGGCATATTACACACATTGCATATACGAGCTCCACAGATCACACCACATACAAAACCAATCCAGTGATCCTATTTGATCAAATTTACCTTTATTCAGTTTTTTGCTTGAATACTTTTTACGTAACTATGATAGAGCAATGAGAATTGTAATTTTAAAAACTATTTCCATAGTGTTTTTATCTACCTGACTTAACACATTAAATCTCAGAAGTTCTTACTGCTAATTGCTCAGAAGTTCCTGTGTCTACAGAAAATTATTGAGAAGTATTAGTGGATTTCTTCACAGAAAACAAAAGATAAAAGACTACCTACAGTGCTTGTACCAAGGCACTTCAGGGGACATAGAGAAGGAGATTACACATAAAAACTGATTAACATGTTATAATTCCCCAAATCACAGTCCTGCTAATCCCCCACATTCTCATAGGGGACATTTAACTTTCTCTCGTGGCAAACACTCTCTTGCTGCTGCCCAGAGTGGTTCTCCAGGCGGGAAAGCTGGCAGCTGGTCTTGGTCCCTTGTGTAATCCACTAGCTCACCTCGGAGATATGCTCACATTGTGCTGGTGCAGACTCACTTCTTCCACTTTGCAGTGCAATGATCTGCAGAGAGAGCTCTGGCCCAGCTTGCTGCCTAGTTAAAACAAAACTAGTGTCTTTGTGACAGTTTCTGGAAAAACAAACATGCTAAAACCCAAGGCAACATCCTCTGATGGTTTAAGCAACAGCAGGTCAGCACTCATTTCCATTAGCTGGCTCTTGAACTCCAGTTCACTCTGCGCTACTGGCACAATATTTTTGATTGCAATGTTAGCAGGAGTCAGATAAATCACATTGATGTTGTGAGCTGAATGTTTGTGCTGCAGAAGGCTGCTAGCTGTACACAGTTTTGCCACCCTCAAGCATCCACTCTGTGTCTAATGACATCAAAGTAATTAACAACAAAGATTTCCATGTGGTAAAAACAGACTGTAAAATTCCCTGTAAAAGAAAAAATCATATTTAATTAACAAATTAAAAATGAAACCAAAGCTCAACCACACAGGAATGCTGAACAAAGCAAACAGGAATGCTCATCATGCCCTGGGACAAGTTGTCCCACTGGGGTCCTGTCTATTTATCTTGGCATTTATAAACAGCCTAAGTGAAACAGCAAGGTTTGATTCTGCCCAGGACTGCCAGACTGCAGCCCTTGCATTCATTCCTGCAGGCAGAGGGCTCTCAGTTTGAGATTCCAACCATTTTTAATTTAAAAATATCTGGCTCCCAAGCCGAACAGCGTGATTCAGTGATAAACATCATCAACGCTGGGCCTGAGATGCAGAGAGCCAGTGCAGTGCCCTTGCTTCCTGAAGGAACTGAAAAATTCCTCAGTGTTAGCTGGATTATAATTCCAAATGAGCCATTTAGACCTGAACTGCCAGTGTGATATGCCCAAACCTGAAAGATTCAGTTTCTCATGACAACCAAATTGCTGCCGATGTAGTTATACAGTGCTGTTTCTAACTCACTCATACACACAAACCCACAAAACTAGATTACAACAAGAGCAGTTTCCTAGTTCAAAAGATGTCTTACAGGCTTCCCTGCAGCAGCAGAGAGATGCCGGTAGACTTCCAAAGGGATTCTGAAATAGCTGAGCTGTATTCCTAGAACTGCCACTAATCTGACTTTGATTAACTTTGCTCATCTTGAATTTCTCTTTCTTCGATCCTACAGTTATAGTTGTTTTTTCCGTTTAGATTCTTAGAGCAGATGATACCATCTCTGATCCTAAGTTTGAGAAGCACCTAACAGAATAAAAGCCTGACAAAAAGGAAAGCTGGGAAGTGAGAATATTTTCCAGGATTTCATGGTTGCTCCCCCGACCGCTACCAATGAAAATGAAAACCATTTAAGAACTTATTCACAGAACTGCTTAACCTCTGTTTTATGCCGAGTAGGACAGTATGCTGGAGAGTAAAATAAGTAGTTAAAAGAAACAGAAACAAAATACATCACTGTGATACTTAACTCATTTCCATGAACTATAGCTTCCCTTTTCTTTTTTTTAATATAAACATGAGTTAAAGCTAGTAAAAATTAACAAGAGAATCCTACAAATGGAGATTTTATAGAGCCTCAACAGAAAAGATTTTCACCTTGTGAACACCAAAATCTCTCACTGTGTTTGGGAATCTGACAGCTGTCCTGTTCACTGAAACCTTCTTCTGCATTACATTGCAGGATAATTTTACAAGTTTTGGGGTAACATGGAAACTTTGAAAGCATTTATGACCAAGCACTGTAATCATAGAATTATAGAATCATTGAATTATCTGGGTTGGAAGAGACCTCCAAGATCATCAAGTCCGACCCTTAATCCAACACTATCATGATTACTAGATCATGGCACCAAGTGCCACATCCAGTCTTATTTAAAAAACCTCCAGGGATGGTGAATCCACCACCTCTCTGGGCAGGCCATTCCTATGCCTGATTACTGGCTCTGTGAAGAACATTTTCCTGATATCCAGCCTAAACCTTCCCCGGCAGAGTCTAAGCTCGTGCCCTCTTGTTCTGTTGCTGGTTGCCTGGGAGAAGAGACAGACCCCCCCACCTGTCTACAACCTCTTTTCAGATAGTAGTAGAGAGCGATGAGGTCACCCCCGAGCCTCCTCTTCTCCAGGCTAAACAACCCCAGCTCCCTCAGCCTCTCTTCATAGGACTTGTGCTCAAGTCCCTTCACCAGTTCTGTTGCTCTTCTCTGGACCCGCTCCAGCACCTCAATATCTTTCTTGAACTGGGGGGCCCAGAACTGAACACAATACTCAAGGTGTGGCCTCACCAACGCCGAGTACAGGGGAAGGATCACTTCCCTCGTCCTGCTGGCCACACTATTCTTGATACAGGCCAGGATGCCATTGGCCTTCTTGGCCACCTGGGCACACTGCTGACTCATGTTTAGCCTCCTGTCAATCAGTACCCCCAGGTCCCTTTCCACCTGACTGCTCTCCAGCCACTCTGTCCCCAGCCTGTAGTGCTGCATGGAGTTGTTGTGGCCAAAGTACAGGACCTGGCACTTGGCCTTGTTGAACTTCATCCTGTTGGACTCAGCCCATCCCTCCAGCCTATCAAGGTCCCTCTGCAGAGCCCTCCTGCCTTCTGGCAGGTGGACACTTCCTCCCAACCTGGTGTCATCCGCAAATTTACTTATGATGGACTCAATCCCCTCATCTAAATCATCAATGAAGATGTTAAACAGAACTGGACCCAACACTGAACCCTGGAGGACACCACCAGTGACTGGCTGTCAGCTGGATGCAGCCCCGTTCACCAGCACTCTCTGGCCCGGCCATCCAGCCAGTTCTTAACCCTGCTGAGAGTGCACCTGTCCAAGCCATGGGCTACCAGTTTATCCAGGAGTATGCCATGGGAGACAGTGTCAAAGGCTTTGCTCAAGTCCAGATAGACTACATCCACTACATCCACAGGCTTCCCTTCATCCACCAGGCGGGTTACCTGATCATAAAAGGAAACCAGGTTGGTCAGACAGGACCTGCCCCTCATTAAGCCCTGCTGGCTGAGTCAGATCCCATGTCCATCCTGAAGGTGCTGTGTGATTGCACTCAGGATGATCTGTTCCATAACCTTGCCTATAGTTGCCCGGATCCTCCTTGCAGCCCTTTTTGAGGATTGGCGCGACATTTGCCAACTTCCAATCATCTGGGACCTCCCCAGAGAGCCAGGACTGTTGGTAGATGATGGAGAGTGGCTCAGCAAGCTCTTCTGCCAGTTCCCTCATCACCCTAGGATGGAATCCATCAGGTCCCATAGATTTGTGTGCCTCAGTAATTCATAGACTGTTTCCTCCTGGAACACAGGGGAGCCATTTGGTTTCCTGTCTCTATCTGTGAGCTCTGGAGGCCAGTTATCATGAGGGCCACTTCTCCTACTGGTGAAGACTGAGGCAAAGTAGGTGTTGAGTACCTCAGCCTTCTCCTCAACCCTGGTAAGTATGTTCCCACCCAGGTCCAACAAAGAATGGAGGTTTTCCTTGCCCCTCCTTTTGTTATTAATGTATTTATAGAAGTGCTTATTGTTATCCTTAACAGAAGTAGCCAAATTAATTTCAAATTGTGCTTTTGTTTCTCTGATTTTCCTTCTGCATGTTCTAACTATAGTCCTATACTCTTCCTGAGTAGTCAGCCCTGCCTTCCACAGTCGGCAGGCTCTCTTTTTATCTCTGATTTCCTTCATATCACCCTATTCAACCAAGGTGGTCATCTTCCCCGCCGGCTTGCCTTTTGGCTAATAAGGCTTTTTCCTTGAAGCACTTCCATCCCTCCTGTACGCCCCTGTTTTGGAGGAGTGTGTCCCAGGGTGTGCTCTGGACCAGTCTTCTGAACAGGTCAAGATCTGCCCTCCAGAAATCCAGCACAGAGGTTTGATTGGTCGTCCTCCTTACATCCCTGAATATTGAAAACTTTATTATTTCATGGTCACTGTGCCCCAGTTGGCCTCCGACCACTACATCTCCCACCAGTCCCTCTCTGTTTGTAAACAGCAGATCTAGTGGGGCCCCACTCCTGGTAGGTTTATTTACCTGCTGGAGCAGGAAATTATCCTCCATACACTCTAAGAATCTCCTAGACTGCCTCTTCTCTGCTGTGTTGAGCTCCCAGCAGATATCCAACAGGTTGAAGTCACCCACAAGAACAAGGGCTGGTGATTTTGAGACATCTGCCAGCTGCTTGTAGAATAACTCGTCCCCTTCATCATCCTGGTTGGGTGGTCTATAACAGACTCCTACCAGGATGTCAGTCTCGTTGTCCTTCCCCCTGATTCGGGTTCACAAGCACTCAACCCTATCATTGGTGACCTCAAGTTCTACAGAGTCAAGAGACTCTCTAACATACAGAGCCACCCCTCCACCTCTCCTACCCTGCCTGTGCTTTCTGAAGAGCTTGTAGCCACTTAAGACATGGTAATGCATGGGTGTGCATCATCTTCATCTCTCACCTTCATCACACAACTGGCCTGAAGTGCCCAACTGCCAGCCCTATCACTCCTAGAAAGATTTTCTAAAAAAGGATTAGTGCAATCGGATCCCACAAGCCTGAACTTCAGAGCTCAGGATGGCTAGAAATGGGTGCCTCAGCCATGGGGAAAATCTCACCAAGATCATTTTCTGCACCATGTCAGTCTCTCTCCTCTTTTCTTCTATTTATTTTTTTCTATTTTATGGCTCTCTGGGCTACTCCAGTGCATTGTTAATGTCAGCATTTGCCTAAGTGGACAGAGGGAGACTAACGTCCCTGATTAAAATACTTACTGTAGATTCACTTAGTTGTTCCTTCGTTGGTTATGCCTCTCATTGACTACATGGCCAGCTTCAGTTTCTCTGGTTCTCTACATTTTATCCAAGATACTATCTTAATTAGGTAAATATCCCCCAAGATATCTGCTCATCCATATATTTAATGCCTCATTTAAGATATGTAGCATTTTATTTTTCAGGCATAATTCTCTGCATAGCATGACCCCATCAATAGAACAAAAAAACACATGTACACAAATACTTGTACACAAATGGCTGTCATATTTAAGACAATGCTGTTCAGGAGTTACTTTAAAATGTTATCTGCAAGAACATTAGCGTTTGAACCATCAGATTTTGTCATATGTTTTTTTTGTCAGTGTAATGACACCCAAATCCCATAATGTTTAAATGTTGTTTTTACAAGGGAAAAATGCCTGTCCCAATAATTCAACATTCATGAAAAATTACATTTCAGAGCCCCTGAAATACAGCCCTGTGGATAACAGCATGACTGGGAAGATATGACCAGAGTTGCTTCCTGAAATGTGAAAATTTCCAAACTAGAGAGAGAGTGAGAGAGAGCTAAAGTCTTCTATCTTCCTGCAACTTCCCTTGAAAACTCTAGAATTTTAAGGATGCAAACAGCTGCAATTACAAGCAGGAGAGAGAAAGCAGATTTTTAAAGCTGACAGGATTTTGTCTCCCAGCGAGCAAGCTAAATTTGCAAGACCACAAACATAAAGGAGCACTTTTAAGTTGCAACATGCATGACATCAGCATCTGCTGCTCACAAAAGGCGAAGCCTCTACAATGTATCTACCAAGCCCATGTTCAGATGAAAGCCATCGCAGTCACTTTTGTACTTCTCAGTGGCAGCGACATGGAAGGTGCCACATTCACTGTCTGGGTCTCACTCAAGCTGCTCAGCCAGGAGCAATCAATTTGGCAAAAACTCCACATGCAGTTTTTTTGCATGCCTTGTCAGAGGAAACACAGAAACACAAACTACTATCCACCAACTCTGGTGTAGCTGAAAGCCAACCAGCACAGAGGAAAAAATAATCTGTGTTTTGAATTATTGTTTTCCAGATGTATTATCTTGCATTTGTCAGGGTGACTGCTTGTTGTTTCCTGCTTCTCTTTTTTCAATGGTGTTTGCAGCATTCATCTGCATCATCTGTTAATTTCATTAACATCCTGTTTAATAATCTCGAAGGGGGTAGTTTAAAATGATGTCACATAAAACCGGACATAAACTATTCCTGCAGCATCCCACCGATCGCCTCCCACTCATCTCTGTGCACTATTATTTATTGTGATCTAGTTCCTCGTCTTCTACAGGAGCTCAACCTCTGTTCGTATAACATACCACCTTCAAGTAAAAATTCCTGAGTCATCAGGCCCTGATTTCTTAGTTAGGATTGCTTCATTGTGCCTTTAAGTACTGAATTAAAATTCTCTGAATCATTACAATCACAAAGCAGCTTTGTCCCAGCTTTGCAATGCTCTAAGTTATGGGGACATGGCTATAGGCACATTATTGTTACAAATTATAGTGGTATTAGTATAACAAACTGCACACATCATATTCTCCCAAAAAGGTTACAATAAATGTATGCTTTTATTATTAACTCAGCCAGTTGATTAAAATACATATAAAGACACACTGAAATTACTCTGAATAATCAAGGAGATCTTGTTGGAAAAAGGCATAAACATTTTGGGCTGTTGTCAGTAACACTGCTTGCAACGGCTATTTTTAAGATGCTGACTTCTTTATATGGAAAAATCCTGATGTTTTCCTCTGCTCGGGTAATTTTAAATGAAGAGCAAACTGCAAACTATACACCAGCTTCATCACATAGTGGCCCCTTGCTCATGCCAGATAATGTAGTGCTAGAAAACTTGAAGTTTGTTTGCTAAGTGATGTCTTTCAGTAGAATCACATGCAGACTAAGTTTCATGTCTACTTTCAGAATCCTTTGCTTGCACAGCCACTGCAAACTTAGGTTTCACTGCGCTAAAGAGGTGCCACCAAGTGACAAGAGAAGCTAACAGTACAGAAAAGTATTCCCCAGCTTGCACTGAGTGGCTCGACTACAGCTTGTGCAGTTCATGTGGGATGAAGAAGCATGCCTGTACCACAAAATTAAACGCTCCTACTAGAGAAAGAGTCTCTGCAACAATACAGTTAAAATTGTTATATGCACAATGCCTGGTAGTTACCCTTTCTCACCCATCTGCCATCCCTATGGGTTCTAAGATAATGGCTCAAGTCTGAGAGGTGATGGGGAAAATGGAGTGTTGTGGCAATTTGTTAGCACCCCTAGCTCTTTGCCAGGAGGTTGGTGTTGATGGTGGGGGTTTCTGGTATCTACCAAGAGGATGGAGGCTCCCATTTCACCAGGAGTCACATGGAAATGACAAGGTGTAATGGGTATCATTTTCTCCTGAGGAAATTCCAATTCGATTCCAGAAGAAAAGTTTCTATCATGAGAAGAGTCACACATTGGAATACTCTCCCCAGGGAAGTGGTGGATTCCTCTACACTGGACACTTTTAAGGCTCAGCTTGACGGAGAGCTGGGCCATCTCATTTAAACTGTGTATTACTTAAAAGGTTGGACCAGATGATCCCCTCGGTCCCTTCCAACGTGGCATTCTGTGATTCGGTGAATCTATACAGGATTACTTTTATGCATTTTGCAAGACACACTAACCCCTTGCTCTTTCTTTGCTGCTCTGTGGTTCCATATTATGATCAGATTTACTATAGATGGTCTGCTTTCTATTTGTTAGATACTTGCTATTTCCTCTTTGCTTCTCCTAAAACCAGCTTATCCAGCTCCCAAAGCTGCATTCTCTGAATGACCAGTAAGTAGCACTGGCAAGTTCCTATGAGCCCTAGTGTTGCTGCTGGTATAGTTCTGTACCCACACCTTCAAGCCTCTGCTCTCAACCCACCCCTGTACTCCTCTACGATGCATTTTAATACTCGCGTCATTCAACACAGAACAGCTACATACAGCTGCTACTTGCCAGTTACAAAGCCATGAATGATAATTTGAGTTTCCCCACCACCATACAAAGCTAAGCAAAACCTTAAAGAAATGAAGCAGTGATCACCTTCTTGTTCAGACAACTGTTACTGGAGCTAAAGGAAGCTCAAAGCTCCAGGCAATCCAAGACAGGTCCAAAGCCAGGCAAGTCCTGAGGCCTCTTGGCTTAATACAGAGCTATTGGCCTGTTACTAGCAATGGCAACACAGTATTAAAGGGTATCTTAGGCTGCACAACAGATCCACTGAATCAAGCTAAATAACATAGGACAGTAATGGATCAGAAATGCAGGTTTCACAGTCAGGTGTACACTGCAGAAATCAAGGAACAGCAAGAGACAATTCCCAGTCTAGGAACAAGGTTGCCATTCTCACAAGGTGAGAAACAGAGATACCGAGAGGTCAGTGGCATGCAAGGAATAGGAGTACAGACAGTGATATAGAGAGAAGATCCCTAACAATCTCCAAGATCCTCAGCATTTCGGCATTACAGAAACCTGCATATTCAGCGCCACCTGACACCTGCAAGCTAAGTGTAATGTACACTCCCATGTTCTTAAACCATCTGCAATGCAGTCCCAGTGATCCTAGCAAGAATTAGTAACAGGCTAGAAAAATGCTGATGTTCCTGAGGCCACTGGAAGAGCAGATGGTGAATGGGAAAGCTTTGGAACAAGAAACATTGCTGCTTCCATCACACTTGGAGTTTCAAGAAGTCAATGCGTAGGCAACACAATCCCCACAAGCAAGGCACCCACATATCTCGTCGCAGTATTACAGCTGTTGGTGGCTATGAATGTAGCAATTCAATCCCAGTATAGATCACCCAGCACACCTACTCTGACGGGTGCGCAGCCAGCCCTACTGCTAATGCACAGATTATGCAAGGTTATAGCAGACAACATTTTTTATTATAGAAGGAGAATTAAAGTGAGACTTCAGGATCAAAGCATCTAACTGGGACAGGCTGGAAATATGTCCAGAATGTGGCACACAAATTCTAAACGCAAGGAGGTTTTGAGGTCTCTCACATTGAACGCCTGTTAATGGTAGAAGGATTCCCACTGGATACAAAGGGACATTGCAAAAATCTTGAAACCAATGGACACAACAAAATCCAACAATTTATAGGAAAGCCAACTATTTTTCAAAAAAAATCTGAGTATATGAACTAGAAGCTTATGAACACTTAAGAAAATTAACAGTGTGTGAAGCATTTCCCTCCCATACATGCAGAATACCTTATGGATTTGCCACTAACCACTAACTTCAATAGTGGTTTCGCTGAATAACAAAGAATACATTTGTTACATCCACTGACATCTGGAAGCTGTAAAAAGCTGCAGGCATTTTGGGGCCAAAATAAATTTCAAAATTATCTGAACAAAACAGTGTTACATTTTGAGAAAATGCAAAAAAAATCAGCACAAAGGACCAAATCCTATATTCAAGAATAAAACCTAACCACTAGACAGTGAATTGCCTGGGCAGCAGCTTTGCAGTGGACACTCTGGAGTTTGAGTGGATTAGTACCTGAACACAATCCTACAATGCTAAACTGTAGAGAAAAAAGTTACTACAATGAGACAAACATTTTTCCTGTTTACTTCGTAGTGGTAAAAAAGTAGCTTCATCTGAAACATAGTAGCTGAAGTAGCTTCATCTGCATACATTGCAGGCAGTACACTAAGGAAAGTGGGCAATCAGAGCAAGGCAGAGAAAAACAAATTAGTGGTTATAAGCCAGAAAACATAAACCATAAAGGAAAACTGAAAGAATAAAAGGAGACAGGAGAAGATAAAAAAATTCAAACATAATAAAAAGCTCCTGCAAAGTGGAATGTCATAAACTGACTTCCATGGCTGCTGGGAATAGGAAATAGTGGGGTTAAATTGTTGCAAGCAAGTTTTTTATATAGATAATGGAAAAATTTCTACTGCTAAGAAGAATGAAGCATTGGAACAGATTGTTTAGGGAGATTGTTCAGTGTCTACTATGGGAGTGTTTAAAGAGCTGATCCAATAAATGTGCCAGAACCGTTTCAGGTATAGCTGTAACTTGAGTCAAGGAGGCACAAAATAACTTTGCAAGGACCCATCTAGTCCGGTTTATCTACTGCAGGTATTCATCTGTTGCATCTACTATTTCATGATACAACAAGGAAAAAAGCCAGAACCCACAGGATAAGAAAAATCTTAAGTACCAGGCCTGATGTGCAACAGTCCTGCATGATAGCTAAGGTTAAAACAAAAAAAAAAACCACCAAAAAACAAAAAAAAAGAGATGAGGATACTGTCTGATCATCAGCCATTAGAAAAAACCACAAACTATTGCCAAGGCACTCAAGCAACAACACATATGTCATGGAGATTCCAGCAAGCTGATCCAAGTATAAAATATTGGTGCCAGAGTGGGAGACTGACAGCATGCTCCAATACCTTTGCATAGAAGAATGGAAGCTTTGACAGCAAAGGCAAATTTCAACCCAGATGATACTCTATTCAGACAGAGAAGTATCTCGTCTCTGATCCAGACTGCACGAAGGAATTAGACGCTGAAGTTCCAGCAGACAGATGAAGGCATATTGTATACAAAATTGTGTTTAAATGGGATTAGCCAAAATCTTAGCAGATATAAAAACTGATGTAATAAGTCGCATATACACTTCCATGCCAGACAAGCATAAGGACATTGCTGCTAGCCAGCTATCCAACAATTCATTTACATGTATGCACGAAACAGTTCAACAAATGAGAAGAGCTCAGGGATCAACAACAGAATGTGACAAAATACTAGCCTGGTATAATACCCATGGCAAAAGTCAGAGGAAGCCGGCTGACTTTTAATGATGGTAACTGTAGGGCTTTTAGTAAGTTCCCATTGCTGAGAGGCAGGCTAAGAGGACATAAAAGCACTTAACAGGATGAGGAAATAGAAGAGGGATTTTGCAATGCTATGACTAACAGGCTACATCCAAATTTAAATGATTCAGTACTAAAGGACAATGCGAACTACAAATGTCTCAAGCTGGACACTCCCAAAGGCATTAGAGGCCCAACAAACTAAGGGATAAAGATCTAACTAAATGGATGGAACTTCTGCTTGGCAGTGTCACTCATTGCTAAACACTCCTCAGGGTTCAGCAGAGATTGAAGCGATAGGACAAAGATTCATGGTTTCTCCTCACATAATAAACATTTCTCTACAGCCCAATAGAGAAAAGGTAGGCATGACAAAGAACATCAAAACAGGCATGTAATTACAAGCAAGGAGTCAATGACCAGAGGCCTCCAGGCACAAATTCACAGTTCTTGCAATCAGTCACAAAAATCAGTGCCAAAATTATCATCTTCAGTACTATAGGTCATAGGAAGTAGACCAGAGAGGACCTTAAAACAATCAGAAAGTAGCTGCAAACAGCTACAGGGAAAGTGCCAGGACTTCCTTCTCACCTTCTCCAGAAGACTTAAAAAATAAGGACAAAGGAATAAGGAGGATAGGACAAGACAAAGGACTAGAGAGTCAAATTCAAATCTCCATACCAATGGCAGCAACACAAACAAGGAATGGTAAACGAGGCTCACTATTAAGCTGGTGGCCAGCAATGATGTAGGAAAAGGGTTGGCTCAATGGTCAGGCATGTAGCACTTACCAGCTGGTCTGAAGTAGTCATTAACACAAAGGACAAAAGAGTATAAATTGCTATAAAGAAACAACTAGAAGCTGCACAGAATAAGCGGAGGAAAACCCACAGAGAAAGCATCACAGATGATTCCCTGCATGTCAAAATGCCAGTGATGACTGTAGCATCTCTGTAAGTCAGGCTTCAAGGGAAGCAAGCAAAAAAAAAAAAACAGCCCACCTTGTTTCCGAAATATGGAAACAAAAGCCGATCTGGTCTCTGGCCACAATAACACTAAATATGGACACACGGAGGACCAAGATTCCAACTTGGCAATTACTAAAACCTAGGCCCTTGGGACATTTTAAAGAAAACTAGATTCACAAGAAGTTAATGCAAGTATAGCTTCTAATATTCCAGCTTTCATGCAGAGTTCCATCTTCCATATCAAATATTTAATCATGTCAAGATTTTTAATGTCAAGATTTTTCCCTGAACAATTCAAAAGACTGAGTCAGAGTTTGCTGACCGAAGTATGGTCAGCAGACTGTTTATATGTCCTTCCTGATTGGAGTAACTCTTACCATTGAGATGTTCAAGATTAAAAACTGCTTTTTACAATGTGTTAAGATTTGCCTTGTTTATGCACATGCGTGAAAATCCAGTGTAAGGACTGGACCAAGCTAATAATTAAAATATAAGTACAATTTAAGTAATTTTAAATCTTTTTAGTACATACCTGCACAGGCACTGCTTTAAATTGTATGCTACTAGAAAAGTCATTCAAGAAAATTAATCAGTGTAACAAACAATGACAATCTCTTCAAGAAATTCTAACAGACCTTTTGCAGAGTTTACTAAGAGAACTCCTAAGAATTAGGAAACAAAATCTAGCTGGCACGAATAAACAACATAAAAGTAGCATCTCTACTTCAAACTCAGAATAGCTGCAGCATTTTTCTTCATCTGCATTTCCCTGCAGCTCTTCTCCCTAAACCACATTGCCTCAGTATAAAATGCTAAACTGTTAATACTTAGCCCATACCCAAGGATATATCAGTCTTTCAAAAATCTTATTCAAGTTGTAGAAATTTACTTGAAAATACTTCATTTTGTCAAGCATTATTCGGATTTAAAAAAAAAGACAAAAAATAGCGTTAAACAAAATAATGCCATTTAATCTTTATTTGCCGACAGGGATATTGCACAGGAGGTCATTAGCAGGTCTTGTTAACAACTGCTGCTCTTCATCTGGTACTTGCTTTTCTCCTCCATTTAATGTCCAACTAGGTTTTAAATCCTTCATCTACATACTACAGCTGAAATTGTAACTTGAGCATTGATTTGCTATTCTGCATAAGTATGTACTAAAATATCTTTACAAGAGACAAAGACAAGTTGAGGATTATTTAGTGAGGCTTCACTCTCATCAAAACTACATTGAGTGAAAGCAGTGGAAATATTTTGTTGTGGGAATGTCATGCCAATGCTGATTACACCATTTGAAGTCAGGCTTAGTTATTCATAAAGAATAAAAATGACAATTGAAAAAGCAAGATAAGCATGGAACAGGCTATCACACAATGAAACAGAGATGCAGAACAATGCTTAAAGAAAAAACAACTAAGCTCTGCTGACTACCAAAACCACATGCTTGAGGTTAAGAAGGTGACTAAGTGCTTTGCTAAATATAGCCTTAAAATATGCCTTCACAATCAATTCATAATTAAGAAAGCTTGATTGTTTATGAAGTCTGTTACTCTCTTCTCTTTGTGGAAATGCAGAGTGCTTGACATATTGTATATTATTATAATCACAATACTTAGCATATTAAGTATTATTATAATCACACTATAAATGCCTAGAATAAACCTAGGTTCCTTTCTCCTTCTCTAAAGGACATTAGTTTTAAAACTCTCCTTCACTTTAGTACATTCATAATTGCATTTTTCTGATAAACAAATAAAACTTTCAATATTTAAGAAACCACCACAGAAAGGACTGTACCAGTCTTCAGAGAGTGTGAGGAAGGATATACATAATTCCAGCATACAACAAAGTCAATGGAAACTAAGACCTGGTAATAAACACACAGCTCAGATCTATCTTGCCAATACAAATTCATAGGGATAAGAAGCCTGAACAAAAATCTGCATCAGCAAGGCCATAAATATTTTATTTTTATTAAACCCATATATACTGTAATTTCACATTGTTGAAAAATAAAAACTGTATGAAATACTACTGTGAGATACTACACGCACTTAAAAGGACCATCACTCAAATAAGGATAGACACTAGAAAATATGTCTTCTAAAATTCACACAGAAGTGTGAACTAGATTGGAAGTTCTGTTAACACTTAAATGAACTAAAATGGATTATTCCACATTAATTAATCTAAATAAAAATGCAATCTTTGTTATACTTGTAATGAAAGGAGTGATTTGTTATACCTTAACTAGAAAAAATAAAAAGGAGTCTGAGAAACTGAATTTTTTTATTTATATACTTCAAATCATTGAACACTGTCATGACACACATTTGCAAAGCTGGCAGTAATTAAAAAAACACTTGGCAATATAATGAATTCACTGGAGTTCTATTTATAAAGAAACAGTTTTCACTTAAATCAAGAAGCTAAATAACTGACACAGAGAAAAGTTCTTTGCACAACCTAATTCATTCCATATTACAAAAATCAGATGTGGGATTACAATCCAGTACAATACAACAATCTCTTTTTATGCTGCAGCAACTTTTATGAACGGAAGTAATTTTTCCTTTAAAATTGTGATCCACTACCCAACATAAAAAACAAGAAAGAAACGCTGCACTTTATTTGACATATTCTAGAATTATTCTTTAAACCAAATTTTTCAAATTTTACGTTTTTTCCACTCTGGCTTGTCTGTTTCATCATCTTCTGGTTCCACTTCCGCAAAAACTGTTTTTGGCTGCGTTCTAGAAAACATTAGAAGTATTAAAAGAACGGTTAGACTACAATTCTTTACCAGAAACTATATTAGACATGCCCTAGACACAAATTACATCTTTTCTATACCTAAAAAAGAGCACCCTAGACTTGTCCACTTTTCATTTTCAACATAAAACTATCAACTAACTTACCAAAAACTGAAGAATCTTGCAGCTCTTCGGCAAAGAACACACAAGACACACACACACACCTTTTGCAAGTATCATTTCCTCATCAGCTCACAATCATTATCTGTGTACTCCATGAACCAAATTAAGACAGGAGAGAGGAACAAACCAATTTAATACGATGCTGGAAACATGGACCCACAGGTCTTCTCATTCCATGATTTTAAAGAAAGAAAACCCCATTTTGATACACTGTAGTGTGACAGCAGTCTGTAAGTGGACAGAACAGCTAAGCTAGGTTTCTGGCTAAGCTTATACATGAAAAAAATGAGCTTCTTTCCCAAAGACTTTATCCAGCACTACTGTAACACAAAAACCCCTAATGATTATCATATGAGAAGAGTGTATCCTCCAGTCAAGCCTGATGGTATCTATTTCTCCACTATTTACTTGTATTTTAAATAACACTTAAACTTTATAAAAATAATTATTGATTAGTTTTTAAATGAACACAGTATGAAGTAGCATTTCAATAAACTGTTTGGACATTCAGTTTCCCTGTTTTATACTTTAATCACTCCAATCTAATTTTGAGCATAACCATTGTAGAGCTGAAACTGCTGCTTTTGTGATGCTGACCATACTCAACTTCTCATTACAACAGATGTGACAAAGTATAAAATACAGCCAATGCAGTCATAATCTCATTAATGTATTAACTAATGTTTTTACAGCACTCTAAGGATGTGAATCACTATTATTATAACAACTGTTATCCGGCAGACTCTACAAAATGCATAAAACTTAACAAAATTGTGTCTCCCTTACTTAGCACAATATCCCTAATTCAGTGTTGCCACTGACTTCAAATAGAGCAAGTCAAAAATTGCAAAAGAGCAAGATTCTCCACTTGTTAAATGTGATAAAAAATAGATTTCAAGTCACTAGAACTAGTCAAAGACAACTTCCCTTATTACAGGATCTTTTTATTGCCCTACCTACTCCTAAATCCTCCAAATTTGCTGGGGAGGTAAGAAGCATACTAAGATGATCCACAGATGGTACTACAGCAGGACTCTGTTGGTACATGGCCCCTAGGTGCAGGTTGTAGGTCTCATCACACCTAAGCAGACCTTGTTCCCACATGATTACCAACAGTACCAGAAGTTAGATAAGTCAATCTGTTCTCCATGGAAAGCAAAATTAAGTTTAAAAACAAATCTCCAATTTAAAAATGTCTTTAGGAAATAGTTACATAAATTCTACTTCAATCAATCACTGAAGAAGGATTTTTAAAAGAAAATGGAAAAAAAAAAAAAATCAGCATTCAATCCAAAACAGACCCCAGGGATGAAAGCTCCTATTGGCAAAATACTGGATTTTGTTAGCTGCTGAATGTGGAACATGTGGAATCTTTTTCTCTTTTCAGAACATATCGATGGCAGTTCCTTTACCCCGTTTTAACAGTGCATCCTCCTTTTACCACAATAGATGAAAGGTAGCTAAACTCCATGCAGGATCACATCAGGTCGGAACTGAGATGCTTTTTAGTAAAGCACAACTAATAAAGCGTGACCCTACCACTCCTGACCACAAAGCCTGCAAATGTCATAATTTTGGTTAGAAACTTCAAACCAAGAAGAATGACTTAATTTGTCAAACAAGCACCAGAACTTACAAATTTTCCAAGAAAGGACCTGCATAGGGGAAAGTTACAGACTTCAGCTAATCTAAGTACACCACTGAGCCCAGTAAAGCTGAGAGCGGGGTGGGGGAAGGAAAAAAAGAAACTGCAGCGCAGTTCAGCAGTAACCAGCTAAAGGAAAACATACAGAGGAAACCATGTCTGCTTGCTATCCCATTTTTTAAAATTAGCATGAAATGGCTGTAGCCTCACTCAGCTCAGCTGAAATGTAAACTGTTCTACCTCCATAAGCTACACAGCAGTAACTGGGGCACTTAGGGTGATTCACATGCCTGACCATTTTAAAGACACAGGCACAGAAAACACTGTTTTTTGTTATAGAACATTTGTTTAAATACAAATCATTCTGCTTAGTAACTGCACTACCGATTCCCAGTGTAGCAGGAGCCACATGATTAATATTTATATAAAAATTATTGAAACAGGTTCACTAATTCAAAGTATTATCTCCAAGGGCTAAATAACAGCCATGTTCTTTTTCTCCATCCACTTTCTCAATTTTATTTATCTGTGACTTTGGGTGTTGACTACAGTTTGTTAGAGACTGCCATGGCCGGCATAGGGGCCCAGGAAAGCTGGCTGATATTTGAGGACAATCTCCTCAAAACACATCCCATTCCATATGAAAAAAGTGAAGTCTGGCAGAAGCCTAGTATGGATGTGCAGGGATCTCCTGACAAAGATAACTCATAAACCCCTAAAAGGAAGAACACAGAGGAAGCAGGGACAGCTTTAGCCAAGAGAAACAGAGGTACTATGTAAACATGTAGGAACTGAGTTAGGAAAGCCAAAGCTCAGCTGGAGTTGAATCTGCAAAGAAATGTGAAAGGCAATACTAAGGGCTACACCGACAGCCAGAGGAATGCTAGGGAAAATGTGCTTAATGGGGCAGGTGACCTACTAACATAGAATATGGAAAAGGTCAAGATACTTGAAGCCTTCTTTGGCTCATTCTCCCTGAGAATGTACGCCCTCAGGTGTCCAAGGACCCCTACACTACCAGCAGAGTCTTTGTGAGGGAGAGAGACATTATCAACAGAAGAGGAAGCCAGAGAAAGGGAGGACATAGCACACTGGGCGTAATACAAATCCAGGATATCAGATGGAATGGATTCAAAGATACTGAGTCAGCCAGCCAATGTCTTTGCAAGAGCACCCTATCAGAGGTCACGGAGATTGCCAAAGTCTAGAAAAGGCAAATATCATCATCTGTATGAAGGAAGGATTTGGGGAACTACAGGATAGTCTACTAACCTCAGTGTCTGGAAAGGATACCGAACAAATATCCATGGAAGGCACTCCCAGGCACTTGAAGGACAAGAAGATGATAGGAAACAGCCAGCATGGATTTAGCAAGGACATATAACGCCTGCCAACCAGACTGCTGGAACGGGCTTCCCAGAGAGGTACTGTGGAATCTCCATCTCTGAGGATACTGAAACTTCTGAGCAGATCCCTGAACAACCTGAATCTAATTGGACCTGAGCAACCTGATCTAAGAGAACAAGCTTTAAGCAGGAGGCTGGACTAGATGGCCTTCAAAGGTCCCTTCCTACCCAAATTACTCTATGATCCTGTGTTCCCATGTGACAGTCAGCTGAAACCAGTATCTCATACTTCTACAAATGAATTCCTACTGTCGGTTACACTAACGGGCTGTAAACAAAAATCAGGAAGACAAACTACCATGAGTTAATCATACAGTGTGCTTCTCCTTATTTTAGCAGGTTTCAGCATATTCAGATATGCAGACCCTTAAAAAAACTTCCAGAGGCCAAGCAAACTACTTTAGAATCACCATAATCCCTTTAGTTACAGGTTGGTTTTCTTAGCTACCTCTCAGGGACCAATAAAAGTAGCTCATTGACATCTGAGGTTTGTAGGCTAGCAGTTAAAAAAAATACTGCTACAGCTAAACCAGCTAGAGGTGCCAATTACATATCACAGCATGTGACTCATGTCACAGTAACTTTTGAATGTGTATTTATATTGCACTGAAACAAACTAAAAAGATGACTTTCAAGTATGCCTGGAAACCAGAATAACGTCACAAAGGCTACTTCCAGACTGAATAGTGAAGGTTTACAGCATCAGGTGCCTTTGTATTCCTTATCCTACCAATCAGCCCATCTCTTCTCTGAATCTCAGGGGCCTCCTCAAAATTACCAATTTCCGAAAAAAGATTTAGCTTAATATACTAACATCTGTCAAGAAAATCACTGTTACAAACCATTCTGTTCAGTCCTGCTCCTGCAACTAAAGATACCTGAGCCACTACATGACTAACACTTCACACACTGGTACTGTCATTCAGAAAATGTCCAATCAGCACAGCACAAAACAACCACAGGTTGTTGCTTCAAGTCATTCTCTTGCCTGTGAGAAGCAGCAATAACAAAGACAACAAAATAGGGACAACATCACTGATCTGAAAAGTCTAGTCTATCTGGACAAGAAGGGAAATTTCAGCCTCACTTTCCCTATGGTACAAAACAGAGCTACGTCTGGGCCTGATTAGGCTCTCAGCTACAATGCTTAGCAACTCCTGCAGATCCTTCAGAGGAACATCTGAAGTCATTACAGTATCTCTGTACAGCTGTGTTAAAACAAACAGCTCACAAAGAATGTAATTTTCAAACATTACAACTGATGCCTGAAGTTCCTTTCCTGTAGTTCTTTACTTGAAATCTTCAGTCTGTCCTTTCTTTCCTTTCACTCCACTGGAATGGCTCTTGCCAAGGTCTCCAACAAGTCTTTTCCTGAAAAATCTCAAGACCTTTTCTTTATCCTCATCCATAATGACTTTTCCGCTGTCTTGACTGCTTCTTTTTTGACACTTTATTCATATTGGGCTTCTGTGACATTTCATCTTCTGATTCAGCATGCACTTCTTATCATTCCCAGTATCCCTTTCAGCAGCATCTGTTTTCTCACCCATCCTTTGGCCTCTTATGTACTTCCTCTTCCTTCTCTGGCCCACATTTTAGGTGAAACAGAGAGGTCAGGCTAATGATAACAAGCCTGAAAAATTTTTCAAGATAAATAATGCAAACCACTATTTGGTTTCAAGCACCTTTAACTCCAACAAAAAGGCATTATATTTACATACAATGTACGAACTAACAGCAAAAGTCATGTTGTACATATGTCTTCTAAGAATTATTGAAGTAAAAATACAATTAAAAAAGCAAGAAATCAGTTATCTGATTTAGAATGACCTAATCAGTGTGAACGGGGACCAGATGAAATCTGATTCCGTCATCACATTCAGAGTTACAAAAACTCTGATCAATGAGAAAAAGGACATTTCTTAATATACTGAGTCTAAAATTATTTAATAACCATCACTGAAGAAAATTAAGTAACTGTAGTTTTTTTAAACATTTTCTTAACAAGGAAAATGGAAACCTGCAAGTGAAGAACTATCCATTAGACAACACAAACCAAAAGCCCTGTCAGTCAAATGGGTAGTTTTATACCCTATTTAAGTGAAAATTTACTACAAGAAATGTGGGAAAACTGACAGCAGAGAAATAAAGTAGTAAAAAGAACAAACAGTATGTGAAGAAATGAAATGTATTGGATGTATGGGAGTTTTTGGTATTATTATTACATAATATATAACAATTTAATACTACTACAATAATAATGATGATGATAATAACAACAATAATAATAATAACACTCTGAGTAGAGTACATCTTAAAGTCAAGCTTTTAAAGCAAGGATAACGGCATTTTCACTGGCACAAGATTTATCAGCTGACAAAGCCATCAAGGCAGCATGTTGCTGGCTGCAGTCCAGTCCCCCACATACATATCACCGTCTGGTGTGTAAGTTAATAGCAGTCTGGACTTGCATCCTCCCCACTTCTCAGCCAGCTCTCTTCTTCCCCTGCAGCCACATCTTTAACAAGACACTGTAACGAGATCTGCCCACCTGATATAGTAAGCCTGTAATACAGATAGGTTTTAAAACTTTCATGTCTACTACATTGCAGGTGTCAAGGATGAAACCTAATATACAGTCAATAAAGTTATTGAGCCAAAAATATAACGAGGTATCTATCTACCTGATCGAATGTGTGCTTGTATTTACTTTTGAGAATGGATAGTTGCATATCTCAAACAGAGCCAGGTGCTTGCACACTCAAAGTAAATTCCTTCTCTAATAAATATGAACTCTCAAACAATTAAAAATCAATATTTAGCATATTCAATACAGTAACTGTTACAGAATCAATCAGGCTTTCAAACACTCCTATTACACTGTAAAATGCACTGATTTGATGTACGACATTGAATGCCATACTTATTAATTACCATTATGCCATGCTTATTTATTACCCAGTCAAAACCAGGTTGGCTCACTGACAAGCTGCCTTGAACAGCTATTCAGTTATCTCTGTGAACACGAGTCAAATAATAAAACAAGTGCTACTACTAGAAACAGCCATGATTCGTAATATACTGTGAGTTTCTCGAGAGAAGTGATGATTTTTTTGCTAAAATGCTAACCACTACTACAGAAAGTAGAGACAGTAAAGGTAATGAAAGTACAGCTGAGGAGACAGAACACTGGGCTGCTGACATGAAAAAATATTTCATTATTTGCAGACTGTCCTGTGTAGACTACTAGATCTTTTCAAAACTTTTTCCTTATGCATTTTGAAAATACTACTTAATTTTGTGCAACAAAGACATCAATAATGATAACAAAATGTGATAGCTCTAGTGATTTTTAAAGTTGCAGTTTCTCTTCTTTATTTATTTAGTATTTAGTCATTTAGTATTTATTTAGTACTATTGTGAATGTATTTACTTAATGCCTTGAAATCTAATCATGTTTAGAAAAACAATCTTCGGTAAAAGCATTATAGAAGCATATTGCACAATTTTCATTGTAACACATACACACAAATAAACACACACACAATTTAAACTGAGTAAGCCACCATCTGTGGGATTATCAATATTTTATGACCATAATTTTGATAAATTTCTTCAATTTATGTAGCAACAACTGAAAACTTATTTCTTTATGTCCGGTTTTTGGTAGGACATAATTTTTAATATTGCTATACATTTTACACTAAGTTAATGCCAGCAAGTTCTCAGGTCCTTATGTAGGAAAAAATCAAATAAAAACTTAAGACATCCAAGAATTCATCTAAAATAAGCTCTCATAACACCAAGTAAGTATTTTGAAGGTTGAACGTAATAATCAGTCAGAACTGAAGGGCATATTGGAAAACTTCTCATCCCATCTGTAAAGGGGACAGTACCTTATTAAAAGGTATGCTACAATTTCAGATATTGATTTGGAGAAGATTCTAAATTCTAATTAACTTACCTTTAAAATTATTTTTCTACCACTAACACATACATGTTAAAAACGGAAATGTCAATTTTCAGCCGTTTAACTTCATGGTAACTGTTTATCTTCATAGAAGAGTACGGCATATTCCTGATTTACACATTTGTGGCAGCAGAACAGAAAAGGTAAAGTATAGCACTAAAAATGTGTGTCTTCTATATTTGCTGAACTCCCACTGGCCTCCAAAAATATTACTTGTATTTTTAATTGTTTCCTTACTTAGCATAAGCTGGAGCAACCCAGTATGGATTCTCCTCTGCTTCCTTTGCATGACGCAAAATAGCCTCTCGAGGGTTGCTATCATCTGTCTTATCCAGTGCAATATTCTTGACAATATATGATGACAAGGTGCCTCCATGAGTTCCAACACGACCACCGCGACCTGTAGCCAAAAAAACCCGAAAAATATTTTTCTCTAAAATATTCTAAGAAATAAGCAGAGAAATGTTGTGTTGTGTCTGTAACAGTGATCCGATACAAATAAGTTACTTAATACTACAGAGCTAATAATTTAGCTCTAATTTAGAGCTGCATTTATGTAAATATTGTACTGATTATATACTTTAAGTCATTGTGAGTATTAGTTTATTCCAGGCAAGCACTCTTACAGTGCTGGACACTGCCCATACATATATAGCACAGTTGCCACCCAAAGAAGTTCGAATGTAAATCTTAACAAATGTAGAACCCAAGCATGACAGCCTCCTTGGCATGTGACTGTCTGAAATGATTATGCCTAGATTACCTGGCCCAGCTACTGGAGGTTCAGGTTTGTGAGACTTCATGGGGTCCAGCCTATCCTTCTCCAGCTGTTTCCTGGTGCTTCGCTGTCGTGGTTCACGGAACATTGGAAGTGCATGGGCTGAAAGGTCACATTTTGGAGAAACAGAAACGTTAGAAATATCAGAAATTACAAAGACTGAGATTCTTCCTAGCAATGGAAAAAGTGGCAGAAGCACCCCCTGTTTCTTCTATATTTGAGTGGTGGTTTACTGAGGTATATTTTAGAAGAGTTCTTTCTGTTGAATTTTTCAAAGATGAAAGTAGTCAGATTGCCAGTGTTCCTTCAGGCAGGAGGCTTTCATCTGAAATACTGTTTGCATAGTTTATGCATATTTAATTTAATCCCCTGTCATTCAGTTCCCAACATTAGCATTGTGACTAAACAGTAGTTCTTTTCTGAACTTTCCATACTTCTATGGCTTTCTAATACTTCAAGAGCGTGACAAAACCCTAGAAGCATTCTCAGATCCGAAACAGAGAAGGGTGGAACCCCCTCAATAATCCGAAATGTAAGGTGTCTGCACACAAAGTCACAATCATGTTCTTTCTAGAATTACAAGATTAATCAAGATTGGAAGAACACCTGTAACAGAAACAATCTGGCTAAATTATCAGGATTTAAAACTTCTATTTCCGCATAACCCTGCTACTGTAATGGATTTGATATACTCAGACAAGAGAGATATCTGTCAGCAACAGAGAAACACCATATTAAGAGGCACTGTTCCCTTGCTGTCACATTCAGGTGTGCTAATTGCTGCTGCTTCCCAAAATGTGGGAAATTGTGTTGGGGTCAAAACACCCAATGAAGACAAAAACCAAGAAAACAAATCTTAAATTTAGTGGCACTGGCTCTACATCGAATAAAAAAAGGGAAAGCAGCATCCAGAGACCTAGCAATTTGACTTTTTCAGCATACTTCTGTAAGCCTGCTCAATTTATTAGACTAAGTGAAGTCACAGCCAGGTGACAGAGCAGTAGATCTTTGGAAATCAATGTTTAGGTTTTGGTTTTGCAGATTTCATTAAGTATGAAATGCCTGGGACAATCTGCTGGCAAGCACTCAGCTTGATTGGTTTGCATAGAGCATCTAAGACGACTAATGCACAGATCCAAGCTTTTGTCATTTGTAGAGTCAAGGTTGCCTAAGGGAAACCCAAACTGCCTGCTCCTGTGTTTGAAAAGTTAACACCTAATCCCACAAAACAACATTCCTGCATTTTAAATAGCCATGACAGGCAATCCTGAGATGTAAGCCTACAAGACAGACATTTAACCCCTTGAAAAGCTTCCAAAATATGCAAACAAACTTGAAAATTTGCAAAGCAAATCTTTACAAGGAAGTATCCTTTATTTTCATAATAATGTGGAAGAAACAGTTACACGGCTAAAACTCAGTGATAAAATTCCATAATTCAACTTTGCATAACTGGAACCTAAATCTTTGAATGGCATTTATAAATGCCACAGAATACAAAAGTTTATTGGATTTTAGGCAGAAAGTTTTTTAAAAATCACAAAAGGTCTTTACAGTATAAACACTAATGACAGGGCACACAAAGTATTTAGATAACACAACATGTGCTGATATAGTCAAGGCTGTAGTAAGGATGGATTGAGAAAAGCATCCAAAGGAGATAAATATCCCTGATCTCTGCCAGCTGCTATGTCACCCACTGCTACCCAAAAATGGGAGCTGGACATCTGTGGCAAAGATGTAAGCAGAAGACAGCTGCAGCTGGAAAGTACCTGAGATGGTAACCCAGAAGCAAAGTGCTTTGATATGGGCCTGGTCACCAACCCTGTCCACACATTTTAAACTTTCTGTTTACTATGCTGACAAACAATTACTTTGTTTTACAGAAATGGTTTTAGCTATTTCTGAGACCAAGACTACTGGAAAACAGAGCTGAATTTACACGTGGAACTGGAAGAGGATGAAGAGAAGTAGGACAGCACAACTGCTTGACTGTTCTTATTTAAAATGAGAAATCACTACATAGCACAACGCTAATGAGGAAGGCCAAAATCTCTGTCGATCCGCTTATTCCCTCGTAAAATTTGCCACTGGGAAAAGACAGATCATGAAACATTTTATAGTAACAACGACAACACTTTCTTATGCGTCAGTGAGCCTTAATACAAATATAAGTTCTTGTACAAGTATAATTCTGAGACTAGAGAGATATTTAAGCTATTTAAAACCCTACATAGAATCATAGAATGGTTTTGGTTGGAAGGGACCATGAAGGTCATCTAGTTTAACCCCCCCTGCAGTGAGCAGAGAAATCTTCAACTGGATCAGGTTGCTCAGAGCCCCATCCAAACTGACATTTAATGTTTGCAGCAATGGGGCATCTACCACCTCTCTGGACAACCTGTGCCAGTGTTTCACCACTCTCATGAAAAAAAAATTATACCTAATATGTAATGTAAACTTCTCTCTTTTAGTTTCAAACCACTACCCCTTGTCCTATTGCTACAAACCCTGCTAAAAAGCTTTTCCCCATCTTTCTCAGAAGCCTCCTTTAAGTATTGAAAGGCCACAATAAGGTCTCCTCCCAGACTTCTCTTCACAGAGGAGCTGTGCCAGGCCTTTGATCATTTTAGTGGCCCTCCTCTCAACCCACTCTAACATGTCCCTGCCTTTCTCGTGCTGAGGGCTCCAGAGCTAGATGCAGTATTCCAGGTGTGGTCTCATCAGACCTGAGTAGAGGGGCAGAATCATCTCCCTTGACCTCGATGTAATTTTGGACAACTTCTAAATTTTGAAGAAAGTCTTGAACAAATTTCATGTGACCTCTGTAATGTCTCCAATTTTGCCACTGATACTGTAAATGTTCCCAAGTGGCAAAACACTTCCTAAACCAATGTACGTATACCATTTTAGTTGGGCAAAACTGAAGATTTACGAAAGCTCTGATATTTCATTAAATGTGTTATACATATAAAATATATATTTTTCTGGTTGTGCAAGGCTACAAAGCAGTTTGTATGAAGCACTAACATCTCACACCAACAATCAATACTTAAAGACTGCAACTTTTTAGAGGGGAAAATACAAGGGTAAATGATCTGCAAATAATTTCAAACCTGAGAAAGAGCTAAGTATGATGCTATAAAGATATAGTTAAACTCCTTACGTGTGATAATGTAATCTTGAGTGAGAGTTTCTGCTTGCCTCTCTTTTCGTTTCGTTTTGACCACACATAATTTTGCTCCCCTAGGAGGAAACATACAGAAGTTAAGTTGGTCTGTTTATATCAAACAGAAACCATTTTTATTCAAGACATAGTTTCAACAAAATTATATAGCCCTTCAAATATTCATGAATGTGTGTAACTTCGTGTGTCCACGCAGATGTGAAGGACGGCAAAGAGATTAGCATTTCTGGTACAGAGCAGTTTATATGACAGGTGGAAATAAGGGTACAAGATTCATTTCACACTTCATTTGTCTACAGTTCTTGTAGCGTGCACATTGAAAGTGTTCCTCTCCAAATGTGGGCAATGATTTGCTCCTAATACTCTTCCTAAGCAGTAGAGGTGGCAGTTACCTAAACAGTCTGTAACCCTGCAGAAGAGAAGACTGCATGATTCATGATAAGTACCAGAAAACAAACGGGGCACAAAACTCAGCTACGGCTCTTGTGGTCTGTGACTAGGAGACTCAGGCTGCTCTCTGGAGAGTGATCCAAAAAATGATGATCAACTCTCTTGTTCTCTAAATTGACAAAGAGCAGCGATACAAAACTTCTTTCTGATTATATTGTAACCCAGAGTTTATCTTCACATGCAAATGTCCAGGTCACAGTAAGCAGCCAGAAATTGTGAACTGAAATACAGTATGTTTTTGGATGACAGTGAAACAAAGATAAGTGCATATAGGGGAAGAACATCTTATTCATACCACTCAGTATAGATCAAGTGCACATTTCTCCCCTGCTGACAGGAAGGAAGCATGCCCCAGTTCTCCAGCCAATCCAGATGGTAAAAGCAAATTAATTGCAAAAGAAATATTTATAGACTAGTTAAGTCCTGTTCTTTCCATTCCAGGCTGACAAGTCACGTTCTGAATGAATGACTACAACCTTTCCACTAGGTGTACAGGCAAAACCCACACATGATAGGTTGTGGCGGGGCAGAAGATTAGCAGAACGCTGGTAATGTGCTTCCTTGGTTTGTCCCACCCCCCTCCCCGAACCTGGTCTTCCAGTACTACTTCACAGACTCTGAAGTTTAAGCTAATCTTTTAAACAAGACTTTTACTCCAGGGGAAAAAAAAAAAACCATAAAAAATATAACTACATACAATAAGTATCCTTTCAATAACATCTCATCAGCAACTTCCCAGAGATCAGATGAAAGGTTTGTTATTTGTATTGCAGATTCCATGCAATTAAACAATGAAAATGTTTGCAAATTCAGGTACAGCAGTCAGCATATTGCCTCATGAAAAGCCCAGAGGAAAACGTGTCACTTTTCAGAAACAAATTATTGGGTTTTTTTTCTCTTTCTACTGTTACTAATAAGTAAAGCTCTGCAAAACAAATGTTACAAAAATAGTTTTTCTCATAACTTAGTATAAACATAGAACCATAGAATGAGGCTAAATTTGACAAAAAACCCACTGTTCTTAATCATTAATCATGATTACGTACCTCTGGCTTTTGACAGGATCATAATACACTTTGGCCAAACCATTTCCTGTACCAACCATGATTTGGTTCAGCTTGGGATGCCAAAGGCAACGTACAACACTCTGAAATAAAGCAACATGTTGATAGTTAGTTGGTCATTCTTCCAGCTCTCAGAATTAATATTCATATAGTGAAATACTGGAACAAAGTCACACTGTAGCAGGAACATGCTTAAGCACATGAATGAATGTGTGAATGAATAGAAGTTCCTCTCCAGAGTGGAATACAAGGTAAAAGGAGTGACAAAACATGGATGTAGGCAGAGAAGGAAGTACAAATTGGTACCAGTGTGGTAACCAGTCCTTTCAATATGCTAACTGCTCAAGAATCTTTGTGGGCATAATGGACATGGAAAGTTAAAGAGTGATTTGAAGGAGAACAATGAAGTGCTTCAGATTTAGCAATGCAAGCCTTCATGACTTTGCATTTTTATTTTTAGTTCTTTCACCCTGCTCTTGACTTTATCTGTTTTTTACTTCTTCTCATTCAGTGCTGACCTTTCACTCACTGACTGCAGAAATGGACGAGTATCTGATTTTCGCTCCTCTTACCGAGAAGAACTTGGTATTTGAAGCCAATGTCTCACAGCTCTGTCACCCTTCTGGTGACATTAAGAATATTGTTCTTTCATAGACACAGCTTGGTTCTCTGTGTGATTATGAATCTCCATGTGATTAGTGTATTCAATCTGATTCAGCAGACAGCACAGAAACTCTGTAAGACTTGAGCTTCTGACTTTAGACGGCCAAAGAAGTGGTTGTTAACTGCCACAAAGGACAACGCATCTTAAAACAAACACAACCTGACTAACTGGGACTTCTGGAGGGATGACAGTACCTATTTTTGAGAGACCGTAACTCTTTCAAGGGACACTGTTCAGGACTGAAGACAAGACTTAACAGGGTTTGTGTTACCTATTTTAATAAACGTAGCCAGAGCTAGCAGAATGCATCTTCATGTAAGTACTTCACTGAACAATGCTTTTTTTTTCTGGCCCTTTCTCCCCTCAAGATTACTATTACTCCTTTCTCAAAAACCAGGAATAGACTCTTCTCAAAATGAATTAATAATTCAATAGTCAAACACTATCATTTACTTACCATTAAATTATCTCCCTATATTTTTTTTTTACATAACACGGCATGTACATTTCATAAAACGGAAATCAGTAATATATTCACAAGAGAAATACATCAAAGATAAAACATAACTATGGGTGTAATATAGGCCTATAACTCTGGAGATGAGAACCAAATAATCTGCAAGAGAAGAGTTATATATCAGCTCTAGTGATGCCTGAATCATTTCCCATTTCACATTCCATACTACTTCTGGTTTGGTCCAGATCCCATTTTTTTTGCATGTTATGAGGCACATAACTTAAACACTACTGAAAAGATTCTGAAGCCCATTCAGCCACCATGATTCAGAACTTTGTTTTACTACAAAATGACAGATGACTCTCTTCTGAGCAGTCTTTCTGTTTTGTGTTCTTGTTTAAGAAAAAAATTGAGATGAATTTATATGAATCAACTGAGCATTCCTTAAAAGGTTCCTTTGTAAAACATCTTCCTTCTTCATAGACATACAAACAACACTATATCTTCCCGTTTACTCACAGGTACAAATAAAGACGGCTTGCTTATTACAAGAACAACTAAAGGACAACGGTTTTTTTTTACAGGTAACTCTGAAGTACAAAGTAGAATTCTGATAACATATTATGTTCATAACCCCTGCCAAAAGAAACCAAGACAACTAATACAGGTTTGCAAATATGTTGTTTGATTTAAATAAGAGATTCCTATACAGTATTGTGTAATATTCAAAATGCTCCTATAACTCTAAACCACACAAAGCTAATAACAAGTATTGAAGGTCAAAGGTGGGTGGCCTTTTCTTTTATTAATATTTATTGCATGTGTTTAGCCAGCCTTTTTAAACTTTGTAGTTAATGTGGTTCTCCACTTTCTACTGTCAAGTAAACGTATTTTATAGCATGGTACTGGATACCAGCCAACAAAAACAAAGCCTGAGACAGTGTGGCTCAGCACTGATGGGGATTGCTAAGTTTCTAACTTGTCAAACATGCACAGCACACTTAAAACCACCATGGCACGTGTTCCAGAGCAGGCAAAAGAAACCGCTATTAAACGTAGTCCTATAAATCTTCTGAAACAGTAAAACAGCCTCAGAATATAATTTCTTACAAAGCCAAACAAATACAAGCTCTGAACATGCAAGTGATTTTATTAATCCACTGGCATATAAACCTACTTTATAAGAAATAATAAAAACTATTTATGTAGATTTTCAGATTATTTTAGAAATGGGCATTCTGTGCCAGATACTCTGAGCTTTTAATCCTCTGCAGTCCTTCACTGGACTCACTACAACATGTTTATCCCTCTCTTGTAGTGCGAGCTCAGTACTGGACCCCGCACTACTGTCTCAGCAGAGCTGTGTAGAGGGGAACAATCACCTCTCTCGACCTGCCCTTTTGCCTGATGCAAATGCCCATGGGCTTCTTCCTGTCACTTTCTGGTTCTCTGAAGCAGAAAGGGGGCTTTCCATTCTATAACTGTTTAAGAATAACCTGTTTAATTTTAAGGTTGAGTCCTGCAGTGGAATCCAACACAAACAGGGTGGTACTTCAGTTTTAATTGCCACTGAGACAGAAACTCAGGCTGGAAGCAATAACCTCAGCAGTTAAGATAACACTGCAAAGCTCTCACTCGACTTAGCAAGGTACTGTCACGCTTGGAAAGAGAAATTAAAAAGCAGAGAATTAAATTGCCTAACACTATTTTACGGAAACCTAGCACAAAACACCTGACTAAATGTAAGGAGTGGTTGTAAGGAAATCCTGTGGATGACAGCTTCAACACTCATAAAATATGAACACCAGAAAACAAAAAAACTTCAGTTAACTAACTCTAGATTAAAACATTCAATACAGAAAGACTTAACCTGTTCCTTACAACATTTAAAGCTGAAACAAGACAAATTATGTATATTTTGAAATGCAACAAATTCCAGGTCACATCTCAGCATTGCAAATGAAAAATGTCATATTAAAATAAAAGAATGATAAAACGCAAACTGTATGATCACAGAAACATCTTCAACATTTGATAAGATTTCTACAATGGCTAGATGATTTGGACAGCATATCTTTAGAGCAAGAAATCCTGGAAGCCCGTCATAAAAAT
The DNA here is from genome assembly GCA_033556795.1 of Tapera naevia. Taxonomy (NCBI): domain Eukaryota; kingdom Metazoa; phylum Chordata; class Aves; order Cuculiformes; family Neomorphidae; genus Tapera; species Tapera naevia. The sequence goes on along the minus strand of JAUMJJ010000209.1, from coordinate 1,036,410 downwards.
CCTGAAAATCATTTTTTCCATAGAACTGATGTGGCCAGCTTTGTGACAGTAAGATCTGAAAATTCAGCACTTACAAAAGACAATTACTAGAAATTATTTAAAAGCTGTTTGGTGCTTTTGCTGTTAACAGAAGCATTAAGTTCTTCAAATGAAATCAATCTGAAAAGCCTTTGACAATGTCTATTACATACACAAACAAAGTAACCTGCACTAAGAAATACTGGGAAAAGATTGTGAAAATATTTTTGTGAAGTCAGGCAGGGAATATACTAAAAATTTAAAAGAAAAACACTCCAAATTTACCTTCTTCATCGCCACTGTGAAATAGGGCAGAACAGATACAGTGCGTGTTATTAACAGTAAGCCTTTGTAATTATTCTCAGGTAACAGACTGTCTTGTAATATTGACTTAAACTGGAAGTCAATTAAAAATCATTTACACATTATTAAAGCATTTTTTGCCATCAGGATGAAAACATTTATCTTCAAAAACAACTAATAAAATAAAAATATATTATTGATTCTTCTTGAAACTAAACAAACCTTTTTTGAAAGTTGTGCTATTTTTTTAAATAGACAATATTAATTAGCTGAATGATATATAATTTTTTATTTTTAAAGTAAGTATTGCACTCACTTCAGACTCCCAGTTCTTTTAAAATCAACTCCGGTTTCAAAAATTTTACTTATAGTAACGAAAAATCTTAAACCATAAAACTTATAAATATGTAGAAAGGTGGCAGGCCAAAGTGATGATACCACTGTTCCCCTGTGTGCTATTCCACCTGCATTTCTTCTGAAACATGTGCAGTCCCACCTCATGTGCAATTCTGGGATGGTTCATAAATAGTCTAGCCCTTAACAGTCTGTTCTCACCTTTGTGTTTCCCTTTGTATCATACAAGCAGAGCTGTTGCTGTAAGTAAAGAGTGTACTACACCAAATAATTTCTGTTCAGTTATTCTTCAAGCTGAGACAGCTCTCTATGTAACTACACACATGGCTTTCCTGGTATCACGCATATAACAGTGCTTTGACAGGATTTAACAGCAGTATCACTAAATGAGAAACTGAAGCCTGAAACACAATTTTATCTAACACAGAATGGTACATTTTTTCTGGATGAGAAATACACGCCTGGGTTTAACAGGCAACATGAGAAATATCCGAAGTAGATTTCTCAGCAAGCAAAAGCTAATCACCTCAACCGAAACTGTCCAGAGCACTTGGGTAACACCCCGACAGGAGTAAACAATGTAGAGAGGGCATTTTTACAAGGTCAGCACGAAAAGATTAAAATGATTTGTGACACAGGAATGGAAAATTTACCCATAAGATGAAACCATGAAGCTGGTATGGTCATAAAACTACAGACTGATGTCAAGGACTGAAAGAATTTTCCTGGATCTTTGTTTATAACAATGGTTAAAGACTGCAGCAACAAGGGCAAAATTCAGTTCCCTGGTCCACACTTCAGGTAAAAGTATTCAGTTCTACAGCATGGACAGAGTGGATCCAGGGTGGGAGGAGCAGTCTCAGAGGGGCTGGTACAGGTTGGAAACAAGAGGGTGAGGAAAAGTTAATAAATTCTAGTAACAGGGACTAGGAAAGGGTAAAGATGTTTCACATTGGGAAGAGGGACTGGCAGACATTATGGGGGTTGTGAGAAGGTTCAGAGGGGATGTGCTACACAAAACATAGGTAAAGCATATTAAGGAAAAATACCTGACCAAATATAGTAAGCATTCCTAGTTCCTACATAGTACAGAATCCATATAGCCTTCACATAAACATTAATGCTTTTGCTTAAAATATTTTTTTGCCACTTGTCAGAGCCTGAGCTTATTTTAAGTGTACCAAAATGTAAGGTTGACTGTTATGTAATTAAATATGCAAAGAACGCCTCTTTAAAGCATAATTCACTTTCATCCTCTTTCTCTCTGCTGTAAGAGAGATATGGAAAATTTTTTCTGTCTTCTTGTATTTCTATACTAACATTCTACATGTCTTTGAGCTAGTGCTGTACAAAAGCACCGATTTCTTATTTTTTGCATTTCTGGTAAAATTTGACTGATATCCAACAAAATGTAACTAATTTTATGTGTATATAAAACCCAAGATAATAGCGAAACTTCTGGTGTTACGAAAATTTTATTAAACAAACATGTTCGCACGTATACATATAGTGCTCTAGTGGAATATGCAGGTCATAATTTGCTGCAAGACTAGTATGACATTAGGTTCCACCATTTTAAAAAAAAATCCAAGAACTTCCATATTTATTACATAAATATGAATCATGATACACTTCTGCAGCACTTAAGTCAATGGGGCTATATTCTTTCCTTGCTACTGCAAAATGAAAAGTAAATTAGAGGCACAGTATTTTACAATGATGTTTTATTTTCTTTTCTCTCCTTTGGGAGGTTTTCCTCCTTCTCAATAAGGCATTGTTTTCTTTGGAAACAACCTCTTCTCCCTAAACTCAGTTAAGTTTTAAGGTTAAATACTATGCATTTGTCTTCGAAAATGAATATATCATGTGACGATTATTTTCAGACAATGTCTAATAATGTATCAGCTTTTTCAGGTTCATTATTAATGCTCCTCCTGCAATGCCGGAAGAAGAAATAAAAACATGCTTGTTTGTGCACTGCTGGAATAAACCTTTTCAATTTTTCTTTCTCTTCACTTCAGGTATGGCCTATCACTTTTCTCTCATAGTTCTCAGCTCTCAGCCTGCTTATCAATTTGCTCCAAAATGCCAGAATTGAGTACTTAGTTATCTGTAGCTATAAGACTTTTAGGCTAACTTCTCTAAATTAATGTCTGTTCACGGCTATTAGTGAAAACTATCGAAAGTACAGACAAACAAATCCGGTAAACAGAGAAGATGCATCCATCTACTTCCATACCTACAGAAAACTACCGTGAGGGCATGGAAACATCTACTGAATGATGCTGACATACAGCTGATATTTGTACCACCTCTACGGTGACTGTGCAGCCAACATCCCACTAGTAAACTGGAAAAAGCAAGTGATTTCCTTGCAAATTACCACTAAAAAAAAAAAATACTGCTAATTCCAGATAAATACTGAAAACGGAAAGTGAATGTGCCAATCCCAGGCCTTCAGGCATCTCTAACTGTTGAAGTAAGTATTCATGGAGTTTTGATGTTTCCTCTATGTGATAGTTTCGCTGTTTAAAAAAAAAAGAAGTTTGTAAAGATTTAGATAAAGTTTTGTAATCCTAGGGTGAAGTTGCTGATGTTTCGACAGCTACGTTTGGAAATCAGGTAAGACTGTAAATCTGATTCTCAGCTAGTACAATCCTTTCACAGAGTGGCAGGCTTTTTCCCTGTGAATTGCCTACAGTCATAAATCCTTAATTCAATAGAAATACATGCAAAAGAAACCCACTGTCTCCTACTTTGCTAGTGGCAAGGTCAAAGCACAAGAGATGAAATGTCCCAGTGCCTTAGCAGGACAGAATAAACACCAGTGGAGGGAACTGAAGATCTTAGGTGGGACTTATCAAACTTAGGATGTCTACACTTCTAATCTTTAGAGGTCTACTCTTTAAATGCCTACGAACTTTCACCTCCGTTTATAGTTAACAGAGATAAATAAGCATTTTACATCTAAACCATTTTAGATATCCATTTTAGGATGAGATAAAGTCACAGTCTGGATGTGTTTATTTTTCTCTGTTGATTAGAAAAGGAGCCTAGGGTGGCTGGATCAGCTGTAGACAACTATATTTGGTCAGGTGAAGCCCTGCAGCCTACAGTAGCCAAAATAACCATATAAGAAAAACAGAAAACTAACGATCTATATTAGTGTGTTGTGCTACTTACATAAAACTCTCCAGTTCAAGGATAAAGGACCCCGTATGCCAAATTAAATACTACTGCAGAAAGAATACAGCAGATACAAACTCCTAAAACTGTACAACAAATCTTTAGAAGCTTGCAAGTTCAGGTCAAGCTCTGGAAATACTTAAAAGTGGAGAGGGATAAAACCAAAACAAACACAGCCTACGTTCACTCTTATTGCTTACCCCTCTCCTAACCTACAATCTAATAAATAATTGCTTCAGAACCTGTTTTGAAGCTATACAATAAAAAAGAAACAGAAAGAGCTGCTGCTCTAAGAAAATATTTTTGGTTAGGAAAAGCAAAAATTAAACAAATCTTCTCTCTCTCTTACGTGTAAGCTTCGTTTCACTGGCCACAATGGTATATGACAGGTTCTGTTTGAACAGTGCTGCTTAGATCTGCTGTGCTTGGCTGTCCAGACAGCCAGATAAGCAGCATATCAGCAGGGAAGACAGTGAGTGTGTAAAATGACATACTGATTGTGGTTGTGGACAGGCCACCATAGCAGTGTCTAAATGGGGCTTTTCTGTCTGAACTATTTATCATAACTGTAAATTTTACAAATGCCAACATTTCTGGGAAAAAAAAAGTCAGTAAAATCAGTGCAAATATGTGTGCAAGCAGCTCATTTGCAAGCAGCTCATTTAGCATATCTGTTTTGTTTTTTTTTCTCTTGTGAAATCCCTACATAGTCATGGTGAAGAACTCTTTGTACAATGCAATATCTTTTAAATGCATAGGAGCTCAAACTATAATTAAGCAATACTTCTTAGGAATATCTCTTTTTTTTAGGAAACAGTAATTAGCTTTCAAATTAACATTACCCATTATCTAAGCCTATAATTAAATAAAATTATTTTCATATTTAGAGAAGTAAGCAATTGCAAGCTTGGGCTGGAGTGAGGAATCAAACTCAGTGTGCCTTCCCACTTAATCTTCGATAGACTTTAGTGATATTTCACTGTACTTATTTCAAAGATATTCTATAAAAAAACCATTAAAATATTTTGATCATAACAGCGAAAGATGGGTTCCCACTACCACAAAATCTTTCAATGATTGTTCCCCATTCCTGTTTCACTATGACCGCTTTTAAACAATTCCTGTAATTAGGAAAGATACTACAGCAACGGCTTTCAAGCATTTGTATATTACAATGAAGGTGTACAACCATTCAGAAGCATCAGATACTTCGACTGCTGTACAGGGGATACAAATCTAGTCTTCATACAAATCTTCACGGACATGTCTGAAGTTGCCGCTTTCATGACTGAAACCTTCTCTGCAACTACTTACTAATATCTCCCAGCAAAACGCATACACTACTTGTTAAAAGAGAGAAAATGCCTCAGAACACACTTGAAATTTCATAATACTGGGCTGCAGGAAAGGTTTAATTTGAAGGCAGCAAAGTGACTCCTGTCTGCCTTCAAGATCTCAAAGCTTCAGAAGGAAACATTTATTTCCGCCCTCTCATGCCCTCCTACTCTATGAAGTTCACAAAGAGGCTTAAAAGAGTGTTAAGCAAATGTTTCAGTACATTTTTCCCCCAAAGGTACAAAGAGATATTTCCTCTCCAGTTATATGCAACTGGAATTTAAAGAAGAAAATTTTAAAAAGTGAGAAACTCAGTACTCTAATCTGAAGCTAATGGCAATCTTACCTGCAGAAATAACACTATTTCTATGTAATAATCAAGAATCATTAATAATGATGGTTGATAAATAGAATGGAAAGTAAAACCAACTGATAAAGTGAGCATAGTAAGGAAAAGCTTTTACATATATAGGTCTTTCCTTCCTCTACAGCCATCTCAATCTCTGAAACATCATGAAACATCAGCTATATAAACTGCCTGCTTTTCTCCAAGAACGGAAATTCTGCCTTTAGAATCATAGGAAGACAATACTACTCAGAGACAACATTAATTCCCACTGCACACTCTATAATCTCTTTTCACTGATGTCTTAGAGCCGAGCGGTGATACAAAAGCCAACAATTTGGATGTCCATGCTGCTGCAGCTGGGAAAGGCTGGTCTGCCTCCTGGCTGCACTCACCAACCAGGGGAGGGGAAAAATTTAGACTGAGTAACTCTTACAAAACTGCTGTATTTTTCATTAAATAAAAAGATTAAATAACAGATAGAGAACTATGATATTTCCAAATGTCTGTGAAGCTGAACAACAAATGCTACCCATTTGCTTCTACCTTGATTCTTCTTTTATGAGATATTGGCACAGGTTGCTCAAAGAAGTAATGGAAGCCCCATCCCTCAAAGTGTTCAAGGCCAGGCTGCATGAGGCTTTGAGCAATCTTATCCAGTGGAAGGTGTCCAAAGCACTGGGGTTTGAGCTGGATGATCTTTGAGATCCCTTCCTGCCCAAACCACTCTATGATTCTTTTGAGTAAAAAAGATGGTTAACAGTCATATGCTGATACTATGCATGCTCTGATAGAAAAAAAAAAAAAAGGCTGCTCACATAGGAAAAATATACTAATATTATATTTAAAAACAACTTTAAAACCGAATTGCAAGACATTTCAGGTTTGAGATTCTCCTGGAGCTCTTCCAAGGAAAAAAGCCAACTACAATAAATAAGGTGGGAAGTTAGGGAATATCTAGAATGCAGTGACCTGCTATCATTAGATTTAAAATACTCATGAGAGTACTGCAGTAGAGGATACAACAACACTAATGTTCTTCCCTTGAGAAACAAGGCTTAAAAATGTATGGAAACATTCAATAGAAAAGGGATCAGAAATGGATAACATTTACAATATTCTATGTAGAAATCAGGAATATCCTAAAAATATTTTCAGAGGCTAATAACTTAAAGCAGGACCTCAACATAGAATACATGGAGAGCAACACTGTATTGCTTACCTTTCAAGGTACAGCTATAAAATACATTCATAGATGTGAATTGAGCCACTGAACAACACTTTGCTTTTTTTTTCTATGAACAGCAACTTAATTGAGGTGGTAAACTGTTTTCTTTGTATTGCAAGGCAGAGCACTTTCAAGCACCTACTCTGTTAAAACTACAGCCACACTTGCAGAGTATATCGAAAAACTAAAGCAAAAAACTTTCATATGCTCCTCATTATAGTGAGGAAACCTGCACAGTTTATTTCTCTTGCATACTTCAAACCTCTAGTGACAGCTCGCTTACGACAAAATACATACTGCCATGGGATATATGAAAGGAAGGACCACATTGTCTTTATATATATGAAAGTGGAGAGTAAACATTATTAAGTTACCGCACTACAAAAAAATACATTCATGTGATTTACCTCTTATACCAGATTTTTTTTTTTTTTACTTTAATCAGCACAAATATTTACTGGACCTTAAATATTGTATTTACTTCCTTCATTGTGAAAATGTGGATTTTCTTTTCAAATAAAATAAATGGCTTTTTTAAAAAAAACAGAAGCAGCATCATGATCTCTTCCAGAAGTTAAAAGAATTTTTCTTATATTCAAAAGCTTTAAATCTTACTGAAATGGGCCACAGTGGAAAAGCTCTTTACTATATTTCTACACCTTATAAATACTAAATGATATCGTTTGAGGTCAAGGAAAGAAATACTGCGAACCTATATCAACTGTGCATAAAAAATGCTGGATGTTTCATATTCCTTATTTCTTCTTTCTTTTTCACTCTTTAATCAAAAAACAAACTTTATATATCGCTTGTCTCAGAAGTCCTTCCTGAAACATCCCTTAGAGGTATTTGCAGAAGTATTTAATACGATCTGAGAAACTAAAAGAATATTGAAGAATCTTCCTAACAGAAGCAGCTTTCCCAAAACAACCATAAATCTATGGGTTTGGATTGTTGATTATTTATAAAAAACAGTGGTATATTTTAAAAACTTACTTAAAAAATCACACAATCTCATATTAGCAAATATTTAAATTTAATTATTACTTAAATTTCATTTTAAAATAGTAATTTCTGTAATAGCACAACTTTTTTTTTTTTCCAGTGCCCACTCTCACTTGTCAGTAACAGGTTGTACTATTTCTCCTTTCCATATGGGGAAAATGACTGCTCTATCTCTGCCAAAATCAATCTTGTCTGTAATAAGGATAACTACTGGGTGATCTCTTTGAACTAGCCAAATGGATGAAAGACGTGAGAGTGATTCAAGTGGTTATCCACAGCTATTTTAAATTAAATTGACACCGGAGGAAAATGTTGTGTATCCAACTCTGTTTCCCATGAAGATCTCCTACTTGCATAACCAAATGAAGAACTGGAAACAAACTCTCTTTGACCTGTATCTAAAATTAAATCTCCCCTCCATTTCAGAAAGAGAGTGCAGTTACACATTCCAAAAAATGAGACTTCATCCCAAGCAGCTAAAGGTCTTTCTTCTTCTCACACTACCCAAGGAAAGGAGAGGGAAATGGCCTCTGTGTTTTTCTACATATACTTTGTACTTCTCTTCTGGCAATTTGATTTCCTGACATCTGTTCATGTCTCTTCATCCATCTATACAGAGTGAAGAAACATTTTGCATGCAGTTACGTATCTTTCACATAAAATAAGCCTCAAGTGTTCTGAGAAGGTTTAATACAAATAGATTCTTGTGGCTATTTGAGGTGACAGCACTACAACCGTTCACAGCTAATACTGTCAAGATAGAAGAAACAGGCAGGAAAACTGTGAAAAAGCTGCATGAGGGTTAACAGGATTTTAGAAGTTTGGTTCTTGCTAAAAAGAAAGGAATTCTGTACAGTTTAGCATAAATAACTATGGTCTCAGTACAAAGCCCTCATAATTTCCAACCACACCTGTACACAGTGATCCAGAGTAAGGCTGAAGTACAGCACGCAGAGCACCAGTTTCTTTACGAGAGTGGGAGAGGCAGGAGCTCTCACCGATGAGTTCTGATCTAATCTGAAGTTAATAAAGGACCCTGCCATAACCAGCAACATGGGTAATTTCACGTCTTGACACACTCACGGAAGAAAAACCTGCTGAGTGCTACTAATTGTAAAATTCCTATGTCTGCATCAAGATATCTCTAAGTCACAGATCACTGGAGACAGGATAATCAGAGAAGCATTATTATGTATTTGCTCAGTTCCCACTAGCTTCTGCAGGCACACTGCTACCAGCCACAGACGGAGTCTATGGTCTGCATCAGTTCTGACATCTATCTAGTTTTTCTTCAAAAAGTATTTATCAAAGAAGCTTGCATTCTACAGAAGTGCCCGTGCCTACATGATGGGATGGCATTCCACAGTGAACACAACAATGTAGTCACTGGTCTAGCCACAGACTATGACTTAAAAAAGATAATTCCGTGAAATGCAAAGCAAATTAATATTCTACACCCAGCTACAACAACAGAAACTAATCAGACTGCTAGTCCATTAGTAAAACCACAAGGTTTCACTTCACCAGCTCTAAAACAGTAATGGGTTTTCCCATGAAAACTTAAAAGAGAAGGTGAAAAAAGGTTTGTGTGGTATGATGGAAAGGAATGTCAGACACAGCTTTGGTCAAACATTCCTATTAAATACTTTCCCATTACCCCCTAGGTTCATTCACAGGCCAATTGCACTGGATATTTACCAAGGAGGTTTAAAATAATTTTTACTGCTCTTTTCGTGTTTTTCAATTTCCTAAGCCTACCAGCGCTTCCTTTAAAAATTCCTTGTGAAATTAAAAAAGTAACTCATTAGCAGCTTATGCCTCTTCACAGTAGATTTTCTGTTATTTTGATTATATACATTCTACCATTAAACTGGTATACAAATGCCCTCAAAAAATCAACTATTTTCATTTTATACTTGAAATAAATGACTAATTATGCCCTTTTCCTTTAGCCATTTGGACTAAATCCAACTGAAATCACAGAAATTATTTTCATAAGGAATGAGAGCAGATCAAGCTCTCTGCAGAGACAGATATTAGTGTACTGGTGTGCCTTAACTACATGTATTTGTATAGTATAACTTCATCAATGCAATGCTTAAAAAAGTAAAAATAGAAACATAAACACTAGATAACATACAAAAGGTAAAGATGTGTGATATTTAGTTACAGAAGACAAACTGAAGCCTTAAACAACATTATATATTCATCTTGCTGTATGCATTTTTGAAAGAATAAGGAAAAAAATGGAAACTTGGTAAGTAGTCCATAGAAGGTAATTACTGCACTGCTGAAAAAATGCTTTGACGAACTACACACAAGGTATTAATTTAACAATTTATAGGTCAACGACCTTTCAAATAAGTAGCAGGTACAGTTTATAAAATACAAAAGTAAGCTTCTTTAAAATTCATTTGTTTTTAGCATGGCTTTATGCATTTATACTTCATCAAATACTCCAATTTCTGAAGAAAAAGAAAAGAACAATAATGAGAAAGCCAAAATAAGCAAGTAATAGAAAGAATTTGAAAAAACACACTGCTTTTATTTCATAACACCATTTCTTGTATTTTTTCTTCTTTTAGATTCAGGTCGATATCCTTAACTGTGATGGGCAGTGTTGAAACTGGAAGCTGGGCAGACTGATTATAGAGGTATTATTAGTGCTGACCCACACAAAATTATGTCATAAGATCAGTATTTAAAGGTCTCAATTCTTCACCTATTATTTCCCTTATTTTCATTTGATCTATTATATTTAAATTAGAAAGTCTTAAATTTTGTAACTACAAATGAAGAAAACCAGCAGTAATAAAAATATACAGACAAAAGTAATCTACTACAGTCTTTAAAAGTACCATATAAGTATTGGCACCTGTACAAATTCATAGTATAAAATTATGAACCTGCTGAGATTTGTACATGCTTAAAGTTTCACTACGTGAGTGGCCCCAGAGAAGCCATTTACTGAGCTCTAGTTTTGTTTTACCAACAATTTCCTACTGTTGGTTCTAAGATCCATATCCCTCTTGCATTTTGAAGCAGAAGAAGAGAAATTTACCTCTCAATTTCGAGAGAAACTGATAGCAAAAAAATCTGGTTTTGGACTCTCCAGTAGCATTATCTGCCTCAGCAGGTAAACAGGCCCTCTACTTCAAAGAATTAAAGAATCGTAATTCTGAGAGACAAAAGTAGCAAATGAAAATTATGTTTTCTTTAAATGCAAAACAGGTAAGGTGGTGAGCACTAATTCTCACTATTTAATTTCTTTCAGAGATACAGGAACCATCATTGACAAGCTTCTAATTCTTGCAGTCCTATAGCTCAAGCGAAGTTTCTATACATGCTTAAGCAATGGCAATTCTGTTTGAATTTCTACCATCCCTGTTTGTTATAATCTGTAAAGTTACTTGTGTACACCTAAGAGTGAAAGGACTTTTGACTCATGATATTAAGCTTCTCCCTTCTGTACAAGGGAATAGATAGGCAGTTTAAAATATTCCCAGACTCTTCTGTATTACAGATTCCCAATTTCAGGCTTTCACATGACTGGAGAGAATGGTATTTTTGATGGAGGAATTCCTAATGATGACTTCCTTTTGCTGCAAATTTGTTCCATTTACATAAGCTCAAGTCCATTGAAATACATTCTATAGTAACCCTAAGCTTAGTTTCAGGGACAAGTAGTAGTTCTGTCAAAATATGGCATTTCAGCATGATAACTGGTGGAGTAAAAAGCATAAACACGTATGAATTTTAGGATTCACGCCTCACTTTACATATCTAAAATGGTTCACAGAAATCCTTAAGAAATGCGATGGTAATACCAAAGCAGGGATCTCCTAGTGCCTTGTCCCAAGATATTTTTTTTAACTGAAAGAATAGTAGCACCTATTCAGTCCACTCTACTTCTTTCTATTAAATACAGAGTAGAGAAATTACAGTAGTGTTAGTAGGTCATTACCTGTATTAGGAGTAAAAAAACTTATGAAAAATTATGATTTCATTTATATTTTGAATAGTTGCCGAAAAATACTAAAATACATACCGCATCTGTAACTTCTATCTCGTACAACTTCTGGAATGTCTCACGATAAAAGAAAAAAAGCTTTCCACTGCCACCACCTTTCTTAACAGAGGTGCCGGTGACGAGTATTTTATCATCTGGGCTGAAACAACAATCTGTCCTGTTGAAGAATACAAATCATCACACTGGGCAAATCAATAATTAATATACATATAAACTGCATTCCTTTAAAATAATTCTTTCTATTTGTCTGACAAGACAAAACTTTAGACACAGCTCACATGTACAATTGAAGCTGTGCACAGAAAGTGCAAAACTGGATACAATAAAAATCCTCATCCCAACAAAATTCTCCTCTGCTCAAAAGTATAGTAAACATTTCAACAGGAGAAAAAGAAAACAACAAAAAAAAAGTGTTTTCAAACCTGGTTATCATCATTAAGTAAAAAAATAAATCAACCATGAAATCTGTTTCTGCTGACGATACATTCTTCAATGATGCAAGGCAGAGTGTTTCTAAAGAGCCCAAAAATGTTTGTCTGCTCACTTTTCCTCAATACTACAAATTGGAGTTAAGGTTGAACAGTCTATGATGTGCCTAAGATCTTATTTCAAAAACATAAATTGTGCCTCAGCTATAGAAATGCAGGTAATAACAATGAAAATATTAAATATAATACTCAGCACTGTGCAGCACAATATAGTACTTTAGCACCAAAGAACACAGTCACCAGCACTTCTAACATTACAACCTGAATTCATACCACGCACCTTCATGTTATGTCTATCTTTCAATCCAGGTCTTTTTTTTAATAATCATAGACCAAATAAGAATGAGAACCACTTATGTATCTCATTACACAAACACAGTGCAATGAACTGGCTTCATCCTGAAAAGTCACTAATCTAATTAAATATAAGACATATGAGACTGAAAAATGGCATAAAATAAGCAAAGCTAGCTATGAATTATCACAAAAACATATGGTCTTTTAAAGCAATGTGAAATCTTAAAATAGCCAAGAATCTTTTTTGCACAATGATCCCTGTGCAGTCCTTTATGCATCATTCTGGATCTAGAGAGATATGAGGAGAACTCCAGTAGACTCACTCACTTTCATCACAGATACTTCTATTTCTACTACCTAGAATAAATTAGAGTACTTACATAGGAAAGAAGCTGGACAGTCCTTCTGCTGAATTAAGAGGCTTTTTAAATTGTCTAATGTCCCATATCTTTAAAGTATCATCTCCTTTGAAAGAAAAGGAGCAAAGATTAGCAATAAAGAACTTAAGTCAAGAATTCAGATGTGTAGAAAATTTCATCCTTTTATTCAGGTACAAAAAGAACAGAATGATAGGGTAGAAGATTTCAAAACGGGCATGTTTTGGAAGTTTTTTGTCCCTAAATGACTACAAAAGCACAAGGATGAGAAGTTCCACCCACTGCACTGCAGTAGGTCAGAAGCTGCTCTGTGGCTCAACTTCACCGTGGCAAGGCCTTCTACCAAGACACAGTGGAAGGAGATTTCCCAAACAGTGTTTGCAAGCATTGGCACTTTATTAGTAGGGGTAAATTTAACCTTTAAGACATGAAAAGAAATTTAAATGTTACTACAGTCTAGATCAAAAAACCAAACAAGTTTTATATGTCTGGTTTCTACCTGCCCTGAAGATCAGGAAGAATGGAAGGCACACAAAGTTTTCTTCCCTCTTTAGCAGGCAAACATCAGCTAACCACAAACTCAGTACTGAGAACAGGCCCTGAAATCAGTCAGAAACCCTTGGGGAAGGGGCAGAAGGGAAGCAACTGAACTTAGACTTGCTGTAACAAAAACTTTTCACACCCCTCAACACCACCTTTGGCCATAAAAGCCAAAACTGAGGTTACAACAAGACATTTATAGTAATTCTTGTCTGTGTTTTGATAAACATGGTGTGGCTGTAGACCAGTAAAAGTCAGGCTGTTTATTACTTTTTGAAAAGTTGCGACACATTAGCAAAGTGAGAATAGGAAAAAAATATTAGTTGGTTACTCTCAGAAATATCTACATCTCTGCTATGATCTCCCTGGGATACATATTTCCAGCATGAGACGAACTACAGAATTTGAGCTCTGAAGCACCTCACTCAGGCACCTAGACATTTCTTGGCATTTGACATCAGGACCTCAGTAATTTCAAGGGTGAAAAGACGGCTTTCAAACAATTCTCTTCAAAAATATCCAGAGATTAATTTTAGAAAAAAATTACAAAATCTGCCTGATCTAGGACAAAAAGGAGGCAAGCAACTGGTAATGCGCAGACCTGCTTCCTTCCAAAGTACAAACCTTGCAGGGATGTAATTTTGTCTAAATTAATTTTGTGGATTCAGAGCCTTTGAAATCAAGAGCTTAAAGGAGGCCTTGAAAATAATGTGTTAAAAACAAACAAAAAATGTAACATGCTGTAACAAAAGAAATCAAGGCCAGTAGTACCCTTTACAAGGAAAGCAGTAATGTGTGGCCTCGTACATCATGTATGTTTATATTAAAGACTACGATAACTCCTTACTACAAAATATTTTTAAGAAGTGGACAACTTAAATGATGTCTAGAGTAAAGTATATTTCTGTTCATTGGGAAGCTAAAAAATGACAAGAAAGAAAAATGTTGAGTCCCTATTTTGGAAATATCTATTTTCTTATTGTTTCCCAGTAGGTTCCACCTCAAGTACTTCAAAGCATTTGGTCTTGTAATATGAACCCTCCCCTTTTTCCCTCCCACTCCCAACAAAAAAAAAACACTTATCAGCAAGATGTTTTATCTAAAGCACCAGCACTTTATCAATGTATGCAAAGGATACCATTTGGCCACTCTGCAAATCTCCTGGATGGGGACAGATCTAAGGCTAGCAGCCAAGGCTGTTCTGTTCCCAGTGGAATGAGCCTTGACATGTCTTCAAGCTGTAGTCCTGCCAGGTTTTAGCAGGAGAGATACAGTCAGATATTTAGCTGCAGCTCTTCTGCTAATAAGAAAATTTAATCTGCTGGTTTAAAAAATAATAAGACTCCAGGAGGACTCAAAAAGTTATGACTGATTTCAAATCAACACTGTCCAAACTGCAGAAACAGACGACTGAGTACTTGGAAATGAAACGCTAGTAGAAATGCTAGTGGAATGACTGCAACAATGCTGTAAAACTCTAACTATCATTAAGAATTTGCTCAAACTCACTTTTTCTAATGAAAATTTTCTGTGTATCAAAAACAACACTGGTCCCTGCATTTGGAGTTGAAATCACTGTCATTAAGAGATATATTAGCTTCCCACAACACCAAGGATTTTTTTTCAGTATCATCCTTCCATTCATGCTTAAGTGGCTTCTTTGTGAGAGCTGTAGCAGTACTGATCTAATTTTAATTAGTTCATACATGGACAAAAATAGTTACAATTAAACAAAAACATATAAACAGAAATTGTGCAGTTCAATATGGAGCACTCAAAAAAGTCCACTCAGATCATACAGTATTTTTCTTGACAGTTGACTTATCCAATGACTGGCAGGATTATTTAAAGCTTTTACAGCATTTTTAGCAGCATTTCAAACTCTATTCTTTGCCATTTTAATGAGAAAAAGAACCAAAAAAATACTCTTGAACTCAAAAGAAAGCATGTACCTGCATCAGCTATTTGATGAGGTGAATATTTTTTTCTTGGGTTCTACTCTGGTGAACTTATTTTCCTGCATAAGTTTACTGATTAAGATGGCATTGAATTTGCACACTGTTCATACCACAGAAAATAAATGAACCATGAAAGTAATAGCTATCATGAGATTCAGGGAATTAATGTCATTTTTATGACAAAAACTAACTCCATGAATTCTGTAATACCAGGAGTCATAAAAAGGTTTTTAAATTTTTATAATAGGACCCCAGGTCCAGTCCTAATGCCTATCACTTCACTGCTAAACAAAGAAAATTATCTTCACTTTATTTAGAAAAAAGTACTTTCATGATCACAAGTGTGCAAAATCTCACTTTCTTATGTTTCTGTCAAGTTACTACATAATACCCAAGAAAAGTAAGACTGGGAAGTCTCATAAGCAGCTCCTTAGCTTTTCATTTTCCCCTGTGCTTGCAGCTGAGCTGTTCCTCATCTCCCTCATATCCAACACAGAATCTACATGAGATGCAGGATAGCCAATCAGGTTTCAATGAAGGTCCCCATTTCCCAAAGAACTCCTCTCTCTTTGATCCTCAGCACTTGGCAGGTGTGTTAATCTATGAATGCTGGAGCCACATCTGCTTTTGTTGGTACAGATCCAAAGCAATACTTGCATTAAAGCACTAACCGAATAAGTCAATATAAGTTATGAATCCTCCTTATTCTCTAGCACAGCACACAAAGAGCTTTTTTTTTAATACACCAGACAAAGGTAGCAATTTTATCCACACTGAGGGGCCAAATTTCTGTACAGTCTTGCTTTCTGCAAACAATGAATCAACACTTTATGTAACTTGGAGCAGTAAGGCAGATAGAAAGTTAAGTGAAAGTCTGCTAACACGACCCAAAATCTGGAGACAGATGAGGAAAAGCAGGTAACCAAAAGTGCCATGTGCAATAAAAATAAGTAAAGATCATTTATGTGATTTACATTCACAAATTTGAGACATCAGAGAATTTACATAAATGGAGGTTTCAAGAACACACTAGTGAATATTCCTCATGTAAGTATTAACTTGGTTTCTATTGATATTTAAAAGCACAGTGAGGTTTCTCTTTAAATCTTCTACAGTACACCTGTGTGAATTTTTCAAGGGCAACACCACTGGCAGACAGATGCAGCATTTCACTTAGCGCAGAACAGAAAGACAGATGGTTCACCTACTTCTCAAGGAGGAGAAGGTTCTCACATAGTAAGTGCCTAGGTCAGCAAGGACCAGCAAGGTTGAGAGTGCTACCTCAATCACTTAGGACTCATAATAAGCACAGTGGCAGTACAACCCTGGATCCAGGAGACTGAACAGCAATTAAGAAGCAATCCAAGTACCCATAGCATGCCTCAGTAAGCCTATGCCTGTTGAGGACAAGATACCATCATCTTACTCTGAAAGACATGATCTAGAGAACATGATATTTGGAATCTTAGAGACATGGCAAGACACACAAAGAAGCAAGAGCAGTAGCATTCAACAGCAGCTACGTATCACTGTAAAAGCCACCAATGCCATTCCATTCATCAGGGACAGAGGGAGGGGGAGGATGCAAAGTAACTGCAAGCTACTGCCTTTGACTTGAAAGCACATTCCCTGCTTCAGAGCATTTGTCATCTATGAATACCTTTATTCTGGTATTTTCTATATGTAATCTCATTCTGTCTACGTACCAAACCGACCAGATGTCCTGTACATATGTTAGGCACAACGTTAGCTGACATTAACACACACTGCCTCTCCCCAGGCCTGTTTATTTGGCCTTGAGGCCATGCTAATGCATACACACAGCTTCTGGTTACAGCTGCTTTCCATCCAGACAGCTCGGATTGTATGCTTGCACCTGACAGCAAAATACTGGGTATATACTCTATATGAAAAGTTGGCTTAGACAGATGCCATCCTATCCAGAACATCTAACACTGGACGAAATGAGGCATCAAATATATCTTTGACTTCTCAAGACTAGTTCTGTTATCTTAGAATAAGCTACACCTGAAATTTAAAAAACAAGCATTTTTTTTCCTTTCCTGTAGATTTTTCAATTTCTTTTTAACATTGAAGTATAACTTGGTCATTCACTTCCCGTCATCACATCTTGATGTTTGTAATATAAGTTTGATAAAAATTCTACTTAGAATAGAAAAGGACACTGCAGAAGAAAGCTGCTTCAGGAATGAATAACTCCAGAACAGATACACCGTTATCAAGAACCGGTAATCTTCCTGGATAAAACTAAGTAACAAAACTGGTCTTATTTTACTTCTAATTAAGATAATAATTTCATTTTGGTGTATTATTAATGCTAGACAAGGTGACAGATGAGTAACAGTGTAATATACATAGCAAATTCTCTTAAAATTTTCCTTAACTGCTGTAAAATGTGCTTTCAGGAACATAGCATTGCATAGTGTACCAAAATGAAAGATTTCAATTGTGAAACACTTCAGGTTTAGTTCAGTAGCATCTGATTTCCCCATCCATCATAAAAGATTACATTTAACAAGGATACGATTTAAATTGTTTGTTTACCAAATCATTCCCCGTACTAAAGTTAAAATTGTCTTACACTCAACACATCAAAGAGTTCTTTCAATCACCTACCTCCTCGGCTTGCAAGGGCAGTACCATCATAAGAAAATGTCAAGCATGAAGTGTCAGTGCCTGGAACATGGGCTTCCCTGCAGTGGAACTTCGTGTGTACCTGTTTGTCAATCAAATAAAGCATTAGAAAATGTGCTTATTTCAAAATGGGACAAACCACCTCAAAGCATTTTGTTTACTCTGATGCTATTCCTAAATTTAAATAGAAACTCCTGCATTTTTAGCATGTACAGAAGCTAAATATTTCTACAGCCTTTTAAAAATGCCACGTTTCAAAATACGCTTTCATGATAAGAGCTTGTATGCAAAATCTGACTTTTTCATAGGTTTAACCATACAGTCCACATTTACATAGCATTAGTACTGTTGGAAAACTCCCACTAGCACAGAATAAAAGGTATTTTAAGATAAAAATACATCTTAAGACAGCCCTCAACACTGCCCTAAGCAGGCTTATAGTTACAAAAGATACTAAAATAAAATATACATAAGTCGGAAAAGACTTAAAAGAAGATTGGAAGAATCTACTTCTGCCAGATTTAATTCCTCATGGCTTATATAGCAGAACAAAGCTGAGATATTCTGAGGGTTGCAATCCATTTAGCTGCAATAAAATTCAAGCTTGAGCACTATGTATGTTTATTTTTAATTATTTTTATTTTGCTGGTAATGTTAAAGAAAGGTAGAAGTTGCTTCCAAGTTAATGTTTAGTTCTTGAATAGAGCCAACTTCTTATTTATTAAATTATAACTTAGTAAAATCTCTAAAAAAAATTGTTACAAATGGAGGAACCTTGAATTGAATTTTAGCACTTCCATAAAATCAAACTTTTCTAATTCACAAGCAAAACCAAAAGTCTCATCTAAGATAACAAGATGCTTTTCATACAGAGAAAGGGAAAATGGAAGGAAAGGGAAAAGACAGAAAGAGAGACAAAATTATTTGAGACAGGTTGACTCCTTATTTAACAGCTAGGAAATTATACTTATCATTTGCTCTCCTTTTCTAACATAAAACCAATTCATATAGTAGTAAAATAAGGCATTCATATTAAAGTCCTTTATTTACCACAGTTATAAGCAAAACAGAAAAACATGCACAGAAGCATATATTTTCAGATGAGGGTTTGAACAGCATGTGCTAAGTCAGATCTAGAATCATACCATGAACAGCAACAGGACAAAACACTGAGCAGCTGCTTAGTGATTACTATCCAATCTATACATTAAAGGAGACACAGTTCTACAGAATAAAAAAGGAGGACATGATCAAGAAATGTAAATACATGGACTGAATTAAGCTTGCACATGAATCGTCAGTTACTGTATCATCTAATTTTTCTCTGTGCACCTTAATAAGGCTCTATTTACGGGATATATGATATGCTAAGACCCAAGCTAGTAAAGTAATTAATGTTGTTTATCCCTTCAAATATTTGTTCTAAATTTGGTCCAAAAGCTAGAGAGTCTTTGTGTGATGACATTAATAATAACTGCAAGCTTATTTTGGCATGCAGATTTAGTCAAGTACTGAGAGGAGTCACATAAGTCATTCCCTCCACAAATGACTATTCAACAAACAAAGGACTACTTCCAACACCAAGTAAATGCCTCTTACAGCACTTGGAGATAGAATGCAATAGCCTACATTTAGCCAGGGTACTTGTTTTGAAATTAATGTCACTTCTGTCCAGTTGTGCATATCCTAGGGAAACTCTATGAACAGATGCCACTTACAACTGTATGTCTTTGGTGGGGATGTTCATAAATACTAAGAAACATATCTAATGCATCCAATTTACTTAAAATTGTCCGAGTACGTGGTAACATGTATAGGATCAACTGTGCCCTGGCTATCAGAAAAAAAAATCTATAATATTTATTAAACATTAAGAAGCAATAAAAATGATATATTTTCTGTCTAAGAAATACCACAGACATTTGCAAAAACATCATAAATGGTTAATAATCACACCATAAAAATGACAGAAAGATTACAACGTGTTATTTAGTTATTTCAAATAAATAGGAAAAACTTCATTTAGGCTCCACAAAACCATTTTACTCAACATTCCCACCCCTCCCAGGCAATATCACACTGACATACATGTACCAAGACAATGTGTTTGTTTTTTTTTTTGCTGCCTGACTTAATTACAGAATTACAGAATCACTGAAGCTTAAAAAGATCTCCTATTTCATTTCATACTCAAACAACTTGAAATTATCTTCTTTTGTTTTGTTTTGGATACAAATTAAGATAAATAAAAATAACTGAGGTCCAACCAATGCCTTTTCTTTTATGCTTAATAGGAAAACCCTCAAAGATCTACATATACATATACAGATAGTCGGACAGACAGATAGTTACTATATCACATAATGATTCAGGAGCTTTGTTTTTTTTCTATGGTTAAATATGCTGATTTTCTTTAGCATGAATTTATGAATTCATTAATCAAACCTAGACTGTATCTTTTAGGAATTAGACAGCTCACCTTAAATGTCACCCACTACAAAGCATTCTCAGTGAAGTACCTGTACTTCTACCAGTTCTTACCCTTTTTCATCTGTCGCATTGAAAAAGAAAAATATACTGAGATCCAACACTCAGAAATTATTTGCCTCTTAATCACAAAAATGAAAACAACAGAACAAATTTACCCCAATTCTATGCAGGTTTGATGCCTTAAGATATGATGCAAAATGAGACTGGTCTGAAAGGGATAGCGAGACTGCATCAACAATTCTTTTGTCTTTAAAGATATGTTTGCTCAGTTTACCAGTATAAAGATTGTTTTCCTAACTTTGAGCTCTACAAGCTGCCCTCCATACATTATTCTGCAAAGGAATATAACCCTGAACTGTAATACTAAATCAAATATTCTAAAATGATTGAAGGTTGCTCTATAAATGATAGACGGTTGAACAAGAAGTTTTTACATACACTGGCAGACGTTCATTGCAGTTTTCAAAGAAAATAATGTGGTTGGCCTCTGGCCTCCTAACATTTTTAACAGATGTCTAATCTTACTAACAGATCATTAGCAAAAAAAAAATGTTATCAGAATGTTTCTTGCTGGAAAGACATAAAACAACAGAACTAATGTATGTAATTCAAAAGTTTGATTCAGGAAGGGAAAGCAAGAGCATTGAAACAACTAGATGAAGATACAAAGATAACTAGGACAAAGTGTATCTACACAGCTTCCTAATTACTCCTCTCCTTTTGTTGCAGAGGTGTCTGCTATAATGAATACTAGTCACGTGCCAAATTATTTGATGAGTTCATCTGTCCTGAAGATTTTTTAAAGGTTTAGTTATTTCAGCAAATTCTGCAGTAACACACTGTCTTCCACAACTGTTTGAAGGCTTTCTAGCAAGTAACTCCAGCAATGTAAGCAATTTCTAGCTTTGTATTAGCACATATTATTTTTCTTAAGCAATTACAGCTGACTGGACTCGAGTGCAACATGAAATGATGGGCAGAAAACATAAAGCACATGTGAGAAAGGATGCAGTTGCATGTACCAAAAAAACTAGGATAACAGCTAAATGTCAGGGTTTGCTTTTTCTGTATTGCTGCAGTCCTCACAGAGAGGATGAGAATCAGAACATAAAAGGGAACCAGGAAAAGAATTGGGCAAGGTGAGGAATTTACATGACTGGAGTGTCAGTAACAAATATCCCTTGTACAAAAATCTGGGTGGGTTGAAGAGGACAAACAAGGGAAGTGAAGACAACAGTGGCCACATAAAGTGTTTATCACAAATAAATGACCTACAACAGAGTTAGATTTCTGTGTAACACAACGGCTCTCCTTCTCCAGAATCCTAAATAAAAGATGTTCTAGGAAAAGCAGAAGACAATTTGCTCACCTCAGAAACTCGAGACATGTCCATAAGAAAAGCAATACGCTTAACAAAATTTTTGCACTTTGCACATTGTTTCTAAGATACAGTATTTCACAGTAAGCCGACACCTTCCCAAGATTACAATGCTTCCCTCATCATCCTTTTACATTTTAACAAAACAACAAATGTCTCAGATAAGATATTCTTCTTCCTTCCTGCTCTTAACATCTTCAAGAAATTGTTTAAAACACAGGCCATAAATTAAGAAAGGTATTGGGGAAAGTGATGTCTACAAACACTGCTATTTCAATCTTTCCCCGTGTTACAAACATGTAACACAATTTTATGAATTTATTAGTGTGAACTGAGTCAACTGTGCAATCACAATCATATCTACTGCAAAAGGGACTCTAACCAATACTGAATGTGTCATTAGCAATGTGCAGTCTACTCCAATTTGCTCCAGCACAGGGAAGGCGTATTCTCAAAAGGAAAGCTCATCTCTAGAGATAACTTCCAAGCTCACCTACCAGCTACTCCTCCTCTCTTACATCAAGGAACGTTTTTAATACTCTGTGAGAGAGCTGGAAATCAGGATTTAAGCTGGCTTCAAATGTGAGGCAGAAGGGCAGGACTAGAGGCTCAGAGATGCCAGACAGCCAAGTACCAAGCCATGTATGGCTGTCTGACATTTAAATGGGTGATTTCGCCCAACTAAGAGACTTTCAGCAAAATAAATTAGCTGACACTGACAATATTCAACTCCAAAAATGATAATTTTTAATAAACATAAAAGCCTTCCAAGATAACATATTATCGTAAGCCAGTCCCAAGGTGACAAAGGCATGAGTTATAAAGCTGCAAGACGAAAGCAAACAAACAAATCAGAAACCTCTTTAGTTACAACCGAGTAAAGCCTTCCAGATCTTTGTTGAAAGCGATCCCATCAGAAACAGCAAGCAATTTCAGCACTGTGATGGAAGCTGCCAAGACAGACAGGTTCCCAGGGCACGGGTTACACTCTCCAAATGGCTAGTTCCCCATTCCCCCTTATGTCACCTCTACTGGAGGAAATACATTTACTTTACTCTCAATTATAACCCACATAAGAAATGTAACTGTACCTTCTGAGTTTAGTATATCACTTAGAAATTATTGTGTCTACATATGTCAGCCGAATTCAGGAATTTCTCAATTTCTCAATTTTTACCCTGAGTAAGCAGTTGCAGACTGTATCAGATGCTTTCCTTAAGTCTCTGTAAACATGATCCCCGGGCTTTCAATTCATGTGACAGCTCTTCAATACCACTTTCCGTGGTGCAGAAGCGGATGCTGTTTCAGTAATGACCACACTAATGCAAAACAAGATTAACTTGTGAAATTTGAGGTTTAATGTTTACATTATTACACTGTTACATTATTTGCTCTTCTCTGTGATTTTCTAACTCGTTGACATCTACACGCATCATCACCAGACCTGAAACACTCATTCATTTCTCTAATCTTAATCAACTAACTACTGATACAGTAACCTAATTTCATTTGCCAAAACCACTATATCTGATAGGCAATTCTATTTAACTGTCTTACATCTCATTTATACTTTGTTGTAGCTAAAGCCTTTTTCTGGGTGGAAGGATGACATTTTAGGGGAGGCAATTCTTTGGGTTTACTATACCTCTCACACACAGCAGTGGCTCAAAATCCTCTAATAATCTTTCACGTGTATTTCCTAGAGAAGTTCTCCTAGTTTCCTAGTTATTTGCATTTACTGAACACATAAGAGACATGGCTTTTTTTTTAATATTCTGCAGTTTTTCTCCAACAACTGTACAGCGACAAAAAACCTACATGACGAGAACAAAAAATAGAAAAGATAACAGCACTGTAACAATTTTTTAAGTTTATAAAAAATCTTTGTCTTCTTACAGTGAATTGTGCCTAATATCATGCAAATAAAAACACAAGTGCGAACTGCTTAGTTGGAAAACGTTGGGCTGCTATGGAAAACAGCAATATTGGACAAGAAGTCACGTAGTAGAGTAGCCACTCAAGAAGAATGCCTTAGTCAGTCAGGCACTGACTAAGGATATACAATAATCGAATAACTAAAGATATGTTGCCACTAATCTGCAAGACTTAAGGAAGATTTATTTTCTTTACAAGCAATATTCCTATCTCAGTTTCATGATTACTATTTTTGCTAATTGCAAGTGATACAAAATGTTGAAAAAATGATCTCTTAAAATGATCTCTCTATTGAAAAAATGATCTCTTAATATTTACACAGAAGGCAATGAGGCAAGGCAATCAATGCATTAGATTATATGTGGGTTTAGATAAAACAAGGAAGCAAGCAGGCTGGCTTGCCTTAGAGATGTTTCTGAACCACTACAGAGTGATGAGAAAGTCCTTCCTATCGGCCTATATTTCTTTAACCACTCAGTGCATTCCATTTCTAAGAACACTGCTGACCACTGAAACAATTTCTCCTTGTTTAAGTTAATTCAACAAAAAAAAAGATTTTACAAAACCATTTTAGTATGATGGTTTCTTAACAGCTCTGCTAAATATTTGCCTAATGGTTTGAAAATGAAACCACAGCTGAATGTTTGGCTGCACTGTCAAACTTCGCATTTGAGAAAATAATCTATCTTGGCCACAAAAACGATAAATATTACTAATAAAAATAGCTTTTGGAAACTATTCAGTTGGCTTCCTTTGGGGATTTTTTACAATGCATGACAAAAACATGCAAGGATGTAAATGTTCCTTCGTATCTTTTTATAACTTATGTAACCCATTACATTTTATCATAGCAAATTTACAATTTTGTTCCTTTTTGCTATCATAAATATGGTCTCTGTAAACAAACAAACAAGAAATCTCCTCTTGCCTCTTTCAAAAATAAATTAATCACTCTTAGACTTGCCCAGCTGTTAAAGGCTGCTTTGCCTCCCAGAAAAAATTCAAATCTGATCAATAATTTTCTGTAAAAATTTTATTAAAAATCTAGTTAAGATATACTAGAACCTCACTGAAAGTTCACAGATTGCTTCAAACTCATATATGCCAGCACTGGATGTTTCATATCAATTAAAAGCAGCCTTTTGCCATCAGTAATAAACAAGCAAAAATATAAACAGAAAAAAATATGAAGGCATTACAAAGATATCTTTAAAATGCAACTACCACAAAGCTGTTCCTATCATAATACAATATAATATCTTATATTATTTCAATCATCATCACCACCAAATCTTAAGACCCATTTTAGGGATCTGATAGAAGTACAGTGTAAAGTGAAACATAACTAAATATACACGGAAATTCACATAAAGCTAATATTTCTGGTCTGGCAACACTTGAGACAAAAATGGTGTAGTTTGCAGTGAATTATCAAAGGTAGCTGTATAATAAATTTACTTGTTCAATAAAAGTAGCTACAACATGTTTTCCCAACAAAACTGGTGTATTTCTCTAAGGAATTGTCCCTTTCACTAAACTTCTTGTAACATATAGTGAGCTATTTCTTCTACTGTACTTGATTTTTCTGATAAAAATGTACTGCAAACCATTATGTCATACATTGTGTTTATTAAATTAATATACATTTTTTAAATTGTAAATTTTATTTCAATTATTTGGGTGGAAAGACAAAGAAGGAAGAATGTATCAGTTAAAGTGGTAAGTGGTTATTTTGCCACATGAAGTATTTCAGTGACAAAATGAGCATTCTCAAGCCAAAGCTTCAGTGGATTACAAAAAAGGTGGCCAAGATTATTAGCTCAATAAACTTAACACTGATTTTCAAGGATCTTACATATTTGATTTTTTTAAAGCCTCTAGAAAACAAAACACCATCATCTTTCAACAAAGTACATTCTTCAGAGAAGGGTGGTTTGTAGGGTTTTTTTGAGAAATTAAAGGAAACCCCTTTTCTTCAGTCAGGCACTTATAGATGGTGAGGGATATACAATAATCGAATAACTAAAGATACGTTGCCACTAACCTGCAAGACTTTTTAAGGAAGCTTTATTTTCTTTACATGCAATATTCTTATCTCAGTTTCATGATTACTATTTTGACATTGATTTTTTCACAATAATTTTATGTAATTGACTAGCTAAACAAGCAAACAAAAAACACTCTACACATTGGAACGCAAAAAAATTGGCTAAGTGGAAAAAAAATTTCAAGATTTGTTTTCTGCAAGTAGTTTGTAGTAACTGAACACAGTATTCCATAGGGAAAAGAAATTAATTTCTACTTAGCTTCAGAATCTGTAAACCAAGTTACAAATAACAGATCTACTGTTTTTACAAGTAAAATACTAGAGTGTGAATCAGTGCTTCCATGAATACAATATACAGTTGTTGAAAGCTCTTTTGACAATATGAGGTTTTGTTCAAATACAATAAATTTTAACAGAATATTGCATTTGAATTCATCCAGCATACAGCTCAGAAACAACAAACTGTCTTAAGTAACTCTGCCAGTGCAGGTTTTGTGGTAACACAAACTTCAACGCCTAAAAAAATCTTAAAATCTTTCATGACAATTTGTAAGTGAAATTTAAAACCAAGATTTCACTGCTTCTGCAAGATGAGGCTCTGGTATACTTGGATTTGATTTCTAGTCTGCCTTCCTCTCTCACCTCAATGCAACAGCCAAGAAACAACACTGACCTGTCTGGAGCACAGAAAACAATACTACACCCCTGTCAACTTCCACTCAGTTGGCGCCACACTCTCACACGTGAAATATCAAAATCAGCCAGGCATTTGTACATTTGTGACAAGTGACAAGCTAATGGCTGATAACACAATGCTTTTTGCTGAGTAAAACAGGTGTCCCTCCTTCTGAAACACCACTTGGGCTCTTGAAGGTGGTCTTGAACAGAATCCAGTCTTCTCATCACAAGGGCAGGAACATCCTACCTTTACTCACTGTGCTTTTGCAGACCTTGGTGACACAGCCTCTATAAAGGTCACAGCAGTGTATTCTGGCTACCTCAACAAGATGAGGTTTGCTTACAGGTCCCAGACTCTTTTCAAATGAGACCACAGACTTGCACCCTGGTGAGGACAATGAAATAGGCTAGGGAGCTAGGACACAGTGCCATCTATATGTTACATCCATCAGGAGCTATTAGTATCCATAAAAAGCATAGTCCATGATTAAACAACGAATTGGATTTTTTCAGCATATTTCATTCTGTGTATGTGAACTAGCACAGTACTTTATAATTTGGCCAAAATTAAATATAAATTAGGTTTTAGTGTTGATTACAGGTGACTTCTTTTGAGCACAAAATAGCCACAACCCTAATCTGGAAGTGATACGTACACATGGTGTAAAGCGACATCATAACCATAAGGGCATTTTTAAAAACATACATATGGCCTAATCTGAATCAGCATGACATATGTTGAACTATCCGAGTATCTTGTTTAAATTAATAGAGCTTAGAATTACTACACACACACTCAGAAATTCTATTACGCTATAATTTCATTATAAGTTTGTCGGTATACTGAGACGCACAGAGTCACACTGTATGTGTATTTATGCATAATGTGTGAAATACCTACGTAGTCATACCCAACTCCAAATCTAGTTCTGTATCTCATAAGAAATTCAAAACTTTGTTCAAGGAAGACAGCTGTTCCATGGACGTATCTGATTTCAGTCTGTGTAGTATCACTGCAGGCATACATTAAATAAAACACAGCTGGAAAATGCTCCACCTATTTCACCACCCTCTCTGGTAACTGTTTAGCACTTACATCTGTTGAGAACAATATTCAGGAAATCGGGAGAATATGAAAAAAAAAATTATTTGAAAATATTTTTCACTGGACAAAGTTTTCCTTATTAATAAATAAAAGCTCACATACGTTCAGTTAGGTTTTAATTACAAAATTATATCTAGATTTGAAAGAAAGGTGCTCAGTGGAGGCTGCCTTACAAAAAAACATAGTATAATTACAAGAAGTACTTTTAATTTCATATGATTGGTTTAGTTCTGTACCTGCTGCCAAGAAATATTGTAGTTGTGCAGTTTATCTTCTCATTTGATAATCACAGACACAAATATAACTTCTTTGGTTTATAATCTTACTATGAATTTTCTACAAATGCCATGCAAACATTTTTTTTTATTTAATTTAACTAGCCTTGCAAGATGTTCCTTAGAAACTGAAAGCAGTTTGTATTATGGCCAACTACTTCAGCACATTTAAAACTGTATCCACACAGAAGTGCACCTTTTAATGGATGCAGCCATAAAATAATCGTTCTCTATGTAGAAAGTTTGTTCTTTATCAGACTTCCTCTGAGTCAAGAGTATGCAACCTAGTGTTACGTACAAAAGTTGTGCTTCACTATAATTTACCTTCTTTTTTAGCTTCTCATTGTTTTTAAACTTTCATGGTGAATATTTTTGTATTAAAAATATTAATATATTTCTTAACATCATAAAAACAGCCCATTTCAAAATAAATCAATTAGTCTCTGATTGAATTGAACTACAAAATTCTGAAATTCTGTCCGGTACTCTTTGGTAAGTTTTTTTTTCAGTTATGCAAAAGGCCACACACAAGCACCGCACAACATGAAACTATTGAATTCCTAGGCCAGTATACACTTTCTGACAGCAATCAGTGACACAAGAATACATTAAAATCCTACAACCCTTAACTGGGAAGAATTTGTTACCCATCTACATTAGATCTACATTAGCGAGCCACACTTTGTCTGCTTATACTAGGGGAATTGTGGGAGCCCCAGCTGACTTCACATGGACTTAACTGGGCTCATCCCTCATCTAGTGGAGGTGTCCCTGCCCATGGCAGGGGGGCTGGAACTGGATGGATTTAAGGTCCCTTTCAACCCAAACCATTCTATGATGCATCCCTGGAAAAGTTAGAGATGTGGTAGTATTTAAAACGAGAGCAGGAAAAATCAAGAAGCAAAAGAAAAGTTTATTCTACTATAGTAATGAGTAAAATTGAAAAGGGAATATAAAATATATTTCTGAAGTTTAAAAACTCCAAGTCATCATTTTAGTTCTGAGATTTTGTGTTGCCTGAAACTATCACGCCATTTTAAAAACTCTGCTTCTAATTTCTTTTTCTATTTAAAAAACTCAAAATTATCAACTCAACCCAGCGAGCTCTTTCAACAGTGTTCCAAAATTCACTTCAAACCATTCTTTATCAATACCTCAAAATAGGAAGCTTTCAAAAAGTTATGAATTGATGAGAAAATTGAATCTTCCAAGAGATACAATAAAATACGAAGCTGGAAGGGGGTGGAGGGTCCATGAATTAACCCAAGAGACAGAGCAAGCACAGGCAGAAAAAAAAAGTACCTAATCTTCACTCAATATGTTCCACACAGCAGAAGTTGTTACTTGCTACCTTTTTTTGTTCTTAAATAAATCCACTTGATCAAGCTGTAACGGTTTTCCTTCCATAAGTAGTTTAAAATACAGGAGTTCTAGCCTTCGCTAATAAACTCAACGGCCAAGAGTTGTGCACAAATATACTTTTCATTCCTTTTATGAGATTTAGGTATAAATTTGATCTTCTTCTCACTAGCCTCAAGAAACAGCAACAAACTATGAATCACAATGAGAAACTTTTGGACACAAAACTAGTTTCCCAATACACAGATCAAGTATAAAATTATATATACCCTAACAGGCACTAGACCAATGAAATGTTCAGCTTGCTAAAGCAGTGCATACACTAGAGCATCTAAAAGGCATTTTTCTGGTACCAGACTACATTGGAACTCACTTCTTGTTGAATGAAATCAGTTACTTGTACTTTCCTTTCTTTGTCTCTGCATAAAAGGGAAATTTTTTCTAAGATAATAAAGCTAGCTCAAGAAGGCTCTTCATTTTTGTTTCATTATTTTTCATTATTTCATCTATTTTTGTAACATTATTCATGTTACATCAATAACACTGCAGTATTAGCTGTATACAGTATAGCAACCATGCTATACTGTAATACAGCTGTATTACAGTATAGCAACCATGTTGCTATAATACCTACTCTTTTCTTCTCAAATTGTCATTCTAATATTATTTCTGTAAGATCTACTTTATTTTCTAAACAGTAAATCAAAGAAAGATATAGAATCCTTGTGGGATATTTTTTCCCTTTTTCCTTTAAGCATATACAAATCCAAAACAAAATCCTTTATGCTGCTTTGATTGCAGCATGACAGACTTCAAGATTTAGAATTGCCTTTCAGCACTATATTAGATAATGCAAACATTTAGATAGCTCTTCAACTATAAACTGTTTATCACGTAAGAGAGAAATGCACTTAGAAATACAGCAGGGCACATTTTATCTTAGCATATGACTGTCAGATTCTTTACTGCAGCTAAGCTTCAGGGTATAGCTAGTGATGTACTAGCTAAACCAGGCATATACAAAAAGGAATAATATATGAATCTGTTAATATTTGCAGCTGGCAAGCTTGTGTGTGATTTCCACTTTCTGGAGCAGAAGTCTGACACATACACATAGGGACTGAAAGGGTGGGATATTATGGATATGGAAAACTTACCTTAAGTTTGAAAGGGAAACATAGTGTATTTGGGTATCTTTCATCTTGTATTTACACAAGAAATTTCCAGATGTCGCTGGAAGACTGCCCTCTTTAAAGCATGAAGCATTTTACATTCTTGGGGGAAACTGGAAAATTGGCCTGTTGTTTAGCTGTAGCAGTAAGTTCAGTAAATTTAAGAACAGTCATTCTGATTGCTTCTATTAAATACTGACATTTCACTGGAATAATTTTAATTGTATGAAGATGTCAATATACACCCTAAATTCTATATAAGCAAAACAAACAAAATATCCAAACAAACAAGTGCATATTCCATGGCCAAAATAAGGAAGAAAATCTAGCTGGTATGAAAAAAGTATAATCCTGGAGTGCTGTGACAGACATACGCCAAAGACGCATTGTGATCTTTATCTAGTAGAAACTGTATCTAGGCATATGTGTGCTAGTAAAGCTTTCTAGTAGACAGACATCAGACACACATTTCAAGAATTTATTACTCAGAGCTATGTCTTTTGCATGTCAGCACATGCAAAAAGCATTCTGTAACTGTGCAAAGAGCCAACAATCTCATCTTCCCAAAGCATGAGTATAAATCTCCTCAAAGAACCTTCCAATTAATGGAGAAAAAATTTACAGCAAGCCTCAGATCTTACTACTAGTTTTCATTACTCTTTCTTGGCGGCATCAGCTGTAAAATCTATCAAGAACAGCAAAACAAAGTTTACAAAAAATTTCCAAATAAGATCTGGGCTTGGATTCCTATTCCAAAACAAAAGGGTCACTTTATTTAGAGGAGGGGCAAGTATCTTTCATGATCTTTTTGCATTATCTATATCTGTATCCTTTGTTGTACAGTACTTCTTCAAAATGGCTGCAATACTTGTAAAACTTTTCACCTCTGAAGACTCCACCTTAAAACTTCATACTGCACGCCGTAAAACTAAAGCTCACACAAACTCTTTCAAAGCAAACAATCACTAAATATAGAAATGTATTTATCTTACACCTATAAATCATGCAATTATTTGGAAAATATTTTTAACATGAGCATTTGTAATTAAAATGTACAGAGCTTAGTACAGAGCTCTGTTTAACTTCAGTGCACAGTGCGACATCCCACTTTTCTTCCCCTCATATTTTGAGGATAGGGTGGCTTAAGGGCATGTGGAAAATAGGTTATTGTAATTATCACTTGCTGACATCACTTCTGGGGAAATTCACGCGGGCAGTATATTAGTACAGCCATGGATTTCATTATTATTGTGCCTTTAAAGTTCTGTAGAATCACTTTCCACTTTAGCTAAATAATTTAAAACTGATCAAAATATATACATTATTTTAGCAATTTAAAATCAAAGAAATATTTAAACCGGGATAACGAAAACACTAAATAAGCAGTAGTTTAGCAATACTATAGTATGTATTTTTGAGTGAGAAATAACTCAAGAATGGAGCTAAACATACCACTATGTCTTTCATGAAAAAAGAAATTTAAAAAAATATGAGTTAATCACTAGCTATAAAAATCTTTCCTCGAGCACTGAATCAATGTGTTTTATGAGACTTAAATTAAACTGATAATTATAAAACACACTGCATCTTTCCTCTTCAGATTTACACTACCTAAAAAGATAAACCTATCACACGTATATCTGTCAAAGCTACTTCTTTACTACTTACAGTGCAACCATTAATGTCTCAAGTTTTCTAAAGACACCTGATTTAATACATGTAGGAAAATAACAGACAAGATTTTGGGTGTATAAGTTCTTTTCTTAAAGGCATTTAAAAGACATCACCAATGCTTCACCTCCCCAAGAACCTTATCAGTATCTTTGTGTCACATCTGCAATGATACATCATAAAATAAGTGATGCGTGAAATCCCAAAACACCATTCAGGCTGCCATATGCACAGAAGATTTTTATGCAATCCTCAGCTGAATCCATCCAGGAAAAGCTGGAGGCAAAATTCAAGTAACATGTAGCCTCCTCAGGTGGTCTAAAAGACTAAGAAAGGATAAGTAAGAAGTTTAGCGTTCTCACCCTAATAAATTCTATTTGTAATCAATAAAAAACATCTCAATCCTTTCCTGCTTAGTATGGAAAATGAGGGGAGCTTTTTCTCAATTGAAAAGATTTCTATAAGCTTTAACTCACAGTAGATTTTTAACCTATCCACCAAGTGTATTAACAGTCTTTACAAAAATTACTTCATTTTTTTCATACCTTTATGAATGAGATACTCCCACTTCTACAAAGGAAAACTAGGCACACAAGTTTACTAATCACAAGACACACTTCATTGATACTGTAGGTCACGATCAGTTTGTTGAGCAATACGTATTGCTACTGGTCTTGATAAAAGCTCTAAATAGGCAAGCAGAGGCAATATGTGGAACTTGAACCTAGTTGAATGACAAGTAAATCTAGTGGTTTCACTGCACTAACCCACAAATCTAGAATTTTCAAGGTCCTGTCTTATTTTAACCACTAACACCCTACAACTCTTCATATTTGCCAGACACCTCTTTATGTCTCAGAACATTTTAAATTGGGCGAGTTCTAATGTGTTATGTTACGTTTGACTAATTTCACACTGTTTCCACTACTCACTGGAAGTCTGAAGGAAGTCATTTTTTATGTCCTTTGAAGCTGTTATTTTAAGCCAAGTTGACAGTGTTCATAATATTTCAAACAAGCTGACAGATCGTTCTGCTAATGTGCACTGTAAATGCATATGTACGTGAACCTTAAAGAAAAACCATGCACTGATGACAAAAAAGCAAACGTGAGAAAATAACACAGATTTATGACAAAACGAAAAAATTCTCTGAGGCAGGTGATTATAATGGATCACGATCAGACTGAGGAAGTCTGGAGAAAGGCAAGGCAGAGCCGGAATGCATTTGGCCAACTTCAGCATTAACAAGTTACCAATGTTAGTGTCATAAAGACAAAAAAAAGTCTTCCTCCAAAAGTTCCAAAAGTGGTTTTACTCTCACTACATACAGCTGGGAGATTTGGAATTGCACCAAAAAAAAACTGGAAGCAGAAAACTGAATGAAACACTCATGGTGTGCACTACTAGTCAGGACTAAAGAAGGGAACTGATCACACACCAAAACACTTCTTAGGCACAACAACATCATTTTTAAAATGCTGGTACTGAGGTGGTCTAAGTGGCTTGGAAAAAACTAACTCAAAACACTAACTTACAAAAAAAACAGCTACTTTGCCTTTAGCAGAGACAATAAAACATGAGATAAAAAATATCTTGATTCTGTCTAAATAAAAACCAACAATACAAGAAATTACTTAATCACACTATTCTGGACCAAGTTCTACACTACTGAGCAGCAAACACAGCTGACATGATGGTGGTGATGCAGATGCCACCATACAGCATGCTGATTTTTACTTTGCTTGCCTTTGATAGACACATCAGTAAGACTTCTTTGGTCAGGTGTAAAGCTACCAGCTATGTGTGGAGCTGAGGATAACAAACCTATAACCCACAGTCAGGAATTATAGATACAGTGCAACAGAAGATTTCTACAATCTTCACTGCAGAGCTTCTGCCACCTTATAAAACAGTACAGTCTCTGTGAACCCCCAAAGGAAGAAGGGCTTCCTACGAGCACTGCAGCAATGTGCCTGTCTCTAGTGCCTTTTTGCTCTCGGAAAGGGCATTATCAGACCCTCCTCGCTATAAGGGTATCCAGTTGTCCTTAGTACTCCTGTTTTCATGACTCTTCTCATGCGGGAAAACAGAGCATTTAAGTTTGACCAGAGTTTTTACATACATCTGTCAAAAAACTTTACAAGACATCAGGATAACAGGCACTATAGATAGCACATAGTGTGAACCCTAATATCTGGTGGATTTAGTTTGTGCTCTTACTGTCATACGCAGAAAGATTGGTATTTGTGTTCAACAGCAGGGTTGAAATGTCATATTTTTGCTTAAATACAAAAATGAACTCAGACAGGCAAAACAGGCCTTTATTGGACCAGCTCTGCTATGACAGTAAGGTCAACAATGTTACAGTTAACTTTAAACACCTTCCTGAATCTATCCTCCTTCCTGCTGCATATGTGCCAAATCCATGGTCTAAAATAACAATGCCAGAGTCATTCCTAACCGATGTGTAAGAAATTTTAGCAACAATTTTGGGCTTTCCAACACTAGTGATTTTTGTTACAGGCTCAATAGACCCTTCTCAAGTTAAACACAAATGCTGTCTTAATTTTGATTTGAAACAGAGCTGTACCACAGTACAGCAAAATCTGAACATACAGCCCTCTCTTGTTTCAACAAAGTCAAATGATGTCTGCTGGATGGGAATTTCACAATTTCTTCTTCAAAAATCAGAACTTAGTATTTCTACTATATATTACTTCAAGCAGCTTAACTCTCACATCTTAATTTTTTCCAGCTTTACCTATTTCCTTATATCACCTACAGTTCATACCTCTAAAAGTCTACCAGTTTGTCATGACTTAACATTTTGTTGTCTGCCTTGGCAAGCACCTCGGCACCCTGTCAGGTCAGTAAGTACCTTCAGCATTTCGGTGCAGGAGTCAATCCCATCCTCATCTTTCTAAAGCCTATTTTGAATATGTGTTCCTTTTTAATTTCTTATCCTTCCCCCACCTCCCAAATGTAAGATGAAGGCTTTTTCTTCTTTAAATTATTTAATCAAGAGGCCTTTAGAAATACCTGATTTTAACTATATATAGACTTCCAAAGGGTACCAGGAGTTTTAAATAACTGTCGCTAAAAAAAAAATTTACACTCTTTCTTTACATAAAAATATTGCACAATTCTTCATGACACCAACAGAAGACAAAAATTCTTTAGGCTTTAAAAATACAAATTCAAGGACACAGCCAACTTCATTTCCACTAGGGAATCACTTTAGTCTTCTGTTGTTATACAGGGGTCACTAGGAAATTGCACAAGATGCACAGGATATATCCTTAAATTATTCATAATCACCTCAAACTGCACTCAGTCAGCATTGCAATATGTCATCTTACAGACACACAAAAGTTCAAAGAGAAAAGCACATGAAAAAGCAGACTACCAAGAGCACTATTGTTAAAAATACACCAGAAAGCTTAATATTTCAATACTGTATATGTTAAAATAAACAACATACACAGGTGATGAAAGCCAGCCTCTGAAAAATTTATTATTCTGTTAGAACAAGTTTACACTTAGGATGAATTCTCAAGCTTCATGCCATTAGGAAGTTTTACTGGGCTTATAGTGGAAATAAAAACAGAAATAAAAATAGATGACAATCCCAAAATACAGGCTGTACTTTGAATATGATCAACAGCGCTTTCCTTTTAAATTCATGCATTTCCCCTTGTTTCCAGCAAACAAATTTTATTCAATCTTTGCGTAAAGTTCCCTAAATTGCCTGTTTTCCTTTATAAATCAAGAAGTTTTGTAAGATGAAGTTGAACATACTAATACAACTTGTACTAGTGTAGTATCATTTCCCCAAAGCCATCCTATTGGAATTGTACAGCTTTCAAAGATTAATGATGTCATTGGATTCAAAAGATCCTGTCCCCCACTCCCCACCCCTCCTCTGTAATCTGACTTTGGCTTCCAAAAAAATTGACTGTAAACTCATTTTCTCCTCCTATATATTCCATAAGTACTTATCCTACCCAGGTGAAATGTGCTGGGCATCAATAACATGGATAAGATCGGAGTACAGGCGATACGGATTATTAGTAGGACGATTAATTTTAAAATCAATAAAACTTTGCCTGGTGAACTTGCACTCAACATTGCAAAACTGAAATTTTGACATTGCAAAACTCTTGGAACTGAAATGGTTTGTAAACTACACTACACAAGACACTAAACTGATTGTTCTAAGCTTCAAATTATAAAAAGTAACAAAAATTGCACCTATTTGTTGACAGATTCATAACTACTGGAAATTGACTTTTAAGCTCAATATAAGAAGAAGAAATCAGAGAATATTCTTCATAATTTTAACAAATTTGAAATAGTTCCCGTTCTGACTCTTCCCGACTTCATAGCACTTAAATAAATTGTTCAATTTTACCTCAGTGTTAATTTTTACACATTGGATAGTGTAGCAACATTTAGCATTTAACATGCAGCATTATCCTGACCCATTTGGATGCTGTTCTCCTCTGGTGTTATCAGCATGAGGAACTGATTTGAGTTTGTAGTTTATGAGTTACTACTTAACTTATTTCATATCTCAAATAAAGTATGGAAGAATACATTCTTAATAACTTAAGAACCAAAAAGTAATTACTACTTTTTCTACAAGCATCAAGTCTCAAAGGAACAATACTCTAAATTTAGGTATGCAACCAACTATTTAATGAAAACAGACAGTCAACTGTTTCATTGGTGTTTTGAGTAGAAGAGCAACACACTCATCAGTTGTAGAGAGGCAGAATATTAAATTTTGCCTATGAGTTATTTAGTTTTCACAATAGGATGGGAGGATAAAATATAAGTATAAAAGCACCAAAATTTATTTCATCAGCTTCAACATTCAGCATTTGCTATATTATAAGCATATATTGTTATCAAATCCTTGACTTACAGTCATATTCCTGTCCCAGATCTGGATGGAGCCATCTTGACAGCCAGCTGCAATAAGTTTACCATCTCTGCTGTACGTGCAGGTTGTAGGGATCACTCGTTTACCTTGAACTGATCGTGGTTTAAATACGTTTTTGTGCTTTTTTTCATTGTTAACATCCCATGTCCTCACAGTTCTGGAAAAACATTCAAAGAAAGAGTTAAAACAACTACTAGATAAAGTTAACACATACGAAATAATTCTTCTTATGATATATAAAAAATCTCTTTTTTTCTGCATAAATGGCAAATAATAATAGTCAAATAAAGCTGGAATGGAAAAATAGTGTTTAAGATATTGTATGGCAGTTATGAAACTAAAACTAACGTGACAACTTCCCAAGTAAGAAATACCATATTCAGTAACACGCATGTGAAGATAAAAAAAAAAAGAGAATTCAAAGAAATCTATTCTTCCCAAACAATTGTGTAAATACATTCAATTATTTACAACTACACAAATGACCAAAGGTTCATACAAAGTTATTAAATAGTCTTCACTATCACTGGAAATCAGGAAGATGAACGTATCTAGTCCTTTACAAGAATGAAGACTGCAGGAAATAGGCACGAATGCTTATAGAATTAACTAAAGAGACTGTCTTGATTGTTCTGACCTGACCACAACTGAAAAACCTGACAGTACTGCAGACTGGCTAGCAACTCCTCAGACTTTTCTTTATTTTAAAAAAACACGTTCAACAATTCATTGCAATATTACTGTAGTTCTCTTTCACTAATCCTGAAGGTCTTGCAGTTCTGTTATAAAAGTGTTCTTCGTATACTCTACAAAGACTCATTCATGTAATATTGTTTCTCCAAATTGTGTTTTCCTCAAATTATTAGGAAAATACACATATGTTTTTCCTTTGTAATGGAAAAAGACTATCTGCCTGACTCTAAAATGTTTTGTAGATATACAAAAACATCCAAATGAGAGACAAATAAAATACTAAAATACAGGTGGACTCTTTCAACTTAGATACAAATGTTTTCTGTCCATTTAACGTGTTGAGTTCTTTACAGATGAATTCAAAACTCTTCTGGCATCTCACACAGAGAAGAGTTTCAGGATTCGGCAAAGGAAGGAATATCATTAATTTAGAAAGAAAAAAAAATCACTAAGTTCTCAAGATGACCTTATTTGTTTAGACTATTCAAACATTGCCTATGATTCAACAGCACGTAATTCACTGGTCTGCAGCAAAGGCTGCCATTTCTCCAGAATAAGAAAAGCCACCATGGCATAATATTAGGAACTTCCATCTACAAGACCAGATAGGCTACAGAGTTGACATATGTATAATTCTAGAAAAAAACAGACAAGAAAATGAGCTGGAACTATCTCACAGACGTTATATTTAATCACACATTTAATGACAGTAATGAGAAATCAGTAACAGGAGTAGAATGAATCTCCAGCTGTCCATATTAAAGTCAAGATTAGTCTCATTTTTAAAAGACTTCAAATCTCATATCTGTAAGGCATCATTTCCTTACTCTATCTGAAGCTCATTCAGAACATTCAAATGTTTTGATGGTTTGTTTGGTTCAGAGGTTTTTCTTCACTTTAAATGAAACATTAGGTTATGACGCATTTTTTAGGGAAAACATGGAACAGGTTGCCCAGCAAGGTTATGGAGTTGCCTTTCTTGGAGTTATTCAAAACCTGCCTGGACATAGCCATGTACTAAGAGTCAAGCTGAACCTTCTTTGAACAGGACAGCTGAACTACAGGATCTTCAGAAGTCGTTTCCATCCTCAACCACTTAGTGATTCCAAGATTCTTCTTTTCCTCTCCATATGCTGTCAATTACCATCTCAGTCTCCTACCTTTCAACAGGCACACTGAAAATTTATTCACTCAAAACTCGAGTCGTTTTTCACTCCTTTTCCCTCACAATATTCAATCCTTCCATAATCTCATTTGAACATCCTGTACCTCCAGCTTTTCTTCTTTCTCTTGTGAAGACCATCTCCTCCTGGAAAGCTACTTCCTCTCTTACAGTGGAAGTTTTCCCCGGACTGCGTGGGTATACCCATGTCTCAGAAAGTGTGCCTAGTAACATGGTTATGTGCAGGGAAGTTTTAAACCTCCCTCTATTTGCTTTTTTACCTAAGATGCTGCATAAGCATCTCAGCTGCAATTCCAAAAACAATCTCTGAGAATCCTTCACCATCCAAATACTTCATTTCTGTTGGCACAGACTTATTTTAAGCCTTCAGCCTCCTCTTTCTAGGGCTCAATGTTCTTTCAAAACCTCAGTAACTTCACAACACTGCATAGCACATTCAAACCTTTTGCCTTTCAACTATGAAGAAAGAAGTAGCATTTGTATAGTTCTGTCTCAAAACAGAGGAAAAAGAAAAGTAAGCTCTAAATCAACTGTAATATCAGCAGGTCACATGAAAAATCTAAGTTACCCGAGCTGCTGCTTTTGCTGCAGCCAGTTGGCCACACTATCTCATGTAGGAGTTACATGTCCTGTTAAAAATGTTCACATAGCCTGTAGTATGTGTTTAATGGCCCTCATTGTTTTCTTAACTTCCCCACACTGAATATGTGTTCACTGTTGCTTCGCTGCTACTGGATTTAAGTATAAAACTTTTCTACTAAATAAAAGAAATATTTTACAAGAAATTATCTACATATTATCATTCCCACAAAATACTTAACTCTTGAGCTAAGACCAAGCTCTTTAATCTCTTCCTTAACATCAGATTTTTTAAGTGTTTTTATTCTTTATGGAAACATTTCCAATTCTTATTAAAAAATTGACATCACATTGCAAACCATCTCATAATACCCTAGACAAAATTTCAGCTGACAACATGAACCAATCAGCCCACGGTTTCCAACTCACCACCAACCAAAACATTAGGAAATCTATAAACTGTGTATGTTTTGTATTTTCCTTCAGACCAGTGATGGACTAGAAACACAAGGACAGCTGAAGGACTTTAGCGAGACACTTTCACTCCCCCATTCTAAGTTTGAGTATGACAGAGTAATTTGTTCTGACATTCCCCTTTTACCCTCCATGCTCAGTCAATAACTATCTGAGCATCCTGCCTCCTCCTTCAGCAGAAAACATTCTGATGTTTTCCCTCTTGTCTACTGTTTACACTATAAACGTACTTGAAAACTTTTTCCTGTCCCTTTCCCTCAGATTACTTAATGCTTAAGTCCTCCCATTCTTGTCAGAAGAAAAGGAGATAAGAAACCCAAAGAAATCTACGTTGAGGGAACATGTCTTTAAACTGTCAATATGGCAAACAACTGCTAACATCTGCATTTTCTTTCCCCTTCTGGTACTGACCCTCAGTCACCATAACATATTACAGTCAAGTCAGAGAACACACTGTGGAATTACACTGCTGTTTTCTTACAGAATATTTTGTACCATTTTATGGTTCTTCCTCCTCCTCACACATAGCAAAAAAATAACTGAGATTGCATTACAGTCCCATTTTCACTTCCTAACCTACTCTGGGTCCAATCTAATGTTGTTTGTGTCAAAACAAATAAAAATTTCACCCCTGGATCAATCAGATGAATTCGAGGAGATTAACTGTGGTCAGAAAAGCCTCCTACTAAGAGTACCTCCCTAGGCCTAAATAAGTCTAGGATAAAAGAATAATTGCTGCCCTATGTTGCAGCATTCGGCAGAAGTATAACACTAATATTTATCGGTTGTTAGATATAAGCAAGATATTTTTTAACCACACTTAAAACAAAAAGAAAACATTTCCTGAATGAGGCCCTTTTTCCACCTGAAAACAAACTATGTCAAATGAAAGTTTGTTCTTTAGTAAAAGCAACATACAGGGATTTTTTTTAAATCCCTCCAACATATAATGTTGTTCTTTCATCACATCAAATTTTAATATACTGAATGACACACAGAGCCACATAAATACATTTAATTTCTCTTTCATAAAGTTCTTGCAAAGAAAACTTGCATGAAAAAGGCTCCACATACACAAGTTTAAATTTAACTTTTTAAATGGTGGATTCCACATCTGCAAAACAGATTTTGTGAGTTCTTACAATTGTCAAAAGCAATTCAAAGCAACTTAGAAAAGGATGGGAATGCTCTTTTGGAAAGGTAATGTGGATATTTTCCTGATCATTAAGAAGTTAAATGGCACATAGTAACCAATTAATTTATTTACTGGGGTTCAGGGGGATGAGGTGGGGTGTTTGGTTTTTTTCCCCCTACAAATGTTTTTTCTTCCCCCCCCCCTTCTCTAATGTTCTTTTGATTTGATTACTAAGTCAAAATTCCTAATAAAATTAATTATTGATAATGCTGCCTTATTACACAAATTATTTAAGTTATTTATATAGCGGCATTTCCCAGTCCTGATTCAGCAAGCCACTTCCCATTTTAATACTACTCTAACACACTCCGCTAAAGCTCACAAAGTGAACCAATTCAAACACTAAAATTTGACCTGTCAAATTCCACTAAGCTTCTCTACCTGGTTCATCTCTTCCGTTACTGGACTGCAAAACTCTCTTGCAAGATATTGAATGTTATTAGCATTGAATATAGTATAATCTATTAGGTCTGTTCTTAATTAAGTCTATTCTTATTACACTTAAAATACCAAAAAGCAACAGAATACATTATTGCTAGAATTACAGATGAGGCTTAATGTTATACACCTAGTAACTTTATTATGTCTACCTTCGTAATACAAAGGCTACCTTAGAAAGCTAAAACATGCTTTAAAAATCATCTTCACGCAAGATTTTTGCCATCTATTTAATGATGTAAACCAACCTTACCTACACCAGCAACGGAATTAAGCTGCTTAAATAATACAGTGAAAAAATGCCTAAAGCAGAATACAGAGAACAGATAGTTAAGAAATAGCTGATAAGTTCTGTTAAAATTCACTTCATGCATACGGTGGTACAGACTACAGCAGCAAGAGAATTTTCATTATGGTATTATCTTCGTCCTCTTTCAGCAGAAGTAAGTTATAGATGTCTTCTGTTGAGCACACGGACAAAATGAAGGTTGAATCACCTGCCAGACACTGAAAAAACTTGTACACACAAACAGATGAAGAAATCCAGAGAAACTTTCCATACTCGTCTGGCAGAAAAACTTCTAAATAAGCTACCTAATCACAGCATCTGAATAGAGTTAAAATAATTTAAACCAGAATACAAGAAAAGTCATGGAAAAGAACTATGAAAGGAACTGCCAACAAAATTGACATAAATAATAATTTATAACAACTCTTCAGCTTCTCTGTTACTTAAATAATCCCTAAATGTAAAAAGCAAACAGAAACACTTAACAGGTATAACATTTACCAGAGTAAGAAACAAACAAAAAATCAAAATTCATTTTTATGTGATACACAGCAAATGAGTTGAAGCAATTACGAAACTGTATTTTTCCACATTTCCAAATAATTGGTGGCCTTTTTTAATAGGAGAAATTACCACCATTTGGGTAATTACAGCTTGAAAAATAAATACTATTTTGGAGGGGGAAAACAGATTAAAATCTCATAACAATAAACAGGAACTACTCCCATTGCTCAGTCTGAATGAATTAAAAAGCAATGGAAAATGGAAATGTCACATAAGCATGTCTGAGAGAGCATGAAGAGTAGACATTCTGAATTACTAAGCAAAAATCCTGCTGCTAGACAGTATATGCACAATTTGAGGAAAAGGAGACAGAGAAGAACTAACTATGAATGAGTATTAACTAGGCTAATGAACTAGAACTCCTAATAGAGGGCACGGAAAAGAGCAGAGATGGAAAAAGACTGGATAAGGAGAATAAAAACAAGGAACAGAATATAACAGTCATGATGCCTTGTCAGATTTGTCATGACTACTTTCAGCCAGCTGCGCAGCATGTTCACGAGAGGAAAACAGCAGCAGCAAATACCAGCAAGTTATGACATATGATCAGTTTTGGCTGAGGAGCTGGTCAACAGACGCATTCAGATACGAACAGTTCCCCACCACTACTATATAACCCCTTTTGAGTTATAATGAAGACATAATTGTAAAAATGCAGTAGAATATGCAACAACTGAACCTCATAATCATGCCATAAGAAGTCAGGCTTTATTGAAATGCAGGACTCATAACCTTTCCAGAACAAATAATTTTTATGTTTTCCCATATAAAACCCCTGGTCAGGCTAAAAATACAAAAAGGTATTCTTCAGAAGGGTAAAAATTTAAGAGTAACAACAAAATTCCTGGAAATAAACGAGTAATTTACATATTACAAATCTCACCAACTTAGTATTGACACGTCACCCAAGCAGAACTCAAATTTAGAAATCATCTAAGTCATTCAGCCATCCAGTCCCTTCCATCTCAAAGTTATCAACAGGAGAAAAGAATCTCTTGAATCCATATAATTAATTAGGCCCTTGGCTACGCAGTGGTGAACAACAGAACAGCATTTATGCATCCCCTCCTTGCTCTAGTTTACAGGAAGAGGTACCCATGGATAATACAAGCATAGCTGGAGACACAACTAATGTACAAAGCAAGCCAATGTGAAAAGACTGTGTTTTCTCAATAATTTTTCTAATCAGCAGGTGCTGTACATAATCTTATATTGTATTTACAAGTGAATTACATACCTATTTCAGCTATTCCCTTGTAACAGGCTGTACAAAGTGATGGAAAAAATACCCTATTAAATTTTGCAAAAAAATTTTTAAAGTACTTTGTTCC
Source organism: Tapera naevia (assembly GCA_033556795.1). NCBI lineage: Eukaryota > Metazoa > Chordata > Aves > Cuculiformes > Neomorphidae > Tapera > Tapera naevia. Next base: position 992,489 of record JAUMJJ010000209.1, on the reverse strand, counting down.
TTCTTTCAAAACCTGAAAAATCCTCCAAAGTGCTCTGCAGATCAGGTCATCAAAATGACAAAATCCAAAATTCTATCCTTCTCAAAGTCAGAGATTACAGCAAACACATTTTGCACATCACATTGGCAGGGAGAAGGAACAAAATACAACACAGAAAAAAATCCCACATTAAAAATGTTGACATTTATCAACTATCAACAGCAGCTGTTAACTCAAAGCACAAGAAAGAGCATCCAGTCACACAAATGGAAGGTTTCACAATGGATAATAAAAGAAATTCCGACAGATAATAAAATAAATTCTGCTCTAGATGTCCCCCCTACCCCCTTGTGAATTCTAACTGAACTGTATTGTAGCAGATATCTTGCTATCTCCAGTCTTTAACTTCAAAGATTCTGAATGTTTTGATCCAAAAAGTTCCTTTCTAAATCTCTACCTTCTTCCCAAGTTTTGAGAAGATCGTCAAACTTCAAACTGCACTTGTTCTTAACATATCTAAAGAATAGATTTGTTTTCTTATATCTTATTTGTTTTGCTAAACGTATAGATCTTGAAACAGTTATTTGTAAATCAAGTGTTCTTATATAATTAAAACCAGATAGAAAAAACATTACACATAACACATCATTTTTACTAACAGATGAAGATACCAGCAATCTGCTTGGAATGTAATCGCTATCCTAGAATACAGTACAACATATTAAAATATATATCATATAGAAGAGCTAGAGAAAAGTAAATTACAGAAAATTTTTTACTAAAACCAAAATAATTACTTTAATACATGTCTTTTCCATTAACATTTATTGGAAAGACAGGCTAATTCCAATGTAGTTACTAAAGCTCAGAAGAATTCAAAATAGAAAAAAACCTACAGACTTTCTCCCACTGTTGAGACTGCTAAAAGAATGATACAGAAAAAGGCCTCTTCAGACTAAGAAAGTTATCTTCAAATTAAAGGCATATACTGAACCGAAAACACCAGCTGCAGGACTCGTAGATTAAAAAAAAATCATTTAGGTGTTCCAAACTGTATAGTTATGATGGTTTCTTGATGAATTTTTTTCTCAAACATAAATCAAGGTAGTTATAACGGATTCAGCCTTTTTGAACAAACCCCTTCAGTAGGCCAATGTACAGGCAAAACTGAATAGACATATCGCGCCCAAGTTCTTATAAGACTTTCTCCCTTAGTATTCCCTTAAACAATAAAGTACTTTCTTTCGTATTTCCCTAGAACAGTGAACATATTTGATTGCATTAGTGATGAACTTTAGGCAACTATACTGCACTAAATGGAAAAAAAAGCTTTTTAGTTTTGAACAACTTCCCTTCTGGCACTGACAGCTAATTTGCTTTGCTTCTTGTTGATGAAGTCTTCATGTACACATCTGACCAAAGAAAGAGGTTGTTTTTCTTCACATCTGCCATTAGGTTGGCAACTATGAATGCCTGCATCAAAGCATAGCACTTCTCCAGTTGAAATTGTCAAGTTCCTAAGAAAGACTTCAGCAAACCACCCACAGAGTAGGTTAGAGAGCCATCCCCCTGCAATCCTTTCACCCTATGAGTAACAGGTTCAGCAATTTTACAGAAGTATTTTGAGCTCTGTAAAGATTCAAAATGATTTTGAATTAATTCAAAGTCTATGTTACTGCTGTGCTATTTAAATAAACTGAGCACCGGTATTTTCCTGAGACTATTTTGCATTTTGAATACAAGAAGTCCTTCACTTACTATTCCAGCAACATCTAACCTCAATATTATTACTTTTATACAGACTACTAGAATAATTACAGATACTACGTGATTGTCTTCTGAAAGCTGTGCCAGTAAAAGGAGGTACAATTTTGTGTCATTTTCCAAATGAGGGAAGAAGGCAATGAACAGAGATCTCATCTCCCACTTCAAGTAAAGATAAGAGTGGGATGTCATCAATCTCACTATGGGGTACATCTGATTAAGATCAAAGGGGAAGACTTCTAGTAAAGAGCAACTCAGTTCAAGTTACTGTCACCTGCATGAACTGAAATGACTCAAGAGCAGTCTTGCATGATACTGAGAAAGCAGGAAGAGTAAATCACTAGGAAAACAAAATACTTTCTAAAAGCTGATTAGTCATGGCTATAAAATAGCTAATGCTCATTTGGATCTCAGGTTCTTCTTCCCAATAAATAACTTAGACTGGACCTAACAGCTGAAATCTCCATTAAATCAGTGGAAAATCAACAGAAATTAAAATAAAGAAGTTAAGCAATTAAAAACTCTCTGAAGTAACACCTCAGCTGTCTCCATATGCATGACAATTATTTTTAACTATTTTTGCTATCTTAGATGTCACTCCTCGCCGCTTTTCTGCAGTTTCATTAGCAACGAACAGCAACCTAACAGAAGCAAGTAAAAAAGAGAGCAAACCAAGTCTTAAATGTATTTTGTTTTTTAAAGTTACATATTCTCTTCTAAACAATGCAAAGTTTGACTCAGCTGTATAGTTTAACTATGCAGTTTAGGCTACAGAAAATTTTAGATATAGTTTTACTTTGTATTTATGTATGAAGTCAACTTTATTTGTTGTAAAGTTGACTTTAAAGTTGTAAAATTTGTTGCTAAAACTTATGAAAGGTTTACAAAAAACAAGCCAAACTGCAGCACATAAAGCGTAAGTAAATACAAATTTCTGAATTTATCATGTTTTCTGTAATACATATAGAAGTGTAAGTCTCTTCCCTCCTCCTCCCAAAAATTCTGAAGAGAAGACAGCATCTTTCGTACAAACAAATATGGTATAGCCTGAGGTCTCCAAAGACTCGGGACACACTTGCATATCTGTCTGGACAACCACACAGTGCATCATTTTTTCCTATAGTAATCACCATGGTCTGCTCACACCACCCACAAACCACTCTGCCATTCAGTTCCTACTGCCATCTTTATTGCAAGTATGTACAGTAGCTGCAGAGAACTCAGTGGCAGAAGTGTAAGTTTACCAGCCTTCAGTGAAATCACATTAAGTTGTAAACTAAGTTTACAAAACCAGTTCCATTTCCAAATGAAGGGAAAAAAATGTGTTTTTTCAGGTCATATCTGCTGTTTGCAGATGAGCAACATGAACAACTTCACATGCTTACTGAAGTCACTGCATGTATACCCACACCAGATATACGTGTATGCATGCGTATTTCAAAGACTGTGAAGGAACTACAGTTTCTTAATTTATGATTATCTAGTCTTAGAAACAATACTGGGATGAGGGGCAGAGTATCGAAAGGGAATTGGAAAATCCAATCCCAGTGTTTACCTGAAAACCTAGTCTTCTTCTGCACATCTGTGTTACATGAGTTGCAATGTAAAAACCACTTGATTGATCAACTTTATTCATCCATGCTATGTAGGAAGTGGAGTTTTGTTCCTACCTACATGGATAAACACATGTGGATTTTAAAATCTATAGGGTCTAGGGACAAAGCACAAGTCATATTCACTTCTACAGAGCCATGGACAATATAATAGCAAAACTTGCATAAATAAATGAGGGAAAAGGATTGGCACAATTTAGCATGATTTAGTCTTCCATTTCTCTCTATTGCAGTAAGTTTTTCTTACGTTTTAAATTTTTAGTTCTTAAGATAATCTATCTGAAAATATGTGAACACTAAAAATTATGATGTAAGAATGCCAGTTGAAAAAGCTCTCAAATGCAAGCTCTTACAACTTGCTGAATCAAGAAAAACCTCAGGAAAAAATATTAATATAAACGTACATAGTTTATAAAGACAAAAATAACCTTACTAACTCTTTTGTAAACATACAGCTTTCAGCAAGGGCCTGCATAGTCATTATTCACACTCCTCTTAACCAAGTCTGCTCATTTGCTGTGCTCTGTTAATCAGCTCTGAACTGCATATGTATCTTAAAATAGATAAGTTAGTCTAGGAAAAGCTATCCTTGCGTATCTGGAATGGACTTGACACCTTTACACATAAAGATAAAAAGCAAACCACCATGCCAGTGCAGTGCAAATTACTGTACACATGCAAGATAGCAACAATTTCTTGATGAAGGTACTCCTGTACTACAAAGAAGTCCCCAGAGGTGATTTTTCCAAAGATTTATAATTTTGACTAATCAGGGAAGATTTTCATAAAAATAACCAACACAACCACAATTTTCATAAATGCCATATCTTACTCATTTTTACCTCATGCAACTCTTAAGAACAAGTTTTTAGATAATCTGCATGGTATTTTAATGTAAGCATTTAAGCAAAACTCTATTACACAGAGTATATACAATATTGGTTAAACCAGGTTTGCCCAGAAGCAAAAAAATTATATTTTAGGTAAAAATATTAAATTATATCTCAGGTAAAAACTGAGAGATATCCCTAAAGATCTCTGTAACTGACAAACAAATAAAAAGAAATTAAAAATAATTATTTTACATTGGAACCAGCTACCAGGCTATTAGTTCCTTACCCTCTGTGTTTATTTGCTTCAATACATACAAACATGTGGTTCCTTTGTAGCTAGAAAATTTTGTTACTTCACGTACCTCCAACTTTCCTCCTGCTTCGAATTTTATGAATTGTATGCATAACCCACATTTTATATTTAATTCTAAATAATACTGTCTGCAATAGTTTGAGAGTGCCTTCAGCTAACTTACAATTCTCAAATAGGCATTACAATAAACACATCTTGTAAGGCTTACTAACAGTCTTCCTATATTATGGCACTGAATATGCATGAAATACTTTTAAGCTATATTCCAAATAATTATATGCCTTTCCAAACAAAATAGGCAGACCTACCACATCTCTACCGCTTTTGGAAGCCTTGCAATATTTTGTACTTTCCCAATGCCTTATACTCTTGAAAGGTAGACCGCACAAGTACTTCAGCTTTCACTTAAAAGAACTAGAAAAAGCTTGAAACATTAATATTAAGCAAACTCAGACTAAAATTTCAGAAATAAGGAAAGAAATAAGCAAACCATTAAATATTTAATTTAATTGTATTTTGAATAAATGTATTTTATCACATATCTACTTGAAAATCTACTTGGCATTGTCTAATAAGATGTTACCATGCAGCTGTTTCATTGCTAAAGCATTTATCTAAATTACGACAAAGCTCTTTAAACCAAGCCACTAATTTTCTACCAAAGCATATGAGCAAAGTTCACATCACTTATTCCACCAATTCTTTTATAAGGCTGTTAACTTTCAGCAGAGGATTTAAAAAAGGGAGTTTCCATGTGGAACAGCTAGTTTATAACTGCATGGACTGGGCCCCAAAATATCAGTCTGTGAAATGAAACTACAATGCTATTTTTTACCTACAGTGCTCAGGACACTATTAATCTAATCTATAATAGATTTTTCTAAAGACGCACCCTGGGTTTATTATTCATTCTAGAGTCACTGAAAGAGTAGTCGCTCGATGGCTAAACTTCACGTAAATAAACACGTTATGTAAAATATACTAGACACCCTTTGTCAACTTGCCAAAGCTTACACAGCAAACAAGCTCTGAGCATGGACTGTGTAAGTTCATTCTGGTTCTGTGACGTACGTGAAAATGTGAAGCCATATTTTCGAAAATCTCTCTGAAAAAGTTCTAAAGCCAAATTTTAAATCAAGCCAACTCTGTTTAATGTTAAATAATTTGCTAGGATTTATAATAAACATGCTGAAAAAATAATCATTTTCTAAAGCTTAGGTGCGCACCACCAAAAAAATAAAAGGGAACACACCTTTTCACCTCTCTAAAACTCTTCAGTATCTACTACTCTGCTATCCATTTAATTCACTGTGAATCATACAACAGAAAGAAGCTACAAATAAGTATAAGTAAATTATTTATTTTGAAGGAAGAAATTTATATGGTCTAGTAGGTTTATGATGACAAAAGAACTGCATCTTACCTGACCAAAAGTTCACCCTCAGAAAACCGAAATGTTCACCAGCAGGTTCTAATTCACACAGACAACAATGAATGTAGACCTTAACTGTAGAGATTAGCTGACTAGCAGTTTCCATCACCATTAATGAGCTAAACCGAAGACTATCGATCAGATGTTTTCTATCCTAGCAAACGGAACATTTCACAAATCACAGGTCTGGAAACATTTCAAGGACAAGATGAAAGGTTTCCAAAACCAAACTAATACCTCAAGAGAAATGTATTTAATATAAAGATTTATTAGCAAATACCAAGATGATAAAATCAGCTTTAAAAATTAACATTATTGCCATAAAGAGACTGTAAAACGATGTAATGGAGAATGACATAGAAACAGCAAGATGGGGAGAGGCAGGAATCAGGTAAAAAGTCAACAACAAATTGGTCAAATGCTGTGAAGGCAGGTTGATTTTTGAAAACACACAACTAAAAAAGGAAAGAAATCTTGAAATTAATGTGCTACAGAAAGAACTATTAGACCCATTCCCACCAGAAGCTCCAAATGGACAGTTCTGCCATCTTCAGAGGGACTACTTACAAACTTCTTCCTACCCTCAGAAAGATGAATAATTTTAACAGACATTGAACAGCTTAAGCTCTAAACCCTTATCCATAAGTAAGTCACAAGCACGAGTTGATCAGAGTTTTTAATCCCCAAGAAATAAACAAGTTCATTCCAACCACAGGTTTATTAACTTGCGTTTTTAAGCTCACTGTTGGATGATTAATAGAAAAAATATTTACTGCATTCCTTCCATAATAAAAAACACTACAATAACACAATCCCTCTGCTTGTTCTCTCCTACTGGAAACTTGCATATTTCTGATCACTGGACGAGTTATTTCTTTAAAAATTTAAAGAAATATAAACTATCAAACAATTATCTCTATTTCAACATCTCTTTACTATTAGCAAGTCTTTTAATATTCTATTTAATAAACTGAAGCATATTCAGATCCCTGAGCAAAGTTTCAGGATTCTTCTCTAACATTGTTCCTTGTTGCTTTCTGAACAACATCCTTTTCAGGATGCTGTCACTGGAACTAGACACAGAAGTCAACTGCAGTCTCAATTGTAAATGCTGAAACAAAACACTAACAACATACCCTTTACCAGTTTCATCAGTAAAAGATAATTCTCTGTGTACGCACAGATTTTTAAAAGATGTGTATCTGCTCTTCCATAGCTTGATACTAAGAGCTCATATACAATTAACCCCACATAGCTTTCAGGAAATTGGTCTAATTTTGAAATATTCTTTTCCATGTACGACCTCACTTGCTACTGCTGTGCCTCACTTCACTAACCAATCTGCTTTCAGTATTAGTGACTAATATTTAGTGTTCAGGTTTTACTAGAAATAGATTCACACTTTCTCTAATAAAATATGTTTTAATTAAAATAATTTATAAAAAAATAAAAGTTTGGAGGCAATATTCCAATCTCACAAAACTGCATTAGAAACACGTTGTTTTAATTACTTCAGATTACCAGTTTTAAGAATTCCTCCTGTTAGCCAGACCAGCTGATACGTGACAAACGTCTCATGTATTTATGAGATTATTCCTTTAAGTCCAAATAAAACACACAAAATTTACAAAAACACCCAGCATATTTTGTATTGTAATTTACTGCTTGTAACTCACTAACAGATATCATACAAAAATTTATAAAATTTTTGATTAAACAAAAGCAGTTTTCCTCACAAAAACCCACAGATAATTTCCATGATATTCTGTCCTTCTCATGAAATGTGAATTATCAGCCTTAAACAGAAATTTCTGAAATGATAGCAACTCCATGCAGTGAATTCATACGCATTTGAAAAGACTACCAATTGAGAAATGCAACTTCAGACTGTTCCAGTTCATTTCATGAAAAACATAAACTACCCAACATACATCTCTTACATGCTAAACAAGTAACATATCTGTGGGATTTTTAACTAAAATGTATAACATGAGGACACTGATAATAGGAACAATTTTAAATTTCATAACTCAAACAACGCAATAACCTGCAATTCCAAATGTCGAAAACCCAAAAGCAAGTATTTTCCCAGAATTTTGATCTATGGGATATTAACTGCCATTAGTCATTACTGCATAACTTTTACACAGAATCAGATTTGAACATTAATCATGGCAATTTAATTTTATTTTCTTAGACAGCATACATATTTTCTCTTGTACGCAAACGTGCCAAAATAAATTCTTGTCTACCCTACTTTACTTTCTCATTATCAAACAAAAACATTTCAGTTTAGTTTACAAAGTCTATCGTACTTCCCATTGTTACAAGAATAATCAAAGAATCCTGGTCAGTCAAATAAGATGCGTATCTCATGAGAAAATAGTTCTTTAAATTGAGCTATAGGTTAAAATAACGAATGAATATTTAAGAGGAAAGGATTTCATCTTCATATAATAAAGGACATAATCAATTCTCCATGGGAGAAGACAGAAAAGGAAATTGCCAGAGTTAAAAATACTTGTGGAACAAAGTCATCACAATGAAGTCTTTACTTGACAATCTGTATATGACCCAAACACATGGGAAGTTTTCTATCAGTTTTAAAAATGGTAAATTCCTGTCTTCTGCTCTATCTGATATTGAGCTTAGGTTATGAATATATTAAAAGTTCCAGTCTCAAATCACTTCTATACTGCCAGAAGTTACTTACCTACGAGATTTGCCTACGGAGCTGCTCAAATATTATCTAACCCATCTCAGTCAAAATGAGCGAAAAACTGTTTTTCCAGACTGCCTTATTTTGACAGAAAGGTACTAACAAACAAATTCCAAGGAAAGCTTATCCATATAATCTAACTTGTGTACAATGCAGGTGAGAAGTGAAATACTAAATGTTCTGGGGCAACAGAAGCAAATATACACACCAAAACTACTGCTTTTCTGCTGCTGCTTAGAACTTTTTGATTGACTAGCAAAAATCCAACTTCCTTTGAAATGGCTGTCCTTTCTTACTCTACTGACTGTACAGTTCTAAAAGGAGTAAATTGTTCAGAAAGCACTGAAGTACTATGGATAAATTCTGTGCTTGTTAGATAAAACAAGCTTTTTTTAAATGTAAATTTTCACCTGACACAAAAAAGACCTTTTAAGTTTCCTCATGTAATAAGAAACAATTTCACTTTGGTATGACTAAAAACAAATACCTAAAAGGAATTGTATGATTTTACATTCTAAATTAATTCGGAAAATTTGTCTAAACTGTAATAGTCATGAGGAAGAAGTATCTCAAAAACATTGAAGAAAAATTTTCAAACTTCTGAATTACATCTTCATATGGAATACTTCACATGCATATTAACATTTATGTATATACACACCTAGATACATAGGTGCTTGAAATGATGTTGGTAAGAACTATTTTTTTCCTAGGACTCAAGTGTGAGTCACACTACTCTACTTGAAAATTCAGTTGTTTCACATCTATAATATTTGCATTCCCTACCCTATACAGCAGTATGATGCACCTAGATAAATTCAGCGTGAATTTCTGGGGAGTTATAACTTTTGACCTCAAAACAGGTCCTATGTATGCATAGAAGGAGTGTAACAAATCTAGAAATCACACAAAAGCACAAGCCTAAGATTCTGCAATTAAACAAAGATTTTTAAATGATTCCACAGATGAAAGTGAAACATTAGTAATTATTTTCAAGCATGTTTGGCAACTACTTTTTAAATTTGTGAAGACAGAAGCAGCAAAGATGCTTAGGTCTTAATGGAAGTTTATACAAACATCTTGGTAGTAGTCTTTGCATTGCTATTTTAACACTCAGGAGTTTTCAAAGCTGCAGACTGGTGACTTTTAACAGCATTAACTACACATAACATGTTTAACACACTGAAGGCATTAAGATTAATAATAATCATGCAAAAGCTTTCTTCTGTGTTGCAGTTTGGTTTGTGCTTTTAAACAAAAGTCAGTATATGTCACAAGTTTAATTGTCATATTTCTTCAAATAGATTATTCGTAAAATCTACAGATTCTGCTTAACAGCCAAGTGATATATCTACACTTACACTCTGGACTGAGAAGTCCAGATTCTGCTTTCACCTACATTTTCATATGTACAGTATTACTGATAGTTAAAACATTCAAGAAAAGTTAAATTAGAGCTTCCGCTGCACTTTTCAACCAAGCTATTCCAGGCCTTAACAGAGTTCAAACTCCAGGGCTGTATTCACTTAAAGTGTAATCAGCTTACACTGTGAGGGTACCAACCTAGAGTGAACAGACAGTATGTAATCTGAAGATTAGGTTCTATAAATCCAGGATAAATGCCATGTAATCCCAGTTCCACAGCCACTAGAGCAGTCCACACAGTGCACAGCCAAGCATGCTGGAGATACCAAATCTCATTCTCTCATGGGAACATATTACCATGGAAAAAAAAACCTGAGCAGCAAGTACATGAACTGTAGTAGGTGACATGGCTCTAAAGCTTACAGGGCACAGACCTCACCAAGTGAACGAAAACAGAATCATTTGAACTGAAGGGAGCTTGCCAGATTAAGACAAGCAGAAACGGCATCGTGGGAGGAAGAGCAACTGATTGCTCTGTGGGCAGCAACATTCACTGCTGGCCACCTTCAGCAGTACTATTCCAGACCTTGCTCGTATCTCTTCTCTGTCAAGCTATGAAGCCTTTATCCAGTTCTGGACCTAACTGAAGGAAAGCTTGCCAGGAAACAACAGTCGTGAAGGAGAAGTCACATGCTGATAGCTATCACCTACAAAGGCATATGGGAGTGATACGAGACAGCAGCTGTTCTAGAAGCAAACCTGGTTGATATGATGGAATTGCTTAACATATTAAAAGTGAAAAGTAGCTGAGATAAAAGTGAACATGGAATACTGTTCACTAAGCTGTTAGCACTAAGATGTATCAAACTTCAAAAGCCCGTACATGTAATATTCTATCTAGGACAAAACAAATGTCCTAACAGAGAGAAAACTTCTGAACAGCAATGCTTATTTGCTGTTAGAGTGAACTTATGCAAAACTAGTATCTATACCACTCGTCCCTCATCTGCATGCTTGAAACCACATTTGCATATCTAATTAAGCTTATTTTCAACTGCACAGTTAATAGTTTTAAAACTGAAAAGAAACATTTTAAGAATTTATTCACTTATCCTTTCTAAACATTCTCTGTGGTCATCGCTTATTCTAATTGACACTACATGTGGCAGAAATCCATTTACTAAACTACAATATATGATTTAAAAAATCCCATCTAACACCCTGTCCCATGGAGAAGAGTTGCTTCATATTTGAAACACATATTTGACTAAAGTCTGAGATTTAAATTGTACCTTAAATGCAAAATTCCATTTCTGAATATTTGAAGATACTTCACTGAAATAATTCCACCTATTTAACTGGAGATAGCTCTACTGTAAAGCACAATTTATCCTGAAATAACTTTTTTATGGAAGTCACTTGGTGATGGCAGTCAATGTCCTTTAAGACACCTTTTAAAGAGTAGGAATGCTAACTTAACTTACTAGAGTGTGAGAGAAGGAAGACTCATCAGAGGAATTTTCTACAGTAAACCAGTTGTTCAGCAACTACAGCGCTAGCTGCAATGACTAATCACAAAGTTCAGGACTTCTAAATTTCAAGTTTGGCTCCAATTCTATTTCTAAAATGAAAACACATATGAAAGTAGGGATATAGAACACCTGTTGCTGGAACCTTTAATATCACTGAGCTCACTTGCTTATTCATACAGCACTACCTATCATATTTGTGATAAGAAAGCATCCAAATAATAAAACATCCGTTTCCCCTTCCTCCTTTGTTCTAACACAGACATTCAATGATATTTTGGAATTACATAAACAAGGAGCTAGTTAGGTCTTAAAATACGTGTTATTTTTTTAGGTCAATCTGCTCAGGTGTATTTCTAGAAAGGACAATATTTTTTAAAGTCTTTCTCACTTTCAAAATTTTCTTTCACTTGTAAGCGGTGCATTACTGTTGGCATTTCTCTTACTACAAACTTCACTGCAGTTCCACTAGACCTCTTCAACGTACTGCTGATAAACTGATCAGATTATTGCCTTAGTAAGTGTAGGCTCCAAATAAGCCCAAATAATCAGGTAAAGACATTACAAAAAAGACAAAGATGGTGTCGATCACACAATATATCTGACCTTGATCTGGTATGGCGAGGAGTACATGCAATTGAAAAGGACTGATCTTTCAGGAATAGCTGTGGGGTATTTAAACTCTAAGGCAACATATATTCATAAATGAAGAGACAGCCTGTGCAACAACAAAGTTTAAATCAAGTTAATGCCAGTACTGAAGAGAGCTTTGTATGTATGTTTTAAAAACAATGAAAGATTGGTTTGAATTAACAACAGTCAAATGAGTGAAAATTGAAATTATTGTACCTGTAAAGCAGATTTTTAAGGCAGAATTACTGCAGTTCCATGAAGAAGAAGATTGTGTTTCTATGTCTGACTTTTCTTTTAATACAATTTTATTCTAATCTCCTGAAATGTTGGAAGGCTTAAAGCAACATTACACAGTTCTGAGGATACATGCAAAATATTTAACCTAGTTAAAAATACACATGCAAATAAAGAACTTAGTAGCTAAATGTCTAGATCATTGTTATTCATCCATACACTTAAGGATAACACCATATTACTTACAGTACTGACAAATTTCTTACTTTTTTCTGCAAGTAAAAGCTAACAAACTGAACAATCTGTAAAAGCCCAAACAAATTATCATTCAACTCTAATTCATTAATAACATAACTACTTGTTTAAAAATAAGGTGTTCTATTAAAAAAAACTGTATCATAACATGGAAGAAAGAAACACTACACTATTACATAGTTTAACAAGATGGAGTATTTTCTAGGAAAACAAACAGAAGCAAGCTACTCTAAGTTATATGTATGCACTAACAACCGCATAAGAGGACATGAACTTCTACAAATAACAAAAGGAGTTTTTAGACCTATTCTATAACTGTCTGGTATAAGGTCTGGCACATTTCAGTCTGTAAGATGACCAGCTTCTGTTTCTCTCATATAGGAGACAGAAGGAACAGTGTCTTTTTCTTATGTAGTCTTCTGTGAGTTCAACATTGTGTCCTTGAACAGTCATACAAAACACACTGAGACTCCCTGCTGGTGACCAATATATCTGCAGTCTGAAGTAATAAATTTACAAATAGTCTAATAACCACAAATTAGAATACACTATAGTCAAAGCCTACTTCTGGGACTTTTTTTTAAATGTAGAGCAAACTTGAATGCCATGAATAAATCACAAGAAACAGACCATCTCTCAAAATATTTATTTTACAATAACAATCCTCAGAGCTTCCATTTGAATTACCTTTTAGTGTAAGATACTATGACAATTTTCATCATCTTGAATCAAAAGAAACTGTCAAGTGCAACTAAAGACTATCCCCAAGTAAGAAACTGAGTTATAGTACATTAACACACAAAGGAAAAGAAATATTAAATTTAAAGGATTTTAAAAGCATTTATTTAAAAAAATATTTAAAATGTGTTATTTTCCTTTGAATCTACAAATCTACTTGCAAAGTTTGCTTTTAACCTCTTTGGGCACCATGAAAACTCCTGCTTTAAACATATCAACCATAAAATACAATCTTCTTTTCTTACATTATTTTTAAACTGTATGCAAGTGACAACCATTCTAATAAAGGCAGACAATGCAAATGCTACAGTAGTTAGACAAAATATAATCCACAATTTGTAAATAGTTCTAACATTCAGTTTATGATTGTCTGTTTTCTCTAGAGGTGATGCAAATGAAGCATCAGAACATATAGATCAGGGTTTGACAGTACATTAACATCCCTCAGCTGTTCCTCTGTGTCATCTTCTTCAACCTCAGACACTGCCATTCAGCATGTTTCAAGAATCACAACATACAATGCTTCAACTGTCACTTTCTGCAGCTTCCAAATTCATAAATGACATACTGAAAACCCTTACACCTTTTCTTGTAAGCATCTTTAAAAACAGGTTTGGCAACCAGGATTGGAGTCCACAGAACCTCACTACACACAAACACCCTTTAAGTGAGTGGAAAAGTCTCCGTTTAAGAGCTAATACTGCCTTGCTTTAGTGTTCCGTGTGATGTCCAACAGAGAATAATGCCAGAAAAATTCAAACAAATTCAGCCTTCCTCCATGCCTACTTAAGGTAACACTAGTAACATTCAACTACATCCAGATACCCAGGACTAACCCCTCAATGAGCTCTACTTTGATGTTCAGTCTTGGGTGTCCTTCTCCACACAGGCCAATTGTGACAGCTCCTTTTCCAATGCGCAGATTAAATCTCAACATCTAGAGATACAGATTGCAACAAATTCCCTGTTAAACGCTCAAGAGGAGTCACCACATTTCAAGTAATTTGATCTTACATCGATGTCTAGTACAAACAAACCTAACAGAAATTTACTTCAAAATTTCCAGAGCTTGTCTTCACTGTACAGAAGTGCAGCTATGCATTGACAAGATAAAAAACTCTGAGATGAGTAGTTGTTTGATTTCACATTTACCTCTGACATGCAATATTGTGAAGTTTTTCATCTCTTATCAATATAGATCTTCTTAATAAACTATGACAGAGAAGAATGTGTCAAGTACTGTGAATGCCAAATCACATCCATGTATAATGCCACAAATGTCAACACTGGGTGCAGGCAGGTCTACTGCCCTGTAGAAAGGCTGATTGAGGAATGGGAGGCTTTTTTTTAAAAAATAAACTAGACAAAATATACTCACATGAAATCTCTGTTTACCAGAGCCACATAAAGATATACTGGACACCTCTCTCAGCATCTTCATTGTGAGACAAGACCGTACCAACAGTTAACCTACTTGCCTGAAAACCACATCAATTCTAGATATAAAACGACTGTAAAAGCATTATATCCAAGAGCAATCCACACACTACATTTCCAACAGTAGTAGAGCATTAAATTCTGTCTTATTTATTAATTGTAACTGAAGAACATATAAAAACATCAAACATCTGACTAAATCTGACCATAGATTCATTTAGTCCTTTGTTCAGTCTTTGACCACAGCAGTAATAATGCAGGCTAAGTCTGATCATTACAGTTTATTCCCTTCATTTCCCCTCACTATCCACAACTGTCACATAAGAGATATTTAAATGTTTATTGCATTTATCTGTTTATGAGCCCTTCTGTAAAGCTCAAATGATTTGTTTGTATTGCTTAAATAGTTTTGCTGAACGTGCTTAAGGCTTTTGGCAGTTTAACATTTTGCTCCCCCAGTGGCAGGAACGTGTGGAATGTGTGGTTAAAGAAGGGAGGGGTTTGGCTTTGTGCCTTGTGAGCAGGCAAAAAAAACTGCTTCATCACTCTGTTTGGGCTGAAAAACCTGACTGCACGTTTGTGTCCAAAGGGTTCAAGCAGCTGTTAATATGGAGACAGGGTCTTTTGCACCGCGAGCCGATGCCAAAGCCTGATTGCACCTGCAGGGCCAGAGGCTTCAAGCAGTAGTTATCCTGGGAAAGGGTCTTTTGAACCACCAAGTGACCTCTAAACCCCTAGATCCAGTCCTGGAAACTTCACTACACCTACACTACCTCTAGGACTGTCCCAGCAGAGATACAGCACAAAGCCAGCGACATCTCTTCCCTATGCAATAAGGGACAGAATTTTATCTATGAATGAGGTGTGCTAAAAAGCACACGTGTGCACTCCCAACGCACTTTGGATCATGATCAAGTTTTAAAGCCTATAAATCAAAACTTCTATTGGACCCAAGAAACTGATGATCATCTTTTGTTTTTGGGGAATTTTGGGTTGGTTTTTTTCCCGTTTTGGCCTTCTCTTTTTCCTCTTTCTCTCTCTGTTCTTACCCCCTTTTCAAAAACTACCTCACAGCAGCACTTTGGCTGGCTTTGCCTGTATTTCAGCCACTGTTATATCTGCAAAAATCTTACGCCAAGTATTTTTGTAAGGTTTTATAGCTTTGACTGCATTTAAAGTAAAGCCTGAAATTTTGAGATAAGCCCTAAAATGACTGTGTTCACTTTTTTTGCTAGGCAAAGACCAAAGGAATCTCCTACCACCCACACCCCAAAGGGCAGGTCAGTTGGGGTGGGCCTTACACTTTCTTTAACATGAATTTTTCTCATCCCTTTTTAAAACATGCCTCCACAACCTTGTGTGATAAAAAAAATCCAGAAGATATATGGACAGATTCCAAAAAGAAGTATTTCCTTTCATTAGTTTACAACTTAACTCTAGTTACTTTCAACAGATGCCTCTTAGTACAAGAGTACAAGTTCCACATTCAGGTCATCTACGATCTTGAATGTTCTGCAAACTCAGATCACATCCTATACCCATTTAGACCTCTTTCCTCTAGACTAAAGACTGCCAAGTCTTTTGGTCTGACATGATAAGGCTGCTGTTTTGAAAGCTCAAGTTCTGTTATAGTTGTTTATTTGCTTTGCATACAACATAAACCAAGATTTCACAGAGATTCTTCAACAGTTTCATATTTCTACAAGCATTTCATTAACTGCAAATCTATTCATACAAACAAAAAAAAGCCAGCTTTACAAATCAACAAAATATAGTCCTTCAACTCAGAAGGGTCAGGTGTAAATACTGGATTAAATTTAAAAAATTAGACAGACAGATAAATAATAGTCGTATCATTCAGTCACCTCTACAAATACATTCTATGGCACATGTAGAATAACCAGTACAAAATTCAAAATTTCTTGTTTCTAGAATGTTTGGTACAAACTGAATTTTTAAATTGCTTTCACTTGAAATTCAGAAAACCTGTTTCATTTAAGCACAAATCAACAACAGTTGTCAATTATCTCTCATAACTCATTTATATATTTAGCTTTAAACATCTGTACTCTGAAAGCTAAGTATTCCAATTTACTTTGCTAAGCAAAACACTATCTAAAATTACCGTAATATAGGAACTTTACAGCAGATGTTGTTCTTCATTCAAAAATCACAACATCCATTTATTTACAGCTACATTTTCACCTGAGCATTCTTCAATATTACAAAAGCAACAGCAAGACTCATCACCAAATAAAGTCAGATATTCACTTGGATACTGTATAATACCAAGAACTGCTGTCATTTACTAATGAAATACATTTTTACACATGAAATAATGAAGACAACACTTATTTATCTCTTGGAATTAAGTTTACCTAAGATCATTAGACACTGGTATAATTAGATGACCTTCCCTACTCATACTCCTTACTTTCTTAGTGAAGGATGCTTAACATGAGTCAGCAGTGCCCTCGCAGCCAAGAAGGCAAACCACATCCTGGGGTGCATCAAACACAGCATAATCAGCTGGCAAAAAGAGGTGATTATCCTGCCATATTCACAGAATCGTTAAGATTTGAAAAGACCTTTAAGACAATTGAGTCCAACACTTAACCTAGCACTGCCAAGTCCACCACTAAACCATGTCCCAAAGCACCACACCTACACATCTTTTAAATACCTCCAGCGGATGACGACTCAACCACTTCCCTATGCAGCCTGTTGAGACACCTGATAACTCAATTGCCTCATCCAGATCACTGATAAAGATATTAAACAGAACTGAACCTAACACTGAGCTCTGGGAAACACCACTTGAGACTGGCCACCAGCTGGATTTAACTCAGCTCACCACAGCTCTTTGGACCTGGTCATTCAACCAGTTTTTTACCCAGCAAAAAGTGCATCCACCCCAGCCATGAGCAGCCAGTTTCTCCAGGAGAATTCTAAGAGAAATGGTGTCAAAGGCTTTACTGATCAGGGACTTCAGGCAGGACCCTTCCTAAACCGATGGTGATTGGGCCTGATCACCTTGTTGTCCTGTTGGGTGGATCTTATCCAGCGTCTAGGTTATCTAGAGCTGAAACAAATAAATTTTTTGTTTCCAGATGTCACCTAAGATTGTCCTGAGCACTTGCTCAAGATTTAAAAGGATGATATTTAAAGCAAATTAGGGCACAATACTAAAATACAAAAGCTAAACAAGCCTGTCAAAAACCCCTGACAAAGATAGACCTTAATACTCACCCATCATTAGAACATGTCAAAAACTCTTCCTTTATTTTTGGATGCCAACAGCCTGAATTGAGCATTGCTGTATGACCCTAAGGAAATAAACAGAAAGAGGTCTTACAAGGTTTTGTAAGATTTCTTACAAGTTTTTATAAATTTCACTCCAAATCCTTCAAGTGGAATCACATGAAACCTGAGAGCCAAAACAGACACTTCTGACAATAGCAATAGTTCACTGACATCATAATGACTTAACAGATTTTATGTATTCTAAATCCATTTCATCCTTGCTTATTTTCATTTTCAAATTATAGAACACCTGCCATTCTTCTATTTATATTTTATGGCATGGAATCATACTTCGTCTTTTTCTCTTGGGAGAACTGTAATGCAGAGAGGGATGAAACAATAGGCATCAAAGTGATGTCATGCAAATTTTCCAAACTATATAAAAATAACAGGAATAACAAGAATTAGCAGGGTGACACATTATACATACTAAATGTCAAACTACATTAGCCTAAGACCTTGTTGGAAAAACCTGAGGGACAGAATTCAAGAGTCAAGATGGATTTACCCTCATGTGAGTTTTTCATAAAAGATTATAAGTTGCAAATTGAGTAGTCAACCCTCTTTGTTTAGGATGAAAAAACAGCAGCTGAGGTTTTTACCCAAAGTAAAGAATTGCTATATGGTGACTATGAATACAAAATATCTTCATCCAGTTGGCTTTACTTCTTTGAAGTAAAGGCACATGCCCACTGACTGCACTCAAAGAGAAACCTGGAGATTACTCCTGCAATACCTGAATTACTTCAGTTTGCTTTAAGCAAAAATATAGAGAGAAATACTGAAAAGTTAATGGGGCGGTATGAGAAATATTGTAGCACTTTGACTGTTGGGCCACAACACACTGGAACTGCAGAAGTTTGTAAGAAAAAGAAAATCTGAATTATTTTTAAGTAAACAAAAACTAAAGCAGATGTTACTATTTGATGGTTTTATATATGTATCACTGGCCAAACGAAATACTCATCTGACAAGAACAGCATTTAGTCTAGTTATTTGGCAATATACTTTAGAAGCAATAAATAAACCAACTTCATCATCAGTTTGAGCAGTAGATTTTATCATTATCTTTTAGGTTTAAGCTATCTAAAAATCTGAATTTGAATCATCTGTGTAAACAGGATCCTTGCCTCTTATAGTTTGTGGAAATCCAATGGCAAAATTGTCAAACTCCGATCAACTGTTGTTAAAATTATTCAAAAGTATGAATCAGCTCTTTTCCACGTGCATTTTTTACTACCATTAAAAATATACACACTGTTTTTTAGTTTTTCACTCAGGCACGCAAGGAACAATACCAATAAACCTTCAACTCCTGCCTCGAAAGCAGTGAACTGTATCAGCAAAAGAATGGAGGGTAGAAGATTTATAGTTTCTAATATTCTTTTGGATAGTTGGACAACGGTATGGGGGAAGCGGACAATTTTTAGAAGATAAGATTTTTAAACAAATGAACCTGTCTTAGCATGACAGATACATTATTTGGAAGAGACCTCCTGAATTCACATCAGTCACCTTCCCACTAAAAGCTAGATTACACTCAACACCGGAACACATCAGCCACGCCTTTGCCTAGCTAGGTCTTGAAAACCTCCATGGATGGACATCCCAGAGCTTCCAGCACGTATCAATAAGTGGGACTATCACTTCCTAGAGACAGGGCTTCGCATTCTTCCGTACTTCATGAGGTTTCTTGTTAAGAGCAAAAATACACCATAATGTCAGCCTTCTGGAACTCACTTAATTTCTGACTTTACCTTTGTGTTTGTCATATCCACAATGTATTGGTCTCCTTTTATGCATTCCATTACTGGGAAGCCATCTCTGTCCAGAACTTTTGCCTGAGAGTTACCAGACACAACGAGAATGACATCTCCTGTGCTGCTATACTGTAAAGATTTGATTTGGTGACTACAAAGAAAAAAAAAGAAAAAGACAGAAAATATTAACTTCCATTCCTGTAAGCCTACACTAATATATTGCAAAAATAGACACATATACATTTCTTTATCGTGGGGGCATCTGAGATTAATCAATTAAAGTTGTTTATTCCTCTCTGTGTGCGCATGTCACACTTACTTCTTAAAAAAAAAGCATATCAAACTGTATTACTTAAAAAGTTGGCACCTAAAATGTCATTTCTGGCAAACATATGTAACTAAAAATGCTCTCATGACTCCAAGTGAAACAGTATGCGTCAGATTCAGCTCTTCAGGGCTGAAAATACTTTCTCATATTATCAAAAGCAACATGTGAATTTACAGTAATCTATAAATTACTATAAAAGAATGTTGTAATCAAACATAGAACTCCACTGTACATTGTACACCAGGAAATTAGTCAGACAGCAGCATTCTTGCATCTATGTTCAGGGCTACAGTTTCATCAGAATCTTAGATAAAGTCAAACATACTACTAACGCTAGAAACCCAACAGTAGGTAAAAGTCTGCCTACTCTACTACGTCTTAGATGATCACTCATTTGTTGTAAAAGTTTTCTTAAACACATCTTCTATTGATTGAGAAAACCTGGGGCAGAAACTAAAGAATAATACCAAGATGACAAAAATCATTAACTGAAAGTTAGAAGATGACTGATGAGTGAGAGTCCATTTTCAGCTTCAGCATCTTCTCTCTGCACTCTGCTCTATAAACAAAGCTCACTGCAGTTCCTGCACCTGAAGAAGGTACCCCTTGAATCTCCTACGTGGCTATACTCCATATTACAAGATAGGCAAAGAGTACCAAGGAGTCTATCCGTAACTCCACACCTGCCGGAATTTATATGCTGGTACACTAACAGAATGGACACAGTAACATTACTTTATATCAGTGCTTCAGTTCTGCAGCTACATTAACCCCAAATTAAGGACTGGAATGCATTTACCAGCTAGATTTGGATTCCTATGGCATCCAACATGTCCTCAAAACAGTATCTTCCTTTTGGTGAAGAACATAACCACATGCATTCAAATTCTAGTAACTTTAAGCAAACGATGTTTTTAGTACAATCTCACATCAGTAAAATCAACGCTCAGATGATCAACAAAATAACTTGTAACTTAATAATTTAAAGTTCCACATCTTATATGGTAGTGACTTCAAGACTAATTCAGCAGTGGCTATTATCTGTAGAATCCACCCTCAAACTGTGAGTTACAACACAAAACACATAAAACACAGTAATATGTATTTTAAAAGTTCCAAACTAATCATAGTAATGTCAACTAAACTAAGTTTCTCATTGAAAAAAATGTTTGGCAAAACTGATTACATTATAAATAAAAAGCCAAATACTGCTTCATACATAATACAAACTGGCAGGCAAATTGGCCAAAGTATTACAAACTCTGATTTGTAGTAGAAAAGAGACATTTAAATCTGCGAATTTCCAAAACAGATCACAGGTGATGTCTGAATAAACATCCTGAGCCTCAAGAGTAAAATTGGTATTTGATCAGAAAAAGGGAGAGAAGGAAAGCCTCATTAAGCTCAGAGGCAACACTGAAAAAAATAAAAAGAAAGCCACAAGAGAAATGGGTTTTCTCCTCTCTCCTTCCAGTTGCAAGTACTGACACTGACAGAAAAAGACATATGCAGTCTATTAAACATATGACTCTGTGGCTGGTGTCATCATAGTAATTTTGGCTTCTTCGATAAGAGGGTGGTTTACACAGCACACTTTCCTGGTGTCTGATGTGATTCACATTTCTCAAAAGAGAGACTTTGATTAGGAGCTTGTAGGGCTCCTTGACAAGGCTTTAAACTGGACTAAGGGGGAGGGGGGGATAATATCAGGCTTGCCGGAGACAAGCTGAGGCATAAAATTGCAAAGGTTAGTGAGGGCCCTCAGCCTGCACCTCCAAGACATCCTAGGTACACCAGAGCAGAGCTGAAGTTGTACAGAGATGAGCCAGGGGGATACTAAGGTAAAATGAGCCAAAAGGGAAACACCAGTGAAATAGCTCAAAAGAATTCACAGGTGTTCCTTTAAGAACATGACACAGCAGACAGCCCAGCTGAAGTGCCTCTGCATCAATGCACATGGCATGGGCAAAAAACAGGAGGAGCTGGAAGCCAGCAGGAAAGCTATTATACAGTTGTCACCAAGGAAACTTGGTGGGTTGACTCACAGAACAGGAGTGCTGCAACAGATGACTATAAACTCTTCAGAAAGGATAGGCCAGGAAGGAGAGGCAGTGGGTTAGCTCTGTTTAGTCTGAAGAAGAGGAGGCTCAGGGGAGACCTCATTGCTCTCTACATCTACCTAAAAGGAGGTTGTAGTCGGGCAGGGGTTGGTCTCTTCTCTCAGGTGACCAGTGACAAAACTAGAGGGCATGGACTCAAGCTTCGTCAGGGAAAAGTTTAGACTTTATGTTAGGAAAAAGTTCTTCACTGAAAGGGTGATTGGTTATCGGAATGCACTGCCCAGGGAGGTGGTGGAGTCACCGACCCTGGAGGTGTTTAAGGGGAGACTGGATGAGGCACTGAGTGCCATGGTTTAGATGATGGGTTGGTGTTGGTGTTGGGTTATAGGTTGGACTCTATGATCTCAGAGGTCCTCTCCAACCTTATGATACTGTGATACTGTATGTCAGGGAGGGTTCGGATTGTCTACAGCAGGGATGTCAAACACTCAGCTCCCGCTGTTCTCCTGCTCCTGCAGCGTAATGCGCGTCACACGCTGCACACATGACCAGCGCTGGCAGGAGCACAGGGACAAGGAGTTCGGCACTGCTTCCGGGTACAAACAAAGTGCTGGGCCTGATAAAACAAGGTGGAGGGATGGATTCAGCCTGCGGGCTGTGAGTTTGACACCCCTGGTCTAGAGCTTAATGATGGCAACAATGGGGTTGAGTGTTTACGGGTAAGAATCAGAGGGAAGGCCAACAAGACAGATATCATGGTGGGAGTCTGTTACAGACCACCCAACCAGGATGAAGAGGCAGACAAATTATTCTTTAACCTGCTGAAACAAGCCCCACAACCACTAGGCTTTGTCCTTGTGGGGGGACTGCAACCAGATCTCTGCTGGAAACACAATACAGTGGAGAATCATAGAACTGTAAAATTATCTGGGTTGGAAGAGGCCTCCAAGATCATCAAGTCCAACCCTTAATCCAACACTATCATGATTACTAGATCATGGCACTAAGTGCCACATCCAGTCTTATTTTAAAAACCTCCAGGGATGGTGAATCCACCACCTCTCTGGGCAGGCCATTCCTATGCCTGATTACTGGCTCTGTGAAGAACATTTTCCTGATATCCAGCCTAAACCTTCCCTGGCAGAGTCTAAGCTCGTGCCCTCTTGTTCTGTTGCTGGTTGCCTGGGAGAAGAGACCAACCCCCACCTGTCTACAACCTCCTTTCAGATAGTTGCAGAGAGTAGTGAGGTCACCCCAAGCCTCCTCTTCTCCAGGCTAAACAACCCCAGCTCCCTCAGCCTCTCTTCATAGGACTTGTGCTCAAGTCCCTTCACCAGTTTTGTTGCTCTTCTCTGGACCCGCTCCAGCACCTCAATATCTTTCTTGAACTGGGGGGCCCAGAACTGAACACAATACTCAAGGTGTGGCCTCACCAACGCCGAGTACAGGGGAAGGATCACTTCCCTCGCCCTGCTGGCCACACTATTCTTGATGCAGGCCAGGATGCCATTGGCCTTCTTGGCCACCTGGGCACACTGCTGGCTCATGTTTAGCCTCCTGTCAATCAGTACCCCCAGGTCCCTTTCCACTTGACTGCTCTCCAGCCACTCTGTCCCCAGCCTGTAGTGCTGCATGGGGTTGTTGTGGCCAAAGTGCAGGACCCGGCACTTGGTCTTGTTAAAACTCATCCTGTTGGACTCAGCCCACCTCTCAGGCCTATCAAGGTCCCTCTGCAGAGCCCTCCTGCCTTCCGGCAGGTCGACACTCCCTCCCAACTTGGTGTCATCCGCAAATTTACTTATGATGGACTCAATCCCCTCATCTAAATCATCGATGAAGATGTCAAACAGAACAGGACCCAACACTGATCCCTGGGGGACACCACTGATGACTGGCCGCCAGCTGGACACAGCCCCATTCACCAGCACTCTCTGGGCCCGGCCATCCAGCCACTTCTTAACCCAGCTGAGAGTGCACCTGTACAAGCCATGGGCTACCAGTTTATCCAGGAGTATGAAAGAAGAAACAGTCCAGGAGGTTCCTGGACTGTATGGAAGATAACTTCCTGACACAGCTGGCAAGTAAGACAATCAGGGAAGATGGCCTGCTGGTCTTGTTCAAGAACAGGTAAGGACTTACGGCTGATGTGATGATGGGAGAAGGTCTTGGGCACAGTGATCATGAAATGATAGAGTTTTTGATTCTTGGAGACTGAGGAGGGGGATTTCTCACAGAAAAAAAGGTTATTTTTGTTTGATGCATGCCTTAAGCATGAAGGAGATTTGACCAATGGATATGATCAAACAGCCTGCCCCAAAGTAAAATCTTATTTTTGAGAGAATCCACAGTATGTAAAGTTCCACAAAGTCTTCTGAGAAAACTGTTTTTCAGATACTGAAGCACTGAAACTAAAATTAGAGACATTAGGACTGTTAACATAGCAGTGTTGATAATTTCTCCAGTATGGTCTCATCACATCTTTGTAGTTCTATACTAGGACACTTGATCAAACTTTGTTTTCATCTTAGATTCAGACTTAAGGTTCCTTCTAACAAGGAAGAATACCTGATTTTACAGTGCCTGGCACAATAGGAATGTAACCAATAATTCATTAAATCAGTCGTGAAAAAAATTAATCAGAGAAAAACTATTTCAACAACCTTTATGTAAAAGGGAAAAAATATTTTGTTATTATGCAATGCAACTTTTAAAAGCATGTCACACAACTGCTTCTATAAGCAGAATATTTTCAAAGCCCCAAAAGTTACCATTTTTCATGTGTATATTGCACCAAGAGTAATGGTCTGTAGAGACGGTTCTCAAAGAAAACATTTTGGTTCTTAATGTTAAAGCAAAAGTCTTGTGAAATTACAAAAGCAGTTCCCTTTAATAGCATTAAACAAGTAATTTTGGTTTAAAGTTGCCAAAAGTGCACACTAATTTCTGCCAGTACCTGCAGAATGGAAGCTACATAGATGGGTAGAACACACAAAAAATTTTTTACACACACAGATTTGCATTACCTCTGCCTTCACCTTTAACACCAAGTTGTAGTTTGAAGGTACTAGGTTTTGCCAAGCTCTTTTTTTTTTTCTTGCACCACAAATCCAAACAGAAATTAACAGACTAACCTGATATGCTACAAAACGTATCCTGGACAATATAAAATTGTTCTAAGGCTTTATATTCTTAAAATGAAT
Organism: Tapera naevia; assembly: GCA_033556795.1. Lineage (NCBI taxonomy): Eukaryota > Metazoa > Chordata > Aves > Cuculiformes > Neomorphidae > Tapera > Tapera naevia. The sequence goes on along the minus strand of JAUMJJ010000209.1, from coordinate 966,994 downwards.
TTAAATTTATGGCTCCAGAATTGGATTTCTGCTAACGTGTAAAGCTTTCATACCAGAACTCCTCAGAATTCTTTGAAATTAAGGTCTGTGGATGCTAATTCTCCTTGCAATATATTTCATAGTGAAAAAAATAATATACCAATATATATATACATGTAGGCATATGTCATACAATATTCCACATAGTGGTCACCAGCACGCCTCACCGTCAGCATGAGACAACTTTTTCTTGAGTTTTGATCTTTTTTATCAGAAAGAGCTAGTCCTAGTTTTGTGTTTACAAAAAGATATTTTTGAAAACCCAAAATGTGTACATGAGACTTGCAACATAAGTGAAATTCTCAAACATTTCACCAGTCAGTTCTGTTTTTACTGTTATTTTATATTTATATTTTTATTTCATTAATACTTCAGCATATTTAAACAGCAAGAATGTACATTTCATCAATAACAGTCGAATTAAAATAATTATTAAATGTAAATAATTATTAAACACACTGAATGACCAGTTTCAGTGATAACAATCACTTTAAACTCATGTTTTACCATTAGCTTTTGCCAAAAGGACATTATAAATCTATTTGCAATCTATTTTTCTTGAAATACAACATTAACACACATTATCTGCGGAGTTATACTATATTTGTATCTTATACCATTATTACCAAGTAATGCTAAATTTAAAAGCATTTTTTTGCTCAATTTAGTAACGCTTTACTTAAAATAATTTCTTACAGTGGGAGTAAAGACAGCTCTTTCTTACTGCTCAGAGGAAAGGAAAATACCACTTGTATCCTGCTAAGTAATCACGCAAACGAAACTCAAGCCAGAAAAGTCTGAATGTGACTTTATGTCTGGTGGATTCAATTTATTTATTTCAAAACAGCATGTTTGCTAAGTTACGTTTTCAAAGACAATGTGCCATTCAGGAATTATAATAAATTAAGTCAGTCGAGGTTAGATTAGAGCTACAAAACAAATCAAAGCACACTTTTTCATGACCTGATTTTTCACAGTTTAGATTAGGGGTGTCAAACTCACAGCCCCTGGGGCCAAATCCAGCCCTACAGCCTGTTTTATCCGGCCCAGCACCTGGCCCCTACGCTCCTGCCAGCGCTGGTCACGTGTGCAACGTGTGAGACACATACTGCACTGCAGGAGCAGAATGGCAGGAGCCACGAGTTTGACAACCCTGGTTTAGAACATCAGTAGAATCCCTTTCTACTTCGCTCCTTTTCAGGCTAACAGCCCCAGCTTTCATTTTCTAGATTCTTGGCACCTCTATAATTAGTCATACACATAATTAACCTTCCAAACTGACTAAAATTCAGCCATAGCTTTTTAGACAATGATTAAAACCAGACATTCTAAGGACTTCTTACCGCACAAAATGCATTTCAATTCAAATCCAATCCAATCCAAATTCTAAGGACTTCTTACTGTGCAGAATACATTTCAATACCAGATTATCTTAAAAACTGTATTACATTAGTTAGACATCAGAAAGCACATTGCCAGAACAATTATTAATTTATGAATGTGTTTATCAAAGTTTGCTGTGCATGAGACACATAGTCCTTTTGAAGGAGTTCCATATTCTAGTCCTCTGGAATAAGTAAATGAACTCGATTTATATACTTGCTGAATCAGCAGTGAATGGTACGGACAGTATGGAAATCAGTCTCTAAAAAATGTTGCCTGTACTTTTTTTAAATTCACATATATATAAATATACAGATAAATGTAAATACATGTATAGGTTTTTTCCTCTAAAAAAGACTTGCACTGTCTCTAATGCACACAATGAAGTTATTCAACTGTCAGTACAACGAAAAGGATCAGTGCTTCCAGAAAGGAGATATTAGATACCTCCACTCTCAGAACTACTGGCAGTAACTAAAGAGGCTCTCCACAATGAGGTCAACTGTTTTAACTTTCTTCTTCATTAATTTTACATGAGCAAAATACATAGGGAAAGCATATTCTATTCATTTGCATTACAACTACGAAAGCCAACTTCTCTATTTGAGAGGTTCATAATCTGTATACTGATATGCTATTACCAACTTCATCTACAAATTCAACTATAGCTTTATAAAACAGGAAAACATGCAAGTCATTGGAAGAAGCATGAAAAGACATAAGCAAACAAGGTCTTAGAATCACATTCCATTTATGACAAAAAGAACTATGGAATAAAAAAGCCTTTTAAACAACCTATTTTACAAATCTTTGGGCATTCTATTAGGAGCTTAAAACATTCACAGCCTTAAATGAAAAAGGTACTCTTCACACCTACCATTCACAAGGCTGGAGTGACCGAAAAGCTTGGAGAGAAGCATCCATTCCAGCAAAGTCCCAAAATTTAACATCATAGTCATACCCACCAGTTATCAAACGGGCACCTGAAGGATCCAATCCCAAAGCAGAAACCTATAAAGAAAAAGAAGTTCAAAAACTACAGACCACTCAAGCCCTGGTTCGTTTTTTTTTTTTTCCAGTTCTTCAGGTGTCACTAAAATATAAAATACTACTAAAGTTAAACAAAAAAAATTCAGTATGCTAGTTGCCTCTAAAATACGTCAGCTACATTTCAGTTTTGAATTTTTCACTGCCTTGTATAAGTCTGGAGTCCTTTGGAACGGATAGGGAGAACGAAAATTGAAATTACACAATCTGAAGAAACCACTGAAGACAGCTGAGAAAAGTTAGTTTGCAGTGTTTGCTTTCTAATCATCTCATTGCAGAATTTGGCTATGTTTCATTTCTATGAAGAAAACTGTACTCTAGTGTTTTCTCAGAAGTAAAAATAATATTTCTAGCAAGATATTGAAATGGCTATAACACCTATCAGTTTAAGATTTTGCACCAGTTTATTCAAGATAGTGCATGTGACATACACCTTTTTTGGTTAAATTTCTCTTCTAAAAAAAAGAAAAATAAGGAATAAATCTGATTTAAAAAAAAAAAGGCAAGAAAATCCACAAACAACAACACAAACCAAGAAGATACCATTGTAACTAAAAAAAGCTCGAAAAACTTACCAGTTGTTTTATATACAAATCTAAATGCTTAAAGCTACTCAGAAATTTGAGGAACACTTAGCACTCATCATTCACTTCGTATCATCAAATCAAAGGCTGATTAAAATGGCATTTTTAATGAAAATGCTATTTTAATTCTCTATTTGAAGAACCTTATTATAGTAGTGTTCAATTCATATGGAGAAGTAACAGAAAGCATCTCATTGACTAAACATCCTTTCATTTATCTTCAAATTATTTCTTCTCTTTTCTCATTTGTGAAAATATTATCTACTATCACCATTTTGAGCATTAATATAAGATAGGCTAGACAGTGTACTAAAGTAGTTTGTAAATCAAGAGATTAATTCTTGAAGACTAAATCATTTACACAAGCTACTGCTGAAAAGTGATGTCAAAACCTGTAAAACAAGAGTATTTTTAAAACTACTCAAAGTTAGATCCAATCTCAAATGTTAAAATGTTTCCATGAGAAGATAAAATTCATATGGAATTCATGATTTGGTTCTAACCCCTAAAACACAATTCACCTCCTATTAGCCATTTCAGGTTAGGCAAATGGTGGGTAATACCTAGAATCTAACCAGTGGATGGCTTTTATCCATTGCACAAAAACCTGAGTCATCCCACACACATAAGGTAGGACAATCATCAGATTCAGAAACCCTTTCACAACAAGGAAGACAGACTTCCACAAAAGAAAACAAAGTGATAATAATTATTTTAAGAAGTTCTAGAAAATGTTGAAGTGGTATTTGAAAACATGAGCCAGAAAATTCTGAAGGAAAAAAAAAAATACTACACAAAGAACATTCAGACTTAATAGAAAACTGAGAGGGAAAAAATCCAATCAAACAAAAAAAACCCTGTATACACAATAAAAGAAGGGAAAGCTTTAATTTCTAAGTTAAAGACTATATCTGAGAATAGTGTCAGGGCTATAGGCTAGCAATGCTAAACTTATTTGGGAAAAAAAAATTTGGTCAATTACTTTCAGATTTCTAAACACATATTTAAGAATTCCAGATATTGATGTATAAAAATTACCATAATTTGCATGCAAGGATGCTGATCAGTATGTCTCTTCTTCACATGTATACATGGAAAGTGGAGTCAATATGATTTAATGCAGGCATATTACAGTACCACCAAAAATCCTTGTCTGAAAAGATGTATCAGTTTTCTATTGTACTTGTTTTAAAAAAAGCTTTAATATGTACACTGTGTTATGGAGACTTTTAAAACTTATGTAAACTGTTGAATAGTTCCCACACAAAACACTGTTTAAAAATGGAATTTAGCATGAGATAATTCCTTTTTCCATGCCCAGTTGCAAAAGTAAACTGCAGAAAATATATGTTTCAGTAAAACACTAGTTATGAATGGAATTTATTCTTTCAGTTCAAGACGGAGAAGGTGTTTTGCTAAAATTAATTTTCCCTATATTAAAAAGTATGGGTTTCCTAGATGTCTTCTTAGTCCAATTTCATGTAGAAAAGGTTCACTTAAGTATTCCTTATTTTATCAAACACTCATTTCTAGTCATCTTCTCCTTAAGGCTCAGGTTGCTCCTCATGCTGGTATGTCACTGTATTTCAAATTAACAGTGTCATCATACAGCCAACAGTTTGAAAAAAAGTACTTTCAAGAAAACGAAGATGTTGCAGAAATGATGCTGCTGTTCACCAGACAACTGACTCCTCTTATGTAGTTGTCCTGCTGTGTTTTAGACAGTCACTTGAGAAATGTTTATCTTCAGGGAAGGTCTAAAATCTCATTCCTCTAAAGAATGCAAAGCATCATCAGATGTCCTAATCCAGTGCCCCTCAAAAATCTTACCGACTAATAGAGTCAACATTTTTCTTTTTCACTTCTCCGAATCAAATTTTTAAGTGTACTGCTTTGTGCTATCCTCGAGAACAAATTAAGATCCACTTAGTAATTATGTCACTGTGACATAGTTGATTTTCAAATGAAATGGATGCATCCTCTTTACACATTTAAAACAAAATAAACTGTCCCTTTTATCATTTAAAGGCAGATTTTGAATCCCATTCTTTTCTGTCATGATTTCTAGCATTCAGGAAAACTGGGCACCTCCAGATTAATCATGCATTCAATTAACAGACTCAAGTATTCTGTTCTACAATTACTTCAGGAAGGAGCAGCTGTGATATGACATACTGAAAGGCATACTTTTCAGAATACCTCTGATTACATATTCTTTCTCAAACCCACCTCAGCATCAGGAAGGAAAAAAAAATACATCCCTGAAGTTTCATTGGGAACAGTAACTCCTATTATATTATACAAGGAAGGCAACTGGGAAATTAATCAGGTTTCTGGAAAGACTCTCCAGCTTGGGAAATCTTTTCTGAGACTTTTCAGCTGTGCAGGAATAAAGCCATCATCAAACCACGTTCATTAGATTGAAGAGGTACAGATGGGATACATAAGTTTAGCTAAAATACAGTACACTATGAACATAGTGAGAAAACTGTATTTTAAAATGCTGGGATGAAAAACTGACATCAACATATGAAGTTGCTCCTTAAATGTGTAAGGACATGGACAAGTAGTTTCATTATTCTAAATTAAACAAATAAAACAAAAAGACAGTCCTTCTACAGAAGAGCTATTTTTTTCAATATGTTTCATACACTATATCCAATCTAATCCAACTGTGCTATATATACCCCCATTATAATTCAGCTCTGCTCTAGCTGATGACAGCTGCGTTCTCATACCATCAAAATACCTCAGAAATCTTCCAAATCTGTAACTTTCACTTTATAGTTAGAAATAACGTGAGCTTGTACTTTAAGAAGCTATCAAAAGATTTACTGGTTTAATACAGAGAAAAACAATTAAAAAAATTTACACAACAAAAAGTTTGTTAGGAAATTTACTCAAAAAGTATGCTGCAGAAACAATTACTGTCACATTTAAAATGGGAAACTGGTTAGAACTAGTACACTAATACCCAAATCCTAGCATGCATGCAAATCAGCATGCAAAGAAGTTACATGCACTGTGTGCATACAAATCCACTCTATTGCATCTTTTTCAGGTCTTAAAGGTGAATATTTTCCTACTTTCATTTATAACACACTTGTTCCTCCTTTTCTCTCTTCCCTCTACATCTGAACATCTAGCACAATGACAAAACAAACAGGTAAGATTTATCAATTCTCACACTCCAAGAAAGACCACAAAATTTGATGCCAGATTAATATGTATACTTCCGAAAATAACTAAAAAATTTATCATCTTTTCTATTAAGTTTAAACCCACAGAGAATTCTTTAAAAATGTCCAATAAATGTTAAGAAATTATTAAAAATTCAAATCTTAAAATCATAAGTTATTGATATTTAATTTGATATATGTTAATTGAATGTTTACTACTTAAAATAATTATTTAACATGCTTGAATATTAAATTAAGTGTATCATTACACAAACAGAAAATGAATCTTAGAGTTTCTTAAAAATCCAATAAATGAAAATTGCGCATTTCCTAAAATTGTTTAAAACTTCACAAAAAAAAGCATTTTTCTCAATTTTTTTTTATTTTTCCTTTCTTCTTCCCCCCCTTCACCAAATAAATTCTAAGAAATGAGTGAGCAAGCTGACAATGCTTTTACGAGGACTTAACAACAATAAAAGAAATCCTATTATTATTTTTTTCTTTGAAGCCTAGGGTCATACTACAGAGGATAAACAGCAGCAGCATCTTTTAATGACCAAAGAAGACTATGAGGAAATGGCCTGGGAACACATTCAGGGCTATCCATGGCCAGAAAATTAATTCCATTTTATAAAAACAGATCTTCACTCCATCAGCATATAAAAGCAGTTGAACTCATGTTGGAAAATGAGATTACCCAGAGACAAAAATTTGAGAACAAAGATATCATAGTTCCAAGTCAGACAGCGGTTCTTTAAAAGAAAGTTAAAGAGTAATATTGGAGGGGAAACTGAAAACATGCAGTCAAAGAAAAGAAAGAGGGAGGTTTCAATAAATTGTTAACAGTGTATAAAGGCATTTAAAGATTCAAGGAAAATGAAAGATACCTGTATTCAGCAACAAATAAGCCTGAGAAAATTCAGCAATCACATTCTCTTTGAAATCCACGATCAAAGAAAGGCCTAGACTAGATCTATACCTAGATTAAGGAAGTCTAGCCTAGAAGAGGAACTCCAACCATTACAGAGAGTATATTTGAGAAAAAGGAAGAAAAAATATGAGACTGCAATTGAGTTAAATGGAGTCACCTTTGAGTTACTACCAGAAAGCAAAGAAGTAGTCCTAAGACACATTTTCAATTGCAATAAGAAAACAGTTAGACACATCAGGAAAAAGAATTAGCTTCCTGAACTTTAGCTGACAGTAAGTATTTTTTACTTCTTTCGTAGACTGGTTCAGTTCTAGAAAAACAAGAAGTGTTGAAAATGTGTTATCACTTACAGTTTTTGTCCCATGTTGAAGTGTAATTTCATGAGAATCTGGAATTTTCTTGACAGGGTTCTGGGAAAAAAAAAGAAAAGTAAATTCTATGAAATAGTCCTATGACAAAAAAAAAAAATAATCACAAACAAAACTAAACAAAGAAGCAGAAAACCCAATACTACAACATACACTAAAAATAAGGGTCCCCTTCACACTAGCCATAACCTGAGAAGGAGAAAGCAGCAGAGGAAATCAGAAACAAGAGACTGATTCCAGATTTTTATTTTCAAGGATATAACCCTAAAAAAAATGAGGAATAATGTTGAAAAAAAAATGATACTATGTTAATAGAGAACACAAACAGGTAGATTTGCTGGTTTTCCTCTTTAGAAAACGTTAAAATCCTCTTTGGTTCCTAATCACCAATATATAACAACCTTGAATTGTGATTTAATCAATCCATCATTATTATACAATGTCTTTTCAAATAAAAAGACTCCACGAAGCCAAAAAAATTAATTTAAAAATCTAAAAATTGATTACAGGAGGTAAGTTATCTACGTAGTTTATTAAGAAAATGGACTGGCTTCTCACTTCCATTTGTGCCATTATCTCTAGCTCCCTGGGTCTCCACAACTGCCACTTCAACGGTAGCCGTAACATAGTCAATTGAGAATAGTGTATTAAATGTACTTAAAGATTCAAGGAAAACTAAGCAGATGCGTATCAGGGATTTTAATTTAATTGCGATATAGAGATATATAGAGATTGAAGGCAATTACAATTCAAAATGTCTTACATGTTACATTAACATCTGTTAACAAACATGAAAATAGTTAATTCACACAAAAAGAAATGTACTGAAAGTACTCAAGTGATTGCAAGGTCCTACAAAGGTAATATGAATCATTATTCTCAAAATGTTTCTTTGTCTGGCAGCACCAAGGCTCCCTAAAATAGACACAATCATTTTGATGTCCAAAATCTTTCTTACAATTTTCTGTTGCCAAAGTCTGATTTTAATGTAATTTTTAAGCTCATTTTATATTATACATTTATCTCTACCCTTATTCTTCTTGGCCAATTTCTCCCTTTTTTTCAAGTTGGCACAGAAAGTCTTTATAGCATCACGCTGATATCCTTTATTATCATTTTATCCTGCAATTATATCTGCTTTATTTCTCCAATAAAACTGAAACTTCCATTATCTTTGGCTTAGCCAAACCTACCATTCTTCTAACTGTAATTCTTGTCACTAACAACATCTCTGATTCCCAAAACAACTGTAAAAGTTATTTCCCTTCTCACACACATACACAGAGAAAAGTCAGCAAAATTCTCCTGCCCTTTGTTTTCTCGTTCACAGCATATTTACATCATCGACATTCACAGGTGTTTGAAGGGGAACTCCAGTATTGGCGCGGAAATTGTATATGTGCCTGACCAAAAAAAAAATATCTATGGGATTGTGGTCCATGCTGCATCTGAAAAGGTAACAGTAAAGGTTTACAAATAGCCGCATGTGAAATTGTGAAAGGTACAGCCCACATAGCATTAAGAGGCATTTCCACAGATTCAGCGTTTTACATGTTGAGAAGCAGGTGTAACTCAAAATTTTCAAGTGAAGTTGTGATCACTAGATCACAACTGACACTATAAAGCACCTGGAAAAAGGTATAATGATAATACTAATTACACTTTCATGCCTCATCACTCCCCACACTATAAATTTATATTTGCTGTTTCTGGGATGCAAAAAACACACTCAACACGCGCTGCCTGTACTTGACATCTAAGCACAATTCATAAAAAACCGAAGTGTGGAAAGGAAACAGCTTCCAAGATACATAGTGCCATCATCCACAACAAAAGATGTACCACTTCTGTGAATGAAAGGCTTTCACAGAAACCATCCGTTGCTGGAAGGAGGAAGAGCATTTTGGTCATTCTCATCTTAAGCACTACAAGGTTCTTTACTTTGTATTCAAATCCAATTATTGGAATATTAAAAGGCTGCTTACTTTATGTACCTTACCTCAAAGGTTGGCATTGCAGGTCTTCATCACATCTGCAATGAATTTAATTTTCAGAGAGTACCTTAACTACTTTTAAACTTCTTTTAATGATTCAAACAAAAATAATATTAATAAACATAATGTGCTAGAAAAAATATTTAATTGTAATTGCTAGCACATCCAGGTGACAATGATCAAATCCCTCTTTTAATGAGACAAGTGAACCACTCACACAAAAACATTTTTGCTTTACAGTGCACTCATGTTGAACACTGTTCTGGCTACTTATCTTTAAGGAAGAACAACAGATAGGAATACATTCCATCACCTGATAAATCAAACAGCCTGAGCCTGAAAGTTGGACATTTGGCATGTGCTAGGAGTGCTAAGCTCTGCAGCGTCCAAGGGATGCCTAACAGTTAAAGCAACTGTTTAGACTATTCAAAACGAAAATGAAGATAAAAACATCCAGGGGCATCTCTTAGAATAAGATCTTCAAAACAGTCAAACATCTACAAAAAAACAAGGTGGCTTATTCTATTTTGGTAACTATGAACTACTTAAATGATTGAGTATGACACAAATATCTCTAACTTGCTACAACAAAAGCCTATGTGTTCACACAAAAATTAGATGCAACTACCATTTCTTCAGTTATTGCACTCCAAAGAATAAGGAATGCCATAAAATCCTTTTTTACACACTATCAAAGAAAAATACAGTTATATCATTTTATGCTGATTTGAACATCAGGATCCCACATATACTGGAATATTACTCAAAGTCTGATAAAAAAAAAGGTAAAGTTTGTCCAAAGTGGTCCTGCAGGTTTTCCACTTGTTGCTTGGATTTCAGATGTTAAGTTTACACACATTTGTTCTAATATTTTCATAATGCTTGTCTGAAAATTTTGTATGGTAATTAAAACTAGATGAGATCAAATCTTTGCAGGATATTTTTTTGCTTTTCTTTACCTTTTTTCTTTTTTTCCTTTTTTTCTGTTTATATTGGGAAAAGACAGTATTGGTATTAATGTATCTCCTAATATTTTTACAAAAATCCTCAATTCCTTGGTTTACATATTATTAATACACACTAAACCTGTGAAATAGTGTACTCTAGGAGTTCACAGCTTTTCTCAAAAATGAAAAGTCTTACCTCTTAAATAATTTCTGCAAAGGGACACTGCAAGTCAGGCATCACATCTGCAGTTTGCAGTTACGTTTTTTCAGGGAATTCCAGCTCTAGTTGATTCTTAAGCTCCTGTGCCTTAAAACACTCTTCTATTCACTGCGCCACTGTCCATAAATACTGTGGATTTTTTTTTTTTTTTCCTTTTGGGAGCTTCCTTATCCTCAACCCATGCTCAGAAAATATGCCACTAAAAAACCATAGGCTGAAACTAGGTCACCGTCTCCAAGATTTCTGGAGAAAAATCAAAGGCAAAACCAAAAACACAAGAAAAGCAATGATGCAGGTCAGGCTAGGCAAGTGAGAGAATAGGCAGAAGAAGGAAAAAACCAGCTAAAATCTAGATTTCTACATTCTACAAGATATCCTTCAGTATCTTCAGGATCATGACTACGTGAATAATAATAATCACTGAGACCTGGTGGAAGACAGAGGGCCACAGGAAGGTGAGACAAAAAAGGGCCTGGTACCTTTATGATAAACCAAACATTTGACTTGGGGAGAAATTTAGGTCCTATAGTAGTAATACAAAAATCCAATAAGCAGTATCAGAGATAGGAATTTACAATTCAAAATTACCTGAACCTTTACCATCTACTAGCCTTTCTAATAGATTGTCCATCAAAATGTCATTTTAAAATGACTATTAGAGTATGTTCACAGGCTTAAATGGATAAAAGCAAAGATGATGAAAATCAAAATGTGAATTCCACAATAATATATTCTGCTGATCTCACAATAACTGAGAATTGTACTTAGTGAAAAATAAATTCATGCATTAATGTCTGATCTCTCCCTCTCTACTTCTGTAAGATGCAATTTTTTCATGGCCCAACCAGAGAAGGGCAGAATGATGCCTAGAAGTACCTCTACTGCTATATTAGCAGAGGTCCGTATTTCACTAAATGGAAACAATTCTGTGTGAGAAAGCCTTGCAATCTATAGGTAGCATTTCACACACTTGGCCCTTAAATGGGAACTTCTCTAGGCACCCACAAGGCTACAGTTTCGCAGAGGAAACAAATGTTTTTCTCTATGTTTGCAACTGTCTATAGATTCCAATACAGAGGATCATGCCTTTCTTAAGATCGTATGTTGCTCTGGAAGAAAATACAACTTTCCTTTTCTGGACAGCTCCTGTGTTCTTAGAGATCCTTACTTGCTGAAGACTTGAAGAGACTTGTCATTTCTGGGATCAGAGTTATGCTACAGCATGGGAAAAAATATGCAAAACTACAATTGATTAAACTAAAGGTGAGTACTTTTCCTATCTTGAGCAGGAGAAGAGGTTAAAGTTAGCTTGGCTACTATTTACTTTAAATACCCTAAGCACTATTCTGAAAAACTGTGGAAGCGGGAGAAGGACAAAAACTATCATCAAATGGTGATGGAATTACTTTCATCTACTTAAGAAACTGTAGCTATTCAAAATCCCAAATAAAGGACTCCCTGCAGAAAACCATGTTTTAATCACGCAAATCCCAGGCCTTCTGGCAATTAAGAAAAAGAGAATTCTCTATTTTCAAGCATTTTGTTTAAATAAGTCATATTCATGTTTTCTTTAAAGCTTTTTAAAGTCTCATCTCATCTCCTCCAAAATGACTGTATTGCACGGAAAAGAAAAAGCCACATTGTGGGGGTGGACTTTGGGGGGAGCAGGAAAGTGTGAGTATCTTTGAACGATTCATATTCTACGTTCCAGCATACAGACTGACAGTGCTGAAATCTTCCTTGCAACCAGGCAGTAACAATTTTCCTTATCTTCCATTCTTCTCCAGCAAAGAGTTCAAATGAGCATGATTAAAAAGGAGTAATCAAGCATGACAGCAGTAGTTAAAAAAAAGAGAAATGTAATTTCTTCTAATAAAAATATTTGTACTGTAAATTGCATATATAGAAAGAAAATATTCTTAAGAGATTTTAAGAAAAATGGGCAAAGAACTGAACAACAATCACAACAGACAGGATGGGATTTCTGACATGTTAATTCTCAAAGCGGAGAGGTCCAAAACCACCAGCTCTTCAGTTTAGACACATGAAATACCACAGAAAACCACTGAATTGTGTTGATAAACTGTTAGAACAGCACCACAGAAATCCTTTCCAGTTGCTGCAGTATCCAGGCACAATGATATGCTAATACCTAGAGCGGAAGGCTTTAAACTATTTTTATTTTAGAATTTACAACAGAAAAGTAACTCATGCTTGTTGTTGCTTGCTAATTTCTGTATCAAATGTGTTCTGTTTACAGGTATAAGTATTCTCTCTGAAAAACCACCTAAAAAACAAACCCAAACGCTCTCTTCTCAGGGCAAAGAAGTTACAGGAGTCCATCAGACTTCATAGGTGGACATATGCACAACGCTCACATACTGCACTTGAGAGCCAGAAATATGCAGTTTTTCCTTTCAACCTCACATCCAACTTTGATAAGATACGACACTCATTCATGTAACTGAAATCAAGAGATTATTCTAGTGATGATGAACAGAGAGACTACAATCTTGTTCCACCCTTCTATATCGAGTCTGAAACACTATTAGAAGACAGATAAAAGAGTGTGGAGGACACTGTTTCACAGATCTGGAAGGAAACATGCCTTATCCTTCTTTTCAGTCTAGAAAAATACTTGATGTTTGATACCCAGCTCAATTTTCAATGACAGCAGTGAAAGCTGAAGATAGTAATAAGAATGTAAATGGATTTTTTTCTGTTCTTTTTCGAACTCATTTAGTAAACAATCACACACTGATATTCATGTTTTGTTCCAAAGTTACTCTTCATGCACTGATTAAAATCATATTATTTGTAAAATGGAGAGGTTTTCTGAGTCACTATTTTTCCTTATTTTCCTCTATAACTTAAACTGAAAATAAATGTCTATGATGCACACTAATTTCCACAAGAGTACACTCAAGAGAAAGACACAGCACGAAAAAAACACAAAGTGAGAGATGACCAAGATGCTGTTATACAGCAACAGCAAAATAGAAAGGGTTTTGTGTTTACAGGATTGAATTATCCAGAAATTTGCATGCAGAAGGAAGCATTCAGGTTTAAAAGGACATTTCAACAGCTTTTAATTTCCTTTTAGGTGTTAAGAGTTGACAGATGTGTTCTGATGCAAACTTGTATATAATTAAACTTAGTTTGTCCAAGATAAATATAATCAGAGTTTACCAATGTGATGCACCTAAACATGGAAAACACATACTTCAGACTTCATATATAGCCTTCAGAAAGAGACAAACAACTCCAGAAGAACCGGTGTATCCAAAAACTAAATCATCTGGAGATCTCTCCTCTTCATAAAATATTCAAGGAGTGCAAGGCAACTAAACTGCAAACATAGTTGCCTTGACTAGGTTGGATTAATCAGGGCTTGTGTGTATAGTATCTAAAATTTTAGCCTGAAAATATAAAGCAAAACATTATGGAAATCAGAAGGATACATGCAAACACTGGTATGAATCATCTTGGCTGGTATTCCCACGAAACACCCACAATATCTGTTATTCATGGAAAAATGTAGATAATTCATAACTTCATGACAAATGCAGAAAACCTCCAAAATTAACAAGAACATTACAAGGGTCCATAAAATGCTATCTCACTGAATTATCCTTTAACTAAGGTGACACTCAAACCAGAACAGAACTTAGGTCTTGAATTTCAAGTACAGAAAGACTAAGCAGAAGTTACTCTTTTCTTTAGTGAGCTAAGGAGCGTTACTCTAGGATGCATTCAAGAATTAAGGAGGTCCTTAAGTAGATCAACACCCTTTCGTATGCCTACAGGAAGTATATTTATTTATTCAACATGGAAATATTAACTGGTTAGCTTCTCTCAACATGACCTAATTCACTGTCTCATTAAATTCTTTCTTATGATCTGAATCAGAGTGTTTTGTCGGGTTTAACCAGCAAGGGAAAAGACAGATTAAATCTTCATTCCAATACACAACTGCCTAAAAATAATAAATTTGTAATGTTGTTATAGGTCAGATACTAGATATTTTATTAGATGATGGGTCAAATGGTAATTCAGAGACTGTTCCCAGACACAACAGGTAACATGAAGTAAATCTACTCTTCCCTTTCATGTCACTTACTGGCATTTCCCCTTCTGAAAAGCCTCCAATGGCTTAATAATTTAGAAAAGGTATTGCAATTAAGAGACTCAGCACGGTTTGCAAATGCCTTTTTAGATATAAACATCATGCTCCCAAATTACAACAAAAGGTTGCCTGATCTGTCTCCTGGGAGACAGTTTTACATAGATTTCAGAAGGTTACTATTTTTCACCTAGATTCTATAATCTCATTCAGATAATTTCTAAATTTATACTAAGCCTTTGATTTATGAAATCATAGTCTATATTAATATTTATGACCTAGGAATTGTTCTCACAATGTATACCAGAGAAACTCTCTTGAGCCTCTTCTAAAGTAAGTTGTAATCACTGATAAAACTGAAATCTAAAATTGCCTGGAGTTCTTCAAGTTTCCCTGGCAGTTTCTGGGAGACCAGTTTACCTAAGCTGAGTGCTCTGGTGATACTTCAGATACGTTACATTCTGCTCACATAACCACCTACTCACTTCATCTTTGCCTTTAAAACAAATACTCTGTATTTGCTAAAACACTACACACAGTCACCATATACCACCACAACCACTTACAGCAATAAGATACATAAAATTACTACTACCTACCATGTTAAGAATGAAAAAGATCACTAGCATTTCCAGTCTGACATATTCTGTATTGATCATTCTTTAGAGACAAATAGAGTACTTCATTTTGACATAAAGAAATATTGCTATTTACTTCAAAACAGTACAACAGCACACACAACCACAGACCAGCTGACAATGAGAAGAAACAAAGCAAACACTTAACTAACATCTTTGTTCAGAAAACTCTGCTCAGCCTGGCCAGTAGCCAAAGAATAGCTTAATTCTGAAATCAGAAGGGACAAATAATTGTGAACTTCCAACTCCTTGGAGTTTAATTACCAAACATTCAGTTGAGACGCAAACAGGCCTCAGTTACGCACTCAGTATTTCACATCCAGCCTGAATTTCTGTGCCATGTGGAATTTCTACCCCAGGGAATATACCCTAAAAGACACATAAAAGAATCAAAGAACACAACACACGATGCAGGACTGGATTGAACCTAGTTTTCATTAACATGTAATATTTTTCAGCTTCCTAGCCAGTTCATTTTATTATTTACCTTAAGGCTTCCACTAAAACATCCTTCACCTAAACAATGCAGGCACTTTATCACTATCATCTTTTGGCAAACTTTAGGAAAAAAAAAATGCATGAAGTTCTTTTACTTGACTCACCAAGACAAACCACAAACCCAGGTTACACTAAGAATTCCAGAAACAGTATCCCGCCTTTTAATAATTAAAACACTTTCAGATGTTTTTCAGTTATTGAAATAGTTTTATTGTTCTCCAGATTTCACTTCGGTCTTAAAATGGAATTCTTCTATGGAAGTACATTAAAAAAAAATATGCTGTAGAATAATAATGTTTCTTTTGCAAGTTTTGTAAGCAGCGGAATTAAGCCCATCTGCAGCGCTACACTTTAAATTTAAATTTTGGACTCCTCAAAACATAAAAGCCAACGCAACCAATGAAATTCAATATTTGGCTCTACTGCCTAAAACAGACACAGAGATTACTAAAATTGAAAGGAAATAAGTTTTTTCTCTTCTCAAAAAGGGTGATGTTCACTTTAAGATTTCTGGTGATCACGTTAGCAGAGAATTTCATAAGCATCAAGGTGAAATGAGTAAGAACCTCTACACCAGTACAACAGCAACTTCATTAATGAGCCATCTCTTTAAAATTACACATGTTCTAATGACCAAAATTAAAACAATACACCATTGGTGTAGACCAAACCTCGACCTTCGACTTTGAGCAGTTTATTTCATTTCAGTATGCCCCAGTTCCCTCATATGAAAAATCTCAATAAATAATACCTATCATAAGGAATATGCTACAAGGTTTTCTTCAGCAATGTTGGTGAAGTTCTTCAAATTCCCCAGGGATCCTGTTATTCTTAGCAAACACGCTACAGTCAGCAAAACTGAACAATCACGTCTCTAGAGAGAGCCGTCCACAGACTATACTTTTCAACAGTTCTCCAATTGTGATTGTAAAATGTGTTCATCCAAATGTTTACTCCAGGATCCTGAGACACACAAATTTATGCATTGCACCCCACTTAGTGACAAATATTCAGGTCGTTCACAAACTTACTAATCAATTAGGATAAGGAATTAAAATTGGGGGTGGAGCTACCAGCTAGACACGCAAAGATGATCTACAACCACAGGGTGAAGGTAGGGGGGGTGGGTTAAAAATTACAGCACATCTGAGTTACTGCAGGAAGGAAGGACAATTTCCTATCTAGCTCCCACAGCTGGTTCCAATTCTATTACTATTTCGATTACTAATTCTCCCATGCCACCCATAAATTGCCTTCAAAACATTAACATTTCAGCTGTCTTAAAGCAGCACAATTTTACGTAATGCAACATGAGAATAAATTGCTAAGTGACTTTAACTATGCATCTGGAAAGAGGAAAAGATACACTTATACTGTACAAATGTGAGGTCCATGCCTGGAACAAACACACCTTTCTCCATGCTTCACTCAGGTGTATTCCTTTAACTAAGACATGTGAGAAGAGGGTAGTTCATTACTCCTGACAACCTTAAAGGTCTTTTCAAACCTGAACAATTCTATAATTCTAGGATTACGGCCAGATGATGTATCTTATATTGTTAAGTCTGTTGTAATACCCAATGACACCACAAATAGTTTTAAAAATGTTCGGGGCAAATACTAATCACTAGGTTAAAGAAGTCACAGGCAGTGAGAATATCTTGGTTTTATTTTCAATCATAAACCACATCATTTTAAAAAGCTCTGCCCAAGAATTATAAACCATGCTTATCTTCTATGTATTTAGACGATATGTCTCACTAAAGTACATATAAACGTGATGCCTCAGCATGCCAGACCAAAAATAGTGTGACTTCTATATACATAACGTAGTCTGAACATTCTAAATGATTGCAATTAAATGTGACGAGACAGCAACTAAACAGAGAGCCATCAATTTCTACATAGCATTTAAATAACTATTATTCAGTACTCCTCATTTGTGAATTCTACAGGAACAGAGTAAAGACCCCAACATATTTTCCAGTAGAATGATGCCCACATGTCAAATTATACACTTAATATAGCAATTCCTCAGGAAGTCTGAGCTATAAAATCATACACAAGCATTACTTTCACTTAACATACGTAAATAGAATTTTTGCTATCTGCACGGAGAAAGAAGGCAAAAATTTAAGACCATTCTACCTCATTGAGATGCTTCACTTCAGACCTTTATGGACACCGACTTAAGACCTCGTGTATTTTTCTTACTGCATAACTGTTAGAAAACGTGGACTATTAGATACATCCAATGAGACCTATCCTTAAATTACTCAATAGGCTTCTTCATATTCTCCACAAGGAGCTGCTGCTGATACTCCATATTATACAAAGATTATTGAGTGACCAGAAAAGTCATCTTCTTTTTACAATCTAAAATTTGATTTTGGATAATGAGTCAAATTAAGTCTGTTAATCTAGCTCAGAAGGATTAATAGAAACACGCATCTTCAAACTGGTCACCACAGACAGCAATATATTTTTAACTCACACTTACATAGTACAAAGACAACAATTTTGGATGTTCAGATAATGCTCTACAATTATTTTCTTTTGTATTCAGGAAAGAACAGCACAGTCCATAGTTAGAAGGCACTTCAGATTTCAGACCGCATGCCTACTGCCTGTCTGCTGGGAGATTTTCAGTAGGACAACTGCTTGTGTGCCTAACTATCATGTCTTAAATGGGATAAGATGTCTCATCTTGCGGGTAGGCTACAATGATACAGTAAAGTATTGAAGGTTTGTTCATGCATTTAAGCTGCTCAGCTTCTACCAAGTCAGAAGTCATTATTAATGCCTGTTATTAACGTAGACTTATAGAATGGTTTCAGTTGGAAGACATCTTAAAGATCACTCAGTTCCAAAGCCCCTGCCATGGGCAGGGAGACCTTTCACTAGACACTATCCAACCAGGCCTTGAAGATTTCCAGGGATGGGGCACCTATCACCTCTCTGGGTAACCTGTGCCAGTGTTTCATGATCCTTACTGAAAAACAACTTTCTTCCTTACACCTAGCCTGAATCCATCCTCTTTTAGTATAAAACCATTACCCCTTGTCCTATTGCTACAATCTCTGTTAAAGTCTGTTCCCATCCTTCCTACAAGCCTCCTTGAAGCACTGAATAAGGTCTTCCGGTAGCCTTCTCTTCTCTCAGCACCAGCTCTCTCAGCCTGTCCTCGTAGGAGAGGTGTTCCATCTCTCTGATCATTTTGTAGCCCTGTTCTGGACATGCTCCAACACGTCTGTGTCCTTCCTGTGCTGAGGGCTCCAGATCTGGACACAGTACTCCAGGTAGGCTCTCACCAGAGCACAGCAGAGGAGCAGAATCACCTCCCTTGACCTGCTGGTCACACATTTTTGATGCTGCCCAGGATACCGTTTGGCCTTCTGACCTGCAAGAGCACATTGCTGGCTCATGTTCAGCTTTTCATCCACCAATACGCCCAAGCCCTTTTCCACAGGGCTGCTCTCAATCCCTTCAACCCCCATCCTGTGTTGATACTGAGGTTTGTCCCAACCCAAGTGCAGCACTTTGCACTTGGTCTTCTTGATCCTCATGAGGTTCACTTAGGCCCACTTAGGCCACCTGTCCAGGTCCTTCTAAATGGCGTCCCATCCCTTAGAAATGTCATATTTTGAGGCACTCTAAGTCCCTCATAAGCCCATTTACAAAATAGAGTTAAAAACATACAAACACACACATAAAAAACCCAGCTCTATTTATAAGGCTCACATAACAAGCAAAATCCTGCAATTGTTGAGAACATAGATCTGTGGTACTTCGTATCTCCTGGTTGGCTGATTGGTGAAGTTACCAGAGGGTGCACAATTACATAACTACTGTTTCCATAAATACACAAGCTAAAAACATCCTCAAGCAGTTCTTCCCCTGTTACAAGCAAGTGCTTAAATGCAAGTCCAACTTGCTATTCTATCAAAAGAGAAATGAAAGTACAAAATAAGCCAAAAATGAGCGTGAGAGAAGCAGAGAGATTATAAACACTCACTGGCTTTCCACAGATTTTAACTCCCATTTCTAGAATTTGTTCTGTAGGCCTGAATTCTTCACATGAAGCTTGTCTTTGACACCCGTCTTAAATACGCGATCCGTGAAGTGATATGAGCTAGCTCTGAAACTAATGCTATCTCACATAGCACCTACTACTGTCATGGGCTTGACCTTTTCCCAGGTCTTTTAACAATGTGCATTTCACATCTTGTGAGCCACACAAAATGGACAGAAGACAAGCTTGCAAAACAAATTATTTTGCCTTGAGTTTTGCAATGCCATTATTCTGTTCACAGATGAAGCGCAGACTGTAAATCACTTAAAGGCACTTTTCTTTACGTCCTTGTATTTTAAGTTTGCCATGCCTTCTGTATCATACACTCAGATACTCTCGATCCTCACCTCATCTGGCTACTGCAGGTAATAGCGAGTCTGGGATAGCAAAAGCAGACCTACAACAATGGCATCCTCTTGTCTGAGAGGTTCCTCTCACGAGATCCTGATAAACCTCTAAAGACAGGGAGAAAATCCTTCTGGGACACTTTATTTAGGTGAAGTCTCCCCTCATAAACCAATTCTTTCAGAAACCACTCTACAGGCCAATCTATTAAAAGGAAAACCATGACTCTGATGGTAACCTGTTCCTACCTGTGAATCATTGCCCTTGGAATTTCAGTGTAACACAGAAATAAAAAAATGCTTTTAAAACAATCAAATTTTAAAACATCAATTTGACACAACCATGCCTGACAAACCATAAGCTATTTATGTATTCTCAAATCCTAAGAGTCACTACAGTACTGAACAGTTCCAGTAGTGTGGAACACGGAGGAGAGGTCAAGCTAGCAAGGGAGACTAAACGTATATAAATAGATTTTTGCAGTTGGTTGTGGGTATCAAGAGCTTGGAAGCATCTATTAATATTGACAGGCACAGGGTAGATACATATCGCACGGTCAAAATTTTGCACAGTAAAGGGAGCGGGGGAGCTCTGGCTAAGACACCGGAGTTTTTCATAAGCTTAGATATTTGCTCTGAGATTACAATTACTGTTCAAGTGATAGGCTTGTTTACAAACCTGCACTTGAAGAACTCAGTCCATAAGCATGCAATTCAACTGACCTACCCCAAAGGAAAAAAGATCTGAGATGACCTCCTCAGAACTTGTAACTACAAGGTATGGTATGTTACGCGTAGCATTTACACGGTAAAGCCATTCTCATTGTAAAAGTGCCAAGCTGAGAGATTTTTGTCTGTGTGCCTCAGACCTTCTCTTCCATGCCTTTTCATCAAAAATAATGGCATAGAGCAAAGTCAGGCAGTGTGTTATTAGGGGCCGCCAAGTAGTGTTTTCAAAAAACTATGAAATATAAAGCTGGGCTGTTGTCTTTGATGAGAGATCAGTGGCTACAGACTAAAGATTACTTTAAAAATTAAAATTAAATTCAAAATTAAATATTACTTATTGATCTTATTTCAAACACAAACATTCTGCGCATCTAAGTGTTTGGATTCTCATGTCAGCTCCTGTCTTACAAGACACATTTCCTAAGAAAAAAGACAAAAACTACTCATAATCTTTCTGTCAGACTACCTGTGCCTCAGTCACTCCTGGTTTAACTTCTTTATCTGCAAAAACTGCAACATGTACAAACAGGTTTGGACCAAATACAGTCACGAGGAAGCTTTCCTGCTCAATTTAGTTCTGAAAGAAAGCCAGTTAAATTAGTCATTATGCGACTATCAGAGAAAAAATAGCTTAAATATACTTTCTCGCCTACATATAAATCAGGTTTAAAGGCTCCAAAGAAAAATTACAACCACTATTCCAAAAAGGCGAACAAACAGGAAGTGCCAGGGCTGGCTCCAGAAAAAAAAGCTTACGATACTTAGAAAGCAAGTAGGTTGGATACACACATAACTACCTGTAGGAAACATCAATCTCTACAACCCCACATTTTCATTGTTTTGTTCTCTCCAGAATTCTTCAGAGTAATACTTGTAACACTAACCTTTCTTCTGACACTTCTCTCCCTCACAAACAGCAGAGGATCCACATTCTCTTCTTCCCCCACTGACTTACTGTACCATTGTTTTCCAATATTACTGATTCTTATTTGTGTAACACTAACTCAGAGTTGGTTGCAGAGTCCACCATGAGGTTACTTTTTAAGGGTGTCAGACAGCCCCGCAGCTTCTTTTCGGTCCTACACTATGACACAAATCCCAAGAGAT
The DNA here is from genome assembly GCA_033556795.1 of Tapera naevia. Classification (NCBI taxonomy): domain Eukaryota; kingdom Metazoa; phylum Chordata; class Aves; order Cuculiformes; family Neomorphidae; genus Tapera; species Tapera naevia. The sequence goes on along the minus strand of JAUMJJ010000209.1, from coordinate 944,791 downwards.
AACAATGCAAATTGCATTTAACCACATTGAACTGAACTACAGCTGACAACTATTACTTTTTGACAGCATAGAACTAGTTTTCATTACTATCATGTGATTTGGGCAGATGCTCATTTAAAATAGCATTTTAAATAGCACAGTTATAACTAATTTAGATTTAGTGACATTCATCTTACTCTGGGGAGCTAATATTGTGCTGAAAATGCAGTGAGTTAGTTGACTACTGCTCATTCTGCATTCTGACGCTGATTGCAGCCTTTTATTTGGAGTACAAGACTTCAGGAAATCACACAAAACTACCATTGGGCCTTCTCGTATGTTCAGTGTCTATTCAATGTCACATAATTGCCTTTCCTAAGAAAAATATTTTATGGACAGCAACTCGACTAACACTGGTACTATTTATACCATTTATTCAGAGATAATTGAAAGGATCTGTCCTTAAAATCGCAGCTGTTGAATGCAGAAAATTCCTTTATTATTCTTACTTGCACACTTGCACTATAACAGTATAAACACTTCATACTTTAAAAACCTAGTCTTCAGAGATTACTTTTCAGAAAGGAGACAAATATGACACGGAGTTACCAGAGATAGGCTTACAGGCAGCAAGGGATACACAGAATATCAACAGGATGCCTGACCCCTACAAGGTACCTTAAGAAGAATCATCCCAAAATTACCACACACTTCTATGTGACCCAGCCTGTTACTTTCTGTGCCTGCATACCCATGTATGTCACCTAACGAGGGACGAAAAACTTGAGGAAAATTAAGCACATGAAGAAAACACATAAACTGATATAAAAAAGCAGCCAGCACATGAGAGCTTACATTTTCTCCAGATTCATGGAGTAAAAATAAGTTTGTTTTTTTTTTCTTGAAGGCCTTCAGGCATAGAATGCTCACAAAGACCGAGACCTAAAACTGAAGAACAAGCAGAAATCATCTCTAAAATGATTCAAATCTCTGTGTCACAGTGGTCCTCTAAAATAGGTATAAGGAATTTTTGGACACTGAGGATGGTTTAGTTATTTTTGCTTTTGAATTTCCATTCCTGTTATTTCTGGAACTCAAAAGAAAAGGTAGAAATACAATTAATGTACTTAAAGAAGGAATGTCGCTGAAAAATAGGTTTATTCTTATATTCAAGAAAACAAGAGCAGTTATGTCATGACATTTGCTTTGTAAGCAACACTCACTGTTTGTACTGAAAAAGGTTACAAAGCTGATGGCACAGAAAGCCAGCTGATCCCTACAGATGTAGCTATAGTGGTGATACATAAGTTTATTTTCTTTGCAAAAAACAGTATGTTCCAAGGCACCCCAACTAAAAGGTTGATAAAAAAAAAAGGTAGATAAATCTCTATAAAGCCAGCTGATGCAAGAAATTTGGGAGATTACCAACCTGAGAGAGAAACAATAATTATTATTCCACGAGCTATGATTCTTTTCACTCCACTTTATATCTTACATGAAACCTCACAATTTCTTGATATATATAGCACTATGCTACAGTATATCTTAACTAAAACACTGATTCTAGTTTGAAAATTGTGCACTCTAATTCCAAAATACTAAAAAATTTTTTCAAGTGCCATAATTGTTTTGATTCAAATGTAGTTCAAAAGTTTAAGAATTCATCTCCTTCTGCTTAGAATACTCCCAACATGAAGAATTAGAGTTCATCTCTTTCAAAGAATTGCCAATTCATGTTAAAATCTAATGCTGACATCATTTGCCTTTTCAATTGAACCCTCTGCATGAGCCACCACTTTTACTCCCAATTCAGATCTTTCAGACCCATCAACCCAGTATTTTTACAAATTTTGCTTTGTGTCTGCATACATGTAGCACAAAAGCAATATCTGCAAACAAAGTATTTACTCAACCTGTAGCAAATATGAAAGCACACGTGAAACTAGCCCCAGACATGAAAGCTCAATAACATGCAGAAAATACACCACCCATTTTTGGTAGCTGTCTTTTGGAGACAACGTCCAACATCAAAATCCTCATGGAACCTCTGCACATTCCAAGAAAACCCTAGTCTTTTATAACTTTCATTTCTGGTATTTCAAAACAGGTATGAACCAGGACAGCTGCACACTGAGGAGTCAAGGAGGCTTTCAGTCCCCAGCTTCTACTAATGAGAAAACGCTGCATCACAGAACACAGCAGCACAAGTGCACTACTCATAGACCCCTTTTCACTCTACTAGCATTTGCCCTGCTACAATATTTTGTTTGCTCTGCAATGCCAGAGATTTAGCATCATCACTGTTTTCACAAGACCCAACAGGTAAACAGCTAACATAGTCAGTAAGTCTTAGTCACCTGGTTAAACTTGGAAAACAAGGGTGTTTTGCCTCGCAGCTCTCTGTTTTCTAATACAGCATTGGATAAGATGCAGTCTGTGGGCCTGATCCACTTCACAGGTGTTCAATATAAAATCACACACACCACATTACATTCCTACTTGGTATCACAGAAACAGCCTACGTTTTGATCACAGGACAGGTTTTTCCTCCTATACCAGGAAAGGTCAAAAGAATGAAGTACTCCAATATGCAAAAGCTACATGGTCAAACTCAATCAAAAAGATCTTTCATACTTTCTTTAATAAATTGCATAAAAGAAGAAGAAAATGGACATGGGAAGCGTGTGTTAAAAATTCACCTCTATTTTCCAACTCTTTTTAAAGGTCTAATGTGCTGCATAAATCCTAGGGAACTTCTCCATTCTCCAAATAATCTTCCAAAGTTGACAATTCCAGTTTTTGTAAGGAGGGAAAAAAAGGAAAAGGTTATACATCCACCAAATAAATATTTAAAAAATTTTGTTTCTACTTCCTTTGATTTGCCTCTAGTACATGATGGAGAACAGCTAATTCACATAAACTAGTAGAGGCAGACACTAATATAGAAATTTTCATAATTCATACAACCTTGCAGCTCTTTCTGACACCTGTATTCTACAAATACAAATAGGGAAATAATACCTATATTTTGATATTTGAGAAATGCTTGACTTAAAAAAATGTCAAGCTTTCCTGCATCTCCATGCAAACCATTCACAGATCGGTGCCAACTCTAGCCTTTGTTTTCATTCCAGATAGTATTTGAATTAGTTTAACATTTTAACTCTTCAAACTGTTTTTTCCACAACAAAAATTTTGATCATCCATACAAAAAATAAACTCAATTCCTAATTTCTATAGCTCTCCAGGATTTATTGCCTGCATTCATACTTACTATTACTGTATGTAATACTCTACTGGACTGTAAAAGGGCCACCATGACTGAGTCTGATCCTTGAGACTTTGTGTTTCACCATAAGAGAACCTACACGTGCTCACCGCAACAAATTCCATGCTTCTGAATAAAATCAGTCAGCATCTTTACATAGAACTATTTACTCTGAAAACTGGTTCCCAGATGGTTGCTAAAGAGGGCTGCAGAAACTAAGCAAGACAAACAGATGTTCCAGGAAGGCTGGTATGCATCGAAGATGTTTTCACTGCCCTCTGGTGCAATTTTGGGGAAGGAAAAAACCCACTGACGTGAGCTGGCAATATTTGGGTTATCATGTATCAAAGACATTGGAAAATCTTTTAAGTTAAACACTGACTGCATCTCAAACTCAAACTTGCATATCAGCTAGCACACTTTGATGCAAAGTATGATGGTAGTTCCACAGACTATGCATACCCGGCCCTACTTACAAAACTGGAATTCCATGTCTGTAGTCCCACTGAAGTCAACACAAGTATTTACACGGAAAAGAACCTAATCCTCCGCGCCAAATAACGAACCTGAGCTGTAAGAGAGAGTTATTTATTAGACATTTGCATTAAGCCCTGTTTTAAAAAAGTAAACAGAAATCTCCCTATTCCTACTGCCTAAAGGTCCTGTCCGAAATATATTTTTTTTATATTAGGAAGCAAATGTTATATCATTTATCCCCTTTTTTCTCATTTTTGCACGTTTATGATATGAAAATATCGTTTGCTTTACAAAGTGATATTTTACTTCAAAAACAAATTCTACGTCTAACTCGCCTGACTTTTTAAACTACGTTAGGGTCCTCATATAAATAGATGTAAAGTCTTCCTGCTTTCTTCTACCTTGTCTCTCATTAAGTAGGTATTCTTTTGAGACATTTTTTTCTAGAAAAAACAACAGATACAAAACTGATAATTTTCAAAATTAAAATAAAATACTTCTAGTAGGATAAAGGAATGAACAGTTCACAAAAAAAGGAACACGTGTATTCACTGGAATCCAAGTAAGAGATTTAAATACATTTCAAAAGTTTCAAGACTGGATCATAAAAGGGGATGGTTAATAACATTTCGTATGAATGATTCTTTATGATTCTTCAGTTCCTTGTTTTATGTTCTTTTGATCAGTTCTTTTGTGTTACGAAAGGAAAAATGTTTTAACATATTCCCATAACATTTGGTTACATGAACACTTATCAATCCTCAGTTACAGCGAAGCATTGAATAAACATTTATAAACAGCAGATGGGGTAACTCAGTAAAATATATACAATATTCTAATAACTGGAAACTAATTTTATTAGCTATTAAAATACAAAATAACCCAAAAAGATAAAAAGAACTAAAGAAAGAAATGTTCTGTATGATTGTTGTGTGACCTGGATAGAGTTATCATCAAGTATGTATAGTCCCTGTATACTGCAAAGTGCCCACCTGCAAATAAGAGACGTCATTGCAGCTGTCATAAAATATTACATGTGGTAGTCTCACATTCACAAAAATCCAAAGCCATCTTTTAAACAAAGAGCAGACATTCCAGGAGTCAACAAAATTGCTCTCCAAGGATACCACTGGAGCAGTCTGCCGTTCCAACAGTTTAACATAAAGCACTTGTTAATCGAAAATCCTGTGAAGACTTGTTTTGGAATGGAAATGTAACTGCATGTCACTTACACTCTTCCGTCAAATACAGCCCTTCTAAATTATTCAATCATCCCAACCGTAAATACTTCAAATACTTGTTATCATCTGCTTTATTTTCCTCTTCATTCAAGCAAGAACTCTCCAGACCTGCACTTCTCATTATCCTGCTTTAAGCACAAACAACTTTTCCAAAAGGTTAACATTCACATGCCAGATACACAGAAAACCTACATCGTGGTTTAGCCACAGCCGGCAACTTAGTACCACGCAGACTCGCACTCAGCACCCCTCCCTTGCACACTGGGATAGGAAGGAAAGTGGGAATAAAGTCAAACTCGCGGACTGACGTGGAGGCAGTTTAATAGGACGGCAAAGGAAGAGAGAATGATAATAGTTATGATAATAAAAGAATATACAAAACAATGCACAATGCAATTGCTCACCACCCAATTTAGCAATGCCCAGCCCAGCCCAGAGCAGCAATCACAAATTCTCCAGCCAGTTTCCCACAGTTTATATACTGAGCAAGAAGTTACATAGTATAGAGTATCCTTTTGACCAGCTTGGGTCAGCTGTCCTGGCTATGCTCCCTCATAGCTTCATGTCCAACTCCCTGCAGGCAAAGCATGGGAAGACGAAAAGTCTTTGACTTAGTATAAGCACTAGTGAAATTAGCAACAACTAAAAACATTATTCTCATACAAAATCCAAAGCAAAGCACTATACCAGCTACTATGAAGACAATTAACTCTGTCCTAGCAAAAAACAGGGCTGTAAGCCAAAATCAGGTCAACCTGTTCTTCCACAGTGATACCAACGGTGCTGAACCCAGTGGTAGGATTGCTGTTAGTTCCCTTTCCAAATTTATACACATTCTATATACCCAAACAATAACAGAAATCGTACGCTATTTATGTTTCTTTATAATTTGTTGCGATTTACATCATATAAGAAGGCAGACACCTCTTTCTTTTGACTGTGCAAGCATTTTAAGGTCCCAAAAATAAATCAATCTCGGTCTCTTCACCTCCAAAGACCCCAAATTCTACTGGAAGAAAATAAAGGAAGTAGTATTTAGGATCAGATGCTCATATACCATTGCATGAAAAGAATTTCCTAACATTTCCAACTACATACTCTTGTTAAATAACATTATATTGCAAGTATAGTCTTGTGACTGAGATACACGTGCAGAATATGTGTTCTAAAGAGGTAGGTGACAGAATTATACAGCTTCAAAGTTACCCGTGCCTCAAACATACCCGGGCAGAAAAAAACCACACATTTCTACTCCCTCTCCAGGGACAATAAAGGACATGTGCTTCCACAAAACCTTCTGGCTCTAAAGAAACTAAGGGTCTCGAGGGAGATGAGCCTGAGGTTCCCATGTTTCAAGCACGGGAGCTCAACAACCACAGTGTAAGTGGCCCAGAGACGAAGAACATTTTGCATCACCTTTCCGAACACAGAACTGGTACCAGTAGCTCCTAAAAAATGCTTTCTACAGGCTCCATCTGTCAGGTCAGGCTAACCTGATACAGGGTCTCTAAAGGAGCTGGCAAAGAGTAAAAACAGGATGTATGAAGATCTCCAAACTTTGTTGGAAAGGACAGTAGTAACTAACCATGTTCTGTATCATGTGTTATTTAATACTACTAAAGTCATATCTCTCTAATTTTTACGTACCTTGAAGTCAACAAATATATGCCTATGATTTTTCTCACAAAATATTTCTGGAAACAAACTCAGAGAACTAAGTATGCACCTGTAGAAGAAACATTTTCAAACTTCTAATATTCAGTCACATTACTAATCAATTGAAACAAATATCACGCTACCAAAAAGGCATGGCATGACACAAAGCAGAGAAGTCTTGGCCTTAGCGTGTTGTGAAGAATTGATAAATACACATCTCGTGAGTATATTCATTTCTTCTGGGAACAAGCAAATACTCCATGTGTTTTTATTGAAGACAAGCATTTCCTAAGGGAATTACCCTGTTAGCTTCCTGTTGTACATTTTCATATGATGCTTTCAGTTTCTTATGTTAAGTATTCCTTCCCTTCCAGCTTCTGATTGATTCTCTCACATTCTTACACAGAATTTCATTATCTAAAACTTAGGGGTTTGATTTTCATTTCTTTTAACTTTTGTGAAGCTTGCAATCTTTTCTCTCTTATGAGATAATCTTCATTCTTTGCAATGTCAGTAGCCACATGACCAATCCTGGACAAAACTTCCATGACTTGTTCTAAGTTTAATACAAGGTAAATACATCTTCCTGATTTTTACAGCAGAAACACTGTCAGGACCTAAGAACATATTATACACATATATCACAAAAGTATTTTCCTACTGATTACATAGGAAGGTAGCACAAAATGAAATTGAAAGCAATGCTAATTGCTACCAATTTCTCATCGAAGTATCAATAACTACGAGCAGTTCAAAAGTAATGCCTCAAACCCACATTTTTCTGTCTCTGTTGCACAAACAAAATCTGCTTTGTTCAATTCACTTCACTTTTTCTTCTTTAGACAAGATGAAACATGACTGGGTTAACAAGATTCAGTAGTTACCATGGCATTCAACCCTCAGCCTAAATGTTATAGTTCCTTAGGACAACTAGAAAATTCCACAACTTTTACTTATTTTTATAACACTGTGACTTTCAGCCTGCTATCACAGACAAATTTTAATTGGAACAATTACAGTCAACTTAAATTCTCCATCTAAATCGGCAGAAAATGTCTCTCTTACACTCCAAACAAATGAGCATTACCTGTTAAACCTCAGCAAAAAAACTCTCAAAACTATTTTAAAACATGGAATATGGTTATGCCATTGTTTTGGAAATATGCCCAAATCACAACACAGCCTTGGCGAGATCCAAGGCTGTAACTGTTTCAGGGACATAATTACAACATGATTAATATCCCTGTAGTACTGCAGAGAGAAACTGTTCTCCATTCCAAAGAAGAATTAACGGTAATTAAGCTCCAGACATAAGATAAAGCCTTGCAAATCCATCTGCAAACTCTTCCAACAACCACTTCTATACCTGTTGCTTCAAGGGAGGAAAAGTGTCACAAGATGCTGGCACTCCACTAAGACTTCTCAGACATTTTCTAACAACATGTGGAAGAGAACATAAATAAATACACACTCTCTTACTAATGTCTTTTATTAAGTGTCATCAATTACCTTGAAAAAAACTGCCTACCACCAACTCTGACATGACTGCTTTGGCTAGTCTCCCCTCCCCCTCCAGTCAGATTTTATTTTGGTTGCACTAAACCCAGATACACTCCCAGTGCATCCTGCCAGGGAAGAAGCTGTCAAAGGCACTACTGCATCTCTTGGTCTCAAACTTTTCCACATGAAGTATCACCCTTGTTGAGAATCTGCCCTCTGAAAAAAGAAGCCATTTTCTCTTGTAAAACACCCTTGGCTTGCAAACAAAAAGTCTTCCAGAAAAGCACACTTTTTGGGACAGAAACCAAACGCTGAAAGCTTCAGACTACAGGAGACACTCTGCTTCCTCCCTCCCTCTCTCAGCTTACAACCATGTGAAAAAAACAGAACTGACAATCCAACCGCGCTTTTACAGCATTAGGAGAAAAAGCACTACAGAAAAGCACTGAACATAACCCAAACAGACATCTCTTCTTATTCTTTTCCTCATTCCCCAAATTAATGCAAGTCTTTCATATTAGAAATAGCGTCGCCCTATAGCAAGAGGAAAGCATCAGACGGAATTGAGATCAAGGGTACCTCTTGTTCTTAAACTATTGACACAGCAGTATTCCTCAGGCTACCACTAAACAAACACTGAAAAATACGTAAGTACGTACAAGCATATTGTGCTTTCTTAAGAATCATCACATAGAGCTATATATCATACTGATATTTGCATATATCAGTATATATGACATATCATCAATCTCTCAAGAACATCTACATGCAACCATTTTCCCGTTAATATACACGTCCAGAGAAGGACAACAAAACTGGTGAAGGGGCTGGAGAACAAGTCTTATGAGGAGGAGCTGAGGGAACTGGGGTTGTTTAGCCTGGAGAACAGGAGGCTGAGGGGAGACCTTTTCACTCTCCATAACTGCCTGAAAGGAGGTTGTAGCGAGGTGAGTGTTGGTCTCTTCTCCCCAATCAAAAGTGACAGGATGAGAAGAAATGGCCTCAAGTTGTGCCAAGGGAGGTTTAGATTGGATATTAGAAACTTCTACTGAAAGGGTTGTCAAACATTGGAACAGGCTGCCCAGGAAAGTGGTAGAGTTACCATCCCTGTAGGTATTTAAAAGACAGGTAGATGTGGCATTCAGGGACATGGTTCAGTGTTGAAATGGTAGTGTTAGGTTTACACCTGCACTTCATGGAAAGCTTTAAGGTCTTTCCCAAACTACATGAGTCTGAGATTCTATGACCACTGCTGGTCTGAATTGAGGTGAATTATACTAAATGAATAAGTCATTATATCTAAATATTTATTTGCTAAATGTAACTGACACCAATATTAACATAGAATTTAATCAAACACAGAAAAATGCCTTACAATAGCTGCCACAAAGACTTGAGTACGTAAAATGAACTTGCATAAAGTCAGAGGAAAAAGTAACTGAAGTCAGAATTCACACATACAATTGTCTGTGGCTCTCCTCAGACATGGTTCCTGTCACATGTAAATGTAAATTACACAAATACATAGTACTCAAAAACTAACAGTGCTGATTCAAAACACTCAGCAATTAGCTGCGGTTATTCATTTTCCTACAAAAACACCAATAAAGTACAAAAAAATCCCATCAAAAATGATAACCACCAACTACTCCTTCAATCTAATGATAGAGCAAAATACCCAATGTGAGCTGGGCAGTCCTGAGACAACTTCACACTCAAAACACATGAACCTCATGGTAAGCAGTTTTGACAAACGTTTCTGTTGACAGTCACTCATAAGAAAGCAAAAACAATTGAACAAGTAATCGTGGTAAATCAATGTTCCTATAATAAAACACAATCTAAAGTCAGGATTGAGAGACAGTGGTAAGCTATCAGGGCAAAGCCAGTATTTTGATGCATTTGAGCTATTAGAGAAAGTTCACAAGAGGTCAGATTACAGAACTGCAACACATGTAACTGTTAAAGAACAACTTGTTTTCTTCAAGGTCAAAAATACAGACACTTGTGTTTTAAAGAAGTTACTTCAGCAGCAAAACATGACAACAAAAGAGACAGTCTCACAGTACATCGGAAAATAAAACAAAAGGATTATGCATTGGAGCTTTCTGTTTGTCCTGTCCAAGTTCTGCCCCAATGCGTACCAACCACAGCCTGACGTAAAAGCAAGAAAATAGAATTACAGAGCTCTCATAACAGCAACACCTGCCTTCCTTGGGGCTCACAGGATCATACTGTGATCACCAATCGATCAACAGGAAATCAGGAAAGCACAGCTGCTTCCTGAGTCTCTTCACAGGACAGAAAAGAACTGAGCCAATGAGCAGCAGTGAGGAGAGGCTCTAGACCCCAAAGGCCTCTGGCATCCACGCTGACACAAAACCTTCCCAGTTATAAATTAACTGTTTAGACTGAAAACCCACAAGTCTCATATTTCTGCTGCTCTGCTTATTCTCAACCAAATCGACTCTAGCCTGTTTTGTAACTATTGTCTTAAGTTCAGACGAACTTAAATCACACCAGTCTGCAAGTTACCTTTCTGTCTGAAAATTCCATTTCGGTCTTTTAACACTGGCTTCCCAGTAACTCTATTGAGACAAGTTGTAACTTTATTAAAAGTACATATAAATTTAAAAATTAATACCACAATCTCGCTGCAAATTAAAACACCCAACCAGCAAACAAAGCAACTACTCAGAAAGCCAGGCAGAAGTAAAATCAGCTGCTCCCACATATTATTTTCCATTTGGCATTCTTGAGAAGTTTACAGAACTAAAGCAAGAGTTTTGCTAAAAAAAGATGTCCACTGCCCTTTGGAAAGAGATAAGAAAATTAAATTATATGCAGTGCTCAGAATCCATAAATGTGACAGGCATATAAGCAATTACGTAAGAACTGGATAAAAAAAAAAGAGCATCTCATTGGCACATGATGACAGGCATATAGCTAAATTAACAATCCAGTTGTTTGTTCCAAAATTATTTCTATGTATAATAGACTGCATTTTAGAGATTTCAGTGCACAAAGCTCTACTGTGGTGTAGTCATCTTTGATGGAGGACAACAGAAAATAGGTAAACAGCACAATGGACTTACAAAGAAACAGACATTTTCTACTACGTTGCCGATAATCCCCTCTTCTTTTTATAAGCTACTTCTGCCACCAAAAGCCTTACCCTGTTCCGGGGAGCATACATGCTGCCTCCAGAAATACACACAATGCTACCAACGTAAGAGCCATTATGCAACTTCCTGCAATTTCTCCGTTCAATTTCTCAGAGAACAATACTGTTCTCCCACACTGCTATGCTATGTACATGAGTGTTCAGCATGTAGTTACTTTCTTCTGTAAGACATCATTTTTTCCACAAATATAAATAAATGAAGGAATCTGCCACAACCTGGCACTAATCTATAGTTTGAACATGATTACATTTAGGAATCAACACAGCACTAACTACTGAGACAAAAGACAAGATCATATCATAAACTGAAATGTATGCATAGAAATCTTCATTTATATGAACCTCGTAAAAACTACTCAACTAAAATGACTCAAGTGATGTCAAAGGCTGCCAGCCTTCGACTGATGACGCAGTAAAACAGATGTGGAATATTTAGTGTGTTTCCATTACAGTTTACTTGATCAATGTGGTGAAACTTACTTCAATGCAACCAAACAATTTTGCTAATTCAGTACAAGTAAGCAAGACAACTGCCAACACATTTAACTGAAAAGTAAATATATAATTGACTTCAGAATGAATTACAGCAGACTGAATATATAATGCTTTTCACTACCCACAGAATGTGACATCTCTAACAGACCACGGAACCAGTAGAAAAGTTTTCCCAAATTTTAATCCAGACTTACAACGAAATTACGGTCAAAACACATGCTACTCATATTAATTCTCACTTGCAAAGGAAAACCCAAACCATTACTCGCACGAGGAAGAATTAAAACTTAGGCATATAGGACAAACTACTACTATTTAGCTAAAATGGTAAGTCTGCTTTTTAAGCAAAATTCTCCACAATTTCCCAAAACATGCAAAATTATAAGGAAGAACAATCTGGAGATACCTCGTTTAGAAATCAACGTAATTCCTTAAAACCCTGAAAAGAAGGCACTCGACAGAAATATAACTTCCTTTTTTTCTTCCTCAGAAGACAACTGCTGCCAATAGATCTGATATTTTCAAATATCTGTTGTTTAAGAAAATAAGTAAGATCATAACATAGAAACAAAGCAATCAACAATAGAGTCGTTGTAGGAAAGATCAGGATGAACAGCTACAAGAGACTTCTGATGCAGTGTTTTGTGCAACACTTCAATAAAATACTAGCAGACATGAGGCGTAACCTTGGGTTTACTTGTCAGGATATAACGTGATTTCAAGTTTACACTGTTTTGTTCCAGTGTCATACACACTGAAGTCCTTTGAGCATCTTGGAAAACTTTTACTCTCCCAAAGACTAAAGATACCTAGCAGGACTTCAATCCCCAAGCCTGGTTGTTCCTCCCTCTGTGGCTTCAATTATTAACTGTCGCTTCAGAAGTGTCGACAGCAGAGCAAAACACCGTTTTCTCCTGAGAAGAGAAATAGGGACAGCTAGGGAGAGTTATCGTTTAGAAGGGCATTCTGGTGAGACCCCAAAGAAAGAAAAAAACACCTGTGCAAAATAAGCATGTTTTTTTGAGATTTACCACTTCCTAGTACATACCTGCACAAAGTTGGCAGCTATTAACAGATACTTTCAAAGATTCTTGTTGTGTGGAATATACCATGGGTTTTTTTCCAAAATGACAAGTATCTTGTTTCACCACAACCTGTATACACACTAACACTTGGATGATACTGAAATGGGTTGAAAAGTATTTAGAGACAAAGCCAAGCAAGACCAAACATTTCGTTCAGTATCAATAATCAAAGTGCTTTTCAAGACAGGAACTATTATTCTGATTAGCTGTTGGAAAGATTCACGTTGGATAAAATAACTTGACAAAGCACCGTATTTTAAGATTTTACTATGAGTTGAAAACATACTAACAAGCAAACGTGACAGAAGTAGAGATGAAAACTGGCAGGAAAGAAGCAGTGACTTCAATACGACGTGAACCAGAGCAACTGAAATCTGCTGAGTCTACCATACCCTCAGGAATATGGCCTCAGACCATATGAACTTAGGGCTTAGAATATTCTTAAGGAAAGTTTGGGATTTATGCACAGTTGGGTCCCTAAGACAGAAGAAGTCGTGTGAGGTACAGATGAGATCACAGGAGATATCGTGCCAAAATGTACAGTTCAACAATGAATAAATTCATAAGCAACAGTGAATCACGCAGATCACTACTAAACAATCCTAAGGCACCAGAATTTCCCATCACCTATCCACTAGGGGCGGGGGGGGAGAACCAACAAAAATTGTGATCACACAAGATTAGAATCACTTAACATCAGTTACGTCACTGCTTAATAACTTCCTCTCACACATTTTAAGTGAGTAGTCTAAAATTTGTGTTTTAAAGTTCGCAAGATACAAAGTAAAACACTTTACAGGAGAAGAAACAACTGAATACCCAGTCAAAACTGAAAACAAATTGACAAGAAACCCCTGAGAGACTTGAGAATTTGTTCTTTTGGACTAGTTTTATACTGTGTAAAAGGACAGACAGGTTTTTTTCTGCATCAGGTGGTTCAAAACAGCACAAGTAAGGCTGTTTTTACATGATTACATCACTGTTACTACAAAACAACATGGAAACCATCCTACAAATCCACTGCCACAAAATACGCAACACAGGAAGTTTTGGAAAAGGAACATCAAACCACTAAACCTTAAAATAAACAGAGCTTTGTCAGCTAAGTATCTTTCATACCCAAGTCAGGTTGTTAGGGATTTTATTGCTTTCACAGTATCACAGTATCACAGTATCACAAGGTTGGAAAGGACCTCTGAGATCATCAAGTCCAACCTATAACCTAACACTAACACCAACACTAACACCAACCATCATCTAAACCATGGCACTCAGTGCCTCATCCAGTCTCCCTTTAAACACCTCCAGGGTTGGTGACTCCACCACCTCCCTGGGCAGCCCATTCCAATGGACAATCACCCTTTCAGTGAAGAATTTTTTCCTCATATCAAGTCTAAGCTTTCCCTGACGAAGCTTAAGTCCATGCCCTCTGGTTCTGCCACTGGTCACCTGAGAGAAGAGACCAATCCCTGCCCGACTACAACCTCCTTTTAGGTAGTTGTAGAGAGCAATGAGGTCTCCCCTGAGCCTCCGCTTTTAACATAGATGAAAAATACAATCGATACTCTAACAAACTGGTCTGCCACGTACTTAAGATTTGGAAAAATGAAATCAAACGAACAAACAAAAGCCCTGAGTAACCACAGTTCATTTGCTCTCAACAGTTTTGGAACAATTGCTCTGCCTAGATTCGAGCTCACTTCTACCTCATCTTCACTGTAAAAAATTCTACAGATACACTGGGAAACAAACCATATACAATATTTATGTAAGATGTTTCTCTATATAGTTCTTTCATAATGTGAAAACAAAAAGAGTAAAAAATACATAGTAACTGATGATGAATTTCCCCTGAGATTTACAGGCATGTATTTCTTTATAAATTCTTGCATTTTTAAACAAAAACAACTATTTGCATGTGTTGAGTAATCATTAGAGAAAATACAACAACCCCTGCATTTCAAACAGCAGTCACACTTCAATCATAAAGGAAAGCGCACGCTTACAAACCAGTTTACTGAAAGACACAGGATATTGAAAAGGAATAAAATACTTACATTATCTTCCTCCTCTGCATCATCATGATCATTATCATCATCACTATCTTTGAACCCAGGCGGAAGTGGTGGCCCAATGAATTCATCGTCTTCAGCAGCAGCAGCAGCTTCCTCAGCTAGACCTTGAGCGGAGGTCCGGGATACCATGGAAGGACCAGTTGTCTCTTCATCAGAGCTATCTTCACTTTCACTACTGGCTGTCCCTCTGCACGGAAAAATTTTAAGAATTACTATTTCAGAAATATTGGCATTGCCATAGCAATTTTCAGATAAAAGACATTGAGTAAGGTTGTAAATTTATAAACACTGAAATCAGCAGCAAAAATGTAAACTTATTTGTATTAACAGAGTGTAGGCACACTGTCATCTTGAAGACATAAAGAAAGCTATGAAAAAGGAATACCACAGTGGCAGACACTTCAAAAAACTGGACAAAACAAAACAAAGAAAAATTAAGATAGATGGCAAAAACAACAGTACTACATCACTAGCACGGATTTCAACATTGACTAGAAGTCAACAGAATACATTGTTAGAGAGCATTTTCAAGACTGCTTCAAGTTGCAGCTTGTGCACATGTTCTGTGCCTCTGCTGGCTGTGGAGAACTCAAAACAGTGATCATCCAGGCCAACAACCAGAGTGAGAGCGCAAAGCATGGCACATGCTTCATAACGCCAATAAAGGATAACAGGGAATTAGGCACTTTCATCCAAATGCTTGACACTGTTACAAATCTAGATCCTGAAAGTTAAATTAAATTATCATTTTGCCGTTGCCCAAATCAGTTGTGTGGACACATTATTTCTGACACACAAAAACTTCTGGAAATAAGTAGATCCACGGTCATTCAGTTTACTCAGAATAAATGGGCTCCCTCTGCTGATAGTGACCGAGAAGGCCACAGTCTTTACTACAACCTTGCCTTTGCCTTTTGACTAGATACAGCATATCATTACAGAGACACCTTGCAGTGGAAATCAGATGCTCCTTTCAGATTCAGCAACAAATTCAAGTTGCAAGACTTGGTTTGGGACCTTAAATTTTAAGGACGTGTTTTCTAAGTTTTTAAGTAAGCAGACTACAAAAGACAGTTTGACAGAGACAATAAAAAAGAAGACTACAGAGGTATTCTTTGGGGGTTTCTTTAGTTTACGTTATCACTTAATACTACACAAGTTTGAGAGAAGAAAACAGGATTGATAAAATAGGTTCTCAATCACGTAATTGCGTCAGAGAACTCAGACTGGCTCTGCCCCCCAAACCAGCTGAACACCAAGCAGGTTACACAGCAAAAATATCTGTGTTGGACAAGCACCTGAAATTCAGTTTTAGGAAGCAATTAAAACAAATTAAACCAACATGAATTCAGTCCTAAGATGTTACAGTGATGAGAAGAGTTTGCATGCCTGAAAGCTTGTCTAATTTTTCCAATTATTTTCACTAGCCTATGTATGTAAACTTCGTTTTGCATAGTGACGAGAGACATTCAAAGACCCAGATTAAGATCTTTGGGATACCATTATCTAATAATTCTAAATCAAATCAAATAAAAAGAGCTTCTCTTACTCTACATCTATGGGGCAACCAATATCCTTTCGAGGAGGGGGACAGGGACACCAGGCTTAATGGAACAAAGATTGGGAACGACACCCCAGTGTCTGAGGGGCGGTGTACTAGTGAGGCACCCTGATCTGCCATATCAGTGAAAGAGGGGGACAGCACTCCAAGTGACAGCCAAAATGCAAAGGTTATTGGTGAGTTAGAAACTACAGCTAGAAGTCACTCAGGATTTAAGACTATTCCACTCGGGAACAGAGCAGAAACAATAGCCCGACTGAAGTGCATTTACAGTAATGCACGCAGCAAGGGGAACAAACAGGAGGAACTAAAGTCATCGTAAGGCAGGAAAACTTCAATATAATTGCCATCACGGAAACGTGGTGGGATGATTCACACAATGGGAGAGCTGCCAGGGCTGGCTATAAACTTTACAGGCGGGACAGGTTAGGAAGGAGAGGCGGTGTGGTAGCCCTCTATGTTAGAGAATGTTGTGATTGGGTGAAGCTTAAGAACGGTGATGAAAGGATTGAGTGCCTATGGGTAAAAATCAGTGGAATGCCCAATAAGGCAGATATCGTGGTGGGAGTCTGCTATCGGCCACCCAGCCAGACAAAGAAACTGATGAGATCTTCTACACGCAACGGTCAAAGGTCTCATGATTGCTTGACCTTGTTCTTGTGAGACACTTCAACCTTCCAGACGTCTGCTGGGAGTACAATACAGCAGAAAGGAAGCAGTCTACGAGGTTCATTGAGTGTATGGCAAACAACTTCCTGACACAACTGGTGAGTGAACCAACTAGGGAACGTACCCCACTGGACCTGCTGGC
This sequence comes from Tapera naevia, assembly GCA_033556795.1. NCBI lineage: Eukaryota > Metazoa > Chordata > Aves > Cuculiformes > Neomorphidae > Tapera > Tapera naevia. The sequence goes on along the minus strand of JAUMJJ010000209.1, from coordinate 927,459 downwards.
TGTGAACAGAGAAAGCCTTGTGGAAGATGTGACTCTTGGAGGATGTCTGAGAGGGCACGGTGATCACAAAATGGTAGAATTCTTAGTTATAGAAGCAAGGAGGGGGGTCAGCAGAACTGCCACCCTGAACTTCCTGAGGGTAGACTTTGAACTGCTCAGAAGGCTGCTTGTTAAAGTCCCTTGGGAGGCAGTTCTGAATGACAAAAGAGTCCAAGAGGGATGGATGCTCCTCAAGAAGGAAATCCTGGCAGCACAAGGACAGTCCATCCTCAGGTGCCGTAAAATGAGCCAGTGGGGAAGAAAACTAGCTTGGCTGAATCTCTGAAACAAGAGGAAAGATTGCGAACTTTGGAAGAAAGGGTAGGCATCCCGGGAGGGCTACAGGGATGAAATGAGATCATGTAGAGTGAAAACTAGAAGAGTTAAAACTCAACTAGAACTTCAATTAGCTAGCTTGGTGAAAAATCACAGAAAAAGCTTCTACAAATCTATTAACAACAAAAGGAGGGCCAAGGATAATCTCCCTCCTTTACTGGATGCAGGGGAAAGAGTAGTGACCAAGGTTGAGGATAAGGCTGAGGTACTTAATGCTTTCTTTGCCTTGGCCTTCAACGGTAAGGTGAGATATTCTCTGGGTACTCAGTCTCCTCAGCCAGAAGACAGGAAGGAAGAGCAGAACAAAGCTCCAATGATCCAAGAATTGGTTAGAGACTGCTCAACTAAGTAGACATTCACTGTGGGGCTGGATGGGATCCAAGGGTATTAACGGAGCTGGCAGAGATCCTCACCAAACCTTTTGCCATCATCTACCAGCAGTCCTGGCTGACTCGGGAAGTTCCACTTGACTGGAGGCTGACTAATGTAATGCCAAGAAGGGTCGGAGGAATGATCCGGGGAACTACAGGCCTGCCAGTCTGATCTCAGTGCCAGGGAAGGTCATGGAGAAGCTCATCTTGAGTGCTTTTACACAGCACACGCAGGACTACCAGGTGATCAGTCCCAGTCAACACAGGTTTATGAAAGGCAGGTCCTGCCCGATCTCCTGGTGGCCATTGGCCTGGACGGGCACACCTTCCGTTGGGTAAAAAAATGGCTGGATGGCCGGGCCCACATGGTGGTGGTAAATGTAGTTAAATCCAGTTGGAAGCCAGTGATGAGTGGTGTTCCCCAGGGTTCAGTGCTGGGCCCAGTCCTCTTCAGTATCTTCATCAACGACCTGGATGAGAGGATTCAGTGCACCCTTAGCAAGTCTGCAGATGACACCAAGCCGAGTGGACGTGTTGATATGCTTGAAGGAAGGGAGGCTCTACAAAGGGATCTGAAGAGGCTCAATCAATGGGCTGAGACCATCGGGATGGGGTTCAACAAGACCGTGTGCCCAGTCCTACACTTGGGACACAACAACCCCAGGCAGCGTTACATGCTTGAGGAAGAACGGCTGGAAAGCTGCCTGGCAGAGAAGGACCTGGGGCTGTTGGTTGACAACCGGCTGAATATGAGCCAGCAGTGAGCCCAGGTGGCCAAGAAGGCCGATGGCATCTTGGCCTCTATCAGAAACAGCGTGGCCAGCAGGAGTAGGGAAGTGATTGTGTCCCTGTATTCAGCACTGGTGAGGCTTCGAATCCTGCATTCAGTTTTGGGCCCCTCACAACAGGAAAACAGAGGGAGGTGCTGGAGCCTGACCAGAGAAGGGCAACAAAGCTGGTGGAGGGACTGCAGAACAAGTCTTATGTGGAGCAGCTGAGGGAACTGGGTTGTTTAGCCTAGAGAAGAAGAGGCTAAGGGCAAACCTCATCGCTGTCTACAACTACCTGAAAGGAGGTTGTAGCGAGGTGGGTGCTGGTCTCTTCTCCCTAGGGACATGTGACAGGAGGAGAGGAAATGGCCACAAGTTGCACCAAGGCAGGTTCAGTTTAGACATTAGGAAAAATTGCCTTCACTTGAAGGGTTATCAGGCACAGGAACAGCAGCCCATGGAGGCAGATGAGTCACCATCCCTGGAGGAGTTTAAAAGGCAGGTATTTGAGTTTCTCAGGGATACAGTTTAAGTAGTGGACCGATATGATTTGACTCGATCTTAAAGGTCGTCTCCAACTAGATGATTCTACAATTCTTTTAGCAAAAGGAAGCTTTTCTAGCATGTGAGAAATGGTTTGGGACCTTCAAAGTTCTTCAAGTTAGGTATCCCCAAACCTAACAGCTTTTCAATGATTTGTATAAAAGAGCTGTGTTTTAAGAGTCGATATACTCCCTTATTCTTTTAGGAGACCTTATTCTTTTAGGAGACTTTAACCTTCCAGATATCTGCTGGAAACTTAATACTGCTGAGAGGAGGCAGTCCAGGAGGTTTTTAGAGTGTATTGAGGACTGCTTTTTGTCACAGCTGGTGAGTGAGCCCACCAGGGGTGAGGCTCTATTTGACTTGCTGTTTACAAACAAAGATGGGTTGGTGAGTGATGTTGTTGTCGGAGGATGTCTAGGGTCTAGTGATCATGAAATAATTGAGTTCTCTCTGAACAATGTAATAGGAAAAGCCAGGAACAGAACATCGATGCTGGACTTCCGGCGGGCAGATTTTGGATTATTTAAGGAACTGGTCAGGAAAGTACCCTGGGAAATAGCTCTTAGTGGCAAGGGGGTCCAGGAAGCTTGGATATACTTCAAGAATGAAGTTTTGCAGGCGCAGGAGCGGGCTGTCCCTGTGTGTTGTAAGAAGAGTCGTAGGGGCAGACGACCGCCCTGGATGAGTAGGGAACTTCTGAAGGAACTAAGTAAGAAAAAGAGGATGTATCGTCGTTGGAAGGAAGGGGAGGTATGTCAGGTCATGTTCAAAGATGTTGTTAAGTCGTGTAGGAGAAAATTCAGGGAAGCAAAAGCCCAGCTGGAGCTCAAATTGGCCACTTCTGTTAAGGACAATAAGAAGAGTTTTTATAAATATATCAATGGCAGAAAGAAGGGCGGCAGCGACCTCCACTCCTTGTTGGATGTGGAGGGAAATATAGTAACCAAAGATGCAGAGAAGGCTGAGGTACTTAATGCCTTCTTTGCTTCAGTTTTTAACAACAAGGATGTCAGCTCGCTTGACAGTTGGCCCTCTGAAGTGGTTGATGGGGGCAGGGTGAAATATGGCCCTCCTGCAATCCATGAGGAGGAGGTTAGAGACCTGCTGAGCCGCTTGGACCCTCATAAGTCTATGGGGCCGGATGGGATCCATCCTAGGGTGCTGAGAGAGCTGGCGGATGAGCTTGCTAAGCCACTCTCCATCATCTTTCAGCGGTCCTGGCTCTCTGGAGAGGTCCCGGAAGACTGGAAGTTGGCCAATGTGACGCCCATCCACAAGAAGGGCCGTAAGGATGATCCAGGTAATTACAGACCTGTCAGCCTGACCTCGGTCCCAGGTAAAATCATGGAGAAGATAATCCTGGGTGAAATCATGCACCACCTGCAGAACGGTCAAGAAATCAGGCCCAGTCAGCATGGATTTAGGAGGGGTAGGTCCTGCCTGACCAACCTGATCTCCTTTTACGATCATGTGACTCGCCTGGTGGATGAGAGGAAGGCTGTGGATGTGGTATACTTGGATTTCAGTAAGGCCTTTGACACGGTCCCCCACAGTAGACTCCTAGGGAAGCTGGCAGCTCGTGGCCTAGATGGGAGCACTTTGTGCTGGGTTAGGAATTGGCTGGATGGCCGAGCCCAAAGAGTGATGGTGAATGGTGTTTCATCCAGTTGGCGGCCGGTCACCAGTGGTGTCCCCCAGGGATCGGTATTGGGTCCCATCCTGTTTAATATCTTTATTGACGATTTGGATGAGGGGATTGAGTCCATCATCAGCAAATTTGCAGATGATACCAAGCTGGGAGGAAGAGTTGATCTGCTAGAGGGTAGGATGGCCCTACAGAGGGACCTGGACAGATTGGAGAGCTGGGCCGATTCTAATGGGATGATGTTTAATAAGTCCAAATGTCGGGTACTTCATTTTGGACACAACAATCCCATGCAGAGCTACAGACTGGGGACAGAGTGGCTAGAGAGTAGTCAGGTAGAAAAGGACCTGGGAGTGCTGGTTGACAGGAAGCTCAACATGAGCCAGCAGTGTGCCCAGGTGGCCAAGAAGGCTAATGGAATCCTGGCCTGCATCAGGAATAGTGTAGTAAGCAGGACCAGAGAAGTTATTGTCCCCCTGTACTCGGCACTGGTCAGGCCTCACCTTGAATATTGTGTCCAGTTCTGGGCCCCTCAGTATGGGAAAGATGTTAGGATACTGGAATGTGTTCAGAGGAGGGCAACGAAGATGGTGAAGGGGCTGGAGCACAAGCCCTACGAGGAGCGACTGAGGGAGTTGGGGCTGTTTAGCCTGGAGAAGAGGAGGCTCAGGGGAGACCTCATTGCTCTCTACAACTACCTAAAAGGAGGTTGTAGTCAGGCAGGGGTTGGTCTCTTCTCTCAGGTGACCAGTGGTAGAACCAGAGGGCATGGACTTAAGCTTCGTCAGGGAAAGCTTAGACTTGATGTGAGGAAAAAATTCTTCACTGAAAGGGTGATTGGCCATTGGAATGGGCTGCCCAGGGAGGTGGTGGAGTCACCTACCCTGGAGGTGTTTAAAGGGAGACTGGATGAGGCACTGAGTGCCATGGTCTAGATGATGGTTGGTGTTAGTGTTAGGTTATAGGTTGGACTTGATGATCTCAGAGGTCCTTTCCAACCTTATGATACTGTGATACTGTGATACTGTGATACATTCCAAGACCAGCAAAGTACCTATCTCTTCCCCAAAAGCCAAACTGTTGTATTAGTTTTGGCACAGAACCACATATATGCCGCTGCTGCCAATGAGAAGAATGTATACAACATAACGACTCAAGAATACTCTTCCAGTCCAGGACTCCCAGATTTTCAGATCTCTCTACAGACAGCCAAGAACAATACCTAGCTCCCTTCATAATTACCTAGCCTTATCATTCCCTCATTCGCTACGAAAGATAAATCCACCAAATCCAACACTTCAGTATTTTGATGAGCAGTGTAATCACTCCGCATGTGAAACGGCCAGAATTGCAGTGCTATCTCTCACCACACTCAAAGCTTGGCACGAACAGCCAAGGACTTCAGCTACAGCTACTGGAATTCTCTGTACTGACTGTAATAAAGCCAAACATAACAAGATCCCAGTACAGTCAGAGTGAAGCCCGTCCACCCTTCTGACAGTAACTGGGAATGGTGCAGACAGAAAGGACAGAGATGTGGTATTTCCCTCAGCTTTCAGCTTTACAGTCTTAGTCAACCAGAGGATGGAAAGAAATAACCACCAGTTTTCCAGTCCCTTTCCCAGAATTCAGAGAAGTGTATGGAATTGGGTTTTGTTTTCCCTCATTATCTCTTCAGCACATTAAATAAGCTGTAAGAGGGGAAAAAAAGCAAGCTGCATTAGAGCACGGATGGCACACAGGCAGGGGAAATGGCAAAAAAATTCTAAGTTGTGCAAGTATGTGGGCACTCGTTCACTCTCCTCACCTTGCCCACTCTACGTTCTCAGGCTTTTTCTTTTCATATGCTATGAGATGCTTTGATTACACAAAAGCATGATTATTATTATTGTACTTACACATAAATACATAACTTCCATAACTACTGTAAGTATTTCTTCACAGCAAACTAGCTCAAAATCAAAAAGAATCATTAGCCTTCCTGCGCATCTTTTTGGAGCGACCAACCCCTTGTTAGCAATTGAAAAGTTAGTATGAGGGCTACTATGATAACAGAAGGTACTTGGAATTCTTACAAAAAGTAATATTCAGGAAAACGTTGCCAGTTTCAGAGAATAAAACAAGCTGTATATATTAAAGCAGTTTATAGTAACTAAAATCCACATTATAAAAAGAACTAGTAACAGTCCTGTATTTCAGACTTTAACAGTTAGTTGTAGGATTGCTCCTCTGAATCCAGGCTCAGTCACAATGGCATGTCTTCTTCACTAGCCTCCTGGTTTTAGCACTAAGCTATGTACCGTATTTCACATGGGAATATAAAACTTCCCGGAGAGCTTTTAATGTCATGCCATCACTCCTCAGCTCTCGGTAAAAAAAGCAAACAAACAAACAGAAAGGGAAAACTTAATATCAGCAGAATGCTGGTGAGCTCCCAGAGCCTACCTAATAGCTCTGAACACGGAAAGCTTTTTGATATCTTCCTTTACGTAAAGTCACCAGAGTTCTCTTCTGTCAAGTCTATCAGCCAACTGAGACGGCTAAGTAAAGCCTCTGTAACCTCTGACTGCTCTCCACCTTACCATTTGTTTCAATTGATTCTTTATAATTGAAGTTACTCATATATAATACACAGTCATCCTGCATTTCAATTCTTGTGATCCTTCATTATTTCACCAGACAGGAAACTAAGATTATCAAAAGCAAACAGGAGCACAGAATATTTTTCCCCTTGTGCACAACACTTAACATAGATCTACACGGGAGTACATTGTGCAATCACTTACTTCAGTGAGAGAGCACAGCTCATTTGAGTTTTCCACAGAGCAGCAGGCAAAATCTAGATGTCATGACAGTCTGAAATGCTACACGTTTGTCCCTAGTAATTTGCCACCTATAGACTCTATCAGCCCATCAAATACATATATAAAGGTGTTTGAGAGTCTTGTATGGTTTATTAGACTATTGTAGATAGAGAAACCTACAAACTTACCGTTCCTGATCTCCACAATCCCTGCCATGCAATGGAGTTTTTGTCCCCCATCACCTTCACCTACTTTTGATCTTCCAGAATTCACACAGTCAAAGCAATAGCAGTTATTGTTTGTCAATAACAAAGAAACATTGGCAAGTTTAAAAGTAAATTTCAGACTGAAGTCAAAACAAAATACTTCGTCAGCCCCACCACCACCTTACACAAAGTGCACGCACAGGCTCTCCACCTACATTGGTTTCTTTTTCATCCAGCATGAACAAGTATATTCTACCTACAGGTGTGAACAATAGCTGCTCATTAAGTCAGCACACCTAGTCATTGCATTTGCCCTAACAGTTTCAAAAAATCCAGATAACAACTTTGTTATCTGGATAGATAACAAAGAAGACGATGGAGGAGACTGCAAAATTAACTATTAAATATACATCATGTCAATAATGATAAATTTTGACACATCTCTTGGAAAGCATAGGTTAAAAAAAGGGTTAAAAATCAGTATTTACATTGAAACATTTCAGATAACATAGACATGTTTCTACAGGACACCCATGGTCTTAAAAAGAAAAACAGATCAAACCCTTCTTCAGATAAGAAGGCTGTTACATGGAATCTCCCACCACATGTAACTACCTTTGGGTTAATGTGGACCCAGCTCCTGTTGCACTGGATGCTGAAGCTGGTGAATCAGTGTGTGCACTTCTGAACTCTTTTTCAGCTTGGGCTTCTTTCTCTCTTTCACGAGCCTCTGAATATGGAGAGCACAAAAATGACAAATAATCAACAGTTTTAGAAAATAATAAAATTAAAGGTTTTCTCAGAACACTAAAACAATGTTCTTCATTTTCAGATCTATATGAAATATTTGAAAAAGTAACAGCAAATAAAGGATTTCCCATATAAATTAAATTTCCACTGCTACTGCAATCATCCCTCAGAAAAGAAAAATATCACAAGGAAAATGCAAACAGCTTCCAGTTCTTAAGTCTGTACACACTATCAAAAAGAAGTTGGTCATATAAGGACGACAATATTGAAATATTTTCAACATTATCTAACGACCACTTCCAAGCGTCCTTGAAGTTTCCATAGTGCAGGGAACTAAACTATTACGTAAGTATACAGAGTTGTAAATAAGTGAACTCTAAATATGATTTATGGAAAATAAATAAAAAGGGTTGTTTGTACTAAGAGTTTACTCCCACTCCACTTCCTAAAAAAGGAGCCCTATGGAACAGTGCAACAAAATCAAAGTAAAGGGAACCTTCCACTTCAAAGTCCAAGTAAGAAGGCTGGGAGCAGGACAAAGCAACAGATAACAGCTACTGTATTCCTACAAGTGCTCAAAGAACCTCAATTATGCACAGAAAAGTTACATATTTTGATCCCACAGTATGAGTAACAGAGGAGACATTTCCAAAAGTTATCATAGGAATTCGAAAAAGCTACAAGTCAACAGTGTACCTGAAAACAAAATGCTCACATTATCCCACCCTCACGACAAGCTGGAAAATGTACACCTTTCTGGTACACAGAATGCAGTAACCAAAACTTATTTTTAAGTTAAACAGCTGAAGGAATAAGACACATCCAACATGCAGTTCAAGATGTCTTGGCTGAGAAATATTATGCTTTTGTATTTGCTTACTGAGTTGCCCTCCCAAACCAAAACATGGCGAAAGCAAACGACCTCTCATAAGGAATGATAGCTCAACCTGAAACAGTATCAAACACAAAAAGATTTCCAACATGGAAACACACTGCTTTTATATTCAGCCAACACAAAACAAATGGTCCAAATCAAGTTTCAAAATCCTTTGCCTATTTGAGTTTCAGTGTCTTTAAAGTCCACAAAGTCAACACCGTAATATCTGATTGTTTTGTACATAATTGGTTCCTTTGTGATAAGGAGCTTCAAATCCACTAACTTCATAGACTCATAGAATGGTTTGGGTTCTAAGGGATCTAAGAGATCATTCAGTTCCAACCCCTCTGCCATGGGGCAGGGAAAACTTTCACTAGACAAAACTTCTCAAAGCTTTGTCCAATCTGGTCTTGAACCCCTCCAAGGATGAAGCATCCACAACTTCTCAAAGCAACCTCTTCCAATGTCTCATCTCCCTCAAAGTAAAATATTTCTCCTTACTATCTAATCTAAGCCCACCCTCCTTCAGATTAAAATCTTTACACCTCACCCTATCACTGCTCTCCCGGATAAAGAGCCCGTTCCTAGATTTCCTGTAGTCCTCCTTTAAGTACTGGAAGGACTTAATTGTAAGAGTTTAGAGAGCAGATTAAGTGTGACCTAGCAGGACAGAAGCTGCTCACCGTGGTAGTATTACATGAAAAAAAAAACAAACCCAAACCCATAACGCACACATTCTGCACAAATTGTCCAAGCAAAGGCAGAAAGCATGGATGTTTGTGTTGGAAAGTGATTTCTAGAACATACATGAGTGTGTCTCCCAACAAACTTCTATGGGGTGGTGTATGCCTGGATATGGCCAGCAAAGGATACAGCTTTCTCCATCTCCTCTTCTCAAACCACTACCTTGAAAACTCACCCACTTCCAGCACAGCAGAACACAGACAAGTTTGTGGGCTGCTGTATAACATACTATTTGGTATACGACACACTCCTTTGTTACTCTGCTCTCTCTAGATTAAAGTTATCTGTACCACACTCCCTTCCAAAATTAAAATACAGCTAAGTAAAGAACAAAGGAAAAAGCCTTGTGTTCAGATTCACCAGTTACCTGTACCTCTAAGCACATGCTCATTGCTCTTACATGCTCAGACTGCATACATAAATTAATAACTTTACTGTCCATCAAGCTCGAAGCTGTTTAGGAGTGTCTCATTTTAACAAAACTGCACTTGTTTTCTGCTCTCTAGACAGCCAGCCTCAGACACTTCAAACACCAACCCAAGGCGAAGAAACAAAATATGACTCATAGAATCGATAAGGTTGGAAAAGACCTCGAAAAGATCATCCAGCCCAACCATCAAGACACCACTACCGTACCTACTAAACCACGTCCAGAAGCACCACCTCTACACATTTTGTTTAGCCCCTCCAGGGATGCAGACTCAACCCCTTCCCCTGGCAGCCTGATACCGTGCCTCACCACTCTTTCAGTAAAACAAACTTTTCCTAATATGCCATCTAAACCTATCCTAGTGCAACCCAAGGCCATTTCCTCTCATACTATCACTTGTTTCTTGTGAGAAGAGACCAGCATCCACCTCATCACAACCTCCTTCCACGTAATTGTAGAGAGAGAGTTTCCAAATGCATTAGCTGACTACAGCCACACTTCTTACCCAAGACCTTCCTGCTCCTCTCCACTGCTGTTCTCCTCGTCTGCTCAAACATAGCTTCGAGGTCAAATGTCCGAGCTTTCTTCCCTGGAAATGAAGGAGGAAGAGACTGATATGCAGACTTATGCTGGCTACAGGCACTGCGGCGGACCCAGGCACAAGCGGTCACTGGCCTGCATGCTCTATTGCCCACCCTCCCACAGCTGGTAGCCTTCCCAGTTCTCCCTGCCCAGAGCTGCTGTCCCACCACTACTGCCCCCAAGCCTGGCACCTGGCATCCCCACCACCTCCCCAGGTCCTGTGCCCGGCATTCCCAGCTCTACGCCCTCTCCCACAGCCCCCACTCTCTCCAGCCCTCCACCCTGCACCCCCAGTGCCCAGCACCCCCTCCCACAGCACTCCACTCTCCTTGGCCCGGCAGCCAGCATCCCCAACCCTGTGCCCAGCAGCCCCTCCCACTGCCCGCACTCCCCCAGCTGGGCAGCCAGCATATCCACCACCACTCGCCCAGCACTCCCCATCACCGCCCCCCACATCCCCAGCCCTGTGCCTGGCACACACACCCCACCATCCCCCATGTGGCACCCCCATCACCACTCCCTGCTCCCGCAGCCTTGCACCCACCACCAGCTCCCCTGGCTCGGCACCCGGCACCCAGCACCCTCCGCCCTGTGCCCAGCAGCCCCTCCCGCAGCCCCAGTTCCTCCAGCTAGGCACCCGGCACCGCCAGCCCTGCGCCTGGCACTCCTGCCCAGCCTCCCCTGCCCTGCCCTAGGCACCCCCTGACACCACCACCCGCTCCCCCCAGCCCTATGCCTGACAGCCCTGCCACCAGCCCACACGCCCCCAGACCTGTGCCCTCCGGCCCAGCGCCCGGCACCCCCTGCCCACACCACCGCCCGCCACCGCCCCCGGCACTCCCAGCCTGACCCCGCCCCCTCCGGTCCTGCACTCGCCATCCCCGCCACCGCCCGCCCGGTACCGCCCCGCGTCCCGAGCCCTGCTCCCGTCACCCCTCCGCACTCCCCACCACGGCCACCCGCGACCCCCAGCCCAACACCCTGTCCCCGCATTCCCCGCTACTGCTCCCTGCGACCTCCCGCCGGCCACCCGCACCGCCTCACCGCCCCTCCGTAGCCCCCAGACCCGCGCCCGGCACCGCCCCACACCATCCTACCGCGTCCTCCTGCCCTGCATCCCCACGCCCCCGCCGGCCGCCCGTCACCCCCCGCACGGCCGCCCCGCGCCCCCCAGCCCTGCACTCGGCACTCCCGCCACCCCCCTCTCAACACCCAATACTCTCCGCCACTTCCCACCCCAGCCCCGCATCCGGAACCCTCCGCCCTCCCAGCCCCGCGCCCAGCATCCCGCAGCACCGCCCCCGCACTCCAGCCCTGTGCCCGGCACACGCACGGACCCCCGGCCCCCGCACTCCACCCCCCAGCCCGGCACCCCCATTCCGCACCGAAGCCGGAGAAGCCCATGGTGGCCGCCAGCTGCGGGTCGGGCACGCCCAGCATCTCAGCGTCTGCAAGGAGAAAGGAAAGCAAAGCGCGGGGTCAGCCGGGAGCGCCAGGGGTCCCGCAGGGTCTCGGCCCGGCCCGCGCCGCCGCTCACCGCCTTCCACCGGCTCCATGCTGCGCCGCCCCGGATGAACAACAGCGCCCGCAGGAAGCAGGCGGCGGCGCTGCCCTCCCGGCGCCGGACACGCCTCACGCAGCCGCACCGTGCTCCCGCCTCCAATGAGTCCTCGTGGATGGCAGGGCAGCTGGAAGGGGCGCATCGGAAAAGCACAAGCACAGACTAGGGAAACCCTGGATGCTGTTGAAGTCGAGATCGGTGATGACCAGGTTGAGTGTCTATGGGTAAGAGTCAGAGGGGCAGTCAGGTCTGACCTCCTGGTTGGAGTGTGCTACAGACCACCCGACCAGGAGGAGGATTTGGATCTTCTGTTGCTTAAACAGCTGGAGGCTGCCTCTAGATCGGCTGCCCTTGTTCTTTTAGGAGACTTTAACCTTCCAGATATCTGCTGGAAACTTAATACTGCTGAGAGGAGGCAGTCCAGGAGGTTCTTAGAGTGTATTGAGGACTGCTTTCTGTCACAGCTGGTGAGTGAGCCCACCAGGGGTGAGGCTCTGCTTGACTTGCTGTTTACAAAGAAGAGCTGGTGAGTGATGTTGTTGTCGGAGGCTGTCTGGGGTGTAGTGATCATGAGATAATTGAGTTCTCTCTAAACAATGTAATAAGAAAAGCCAAGAACAGGACATCGATGCTGGACTTTTGGCGGGCAGATTTTGGATTATTTAAGGAACTGGTCAGGAAAGTACCCTGGGAAATAGCTCTTAGTGGCAAGGGGGTCCAGGAAGGCTGGATGCACTTCAAGAATGAAATCTTGAAGGCGCAGGAGCGGGCTGTCCTTGTGTGTTGTAAGAAGAGTCGTAGGGGCAGACGGCCGGCCTGGATGAGTAGGGAACTTCTGAAGGAACTAAGTAAGAAAAAGAGGATGTATCGTCGATGGAAAGAAGGGGACATAAGCCACGTCATGTTCAAAGATGTTGTTAAGTCGTGTAGGAGGAAAATCAGGGAAGCAAAAGCCCAGCTGGAGCTCAAATTGGCCACTTCCGTCAAGGATAATAAGAAGAGTTTTTATAAATATATCAATGGTATAAAGAAGGGTGGCAGGAACCTCTACTCCTTGTTGGATGTGGAGGGAAATATAGTAACCAAAGATGCAGAGAATGCTGAGGTACTTAATGCCTTCTTTGCCTCATTTTTTAACAGCAAGGATGTCAGCTCGCTTGACAGTTGGCCCTATGAAGTGGCTGATGGGGGCACGGTGAAATATGGCCCTCCTGCAATCCATGAAGAGGAGATTAGAGACCTGCTGAGCCACTTGGACCCTCATAAGTCTATGGGGCTTGATGGGATCCATCCTAGGGTGCTGAGAGAGCTGGCAGATGAGCTTGCTAAGCCACTCTCCATCATCTTTCAGCAGTCCTGGCTCTCTGGAGAGGTCCCTGAAGACTGGAAGTTGGCCAATGTGACGCCCATCCATAAGAAGGGCCGTAAGGATGATCCAGGTAATTACAGACCTGTCAGCCTGACCTTGGTCCCAGGTAAAATCATGGAGCAGATAATCCTGGGTGAAATCATGCGGCACTTGCAGAACGGTCAAGAGATCAGGCCCAGCCAGCATGGGTTTAGGAGGGGTAGGTCCTGCCTGACCAACCTGATCTCCTTTTATGACCATGTGACTCGCCTGGTGGATGAGAGGAGGGCTGTGGATGTGGTATACCTGGACTTTAGCAAGGCCTTTGACACTGTCTCCCACAGTAGACTCCTAGGGAAGCTGGCAGCCCGTGGCTTAGATGGGAACACTCTGTGCTGGGTTAGGAATTGGCTGGATGGCCGAGCCCAAAGAGTGGTGGTGAATGGTGTCTCATCCAGTTGGCGGCCGGTCACCAGTGGTGTCCCTCAGGGATCGGTATTGGGTCCTGTCCTGTTTAATATCTTTATTGATGATCTTGATGAGGGGATTGAGTCCATCATCAGCAAGTTTGCAGATGATACCAAGTTGGGAGGAAGGGTTGATCTGTTAGAGAGTAGGATGGCCCTGCAGAGGGACCTGGACAGACTGGAGAGATGGGCTGAGTCTAACGGGATGATGTTTAATAAGTCCAAATGTCGGGTACTTCATTTTGGACACAACAATCCCATGCAGAGCTACAGACTGGGGACAGAGTGGCTGGAGAGTAGTCAGGAAGAAAAGGACCTGGGAGTGCTGGTTGACAGGAAGCTCAACATGAGCCAGCAGTGTGCCCAGGTGGCCAAGAAGGCCAATGGCATCCTGGCCTGCATCAGGAATAGTGTAGTGAGCAGGACCAGAGAAGTTATTGTCCCCCTGTACTCGGCACTGGTCAGGCCTCATCTTGAATATTGTGTACAGTTCTGGGCCACAGTTTGGGAAAGATGTTAGGATACTGGAATGTGTTCAGAGGAGGGCAACAAAGATGGTGAAGGGGCTGGAGCACAAGCCCTATGAGGAGCGACTGAGGGAGTTGGGACTGTTTAGTCTAGAGAAGAGGAGGCTCAGGGGAGACCTCATTGCTCTCTACAACTACCTAAAAGGAGGTTGTAGTCAGGCAGGGGTTGGTCTCTTCTCTCAGGTGACCAGTGGCAGAACCAGAGGGCATGGACTTAAGCTTCATCAGGGAAAGTTTAGGCTTGATGTGAGGAAAAAGTTCTTCACTGAAAGGGTGATTGGCCATTGGAATGGGCTGCCCAGGGAGGTAGTGGATTCGCCGACCTTGGAGGTGTTTAAGGGGAGACTGGATGAGGCACTGAGTGCCATGGTTTAGATGATGGGTTGGTGTTAGTGTTGCTGTTAGTGTTAGGTTATAGGTTGGACTTGATGATCTCAGAGGTCCTTTCCAACCTTGTAATACTGTGATACTGTGATACTGTGTAGGGAATGGATCGAGACCAGCCCTGAAGAGAAGGACTGGAGGGTGCTGGAGGGTGAGAAGGTCAATATGACACAGCAATGTGCGCTCGCAGCCCAGAAAGCCAACTGTATCCTGGGCTGCATCTAGAGAAGTGTGACCAGCAGGTCAAGGGCGGGGATTGTGCCCCTCTGCCTTCGCGAGACCCCGCCTGGAGTACCGTGCCCGGTTCTGGAGACCTCGGTACAGGGATTGAAGAATCAGCTAAGAAAAAATTGTCTTAACTTACATTTTTACGATACTTTTTAGTGTAAGATGAAGATACGACCACCTGCAGAAGTGAAAGACCACCAGAGCGACTGCAGTGTAGTCATGAAGACACCAGATGACAGCAGAGACCGTGGAATGGAGTTAGTAATGCCTATGTAATCATTTCGGGGCGGGGGGCTGTAGAATATATTCATGATTTTAGGGAGATTGATGAATATGTAACACTTAAGTTACTCAATAGCTTTGTTTGGCGGGTGCATTTTGTGGAAAAATCCCAGTGCATCGCCAGCACTGCTAATAGAGAATACCATTTTGATAGTCACATTGGTTTGGCCATTAAGTGTCCTGCATGTTGCATTTCAACAGGAGGGCCTGGGTATGTTAGAGCAAGGCCAGAGGAGGGCCATGGAGATGATCAAAGGGCTGGAACACCTCTGCTATGAGCACAGGCTGAGAGTTGAGATTGTTTAGCCTGGAGAAGAGAAGGCTCTGGGGAGACTTTAGAGTAATCTTCCAGTACCTGAAGGGGCTACAGGAAAACAGAGGAGGGATTTTGTACAAGGGCAAGTAGTGATGGGCTGGAGGGGAATGGCTTTAAATTGGAAAGGGGGAGATTTAGATTAGACATTAGGAAGAGATTCTTCACAATGAAGGTGGCACAGGTTACCCAGGAAAGTTGTGGATGTCCCACAACTTGGGACAAGGCCAGGTTCAGTGGGGTCCTGGCCTGGTGGGAGATGTCCCTGCCCATGGCAGGTGGTTGGAACTGGATGAACTTTAAGGTCCCTTCCAACTCAAACCTTTCTATGGTTCTGTGAGGCTGTTATTCTGTGAGTCATGACGCTGTGCAGCTGCTCCCTGGGCTCAGGCAGGCTCATTTCCTGTGCTGAGCACCCACCAAGCTGCCCTCTCACCCTCTCCACAGCTGAGCAGGGCAAGGAAAACATAGCAAGAGGCTCTGGGTCGAGGTAAGGGCAAGGAGATCATTCAGCTGCTGCTTTATTGCCAGTAAATCAGAGTAGGATAATGAGAAATAAAAAAAAAATCTTAAATCACCTTTGTCCAATCCTTCCCTTCTTCCCAGGCTCAAATTCATGCCTGAATTCTCCACCTCCTCTCCTACTGGCACAATGAGATGGGGAATGGGGACTGCATACAGTTCATTACAAGTTGGTTTTGCTGCTTCTTCCTCCTCAGAGGGAGGACTACTTATGCTCTTTCCCTGCTCCAGCATGGGATCCCTCCCACGGCAGACTGGCCTCCCCAAACTACCCCAGCGTGTGTCCTTTCCGTGGGCTGCAGCGCTTCGTGAACTGCTCCAGTGTGGGTTCTTTCCACAGAGTATAGTCCTTCAGGAACAAACTGCTCTAGTCTGAGGTACCCCACAGGTTCACAAGTTTTGCCAGCAAACGTGCTCCTGCATGGCCTCCTCTTTCCATAGGTCCACAGGTCCTGCGTGAGCTTCCCAGGGGAACACCGACTCCTTTGGGCATCCAGCTGCACTCGCGTGGCGTCCTCCATGGGCTACAGGTCCATATCTGTTCCACTGTTGACATACATGGGCTGCAAGGTGACAAGCCTGCCACACCACAGTCTCCTCCATGGGCTGCAGAGGAGTATCTGCACCTGGAGCTTCTCCTCTGCCTCCTTCTTCACTTCTCTCACATGTTCTCACTCCTCTCTCCAGCTTCAGTTTCCTTTGTGCAGACTGTTTTCCCTTTTAAGTATGTCATCACAGAGGTGCTACCGTCATTACTGATGGACTTGGCTTTGGCCAGCAGAGAGTCCATCTCAGAGCCAGCTGGCCTTGCCTCTGTTCGACATAGCAGAAGATTCTACCACCTTCTCACATCTGTATCTCCCACCCCCCCAAACCGCCCCCCCAAAAATAAATCTTGCCATGCAAAGCTGCTGTGACTGCCTTGCTGGGAACCTGTTCCAGGGACCAACCACCCTCTCAGTGAAGTTCCTTTTCCTAATGTCCAATCTGACACTGCTTCATTCTATTTCCTTATGTCCTGTATCCAGTCACCGCAGAAAAGAGACCAGCATCTCTCGCTCCACTGCCCACCATGAGGAAGCTGGGGATTGCGATGAGGCCTTCTCCAAACGGAACAAGCCAAGTGACCTCAGCTGCTCCTCCGAAGTCCTGAACCTGAGACTATCCCCATCTTGGTCGCCCTCCTCTGGACAAATAGCTTGACGTCCTCCTTACATTGAAAAGCGCAGACCTGCACACAGTACTGGAGGTGGGGCCGCACTACTGCAGTGTAGAGTGGGACAGTCATCTCCCTGGGCTGTACGGATACGCTGTGCTCAATGCACCCCAGGACAGAGTTGGCCCTTTTGGCTGCCAAGGCACCCTTGCCAGCAACCCAACCCAAATCGCTTTCCACAGGGCTGCTCTCCAGCCTCTCGTCTCCCAGTTTGTACGTATAACCAGGAATACCTCATTCCAGGCAGAGAATCCAACGCTGACTCTTGTTAAATGTCATACACTTTGTGATGGCCCAGCTCTCTGGTCTAGGCAGATCTCTCTGTAAGGTCACTCTGTCATCAAGGGAATCCACATCCCCTCCTAGCTCAGTATCATCGTCAAACTTATTTAATGTACATTTGATTCCCGTGTCCAGATCGTTAAAGACCACTGGCCATAAAATTGAGGCCTGGAGAACTGCGCTGGTTACCACCTGCCACCTCCTCGATCTTAAGAAGACAAAGGGAAAATTTCCCTCTCTGCAGAGTGGAAGAGGATTTCCTTTGTCCTGGCAGGTGCCTCCCCAACAGATGAAACTTTGCAGTACAGTTAAGGGACTGATTCAGGAGCAGAAAGTCAGGGAGACAAACACAATTTAAAAACCAGACCCATTCCCTGAAATCCAGGTTCCACCCAGACCTAAGACCTCCTATAATGCTTTGGGAATGCCTATGCTGTCCAGAGCAGACATATCACTGGAGAGAGGACCAACTTTGGTAAGTTAAGGATCTGTTACAGTCACATTGATGTGTTAAACCAAAACACAGCAGCCACACAAGGTCAAGTGCAGTTCAAAGGCTTCCACATCTTGGCTCAAGTTCTCTGCATGCCTTTGAGGGAGCTGTCTCGCTGGCTTTGGCTTACATCACTACACAAAAAAATCAGTGCATGTTTGAGTAACTCTGATGTTTACAGTCATAGGATCATGAATCATTTAGATTGACAAAGATCATGCAGTCCAAGTGTCAGCCCACCACCGCCATACCTACTAAACCATAGCCTAAGGTGCCACGTCTGCATGTTTTTTGAATGCCTGCAGGGACCGAGACTCCACTCATTCCCTAGGCAGCCTATTCACCACTCATTCCTTGCCAGAGAACCACAAACACCTTAGGGTGGCTGCACTTGCTGTGATTCACTGCCGTGGGCAGTCTTGCTGCAGGGCCAGATCAGGCTTGTAGCATAAAGTGCCTGTGACTAGGGTGTCACAGGGGACCTCCAAGATCTACAGCAGCCACCAAGTGGGCAGGGAATGGGCCAGGGGCAAGCACCTCCGTCAGGAACTGCTTGTTGCTGCTCTCCTGGGTGCCACCACATCGGACCCTGCACACCCCTTCAGGTGGCCCGCAGTGATTGCACAGTGGCCTGACTGATACAAGAAGTAGTTACAATTACAAAAAGTGGAATATTTTGATATAAGATAAAGTAGAGTTAAGTTTCACATAAGTAACTGTATTTTTTGAAAGGTAGACAGAAGGTCCCTCTATTAACAAGAGGTTTTTATAGCATGTTTATTTTCTAAAAAAAAAATGTTTTTTCAGGTACTGGTTTTTGAGAAATGATAAGACCTTGTGTGAAGTATGGTATGTGCTGAATAGATGCGTTTTCTTCTATAATCACCTCTGTTTGCAGTCTTTCCATATCTAAAATACAATGTCAGAGAGCGAGCTGGCTCCAAAGCTCCAATTAGCAGAGATTTGGCTGTTGTGAAGTTCATAATAACATGAAATAATTTGTGGTGCTGGAGCGTGTCCAGAGAAGGGCAACAAAGCTGGTGAAGGGGCTGCAGAAGAAGTCTTACGAGGAGCGGCTGAGGAAACTGGGGTTGTTTAGCTTAGAGGAGACTGAAATGAGACCTCGTCGCTGTCTGCAACTCCCTGAAAGGAGGTTGTGGCGAGGTGGGTGTTGGTCTCTTCTCCGAAGTCACGGGTGGTAGGACGAGAGAAAAGGGTCTCAAGTTGTGCCGGGAGAGGCTGAGATGAGATATCAGGAAAAGTTTCTTCTTCAAAAGGGTAAAAGGGTGGTCAGGCACTGGAACGGCTGCCCAGGGAGGTGGTTGGCTCACCATCCCTGGAGGTGTTTAAGAGATGGTAGATGAGGTGCTCGGGGACATCGTTTAGTAGTGGGCAGGTATGGTTGGACTCGATGATCTCAAAGACGTTTTGCAACCAGGCGACTTGGAAGGCATTAGAAGATGCATAAGATCTCTGGGGAAATTTATACACATACACACGTAAGTGGGAAATACGCTCTGTCCCCAGCCGTTATCTCGTTACACGATTGATGGGAAACATTCCCTCAGGCGCCCAGCGCTGAAATAAAGGATGCTGCTTTCTAAAACGCCAAAACGAGTCTTACAGAGAGCGTATTCCCGCCTCGGTCAGTGCCGCAGCCCCGCCTGGCGCCTCCCCAGCACCAGCCGCCCCCTCCCCGCGGCACCGAGCAGTGCCGCCCCGCCCCGCCCCGCCGAGGCGGAGCCGGAGCGGCGGAAACGCGTCAGAGAGCGCGCGCAGGCAGCGACCGTTGGCCAGCCGCGCGTCGCGGGGCTGTGCGTGCGGTGCCCGCTGCTCGCTCGCCGGCGCCGCGATGCCCGCCGCCCTGAGCCCCGCGGCGCCCGCCGCGCAGGAGGCCCTGGAGATCGCCGGCCGCATCATCGACCGGCAGATCCAGGACGATCGCTGCTACCCGGACCTGTCTGAGCTGCTGTCGGTGCCGGCGCCCGGTGAGCAGCGCCCGGCGGTGCCGTTGTCTCCCCCGTCCCTCCCCCGGGCTGGCGAGGCCTGTGTGCACGTGCGTGGAGGCCGTCGGCAGGCCGGGTGCCGGGCACGCCTCCTCCTTGGCGGCTGCAGCCCCGGCCCGGCCTCCTCGGGGACTGGGGCGCCCTTCCGGGGGCTCCTCGGCTTGGGGGGGAGGAGGTGGTGTAGTGCATGGGCCCTTCTGTGCGGGAGTGGCGCTCGGTGACGGTTGGATCTCCCCGTAACAATGGGAGGAGCAGGTGTGGAGCGGCTCCTCGGTCCCGTCTCCCTCCAGAAAGCGGGATAATCAGTCCTGGTATTTAACTTGTGACCGTACAGTGAGGAAAGGGCTGGAGGGTATTGTGGAAATAATGGAATAAGGAGTGGGCAGGTGTGCAGATGAACTGTCACAGACGGTTGTTTCATAGAATGACCTGATTCGAAAAGGACCCAGAAGGAACATTGAGTCCACCTCCTGTCCCTGCATAGGGCACTGCCAACATTCCCACCGTGTGACTAAGGGCATTGTCCCACTTCTTCTTGAATGCTGGCATAGGAGGTGCCATGACTACTTCCCTGGGGAGCCTGTTCCAGTGCTCCACCACCCTCTGAGTGAAGAACCTCTTCCTAATATGCAGTCTAAGCCTCCCTTGGGCACATCTTCCTGCCTTTATCTCTAGTCCTGTCATAGGTTGCAAAAGAGAAGAGCTCGGCACCTGTTTCACCTCCGTCCCTTGTGACAAGGCAGTAAACATCTATGAGAGCCCCTCTCAGCCTCTTCTTCTCCAGGGTGAAGAGACCAAGTGACTTCAGCTACTCCTCATAGGAGTTCGCCTCTAGACCCTTCACCAGCTTTGTGGCCTCCTCTGGACACTCTCCAGTAGTTTAATGTGTTTTTTATACTGTGGTGTCCAAAACTGCACACAGTTCTTGAGGTGGGTCTGCACCAGTGCAGAGTAGAGCAGGACAGTCCCCTCCCTCGGCTGGCTGGCAATGCCGTGCTTGATACACTCAAGGACACGGTCCTCTTGGCTGCCAGGGCACACTGTTGGCTCATGTTCAGCTTGCCGTTGACCAGAACCCCCAGGTCCCTCTCTGCAGGGCTGCTCTCCAGCCTCTCGCAGCCCAGTTTGTACGTGTCCCAGGTGCAGAACCTGGCACTTGCCCTTACTAAATTTCATGCAGTTCAACTCTCCAATCTGTCGAGATCCCTCTGCAGGGGCCTCTTTGCCCCCAGGAGTGCTGACAGCTCTCCCCAGTTTTGTGTCATCGGCAAACTTTGTCAGTAAACCTTCAAATCCTTCATCCAGGTCATTTGTGAAGATATTGAAGAGCACTGGCTTCAGGATGGATCCCTGTGGGACCGTGGTAGTGACTGGTCACCAGCCTGATATAACCCCATTGACTGTGACCCTTTGAGCCTGACCCATCAGCCAGTTGTGTGCCTATTGTATTATATTATTTGCAAATCTGTTACCTCGCGCCTCATTTGCGATGTACGTTTACTGTTTATGGGTTTGCTCCTACGGAGACCTGTGTTCACATGTCTTGTGAGTATTACTGGTTATACGCTTAAAGTCTCTGCAGTATCAAGATGTTTTTCTGCCTAGTCTGCAGACCTGTATTCATCTGAAGTAAAATGGGAAATGCAGTTTGTCTAATTTAGATTTTGCAGATGAAGAAACAGTCAAGTAAAACTGGAGAATAACAGTATTAACGTTTTTTGTAAACTCCACATTCGTTGTAAGAAATCTAATCGTCTTTGTTGTTCTTGATTACAGGTAGCCCTACTGTTTCTGGTATGTCAGATATGGATTACCCATTGCAAGGGCCAGGATTACTGTCGATGCCTAATCTTCCAGAGATCAGCTCAGTCCGCAGAGTCCCGCTTCCCCCAGAGCTAGTTGAGCAGTTTGGACGTATCCTTGTGAAAAATCACGTGTTGGCTTATATAAGTAGTAATATTAGAAATGGGCTTTTTGTCGTCCATATTCGTCTGCCCCAGTCTTTCTGTCAGACTCCCAGTAATAAACTCTGATATTGTTCCTACGCCCTTCATAAGGCTCCGAGTGGTAACAAGCTTCGTTTGTTTACAGTTGTTGGTGTAGAAGTTTCTGTAGAAGAACGCGGAGTGTTTATGATGCAGTTTATGTGCTACTGTGTATAAAGTAGTATTAATTTTTTGAATGCTCCAAAGGGAAGTCTGCCTTTGCTAGCTGAAATTCTTTTAGTCCTTACATCAGTGGTTCAGATATGCAGTGCAATTGTATGATGGGAGTATTTCCAGAAATCAGCAGAGCTTGGCTGACCATTGACAGTGACATCTTTATGTGGAACTATGAAGATGGGTATGTAGAGACATGTTCCTGATGATGTTTTGTTGATATTGTACTGGAATTAAACGGTTGCAGTAGAGATAGTTTTAGTAAAATCTAAAAGGAATCAAGGTAAGTTAAACAGAATAGCACACCTCTGTGCTACCAGTAAAGAATCAACTAATAAGTGTTTAAGGATTTTTTTCAGGAGTGAGTAAAATTGCTACCAAATTATCCAGAGCTGAAAGGAAAATGCATTTGTTTGACTTACAAAAAGCCAATATCCTAAAGGTATTGCTGCATTTCTGCTAGAGCTTTTCTTATGCCAAAAAAGTAGAAAAGAATTATGCTAATTGCCCAACTTTTCTGAGTAGATTTAGGAAGTACTGTGGTGCACTTACAGTGGCCGATCATTCCCGCAGTGATTTCCTGCGTAGCTTCTTTAAAGGACGCATAAAACATAAAATAATTTCGTTATGTTATTGAATGACTGTGATATTTGTGATGTGCAGTTTTGCTTCTTCGTTTGCCTGTATAGTAAGAATTCTTTTCGTAAGAATTGCTTTATGCATTTTGTTGCATTTCCTAAGATGATTGAAGTTCAGGTTGTGGCTCATGTAGCTCCACATTTACGTTTTGTCACGGTGTATTAAATACACTCCCCAAATGACACAGCACTGCCTGGTGTTAATCATAACGTGCTTAGAAGGAGGTTGGATATTCTTGCTTAAGATAATTTTCATGGGCCAAAAATAATGTTCATGGGAAATCAGTTCTAGGGGTTGCAAGAAGCTCAAGTGGTTGCCTATACAGTTCTGCTGTGAAACTCCTCTTCATTCCATTCTGCTGGGCATGCTTTCACAAAATGCAAATGAAGTAGATGGCTTCAGAGTATTAGAAAAAACCCAGTTTTTAAGTACAGAGGATGCAATTTCATTT
This sequence comes from Tapera naevia, assembly GCA_033556795.1. Taxonomy (NCBI): domain Eukaryota; kingdom Metazoa; phylum Chordata; class Aves; order Cuculiformes; family Neomorphidae; genus Tapera; species Tapera naevia. The sequence continues at coordinate 904,481 of JAUMJJ010000209.1, read as the reverse complement.
ATTAGGTGATAGTATGTGACAAGTTTTATGGAAGTGTTTCCTTTTTTTTCTTTGTTGACAGGGGAGATCTGGCTTATTTTGATGGTCTAAGTGAAACTATTCTTGCAGTCGGTCTTGTAAAGCCAAAAGGAGGTAAGGAATATATGACTGTAGGATTCGGCAGTTACTGACCCTTCTGTGTGTTTTTTTTAATGTATGCATACGTGAAAATCTGAGTTTTGTCTGTGTATATATATACATGTGCACAAGATACGTGGGTTTGATTTGTTTTTAGGAACACAAAATGAATTACAAGACACAAATACTGTATAGTTTAACAGTAATTTGCACTAAAAAGCTTGCATGTTTTTTGCCATATTTAACAATTGTGCTGTTGATGAATATACACATTCAAGAGAGAATTTCCATGAGTTGTTTGTTTCCAACACTCGTAGGTCGTTTGGTGGCTACAGATTAGGTAACATTGAAGTCAAAGTTGAATTGGCAATAGGTTTGAATTTAAAAGAAACAGATTAGTAAGAAAAATGTAATTTAAAAAATGCTATGTTTCATGAACTGGAAGCTGAACTGCTGACTGATTCTCTTCTCTAATTCTGGCGTTTCAGAAGATCATTAGGTCTTAGACACAACTGTTCCCTCCAGGCAATCGTTGTGTCTTTCCAATGGATACATTGGATACATCATTGTGATCTCAGAGGTTGGCTGCAAAATAAGTTTCATTTTCTATCCTTTAGGTATCTTCCAGCCTCATGTACGACTCTTACTTGTTCTGGCTACTCCTGTGGATATTGTGATTTTGGGGCTCAGTTGTGCTAATACACAACGAGGTAATTCTCTTTTCTTTCTTGTGCGTTAACAAGTATACATGACTGATTTAGAAAAATAAAAATGAAAAGCTATGTGCTAATTGCCTTGCTAATTTTGAAATCACATCACAGATGTTAACTGTTAACAGTTTTTATGGAGTTTCCACTTGCTGGATCCTGCACGCTGTGGAAACATTAAGTTGTATTACTCTCCTGTTTAACGTAAAAAGAGCTTTTGGAACAGGTATTCCTGTTGATTAAACAACGTGTTGCAGAAGGTGAGAAGAGACGGATATAAATCTTGCAACTGGTCAGTATGATTCCTTAACCTGGTTGGCATTGTATTCCAACCACAGAAACTGAGAACCCAATGCCATTTTGTATGCCATATGTATTAAAAGAAAAGACAGAATTGTTTGGAGGAAGCGAGGGGATTATAATCTTTTGCTCTCTTTTTATGCTATCTTGATGTGAAAGAGAAAAAAAAAAAAGTAGAAATCTGTGTTTATACCTGTCACAATTTAGAGGAGATTACAATGGATAGAGATGAAAAGCATCACACTTCCTTACTTGGAAACATACAGAGAATTTGCTTGATTTTTTTCAAAAAACAGAGTATCTGTTACTCCGCAGTTCACTTTGGAGAATAGCTATTCCAGAATGTGTTTGTTGCAGTTTTTCCTGTGTTCTGAAATGTTTTTTTTTCACAGACCTGTAATATTTATTAGAACAACTTAAAAACTAAAGAGGACTGGTCTATTTATTTGTTTAAGGTACTGGATCACTCAATGACAGTATGTCTGGAGGAATGCAGCTGTTACCAGATCCTCTCTACTCGCTCCCCACTGGCAATACTTACATTCTGGCAATATCATCTACTGATAACGGGCGCATCTTTTTGGCTGGAAAAGATGGCTGCTTATATGAAGTGGAATACCAGGTACTATAAGTTTCATACACAGGCATTTTTTGTGTGGTTGTGGGATCTAGGCACTAAGAGTTATAAAACATGTTTGATTTGCTGTCTTTTTTTCCTTCCATAATTAAGTTGCATGGCTTGGTTGGAGAGCAGCTCTGATGTCTTAGTGTAGATGCATTTTCTTTAAAGACGTAGTAACTATATGAGAAAAAAGAACACATCTATGGTCAACTTCAAAAATAAAATTGAATTTGTCACACGCTGTATGCTTTTTTAGGTAAAAAAATCCTTTAATGATCACCTGTTTCTTTCAATTGATGTGTAGTTAGATTTTTACTTGTTTCCATAGTTGTCGTACTAGCAACTTTTTAAAAATAACTACTAGTTTGTTTTTGTGCTTTTTCTTTCAACACTGTCTGTGTTTTAAATTGTAGGCTGAAGCAGGCTGGTTTAGCCAGCGCTGTAGGAAAATCAATCATTCAAAGAGCATGCTGTCTTTCCTTGTTCCCTCATTTCTACAGTTCACATTCTCAGAGGATGGTAAGTCCTGATGTTAAAGATTTAATGAAAATTTAAATAATACTACCAAGAAGTCAGAAGGAATAGCTTCCTCATTCGAGCATTTAGTTACTGTCTATGAAACTTGCAGTGATTGATGATTATAAAAATTGGGTCTCCTTTTTCTTTTTTTAGTTTGCTAATAATTATGTGAAATTGGTTGCTGTTGTAAATCACTTGCAAAAGGAATCCTGTGTGAGGCTCCTGCAGTTTTTGTGAACTTACAATTATTTTATAGATACTCTCTCTTAAACCTGTTTCCAACAAATCCAGTGTTGATTTTCTGGTTCTCCCTTTTTTCCCCCTTCCCTAGATCCTGTAGTTCAAATCGCCATTGACAACTCCCGAAATATCTTATACACCTGCTCAGAAAAAGGAGTGCTGCAAGTATGTAATTTCTCTTGATGGCTGTTACTAATGTGTTTATAATTTTTTGAGTTTTCCTCAGTACGTGAGAATTCTTTGTAGATATGTCAGGATATTATTCCAGTTTATCTTTTTGTAACAAAATGTGTACTGAAGACCTAAAATACTTTAATCTGAGGAAGGAACAGCTTTTTGATCTTCCGCTCAACTATATGGAAACATGAGGATGAAATAAAAATAGAGTTTGAGTTGCTGCTTGGTAGGCGAGGCTGTATGAATTAATTCAACTGTAATCACAAAGTTGTACTATTGAGTTACAGGTTTACGATTTGGGACAAGATGGTCAAGGAATGACAAGGGTTACTTCTCTGTCGCAAAATGCTATAGTTTCTGCTGCTGGGAGCATTGCCAGGTAAATTTATGACATAATGTAAGAGGCTTTCTTTAAGGCAAATAGCCTATATTTTTGAAGAATGTTGTTTTCTTATTTCATTGGATTGAGAGTGTATGGTTTTTTTATTTTGTTTTTCAGAACAATAGATCGTTCTATACTTAAGCCTATTGTTCAAATAGCAGTGATTGAAAGTTCTGAATCCATAGACTGTCAGCTGCTAGCAATCACACATGCAGGTAAGAAAACAATGCTAATTCACAGTCTTTTTAAACTGATAAATGGATCTGCACAGTTTGGAGAAATTGACTTTTTTTAATGTTCTTCAGGTGTCCGACTGTATTTTAGTACTTCACAATTTAAACGTCCGACAGCTCGTCCCTCCACGTTAATCTTGGTTCATGTCCGTTTGCCACCTGGATTTTCAGCTTCTTCTAATGTGGAGAAGCCTGCAAAGGTTCACAGAGCTCTTTACAGCAAAGGTAAGCCGTGATACTGGGTGTTAATGGGAGAATTCTTGGAAGTGGAAGTTGGTCATGTTTTTCAGAATTTAGTTCTTCTCTAAGGTGCGGTGTTAGAGCAGAGTTGTTCATGTGTTAATGAACGTTTTTTTCTTCTAATCTCCCCATAAAATAGACTATATGTGTTCATATTCGCCTACGTATATCTAGCCACGTGTGATTAGATCTTACAAGCAAGAGGCAGCATAGGCTTCTTGCCTATTTACTGCCTCTCATGCCAAACGTAGCAGTGCTGACTTATGCTAATTTTTCGACTCATTTAGCTGCTGATACCACATAAGCTACTGAACAGCTGCCAGGTGGTTCCAGCTTTATGTCCTTTCCTGTTTGCTAGCCAAATTTTTAAAAGTACTGCAGAAATGTGAGGAGGGATACATCTCTGTTACTGACCCTTTTAGTCATACAATCTGATTTTTGTCTTTGAAGATGTTTCCAGATGTATTTTCATCTGTGATCTGTTTAAACTTCTCATCTTAAAGGCACGTTCTTCCCGTTTTATGCTCATTTTTCTTTGTACCTTTTAGAATAGATGGTAAATGGTCTTAAGTGTCCTGAAGAACCCTTTGACATGTAAACTCAGGAAGTATTGTTTGCTCTTCAAATTGTATGATTAGTTTGATTTTGAGCAAATAAAGAGTTAATGAGTCGGCATCTAATGTGTGATCTTTGCTTCTAATACAAACTTCAATATTCTGTTCTTGCTAGGGGTCCTGCTGATGGCAGCTTCAGAAAATGAGGATAATGACATCCTATGGTGTATCAATCATGATTCTTTCCCTTTTCAAAAGCCAATGATGGAAACACAGGTACTAAACTTTTAAGCAATTTTGATGGAATCTAAGTGGTATTTTTTCCTTTCTGATAACAGATACTATCTGCAAGGGATGAGTAGTTCACAGAAAACTTAGATGACGAGTTTGGAAACACTTTCAAAGCTACTAATCAAGATGCTTCGAACTGAAAAAATATTAGTATGCATTTTTGTCAGTGAGTGGGAACTGATCCACTAATAGAAATTTCTAATTCCGCTCTACTTTCTAACTTGATGTTAGCTTTATATCAAAAGCAATTGCCTTGACTTGTAATTAACATATTTGAAAATATTGTTGTCTATAGCATGCTGCATGTTGTGCGCAAGCACCGAAAGGCATGGTCCATAGTGATGTGTGTTGATAAGGATAAAATTTGGTAAAGATAGTTTAAAATGCGTGTGCTAGAGACTTTGGGTTTCTTTATCAAAACTGATATGCCATCTCTTCATAAGATTTCAGGCATTATTAATGTCTTCATTATTTCACCTTTGTGTGATTCTTTTTTTCTTTTTCCTAATTGTTACGTGAGTGGGTTTGTAAGAGGGGTTTGGAAAGGGTTATTTGCCTTATTCATCATTTCTGGGAGAATCTTGCATGTATTTCAGCTCTGAAGCGAGTCTCAAGTCTTCTGCTGAAGTAGAGAGGTGTCGTGTCAAAAGTAGTACTATTGAAGGAGCAGTGGCAGGGCTGGAGTGGATGAAGAGACTGTATAAGTTAAAAGTTGCAAAGTTAGATTTTCATTTATTTGCTGTTTTAATAACTTACAAAGGAGCTTTATAATTGCTCCAGATCCCTTCCCTGCAAAAACTTTCATATAAATATCCCAACTGCTGACCTGTCTCTTTCTTTCCAAGGTGTCTGACAGTAACAGACCTCTTGGTTTCTCGAACTAAACTGCAGCCTGTACCTGAACAGCAGTTCTTCCCTGTTAGCATGCAAAGTTTTCTGGAATAACTTCACGACTGTATGTCTCTTCTTGAGTTATATTTGAAATACTGCTGCCAACTGTGAAAGTCTTGTAAACCTTTACGATTCAGTTGCTACATTTTTGGATTCTTCAAGAAATAATTTTAGTACGTGTTACCTTCAGTACTTAATGCTGGTATGGTTAGCAGATTGATGCCATTGATAGTGTAGCAGACACAGTAGGATTCCGCGATCCCACTTTGCAAGGTATTTTACATTGACACACAAAACACCGTTCCTGTCTCCTAAAAGCAGCAGTATACATGTCACTGTAAATTTAGTGGTTACCTTCTGTTAGATAAGGCAACAACTCACTTGTTTTCTTTGGGTTTTCTTGTGTCAAGAGTAGATTCTATTTTGTGCAATTTTAAATGGTAAATAATAGGGTATCACCATGAATGTACAAAATCCTTGCCTGTTATCAAACTTTGTATAAAATCTGTCTGTTGTTCAGATGACCACGCGTGTTGATGGACATTCCTGGGCTCTTTCTGCTATCGATGAATTTAAAGTTCAGAAGATTGTAACACCACTAAATAAAGACATTATTCCAATAACTGATTCACCTGTTGTTGTGCAACAACACATGCTACCACCTAAGAAGTTTGTTCTGCTTTCAGCCCGGGTGAGTTTTCTTAACACAGGAGATCAGAAGAGTGAGCATGAATTTGGAATATACCGACCTAAACCTGCAAATATTAATTTTGGATATGTTTTTTGAGATTGTGTTCTGAACATAAAGAGGAATAAGGAAGAGGAATGCTGAAACTATCTGTACCTATTTTGAATTACTCAGCGGTATTGGGCAGGGTTCTCTTATAGCTTTTGTTCATCTCCGGAGACCCTTGTAGGTACAGAATATCTGAGAATTTCTTCTAAGCTTGGTTGTAATCTTGATTGTATGCAATTGAAACAGACACTGGTTGCCCAGAAAACATAGTTTGAGTAAGTTTTGTTGACAATTGGTATTTGAACAAGTAAGGTCTTCTTGCCATCAAAGAGGTCCCAAAAGGGTTTTTTTGAAAAGGCTTTGAAGAACAATACCCACAAAAAGGAAGAAGAAATTAACTTTCCTACATCTCTTTTCAGATGACACTTAGCCATATTTTAGGGCAGTTATAGCTTAACTAATAGTAAAATATTTAATGATTAACGTTTTGCAATGTCTCGGCTCAACCTGCTTTTGTTTATTGGCAACTTTTTGTTAAAGGCACTAATTGGACCCTCTATGGTAATTAGAGTGAGTGCAGGCAAGATGATTGAGTTTAGTCATACTGTGCCCTTGATCCTGAATTCTTCAAGCTTCTTTTTTTTCCAGGCAGATTTGAGGATTTGCACGATACAGAAAAGTGTTTCTTTTCTGTAAATATTTGTTAAGAACAGCAAAGCTAAGTCAGTTTATGGAGCGTTTATAGCCATTGCAGTGTTTGTCCTGCCATTCCTAGGCTCTCCAGGGAATTTTCTGCATGTGAAAGAAACTGGGCTTTAGGCACCATTCACACTGCACTTCAATCCGATAGTGCAATAAAGGAAAACTGGGAATGCTGAGGATAAGCATTGTCAGGACAATGGTACGGCTCAGGCAACTTTATTCTAATTTATTTTGCTTACTTTTAGGGGAGCTTTATGTTTCATAAACTCAGACCTGTAGATCAGCTGCGGCATCTGCTTGTTAGCAATGTAGGTGGAGATGGAGAAGAGATAGAAAGATTTTTCAAGTTGCATCAGGTAAGAACTTTTCACCTGTTATGAGATTTAGAAGATTTATAATATTTATGTAAATCTAGTCACTTTCTTTAGCATCATGTTGCTATAAACTTCTGGGTAACATTTTGTTTATCAGTTCAAGAGTTAGCTTTTACTCCTTTATTGTCTCTATAAAGCAAGGTAGTGTAATGAGAAATAACTTATTTTGTGATCTATAAAAACGGAAGTGTTTCATTTTTCCTGAAACTCGCATGTCTTGTGCATAGAGGTATAATGCAATTCTTACTGAAGGAGTTCATCTACAAGCAAGGAAGAGTTTCTAAAAAAGTTAAATTCCTACCACTTCCAGAGTTTTTTACCTCTTGAAGGCCGATAGAAATGTGTATAATTGATCTGGGTTTCTGTTTAAGTTAAGTAACAAACAAGTAGGAAGGAAGCTATCAAGGATTACAATTTTAAGTTGGCTAGTACTGATCAGTATCTGTAGTGACTGTGCACTGTAACCTGTTCTCTTGTGCTTTGATAGGACAAAGTGATATTTTAACAGGCCGTTTTAATGTGTGAACCATTATTTGTATGGGTTTTTTCTTCAAACACAATCTTAATTTATGTTTCTGTAGAAATTGCATCAATCACAGTCATAATTAGATGACAGACATGGAGGTTGTTTCCAACCAGTAATGGTACTGAATCTGCAAAAACTGTGTATACCAAAATTTACTTGCTGCATTGGGATGCCTCACTGTGATTCCCTTGCTGCCTATAATTGGAAAGAGCTGATTTCCTTGCCTTCTAAGTAAAATGGTGCAAAAAATGTTTACTGTTCAGTTATTGAGCAATGTAACTTCTGTATATTGGTTAGAAACTTAATATAAGCTGCAACACTAATAGTATGATGTGCTCTAGGAGGATCAGGCCTGTGCCACTTGCCTTATCTTAGCCTGCTCTAATGCTGCGTGTGATAGAGAAGTATCTGCCTGGGCTACTCGAGCATTCTTCAGGTAAGTTTCATTTCTGTGAGTTATTCTGAATAGTAAGCTCAGGATCACTACAGCCGTTAAATAATCGTACTCTTTAACCTGCTGCCTGAGCTAGCATTGCTTTAAAATTAGTATAGACTGGTAGAATATGCTTTTGCAGTACTTTAGGGCTCATCAGCAAAGGAGGCTTCCTGTGATGGTGGTTTCTGGTTAGTTCCCCACTTGGAGGCTTGTATCCCACAGGTGGAGGTGGCTATTGAAAAGATAGTTTAAACTGTTCAAAGTGCACTTATCTGTACTTCACAATATCCCAGTTTATTGAAGGGCAGTGTGTAGTAATATCTTCTAAGAGACCCGCTCAGGCAGCTGGAAAAAGAATAGATAATTTGTAAAAGCTTGGGGGTGGGGCTTCGGGTTTTTTGTTGCGTTTTTTTGTTTTTCTCTTAATATATTGTTATTAATGCTGTTCACCATTGTGCCAAGGAATTTGTATTCAGAAAGACCTGTTCAGGGCCTCATGTTGATTTTTTTGTTGTTGTTGTTGTTGTTGTTTTTTTGTTGTTTGCTTTTATTTTGCTTTTTTTCCGCTACAAATTGAGTGCGGAAGTAGGGGCTTCCACTCTGGTGGATTAAGTTGTCATTTGTTTATCTTGGGTACTGAAGTTCCTTGGTATGGTGCAGATATGTGTATTTTAATTAGCTGCCTTAAGTGGGTTGGTATATCGTGGGCCTCTTGACTGTCCTCACAGGGCGTGCGGCCTGGAGGAAAAAAGAGGTTTTGATAAGGTACAGCTGTTGAGAACTCTGATGAAATGTTCAGATGTGACTGTATGTTTGTGCTAGCGTTTTGAGTCTTATGTTCCCAAAAGCTTGCTTGTTTTTTTGCTAAAACTTGTGCATGTATTAGTTCAAGTCATCTGTTCTTAGCGGGGTGTGAATGGTTGCTCTTTGTTAAACTCAAAATTACATTACAAGAAAGAAAACGTGGATGCTAGCTCTGGAGAGACGTGCATTAGCAAGTGAAGATGTTATGAAGTGCTCATGTAGCATTGTAGGAGAGAGATGGATAGAACTTGTGGCTGATAGAAGGATAAACATGGGTGATTTCAAGTGTGTCCTTCGTTCCACTTTCCTGTGAAGGCATACCTTGTAAAGATACTAAAGCATGAGCCTGATTTTCGGGCTTGAAAAGTTTCTTTTTAAAGCCTGGTCATATCATATCACCACAGAACTTAAAGCATCCACAAAAAATTACTGACTTGTTCATCTAATGTCTCTTTGCAGTTACCAATTTTAGTGCTTTTCATATAAGGTGTTCAGTTAGTTTCCTTTTCTTCTGCCAAATGTATGACAGTCACAAATATTTCTGAAAGCTTATCCTAGTTTTTTTTATCCCTCATTTTAAAATAACCTCAAAATTGCTATTAATTCTCAAAGACAGGAAAATTAAATGGGTTGTGTATGAAGTGTAATTTTTGTCTTTGCATGTAAACATTAGGTATGGTGGAGAAGCACAAATGAGATTCCCATCAGCTCTGCCTCCTCCAACCGATGCTGGATCTGTCTTATGTTCTATTCCTGTTAGTAAGTAGCAAGCATTTCATGATTGAAGACAGGGTTTTTTTCCTTAAAAATGTTGTATTTTTTCTTTGTACAAGTGCATTTGTTATTTTTGTCTCAAATAGTTATGTTTTTCCCCCTCACTGGCTAATTAATTACAGAGGGTTTTTTTCATTTTCTCAAGTGTTTTTTGGGTTTAATGAGAGGGAGATGTGATCTCATACTGTGTCTGGATGTTGCATATAATCCGTTAAGATGTGAAGAAGATACACATTTATTGCTGCCACAGGCACTTCAGCAGCCAGAGAACCATTCATCAATGCTATAGTTAAAACACTACCGAGATTAATTGGTTGTTGTGTGTCTCTAACAGAATATCTTCTTGCAGTGTCACACTCGGGGGGAAAAAAATTGGTTGCCTGGAATGCAAGGAATTCCATTTCTGTACTGGTTTTGACTTGCACCCAAATTCATAGGTATTGGGTTAAAATGTGCAGAACTGTAATGAAGTTCTGGGAAAACAGTTGACCGTTTCTTTTAGACTTCTTAACTTGTATTAAAACACTAAGAAGAGTGACTATTTTTAATGCTTCAATGGCATCCCTATCTAAGTCTGATAAGTGTGATAGCAATGTGGTCAGGAGCTGAGGTAAGGTGTAAGAATGTAAAATTAAATGGGAGTTAGAACAGCAGCTATGGGAAGAACAGGTGCCAGGAGCAGACTGAGAATGAAAGTAAGGTGTGGAGGAAAAGACAAGGTAATCGACAAGGTCACTACTTTTAGAAGTGAATTTGTTTTTCCCGAGTCTGAACGTGTAGATAATTTACCCTTTGCTGTCATGTGTGCCTCTTTAAAACCTAGTATCAAAGGGCATATCTCCATTTTGCTTCAGTGACCGATCCAGGTGGAAGACAGCACCGTTTTTCTGCTACTACTTACTCCATTTGCTCAAAGGGTAGAGAACTGTCATGATTCTGGTATTGTGGATGTGGTAGGTCAGACAGTGCTGGCAGAAATTGATCAAAATACCGTGAAATTTTGTCTGTGAAACTGTTACAACAATGTCAGCATTAAAAAGCCAGGCACCTTTAACTTATTTCCCTCTTTTTGTCACTGTTGAAAGTCCAGTCGTACACTCACATGCTGCTCTCCTGCAAGTTTGTGCTTTGGTTGGCGCACAGGAGAACGTGCTCTCTGAATGCATTGGTGCTCTTCAGTGAAGGCTGTGTTATTCTTTGCGCTGTTGCATGTTGCCAAGTTGAGAGAACTGTAGTGAATAAGGGAAGAAGGACTGATTCTTTAATAAAAGCCAGATTTTCAGAGCACCAGTTTTCGTGCTCGTTCCATGCTATCTCATCCTACTTGTGGCTGGTAAACGGACGCTTTTGTAGATGGCCGCGTGTGTTCCTCGTATTTTGGGGTCTGAAGTTAGGTATTCAGACTTAATTTGCAGAAGGATTGAATATCATTAGCTGAATGTGAGGCTGTGGACAGTCTCAAAGTGAGTGTTCAAAGTTGCCGTTGCTGCTGTAGTGTTTGTCCAATGGTCCAATGCAAAAATTAGGAGTAGTAATAATAGTTTCTTTCAGCTAAGTGCTTTGAAGGTAGAACTGACATTCTGTGAAAAGATGTAAATGCCTGGAAGTGAGTTCTTTGAGAATAGATACCCTGATCAGATATGGTACCAGTCAGAATGTGAAGAACAAGGAGTGTGTGGACAGTATTACATGCAGGGAACGGATGGTGTGCAATAAGTAACACACAAAAAAAATGCTTAACTGCTCTGGGAAGAAACGTATCCACTTGATTCACTCCTGGAGTGTTGGGTTGAGTACAATTTATTATTTGAACCATAACTAAAAGCTATTGGAATGGTTCTAATTTTGAAGCACTTGCTTTAACAACTTTGCTGCTTTTACATAGGGATTTATGGGTTATGTTTTGGGTTTGTTTTTTGTTTAGTGTGTTCATTTGTTTTTAACAAACTTATCTTTGTATTGTCATTTTTAGCTTCCCCCTCGACTGTTGATACTCCACATCCTACTCCTAGCGTTTTGACAACACCGGGGCAAGGTAATACTTTCTTCTGCTTTGCTGCGGAAACGGAGAAGTCTTTTTCCAGTAGCCTTTTTTGTTTGCCTTCAAATGAGTAATATTTACCTACTTTAATCCTAGGTTTACAACCTCCTAGTCTGTCAACTCCCATTTTTCCTTCTGGGAATTCTGTGTCTTACCCTGGTGCATCCATTAGTGGAGTGATGGGTCCCGAGATAGTATTTTCTGGAAGACACAATGGCATCTGCATATACTTTGCTCGGATTATAGGGTGAGGTGTTTTTAAAGTAGAGGTTCTATCACTCAGTTTGTTTTATAGTTTTTCTTTCCGCTAAATAAGTGAAGTGCATTTTTTTGTTGTGTTATCCCTGGGGATATTTACAAGTTGTGTAGACACGGGGCTTAGGAACATGGTTTCATTGTGGAGTTGGCAGTGGTAGGTTAAGGGTTGGACTTGGTGATCTTAAAGGTCTTTTCCTACCTAAACAATTTAATAGCTTAATAATTCTATAATATTCCGTAATACATTCTCTTTACTGCTGTATTAATAATGCCACGTTTGGTGATTGGCTAGAACAGGAAAGTTGATTAGATATTAATCCTGCAATTGAGCGTACGCACAATTCTGAAAAGAGCAGTTTTATTTTTCAAACCTATGAGCTGTATGTTTTAAAACTCCTACTAAAGGATGAAACAGGAATGAGTAAGGACTTAGAGGATCAAAGTCTTCTGGTGTGAAGCCTTTTCTACTAAGCTGCTTTAAAAAGAATGCTCAAATCAGAGAAATGAGGCAAGACTGAGGAAGATTCTATTACTTGGATCTCGAATCCTGTGTTACTAAACACCGCAAGCAAGAACAGAGCTCTTCGTATGTTGGTCATCTCTCTGCATGCTCGTTGGGAGAGCAGTTTTTGTTATGACACTTGTTTGCCTGCCACATTTTTTCCAGAGAATAATGTTGGCCTATATTTAAAGTATTTGAGAGCATCAAATTTGTTAATTATCCGTATTGGTGCTGTTCAGAAATGTGTAGAGGTAGCTTTTTTTTGAAGGTTTAATATTCATCCAAATTGAATCCTTTTTGTAGACCTTGAAGTAAAAAGCATTATTATTTTCTTTCTTAAGAAATTACACATAGAATACTTCCAAAAATACTTGCTTCGATTACTTGGCTTTTAACACAGTACTGTTTTGTGTTGCAGAAACATTTGGGATGGAAGTATAGTTGTGGACAGAGTTTTCAGAAGTGGCAATCGAGAAGTTGTTGCAGTATGTAGACGATTATTCTGTATTTTTAAAAGTTCCATATAGTACATGTCTTAAGCCTTGCTAGTCTTCTGTTCCCAATTGTAAAGTGATAAGAAAACATTCAAATAACATTTTTTTCTTAAGTGCTGCACTTTCAACTGAGGAGTAAAGATAGAGTTTTAAGTCTTTTCAAACTACTGTTTTTAATTTTACTTTTTACAAAACTTAACTGTAATTTGATCTCTTCTAATGAGCAACGGCCGGTTTTCCCCGTGTTTAACGATGGCACATTCTTTGTTTCTGCACATCCTCTCCAGACAAAGTCTGGAAACAAAATGCCTAAGTGGGTTAGGGTGAACATTGCAGTTCCGTAAGGACTGAAAAAACCTCCAGCATCTTCCTGACTACCATCTTGGTGTTTCGCTTTTTGTCCGTGATCAAAATACCGAAGTCTTTTCTGACTGTATATGTTAATAGAATTGAGTCATTTCAGTGATGCAAATTAACTGCTACATGAGCTTTCCTGTTCCAGTTATGAGGCACTTGGCAGAGTCTGGAAGACGTTGGCAGTTGCAATCTGTGTCTTAGAAATGCTTAATCATTGTTTCAGTTTAGTGCTGGAAATAGAGCGGATTTGGTTGTCAAAAGAGCGTATTGAATGTTGTGTATGCTCAGGGGACTGTTGCCTCTTTGAGTGTGCCCCCTCCTCAATGACTGTGGTATAATAGTGTTCTAGTGATAGCGCTGCTATTATGCTGTTCTACCCTCTCTGTGTTTGTCTTTTTAGTGGCTTTAGCTAAAATTATAGATTTTTGGGAAAAAAAATTTGAAACTAAGCTTTCTATAAAGAAGTGTGCCTTCTTTTCCAGGTAGAAAGCAGCGTTCCATCCCGTGTGTTGGAGTGTGTACTAAGGGAACTAAAAGGTTTACAAGAATTTCTGGATAGAAATTCACAGTTTGTTGCAGTGGGACCCCTTGGAAACCCAAGGTATTATTGTGTTAAATTAAGTGATATTTAATGTCCAGCGCTTGAAAAACTATACTGTGTGTATTTGTGTTGAGTTGAAGTGTATGTATGGTGTCCAGCTTCAAATATTCAGATGCTAAAAATAAAGCCTCAATATTTGTAGTCATATTGGCATTTCTCTTTATTTTGGACTTGCAGTTACAGCACACCAGCCAATCTGCAACAGAGACTCCTGGGTTTCATGCGACCTGATGGTGGAAGTTCTCAGCAAGTCCAGCAAGAACTCCAGAGGAAATACCATGGTATGTAATTGCGTACCTTGCATTGGGGCGTTGCCTTTCTCACTCTTTTTGTTAAAACCTCTGAATAAAAATGCCTTTTTTCCATACAAATTTGACATTTATCAATATGCCATACTTGGTAGTAAGTTCTTAAGAAAAAGCAATTCAGTTTGGAAACTTTCTAGCCCCTTTGTTTTGCTTCTGTACCATATCGTACTGTTCCATCAGGAGCAGTGCTTCTGCAGTGATGTTGATGTGAAAAAATCATTTACTTACAACTGTAGTAGAGATGAAGTATATACCCAGAATGAAAACTCACATCTAGATAGAGAACATTCTAACCTTTGAGTTATCTGTGGGGAGAGACTTTTGTTTGCTCCATGCTGCAGGTGCTTCTTTTTGTTTTAATATTGAAAGCTTTAATATCTCAACTAACTAAAGCAGTCCACAAAGGAGAATGAACTCTGTGAAGAGAATTTGGGTTTCAGCACAGTAACATATAATGGTCCTGAGTCAGTGCAAAACACAAGTTGTATCTCTCAGTTTATTAAGGTAAAATAATAATACTTGAAAGCACTTTTAAAAATCTTTCTCATACCAAGAATTGTATTTCAGTTCTGTGTAGATATGTCCTCTTCGTACTATTTTCCCCATTCAGACAGTCTTGAAACAAGATTGAAGGTTTATTTGCACACTGTGTCTTTCTTCTAATACTCTTTGCATTTCATAATGACATGAGTTGTTGTGGTTATGTTCCATCCATGTAACAAGCATGTCTGTATTATTCTTTCAGCGAATAGAATACGTCTTACCAGATTTGAATGTTACTAGTTTTTGAAGTAGTTGTTGTTCTTCTTAAGGTAGTGTAGACAGTGTTGACCAAAGGTATAATTTTAATTGTTCTTTCTAAGAGCAAATACAGGTAGTCAAACAAAAAGGGAATGTATGAGTTTATTTTCATTTCTTCTGTGTTCATCATAAATGTATTTATAATAAGTATTTATGAAAAATAGTACAAAAAATCAAGACTGCTATGTAAATCCTGTGTACACCTCACATGAGGCCCCACTTCTTTTTCAGAAAGTATTCCCCTTCCCCTTGTGTTGCATAGTTTGAAATAAATGTTAGCAGATCGCTTTTGATGGGAGAAAATGTTAACGTGCCGCTTTGGAGTAAAGAGAGGGAGACAGCATTCATCAAGAATGGAAGAGGAAAAAAAAAATTGGAAATTCAAGGAGATTGTTATTGTAAAACCCCAGAAGACAACATCTAATTTGAAACATGCGGAACAGCTACTTATTGACAGCCTCTTTACTTTTTCAGCTGAGGCACAACTAACTGAGAAGGCCTCACTTCAAGGCATCCAACAGCTTGTTCGCAAAACATGCCAGGCACTGGCTTTATGGAAGCTGCTGTGTGAACACCAGTTCAGTGTTGTTGTAGGTGAACTTCAGAAGGTACGGTCCAAATCGCATGATTTTAATTTGTAGTTAACACCTGAATTTCTTTTGCTTCCTAAATATTCATCAAGGAATATGACTGTAATGGTATATTTCTCAGTTAATTAATTTAAAACCGCATTGATTTTTATTCAGGTTGCAAGTGTTTATTTTTAAGGCTCACGTGTAGTATTGACCTTGTCACCCAATTGTAGCAAATTGGAAGTGTTGCTAACAATCGATTTTATTTTACTTTTGTTGACAATTATAAGTTGGATTTTATAAATCACAGTGTTTTCACCTTAAGCGCATTCTGCAAAATGTGCTGAAAAGATTATTCTGATGTTGTCTGGCAGAGAGGAGTTCACGCTCTAACTTTGTGTTGGTAAAGGTTTAACAGTAGAGAGCAATAGGGTTGTACAGACTCAAAGTACTTGCAATTTTGTACAAGTAGGGGTCCAGAATGTATCACAGAAGAGGTGAGGTTGGAAGTGACTCCAAAAGGTTGTCTGCCTCCTCTGCTCAAAGCAGACTCAAGTACAGCAGGTTGTTCCTGACCGTGTTCAGTAAGATCTTAAATGTCCCCGAAGATCGAGACTCCACAGCCTCTCTGGGCAACCCATTCTAGTGTTCAACCACCTTTAGAGTCAAAGAGGTTTTTCTCCTATTTAGGTGTAAGTTAATTTGCTTCAGCTCATTGTTCAGTGTCCTCTCACTGGATACCGCTGAGAAAAGTCTTTACACCTCGACACAAATATTAGTGAGATCCCATACACTACCCCCTGAGCCTTCTCTTTTCCAGGCTAAACAATCCTGCTTCTTTCAGCCTTTCCTTGTTTGAAAAGGAGACGACTCTGGTTGCTGCTGCTGTATACCCTTTGTAATGTTGAATTTCCATCCAGCCCTTTAAGAGGCTTCTAATCAGAATACTAGGCATTCTGTCTGAGCACTTGATAGGAAAATAGATTATTTGAGAAGTTGTGTTCTTTGTCGATAGAAAGAACATCTTTTTAATCTTCACAAATGTGCAGAAGCTGGAGGACTTTACACTTGCTTTGGGGGAGTTAGCACAATTTTTAACCACTTTTCCCTTGTGTTGTACAAGGAGTTAACTAATTTTTACCAAACAGAACCATTTCCTCTGTCTTCAGTAGTTTTAGATGTTTTGATATGGTATTTCCATGCTGTTAATCATCATGGAAACTACAGGCAACTCTGTGAGCAAATATTCCTAATAAAAAAAAAAAACCTTTGATGTAATTTAATATAAAAAAGCATAGAGCAGTCTTTTTTATGCATCTGTCATTTTTTTCATCTGTGACAGGACTCAGACAGTTCCCATTATTAAAAACTGTGATGTACTTTTCATTTTGTAAGGTGTGCCTTCTGACAGTGCGTGGTGAAGTAAGGGGAACTGCTAATTCTTTTCGTAATTGCAGAGATGTGAAACAAAAGTGACACAAAGTGAAGGTGGCAGAGGAAGTCTGTTAAGAAGAGTTTTCACTGTCTTTGACATCCAGGGATCTAGTGCCTTCAGTGATAGGGCTTTATTATTTCCATTTTGCTATAGAATATGTATTTTAAATAATGTAATTCTATAGGGTGCGCTTCAGTCAGGGAAGTTTTGTTTGGTTTTTTTTTTTTTACTGGAAACGATTTTCCTGCTGTAACATTGTGATGTTTCTAAACAAAATGAAGTAGACACTTCAGTAAACTCATTAAATTCTGTCTACCTTCAGGAACTTCAAGAACATCTGAAGGTTACTGCTTTCAAAGACTTGGTAATTAGAGACAGAGAATTGACTGGAGCACTCATTGCTTCTCTTATAAACTGTTACATCAGAGATAATGCTGCTGTGGATGGCATCATTACCCATTTGCAAGATATCTGTCCTCTTCTTTATAGCGCTGATGATGCTGTGTGTTCCAAGGTAAGCCCACTTTAAGGTTTTAAAGCACCAAACCAGAATTCTAGAGCATATTCAACTAAGTTGGGCAGGTTGTAAATCCTTGTAATGCTTAAGTAGTTTCAGGAGCACAAAACCTAATGAAGATAGGTCATGTGCATATTTGTGTCTTGTAGTTGATTAATGGTGAAAACTGTGTGACATTTGGTGTGAAGCATAGAGTGATGTTCGTGTTCTCTGACTGCTAAGGGATGTCTAACAAAACCATCTTCTTGATGTTGATTAAATGTGTTGTTCGTACTTCCATCTTTCCTCAGCGTAGCCTCTTGTTTTCTGTCTGTTGCCTCGTTTTATGGAATTTGTGAAACCCAATTGTGATTAAGAGCTGAAGCTCTAAAAAAATAAATTTGAGGGAAGAGTGGGGAACGAGTTCATTCAGTCTTAAGGCCTTCTCTCTACCGCCTTTCTACCGGAAACTCGTTGATAAGGAAGTGCTTTTTCTACTGTTGGAGGTTTTGCAGTTTGGAATAGTAACTCATTAACTTACGGTAGTAAACATGATATGTTCATAATGTGTTCCTGTGAATATCATTTTCCTGTCATTTGTCTTTAGGCAAATGAACTGCTTCAGCGATCTCGACAGGCTCAAAGCAAACTGGAAAAAGAGAAGATGCTAAGAGAGTCACTAAAAGAGTACCAGAAGATCAGCGATCAAGTAGACCTTGCTAATGTTTGTGCGCAGTATAGGCAAGGTAAGAGGCAATAACTGATGGTGTTTGGGGAGGTAGTTTCTGTAGTATCCCTTTGTGCTATCCAATTTTTTTATTTGTTTGTTTACTATCTCATTTTAACATAAACAGTTTCTTAGTAACTCTTAAAATACACCAGCCTCTTCTTGTTTAGAGCCTTTCTAGATTTCACCATCCGATAAAATATCCCACTTATGTCTAAAAAATAACAGTGTCCATTTGTTTCATATATGAGATAAAAATGTTTTTAGGAAAATTGTTGGGCCATAGGTAAGCAGAGGCTAAATGACTGTGCTTTCGTAGGTAAGTTTTTATACCAAATATACTGTTTGAAAGATGATTCTTAATCCTCTTTTATGCAGTGGAAGCCAGTACATAGTTTAAATACAGGTATAACTGTTGTGACAGTCAAGATTTCAGCCTCTGTAGAAGTATTTTACTTCAAACTTGCGCATAAACCCACTGGTTAGGTGCAGGCATAAACCTTTGTATGACAGAGAACAGCGTGAATACGGTTTATTTTTTCTCGCTTGCTAAAATGGGAAGCGTTTGATGTCACTTGTCATTTTTTTAACACAATAATGAGTGTAATATTTGTTGGGGTTTTTGTCTAGTGTGTTTCTATGAGGGAGTAGTAGAACTCTCTCTAACAGCTGCTGAGAAGAAAGATCCCCAAGGTCTTGGCCTTCATTTCTATAAAAATGGTGAACCAGAAGAGGATGTTGTTGGACTCCAAGCGTTTCAAGAGAGGCAAGTTTTCAGGATATCTTATTATCTTTATATAGGGTGCTTTATTTCAAGTGCCTGAAAAAGTAAGTCTTTTGGGGAAGGTATACAGGGTAATGACAAACAAACATTTTAGAATAAGGGACACAATATAGAGGCTTTGCGCAGCATGCTCTCCTTGTTTGTCATTAATACGGCACCAATTTAATCAGGAGCAGGGGATAAACGGATAGATGCAGAAAAGATTGTAATCTAAATGTTAAAAGAAATACTTGTCAGAATGATGATTGAGAACACACTAGCTTTTTTAATTTCAGTAATTGTATTTACAAAGGCATGCAATTGTAACGTTTGAAAAAAGTATTTCCTATTGTTGCATTGAAAATTGTGAGGTTTTTCTATTCTTTTACTCGGTTTACAGATTGAACAGCTACAAGTGTATCACTGACACCCTTCAAGAGTTAGTGAATCAAAGTAAAGCTGCTCCTCAGTCTCCCAGCGTACCCAAAAAGCCCGGTCCTCCGGTGCTGTCGTCTGACCCCAACATGCTAAGCAATGAAGAAGCAGAGCACCATGTAAGAAACTCACAAAAAAGTCATGATTGTCCTCCAGAGGATGGTGCAATTTGAGGGGGGGGTGGAAGTCTATTTTTTTTTTTTAAATTATGGAATAGTTTTGCAAAGAAGATAAAAGTCAAGATTTATCATGAGCTGGCTTTTTCATATGATGACATGTAAATAATGTGAACTTAAGTATTGTCGTATGTTGAGTGCTTGATGTAACGTCGCCACTTCTGGAATAACAGCTTTGGCCTTTTCTTCCCTTAGTTTGAACAAATGCTAAAGCTGGCTCAGCGTTCAACAGATGAACTCTTCAGTATTGCACTTTACAACTGGTTGATACAAGTTGACTTAGCAAACAAACTGTTACAGGTGAGCTCGTCTCTATACAAGGAAATAGTTTGTTGGTTCCACTGAACTGGAAGAGTTAATTGTAGTGATGCTGATGCTTTATAAAAGAGAAAAGAGCAAACGTTTCTGTTATCTTTGACTTTTGCAGATTACTGCCCCCTTTTTGGAACCCTACCTTGTGCGGATGACCAAGACTGACCAAAACAAAGTCCGTTACATGGATTTACTGTGGAGATACTTTCAAAAAAATAGGAATTTTAGTAATGCAGCCAGAATCTTGGCTAAATTGGCTGACCTGCATAGGTATGGATTATGTATGAGCTATTGCATGTTCTGAGGCAATTGGGGAAAACCAATATGAACTAAAATCATAACAGTATCTCTAGGTATTTTGAGAAAAGGACAAGAACAAGAAAAGACCAATGCCCAAGGAAGTTTGCTAGAAAAGAAAATGAGGTCACGGAATATATTCAGTTTTCGTCCAGGCTATTATTGGAAAGAAATAATATATTTATTTTATGTGTTATACGTTAGCTTGCAGTGTATTTTCTATTGTAAGTACCATATATTAAGGGGTCATTTCTTACGTCGAATTTTGTAATGCAGTAGTGTCACTGTGGAGTGGTGGATCGAGAAGTACACTAGAACTGAGCCTGCAACAGAGATTGGGTTACCTCGTTGGATAATGTCCTGCATGAGTTAGTGAAATCAGGATAAGTCACGTATTAAATCCCAGAGTCTAGTTTGGATATAACTAACCCTCAAATAATTACATTCAATACCAATTTTATTTTTTGTATTTATTTTGCAGCACAGAAATTTCTCTTCAGCAGCGCCTTGAATATATTGCACGTGCCATTTTAAGTGCCAGAAGTTCCACTGCCATGTCCTCTATAGCTGCAGATGGTAGATTCCTACATGAACTAGAAGAGAAAATGGAAGTAAGAAAAAAATATGTCTAAGCTACCCTGTAAATGTATTGTCATTGGCACATAACATTATTTCCAATTCTGTAGAAACAGTTGTCTGTGCTTTCTTCCCAACGTGACAAAGTTTCGCAGTTGAAGAGAGACTCTGAAGTGTAGTACATTTCTACATTTAAATAAGTTAAAGTTAATTCTGGGTGTGTTCTTAAGCTTTGATTAAATCAATCCAATATTGAAATGGTTTTATTTTGAAACAAGGTTGCAAGGATCCAGCTTCAAATACAACAAACATTACAACGGCAGTATTCCCATCACTCTTCAGTGCAAGATGCAATCTCCCAGCTTGATGCTGAGCTGATGGATATAACCAAGGTGATTAAAAGTTCTTTGTATTAAAAGTGAGTTTATCACACTAGGGGGATGTTTTGCAAAGAATACTCCTATGCTGACTGGGGAAGTAATAAGCAGTTTGGCGTTCTTGGACTCGGAATCTCTGTTAGTGTGCACTGTCTTTTTCTGTACTTCTAATAACAGTCCTTCAGTCTTTAGTACTTTAATTTTTTCCATGTGTTTATCTTCTTCAGTCCCTTAGGTTTCTTTCTTTATTGGGAAAATTGTTAGAAAACTTATGGTGTTAATTATAACTTCATATAAAATTGGGGATTGTATGTAAAAAGTGAAATAAAATGTAGTCTATAAAAATAGTTTAGTGTTTCACAATAGTTACTTAAATTGTGGCTTTACTAGTCTGATGTCTACCGTACAATATGAAAAAAAAGCTGATTTTAAAAACTTCCTTTTTATGCTACTTGAAATGTAAATTCTGATAACTTCCCTTTCAGCTGTATGGAGAATTTGCTGACCCTTTTAAGCTCTCGGAGTGTAAGCTTGCAATTATACATTGTGCGGGTCATTCTGATCCTATCTTGGTGCAAACTCTCTGGCAAGAGATCATTGAGAAAGGTAGGTCTTAATGGACTGAGTGGTACAATCTAGAACTAGAGGGCAATGGTAGAGTTTGAAGCTTCTAAGACTGACTGTGTGCTGCTACTGATAATCCAAGTGAGATGCCTCTTTTCTGGACTATTTGGTATTATATTTGGTAAGCGTATTTATGTAGTGATTCATTAATGTTACTACTTTTGGCTTCTGTGCCTAAAGCACAGAGGAGTTACTATTTTTACACAGACCTTGGCGTGTATTGCATGTGTGGCTTCAATAATGAATTTCCAGATAATGCTTAAGAAGTCATTTCATCCCTTCTTGTCCTTAGATTCTATTATATATCAACTTCAGAGTATCTGTGAAATTTTGTGTGAACGCTTCACTATTAGGAAATCATAATAAAAATGTTCAATTAATCATGACAAAGATTAAAGAATCTTCAGGGAGCTCGGGAGTGGAAGCATAAGGGGTTTTTCCATTCATAGAGAGGCAGAGCAGTGGGCACAGCTCTGTAAGCCTGGCCACTCAGATGTGATCATCTGCCTCACCCTCTGTCATGAGTTGGTAATTCACTGTCTCGTCCTGTCGTTTTGTTTCGTTTTTTTTTCTTGGGTATTGTTCTTGAAGTAGCCATCATGCAAACAACACTGACAATTATTTGAGTGCAAAGCTGTGTAGTAGTGGGCTTTTTGTAGGTTTGCTGTTGTTGTGTTTGGTGGTAGGGGTTTGGAGGTTTTTGGTTTGTTTTGAAGTAGTTTTGCCTGGAACTTCAAGGAAAGTCCGTCAACATCCATACACACCAGGAAGAGTTGTATTTTCACTTCCACGTGCTGATTTTACACTGATAATAGCGTAAGATTTTGATATGTTAGTAGTAATTTAAGTACCTTAAGTGTAGTTGTCTATAAATGTGGAGCTCTTTTTCTGAAGTTCTCCCTAACTGATTTCTTTTTATTCCCAGAGTTGAGCGAGAGCGTGTCTCTGGGCCCGGCCGACAGAATGCAAGCACTTAGTCTGAAGATGGTGTTGCTTGGAAAGATCTATGCTGGCACACCTCGTTACTTTCCTTTAGGCAAGTTGTTTAGCCTGCGTGGCAGATAAACATGCCTGTTACAGGAACGGGTCTCAGCTTTCTTTTTAGTCTGTTAAACAAAGTTTGAACCTAAGAGAAGTCCATTTTTAAAAATCTAAAAGGGAAGAATATTGATAATTTTGTGATAGATAATTACGTGCTTGTGATTCACAAATAACTACAGTAGTTATGTAATATTTTGCTGTAGCTGACGCAACAAGTTATTTCAGCTGTCAGTAGTGATGGAGCAGATTTTGCAGATAGCTGGGCAGTGCTTTTCAGGTTTATCCAGGAAAGCTGGCAAAACAGCTTTGTGGTACTTGTTCATTATTAGTGACTTTAACGAGGGATTGAGGAGAGGGAGATTAGAGAAGAAGTAGAGATGGAATTCCTATTGGCTTCTAATTTGGTAAACACAGAGTAATTGTATGATTACAAAACTATGACGGTTTTTACAGGTGCAGTGTTTCCTAGAATTTTTCTAGGGATTTAACCAGAATTTACAGCTTTTCATCCTGAGTGGAAAGTGAAAGAAGCTTAAAAGGCAGAGACAGTTACTTTTAGATGGCTGTGCAGAGTTTGTTTGTATCAAAGTATGAAGTGAAAATGTATATTGATACATTTAGATTTTAGGCAACCACATTTACCTGCTGTCTTTTGAAGTATCTACTGATATCTGCAGGGGCACATTCTAAATATAGAATTCAGAAGAATTCTAGATGCTTTTTTTGGAGCTTCTTTCTGTGTTTGAGATATGAATATGTTTTGACCGGTTGGTATTATATAAAAACTGGAAAACATTGTTCAGCAGAAAATGTTCTTTCATGTAAGAACATTCAGAGCTGAACAATATGTTGTTGTTACTGACACTTAAACGTGATGAGAGATGCAGTAGTGTTGCTGACTATTCTAGCAGATGAAATTATAGGATGTTCTTCTGTGCTGAAAGAAAAATTAATGAACTCTTCCTAACCACATAGTTCCATGGCAGAACTATAAGAAAGTACTTAGTTTGAGTAATCTCTGTCGTGCCTTGCTGATAGCTCAGTAGGATCTTTGGAGGTAGTTACGTTGTGCATATCCTTTCATCATTGCAAACTAAGGGAAAGTGTAACGAGTGCTCCATGGAGAAAGGTGCCACAGGAGAAAGGTCTCTGTGAAAGACAGAAAATTAAACTTGGAGCAAGTCCCTTTCATATGCCTTTCTTTGCTAGACTTGCATGAACGAGTTGGAATCTAAACATGCCGTTATGTTTGTTGTCCAGATTTTTTGGTGCGGTTTCTCGAGCAACAGGTCTGCACTTTGAACTGGGACGTAGGTTTTGTAACATATACCATGCAAGAGATTGGAGTGCCTTTGCCAAAACTGCTTGAAGTATATGACCAGTTGTTTAAAGCACGGGTAAGGAAAATAGCAACAAAATAAAAATATAGTTTTCAACTTCTGTCAATGTTTGTCTTTCATGGGAATCATAGAATAATGTTAAGTGGGATATATTGTAGTATCCACCTCATAGCTTTTGGACTCCTTTTTTCGTTTACAGGCTCTTAATGCTGCTATTTTTCCCGCTTGTAATTTTATTCACCTCAATCCTAAAGTATGAGGAATGTTGTTAATCCTTTTACTTCACCTAAATATGATTTAGGATTAAATAGGATTAGAATTTTTACAGTGCAGAAGGAAAGGCATATCTTGAATGTATTAAATTTTGTTTCTTTTCAATGATTAAAATTTGCTGTGTTACTGCACCTTGTCTAATCTGTTGTTGTGGTAGGCAAAACGAATAAGTCACGTTTTTAACTTCGTGGTTGTGGAACAGACTTAAAAAGTTGATTTGCTTCTTTTTACCCAGATTCCTTACAATGTGAAGAATTCAGAGCTTCCCAAAATGTGTTGCTTTGCAGACTGTTAGGTAATGGAAAACTAAGTTAACTTCATGTGTGTTTTAGTACTCAAAAGTCAAAATAGTCCTTAAATATAGGCTTAATACAGATTAAGATAGAATACCCATCTTACTGACACTTTTGTTACAAGGAATAAATAGTTTCCACAACTGGTAATTTGAACACACGTACACACACGCATTCTTTTTTTTTTTATCTTGTCTCCTTAATGTTTGTCTCCTTGACATTTTTTTTAGGATCCATATTGGAGTAGAATGAAAAAGCCTTTGCACCTTTTAGAGTGTATTCATATCTTATTGTCAGGATACGTACAAGTTCCAAGCAAAGTATTTCTGAGGTAAGAAAGGCGACTATATCCTAATAAGCAGTGAAAGCTACAGAATAACCTAAAGCGCTGTACTTCAGCGATCCCCAAAACTTGTCTCTTCTTCTCTTGGGTAAACTTAGTATTTCTTTCCTAGCAGTGATTATTGAGGCTCATCGTTCCAAGCCGTTTGGTAGAAAGCAAAGGGAGGTGAAACAGGTGCTGATCTCTTCTCTGTTGCAACCTATGATAGGACTCGAGGGAATGGCAAGAGGATGTGCTGGGGAGGGTTAGACTGGATGTTAGGAAAAGGTTCTTCTCCCAGCGGGTGGTGGAGCACTGGAACTGGCTCCCCGGGGAAGCAGTCACGGCACCTCGTCTGCCAGCATTCAAGAGCCATTTGGACAGTGCCATCAGTCACACGATGTGAATGTTGGGAATGTCCTATGTAGGGACAGGAGTTGGGCTCGATGATCGTTTTGGCTCCCTTCCAACTCGAGTAATTCTATGATTCTGTGAAACTTGTAGGGTTTTATAAACTACTTAAAGATAATTCTGTCCAATTCACTGAAGATTCAGGAGAACTGAGAGGATGACTTTGTATATTTTGGCAACATATTCTCCAAGACTAAAATTGAGCTTAGTGTGCAATGGGAAAGAATTTGTTTAATGTTAGAAAAGGTTCCTAACTTAACGGACAGCTGTGTGCTTGAGCAAGCTGTGTGTGTGTCATCCAGCATGGAGTCTCCAGCTTTGGTACGTTTTGTGAATAGACTTCAAACTTCAGTCAGAACTATCTTGTCAGAGAAGAACTGGGCAAAATCTTGGTAACTCTTCTAAGCCATAACTTTTTCTGATTATCTTGAAAATACACGTGTCAATGTCCCACGTTGACATACAGAGTTATATCTATCTTTTTCACTTTTTTTGTCTTTTATAGTTAGCTAATTAACTTATTAGAACTTCAGTGAATGTTGTCTAATTGTAATGTCTATTTAGATATTGATACCTAAGTTGTTGTAATTTGATATTCATTTGAGATATGAAAATTGCTATCTAAATGAAGTTATACATTGGTTATATTCATAACTAAAGTAATATAAATATTGGAGTAGATATTTCTGTTGCCATTAACTGTCATGTATTATTTTTAATATTAAATATCAGATAAATAGTAATGATTCATGTATCTTCTGATTAGTTACAAGCATTACATTTCAAAACCTATTTTTTGTAATAAATTGCTAGATACTGAAGAGCGACTGACAGGTTTCTTGATGATATGTTACTCCATTAAAACTCAAAGAATATTTACTTATTATTTCAGATGATTTCTAATAGAACAATGAGCTTGGTTTTTTCCTTTATGTTTTCTTCACAGGCGACAATTCACAAATGCTTGCTTGGATGCTGTTAGTTGCTACCTGGTTGAACTCCAGTCTATGAGCCCGACGCTAACGGTGCAGACCACTATTGGGAATTTTAAATCACTACAGGCCAAATTAGAAAGGCTTCACTGATTGACTGATACCATGAAAGAATTATTAGCTCAGATAACATTACTTTGAAATAAAAGTTCAGGCATCTTGCACTGAATCTCTGCAAGAACAAATCCTCAGAAATTAATTCGGATAACGTTCTGTCTGCTGCTGCAGTTATTGGTTGTATGGCCTGTATCTGCGCTTTTTAAGGGGATCTACAAACTGTAGAATGTAAACGTGACAAAGGAGTTTTTACCCGATTTTTTTAACAATAGGAAGCTTTTTTTTTATACTGTTGAAATAAAGTGCATTGTGTGCTTATTCCCTTGAAGATTAAGCATATTCGTAAAATATGTTTCTGTTTCTTTTTCTTTACTTAACGTAAAGTAATGGAGAAGAGTACAAAGTAAAATCTACTTGATAGCTGTTTTACAAGTGTGAAATCAAGAAATGACAAGTGCAGAAGGCAAGATGACAAAAGTGCAGGTTAGTGGAGTCAGTTGTAAGGGCAATTGTTCAGGGGAGTAGTAATGCAGTCATAACTCTGCATGAGTTTATTGACAGCTCCTTCAATAACAAAGATAATCCTAAGTCTGTGACAGTCACATACAACCTGCCTGTAAATGGTTTGGGATGAAACTGCAGAAACTAGCAATCTAATTTTTATCGCAAGTGATAGAACAATATTAAAAGCCCTTTGAATTACTTTTCCCTATTCCATTTTATTGAAGTCATTTCTGTTAAAATCAGGTAAAGAAATCAAGAACTGAATTCTACTTTCATTGTATGTACACATGCACCTTTAAAGGAGCAAAACTACACATCATTTTGTATGCATGCTCCCGAATATCTTTAACATGTCATCCTGCAAGGAAATTTGTTTTGCCTCTGGTTTAGTCCTGTGCGTTCTGTACATGTTCAACAACTTAAACTCTATATAACAGTCACAAGAAATTACCAATCCATGTTGGTCAGTGGTCTTTCTCAAGTAACTCCTTCGAGTAAGTAAATAATCAAAGAGTTTGGGCAGATTTGTAGTGGAGGAAAGAAGCAAATTATTTATGCCTACAGTGTAGATTTGGGTAGTTTTCTTTTGAGAGAATGAGCGGTTGATGTTACATTACAGGTGTTCAAAAAAGAAAACCCCAAAAAGTATGGATAAGAAATTTATTTACGTGCAAGTAAATACTTTATTACTTATATCCTTTACTGGTAGATCTGGTAAGTACACTGTGAAGTTTTGCTAAGAGAACAGCCATTAAATTTCTTCTCCTGTGAATGGACAGGTACATTCTGTTGATTTCCAGGCAGTTTTTTAGTTGACGGAATAAGAATGCCTCTGCCAATATCCAGTTTTTTGGAGCGTGTCGAGAGTTATGGTTGATGCTTCACATGTTTGCATGTACCTTCATTACAGACATTGTCTTGTTTTCATAGCACTTCTCTGTCCTCAAATGGAGAAAGGTGTTGGTTGTGTTTCTCAGATCAGAGTGAGAAGGATGCGAAAACCTGAGAGGGCTGGCTGGATTCCTGCAGTAGGTAAAACAATAGATGCAAAGTAGGGGGAAGAAATTCAACAACGGAGATGTGGCCCACTCCCCATTAACAAAATTGCCAACAACTGGATGTATACTTTTGTTGGTCTTGCCTGTTTCTTCTGTCTCAGTGGTACTCATGGAAAAGGAATTGGTTGGGTGGTAACATTCAGAGGGTAGTGGCTCGATGTCCAGAGACTTGCCACAAGGGAATGTGCAACGATCTCGTGTAGGATTCTCCCATCTCCCCAGCACTTCTGGTCACCTGACATTAAAGGCATCACTCAATATAGCAAAAAAAAAAAACCCATCTGTTTTCATTATGGCAACACCTGCATTTCTGATCTGTGCCTTTTGAGGTGCTGCACTGGTTGCTATAGCGAATCACTGCACTGCAGACTGCCATAGCAACAAGAAAATGCTTTGATTTCTTTTTCCTTTGTAAAACCATCATGAAGTAGTTCTGAGCTAACGAGTAATTTGATTTTCACCAGTCTGTTTTTCTGAACATTCTCAGATTCAGAGCTCGATGAGGCAAAACAGCAGCATGTGTACAGTTGCACTTATTGTTATACAATAGTGTATTAATTGCAATACTTCCATTGGCTCCTATGGACTGGTGGACTCTAACTACAGCTTGAAATCAGAATTAAATCCAAGAAAAACAGTCCTCATCTGATTTACACTAAGTGTATGGTAAATCCTCCTTCAGTGAAGATCCCCAAGTTTACACTGATGTAAACAAAAGAATTTGATTCAACCTCTCAAACACAAAAGTTTTGTAACGTGCTGTTTGTTTTGGTGTCACATCAGATAAGAGGCAGGGTGGTGCCACATGGGTGAACTGTGCACACGGTCACCAGGCTTGGGGCCTCACACCAGCTGCCCCCAGGGCACGTCTGCCTGTGCCACCTGCTGCCAAGCAGGGCTCTCTGCTCCCCATGCCTCACCAAAGCCCAAGGCACGGATTTGTTTTCTGTCATTGTGGGTGAGGCTGAGTTCAGAGCCACCTTCATGGCTATCCATCACTGCTGAGCAACATACTTAACTGACTTCAAAGCTGCCTGTATCTGCTTTAAACTCGGAGGTCTATTAGTGAGCCACAGTCTCACACAATTTGGGAACCATGGATTTATGGTACTGCATAGTGGAAAGCAGTCTGACCACTACATAGCAAAAAAATGTTCCGGTTTGCAGAAGAACTCTTGTTCATATTCTGTATATTTAGCATCTTGACTCTCTCTGCTCATGCCTTTTGTGAGAAAGGTGGCACCAACTTTAGGGAACGCTTCTTTGGATCCATAAGTTGCTGTATATGAGTTGCCCCTTTGACATACTCAGTCACTCATATGTTCATGAAGGTCTATACATTGCAAATGCTGCAAGTGTCCTTGTTTTTTCCAATTGCCTCTAAACCCAATAAAATATTCCTGTTAACTACCAGCCTTGCCTCATTTCCATATGCCAGTATTTTTCTAGACTAGGGCCAGAGAGACCTTGTCTTACATTGAGGATAGTTTTCTTTCATTGTATATACTGTAAGTGTGATAAAGGCTTCACAGTATGTTTCCTGGAGCTGTTTTACGTTGAACTGTGTACAACATTTCCTGGAATTATTACCAGTGATTTTCAGTGACTAAATAGCACCCTGTGAACTCTACAGTACAAAGCTCCGCAAGACTATTAGAATCGCCCTGACACCCAGTGGGCAGTTTCTGCGAGTGGCAGATAAGTCACGCCACCTATACTTCATTAAATTGTCATCTGCATTAGCTATAACTTACTGTACACTGCTATGCCAGTAGCTTCAAAGAGGGTTAAGCTCTCCATTTTTGTGCAAGGCAGGGATACCTCTATTTAGGCTTCATCCGTTATTTGAGGCATTTTTTCCAATATGTTCATGTAGCTTTTTTAATCTATACAAGCCTAGAATGCTAGCAAGCATTTGATCAAACCAAATGTTTTGTCTCAGGTCTGTACTGCAAGTTCATTGTTGCTGGCAATTGTGGTGTCCGAAATGCATTCCTGGGTGCTGATAGTTGAAAGTTCAATCTGTCAGGTTAACCCCAAGGAGGTAAAACCGCATCATTACATTTTTGTGTAGAGAGAGACAGAAAGACCTCTATATTGACATTCTAGCACCATCACAAGGGACAGAGGGAAAATAGCCACCTGAAAGCACGATGGTACTTGTTAGCAATCCTCTCCTGCTTTTGATTTTTGTTTTTCCATCTGTATCATCTTTTGATTAAGCCATCAGCAATCCAGATGGGCAATCTCTTTGACTGCATGTAGATAGGGCAATATCATATATCCTTTACTAAAGTCGTCTTCCATGTAATTCTACTCGAGGCAAGTCCTAAAAATGAAGCAAAACCACCAAATTTCTTCTGTGGGAGGAAGGCTGCTGCCTCAAGCTGTATAAGAGGTTTTTTAGAAGTTCAGGCATGATTACTAGCCCTTTTAACTGGCTTACAGTTGCAGGAATGGGAAGAGCAATGATTGCAAAAGGCTAATATGAAATAGTGCATGCTAGGGAGCAGCAAGGAGGGAGTGTACCAGTGATAACATATAATAAACAGTGGTCTGAAGTGTGTTCTGCTTGACAACGAGAGTTAATGTTTCCAATTCGTTTCCCTTGAAAAGAACTATTTCCCTGCTTCAGAGACTAAACTTATTTGAAAGCTAAACCCTGTTACAAGCAGGATGCTGGTTAAAAATTGTGAACCAAAGCCATGGTAGTTTCTTTAGTACAGCTTTGTATAAAACATTTATTTTATTGTGTATGAGTATTATTTATGTACCATAATCAGGATCAGCAACATGCTTCAAAACCACTGAAAACTGAGGTTGACATGCAGTCTCCTAAATCCAGGTGGATGAGCCAAAGAAAAACACCTAACGATATGAAAACTGTGATAAGTCTTAAGTAGTAGTAATACCGGCACTTACAATTTTTCAGAGAATTAATAAACAGAGTTTTACAGGAAACTAGCATCTTTCAAAATAAATAAATGCCCCCTGAAAATGGCTGTACTGGTGGCTGTGTAAGTTTATGAATCTGGATTTCCCAGAATAGATTCTTTAATAATTAATGGTAGACTGAAAAGTTAGTTATTGTTTTATCAGAAAAGACTGGTTCGTTTCCATCTGCACAAGTTTCATTTGGAGGCTGTCAGTATTTTCTGATGTTTCTGTATTTCAGTTCTTAGCCTTTTTCCCAAGTCTTCATTGTTAACAATGCCATAGGATAGGAATATATATATATATATATATATATACAAAACAACCTTTTGCAAAACAATCTGCAAAGAACTTTACAGTTCTGGAGTCCTTGAAGGGTCTGATGCTTAAAAAAGTAACATACATTCCTCTTCATCAGGTCTTATAGAGGTTCGAGTTTCATTAATGCTGCTTTCGCAGCGAGTAGTTAGATTGTGACCTGATTTTACCCACATCTGATTTGTAGGACAGCGTTGTTGTGTCTGGTAGAAATATTGCTCTGAGTTCCTGGTTGGTGACTCCAGGATCAACTTTCACAAGTGTCAACAGCAAAGATCAAGAATTTATACAGAAAATTTTCCTTGGAGTTTGGACATCTCCATTTACGAGAGTTACCTCTAAACAGGGCCCAAACTCCTGGATCAAAATGTGGCCTGGATACCTCTGTGGGCAGCAGGAGGGAGACTGGGGCACACAGTGGCCGGTCCCAGATTTGGGTGCTTTGAGTGATCAAGCTGGTGCAGTGCACCACATATTAGCAGCTTGGTTCACATGCAACCGTAGTTACCAGAAAAAAAGGTGCAGAGATTTCTGAGAACCATCCTTTGTCTTTGTGAGGTGAAAACGCTTCTTTCGTATCAAGAAGAGCGGAAATAATATTAGGATGGATGACCATTGTAAACGTTATAACTAGTTAAAAATATTCTGTAAATGCCAGTCAAATCCTCTGAATGTGATTTTCTTCTTGTCTACAGCAGTTTAATTCTACAGATTCATCAGTTTCAGGGTAGAAATGAAATCAGAAGAATCGGGCTCAGAAATGTTCCTCTCTCTTCTGATGGGAGAAAAGGTCTGCAGCAAGAGGTGCCTTGCCTTCATCCCACTTGAATTTATGAGTAATTCCAAGCAAGAATTGGGCTGGTAAGAGATGGAAAACACAGGCTGGGAGTGAGGGATGTCCTACTTGTTATGGAAAAGGAAATTTGTTTATTACCATTCTACCAAGGAACACAGCTCTTATTTACGAATTATCCCCTTGAAAAATTAAGGCTTAATCCAAGTGCAATGAAAAGCAGGTTGATCCAGTATTTGGCAGCATCCCTTCCAGGAACTCAGGCTGTAGTTTCCTCCAAGGAAGATCCCCTGTGAATGATTTACACTGGAGAAGGATATAAAAGCAGAAGTCAGATACAGTACTTTACGAGAAAAAAAATTACACCTATCTATCTATGTGTAAGTGTATTTAGTACAGGTGTACATGCACACGCACAGGCACATGCACAGGCACATGCACACACCTACGTGTGTGTGCACATGCTCACACACATGCTTTCTCCAAAGTGCTTTTGAACGTGTTGAAATTCTCATGAGAAATTGAACAGAAAGAGGACTTTACAAACATGAGCCATGTGCCTTGACTAGAGATTCTCCATTTTTATAGGAATGGTGCCTGGTTTTCCACGTAAAGTTCTTGTGCCTTAGGTATATCCTCCTAGATAACTGAAACGATCAAGTTTCACTTCACCAGTCAAGGTTTTTCCATCTCCAAAGCATTTGTTCAACACTGAATCTGGTAAAAACAAAGCAAGTACTTGTCTTTGTAAAAAACCTTTGTTAAAATTAGTGTGATGAGGGAAGTTGAAGTATGAAGAAATATGAATGAAGGAATGCACCCAATATCACAGATGATTTTTACTGTGTAAAAAAGTTTTTTTGACACTGGTTCAATGTTATGATAAACTCATTTGGAGCACAAGGTTGCAAGAACAGAAATTTCTTGCAGTGATATGCAAGCGCTGATATTCAAGCAGAAGGCAGTAATCTTGATACCAACAAGAGTAATTTTCTCAAATTACCTTTTTGTGAATATTTGAAATCTAAATATATTACCATAAAAATAAGGCCACCTTGCATATTGCATGTGCCTATATTTAAAACTAAATTTTATACCAAGACATGGAAGGAAGAAATACATGTGTCAAAGGAATGCCACAGAAAAAAATAACCAAGGAAAGGAAACCACTTCAATAATATTGAAATTCTCATTCCTCTAAAAGATGCAAGCTCATGGAAAGCAGGTGTCAAATGCAAAAATTAAAATTAGTTTTTTAGAGAATATGTGAGCTCCCTAAACTATGCTGTCAGAAGCATCAAGGGTTTCTCAATACCTGTTTAAAAGGTGCTGGCAGCATTCAACTACATCTGTGCTGTTGGCAGGGAAGTCCGTGGAGTTGAAGGCATTTCCTAATAAGATGTGGCAAGGAGCTTCCAGACCAGGGACAGTCAGCATTCCTGTGAAATAATTAACAGTTTTCCTCGTGAGTAATGAAGAGGAAGACAAGACTTGGAAATGTCAGTTGCTGGGTCATGGTCAGACGAAACATTCTGGCTGCTAAAAAATCACCTTCCAAGACAGTTCTGTGAAGATGCAAGATTAAAAAGTTGAACCACAAGCCTTTTTAAAAAATTGAATCACTTTACAGAACTGGATTAAAGAGTCACCACAGTTCTTTTTTTCACGTTTAGAAATCAAACTGTAGTAACTTGTGACACTTAGAAAATATACTTTTTCTGCCCCTTCTAGTGCTACTAAAAAGTTATGCTACCGTTTTTTTCACTACTGGGCCAGTGAACTTTCATTTACTAGAATGAAGCTATGCTGTATAGCAGTGCATGAAAATTCAGGATATTTTGTTTTAAATGGAGTAAATAATAATGTAAATAATAATGCCAGCATTCATTGCAGTAATAGAGACACAAAAAAATATGAAGGTGACAGCTTCTTATTGTACGCGTTGTTGTGGAACCCAGACATATTTGTAATGTTTGTATCTTAACAGGGGTAGCAGAAATTTCTTGGCTCTTCTTTCTTCTTCTGGGCGTAAGGAAAGCATTTGCCATGGCAGGAGTGAGTGGAATGTAATTTTCTCTCCAAAGTAGATTGTATTATTTTGGAAAGATCTCCCAGTGGCTGTTCACAATTTGGTTCTAAAAGGCCAAGACTGTGAAATGATACATTTTAGTAAG
Source organism: Tapera naevia (assembly GCA_033556795.1). NCBI lineage: Eukaryota > Metazoa > Chordata > Aves > Cuculiformes > Neomorphidae > Tapera > Tapera naevia. Next base: position 870,194 of record JAUMJJ010000209.1, on the reverse strand, counting down.
ACTTGCTGATTCCTGTCATGTATTAAAATATTATGGAGGGCTGTGAGACTAACGGCATGTCAAGTGTCCTACTTCTATAACCTTCAGAAAATAGCATGGGCCAGTTCTTAATATGTATGTTTCTGTTGCCAGGGGATAGGGAAGCTGTTGTAGAAACGGCACGCTGCTTTCAGTTTCTTAAAGCACCAAGATCCTGTCGTCACTGGGTATCCGACACGGAGCCCGCGCCCCGTACCTGCCACGCAGGCCGTCAGGAAACAGGCGACAGTTCCCGCTATCATTGCCCGGAGAGCACCGCCAGCGATCTCCTTTTTCTTCGAAGGAGCAATGCTTGCTATGAAGAAAAATACAGTGTGTGCTAAATATAAAACATGAATAGATAAAGACAGAAAGCAGATGAACCTGCCAGCTCTGCCACCGCAGGAGGGAATTCTCACCCTGAAGTTTGAATCAGGAGAGACGGGGAAGGTGAGACAGATTTTAGTGGGCTACTTGAAAGCTAGTGCCAGTGTTGGCTCCTTCTCTTAAGAAGGTGGCTGGTACAAAATGACAACTGCTGTTTGCCTTGGCAGCTTGCACGTCCGCGCTGACCGACGGCAGCTTTCAGAAGCAAAACCTGGGCACAACACTGGAGTCTAGCGCAGTAGCTGGGTCCTGCTCCTTCATGCTTCTGCACTACTGTGGTAAAGGCATCCACCAGCAATTCTGGCCACCTGGTGAGGAACCCAGAGGTTTCCTGAATTTTTCTTTTTTCCCTTGAGATCTGAAAAGCCTTTCTTATTCCCCTCCTATAAGCACATATGTGACACTTTAGCTGGAAACAGTCAACTCTGACTTTCAAACCAGCAGGCTACAGCGATGGTTTACTCCTCCTAAAGCTCAAGGATTGTAGGAGTTTGAACTCATAGTGTGAAGGCTGGACAGGGAGGACTATCAGCAGGGCTTGGTCCCCTTGCCTTGTCCTTAGAATCTCTCCCAGTACCTCCATACCAAAGCCTGTGCTCCACTGGGAGCCCTTCCATGCACAGTCGGGTGCTCAGCCTCTAATGCTGATAAGCATCACCAGTAGCCTATTCCTTTGAGTGTTTTCTTTGGGATTTGATTTGCCAAGTAAATCGTCCATGAGAGGTGTTCTTACTCAGGCCTCCTATTACCATTCCCAGGGAGCCGAAGTTGGCAAACCCACAAAGGGCATAGGTGGCAATTACTTCAGAGCGAACCTGAAAAACAAAGACACACGCTGTTGAGTGCTTTGAGACAGATTGTGCAGATCTGGAGGTCTGAAAGCGTGATGTTGTGGCTCAGGGCTCTCAGTACTAAAATGACTCCGTTTTGCTTGGTTGCTGCCCCAGTGTGTGGCTTTCAGAGAGGTGGTCTTATTCTCTTGCTGTAAGGGGCAGACTTTCATGTCCACTGCCCATGTGAGGATTCATGAGGTGGTTTTATTTTTCATGTATATGGCAGTTCCTTGTTGAATTGAATGCGAGTAATTAAAGACCAAAAGTATTAGTAGCAATTTAGCTGCTGGTTTTTTAAAGGTATGAATCAGAGAGCTTTAACTCAGCAAGTTTATAGCTCTATAACACTGTTGAAACTTCAGGTTTTGGTATGCGTCTCTTATTTCTTTGTTCCTGAACAAGCAGAGCGGTCCACGTGCAAAGCTGCTCTGTGCGTGCTCCACTCTCTGCGCGGAGGTAGTAAAGGGATATGGTTCTCCTAGAGAGTGTGTGCTTTGATGTGATAACAGGTAGAGGGACATTATCATTTTAGGATGCCCGTTAGTGGCTTTATCTCCCTCCTGACTTCAGCCACCACAGCAGCTCAGTCTGGACCTCAGAGCAGAGACAAGGCTGCGTTGGCCTTTAGCCCCATGCAAGAACCCCTCACAGGACACAAAATGGTTTTGGGTGAAATCAGGCTATAAACCTCGCAAACCTTGAGACAAATGTAGTTCAGCCATTTTGGAAGAGGAAGCAACATATCACAGCTGAAGATGCTTGAGTGTTCTAGTAGGTTTCCTGTTCATTAGAAGTTTCTCTGTTTCCATTACTATTTTATGAAAACCAATTTGTAGATATTTTCAGTCACTGCACATATGCAGGAAAACGCTTTGCAAGTACCCACTCTACCTGCTTTTCCTAGAAGAGACTTTGTGTACCACAATTTCCCTGCTTTCATTTGCACTTTCCTAGCTTTCAAAACAGGAAGCCTTGTTATTACTGACTCAGGTGAGGTCATTCAGAAGACCGCTTGTTTGCTCGCTCTGACTGAGTATCTGTGCCTATCTGTTTTAGAGAGATCTGAAGCTGAAGAGGAGTAAAAAGTGGAAGTCAAGCTCACTCTCACCTGAACTGTCGTGACATAATTAAAACGTTTACTGAGCATGCTTTACTAGTGTTACGAATCAAAATAATTTTTACGTTTTAGAGTTTTTTACCATGAAAGCCTATATAGCTCTATATAGATATTACAGCAAACATGTAAGTTCTAAATGACACCTTGGTTAAAAAAGAAAAATAAAGGAAAAAGGGTGAAACACAGTTGATGTGTTTTGAATTTTAAGGCTGACATCCAGATTAAAAATACATACATTTACGTTCACCCAGGAATTTAGAGCCATACTCCCTTTGTAGAATGGAACATGACTATAGCAGGGCAGATCAAAGGTCCACCTAGCCCAGCATTCGATTTCCAGTAATTCCAGGAACACTGGTAATGGATGCTCAGGCAAACATGTATGTATTTGATCAGATGATTACCTGGCTTTCTACCTCCACTTGTGAAATATGTTCTGGTAATAATGAATGTAAACAGTCAGGAACATGTTTTGATTTTCTATATAAGGCAATTATCCACAACACTACTCCAGATCAAAGTAAGATTAAAAGGATGTACAAAAGGATGCTTCATAATGAAAGGTCCTCTGCAGTGACAACATTCCTTGATTTGAAGAAGGAAGTCGGATACAGGCACAAAGCTAGGTATCATGAATTTCGTTGCCTGTGCTTTGAATGAGGACAAATTGAGCGCAGGCTGCACTTGTAAATGCCAGATGGGAGAGCAACCATGGCTGCAAAGGTCAGCCTTGATCACTGCATGCGATTTGGCCCTGTGCACATACCTCACACGCCCTTTGTATTGCCATTCTCTAGGTGTTGTCCTCAGTGATTTCTAGTAGGAATTACGTAGCCTGTTGCGTGGATATGTGAATGAGAGGTGGGCCCAGGCTTTGACTGGAAATCCTCATGCAAATTAACTTTCATCGGCAATTGAAACTAAGCGTTTGGACTAAATGCAACAAGAAAAGTGTATGCCACGTAATGCATGTTTTATATTAGTGCCCTCTGCACAGGGAACAACAACCTCCAGCAGAGATGTGCCAGTAATACCTTAAATGCTATCAGCTGAAGCTTGTTGGATGCCTCTCTTGAAGCTTAATGCTTCTCTAAACCTCTGCAGTTCTTGCCTGGAAGTTTCCTAGGAGAGCAGCTTATAGGGAAGTGCGAGCTAAGAACGAGGTAAGAAAAAAAATGACCCGTGGTCTTACATCCAGCATCCTGTAGGACATTGCACATTCCACCAAACTGTACCTTTATTTTACTGTGCTTGTTTGAGACAACGAGTGTGATGGCAGTTGTGGCAGCCTCACAAAGCAATAACTCTGTTTCCATAATTGAACTCTGTTACTGAAAAATACCCCTTAGAGCAATATGCCACCATTATCGCTTTGTGCCATATTAGAAAGAAGTTGAGTTTCAGCAGAAAAGTTCTAGATCAAAAAAACCTGTAGGACAGAAAATGTTACTTACAGTCATGTACTGTTTCACACCATTAATGTACATCCTCCCGCCATTTTCTCGGCTGTGAATCAGTCTTGAGAGGCGCTCATAAGCCACAAATTCATTGAAGAAAGTTTTGTAACCTAGTAGTCCTCCAACAATAAAACTATCTTCCCAGTCTATCCCCATCATGAACGAGAACGGCATGAAGAGATAAGCACAAATGTTCTGCAAAATATGTAACAGAGAGCAGGTCAAAAGATATGGTTGGCCAAAGAAGAACAACATGTCTCAAAACCTAAAATAAAGATGGGCAGGGCAAAAATGGCCTTGTATTTTTTCTTTCAACATATCTGTCAGGGTGTTTGATAGTAATGTATGCTTGATCGAGTAATTTTCAAAAGTAACCCAACATCTAGATATAGCAAAGGAATTAGGTATGTCCCTGGTTTTACACCTAAAATAAAGTAAAACAAAGTTTCTGTGCCTTTTTTTCCCAACAATGGCTGTCGGGAGTCACCATTTGTTAAGGACACCTTTTGTGGAAGACGGGGTGGGAGACTTAACGACACGCATATGGTGTTTGATTAACAAGTCTTAATCTTTATTAGCAGTAGTTCTACCTAAATAGTTTAGTTAATGAGCTTCATACATATTACAAAAATTTAGCTCCTTATTGGTTGCAGACTATATCATTGCATAAGCGTCACATACATTCCTGCAGTTTTAGAAATCCATCTGGTCCCGTGGGAGACATCCTGTTATCTCCCTTGCCTAAGCTTCACTGCACAACAAGGGCCCACTGACCTTGCTGGTCATAGTTTTTCACTTAGCTCAGTATTTTTCCACTCAAGGCCTAAGCAGCTTGCTTTTGTCAGGCTCATGTCTGCTTTCAATGAGCCAGGTTTCAGTAAGTCTCTCCACAAATGGCTTCAGATTGGGTGTAGTGTTTGGAACAAAAGAGGGAGGCTTCAGTTAAAACAACTGATAATAGTATTGAGAATTCTGGTTCTTCTGCTGATTAAGTCAAGCATGTTAATGAGCATGCTTAATTACCAGGTTATTGAACCCCAACTGGTGTAAACAAAAGACTTGTCTCTGTGTAAAAGCTGTGCATCTTACGTAATTAAAACTGTATTTTTTTCCCGAGTATTAAAAGTATTACGCAAATTTTAAAAAAGATTCCGTAGCACATTATGGCTTATTTTTACAGGAGAGAACGTTGCTGCAGTTGTGAAAGGTTTTGGTCAGACTGTCTTTAGTGAATGTGATAAAAGATCAAGGCTCAGACCGTAAAGAGTGCAGCATTTTCAATTTATTAAGCAAATAAAGGGAAGCAAACAGCGCTGGGTGCGCGGGCAGTCTGCGCTCCACCAGCACGCACACCGTACAATTCTTACATTTGGTTTATATTTACTATTCTAACACATATTCCTGGCTATGTTTGAGAAAAGGTTGGTTTATCACAGTATCACAGTATCACAAGGTTGGAAAGGACCTCTGAGATCATCAAGTCCAACCTATAACCCAACACTATCACCAACACTAACACCAACCATCATCTAAACCATGGCACTCAGTGCCTCATCCAGTCTCCCCTTAAACACCTCCAGGGTCTACGACTCCACCACCTCCCTGGGCAGCCCATTCCAATGGCCAATCACCCTTTCAGTGAAGAACTTCTTCCTCACATCAAGCCTAAACCTTCCCTGACGAAGCTTAAGTCCATGCCCTCTGGTTCTGCCACTGGCCACCTGAGAGAAGAGAACAACCCCTGCCTGACTACAACCTCCTTTTAGGTAATTGTAGAGAGCAATGAGGTCTTCCCTGAGCCTCCTCTTCTCTAGACTAAACAGCCCCAACTCCCTCAGTCGCTCCTCACAGGGCTTGTGCTCCAACCCCTTCACCATCTTCGTTGCCCTCCTCTGAACACATTCCAGTATCCTAACATCTTTCCCAAACTGGGGGGCCCAGAACTGGACACAATATTCAAGATGAGGCCTGACGAGTGCCGAGTACAGGGGGACGATAACTTCTCTGGTCCTGCTCACTACACTATTCCTGATGCAGGCCAGAATGCCATTGGCCTTCTTGGCCACCTGGGCACACTGCTGGCTCATGTTGAGCTTCCTGTCAACCAGCACTCCCAGGTCCTTTTCTGCCTGACTACTTTCCAGCCACTCTGTCCCCAGTCTGTAGCTCTGCATGGGATTGTTGTGTCCAAAATGAAGTACCCGACATTTGGACTTATTAAACATCATCCCGTTAGACTCAGCCCATCTCTCCAGTCTGTCCAGGTCCCTCTGTAGGGCCATCCTACTCTCTAACAGATCAACCCTTCCTCCCAGCTTGGTATCATCTGCAAACTTGCTGATGATGGACTCAATCCCCTCATCCAGATCATCGATAAAGATATTAAACAGGACAGGACCCAATACCGATCCCTGAGGGACACCACTGGTGACCGGCCGCCAACTGGATGAGACACCATTCACCACCACTCTTTGGGCTCGGCCATCCAGCCAATTCCTAACCCAGCACAGAGTGCTCCCATCTAAGCCACAGGCTGCCAGCTTCCCTAGGAGTCTACTTTGGGAGACAGTGTCAAAGGCCTTGCTAAAGTCCAGGTATACCACATCCACAGCCTTCCTCTCATCCACCAGGCGAGTCACATGGTCATAAAAGGAGATCAGGTTGGTCAGGCAACCAACCCCTACCCCTCCTAAATCCATGCTGGCTGGGCCTGATCTCTTGACCGTTCTGCAAGTGCCGCATGATTTCACCCAGGATTATCTGCTCCATGATTTTACCTGGGACCGAGGTCAGGCTGACTGGTCTGTAATTACCTGGATCATCCTTATGGCCCTTCTTGTGGATGGGCATCACATTGGCCAGTTTCCAGTCTTCTGGGACCTCTCCAGAGAGCCAGGACTGCTGAAAGATGATGGAGAGTGGCTTAGCAATCTCATCCGCCAGCTCTCTCAGCACCCTAGGATGGATCCCATCCGGCCCCATAGACTTATGAGGGTCCAAGTGGCTCAGCAGGTCTCTAACTTCCTCCTCATGATTCCAGGAGGGCCATATTTCACCCTGCCCCCATCAACCACTTCAGAGGGCCAACTGTCAAGCAAGCTGACATCCTTGCTGTTGAAAACTGAGGCAAAGACAGCATTAAGTACCTCAGCCTTCTCTGCATCTTTGGTTACTGTATTTCCCTCCACATCCAACAAGGAGTGGAGGTCGCTGCCACCATTCTTTCTACCATTGATATATTTATAAAAAGTCTTCTTATTATCCTTAACTTAAGAATAGGTGTATAACCTTCTTAAGAATAGGTGTATTTTTTATGACGCATGCTCTCTTCATCACTTGGGGTCTTATGTGCTCCCATCTGGTGGTCGTTGGGTGAAGTTAGCAGTCCTCCTCAGTTTGTCCTCCAGATAAACTTAGGTTCTGCCCATGCGGTCTTGATATCTTCTTGTGCAGCACTATGTGGTTATCAGCAAAACTGGGTTGAACTAGTTTATCAAGAAATACACCCAGTGTCTTTCATAAGACATAAAAACTATATACAGTTGCTTAAGCTTATGGTTATACAAAAAAAAAGGTTATATTTCATCATCTTGCTTCAATATTGTCTCATATTTACACGAATCAGATGTACACATCTCACAATCCCCCAACTTTTTCTTTATTGTGTTGATTCATGTTTTAGTTTCCAATCTAGTCAATACTTGCTGCATTGGCATTAGTTTTGGGTCACTTTTTGTTTTCACTGTTATCAAGGAGCGAGTCTTTTCTTCTCCTTTTTCAGAACCTATAGGTGTTGCAGATATTTGCATCCCTTGTACAACCGAATGTACCAGTCTAATAAAACATGGTATTAAACATGGAATTATTAACAATCCTGCAAATATTCCCAATACAACCACCCCAATTTTAGCAAGCCAATTACCACCCAAAAAGTTTCCCCCTAATCCTCCCATTTTGATTCCATTCCAAGTTGAAACTGGGACACGTGAAATTTTCTAAATTTCTTTAAGAAGTTCATTTACAGCTTTTCCCTCATCAATTTCTACACAATTGCTAAGGTTAAATTTTCCACATACCCCACCCTCCCATGCTAATAAGCAATCTAAAGCTAAACGATTTTGGTACAGAGTGGTTCTCATCTTTGTATTTTCCTTTGCAATTAACCCTAATGCATCTCCAGTCTTATCTACAAGTATTTCTACTACAGCTTGTAGTCATAATTCTATTAAGCATATATATTGGAGTACTATAACCCCACGACCCGTCTTCTGCCCGTGCAGCAGGATCATAGTAGGAAATTATCCTTTCGGGTGGCCATCGTTCACCTTAATTTGTCCCACCACAAACATAACAGTTACATTTAATGATTTAGCAATATTTTCAACAAGATTTACAAATCGGTTCTTAGCCAATGTAGGGATTTCGTACTTCACTCCTGTTCCTATTTCATGATAAAGTGAGTTGAACAACAATCGATGTTGTATTGATTCTCTAGGTTTCTCCTTAACTCTTACATATAAACTAGCTCCTGGATCTTCTCCTGGTCTGTAAATCAATAACCTAATCTTTACTTCTTGTTGTTTCCATTGTTCTGTGTTAAAAATGGTTAAATTAACAGGGTTACAAGAATGGGCTGTACAGTTAAGCAACTTCCAGCTCTCTGTTCTTTACAGTCATAGATTGTTTGATAAACCAAAGTGTGGGAACACACTTGTCCCCTTCTAGTGGTTACAATATGTTGACTGCAATTGTTTGCTGTTGCCAAAGCCAGGAAACTCACTCCCAAGACAATCAGAAGAGGTCCGGTCAGGGCCATGGTGATCGGTGGTCACAGCTTGAAAGATTGCAGCTCTTGGCAGACCTTTCAAGCCGCAACACTGGTTCTCCTCCGGTTTTGCCCTCCTCTGGATGAGAGGGTGAGTTTTTTCTTTGACTTGGTTAGATATAGACTCTCGAATTGCATTGGCAGCAACAATATCTAACTCGCAGCAACCTTTCTAGTGGGACAGTATTTTGACAACAAATACAAAAAAAATTGTAAGCTTTTATCTAAAAATTGTTCTTGCCTTCCTCTGTGGGTAATGATTTATTTGCTACAATTAAGAAACTTAGCCCTTATATACAGATTATAGTGTCTACACAGAGGGCAGGGACTTGTGTTTGCCCCTGTCTAGGGATTCAAAATGATCTGGTTTTCTGTAGTTCCTCCCACATACCAAGAAACAGGAGTTGCCGTTATCAAACTCCTACAGCGATCTAATTTTTCACCTTGACTTCTTTTTCAGGTTCTTTTTATGTTTAGCTTGGTATTTCCTTGTTCAGATGTTATTTTCCAATCCTACACTGCACCTTTCAATCACGACGCACGCGTCCATCCTTTCTCAGCAGTTCTTACAGCGGTTTCTGTAGTTAATGAAACAAGAAAAAGTCCTTCCCAGAGGGGAGATAAGGTTTCCGCTTCCAATGTCTTTATCAAAACCTTATCTTCCAGTTTTAATTGATGAATTGCAAACCCTAATGGTGGTGTTTGAACTATCATCCCAACCTCTCTTAGTTCTTTTAATCTTTTCCCAATAACAATTACATATTTCTGGATATCATAATTTTCAACTATATCATTTCCTAGAGGCATCCCTTGGAAATAAGGCATGCCGTATAACATTTCATATGGCGATAATCCAGTCTCACTGTGTGGTTTTGTACTTATGTTTAAAAGTGCCAATTTTAAACATTTTTCCAAGGTATCTGTGTTTCAATCATTAATTTTACCAATTGCTGTTTTATTGTTTGATTCATTCTTTCTACTCTTCCCGAACTTTGTGGATGCCACGGCGTGTGATATTCCCATTGGATGCCAAATGATTAACATGATAATTTTATTATTCTGGAGGTAAAATGTGTACCTTGATCAGAATCAATGTACTGGATTATCCCATATCTAGGTATCAGGTGTTCTAATAATATTTTCGCTACCATTTGTGCTGTGGCCCATGCCACAGGGTAAGCTTCTGCCCATTGTGTCAAATGATCTACTATTACTCATAAATATTTCATTCTCCCCACCTTAGGTAATTCAGTAAAATCGACTTGTATTCTCTCAAAAGGTCGATAAGTCCTTTTTCTTCCTCCTGTTGCTACTTGCCGAAACACTTTTTTATTCATCTTTTGGCAAGTGAAGCAACCCTGGGTAATTCGTTTAGTTATTTCAAAAATTCCAATGCAACCAAACTGTTGAAGAAAATGATCACTCAAGGCTTTTGTACCCCAATGAGTTTGAGCATGTAAGTGTTCCAAAATTTGTCTAGCGCATGCTTTTGGCAGCATTCCTCTGCCATCGGAGAGTGTCCATTTCCCTTGTTCAAATTTTGCCCGTGTTTTCTCAAGTTTTGGTAATTCCTCAGGGGTGAATTTCTTTTCTTTTTTTTTTTTTTTCTTGTTTTTCTTCAGTTCCTCTTAATGCTCTCAAAATTTTTACTATTAATTCTTGATGTACAAGTTTCTTCCCCAGAGTATTAATCAAGCCTCTTTCTTCCCATATTTTCCGAAACGTTTGGACCACTCCATATGCATATTTACAATCTGTGAATACAGTTCCGCTTTTTCCCTTTAATAACTCCAGGGCTCTGTATAATGCATATAATTCACAAGCCTGTGCTGACCATGATGGACTTAAAGGTCCCGATTCTACAGGCTCCAGTTCCTTATTAATTATCGCATATCCTGACTTTCTTTTTTCCTTCTATTACTCAGGAGGGTCCATCCACAAATAATTTTTCTCCCTTTTCTAGCTCAGTGTCCTTTAAGTCTGGTCTTACTTTGGTCTGGACCTCAATTACTTCTAAACAACTGTGTTGTAATTCTCCTACTGGTTCTCCAAACAAAAACTGTGCTGGACTCTGCACAGAGGTGACTTTTAATTCTAAATTAGGAGAATCAATCAATATGGTTTCATATTTCAAAATTCTACTATCTGTTAACCATATCTCAGCTTTTTGTTGTAAACCACTTCTAATGTTATGTGGAGTATATACTTTCAAAGAAGCACTAGAAGTGATTTTTCTAGCTTCCTCTATATATAACACGGTGGAGACTAAAGCCTGTAGGCAGGCAGGCCATCTTCTACTTACTGGATAGAATAGCTTAGAACAGTACCCCACAGGTTTCTTGATTCCTGCCCAATCTTGGGTAAGAACTCCATGTGCTGTTTGATTAGATGTATTTACAAAAAGATAAAAAGGTTTTTCTAAATCAGGGAGACTCAAGACGGGTACTTGTATCAGTGCTCTTTTTATCTCTTCAAATTTCCAATCATCTCCTACAGACCACTTAAGTTGGTTATTAATTAATTTTTCATATAAAAATTTTACTTTCTCAAGCCATGGTCTACAATATCCTAATAATCCTAATACTTGCCAAATTTCTTTCTTAGTTTGTGGTGGTCTTAGGGCTAAAATCCTACATACCCTGTCAGTGTCTAGCTTCTTCCTTTCCTTACTCAGTGTCCTAAACATTTTACCTCTTGTTCCACAAAATGTAACTTTGATTGGGACACCTTTAATCCCTTTTCTCCCCCAAAATTTAACAATTTAATAGTGCCCTCTAGGGTTTCTTCTTCAGTTTCTCCTGCTTTTAATAAATCATCCACATATTGCAATAATTTTACCTCTTTAGGTAATGTAAAATTTTGTAGGATTTTCTCTAAGGTTTTTCCAAATAAATTTGGTGACTCTGTAAATCCCTGAGGTAGCACAGTCCATCTCAATTGTTGGTTTTGACCCGTTTCAGGGTCCTCCCATTCAAAGGCAAAATAATCTCTGGATCCCTCATCCAGAAGGCAGGCCCAGAAAGCATCTTTTAAATCTATTACACTACACCAGGTATATTTGGCATATGTGACTTAACAAAGTATAAGGGTTAGCTACCACAGGGAATTTGGTGATTGTTCGCTGATTTACAGCCCTCAGACCTTGCACCATCCTGTATGATCCATCCAGTTTCTTCACAGGTATTATGGGCGTATTGTGAGGTGTCATGCATGGTTCTAAAGTCCCTTGCTTAACTCTGGTTGGACGATGCGGATCTGTTATTTGAACACTTATGGGATCCATTTCTATCTTCCCAGTTTCCCCCTCCTTATACCATACTGAGAGGTTACTGGCTTTTTCATCCTCTTGTGTTAAAGTGTACAATTTATTCTGCAATTTGTCCCCTTGACTCTGAATGGCCGTTTAACTTCAAAATCAAATCCCTTCCTAACAAATTGTACTCTGCTTCAGGGAGCAAAAGTAGATCATTAAGACAAATTTTCTTTTCCATCTCTATTTCTACATCTTTTAAGACAGGCACTTTAAAAGGTTCCTCTTTTGCACTGATTACTGACACATACCCCCTTCCTCTTTCTATCCCTTTTGGAAGTTTTTGAATAGTAGATTTTTCAGCCCTGGTATCTATTAAAAATAAAAACTCTTCTTTATCGGGACTGATTAACAATTTTATCAAGGTCTCTGTTGATGTTGAAGTCCCTAAAAGATATAGCCCCTGACACCTCTAATCTCCCTTCATTTTTTTTAAATTTTTTATCTTGGTCCTGCTTACAGCAATTCTTCTGAATGTGTCCCTTTTTATTACAGTAGCAACATATGGGAGCTGTAAACCTTTCTCGATGAGATTGCCTCTGAGGTGTCTTTTCTGGTTTTCTCTCATTTTTGTCCCCAGATGGAGTCTTGTTCTTCTAACTCTCTAAATGTTGCCATGAAAATTTTTGCCTTCACTTTCTGTTTTTTCCTAAATTCTCACTCCAGCTTGTCTAATCATTCCCTTTTCTTCATAGTAAATAAGATCCCTAAAATGGACTGTATTTCTTCCCAGGTATAAGTGTTAGGACCTAGGAATTGATCTAAGTTCTCAGCTACTCCTAGGGAATCATCTAATAGAGTCCCCATTTCCTTTTGTAAAGTTTCTTACATCTGTAGTACTCAGTGGTACAGTCACAAATATGATGCCTCCTTGATCACTTCCGAAGGGCACTTCTTGCAAAGGATACAGAGAAGATTCCTCCCGGGTCTGAGTTTTACTTCTTGTTCATGCAGCTGGAGGTAGATCTGGTATGGGTGCTGTTGGTGGTAGAGGCAAGGGTGGTACTAATAATGGTGGTGGAATTGCTGAGGGAGGAGCCACTAACGGTGGATTGTTAAGATGGTGGTGATAAGTTATGTAGCGTCTCCCATTCATATTTTTTTTTCTATTTTTTTTCTCTCTCTTCAGGCTTTCTTCTGCTTTTAATGCAAGTATTGAGGCTGGAAAAGGACATGAAGTCCTGATCTATAGTTCTGCATAACCGTTTTCCTCCTTACTAAAGGGTTCTTTTGCATTAACATATAGATTTAAGGCCTGGCAGACAAAAGATCCAAAACCAGGCCAAAAGACATGTAGTTTTAAAGGTTCTTTTGCCCACTCTACCATAAAATATTGAACCATTTTTAATTTACTTTTTCCTTTCTTAGGGCCCCCATTATTCCAATTTCTAAACATTGTTCCTAACGGATGTTCTGGTGGTATGTCTGGTAATTTGCTCCCTTTCTCCTAGTCCTGAGTCTTCGAACTCCTCCGACCCATCTAGGAATTTTACTGTGGCTATTCCTACAGCCCTTGGTTGCCTTAATAAGAGTGTCTTGCAGGGGGCTTAAGACCTATAAATCATTCATGAATCCTACAGGAATCGCTTCGATCCTTCACCGGTCAAGTCACTCATGGGAGATTGGAACCACGGTTAGAAGACCTCCACGCTCGCTTTAGAACTATGTTCCATCTCAATCACACTCTTACACACACAGGCAACCGAATCCCACCCAAGCGAACGGTATACACCTGTAATACTTACGACTCTGTCATCTTCCTTCGGATCTTCGTGTGCAGAATTACGGGCAAAATAAACTGCTGCAGCTGTCAAGGGAGCTCAGAGAAAGTCAAATTCTTTGCTTGCCTCTATTCAGGTTCAGGATGGCATTAGTTCTGACCTGACATGACCAGCAGCCACCGAGTGGTAGGGTGCACCTCCTAGATTGAGTTAGAATTCGGAAACCAAGACCCTCCTGGACAAGCCCCCAATTGTGATAAAAGATCAAGGCTCAGACTGTAAACAGTGCAGCAATTTCAATTTATTAAGCGAATAAAGGGAAACAAACAGCGCTGGGAGCACGGGCAGTCTGCGCTCCACCGGCACGCACACCGTACAATTCTTACATTCCGTTTGTATTTACTATTCTAACACATATTCCTGGCTATGTTTGAGAAAAGGTTGGTTTATGTGGATGGATTCCTAGAATAGGTGTACTTTTTATGACGCATGCTCTCTTCATCACTTGGGGTCTTATGTGCTCCTATCTGGTGGTCGTTGGGTGAAGTTAGAAGTCCTCCTCAGCTTGTCCTCCAGATAAACTTAGGTTCTGCCCATACGCTCTTGTGCAGAACTATGAGGTTATCAGCAAAACTGGGTTGAACTAGTTTATTAAGAAATACATGCAGTGTCTTTCACAAGATATTAAAACTATCTACAGTTGCTTAAGCTTACGGTTATACAAAAAAGGTTATATTTCATCATCTTGCTTCAATATTGTCCCATATTTACACGAATCAGATGTACACATCGCATAGTGAATATAACGGAGATGTTTAAGCAGTTACTGTTCCTCTTTGGTTTCTCTGCCTGCAAAAAACCAAAGGTTAGCGTCTCTCAAAAGGAATGACTGGCTGAAAGCAATGTGTCTCTGGGTCCCAGCTCCCTGTGGGTTATCCATCTGTTGAAATCTTGGTAGTAATACTAGTGCTTGCATGATTGTGGCTGACGTATGTGTACTTGTACTTTTCCTCTGCTGTAGATGTCTGTGGAGTTGGATAATCTGTGGAAGCTCTGCAGGGTAACATCTTAATACCACTGAAGCCACATCTGCTTTGAGTCTACTCTCTTCTACAGCACCTCATCACAACGATGAATCTGTGTTTCACACAGCACTTCTGTTAGGAGCTTGCAAAATTAAAAGCCCAAAACTACTAAACCAAGATTATTGCGTTTGGTCAAGATGTATTGATCCAGGCAAAAAAAGAAGCACTGTTTAAAACCTGTCTGCTCAGCTTAGTGATTGGGTAATGACTGGAGAGTAGTCAAGTGGAAAGAGGCTTGGAAGTGATGGTGGACAGGAAACTCAACATGAGCCAGCAGTGTGCCCAAGTGGCCAAGAGGGCCTGCATCAGGAATGGTGTGGTCAGCAGGACTAGAGAACTCAGGACTGGTCAGGCCGCACCCTGAGTACTGTGTCCAGTTCTGGGCCCCTCCGTTTAAGAGAGATGTTGAGATGCTGGAGTGTGTCCAGAGGAGAGCAACGAAGATGGTGAAGGGCCTGGAGCACAAGCCCTATGAAGAGCAACTGAGGGAGCTGGGGCTGTTTAGCCTGGAGAAGAGGAGGCTCAGGGGAGACCTTGTTGCTCTCTATAACTACCTAAAAGGAGGTTGTAGGCAGGCAGGGTTTGGTCTCTTCTCTCAGGTGACAAGTGACAGAACAAGAGGACATGGTCTCAAGCTTCGTCAGGGGAGGTTTAGGCTTGATATTAGAAAAAACTTTTCACTGAAAGGGTGATTGGCCATTGGAATGGGCTGCCCAGAGAGGTGGTGGAGTCATCGTCCCTGGAGGTGTTTAAAAACAGATTGGATAAGGCGCTTAGTGCCAGGGTTTAAATGATGAGTGGGTGCTAGTGCTGGGTCATAGGTTGGACTCGATGATCTCTGAGGTCTTTTCCAACCTCGTGATACTGTGATACTGTGATACAGTTTACAAGCTTATCTTGTTGAGAACTAAATGATACTAAGTAAGTGACTAGTCTGGCCATGCCCCAGTGTCCTTATCTAAGTGAAACATTAAGGACTGGATGGGGCTCCCTGAAGCTAAAGTCACTGCAAAGTTTGCACTGAAAGAGATGTTAACACCTTGACAGGTGTGTAACAGGCAGATCTGCTGCACCACCAAGTGAGTGGAGGCAGGTATTAGTATAGAGTGCTCTGTAAACACACTCTGCTGATTAGCAAAAGAACCATAGAGGAAACCTATACATGCTCTAATGGATACAAAAATACTTATATGGTAACTATTTCCCTTTGGCTGTAAAGACATTCTTGAAGAACATGCACATAAAAATATACTGGCTTAGACCAGATTAGGAAAAAAAAAAAAACAAAACCCACAACAAAACCACACATGCACTTAATTTGAGAAAGAAAATTTACACATGCCTATAAACTACACAAAGGACCTCAAAACTGTACCTCGAAGTTCAGCTGGGGATAGTCAAACAGATTGCCCACCCAAGAGAGTGCTGAGTCAAGGAAAGCCAGCAGGGCAAGGAAGGCAATCAGATTCACGGCGATGTTCGCCACCAGCAGTATGGAGTTAGAGGCACCTTGACTGGCTGCTTCCAGTAGGTTCTTTGATTCGCTTTATCAATGAAGAAAAAGAACAGTGTGAACATCTTTAACTCAAGAACAAATGAGAGAACTAAGAGTAACATGGACTTCATTGGAAATCTTCTAGTGAGGCTGTTGGTTCACTCATAAGGAAAACAATGATGAGGTGGAGTATTTGCTCTTCATCCTCATAAGGGCACTTTTTGTGTCCTGAGGATGAATTCTGGCACGTTTGGGCTGGGTGATCTCTGAATCACGTGTCAGTACCGTGACTGCCTGTGGCACCACTGGGATGGGGGAGTGGGCACTGTTCTTCCTGCAGGCAGCCCTTGTGGAGGTGCTCAGTCTGCTCAGGAAGAGCTCCTTACAAGCCCTTGGCTTTGCCTGTCATTTTCAAGGCAAATGAGTTCTCCTATAGACAGGCAATAAGTTCAATGCTGTGATTACTCAAATGTTTGCAACACCTTTGCTTTTGTATATTTGCATTTACAGATTTCTTACAAAGCAAAGACAGCAACAGAGCAAATGGGAAAACTTCTCGGTGGCTAACCTCAGGGAGGCATTCTCCTTTCATTGGAGGGTTTATTGTCTGGCCCAGGTATTTGGCATCTCTGTGCCTGTCCCAATGGGTCGTGATACCTCCATCCATTGTAAAGGGGCATGCTGCACCAGAATTCACAAGCTAGTCATTCAGGGAATATTGGTGTAGAATTAATTTATTGCTTGCACATCTACCATATATTATGCCTAAAGCTTATGAGTGAGGAGTTGTTTTTCCAAATCTCATTTTTCCATGAGTGCTACTATCAACAAGTGCCTAGATCAGCTTACCCTTTCGCCATCTGTAAGTCACTTGTCAGAGTTACTGTAGGCTTTTCAGTTTCAGGCCAGAATAATTTGGACGTGGCTAATGATGCTGGTGCTGACATGACAGAAGCAGTCAATAGGTGGGAAGCAGAAACCTAGAATTCCAGGTGACAGAGAATATGCTGTGATTATCACATAATGCATAAACATGGAGGAAAGCAATTAAAATTATTAATGTTTGGATGATTTTTCTACAGAGAATCATTAAAAAGTTCACAGTCTTCATAAGGAAAAGAAGAGAATTAGCAATACAGGAGACAAGATAAGTCTAAGTAGTGAAAAGTATACACTAATCTTCCCAAGAGGCAAACTGCTTCGCTTCTCTCTAATGGCAAGCCAGAAAGCAACAGAAACAAGAAAAGCCAGATACATCAAGTGCAGCTGAGGGCAGCAATAGCAGTGCAGGTGAGTGAGAGCCAGCCTTCATTAACACCTCCTGTATGTCTTGCAGTGGCAGCAAATTGACTTTGTCCTTTGACATTGTTTAAAAAAAAAAGCCATAGCCTAACATGAATCCTTCTGCTCTCCTTTTACCCTTTCTTCCAAAAACCTCTACACAAAACAACTTCTTTCCTAGCATCTGCAGTATTTCCATCTCTCATTTTCTTCTCTTACTCCCTCAGTCTTTTTGCCTAATCCTCCCTTCTTGCCTCTGCATCTCCACTCTATTTCATTCAGATACAGAACTGATACATTTATCAACCACCCCCAACGACTCTGATCATAAATCACACCTTCAGTCTTGCTTTTCAGGCTTTCTGCTGCTATGCCCTTAGCACATGAGAAATCTACTACCTGCATTTGTACAGGATCACTAGAATCTCAAGACAGAAGTCAACTCTTTAGGCTTGTATGGCTAGCAACAGTTTCTGAAGGACTTTATCTGTGACACTGCCACACAAGTGGGAGGGTTAATCAGTTAGTATAGTCTACATTTCAGTTCATTTGGACTGTATAGAAACTGGTCTTTTCCTTTCAGATATGGCAGGATGTCTCTGTTATTACTTAGATAGATGTTTGTGCTACTTAACAGTGTCTTCATGATCAGATATTGGTAGACAGGGGATTTTTGTGGTTAATTCCTTCAGCAAAAAAAAGAAAACAAAAAGAAAACAAAGAAAACATGGGAATGATCAGGTACACTTCCAAAGCATTTTAGCTGGACTTCCAGACTTACATGATTTCAGATAAACAGTATATTTCCCAGTTCTCTTTCCCCATCTTACCCCAAAAGAAATATATGCTCCTAAGACACTTCCAGCAATAGTTGAGAATCCAGCTGTCATGACCGCATGGAGCTCAGATTTGGTGATGTATGCTAAGTAGGGCCGTACCAGGAGAGGAGACTCTGCCTGAAAATGAAGATCAGCTACCAAATCAAGAACTTCCTAATAAACCCGCAGAGGCTGCTTTTATTAACAGGGCAGAAAAATGAGTGATTGCGTCACACTTTCGTAGGGATTATGAGTACTCTGAATATTAACAGGTGGGTTTTTTTTACCCCAAGAAGGATAATTGTACCAAAATCCATCTTGTTCAAAGGCAATTCTCGATCGTTTACCATCTACTCAAAGGTTCAATGAAGCTGCCAAGAAATCCTAATCCAATTCTGGATGAGTTAGAGACAGCCACGGGCCTCATCTGCAGGTAAGACTACGTGCCAAGTGAAACATGCGTATCAGCCACTACAGGCAGCTGAAAGCTCTCAGTCCCTGTGTCACGTGCCTGAGCACATCCTGGAGGCAGTGGCAAGCAGAGGTACTAATTTAAATCTTGAAGCACTGTGATACAGCCATGCATCACTGCTGGGCTTGGATGCTACTTGGCAATCTTTCCACGTTGCCATGAAGCCTGGGACAGACACTGCTATAGTGTGGTTTAATGGATTTCCCATTACTGTTGACTGTCAACACTTTGTTCCATGCTTTTTTTTTCTGTTTTTCCTTTTTTTTGCTAAGGCCTTGCACAGACAGCCCTGGATCTCAGTTTCCTTCACTGTCTGCCTCTCCTGATGTTACCTGCCTGGTGTACCCTCTTTTCACCCCATTTACCTTGTCAAGTGACAAAAAAAGTCCTGAAATTGTTATTTCTTCAGAGCCTTGGAGTAGTCTAGTAGTCATTTTAAGTGAGATCTGTCACCCACATTTACGCTTGACTTTCCTTTGAGAAAACACGCGGTTCCCCCAAACCACCCTATTGTACATCACTGCTGACATATGAACTCTGGCAATCACCCACCATTTCTGCCGTACTTCAGTCCTAGCTTTGTATGAAATGATGATTTTTTTTTAAACACAGATGCTCAATGAGCAACAGTATTTCACAATATTCAGTAATTCTGTACTAACAAGTTTTCAATGCTCCAACTTACCTGTCCCACAAATATATTTCCCGCAGCTACCAGGGACTCGACTGGAGTTGTCCCCATGAAAATTCGCATTATCCAACCAACCTAAAATTATTAAAAAAGAGAAAAAATCACATTGATCTGCCTATTCTATGCATCTCTTGAATTAATCATGCCAGTGTAAAAGTTCTGAGACACCTTACAATATTTCCTGAGATTAACTGAGATTTTCAGCCTCAAGATATAGCATATTCGTTTAACAGTAACATAATGAAATAAGCCAGAGGAGGAATAATTTGACAGAACTGGGAGTAACCCAGGCTCCCCCTGGGCACTAAATGATTAAACCAAATTTACCAGTACGGATATTTTGATGTGTCCTTATTACGCACACAGGCATCTAAAGGAACTGGGATTATACAAATGGGAAGAAATTACGTTTTAACTACCATCGTGTAGGAAAAAAAATTTTCCCATGTGCTTCCATTGGGTAAATAGGGCAGTAAGTGGACTTTTGTGGACTTGCTCTTATTTTAGTGGATGCTGGTACTGGACCTAGGACCTGACAGAAATAAGCGCTTAGAGCATGAGATAAGGAACCAGGCTCTGATCTCATTTTTGGGATTTCTGATAGGAAATACATGCAATTGCTACTATGATATTCAGTAAAAAGCAGAAATCTGGTGTCTGTGATGTGGCCTCCATCCTGCACTTTGGGGGGCTGGGAGAGGGGCAAACAGAAAGGAAGATTTAGGCTTATATGGCATACGAGGGATGCTAAAGCTGGCCAGGAAAATGTAACAACGACTCCAATGTTAGCAACAAAACCAGGCTGGGGACAGGAAAATGTGCTATGTCAAGTCAATTAGGATTTTGCAGTGATCACATTTGGAACAATTTCCAGGTTAAAAATAAACAAGTACTTTTCCCACATCTACTCCCGAGCAGCTTAGCCATAGCCATTGCTACAGTTTGTCTGCAGGTGTTCAAGGGTCTGTACGAGGCAAATGAGTACCTATTGGCAAAAATTCATACCTTTCCAATGAGCCACTGCATGAATCCAATGTGGTAAAGCATAGACATTACTGTGCTGAAGAAAACCACGATTGGAAGGACCTGAGTTAGAGACAAAAAATCGTTAATACTTATGGATTAGTTTACCTTTTCTGGATTTTGTATGCCATTTAATTTTTGAAAAAGAGGCTTGTGGTTTTGGAGATACACTTAAAGGTATTGAAAACTCATCCTTAAGTTTACACTTATGCTGTAAAATTTTTAATCTTCTAGACTGCATATTTGTGCTGGACTTAAACATTTTTCATGTAACTACACAGTTTTCTAACAGGACTGCAATAGTTTTGAACCTGTATAGTTTAACACAATATACATCAGTTTATAATCACGTTTAAGTCATCTCAAAATTTACTGAGCAATGGCATCTACAAGACTTGGATATGTACATCTGTAGGCTTCAGAAACTGTGAACAAAAATACATACAATGGGACTGTTGTGTAGAATTCAGAGATTGACTTTTCCCTGTCTGCGTTTAAAAAGCACAGTTTGAACAGCTATATGAGCAGAAGTTGAAGACATTTTGATTAGAATTGTAGCTAACTCGATCTCACAGCATCAAGGTCAGCTCTCTTGGAAAGCCCATATGTGTAGCTGCCCTTTAATGGTGCACTATAGAAAACCCCTCTTTTATTTTACTCTATTTATAGCACTGATTATAATGCTGATGTGGAGTACTCAAGAGCTCTTCAATTGCATGAATACCTAACCCAGTGTCCGCTAGGTAATTAAATGTGTTTTTCTTTCATCCTGAGTAAAACCAATGCCACTCATTTCTCAAGTCTGTTAAATACACAGGATCTCAGCATTTCCGTGAAAGAAAAATCATCCCCCAAAAGGTCCAAAATTAGGCAGATAGATTAATTACTGATAAAACAGTACACCAACACTAGGAAGATCTTATGTGTGTTCGACATAAAAGCAGGAACAGAATAAAAAAAAAGAACAAATCACTTCATTAGCTCAGACCTTTGCAGCAAAGAGAAGCGGAGCATTTCTAGGGGACAGTTAGCATTACTAGCTATTTTAATAAAGGTCTGGAAACTCAGTTTAGATGATCAGAATCTTTCACTGAAAGGAGACAATACAACTCAAAGACATTGTTGTGCTCTTCGGCAAGTTAATATGAGTCTGGATTTTCTAATTTGATTTTCTGATCCTGGGCTGGTTTGCCACGCAGTGATAACAGAATGTTCAGTTCAGTAAAAATAACACCTTCCCCCACTGCCTTTTCTGTCCTGCCATTTCCCTTCCCTATTCCTAAGCATGCCATCTTACTCCCTGCCAACTCCATACCCTGCCACAGGTAGGGCCGGCCGTAATGCCTGGAGAGGCAGTGGGCAGACAGGCAAAGGTAAACTGTCTGTACTGGATGGTCAAAACCATAAGCAAGTGTCCTCCCACAATACACTACAAACAGACGAACCCCTCCCATCTATGACTGTGGTTTGGTTTAAGATAGAGAAGCGAGAAGACAAGTTCTGCTTACCCTGGGGGACAGCAGGTACCCTTTGGCCTGTTTCTTGTGCACTTTCCCCTGAAAATATCTTAGGTAACATTAAAACATGCTTTTTGATTTTTTGTAGTTGCAGGCATTTATGGATGAAGTATTTGTCTTTACAAAACAGGGAGTTTGTTTCCCAGTTGTGATCGTTTGTGCCTTGACCACGTGAAGAACTTGGCCACTCCTTTAGAGCTAATCCCCTCCTGTCTAAATTCCCAGTGGCTTAATGTGGTGTCTATTATGTTTTGTCTTCATCAGAAGAGTGTAGTGACCATTTATTAGTTAAGTAATTGCAATGTTTTGTCATATTCAGGGTAGCTTTTACATAAGGCAAAACAATGTGGAAAACTGACAAAATATTACTCTAATATAAGAATTTGCCTTCTCTGCAGAGATAAATGCAATGAAAAGCATTTAATATGAAGCAACTAGTTCAAAAGAAAAAAAAACCCAGAACTGTTATACAGAGAGTCTCCCTGTGGCTTGGACAAGAGTGGGAACATGTATATGGCAGGGATGTCTTCTCTTGCTTCCCATCCTCTCCTTAGCCCTCTTTGTGTGTGAAAGCCAGGCGAGTTCGTGGCATGGGATCAGTAATGCCAGAGGGCTCCCTTAAGGCTTGGGTAGCAGGGCCTGCATTTTTCAGCAATACCTTGGTGGTGAAAAGCTGTGTAAGGAATGGGAGAGGAAGGAGAAAGCTCTGGTGGTGCTCCAGGGTGAAGCACTTGACAAGGCACCCAGAGAGCGAAGGTAGCCCAGGCTAGGAGCAGTTCTGGGCAAGGCAGAAGGAACCCAGCCTTGGAGCTGTGAGTACAGGATCTGGGGAGGTGAAGAGGGTAATAGACCATTGTATTTGAGAAGGGGTCTGGAGGGCTAGAGGATTGACTGGGACAGACACGCACTTGGAGGCAGGACTGTTACGAGAAAAGGAGGTACGGGGATTACCCAAGAAGTCTGAGAACAGATATGCACTAATATACCTTTAAAGAGTCAAGTTTTAACTGATGAGTAAACTTATTGAGGACTCTGAAAAATCCCACAATATTTTGATGGAGAACTCTTATGTAAGACCTTATTAGAATTACATCTCTATTGCCTAAAAATATTGCAGTTAATGCTTCTCATAATACAACTTTCAAAAAAAATAAATTCTTTAGTTTATAATTTTTATAAACTGGATTTTTTCATATTTTTTACGAATTTGACCTTATCAAAGAGCTACTTTCTGGCTCATGATTATTGTTTATACTACATCCTCTCCCATTCATGGCTTGGTGTTCAGCTTTTACTCTATGCTCTTTTAAAGAAGAAGTTGCTATTGATGTTTAAGGAACATCCTGCTTTCAGAAACTCCTAAACCACGACCTTCAAAGGAAAACCTTTCTCAGGGAGCCATAATCCTCCTAGCATAGAAAATAAGCTACTGATACAACAGACGTTAAAATCCCTGCTTGCTCGAAGCAAACTTTGCCTCTTGTAGTCAACAGGATGACTTAGTACGAAGAGTTTTATTCAGTACTTGGGTATGCTTGTTTATGTAGGCAAATGGTTTTTTTTCAGAACTCTGAAACTCTACATCTACACAGAGACATATGCATTTAAAATAACACAGTTTATGCACGCAAATTTGTGTACATTACAATTAATCAGTGCTTCCAAGGATGTGTGCTCAAAGGCTATGGTGGGATGTCCAGAATGCCCTCTGGGTGCAGTCAAGGGATGCGTCTGCTCTGGTAACTGTATCCATTTCAGTTAGCAGAAAACTGAGTTGACCCTGTCTGTATACTGCTAGGTACGCAGTATGGATACAATTAGGCTCTGACAGTTTTCTGACCTAAGCTGAGACTGAGCCACTTCTCTTTTGGACAGCGCTTTGAAATATCTTGGGGCAAGATTTGGACAGCTCAGTGCTGCACGCAGACTTCATAAAATATCTGAAAGACACAAAAAAGCTCTTTCGACCATCTAAATCTCTAAATAAACAAGTGTTTCCAGAGAGAATAGTCTCACTGTATTCACTGGTGCTGGAAGACAGGAGCCTCTTTCTACAGGAGAAGAAGACAGAGCATCTTTTGGTGTCGCTGCGCACTTGTCTGCGGCTCTGTTTACCGTATATATTTCCCATAGTAAGACATATGCAGCTCTGAAAACCAACTCCTCTGTTTTGCTTTCTTGTTTTTCGGACTGAAATTAACCTACTCGTCCTTGTTATCGTCTTCTAGAAATTTCACAGGCCTTTCGCTGTCTTATCTTCTAGGATAAGATTGATGGATGTGTGCATTCACAGAAGCAAACGTTTGAACCCAGACAACTCCAAAAGAAGAACTAGTGTATCCAAAAACTGAATCCTCTGGAGATCTCTCCTCTTCATAAAATATTCAAGGAGTGCAAGGCAACTAAACTGCAAACATAGGTGCCTTGACTAGGTTGGATTAATCAGGACTTGTGTGTATAGTATCTAAAATTTTGGCCTGAAAATATAAAGCAAAATACTATGGAAAACAGAAGGATACATGCAAACACTGGTATGAATCATCTTGGCTGAATTCCCATGAAACACCCACAATATCTGTTACTCACGGAAAAATGTAGATAATTCATAACTTCATGATAAATGCAGAAAACCTCCAAAATTAACAAGAACATTGCAAAGGCCTATAAAAGGCTATCTCACTGAATTATCCTTTAACTAAGGTGACACTCAGAACAGAACATAGGTCTTGAATTTCAAGTACAGAAAGACTAAGGAGAAGTTACTCTTTTCTTTAGTGAGCTGAAGAGCATTACTCTAGGGTGCATTCAAGAATTAAGGAGTATAGTTATTTATTCAATATGGATATGGTAACTGTGGTTAGCTTCTCTCAACATGATCTAATTCACTGTCTCATTATATTCTTTCCTATGATCTGAATCAGAGTATTTTATCAGGTTTAACTAGCAAGGGAAAAGACAGATTAAATCTTCATTCCAATACACAACTGCCTAAAAATAATAAATTTGTAATGTTGTTATAGGTCAGATACTAGATATTTTATTAGATGATGGGTCAAATGGTAATTCAGAGACTGTTCCCAGACACAACAGGTAACATGAAGTAAATCTACTCTTCCCTTTCATGTCACTTACTGGCATTTCCCCTTCTGAAAAGCCTCCAATGGCTTAATAATTTAGAAAAGGTATTGCAATTAAGAGACTCAGCACGGTTTGCAAATGCCTTTTTAGATATAAACATCATGCTCCCAAATTACAACAAAAGGTTGCCTGATCTGTCTCCTGGGAGACAGTTTTACATAGATTTCAGAAGGTTACTATTTTTCACCTAGATTCTATAATCTCATTCAGATAATTTCTAAATTTATACTAAGCCTTTGATTTATGAAATCATAGTCTATATTAATATTTATGACCTAGGAATTGTTCTCACAATGTATACCAGAGAAACTCTCTTGAGCCTCTTCTAAAGTAAGTTGTAATCACTGATAAAACTGAAATCTAAAATTGCCTGGAGTTCTTCAAGTTTCCCTGGCAGTTTCTGGGAGACCAGTTTACCTAAGCTGAGTGCTCTGGTGATACTTCAGATACGTTACATTCTGCTCACATAACCACCTACTCACTTCATCTTTGCCTTTAAAACAAATACTCTGTATTTGCTAAAACACTACACACAGTCACCATATACCACCACAACCACTTACAGCAATAAGATACATAAAATTACTACTACCTACCATGTTAAGAATGAAAAAGATCACTAGCATTTCCAGTCTGACATATTCTGTATTGATCATTCTTTAGAGACAAATAGAGTACTTCATTTTGACATAAAGAAATATTGCTATTTACTTCAAAACAGTACAACAGCACACACAACCACAGACCAGCTGACAATGAGAAGAAACAAAGCAAACACTTAACTAACATCTTTGTTCAGAAAACTCTGCTCAGCCTGGCCAGTAGCCAAAGAATAGCTTAATTCTGAAATCAGAAGGGACAAATAATTGTGAACTTCCAACTCCTTGGAGTTTAATTACCAAACATTCAGTTGAGACGCAAACAGGCCTCAGTTACGCACTCAGTATTTCACATCCAGCCTGAATTTCTGTGCCATGTGGAATTTCTACCCCAGGGAATATACCCTAAAAGACACATAAAAGAATCAAAGAACACAACACACGATGCAGGACTGGATTGAACCTAGTTTTCATTAACATGTAATATTTTTCAGCTTCCTAGCCAGTTCATTTTATTATTTACCTTAAGGCTTCCACTAAAACATCCTTTACCTAAACAATGCAGGCACTTTATCACTATCATCTTTTGGCAAACTTTAGGAAAAAAAAAATGCATGAAGTTCTTTTACTTGACTCACCAAGACAAACCACAAACTCAGGTTACACTAAGAATTCCAGAAACAGTATCCCGCCTTTTAATAATTAAAACACTTTCAAATGTTTTTCAGTTATTGAAATAGTTTTATTGTTCTCCAGATTTCACTTCGGTCTTAAAATGGAATTCTTCTATGGAAGTACATTAAAAAAAAATATGCTGTAGAATAATAATGTTTCTTTTGCAAGTTTTGTAAGCAGCGGAATTAAGCCCATCTGCAGCGCTACACTTTAAATTTAAATTTTGGACTCCTCAAAACATAAAAGCCAACGCAACCAATGAAATTCAATATTTGGCTCTACTGCCTAAAACAGACACAGAGATTACTAAAATTGAAAGGAAATAAGTTTTTTCTCTTCTCAAAAAGGGTGATGTTCACTTTAAGATTTCTGGTGATCACGTTAGCAGAGAATTTCATAAGCATCAAGGTGAAATGAGTAAGAACCTCTACACCAGTACAACAGCAACTTCATTAATGAGCCATCTCTTTAAAATTACACATGTTCTAATGACCAAAATTAAAACAATACACCATTGGTGTAGACCAAACCTCGACCTTCGACTTTGAGCAGTTTATTTCATTTCAGTATGCCCCAGTTCCCTCATATGAAAAATCTCAATAAATAATACCTATCATAAGGAATATGCTACAAGGTTTTCTTCAGCAATGTTGGTGAAGTTCTTCAAATTCCCCAGGGATCCTGCTATTCTTAGCAAACACGCTACAGTCAGCAAAACTGAACAATCACGTCTCTAGAGAGAGCCGTCCACAGACTATACTTTTCAACAGTTCTCCAATTGTGATTGTAAAATGTGTTCATCCAAATGTTTACTCCAGGATCCTGAGACACACAAATTTATGCATTGCACCCCACTTAGTGACAAATATTCAGGTCGTTCACAAACTTACTAATCAATTAGGATAAGGAATTAAAATTGGGGGTGGAGCTACCAGCTAGTCACGCAAAGATGATCTACAACCACAGGGTGAAGGTAGGGGGGGTGGGTTAAAAATTACAGCACATCTGAGTTACTGCAGGAAGGAAGGACAATTTCCTATCTAGCTCCCACAGCTGGTTCCAATTCTATTACTATTTCGATTACTAATTCTCCCATGCCACCCATAAATTGCCTTCAAAACATTAACATTTCAGCTGTCTTAAAGCAGCACAATTTTACGTAATGCGACATGAGAATAAATTGCTAAGTGACTTTAACTATGCATCTGGAAAGAGGAAAAGATACACTTATACTGTAACAAATGTGAGGTCCATGCCTGGAACAAACACACCTTTCTCCATGCTTCACTCAGGTGTATTCCTTTAACTAAGACATGTGAGAAGAGGGTAGTTCATTACTCCTGACAACCTTAAAGGTCTTTTCAAACCTGAACAATTCTATAATTCTAGGATTACGGCCAGATGATGTATCTTATATTGTTAAGTCTGTTGTAATACCCAATGACACCACAAATAGTTTTAAAAATGTTCGGGGCAAATACTAATCACTAGGTTAAAGAAGTCACAGGCAGTGAGAATATCTTGGTTTTATTTTCAATCATAAACCACATCATTTTAAAAAGCTCTGCCCAAGAATTATAAACCATGCTTATCTTCTATGTATTTAGACGATATGTCTCACTAAAGTACATATAAATGTGATGCCTCAGCACGCCAGACCAAAAATAGTGTGACTTTTATATACATAACGTAGTCTGAACATTCTAAATGATTGCAATTAAATGTGACGAGACAGCAACTAAACAGAGAGCCATCGATTTCTACATAGCATTTAAATAACTATTATTCAGTACTCCTCATTTGTGAATTCTACAGGAACAGAGTAAAGACCCCAACATATTTTCCAGTAGAATGATGCCCACATGTCAAATTATACACTTAATATAGCAATTCCTCAGGAAGTCTGAGCTATAAAATCATACACAAGCGTTACTTTCACTTAACATACGTAAATAGAATTTTTGCTATCTGCACGGAGAAAGAAGGCAAAAATTTAAGACCATTCTACCTCATTGAGATGCTTCACTTCAGACCTTTATGGACACCGACTTAAGACCTCGTGTATTTTTCTTACTGCATAACTGTTAGAAAACGTGGACTATTAGATACATCCAATGAGACCTATCCTTAAATTACTCAATAGGCTTCTTCATATTCTCCACAAGGAGCTGCTGCTGATACTCCATATTATACAAAGATTATTGAGTGACCAGAAAAGTCATCTTCTTTTTACAATCTAAAATTTGATTTTGGATAATGAGTCAAATTAAGTCTGTTAATCTAGCTCAGAAGGATTAATAGAAACACGCATCTTCAAACTGGTCACCACAGACAGCAATATATTTTTAACTCACACTTACATAGTACAAAGACAACAATTTTGGATGTTCAGATAATGCTCTACAATTATTTTCTTTTGTATTCAGGAAAGAACAGCACAGTCCATAGTTAGAAGGCACTTCAGATTTCAGACCGCATGCCTACTGCCTGTCTGCTGGGAGATTTTCAGTAGGACAACTGCTTGTGTGCCTAACTATCATGTCTTAAATGGGATAAGATGTCTCATCTTGCGGGTAGGCTACAATGATACAGTAAAGTGTTGAAGGTTTGTTCATGCATTTAAGCTGCTCAGCTTCTACCAAGTCAGAAGTCATTATTAATGCCTGTTATTAACGTAGACTTATAGAATGGTTTCAGTTGGAAGACATCTTAAAGATCACCCAGTTCCAAAGCCCTTGCCATGGGCAGGGAGACCTTTCACTAGACACCATCCAACCAGGCCTTGAAGATTTCCAGGGATGGGGCACCTATCACCTCTCCGGGTAACCTGTGCCAGTGTTTCATGATCCTTACTGAAAAACAACTTTCTTCCTTACACCTAGCCTGATTCCATCCTCTTTTAGTATAAAACCATTACCCCTTGTCCTATTGCTACAATCTCTGTTAAAGTCTGTTCCCATCCTTCCTACAAGCCTCCTTGAAGCACTGAATAAGGTCTTCCGGTAGCCTTCTCTTCTCTCAGCACCAGCTCTCTCAGCCTGTCCTCGTAGGAGAGGTGTTCCATCTCTCTGATCATTTTGTAGCCCTGTTCTGGACATGCTCCAACACGTCTGTGTCCTTCCTGTGCTGAGGGCTCCAGATCTGGACACAGTACTCCAGGTAGGCTCTCACCAGAGCACAGCAGAGGAGCAGAATCACCTCCCTTGACCTGCTGGTCACACATTTTTGATGCTGCCCAGGATACCGTTTGGCCTTCTGACCTGCAAGAGCACATTGCTGGCTCATGTTCAGCTTTTCATCCACCAATACGCCCAAGCCCTTTTCCACAGGGCTGCTCTCAATCCCTTCAACCCCCATCCTGTGTTGATACTGAGGTTTGTCCCAACCCAAGTGCAGCACTTTGCACTTGGTCTTCTTGATCCTCATGAGGTTCACTTAGGCCCACTTAGGCCGCCTGTCCAGGTCCTTCTAAATGGCATCCCATCCCTTAGAAATGTCATATTTTGAGGCACTCTAAGTCCCTCATAAGCCCATTTACAAAATAGAGTTAAAAACATACAAACAAACACATAAAAAACCCAGCTCTATGTATAAGGCTCACATAACAAGCAAAATCCTGCAATTGTTGAGAACATAGATCTGTGGTACTTCGTATCTCCTGGTTGGCTGATTGGTGAAGTTACCAGAGGGTGCACAATTACATAACTACTGTTTCCATAAATACACAAGCTAAAAACATCCTCAAGCAGTTCTTCCCCTGTTACAAGCAAGTGCTTAAATGCAAGTCCAACTTGCTATTCTATCAAAAGAGAAATGAAAGTACAAAATAAGCCAAAAATGAGCGTGAGAGAAGCAGAGAGATTATAAACACTCACTGGCTTTCCACAGATTTTAACTCCCATTTCTAGAATTTGTTCTGTGGGCCTGAATTCTTCACATGAAGCTTGTCTTTGACACCCGTCTTAAATATGCGATCCGTGAAGTGATATGAGCTAGCTCTGAAACTAATGCTATCTCACATAGCACCTACTACTGTCATGGGCTTGACCTTTTCCCAGGTCTTTTAACAATGTGCATTTCACATCTTGTGAGCCACACAAAATGGACAGAAGACAAGCTTGCAAAACAAATTATTTTGCCTTGAGTTTTGCAATGCCATTATTCTGTTCACAGATGAAGCGCAGACTGTAAATCACTTAAAGGCACTTTTCTTTACGTCCTTGTATTTTAAGTTTGCCATGCCTTCTGTATCATACACTCAGATACTCTCGATCCTCACCTCATCTGGCTACTGCAGGTAATAGCGAGTCTGGGATAGCAAAAGCAGACCTACAACAATGGCATCCTCTTGTCTGAGAGGTTCCTCTCACGAGATCCTGATAAACCTCTAAAGACAGGGAGAAAATCCTTCTGGGACACTTTATTTAGGTGAAGTCTCCCCTCATAAACCAATTCTTTCAGAAACCACTCTACAGGCCAATCTATTAAAAGGAAAACCATGACTCTGATGGTAACCTGTTCCTACCTGTGAATCATTGCCCTTGGAATTTCAGTGTAACACAGAAATAAAAAAATGCTTTTAAAACAATCAAATTTTAAAACATCAATTTGACACAACCATGCCTGACAAACCATAAGCTATTTATGTATTCTCAAATCCTAAGAGTCACTACAGTACTGAACAGTTCCAGTAGTGTGGAACACGGAAGAGAGGTCAAGCTAGCAAGGGAGACTAAATGTATATAAATAGATTTTTGCAGTTGGTTGTGGGTATCAAGAGCTTGGAAGCATCTATTAATATTGACAGGCACAGGGTAGATACATATCGCACGGTCAAAATTTTGCACAGTAAAGGGAGTGGGGGAGCTCTGGCTAAGACACCGGAGTTTTTCATAAGCTTAGATATTTGCTCTGAGATTACAATTACTGTTCAAGTGATAGGCTTGTTTACAAACCTGCACTAGAAGAACTCAGTCCATAAGCATGCAATTCAACTGACCTACCCCAAAGGAAAAAAGATCTGAGATGACCTCCTCAGAACTTGTAACTACAAGGTATGGTACGTTACGCGTAGCATTTACACGGTAAAGCCATTCTCATTGTAAAAGTGCCAAGCTGAGAGATTTTTGTCTGTGTGCCTCAGACCTTCTCTTCCATGCCTTTTCATCAAAAATAATGGCATAGAGCAAAGTCAGGCAGTGTGTTATTAGGGGCCGCCAAGTAGTGTTTTCAAAAAACTATGAAATATAAAGCTGGGCTGTTGTCTTTGATGAGAGATCAGTGGCTACAGACTAAAGATTACTTTAAAAATTAAAATTAAATTCAAAATTAAATATTACTTATTGATCTTATTTCAAACACAAACATTCTGCGCATCTAAGTGTTTGGATTCTCATGTCAGCTCCTGTCTTACAAGACACATTTCCTAAGAAAAAAGACAAAAACTACTCATAATCTTTCTGTCAGACTACCTGTGCCTCAGTCACTCCTGGTTTAACTTCTTTATCTGCAAAAACTGCAACATGTACAAACAGGTTTGGACCAAATACAGTCACGAGGAAGCTTTCCTGCTCAATTTAGTTCTGAAAGAAAGCCAGTTAAATTAGTCATTATGCAACTATCAGAGAAAAAATAGCTTAAATATACTTTCTCACCTACATATAAATCAGGTTTAAAGGCTCCAAAGAAAAATTACAACCACTATTCCAAAAAGGCGAACAAACAGGAAGTGCCAGGGCTGGCTCCAGAAAAAAAAGCTTACGATACTTAGAAAGCAAGTAGGTTGGATACACACATAACTACCTGTAGGAAACATCAATCTCTACAACCCCACATTTTCATTGTTTTGTTCTCTCCAGAATTCTTCAGAGTAATACTTGTAACACTAACCTTTCTTCTGACACTTCTCTCCCTCACAAACAGCAGAGGATCCACATTCTCTTCTTCCCCCACTGACTTACCGTACCATTGTTTTCCAATATTACTGATTCTTATTTGTGTAACACTAACTCAGAGTTGGTTGCAGAGTCCACCATGAGGTTACTTTTTAAGGGTGTCAGACAGCCCCGCAGCTTCTTTTCGGTCCTACACTATGACACAAATCCCAAGAGATAACAATGCAAATTGCATTTAACCACATTGAACTGAACTACAGCTGACAACTATTACTTTTTGACAGCATAGAACTAGTTTTCATTACTATCATGTGATTTGGGCAGATGCTCATTTAAAATAGCATTTTAAATAGCACAGTTATAACTAATTTAGATTTAGTGACATTCATCTTACTCTGGGGAGCTAATATTGTGCTGAAAATGCAGTGAGTTAGTTGACTACTGCTCATTCTGCATTCTGACGCTGATTGCAGCCTTTTATTTGGAGTACAAGACTTCAGGAAATCACACAAAACTACCATTGGGCCTTCTCGTATGTTCAGTGTCTATTCAATGTCACATAATTGCCTTTCCTAAGAAAAATATTTTATGGACAGCAACTCGACTAACACTGGTACTATTTATACCATTTATTCAGAGATAATTGAAAGGATCTGTCCTTAAAATCGCAGCTGTTAAATGCAGAAAATTCCTTTATTATTCTTACTTGCACACTTGCACTATAACAGTATAAACACTTCATACTTTAAAAACCTAGTCTTCAGAGATTACTTTTCAGAAAGGAGACAAATATGACACGGAGTTACCAGAGATAGGCTTACAGGCAGCAAGGGATACACAGAATATCAACAGGATGCCTGACCCCTACAAGGTACCTTAAGAAGAATCATCCCAAAATTACCACACACTTCTATGTGACCCAGCCTGTTACTTTCTGTGCCTGCATACCCATGTATGTCACCTAACGAGGGACGAAAAACTTGAGGAAAATTAAGCACATGAAGAAAACACATAAACTGATATAAAAAAGCAGCCAGCACATGAGAGCTTACATTTTCTCCAGATTCATGGAGTAAAAATAAGTTTGTTTTTTTTTTCTTGAAGGCCTTCAGGCATAGAATGCTCACAAAGACCGAGACCTAAAACTGAAGAACAAGCAGAAATCATCTCTAAAATGATTCAAATCTCTGTGTCACAGTGGTCCTCTAAAATAGGTATAAGGAATTTTTGGACACTGAGGATGGTTTAGTTATTTTTGCTTTTGAATTTCCATTCCTGTTATTTCTGGAACTCAAAAGAAAAGGTAGAAATACAATTAATGTACTTAAAGAAGGAATGTCGCTGAAAAATAGGTTTATTCTTATATTCAAGAAAACAAGAGCAGTTATGTCATGACATTTGCTTTGTAAGCAACATTCACTGTTTGTACTGAAAAAGGTTACAAAGCTGATGGCACAGAAAGCCAGCTGATCCCTACAGATGTAGCTATAGTGGTGATACATAAGTTTATTTTCTTTGCAAAAAACAGTATGTTCCAAGGCACCCCAACTAAAAGGTTGATAAAAAAAAAGGTAGATAAATCTCTATAAAGCCAGCTGATGCAAGAAACTTGGGAGATTACCAACCTGAGAGAGAAACAATAATTATTATTCCACGAGCTATGATTCTTTTCACTCCACTTTATATCTTACATGAAACCTCACAATTTCTTGATATATATAGCACTATGCTACAGTATATCTTAACTAAAACACTGATTCTAATTTGAAAATTGTGCACTCTAATTCCAAAATACTAAAAAATTTTTTCAAGTGCCATAATTGTTTTGATTCAAATGTAGTTCAAAAGTTTAAGAATTCATCTCCTTCTGCTTAGAATACTCCCAACATGAAGAATTAGAGTTCATCTCTTTCAAAGAATTGCCAATTCATGTTAAAATCTAATGCTGACATCATTTGCCTTTTCAATTGAACCCTCTGCATGAGCCACCACTTTTACTCCCAATTCAGATCTTTCAGACCCATCAACCCAGTATTTTTACAAATTTTGCTTTGTGTCTGCATACATGTAGCACAAAAGCAATATCTGCAAACAAAGTATTTACTCAACCTGTAGCAAATATGAAAGCACACGTGAAACTAGCCCCAGACATGAAAGCTCAATAACATGCAGAAAATACACCACCCATTTTTGGTAGCTGTCTTTTGGAGACAACGTCCAACATCAAAATCCTCATGGAACCTCTGCACATTCCAAGAAAACCCTAGTCTTTTATAACTTTCATTTCTGGTATTTCAAAACAGGTATGAACCAGGACAGCTGCACACTGAGGAGTCAAGGAGGCTTTCAGTCCCCAGCTTCTACTAATGAGAAAACGCTGCATCACAGAACACAGCAGCACAAGTGCACTACTCATAGACCCCTTTTCACTCTACTAGCATTTGCCCTGCTACAATATTTTGTTTGCTCTGCAATGCCAGAGATTTAGCATCATCACTGTTTTCACAAGACCCAACAGGTAAACAGCTAACATAGTCAGTAAGTCTTAGTCACCTGGTTAAACTTGGAAAACAAGGGTGTTTTGCCTCGCAGCTCTCTGTTTTCTAATACAGCATTGGATAAGATGCAGTCTGTGGGCCTGATCCACTTCACAGGTGTTCAATATAAAATCACACACACCACATTACATTCCTACTTGGTATCACAGAAACAGCCTACGTTTTGATCACAGGACAGGTTTTTCCTCCTATACCAGGAAAGGTCAAAAGAATGAAGTACTCCAATATGCAAAAGCTACATGGTCAAACTCAATCAAAAAGATCTTTCATACTTTGTTTAATAAATTGCATAAAAGAAGAAGAAAATGGACATGGGAAGCCTGTGTTAAAAATTCACCTCTATTTTCCAACTCTTTTTAAAGGTCTAATGTGCTGCATAAATCCTAGGGAACTTCTCCATTCTCCAAATAATCTTCCAAAGTTGACAATTCCAGTTTTTGTAAGGAGGGAAAAAAAGGAAAAGGTTATACATCCACCAAATAAATATTTAAAAAATTTTGTTTCTACTTCCTTTGATTTGCCTCTAGTACATGATGGAGAACAGCTAATTCACATAAACTAGTAGAGGCAGACACTAATATAGAAATTTTCATAATTCATACAACCTTGCAGCTCTTTCTGACACCTGTATTCCACAAATACAAATAGGGAAATAATACCTATATTTTGATATTTGAGAAATGCTTGACTTAAAAAAATGTCAAGCTTTCCTGCATCTCCATGCAAACCATTCACAGATCGGTGCCAACTCTAGCCTTTGTTTTCATTCCAGATAGTATTCGAATTAGTTTAACATTTTAACTCTTCAAACTGTTTTTTCCACAACAAAAATTTTGATCATCCATACAAAAAATAAACTCAATTCCTAATTTCTATAGCTCTCCAGGATTTATTGCCTGCATTCATACTTACTATTACTGTATGTAATACTCTACTGGACTGTAAAAGGGCCACCATGACTGAGTCTGATCCTTGAGACTTTGTGTTTCACCATAAGAGAACCTACACGTGCTCACCACAACAAATTCCATGCTTCTGAATAAAATCAGTCAGCATCTTTACATAGAACTATTTACTCTGAAAACTGGTTCCCAGATGGTTGCTAAAGAGGGCTGCAGAAACTAAGCAAGACAAACAGATGTTCCAGGAAGGCTGGTATGCATCGAAGATGTTTTCACTGCCCTCTGGTGCAATTTTGGGGAAGGAAAAAACCCACTGACATGAGCTGGCAATATTTGGGTTATCATGTATCAAAGACATTGGAAAATCTTTTAAGTTAAACACTGACTGCATCTCAAACTCAAACTTGCATATCAGCTAGCACACTTTGATGCAAAGTATGATGGTAGTTCCACAGACTATGCATACCCGGCCCTACTTACAAAACTGGAATTCCATGTCTGTAGTCCCACTGAAGTCAACACAAGTATTTACATGGAAAAGAACCTAATCCTCCGCGCCAAATAACGAACCTGAGCTGTAAGAGAGAGTTATTTATTAGACATTTGCATTAAGCCCTGTTTTAGAAAAGTAAACAGAAATCTCCCTATTCCTACTGCCTAAAGGTCCTGTCCGAAATATTTTTTTTTATATTAGGAAGCAAATGTTATATCATTTATCCCCTTTTTTCTCATTTTTGCACGTTTATGATATGAAAATAACGTTTGCTTTACAAAGTGATATTCTACTTCAAAAACAAATTCTACGTCTAACTCGCCTGACTTTTTAAACTACGTTAGGGTCCTCATATAAATAGATGTAAAGTCTTCCTGCTTTCTTCTACCTTGTCTCTCATTAAGTAGGTATTCTTTTGAGACATTTTTTTCTAGAAAAAACAACAGATACAAAACTGATAATTTTCAAAATTAAAATAAAATACTTCTAGTAGGATAAAGGAATGAACAGTTCACAAAAAAGGAACACGTGTATTCACTGGAATCCAAGTAAGAGATTTAAATACATTTCAAAAGTTTCAAGACTGGATCATAAAAGGGGATGGTTAATAACATTTCGTATGAATGATTCTTTATGATTCTTCAGTTCCTTGTTTTATGTTCTTTTGATCAGTTCTTTTGTGTTACGAAAGGAAAAATGTTTTAACATATTCCCATAACATTTGGTTACATGAACACTTATCAATCCTCAGTTACAGCGAAGCATTGAATAAACATTTATAAACAGCAGATGGGGTAACTCAGTAAAATATATACAATATTCTAATAACTGGAAACTAATTTTATTAGCTATTAAAATACAAAATAACCCAAAAAGATAAAAAGAACTAAAGAAAGAAACGTTCTGTATGATTGTTGTGTGACCTGGTTAGAGTTATCATCAAGTATGTATAGTCCCTGTATACTGCAAAGTGCCCACCTGCAAATAAGAGACGTCATTGCAGCTGTCATAAAATATTACATGTGGTAGTCTCACATTCACAAAAATCCAAAGCCATCTTTTAAACAAAGAGCAGACATTCCAGGAGTCAACAAAATTGCTCTCCAAGGATACCACTGGAGCAGTCTGCCGTTCCAACAGTTTAACATAAAGCACTTGTTAATCGAAAATCCTGTGAAGACTTGTTTTGGAATGGAAATGTAGCTGCATGTCACTTACACTCTTCCGTCAAATACAGCCCTTCTAAATTATTCAATCATCCCAACCGTAAATACTTCAAATACTTGTTATCATCTGCTTTATTTTCCTCTTCATTCAAGCAAGAACTCTCCAGACCTGCACTTCTCATTATCCTGCTTTAAGCACAAACAACTTTTCCAAAAGGTTAACATTCACATGCCAGATACACAGAAAACCTACATCGTGGTTTAGCCACAGCCGGCAACTTAGTACCACGCAGACTCGCACTCAGCACCCCTCCCTTGCACACTGGGATAGGAAGGAAAGTGGGAATAAAGTCAAACTCGTGGACTGACGTGGAGGCAGTTTAATAGGACGGCAAAGGAAGAGAGAATGATAATAGTTATGATAATAAAAGAATATACAAAACAATGCACAATGCAATTGCTCACCACCCAATTTAGCAATGCCCAGCCCAGAGCAGCAATCACAAATTCTCCAGCCAGTTTCCCACAGTTTATATACTGAGCAAGAAGTTACATAGTATAGAGTATCCTTTTGACCAGCTTGGGTCAGCTGTCCTGGCTATGCTCCCTCATAGCTTCATGTCCAACTCCCTGCAGGCAAAGCATGGGAAGACGAAAAGTCTTTGACTTAGTATAAGCACTAGTGAAATTAGCAACAACTAAAAACATTATTCTCATACAAAATCCAAAGGAAAGCACTATACCAGCTACTATGAAGACAATTAACTCTGTCCTAGCAAAAAACAGGGCTGTAAGCCAAAATCAGGTCAACCTGTTCTTCCACAGTGATACCAACGGTGCTGAACCCAGTGGTAGGATTGCTGTTAGTTCCCTTTCCAAATTTATACACATTCTATATACCCAAACAATAACAGAAATCGTGCGCTATTTATATTTCTTTATAAATTGGAAATTTGTTGCAATTTCCATCATATAAGAAGGCAGACACCTCTTTCTTTTGACTGTGCAAGCATTTTAAGGTCCCAAAAATAAATCAATCTCGGTCTCTTCACCTCCAAAGACCCCAAATTCTACTGGAAGAAAATAAAGGAAGTAGTATTTAGGATCAGATGCTCATATACCATTGCATGAAAAGAATTTCCTAACATTTCCAACTACATACTCTTGTTAAATAACATTATATTGCAAGTATAGTCTTGTGACTGAGATACACGTGCAGAATATGTGTTCTAAAGAGGTAGGTGACAGAATTATACAGCTTCAAAGTTACCCGTGCCTCAAACATACCCGGGCAGAAAAAACCCACACATTTCTACTCCCTCTCCAGGGACAATAAAGGACATGTGCTTCCACAAAACCTTCTGGCTCTAAAGAAACTAAGGGTCTCGAGGGAGATGAGCCTGAGGTTCCCATGTTTCAAGCACGGGAGCTCAACAACCACAGTGTAAGTGGCCCAGAGATGAAGAACACTTTGCATCACCTTTCCGAACACAGAACTGGTACCAGCAGCTCCTAAAAAATGCTTTCTACAGGCTCCATCTGTCAGGTCAGGCTAACCTGATACAGGGTCTCTAAAGGAGCTGGCAAAGAGTAAAAACAGGATGTATGAAGATCTCCAAACTTTGTTGGAAAGGACAGTAGTAACTAACCATGTTCTGTATCATGTGTTATTTAATACTACTAAAGTCATATCTCTCTAATTTTTACGTACCTTGAAGTCAACAAATATATGCCTATGATTTTTCTCACAAAATATTTCTGGAAACAAACTCAGAGAACTAAGTATGCACCTGTAGAAGAAACATTTTCAAACTTCTAATATTCAGTCACATTACTAATCAATTGAAACAAATATCACGCTACCAAAAAGGCATGGCATGACACAGAGCAGAGAAGTCTTGGCCTTAGCGTGTTGTGAAGAATTGATAAATACACATCTCGTGAGTATATTCATTTCTTCTGGGAACAAGCAAATACTCCATGTGTTTTTATGAAAGACAAGCATTTCCTAAGGGAATTACCCTGTTAGCTTCCTGTTGTACATTTTCATATGATGCTTTCAGTTTCTTATGTTAAGTATTCCTTCCCTTCCAGCTTCTGATTGATTCTCTCACATTCTTACACAGAATTTCATTATCTATAACTTAGGGGTTTGATTTTCATTTCTTTTAACTTTTGTGAAGCTTGCAATCTTTTCTCTCTTATGAGATAATCTTCATTCTTTCCAATGTCAGTAGCCACATGACCAATCCTGGACAAAACTTCCATGACTTGTTCTAAGTTTAATACAAGGTAAATACATCTTCCTGATTTTTACAGCAGAAACACTGTCAGGACCTAAGAACATATTATACACATATATCACAAAAGTATTTTCCTACTGATTACATAGGAAGGTAGCACAAAATGAAATTGAAAGCAATGCTAATTGCTACCAATTTCTCATCGAAGTATCAATAACTACGAGCAGTTCAAAAGTAATGCCTCAAACCCACATTTTTCTGTCTCTGTTGCACAAACAAAATCTGCTTTGTTCAATTCACTTCACTTTTTCTTCTTTAGACAAGATGAAACATGACTGGGTTAACAAGATTCAGTAGTTACCATGGCATTCAACCCTCAGCCTAAATGTTATAGTTCCTTAGGACAACTAGAAAATTCCACAACTTTTACTTATTTTTATAACACTGTGACTTTCAGCCTGCTATCACAGACAAATTTTAATTGGAACAATTACAGTCAACTTAAATTCTCCATCTAAATCGGCAGAAAATGTCTCTCTTACACTCCAAACAAATGAGCATTACCTGTTAAACCTCAGCAAAAAAACTCTCAAAACTATTTTAAAACATGGAATATGGTTATGCCATTGTTTTGGAAATATGCCCAAATCACAACACAGCCTTGGCGAGATCCAAGGCTGTAACTGTTTCAGGGACATAATTACAACATGATTAATATCCCTTTAGTACTGCAGAGAGAAACTGTTCTCCATTCCAAAGAAGAATTAACGGTAATTAAGCTCCAGACATAAGATAAAGCCTTGCAAATCCATCTGCAAACTCTTCCAACAACCACTTCTATACCTGTTGCTTCAAGGGAGGAAAAGTGTCACAAGATGCTGGCACTCCACTAAGACTTCTCAGACATTTTCTAACAACATGTGGAAGAGAACATAAATAAATACACACTCTCTTACTAATGTCTTTTATTAAGTGTCATCAATTACCTTGAAAAAAACTGCCTACCACCAACTCTGACATGACTGCTTTGGCTAGTCTCCCCTCCCCCTCCAGTCAGATTTTATTTTGGTTGCACTAAACCCAGATACACTCCCAGTGCATCCTGCCAGGGAAGAAGCTGTCAAAGGCACTACTGCATCTCTTGGTCTCAAACTTTTCCACATGAAGTATCACCCTTGTTGAGAATCTGCCCTCTGAAAAAAGAAGCCATTTTCTCTTGTAAAACACCCTTGGCTTGCAAACAAAAAGTCTTCCAGAAAAGCACACTTTTTGGGACAGAAACCAAACGCTGAAAGCTTCAGACTACAGGAGACACTCTGCTTCCTCCCTCCCTCTCTCAGCTTACAACCATGTGAAAAAAACAGAACTGACAATCCAACCGCGCTTTTACAGCATTAGGAGAAAAAGCACTACAGAAAAGCACTGAACATAACCCAAACAGACATCTCTTCTTATTCTTTTCCTCATTCCCCAAATTAATGCAAGTCTTTCATATTAGAAATAGCGTCGCCCTATAGCAAGAGGAAAGCATCAGACGGAATTGAGATCAAGGGTACCTCTTGTTCTTAAACTATTGACACAGCAGTATTCCTCAGGCTACCACTAAACCAACACTGAAAAATACGTAAGTACGTACAAGCATATTGTGCTTTCTTAAGAATCATCACATAGAGCTATATATCATACTGATATTTGCATATATCAGTATATATGACATATCATCAATCTCTCAAGAACATCTACATGCAACCATTTTCCCGTTAATATACACGTCCAGAGAAGGACAACAAAACTGGTGAATGGGCTGGAGAACAAGTCTTATGAGGAGGAGCTGAGGGAACTGGGGTTGTTTAGCCTGGAGAACAGGAGGCTGAGGGGAGACCTTTTCACTCTCCATAACTGCCTGAAAGGAGGTTGTAGCGAGGTGAGTGTTGGTCTCTTCTCCCCAATCAAAAGTGACAGGATGAGAAGAAATGGCCTCAAGTTGTGCCAAGGGAGGTTTAGATTGGATATTAGAAACTTCTACTGAAAGGGTTGTCAAACATTGGAACAGGCTGCCCAGGAAAGTGGTAGAGTTACCATCCCTGTAGGTATTTAAAAGACAGGTAGATGTGGCATTCAGGGACATGGTTCAGTGTTGAAATGGTAGTGTTAGGTTTACAGCTGCACTTCATGGAAAGCTTTAAGGTCTTTCCCAAACTACATGAGTCTGAGATTCTATGACCACTGCTGGTCTGAATTGAGGTGAATTATACTAAATGAATAAGTCATTATATCTAAATATTTATTTGCTAAATGTAACTGACACCAATATTAACATAGAATTTAATCAAACTCAGAAAAATGCCTTACAATAGCTGCCACAAAGACTTGAGTACTTAAAATGAACTTGCATAAAGTCAGAGGAAAAAGTAACTGAAGTCAGAATTCACACATACAATTGTCTATGGCTCTCCTCAGACATGGTTCCTGTCACATGTAAATGTAAATTACACAAATACATAGTACTCAAAAACTAACAGTGCTGATTCAAAACACTCAGCAATTAGCTGCGGTTATTCATTTTCCTACAAAAACACCAATAAAGTACAAAAAAATCCCATCAAAAATGATAACCACCAACTACTCCTTCAATCTAATGATAGAGCAAAATACCCAATGTGAGCTGGGCAGTCCTGAGACAACTTCACACTCAAAACACATGAACCTCATGGTAAGCAGTTTTGACAAACGTTTCTGTTGACAGTCACTCATAAGAAAGCAAAAACAATTGAACAAGTAATCGTGGTAAATCAATGTTCCTATAATAAAACACAATCTAAAGTCAGGATTGAGAGACAGTGGTAAGCTATCAGGGCAAAGCCAGTATTTTGATGCATTTGAGCTATTAGAGAAAGTTCACAAGAGGTCAGATTACAGAACTGCAACACATGTAACTGTTAAAGAACAACTTGTTTTCTTCAAGGTCAAAAATACAGACACTTGTGTTTTAAAGAAGTTACTTCAGCAGCAAAACATGACAACAAAAGAGACAGTCTCACAGTACATCGGAAAATAAACCAAAAGGATTATGCATTGGAGCTTTCTGTTTGTCCTGTCCAAGTTCTGCCCCAATGCGTACCAACCACAGCCTGACGTAAAAGCAAGAAAATAGAATTACAGAGCTCTCATAACAGCAACACCTGCCTTCCTTGGGGCTCACAGGATCATACTGTGATCACCAATCGATCAACAGGAAATCAGGAAAGCACAGCTGCTTCCTGAGTCTCTTCACAGGACAGAAAACAACTGAGCCAATGAGCAGCAGTGAGGAGAGGCTCTAGACCCCAAAGGCCTCTGGCATCCACGCTGACACAAAACCTTCCCAGTTATAAATTAACTGTTTAGACTGAAAACCCACAAGTCTCATATTTCTGCTGCTCTGCTTATTCTCAACCAAATCGACTCTAGCCTGTTTTGTAACTATTGTCTTAAGTTCAGACGAACTTAAATCACACCAGTCTGCAAGTTACCTTTCTGTCTGAAAATTCCATTTCGGTCTTTTAA
The DNA here is from genome assembly GCA_033556795.1 of Tapera naevia. Taxonomy (NCBI): domain Eukaryota; kingdom Metazoa; phylum Chordata; class Aves; order Cuculiformes; family Neomorphidae; genus Tapera; species Tapera naevia. The sequence goes on along the minus strand of JAUMJJ010000209.1, from coordinate 826,930 downwards.
CACTGGCTTCCCAGTAACTCTATTGAGACAAGTTGTAACTTTATTAAAAGTACATATAAATTTAAAAATTAATACCACAGTCTCGCTGCAAATTAAAACACCCAACCAGCAAACAAAGCAACTACTCAGAAAGCCAGGCAGAAGTAAAATCAGCTGCTCCCACATATTATTTTCCATTTGGCATTCTTGAGAAGTTTACAGAACTAAAGCAAGAGTTTTGCTAAAAAAAGATGTCCACTGCCCTTTGGAAAGAGATAAGAAAATTAAATTATATGCAGTGCTCAGAATCCATAAATGTGACAGGCATATAAGCAATTACGTAAGAACTGGATAAAAAAAAAAAGAGCATCTCATTGGCACATGATGACAGGCATATAGCTAAATTAACAATCCAGTTGTTTGTTCCAAAATTATTTCTATGTATAATAGACTGCATTTTAGAGATTTCAGTGCACAAAGCTCTACTGTGGTGTAGTCATCTTTGATGGAGGACAACAGAAAATAGGTAAACAGCACAATGGACTTACAAAGAAACAGACATTTTCTACTACGTTGCCGATAATCCCCTCTTCTTTTTATAAGCTACTTCTGCCACCAAAAGCCTTACCCTGTTCCGGGGAGCATACATGCTGCCTCCAGAAATACACACAATGCTACCAACGTAAGAGCCATTATGCAACTTCCTGCAATTTCTCCATTCAATTTCTCAGAGAACAATACTGTTCTCCCACACTGCTATGCTATGTACATGAGTGTTCAGCATGTAGTTACTTTCTTCTGTAAGACATCATTTTTTCCACAAATATAAATAAATGAAGGAATCTGCCACAACCTGGCACTAATCTATAGTTTGAACATGATTACATTTAGGAATCAACACAGCACTAACTACTGAGACAAAAGACAAGATCATATCATAAACTGAAATGTATGCATAGAAATCTTCATTTATATGAACCTCGTAAAAACTACTCAACTAAAATGACTCAAGTGATGTCAAAGGCTGCCAGCCTTCGACTGATGACGCAGTAAAACAGATGTGGAATATTTAGTGTGTTTCCATTACAGTTTACTTGATCAATGTGGTGAAACTTACTTCAATGCAACCAAACAATTTTGCTAATTCAGTACAAGTAAGCAAGACAACTGCCAACACATTTAACTGAAAAGTAAATATATAATTGACTTCAGAATGAATTACAGCAGACTGAATATATAATGCTTTTCACTACCCACAGAATGTGACATCTCTAACAGACCACGGAACCAGCAGAAAAGTTTTCCCAAATTTTAATCCAGACTTACAACGAAATTACGGTCAAAACACAAGCTACTCATATTAATTCTCACTTGTAAAGGAAAACCCAAACCATTACTCGCACGAGGAAGAATTAAAACTTAGGCATATAGGACAAACTACTACTATTTAGCTAAAATGGTAAATCTGCTTTTTAAGCAAAATTCTCCACAATTTCCCAAAACATGCAGAATTATAAGGAAGAACAATCTGGAGATACCTCGTTTAGAAATCAACGTAATTCCTTAAAACCCTGAAAAGAAGGCACTTGACAGAAATATAACTTCCTTTTTTTCTTCCTCAGAAGACAACTGCTGCCAATAGATCTGATGTTTTCAAATATCTGTTGTTTAAGAAAATAAGTAAGATCATAACATAGAAACAAAGCAATCAACAATAGAGTCGTTGTAGGAAAGATCAGGATGAACAGCTACAAGAGACTTCTGATGCAGTGTTTTGTGCAACACTTCAATAAAATACTAGCAGACATGAGGCGTAACCTTGGGTTTACTTGTCAGGATATAACGTGATTTCAAGTTTACACTGTTTTGTTCCAGTGTCATACACACTGAAGTCCTTTGAGCATCTTGGAAAACTTTTACTCTCCCAAAGACTAAAGATACCTAGCAGGACTTCATCCCCAAGCCTGGTTGTTCCTCCCTCTGTGGCTTCAATTATTAACTGTCGCTTCAGAAGTGTCGACAGCAGAGCAAAACACCGTTTTCTCCTGAGAAGAGAAATAGGGACAGCTAGGGAGAGTTATCGTTTAGAAGGGCATTCTGGTGAGACCCCAAAGAAAGAAAAAAACACCTGTGCAAAATAAGCATGTTTTTTTGATTTACCACTTCCTAGTACATACCTGCACAAAGTTGGCAGCTATTAACAGATACTTTCAAAGATTCTTGTTGTGTGGAATATACCATGGGTTTTTTTCCAAAATGACAAGTATCTTGTTTCACCACAACCTGTATACACACTAACACTTGGATGATACTGAAATGGGTTGAAAAGTATTTAGAGACAAAGCCAAGCAAGACCAAACATTTCGTTCAGTATCAATAATCAAAGTGCTTTTCAAGACAGGAACTATTATTCTGATTAGCTGTTGGAAAGATTCACGTTGGATAAAATAACTTGACAAAGCACCGTATTTTAAGATTTTACTATGAGTTGAAAACATACTAACAAGCAAACGTGACAGAAGTAGAGATGAAAACTGGCAGGAAAGAAGCAGTGACTTCAATACGACGTGAACCAGAGCAACTGAAATCTGCTGAGTCTACCATACCCTCAGGAATATGGCCTCAGACCATATGAACTTAGGGCTTAGAATATTCTTAAGGAAAGTTTGGGATTTATGCACAGTTGGGTCCCTAAGACAGAAGAAGTCGTGTGAGGTACAGATGAGATCACAGGAGATATCGTGCCAAAATGTACAGTTCAACAATGAATAAATTCATAAGCACCAGAATTTCCCATCACCTATCCACTAGGGGCGGGGGGGGAGAAGCAACAAAAATTGTGATCACACAAGATTAGGATCACTTAACATCAGTTACGTCACTGCTTAATAACTTCCTCTCACACATTTTAAGTGAGTAGTCTAAAATTTGTGTTTTAAAGTTTGCAAGATACAAAGTAAAACACTTTACAGGAGAAGAAACAACTGAATACCCAGTCAAAACTGAAAACAAATTGACAAGAAACCCCTGAGAGACTTGAGAATTTGTTCTTTTGGACTAGTTTTATACTGTGTAAAAGGACAGACAGTTTTTTTTCTGCATCAGGTGGTTCAAAACAGCACAAGTAAGGCTGTTTTTACATGATTACATCACTGTTACTACAAAACAACATGGAAACCATCCTACAAATCCACTGCCACAAAATACGCAACACAGGAAGTTTTGGAAAAGGAACATCAAACCACTAAACCTTAAAATAAACAGAGCTTTGTCAGCTAAGTATCTTTCATACCCAAGTCAGGTTGTTAGGGATTTTATTGCTTTTAACATAGATAAAAAATACAATTGATACTCTAACAAACTGGTCTGCCACGTACTTAAGATTTGGAAAAATGAAATCAAACGAACAAACAAAAGCCCTGAGTAACCACAGTTCATTTGCTCTCAACAGTTTTGGAACAATTGCTCTGCCTAGATTCGAGCTCACTTCTACCTCATCTTCACTGTAAAAAATTCTACAGATACACTGGGAAACAAACCATATACAATATTTATGTAAGATGTTTCTCTATATAGTTCTTTCATAATGTGAAAACAAAAAGAGTAAAAAATACATAGTAACTGATGATGAATTTCCCTTGAGATTTACAGGCATGTATTTCTTTATAAATTCTTGCATTTTTAAACAAAAACAACTATTTGCATGTGTTGAGTAATCATTAGAGAAAACACAACAACCCCTGCATTTCAAACAGCAGTCACACTTCAATCATAAAGGAAAGCGCACGCTTACAAACCAGTTTACTGAAAGACACAGGATATTGAAAAGGAATAAAATACTTACATTATCTTCCTCCTCTGCATCATCATGATCATTATCATCATCACTATCTTTGAACCCAGGCGGAAGTGGTGGCCCAATGAATTCATCGTCTTCAGCAGCAGCAACAGCTTCCTCAGCTAGACCTTGAGCGGAGGTCCGGGATACCATGGAAGGACCAGTTGTCTCTTCATCAGAGCTATCTTCACTTTCACTACTGGCTGTCCCTCTGCACGGAAAAATTTTAAGAATTACTATTTCAGAAATATTGGCATTGCCATAGCAATTTTCAGATAAAAGACATTGAGTAAGGTTGTAAATTTATAAACACTGAAATCAGCAGCAAAAATGTAAACTTATTTGTATTAACAGAGTGTAGGCACACTGTCATCTTGAAGACATAAAGAAAGCTATGAAAAAGGAATACCACAGTGGCAGACACTTCAAAAAACTGGACAAAACAAAACAAAGAAAAATTAAGATAGATGGCAAAAACAACAGTACTACATCACTAGCACGGATTTCAACATTGACTAGAAGTCAACAGAATACATTGTTAGAGAGCATTTTCAAGACTGCTTCAAGTTGCAGCTTGTGCACATGTTCTGCGCCTCTGCTGGCTGTGGAGAACTCAAAACAGTGATCATCCAGGCCAACAACCAGAGTGAGAGCGCAAAGCATGGCACATGCTTCATAACGCCAATAAAGGATAACAGGGAATTAGGCACTTTCATCCAAATGCTTGACACTGTTACAAATCTAGATCCTGAAAGTTAAATTAAATTATCATTTTGCCGTTGCCCAAATCAGTTGTGTGGACACATTATTTCTGACACACAAAAACTTCTGGAAATAAGTAGATCCACGGTCATTCAGTTTACTCAGAATAAATGGGCTCCCTCTGCTGATAGTGACCGAGAAGGCCACAGTCTTTACTACAACCTTGCCTTTGCCTTTTGACTAGATACAGCATATCATTACAGAGACACCTTGCAGTGGAAATCAGATGCTCCTTTCAGATTCAGCAACAAATTCAAGTTGCAAGACTTGGTTTGGGACCTTAAATTTTAAGGACGTGTTTTCTAAGTTTTTAAGTAAGCAGACTACAAAAGACAGTTTGACAGAGACAATAAAAAAGAAGACTACAGAGGTATTCTTTGGGGGTTTCTTTAGTTTACGTTATCACTTAATACTACACAAGTTTGAGAGAAGAAAACAGGATTGATAAAATAGGTTCTCAACCACGTAATTGCGTCAGAGAACTCAGACTGGCTCTGCCCCCCAAACCAGCTGAACACCAAGCAGGTTACACAGCAAAAATATCTGTGTTGGACAAGCACCTGAAATTCAGTTTTAGGAAGCAATTAAAACAAATTAAACCAACATGAATTCAGTCCTAAGATGTTACAGTGATGAGAAGAGTTTGCATGCCTGAAAGCTTGTCTAATTTTTCCAATTATTTTCACTAGCCTATGTATGTAAACTTCGTTTTGCATAGTGACGAGAGACATTCAAAGACCCAGATTAAGATCTTTGGGATACCATTATCTAATAATTCTAAATCAAATCAAATAAAAAGAGCTTCTCTTACTCTACATCTATGGGGCAACCAATATCCTTTCGAGGAGGGGGACAGGGACACCAGGCTTAATGGAACAAAGATTGGGAACGACACCCCAGTGTCTGAGGGGCGGTGTACTAGTGAGGCACCCTGATCTGCCATATCAGTGAAAGAGGGGGACAGCACTCCAAGTGACAGCCAAAATGCAAAGGTTATTGGTGAGTTAGAAACTACAGCTAGAAGTCACTCAGGATTTAAGACTATTCCACTCGGGAACAGAGCAGAAACAATAGCCCGACTGAAGTGCATTTACAGTAATGCACGCAGCATGGGGAACAAACAGGGGGAACTAAAGTCATCGTAAGGCAGGAAAACTTCAATATAATTGCCATCACGGAAACGTGGTGGGATGATTCACAGAACTGGAGAGCTGCCAGGGCTGGCTATAAACTTTACAGGCGGGACAGGTTAGGAAGGAGAGGCGGTGTGGTAGCCCTCTATGTTAGAGAATGTTGTGATTGGGTGAAGCTTAAGAACGGTGATGAAAGGATTGAGTGCCTATGGGTAAAAATCAGTGGAATGCCCAATAAGGCAGATATCGTGGTGGGAGTCTGCTATCGGCCACCCAGCCAGACGAAGAAACTGATGAGATCTTCTACAAGCAACGGTCAAAGGTCTCATGATTGCTTGACCTTGTTCTTGTGAGACACTTCAACCTTCCAGACGTCTGCTGGGAGTACAATACAGCAGAAAGAAAGCAGTCTACGAGGTTCATTGAGTGTATGGCAAACAACTTCCTGACACAACTGGTGAGTGAACCAACTAGGGAACGTACCCCACTGGACCTGCTGGCTGTGAACAGAGAAAGCCTTGTGGAAGATGTGACTCTTGGAGGATGTCTGAGAGGGCACGGTGATCACAAAATGGTAGAATTCTTAGTTATAGAAGCAAGGAGGGGGGTCAGCAGAACTGCCACCCTGAACTTCCTGAGGGTAGACTTTGAACTGCTCAGAAGGCTGCTTGTTAAAGTCCCTTGGGAGGCAGTTCTGAATGACAAAAGAGTCCAAGAGGGATGGATGCTCCTCAAGAAGGAAATCCTGGCAGCACAAGGACAGTCCATCCTCAGGTGCCGTAAAATGAGCCAGTGGGGAAGAAAACTAGCTTGGCTGAATCTCTGAAACAAGAGGAAAGATTGCAAACTTTGGAAGAAAGGGTAGGCATCCCGGGAGGGCTACAGGGATGAAATGAGATCATGTAGAGTGAAAACTAGAAGAGTTAAAACTCAACTAGAACTTCAATTAGCTAGCTTGGTGAAAAATCACAGAAAAAGCTTCTACAAATCTATTAACAACAAAAGGAGGGCCAAGGATAATCTCCCTCCTTTACTGGATGCAGGGGAAAGAGTAGTGACCAAGGTTGAGGATAAGGCTGAGGTACTTAATGCTTTCTTTGCCTTGGCCTTCAACGGTAAGGTGAGATGTTCTCTGGGTACTCAGTCTCCTCAGCCAGAAGACAGGAAGGAAGAGCAGAACAAAGCTCCAATGATCCAAGAAGAATTGGTTAGAGACTGCTCAACTAAGTAGACATTCACTGTGGGTCTGGATGGGATCCAAGGGTATTAACGGAGCTGGCAGAGATCCTCACCAAACCTTTTGCCATCATCTACCAGCAGTCCTGGCTGACTCGGGAAGTTCCACTTGACTGGAGGCTGACTAATGTAATACCAAGAAGGGTCGGAGGAATGATCCGGGGAACTACAGGCCTGCCAGTCTGATCTCAGTGCCAGGGAAGGTCATGGAGAAGCTCATCTTGAGTGCTTTTACACAGCACACGCAGGACTACCAGGTGATCAGTCCCAGTCAACACAGGTTTATGAAAGGCAGGTCCTGCCCGATCTCCTGGTGGCCATTGGCCTGGATGGGCACACCTTCCGTTGGGTAAAAAAATGGCTGGATGGCCGGGCCCACATGGTGGTGGTAAATGTAGTTAAATCCAGTTGGAAGCCAGTGATGAGTGGTGTTCCCCAGGGTTCAGTGCTGGGCCCAGTCCTCTTCAGTATCTTCATCAACGACCTGGATGAGAGGATTCAGTGCACCCTTAGCAAGTCTGCAGATGACACCAAGCCGAGTGGACGTGTTGATATGCTTGAAGGAAGGGAGGCTCTACAAAGGGATCTGAAGAGGCTCAATCAATGGGCTGAGACCATCGGGATGGGGTTCAACAAGACCGTGTGCCCAGTCCTACACTTGGGACACAACAACCCCAGGCAGCGTTACATGCTTGAGGAAGAACGGCTGGAAAGCTGCCTGGCAGAGAAGGACCTGGGGCTGTTGGTTGACAACCGGCTGAATATGAGCCAGCAGTGAGCCCAGGTGGCCAAGAAGGCCGATGGCATCTTGGCCTCTATCAGAAACAGCGTGGCCAGCAGGAGTAGAGAAGTGATTGTGTCCCTGTATTCAGCACTGGTTAGGCTTCAAATCCTGCGTTCAGTTTTGGGCCCCTCACAACAAGAAAACAGAGGGAGGTGCTGGAGCCCGAACAGAGAAGGGCAACAAAGCTGGTGGAGGGACTGCAGAACAAGTCTTATGTGGAGCAGCTGAGGGAACTGGGTTGTTTAGCCTAGAGAAGAAGAGGCTAAGGGCAAACCTCATCGCTGTCTACAACTACCTGAAAGGAGGTTGTAGCGAGGTGGGTGCTGGTCTCTTCTCCCTAGGGACATGTGACAGGAGGAGAGGAAATGGTCACAAGTTGCACCAAGGCAGGTTCAGTTTAGACATTAGGAAAAATGCCTTCACTTGAAGGGTTATCAGCCACAGGAACAGCTGCCCATGGAGGCAGATGAGTCACCATCCCTGGAGGAGTTTAAAAGGCAGGTAGTTGAGTTTCTCAGGGATACAGTTTAAGCAGTGGACCGATATGATTTGACTCGATCTTAAAGGTCGTCTCCAACTAGATGATTCTACAATTCTTTTAGCAAAAGGAAGCTTTTCTAGCATGTGAGAAATGGTTTGGGACCTTCAAAGTTCTTCAAGTTAGGTATCCCCAAACCTAACAGCTTTTCAATGATTTGTATAAAAGAGCTGTTTTTTAAGAGTCGATATACATTCCAAGACCAGCAAAGTACCTATCTCTTCCCCAAAAGCCAAACTGTTGTATTAGTTTTGGCACAGAACCACATATATGCCGCTGCTGCCAATGAGAAGAATGTATACAACATAACGACTCAAGAATACTCTTCCAGTCCAGGACTCCCAGATTTTCAGATCTCTCTACAGACAGCCAAGAACCATACCTAGCTCCTTTCATAATTACCTAGCCTTAACATTCCCTCATTCACTAGGAAAGATAAATCCACCAAATCCAACACTTCAGTATTTTGATGAGCAGTGTAATCACTCCGCATGTGAAACAGCCAGAATTGCAGTGCTATCTCTCACCACACTCAAAGCTTGGCACGAACAGCCAAGGACTTCAGCTACAGCTACTGGAATTCTCTGTACTGACTGTAATAAAGCCAAACATAACAAGATCCCAGTACAGTCAGAGTGAAGCCCGTCCACCCTTCTGACAGTAACTGGGAATGGTGCAGACAGAAAGGACAGAGAAGTGGTATTTCCCTCAGCTTTCAGCTTTACAGTCTTAGTCAACCAGAGGATGGAAAGAAATAACCACCAGTTTTCCAGTCCCTTTCCCACAATTCAGAGAAGTGTATGGAATTGGGTTTTGTTTTCCCTCATTATCTCTTCAGCACATTAAATAAGCTGTAAGAGGGGAAAAAAAGCAAGCTGCATTAGAGCACGGATGGCACACAGGCAGGGGAAATGGCAAAAAAATTCTAAGTTGTGCAAGTATGTGGGCATTCGTTCACTCTCCTCACCTTGCCCACTCTACGTTCTCAGGCTTTTTCTTTTCATATGCTATGAGATGCTTTGATTACACAAAAGCATGATTATTATTATTGTACTTACACATAAATACATAACTTCCATAACTACTGTAAGTATTTCTTCACAGCAAACTAGCTCAAAATCAAAAAGAATCATTAGCCTTCCTGCGCATCTTTTTGGAGCGACCAACCCCTTGTTAGCAATTGAAAAGTTAGTATGAGGGCTACTATGATAACAGAAGGTACTTGGAATTCTTACAAAAAGTAATATTCAGGAAAACATTGCCAGTTTCAGAGAATAAAACAAGCTGTATAAATTAAAGCAGTTTATAGTAACTAAAATCCACATTATAAAAAGAACTAGTAACAGTCCTGTATTTCAGACTTTAACACTCAGTTAGTTGTAGGATTGTTCCTCTGAATCCAGGCTCAGTCACAATGGCATGTCTTCTTCACTAGCCTCCTGGTTTTAGCACTAAGCTATGTACCGTATTTCACATGGGAATATAAAACTTCCCGGAGAGCTTTTAATGTCATGCCATCACTCCTCAGCTCTCGGTAAAAAAAGCAAACAAACAAACAGAAAGGGAAAACTTAATATCAGCAGAATGCTGGTGAGCTCCCAGAGCCTACCTAATAGCTCTGAACACGGAAAGCTTTTTGATATCTTCCTTTACGTAAAGTCACCAGAGTTCTCTTCTGTCAAGTCTATCAGCCAACTGAGACGGCTAAGTAAAGCCTCTGTAACCTCTGACTGCTCTCCACCTTACCATTTGTTTCAATTGATTCTTTATAATTGAAGTTACTCATATATAATACACAGTCATCCTGCATTTCAATTCTTGTGATCCTTCATTATTTCACCAGACAGGAAACTAAGATTATCAAAAGCAAACAGGAGCACAGAATATTTTTCCCCTTGTGCACAACACTTAACATAGATCTACACGGGAGTACATTGTGCAATCACTTACTTCAGTGAGAGAGCACAGCTCATTTGAGTTTTCCACAGAGCAGCAGGCAAAATCTAGATGTCATGACAGTCTGAAATGCTACACGTTTGTCCCTAGTAATTTGCCACCTATAGACTCTATCAGCCCATCAAATACATATATAAAGGTGTTTGAGAGTCTTGTATGGTTTATTAGACTATTGTAGATAGAGAAACCTACAAACTTACCGTTCCTGATCTCCACAATCCCTGCCATGCAATGGAGTTTTTGTCCCCCATCACCTTCACCTACTTTTGATCTTCCAGAATTCACACAGTCAAAGCAATAGCAGTTATTGTTTGTCAATAACAAAGAAACATTGGCAAGTTTAAAAGTAAATTTCAGACTGAAGTCAAAACAAAATACTTCGTCAGCCCCACCACCACCTTACACAAAGTGCACGCACAGGCTCTCCACCTACATTGGTTTCTTTTTCATCCAGCATGAACAAGTATATTCTACCTACAGGTGTGAACAATAGCTGCTCATTAAGTCAGCACACCTAGTCATTGCATTTGCCCTAACAGTTTCAAAAAATCCAGATAACAACTTTGTTATCTGGATAGATAACAAAGAAGACGATGGAGGAGACTGCAAAATTAACTATTAAATATACATCATGTCAATAATGATAAATTTTGACACATCTCTTGGAAAGCATAGGTTAAAAAAAGGGTTAAAAATCAGTATTTACATTGAAACATTTCAGATAACATAGACATGTTTCTACAGGACACCCATGGTCTTAAAAACCAAAACAGATCAAACCCTTCTTCAGATAAGAAGGCTGTTACATGGAATCTCCCACCACATGTAACTACCTTTGGGTTAATGTGGACCCAGCTCCTGTTGCACTGGATGCTGAAGCTGGTGAATCAGTGTGTGCACTTCTGAACTCTTTTTCAGCTTGGGCTTCTTTCTCTCTTTCACGAGCCTCTGAATATGGAGAGCACAAAAATGACAAATAATCAACAGTTTTAGAAAATAATAAAATTAAAGGTTTTCTCAGAACACTAAAACAATGTTCTTCATTTTCAGATCTATATGAAATATTTGAAAAAGTAACAGCAAATAAAGGATTTCCCATATAAATTAAATTTCCACTGCTACTGCAATCATCCCTCAGAAAAGAAAAATATCACAAGGAAAATGCAAACAGCTTCCAGTTCTTAAGTCTGTACACACTATCAAAAAGAAGTTGGTCATATAAGGACGACAATATTGAAATATTTTCAACATTATCTAACGACCACTTCCAAGCGTCCTTGAAGTTTCCATAATGCAGAGAACTAAACTATTACGTAAGTATACAGAGTTGTAAATAAGTGAACTCTAAATATGATTTATGGAAAATAAATAAAAAGCGTTGTTTGTACTAAGAGTTTACTCCCACTCCACTTCCTAAAAAAGGAGCCCTATGGAACAGTGCAACAAAATCAAAGTAAAGGGAACCTTCCACTTCAAAGTCCAAGTAAGAAGGCTGGGAGCAGGACAAAGCAACAGATAACAGCTACTGTATTCCTACAAGTGCTCAAAGAACCTCAATTATGCACAGAAAAGTTACATATTTTGATCCCAGTTTTTCTTACCCACAGTATGAGTAACAGAGGAGACATTTCCAAAAGTTATCATAGGAATTCGAAAAAGCTACAAGCCAACAGTGTACCTGAAAACAAAATGCTCACATTATCCCACCCTCACGACAAGCTGGAAAATGTACACCTTTCTGGTACACAGAATGCAGTAACCAAAACTTATTTTTAAGTTAAACAGCTGAAGGAATAAGACACATCCAACATGCAGTTCAAGATGTCTTGGCTGAGAAATATTATGCTTTTGTATTTGCTTACTGAGTTGCCCTCCCAAACCAAAACATGGCGAAAGCAAACGACCTCTCATAAGGAATGATAGCTCAACCTGAAACAGTATCAAACACAAAAAGATTTCCAACATGGAAACACACTGCTTTTATATTCAGCCAACACAAAACAAATGGTCCAAATCAAGTTTCAAAATCCTTTGCCTATTTGAGTTTCAGTGTCTTTAAAGTCCACAAAGTCAACACCGTAATATCTGATTGTTTTGTACATAATTGGTTCCTTTGTGATAAGGAGCTTCAAATCCACTAACTTCATAGACTCATATAATGGTTTGGGTTCTAAGGGATCTAAGAGATCATTCAGTTCCAACCCCTCTGCCATGGGGCAGGGAAAACTTTCACTAGACAAAACTTCTCAAAGCTTTGTCCAATCTGGTCTTGAACCCCTCCAAGGATGAAGCATCCACAACTTCTCAAAGCAACCTCTTCCAATGTCTCATCTCCCTCAAAGTAAAATATTTCTCCTTACTATCTAATCTAAGCCCACCCTCCTTCAGATTAAAATCTTTACACCTCACCCTATCACTGCTCTCCCGGATAAAGAGCCCGTTCCTAGATTTCCTGTAGTCCTCCTTTAAGTACTGGAAGGACTTAATTGTAAGAGTTTAGAGAGCAGATTAAGTGTGACCTAGCAGGACAGAAGCTGCTCACCGTGGTAGTATTACATGAAAAAAAAAACAAACCCAAACCCATAACGCACACATTCTGCACAAATTGTCCAAGCAAAGGCAGAAAGCATGGATGTTTGTGTTGGAAAGTGATTTCTAGAACATACATGAGTGTGTCTCCCAACAAACTTCTATGGGGTGGTGTATGCCTGGATATGGCCAGCAAAGGATACAGCTTTCTCCATCTCCTCTTCTCAAACCACTACCTTGAAAACTCACCCACTTCCAGCACAGCAGAACACAGACAAGTTTGTGGGCTGCTGTATAACATACTATTTGGTATACGACACACTCCTTTGTTACTCTGCTCTCTCTAGATTAAAGTTATCTGTACCACACTCCCTTCCAAAATTAAAATACAGCTAAGTAAAGAACAAAGGAAAAAGCCTTGTGTTCAGATTCACCAGTTACCTGTACCTCTAAGCACATGCTCATTGCTCTTACATGCTCAGACTGCATACATAAATTAATAACTTTACTGTCCATCAAGCTCGAAGCTGTTTAGGAGTGTCTCATTTTAACAAAACTGCACTTGTTTTCTGCTCTCTAGACAGCCAGCCTCAGACACTTCAAACACCAACCCAAGGCGAAGAAACAAAATATGACTCATAGAATCGATAAGGTTGGAAAAGACCTCGAAAAGATCATCCAGCCCAACCATCAAGACACCACTACCGTACCTACTAAACCACGTCCAGAAGCACCACCTCTACACATTTTGTTTAGCCCCTCCAGGGATGCAGACTCAACCCCTTCCCCTGGCAGCCTGATACCGTGCCTCACCACTCTTTCAGTAAAACAAACTTTTCCTAATATGCCATCTAAACCTATCCTAGTGCAACCCAAGGCCATTTCCTCTCATACTATCACTTGTTTCTTGTGAGAAGAGACCAGCATCCACCTCATCACAACCTCCTTCCACGTAATTGTAGAGAGAGAGTTTCCAAATGCATTAGCTGACTACAGCCACACTTCTTACCCAAGACCTTCCTGCTCCTCTCCACTGCTGTTCTCCTCGTCTGCTCAAACATAGCTTCGAGCTTTCTTCCCTGGAAATGAAGGAGGAAGAGACTGATATGCAGACTTATGCTGGCTACAGGCACTGCGGCGGACCCAGGCACAAGCAGTCACTGGCCTGCATGCTCTATTGCCCACCCTCCCACAGCTGGTAGCCTTCCCAGTTCTCCCTGCCCAGAGCTGCTGTCCCACCACTACTGGCCCCAAGCCTGGCACCTGGCATCCCCACCACCTCCCCAGGTCCTGTGCCCGGCACTCCCAGCTCTACGCCCTCTCCCACAGCCCCCACTCTCCCCAGCCCTCCACCCTGCACCCCCAGTGCCCGGCACCCCCTCCCACAGCACTCCACTCTCCTTGGCCCGGCAGCCAGCATCCCCAACCCTGTGCCCAGCAGCCCCTCCCACTGCCCGCACTCCCCCAGCTGGGCAGCCAGCATATCCACCACCACTCGCCCAGCACTCCCCATCACCGCCCCCCACATCCCCAGCCCTGTGCCTGGCACACACACCCCACCATCCCCCATGTGGCACCCCCATCACCACTCCCTGCTCCCGCAGCCTTGCACCCACCACCAGCTCCCCTGGCCCGGCACCCGGCACCCAGCACCCTCCGCCCTGTGCCCAGCAGCCCCTCCCGCAGCCCCAGTTCCTCCAGCTAGGCACCCGGCACCGCCAGCCCTGCGCCTGGCACTCCTGCCCAGCCTCCCCTGCCCTGCCCTAGGCACCCCCTGACACCACCACCCGCTCCCCCCAGCCCTATGCCTGACAGCCCTGCCACCAGCCCACACGCCCCCAGACCTGTGCCCTCCGGCCCAGCGCCCGGCACCCCCTGCCCACACCACCGCCCGCCACCGCCCCCGGCACTCCCAGCCTGACCCCGCCCCCTCCGGTCCTGCACTCGCCATCCCCGCCACCGCCCGCCCGGTACCGCCCCGCGTCCCGAGCCCTGCTCCCGTCACCCCTCCGCACTCCCCACCACGGCCACCCGCGACCGTGTAGAGAATGGATCGAGACCAGCCCTGAAGAGAAGGACTGGAGGGTGCTGGAGGGTGAGAAGGTCAATATGACACAGCAATGTGCGCTCGCAGCCCAGAAAGCCAACTGTATCTTGGGCTGCATCTAGAGAAGTGTGACCAGCAGGTCAAGGGCGGGGATTGTGCCCCTCTGCCTTCGCGAGACCCCGCCTGGAGTACCGTGCCCGGTTCTGGAGACCTCGGTACAGGGATTGAAGAATCAGCTAAGAAAAAATTGTCTTAACTTACATTTTTACGATACTTTTTAGTGTAAGATGAAGATACGACCACCTGCAGAAGTGAAAGACCACCAGAGCGACTGCAGTGTAGTCATGAAGACACCAGATGACAGCAGAGACCGTGGAATGGAGTTAGTAATGCCTATGTAATCATTTCGGGGCGGGGGGCTGTAGAATATATTCATGATTTTAGGGAGATTGATGAATATGTAACACTTAAGTTACTCAATAGCTTTGTTTGGCGGGTGCATTTTGTGGAAAAATCCCAGTGCATCGCCAGCACTGCTAATAGAGAATACCATTCTGATAGTCACATTGGTTTGGCCATTAAGTGTCCTGCATGTTGCATTTCAACAGGAGGGCCTGGGTATGTTAGAGCAAGGCCAGAGGAGGGCCATGGAGATGATCAAAGGGCTGGAACACCTCTGCTATGAGCACAGGCTGAGAGTTGAGATTGTTTAGCCTGGAGAAGAGAAGGCTCTGGGGAGACTTTAGAGTAATCTTCCAGTACCTGAAGGGGCTACAGGAAAACAGAGGAGGGATTTTGTACAAGGGCAAGTAGTGATGGGCTGGAGGGGAATGGCTTTAAATTGGAAAGGGGGAGATTTAGATTAGACATTAGGAAGAGATTCTTCACAATGAAGGTGGCACAGGTTACCCAGGAAAGTTGTGGATGTCCCATCTCTGGAAGTGTACAAGGCCAGGTTCAGTGGGGTCCTGGCCTGGTGGGAGATGTCCCTGCCCATGGCAGGTGGTTGGAACTGGATGAACTTTAAGGTCCCTTCCAACTCAAACCTTTCTATGGTTCTGTGAGGCTGTTATTCTGTGAGTCATGACGCTGTGCAGCTGCTCCCTGGGCTCAGGCAGGCTCATTTCCTGTGCTGAGCACCCACCAAGCTGCCCTCTCACCCTCTCCACAGCTGAGCAGGGCAAGGAAAACATAGCAAGAGGCTCTGGGTCGAGGTAAGGGCAAGGAGATCATTCAGCTGCTGCTTTATTGCCAGTAAATCAGAGTAGGATAATGAGAAATAAAAAAAAAATCTTAAATCACCTTTGTCCAATCCTTCCCTTCTTCCCAGGCTCAAATTCATGCCTGAATTCTCCACCTCCTCTCCTACTGGCACAATGAGATGGGGAATGGGGACTGCATACAGTTCATTACAAGTTGGTTTTGCTGCTTCTTCCTCCTCAGAGGGAGGACTACTTATGCTCTTTCCCTGCTCCAGCATGGGATCCCTCCCACGGCAGACTGGCCTCCCCAAACTACCCCAGCGCGTGTCCTTTCCGTGGGCTGCAGCGCTTCGTGAACTGCTCCAGTGTGGGTTCTTTCCACAGAGTATAGTCCTTCAGGAACAAACTGCTCTAGTCTGAGGTACCCCACAGGTTCACAAGTTTTGCCAGCAAACGTGCTCCTGCATGGCCTCCTCTTTCCATAGGTCCACAGGTCCTGCGTGAGCTTCCCATGGGAACACCAACTCCTTTGGGCATCCAGCTGCACTCGCGTGGCGTCCTCCATGGGCTACAGGTCCATATCTGTTCCACTGTTGACATACATGGGCTGCAAGGTGACAAGCCTGCCACACCACAGTCTCCTCCATGGGCTGCAGAGGAGTATCTGCACCTGGAGCTTCTCCTCTGCCTCCTTCTTCACTTCTCTCACATGTTCTCACTCCTCTCTCCAGCTTCAGTTTCCTTTGTGCAGACTGTTTTCCCTTTTAAGTATGTCATCACAGAGGTGCTACCGTCATTACTGATGGACTTGGCTTTGGCCAGCAGAGAGTCCATCTCAGAGCCAGCTGGCCTTGCCTCTGTTCAACATAGCAGAAGATTCTACCACCTTCTCACATCTGTATCTCCCACCCCCCCAAACCGCCCCCCCAAAAATAAATCTTGCCATGCAAAGCTGCTGTGACTGCCTTGCTGGGAACCTGTTCCAGGGACCAACCACCCTCTCAGTGAAGTTCCTTTTCCTAATGTCCAATCTGACACTGCTTCATTCTATTTCCTTATGTCCTGTATCCAGTCACCGCAGAAAAGAGACCAGCATCTCTCGCTCCACTGCCCACCATGAGGAAGCTGGAGATTGCGATGAGGCCTTCTCCAAACGGAACAAGCCAAGTGACCTCAGCTGCTCCTCCGAAGTCCTGAACCTGAGACTATCCCCATCTTGGTCACCCTCCTCTGGACAAATAGCTTGACGTCCTCCTTACATTGAAAAGCGCAGACCTGCACACAGTACTGGAGGTGGGGCCGCACTACTGCAGTGTAGAGTGGGACAGTCATCTCCCTGGGCTGTACGGATACGCTGTGCTCAATGCACCCCAGGACAGAGTTGGCCCTTTTGGCTGCCAAGGCACCCTTGCCAGCAACCCAACCCAAATCGCTTTCCACAGGGCTGCTCTCCAGCCTCTCGTCTCCCAGTTTGTACGTATAACCAGGAATACCTCATTCCAGGCAGAGAATCCAACGCTGACTCTTGTTAAATGTCATACACTTTGTGATGGCCCAACTCTCTGGTCTAGGCAGATCTCTCTGTAAGGTCACTCTGTCATCAAGGGAATCCACATCCCCTCCTAGCTCAGTATCATCGTCAAACTTATTTAATGTACATTTGATTCCCGTGTCCAGATCGTTAAAGACCACTGGCCATAAAATTGAGGCCTGGAGAACTGCGCTGGTTACCACCTGCCACCTCCTCGATCTTAAGAAGACAAAGGGAAAATTTCCCTCTCTGCAGAGTGGAAGAGGATTTCCTTTGTCCTGGCAGGTGCCTCCCCAACAGATGAAACTTTGCAGTACAGTTAAGGGACTGATTCAGGAGCAGAAAGTCAGGGAGACAAACACAATTTAAAAACCAGATCCATTCCCTGAAATCCAGGTTCCACCCAGACCTAAGACCTCCTATAATGCTTTGGGAATGCCTATGCTGTCCAGAGCAGACATATCACTGGAGAGAGGACCAACTTTGGTAAGTTAAGGATCTGTTACAGTCACATTGATATGTTAAACCAAAACACAGCAGCCACACAAGGTCAAGTGCAGTTCAAAGGCTTCCACATCTTGGCTCAAGTTCTCTGCATGCCTTTGAGGGAGCTGTCTCGCTGGCTTTGGCTTACATCACTACACAAAAAAATCAGTGCATGTTTGAGTAACTCTGATGTTTACAGTCATAGGATCATGAATCATTTAGATTGACAAAGATCATGCAGTCCAAGTGTCAGCCCACCACCGCCATACCTACTAAACCATAGCCTAAGGTGCCACGTCTGCATGTTTTTTGAATGCCTGCAGGGACCGAGACTCCACTCATTCCCTAGGCAGCCTATTCACCACTCATTCCTTGCCAGAGAACCACAAACACCTTAGGGTGGCTGCACTTGCTGTGATTCACTGCCGTGGGCAGTCTTGCTGCAGGGCCAGATCAGGCTTGTAGCATAAAGTGCCTGTGACTAGGGTGTCACAGGGGACCTCCAAGATCTACAGCAGCCACCAAGTGGGCAGGGAATGGGCCAGGGGCAAGCACCACCGTCAGGAACTGCTTGCTGCTGCTCTCCTGGGTGCCACCACATCGGACCCTGCACACCCCTTCAGGTGGCCCGCAGTGATTGCACAGTGGCCTGACTGATACAAGAAGTAGTTACAATTACAAAAAGTGGAATATTTTGATATAAGATAAAGTAGAGTTAAGTTTCACATAAGTAACTGTATTTTTTGAAAGGTAGACAGAAGGTCCCTCTATTAACAAGAGGTTTTTATAGCATGTTTATTTTCTAAAAAAAAATGTTTTTTCAGGTACTGGTTTTTGAGAAATAAGACCTTGTGTGAAGTATGGTATGTGCTGAATAGATGTGTTTTCTTCTATAATCACCTCTGTTTGCAGTCTTTCCATATCTAAAATACAATGTCAGAGAGCGAGCTGGCTCCAAAGCTCCAGTTAGCAGAGATTTGGCTGTTGTGAAGTTCATAATAACATGAAATAATTTGTGGTGCTGGAGCGTGTCCAGAGAAGGGCAACAAAGCTGGTGAAGGGGCTGCAGAAGAAGTCTTACGAGGAGCGGCTGAGGAAACTGGGGTTGTTTAGCTTAGAGGAGACTGAAATGAGACCTCGTCGCTGTCTGCAACTCCCTGAAAGGAGGTTGTGGCGAGGTGGGTGTTGGTCTCTTCTCCGAAGTCACGGGTGGTAGGACGAGAGAAAAGGGTCTCAAGTTGTGCCGGGAGAGGCTGAGATGAGACATCAGGAAAAGTTTCTTCTTCAAAAGGGTAAAAGGGTGGTCAGGCACTGGAACGGCTGCCCAGGGAGGTGGTTGGCTCACCATCCCTGGAGGTGTTTAAGAGATGGTAGATGAGGTGCTCGGGGACATCGTTTAGTAGTGGGCAGGTATGGTTGGACTCGATGATCTCAAAGGCGTTTTGCAACCAGGCGACTTGGAAGGCATTAGAAGATGCATAAGATCTCTGGGGAAATTTATACACATACACACGTAAGTGGGAAATACGCTCTGTCCCCAGCCGTTATCTCGTTACACGATTGATGGGAAACATTCCCTCAGGCGCCCAGCGCTGAAATAAAGGATGCTGCTTTCTAAAACGCCAAAACGAGTCTTACAGAGAGCGTATTCCCGCCTCGGTCAGTGCCGCAGCCCCGCCTGGCGCCTCCCCAGCACCAGCCGCCCCCTCCCCGCGGCACCGAGCAGTGCCGCCCCGCCCCGCCCCGCCGAGGCGGAGCCGGAGCGGCGGAAACGCGTCAGAGAGCGCGCGCAGGCAGCGACCGTTGGCCAGCCGCGCGTCGCGGGGCTGTGCGTGCGGTGCCCGCTGCTCGCTCGCCGGCGCCGCGATGCCCGCCGCCCTGAGCCCCGCGGCGCCCGCCGCGCAGGAGGCCCTGGAGATCGCCGGCCGCATCATCGACCGGCAGATCCAGGACGATCGCTGCTACCCGGACCTGTCTGAGCTGCTGTCGGTGCCGGCGCCCGGTGAGCAGCGCCCGGCGGTGCCGTTGTCTCCCCCGTCCCTCCCCCGGGCTGGCGAGGCCTGTGTGCACGTGCGTGGAGGCCGTCGGCAGGCCGGGTGCCGGGCACGCCTCCTCCTTGGCGGCTGCAGCCCCGGCCCGGCCTCCTCGGGGACTGGGGCGCCCTTCCGGGGGCTCCTCGGCTTGGGGGGGAGGAGGTGGTGTAGTGCATGGGCCCTTCTGTGCGGGAGTGGCGCTCGGTGACGGTTGGATCTCCCCGTAACAATGGGAGGAGCAGGTGTGGAGCGGCTCCTCGGTCCCGTCTCCCTCCAGAAAGCGGGATAATCAGTCCTGGTATTTAACTTGTGACCGTACAGTGAGGAAAGGGCTGGAGGGTATTGTGGAAATAATGGAATAAGGAGTGGGCAGGTGTGCAGATGAACTGTCACAGACGGTTGTTTCATAGAATGACCTGATTCGAAAAGGACCCAGAAGGAACATTGAGTCCACCTCCTGTCCCTGCATAGGGCACTGCCAACATTCCCACCGTGTGACTAAGGGCATTGTCCCACTTCTTCTTGAATGCTGGCATAGGAGGTGCCATGACTACTTCCCTGGGGAGCCTGTTCCAGTGCTCCACCACCCTCTGAGTGAAGAACCTCTTCCTAATATGCAGTCTAAGCCTCCCTTGGGCACATCTTCCTGCCTTTATCTCTAGTCCTGTCATAGGTTGCAAAAGAGAAGAGCTCGGCACCTGTTTCACCTCCGTCCCTTGTGACAAGGCAGTAAACATCTATGAGAGCCCCTCTCAGCCTCTTCTTCTCCAGGGTGAAGAGACCAAGTGACTTCAGCTACTCCTCATATGAGTTTGCCTCTAGACCCTTCACCAGCTTTGTGGCCTCCTCTGGACACTCTCCAGTAGTTTAATGTGGTTTTTATACTGTGGTGTCCAAAACTGCACACAGTTCTTGAGGTGGGTCTGCACCAGTGCAGAGTAGAGCAGGACAGTCCCCTCCCTCGGCTGGCTGGCAATGCCGTGCTTGATACACTCAAGGACACGGTCCTCTTGGCTGCCAGGGCACACTGTTGGCTCATGTTCAGCTTGCCGTTGACCAGAACCCCCAGGTCCCTCTCTGCAGGGCTGCTCTCCAGCCTCTCGCAGCCCAGTTTGTACGTGTCCCAGGTGCAGAACCTGGCACTTGCCCTTACTAAATTTCATGCAGTTCAACTCTCCAATCTGTCGAGATCCCTCTGCAGGGGCCTCTTTGCCCCCAGGAGTGCTGACAGCTCTCCCCAGTTTTGTGTCATCGGCAAACTTTGTCAGTAAACCTTCAAATCCTTCATCCAGGTCATTTGTGAAGATATTGAAGAGCACTGGCTTCAGGATGGATCCCTGTGGGACCGTGGTAGTGACTGGTCACCAGCCTGATATAACCCCGTTGACTGTGACCCTTTGAGCCTGACCCATCAGCCAGTTGTGTGCCTATTGTATTATATTATTTGCAAATCTGTTACCTCGCGCCTCATTTGCGATGTACGTTTACTGTTTATGGGTTTGCTCCTACGGAGACCTGTGTTCACATGTCTTGTGAGTATTACTGGTTATACGCTTAAAGTCTCTGCAGTATCAAGATGTTTTTCTGCCTAGTCTGCAGACCTGTATTCATCTGAAGTAAAATGGGAAATGCAGTTTGTCTAATTTAGATTTTGCAGATGAAGAAACAGTCAAGTAAAACTGGAGAATAACAGTATTAACGTTTTTTGTAAACTCCACATTCGTTGTAAGAAATCTAATCGTCTTTGTTGTTCTTGATTACAGGTAGCCCTACTGTTTCTGGTATGTCAGATATGGATTACCCATTGCAAGGGCCAGGATTACTGTCGATGCCTAATCTTCCAGAGATCAGCTCAGTCCGCAGAGTCCCGCTTCCCCCAGAGCTAGTTGAGCAGTTTGGACGTATCCTTGTGAAAAATCACGTGTTGGCTTATATAAGTAGTAATATTAGAAATGGGCTTTTTGTCGTCCATATTCGTCTGCCCCAGTCTTTCTGTCAGACTCCCAGTAATAAACTCTGATATTGTTCCCACGCCCTTCATAAGGCTCCGAGTGGTAACAAGTTTCGTTTGTTTACAGTTGTTGGTGTAGAAGTTTCTGTAGAAGAACGCGGAGTGTTTATGATGCAGTTTATGTGCTACTGTGTATAAAGTAGTATTAATTTTT
Source organism: Tapera naevia (assembly GCA_033556795.1). Taxonomy (NCBI): domain Eukaryota; kingdom Metazoa; phylum Chordata; class Aves; order Cuculiformes; family Neomorphidae; genus Tapera; species Tapera naevia. The sequence goes on along the minus strand of JAUMJJ010000209.1, from coordinate 804,711 downwards.
TGAATGCTCCAAAGGGAAGTCTGCCTTTGCTAGCTGAAATTCTTTTAGTCCTTACATCAGTGGTTCAGATATGCAGTGCAATTGTATGATGGGAGTATTTCCAGAAATCAGCAGAGCTTGGCTGACCATTGACAGTGACATCTTTATGTGGAACTATGAAGATGGGTATGTAGAGACATGTTCCTGATGATGTTTTGTTGATATTGTACTGGAATTAAACGATTGCAGTAGAGATAGTTTTAGTAAAATCTAAAAGGAATCAAGGTAAGTTAAACAGAATAGCACACCTCTGTGCTACCAGTAAAGAATCAACTAATAAGTGTTTAAGGATTTTTTTCAGGAGTGAGTAAAATTGCTACCAAATTATCCAGAGCTGAAAGGAAAATGCATTTGTTTGACTTACAAAAAGCCAATATCCTAAAGGTATTGCTGCATTTCTGCTAGAGCTTTTCTTATGCCAAAAAAGTAGAAAAGAATTATGCTAATTGCCCAACTTTTCTGAGTAGATTTAGGAAGTACTGTGGTGCACTTACAGTGGCCGATCATTCCCGCAGTGATTTCCTGCGTAGCTTCTTTAAAGGACGCATAAAACATAAAATAATTTCGTTATGTTATTGAATGACTGTGATATTTGTGATGTGCAGTTTTGCTTCTTCGTTTGCCTGTATAGTAAGAATTCTTTTCGTAAGAATTGCTTTATGCATTTTGTTGCATTTCCTAAGATGATTGAAGTTCAGGTTGTGGCTCATGTAGCTCCACATTTACGTTTTGTCACGGTGTATTAAATACACGGTGTATTAAATACAAATGACACAGCACTGCCTGGTGTTAATCATAACGTGCTTAGAAGGAGGTTGGATATTCTTGCTTAAGATAATTTTCATGGGCCAAAAATAATGTTCATGGGAAATCAGTTCTAGGGGTTGCAAGAAGCTCAAGTGGTTGCCTATACAGTTCTGCTGTGAAACTCCTCTTCATTCCATTCTGCTGGGCATGCTTTCACAAAATGCAAATGAAGTAGATGGCTTCAGAGTATTAGAAAAAACCCAGTTTTTAAGTACAGAGGATGCAATTTCATTTATTAGGTGATAGTATGTGACAAGTTTTATGGAAGTGTTTCCTTTTTTTTCTTTGTTGACAGGGGAGATCTGGCTTATTTTGATGGTCTAAGTGAAACTATTCTTGCAGTCGGTCTTGTAAAGCCAAAAGGAGGTAAGGAATATATGACTGTAGGATTCGGCAGTTACTGACCCTTCTGTGTGTTTTTTTTAATGTATGCATACGTGAAAATCTGAGTTTTGTCTGTGTATATATATACATGTGCACAAGATACGTGGGTTTGATTTGTTTTTAGGAACACAAAATGAATTACAAGACACAAATACTGTATAGTTTAACAATAATTTGCACTAAAAAGCTTGCATGTTTTTTGCCATATTTAACAATTGTGCTGTTGATGAATATACACATTCAAGAGAGAATTTCCATGAGTTGTTTGTTTCCAACACTCGTAGGTCGTTTGGTGGCTACAGATTAGGTAACATTGAAGTAAAAATTGAATTGGCAATAGGTTTGAATTTAAAAGAAACAGATTAGTAAGAAAAATGTAATTTAAAAAATGCTATATTTCATGAACTGGAAGCTGAACTTCTGACTGATTCTCTTCTCTAATTCTGGCGTTTCAGAAGATCATTAGGTCTTAGACACAACTGTTCCCTCCAGGCAATCGTTGTGTCTTTCCAATGGATACATTGGATACATCATTGTGATCTCAGAGGTTGGCTGCAAAATAAGTTTCATTTTCTATCCTTTAGGTATCTTCCAGCCTCATGTACGACTCTTACTTGTTCTGGCTACTCCCGTGGATATTGTGATTTTGGGGCTCAGTTGTGCTAATACACAACGAGGTAATTCTCTTTTCTTTCTTGTGCGTTAACAAGTATACATGACTGATTTAGAAAAATAAAAATGAAAAGCTATGTGCTAATTGCCTTGCTAATTTTGAAATCACATCACAGATGTTAACTGTTAACAGTTTTTATGGAGTTTCCACTTGCTGGATCCTGCACGCTGTGGAAACATTAAGTTGTATTACTCTCCTGTTTAACGTAAAAAGAGCTTTTGGAACAGGTATTCCTGTTGATTAAACAACGTGTTGCAGAAGGTGAGAAGAGACGGATATAAATCTTGCAACTGGTCAGTATGATTCCTTAACCTGGTTGGCATTGTATTCCAACCACAGAAACTGAGAACCCAATGCCATTTTGTATGCCATATGTATTAAAAGAAAAGACAGAATTGTTTGGAGGAAGCGAGGGGATTATAATCTTTTGCTCTCTTTTTATGCTATCTTGATGTGAAAGGGAAAAAAAAAAGTAGAAATCTGTGTTTATACCTGTCACAATTTAGAGGAGATTACAATGGATAGAGATGAAAAGCATCACACTTCCTTACTTGGAAACATACAGAGAATTTGCTTGATTTTTTTCAAAAAACAGAGTATCTGTTACTCCGCAGTTCACTTTGGAGAATAGCTATTCCAGAATGTGTTTGTTGCAGTTTTTCCTGTGTTCTGAAATGTTTTTTTTTCACAGACCTGTAATATTTATTAGAACAACTTAAAAACTAAAGAGGACTGGTCTATTTATTTGTTTAAGGTACTGGATCACTCAATGACAGTATGTCTGGAGGAATGCAGCTGTTACCAGATCCTCTCTACTCGCTCCCCACTGGCAATACTTACATTCTGGCAATATCATCTACTGATAACGGGCGCATCTTTTTGGCTGGAAAAGATGGCTGCTTATATGAAGTGGAATACCAGGTACTATAAGTTTCATACACAGGCATTTTTTGTGTGGTTGTGGGATCTAGGCACTAAGAGTTATAAAACATGTTTGATTTGCTGTCTTTTTTTCCTTCCATAATTAAGTTGCATGGCTTGGTTGGAGAGCAGCTCTGATGTCTTAGTGTAGATGCATTTTCTTTAAAGACGTAGTAACTATATGAGAAAAAAGAACACATCTATGGTCAACTTCAAAAATAAAATTGAATTTGTCACACGCTGTATGCTTTTTTAGGTAAAAAAATCCTTTAATGATCACCTGTTTCTTTCAATTGATGTGTAGTTAGATTTTTACTTGTTTCCATAGTTGTCGTACTAGCAACTTTTTAAAAATAACTACTAGTTTGTTTTTGTGCTTTTTCTTTCAACACTGTCTGTGTTTTAAATTGTAGGCTGAAGCAGGCTGGTTTAGCCAGCGCTGTAGGAAAATCAATCATTCAAAGAGCATGCTGTCTTTCCTTGTTCCCTCATTTCTACAGTTCACATTCTCAGAGGATGGTAAGTCCTGATGTTAAAGATTTAATGAAAATTTAAATAATACTACCAAGAAGTCAGAAGGAATAGCTTCCTCATTCGAGCATTTAGTTACTGTCTATGAAACTTGCAGTGATTGATGATTATAAAAATTGGGTCTCCTTTTTCTTTTTTTAGTTTGCTAATAATTATGTGAAATTGGTTGCTGTTGTAAATCACTTGCAAAAGGAATCCTGTGTGAGGCTCCTGCAGTTTTTGTGAACTTACAATTATTTTATAGATACTCTCTCTTAAACCTGTTTCCAACAAATCCAGTGTTGATTTTCTGGTTCTCCCTTTTTTCCCCCTTCCCTAGATCCTGTAGTTCAAATCGCCATTGACAACTCCCGAAATATCTTATACACCTGCTCAGAAAAAGGAGTGCTGCAAGTATGTAATTTCTCTTGATGGCTGTTACTAATGTGTTTATAATTTTTTGAGTTTTCCTCAGTACGTGGGAATTCTTTGTAGATATGTCAGGATATTATTCCAGTTTATCTTTTTGTAACAAAATGTGTACTGAAGACCTAAAATACTTTAATCTGAGGAAGGAACAGCTTTTTGATCTTCCGCTCAACTATATGGAAACATGAGGATGAAATAAAAATAGAGTTTGAGTTGCTGCTTGGTAGGCGAGGCTGTATGAATTAATTCAACTGTAATCACAAAGTTGTACTATTGAGTTACAGGTTTACGATTTGGGACAAGATGGTCAAGGAATGACAAGGGTTACTTCTCTGTCGCAGAATGCTATAGTTTCTGCTGCTGGGAGCATTGCCAGGTAAATTTATGACATAATGTAAGAGGCTTTCTTTAAGGCAAATAGCCTATATTTTTGAAGAATGTTGTTTTCTTATTTCATTGGATTGAGAGTGTATGTTTTTTTTATTTTGTTTTTCAGAACAATAGATCGTTCTATACTTAAGCCTATTGTTCAAATAGCAGTGATTGAAAGTTCTGAATCCATAGACTGTCAGCTGCTAGCAATCACACATGCAGGTAAGAAAACAATGCTAATTCACAGTCTTTTTAAACTGATAAATGGATCTGCACAGTTTGGAGAAATTGACTTTTTTTAATGTTCTTCAGGTGTCCGACTGTATTTTAGTACTTCACAATTTAAACGTCCGACAGCTCGTCCCTCCACGTTAATCTTGGTTCATGTCCGTTTGCCACCTGGATTTTCAGCTTCTTCTAATGTGGAGAAGCCTGCAAAGGTTCACAGAGCTCTTTACAGCAAAGGTAAGCCGTGATACTGGGTGTTAATGGGAGAATTCTTGGAAGTGGAAGTTGGTCATGTTTTTCAGAATTTAGTTCTTCTCTAAGGTGCGGTGTTAGAGCAGAGTTGTTCATGTGTTAATGAACGTTTTTTTCTTCTAATCTCCCCATAAAATAGACTATATGTGTTCATATTCGCCTACGTATATCTAGCCACGTGTGATTAGATCTTACAAGCAAGAGGCAGCATAGGCTTCTTGCCTATTTACTGCCTCTCATGCCAAACGTAGCAGTGCTGACTTATGCTAATTTTTCGACTCATTTAGCTGCTGATACCACATAAGCTACTGAACAGCTGCCAGGTGGTTCCAGCTTTATGTCCTTTCCTGTTTGCTAGCCAAATTTTTAAAAGTACTGCAGAAATGTGAGGAGGGATACATCTCTGTTACTGACCCTTTTAGTCATACAATCTGATTTTTGTCTTTGAAGATGTTTCCAGATGTATTTTCATCTGTGATCTGTTTAAACTTCTCATCTTAAAGGCACGTTCTTCCCGTTTTATGCTCATTTTTCTTTGTACCTTTTAGAATAGATGGTAAATGGTCTTAAGTGTCCTGAGGAACCCTTTGACATGTAAACTCAGGAAGTATTGTTTGCTCTTCAAATTGTATGATTAGTTTGATTTTGAGCAAATAAAGAGTTAATGAGTCGGCATCTAATGTGTGATCTTTGCTTCTAATACAAACTTCAATATTCTGTTCTTGCTAGGGGTCCTGCTGATGGCAGCTTCAGAAAATGAGGATAATGACATCCTATGGTGTATCAATCATGATTCTTTCCCTTTTCAAAAGCCAATGATGGAAACACAGGTACTAAACTTTTAAGCAATTTTGATGGAATCTAAGTGGTATTTTTTCCTTTCTGATAACAGATACTATCTGCAAGGGATGAGTAGTTCACAGAAAACTTAGATGACGAGTTTGGAAACACTTTCAAAGCTACTAATCAAGATGCTTCGAACTGAAAAAATATTAGTATGCATTTTTGTCAGTGAGTGGGAACTGATCCACTAATAGAAATTTCTAATTCCGCTCTACTTTCTAACTTGATGTTAGCTTTATATCAAAAGCAATTGCCTTGACTTGTAATTAACATATTTGAAAATATTGTTGTCTATAGCATGCTGCATGTTGTGCGCAAGCACCGAAAGGCATGGTCCATAGTGATGTGTGTTGATAAGGATAAAATTTGGCAAAGATAGTTTAAAATGCGTGTGCTAGAGACTTTGGGTTTCTTTATCAAAACTGATATGCCATCTCTTCATAAGATTTCAGGCATTATTAATGTCTTCATTATTTCACCTTTGTGTGATTCTTTTTTTCTTTTTCCTAATTGTTACGTGAGTGGGTTTGTAAGAGGGGTTTGGAAAGGGTTATTTGCCTTATTCATCATTTCTGGGAGAATCTTGCATGTATTTCAGCTCTGAAGCGAGTCTCAAGTCTTCTGCTGAAGTAGAGAGGTGTCGTGTCAAAAGTAGTACTATTGAAGGAGCAGTGGCAGGGCTGGAGTGGATGAAGAGACTGTATAAGTTAAAAGTTGCAAAGTTAGATTTTCATTTATTTGCTGTTTTAATAACTTACAAAGGAGCTTTATAATTGCTCCAGATCCCTTCCCTGCAAAAACTTTCATATAAATATCCCAACTGCTGACCTGTCTCTTTCTTTCCAAGGTGTCTGACAGTAACAGACCTCTTGGTTTCTCGAACTAAACTGCAGCCTGTACCTGAGCAGCAGTTCTTCCCTGTTAGCATGCAAAGTTTTCTGGAATAACTTCACGACTGTATGTCTCTTCTTGAGTTATATTTGAAATACTGCTGCCAACTGTGAAAGTCTTGTAAACCTTTACGATTCAGTTGCTACATTTTTGGATTCTTCAAGAAATAATTTTAGTACGTGTTACCTTCAGTACTTAATGCTGGTATGGTTAGCAGATTGATGCCATTGATAGTGTAGCAGACACAGTAGGATTCCGCGATCCCACTTTGCAAGGTATTTTACATTGACACACAAAACACCGTTCCTGTCTCCTAAAAGCAGCAGTATACATGTCACTGTAAATTTAGTGGTTACCTTCTGTTAGATAAGGCAACAACTCACTTGTTTTCTTTGGGTTTTCTTGTGTCAAGAGTAGATTCTATTTTGTGCAATTTTAAATGGTAAATAATAAGGTATCACCATGAATGTACAAAATCCTTGCCTGTTATCAAACTTTGTATAAAATCTGTCTGTTGTTCAGATGACCACGCGTGTTGATGGACATTCCTGGGCTCTTTCTGCTATCGATGAATTTAAAGTTCAGAAGATTGTAACACCACTAAATAAAGACATTATTCCAATAACTGATTCACCTGTTGTTGTGCAACAACACATGCTACCACCTAAGAAGTTTGTTCTGCTTTCAGCCCGGGTGAGTTTTCTTTTCTTAACACAGGAGATCAGAAGAGTGAGCATGAATTTGGAATATACCGACCTAAACCTGCAAATATTAATTTTGGATATGTTTTTTGAGATTGTGTTCTGAACATAAAGAGGAATAAGGAAGAGGAATGCTGAAACTATCTGTACCTATTTTGAATTACTCAGCGGTATTGGGCAGGGTTCTCTTATAGCTTTTGTTCATCTCCGGAGACCCTTGTAGGTACAGAATATCTGAGAATTTCTTCTAAGCTTGGTTGTAATCTTGATTGTATGCAATTGAAACAGACACTGGTTGCCCAGAAAACATAGTTTGAGTAAGTTTTGTTGACAATTGGTATTTGAACAAGTAAGGTCTTCTTGCCATCAAAGAGGTCCCAAAAGGGTTTTTTTGAAAAGGCTTTGAAGAACAATACCCACAAAAAGGAAGAAGAAATTAACTTTCCTACATCTCTTTTCAGATGACACTTAGCCATATTTTAGGGCAGTTATAGCTTAACTAATAGTAAAATATTTAATGATTAACGTTTTGCAATGTCTCGGCTCAACCTGCTTTTGTTTATTGGCAACTTTTTGTTAAAGGCACTAGTTGGACCCTCTATGGTAATTAGAGTGAGTGCAGGCAAGATGATTGAGTTTAGTCATACTGTGCCCTTGATCCTGAATTCTTCAAGCTTCTTTTTTTTCCAGGCAGATTTGAGGATTTGCACGATACAGAAAAGTGTTTCTTTTCTGTAAATATTTGCTAAGAACAGCAAAGCTAAGTCAGTTTATGGAGCGTTTATAGCCATTGCAGTGTTTGTCCTGCCATTCCTAGGCTCTCCAGGGAATTTTCTGCATGTGAAAGAAACTGGGCTTTAGGCACCATTCACACTGCACTTCAATCCGATAGTGCAATAAAGGAAAACTGGGAATGCTGAGGATAAGCATTGTCAGGACAATGGTACGGCTCAGGCAACTTTATTCTAATTTATTTTGCTTACTTTTAGGGGAGCTTTATGTTTCATAAACTCAGACCTGTAGATCAGCTGCGGCATCTGCTTGTTAGCAATGTAGGTGGAGATGGAGAAGAGATAGAAAGATTTTTCAAGTTGCATCAGGTAAGAACTTTTCACCTGTTATGAGATTTAGAAGATTTATAATATTTATGTAAATCTAGTCATTTTCTTTAGCATCATGTTGCTATAAACTTCTGGGTAACATTTTGTTTATCAGTTCAAGAGTTAGCTTTTACTCCTTTATTGTCTCTATAAAGCAAGGTAGTGTAATGAGAAATAACTTATTTTGTGATCTATAAAAACGGAAGTGTTTCATTTTTCCTGAAACTCGCATGTCTTGTGCATAGAGGTATAATGCAATTCTTACTTGAAGGAGTTCATCTACAAGCAGGGAAGAGTTTCTAAAAAAGTTAAATTCCTACCACTTCCAGAGTTTTTTACCTCTTGAAGGCCGATAGAAATGTGTATAATTGATCTGGGTTTCTGTTTAAGTTAAGTAACAAACAAGTAGGAAGGAAGCTATCAAGGATTACAATTTTAAGTTGGCTAGTACTGATCAGTATCTGTAGTGACTGTGCACTGTAACCTGTTCTCTTGTGCTTTGATAGGACAAAGTGATATTTTAACAGGCCGTTTTAATGTGTGAACCATTATTTGTATGGGTTTTTTCTTCAAACACAATCTTAATTTATGTTTCTGTAGAAATTGCATCAATCACAGTCATAATTAGATGACAGACATGGAGGTTGTTTCCAACCAGTAATGGTACTGAATCTGCAAAAACTGTGTATACCAAAATTTACTTGCTGCATTGGGATGCCTCACTGTGATTCCCTTGCTGCCTATAATTGGAAAGAGCTGATTTCCTTGCCTTCTAAGTAAAATGGTGCAAAAAATGTTTACTGTTCAGTTATTGAGCAATGTAACTTCTGTATATTGGTTAGAAACTTAATATAAGCTGCAACACTAATACTATGATGTGCTCTAGGAGGATCAGGCCTGTGCCACTTGCCTTATCTTAGCCTGCTCTAATGCTGCGTGTGATAGAGAAGTATCTGCCTGGGCTACTCGAGCATTCTTCAGGTAAGTTTCATTTCTGTGAGTTATTCTGAATAGTAAGCTCAGGATCACTACAGCCGTTAAATAATCGCACTCTTTAACCTGCTGCCTGAGCTAGCATTGCTTTAAAATTAGTATAGACTGGTAGAATATGCTTTTGCAGTACTTTAGGGCTCATCAGCAAAGGAGGCTTCCTGTGATGGTGGTTTGTATCCCACAGGTGGAGGTGGCTATTGAAAAGATAGTTTAAACTGTTCAAAGTGCACTTATCTGTACTTCACAATATCCCAGTTTATTGAAGGGCAGTGTGTAGTAATATCTTCTAAGAGACCCGCTCAGGCAGCTGGAAAAAGAATAGATAATTTGTAAAAGCTTGGGGGTGGGGCTTCGGGTTTTTTGTTGCGTTTTTTTGTTTTTCTCTTAATATATTGTTATTAATGCTGTTCACCATTGTGCCAAGGAATTTGTATTCAGAAAGACCTGTTCAGGGCCTCATGTTGATTTTTTTGTTGTTGTTGTTGTTGTTGTTTTTTTGTTGTTTGCTTTTATTTTGCTTTTTTTCCGCTACAAATTGAGTGCGGAAGTAGGGGCTTCCACTCTGGTGGATTAAGTTGTCATTTGTTTATCTTGGGTACTGAAGTTCCTTGGTATGGTGCAGATATGTGTATTTTAATTAGCTGCCTTAAGTGGGTTGGTATATCGTGGGCCTCTTGACTGTCCTCACAGGGCATGCGGCCTGGAGGAAAAAAGAGGTTTTGATAAGGTACAGCTGTTGAGAACTCTGATGAAATGTTCAGATGTGACTGTATGTTTGTGCTAGCGTTTTGAGTCTTATGTTCCCAAAAGCTTGCTTGTTTTTTTGCTAAAACTTGTGCATGTATTAGTTCAAGTCATCTGTTCTTAGCGGGGTGTGAATGGTTGCTCTTTGTTAAACTCAAAATTACATTACAAGAAAGAAAACGTGGATGCTAGCTCTGGAGAGACGTGCATTAGCAAGTGAAGATGTTATGAAGTGCTCATGTAGCATTGTAGGAGAGAGATGGATAGAACTTGTGGCTGATAGAAGGATAAACATGGGTGATTTCAAGTGTGTCCTTCGTTCCACTTTCCTGTGAAGGCATACCTTGTAAAGATACTAAAGCATGAGCCTGATTTTCGGGCTTGAAAAGTTTCTTTTTAAAGCCTGGTCATATCATATCACCACAGAACTTAAAGCGTCCACAAAAAATTACTGACTTGTTCATCTAATGTCTCTTTGCAGTTACCAATTTTAGTGCTTTTCATATAAGGTGTTCAGTTAGTTTCCTTTTCTTCTGCCAAATGTATGACAGTCACAAATATTTCTGAAAGCTTATCCTAGTTTTTTTTATCCCTCATTTTAAAATAACCTCAAAATTGCTATTAATTCTCAAAGACAGGAAAATTAAATGGGTTGTGTATGAAGTGTAATTTTTGTCTTTGCATGTAAACATTAGGTATGGTGGAGAAGCACAAATGAGATTCCCATCAGCTCTGCCTCCTCCAACCGATGCTGGATCTGTCTTATGTTCTATTCCTGTTAGTAAGTAGCAAGCATTTCATGATTGAAGACAGGGTTTTTTTCCTTAAAAATGTTGTATTTTTTCTTTGTACAAGTGCATTTGTTATTTTTGTCTCAAATAGTTATGTTTTTCCCCCTCACTGGCTAATTAATTACAGAGGGTTTTTTTCATTTTCTCAAGTGTTTTTTGGGTTTAATGAGAGGGAGATGTGATCTCATACTGTGTCTGGATGTTGCATATAATCCGTTAAGATGTGAAGAAGATACACATTTATTGCTGCCACAGGCACTTCAGCAGCCAGAGAACCATTCATCAATGCTATAGTTAAAACACTACCGAGATTAATTGGTTGTTGTGTGTCTCTAACAGAATATCTTCTTGCAGTGTCACACTCGGGGGGAAAAAAATTGGTTGCCTGGAATGCAAGGAATTCCATTTCTGTACTGGTTTTGACTTGCACCCAAATTCATAGGTATTGGGTTAAAATGTGCAGAACTGTAATGAAGTTCTGGGAAAACAGTTGACCGTTTCTTTTAGACTTCTTAACTTGTATTAAAACACTAAGAAGAGTGACTATTTTTAATGCTTCAATGGCATCCCTATCTAAGTCTGATAAGTGTGATAGCAATGTGGTCAGGAGCTGAGGTAAGGTGTAAGAATGTAAAATTAAATGGGAGTTAGAACAGCAGCTATGGGAAGAACAGGTGCCAGGAGCAGACTGAGAATGAAAGTAAGGTGTGGAGGAAAAGACAAGGTAATCGACAAGGTCACTACTTTTAGAAGTGAATTTGTTTTTCCCGAGTCTGAACGTGTAGATAATTTACCCTTTGCTGTCATGTGTGCCTCTTTAAAACCTAGTATCAAAGGGCATATTCTCCATTTTGCTTCAGTGACCGATCCAGGTGGAAGATGGCACCGTTTTTCTGCTACTACTTACTCCATTTGCTCAAAGGGTAGAGAACTGTCATGATTCTGGTATTGTGGATGTGGTGGGTCAGACAGTGCTGGCAGAAATTGATCAAAATACCGTGAAATTTTGTCTGTGAAACTGTTACAACAATGTCAGCATTAAAAAGCCAGGCACCTTTAACTTATTTCCCTCTTTTTGTCACTGTTGAAAGTCCAGTCGTACACTCACATGCTGCTCTCCTGCAAGTTTGTGCTTTGGTTGGCGCACAGGAGAACGTGCTCTCTGAATGCATTGGTGCTCTTCAGTGAAGGCTGTGTTATTCTTTGCGCTGTTGCATGTTGCCAAGTTGAGAGAACTGTAGTGAATAAGGGAAGAAGGACTGATTCTTTAATAAAAGCCAGATTTTCAGAGCACCAGTTTTCGTGCTCGTTCCATGCTATCTCATCCTACTTGTGGCTGGTAAACGGACGCTTTTGTAGATGGCCGCGTGTGTTCCTCTGAAGTTAGGTATTCAGACTTAATTTGCAGAAGGATTGAATATCCTTAGCTGAATGTGAGGCTGTGGACAGTCTCAAAGTGAGTGTTCAAAGTTGCCGTTGCTGCTGTAGTGTTTGTCCAATGGTCCAATGCAAAAATTAGGAGTAGTAATAATAGTTTCTTTCAGCTAAGTGCTTTGAAGGTAGAACTGACATTCTGTGAAAAGATGTAAATGCCTGGAAGTGAGTTCTTTGAGAATAGATACCCTGATCAGATATGGTACCAGTCAGAATGTGAAGAACAAGGAGTGTGTGGACAGTATTACATGCAGGGAACGGATGGTGTGCAATAAGTAACACACAAAAAAAATGCTTAACTGCTCTGGGAAGAAACGTATCCACTTGATTCACTCCTGGAGTGTTGGGTTGAGTACAATTTATTATTTGAACCATAACTAAAAGCTATTGGAATGGTTCTAATTTTGAAGCACTTGCTTTAACAACTTTGCTGCTTTTACATAGGGATTTATGGGTTATGTTTTGGGTTTGTTTTTTGTTTAGTGTGTTCATTTGTTTTTAACAAACTTATCTTTGTATTGTCATTTTTAGCTTCCCCCTCGACTGTTGATACTCCACATCCTACTCCTAGCGTTTTGACAACACCGGGGCAAGGTAATACTTTCTTCTGCTTTGCTGCGGAAACGGAGAAGTCTTTTTCCAGTAGCCTTTTTTGTTTGCCTTCAATTGAGTAATATTTACCTACTTTAATCCTAGGTTTACAACCTCCTAGTCTGTCAACTCCCATTTTTCCTTCTGGGAATTCTGTGTCTTACCCTGGTGCATCCATTAGTGGAGTGATGGGTCCCGAGATAGTATTTTCTGGAAGACACAATGGCATCTGCATATACTTTGCTCGGATTATAGGGTGAGGTGTTTTTAAAGTAGAGGTTCTATCACTCAGTTTGTTTTATAGTTTTTCTTTCCGCTAAATAAGTGAAGTGCATTTTTTTGTTGTGTTATCCCTGGGGGTATTTACAAGTTGTGTAGACACGGGGCTTAGGAACATGGTTTCATTGTGGAGCTGGCAGTGGTAGGTTAAGGGTTGGACTTGGTGATCTTAAAGGTCTTTTCCTACCTAAACAATTTAATAGCTTAATAATTCTATAATATTCCGTAATACATTCTCTTTACTGCTGTATTAATAATGCCACGTTTGGTGATTGGCTAGAACAGGAAAGTTGATTAGATATTAATCCTGCAATTGAGCGTACGCACAATTCTGAAAAGAGCAGTTTTATTTTTCAAACCTATGAGCTGTATGTTTTAAAACTCCTACTAAAGGATGAAACAGGAATGAGTAAGGACTTAGAGGATCAAAGTCTTCTGGTGTGAAGCCTTTTCTACTAAGCTGCTTTAAAAAGAATGCTCAAATCAGAGAAATGAGGCAAGACTGAGGAAGATTCTATTACTTGGATCTCGAATCCTGTGTTACTAAACACCGCAAGCAAGAACAGAGCTCTTCGTATGTTGGTCATCTCTCTGCATGCTCGTTGGGAGAGCAGTTTTTGTTATGACACTTGTTTGCCTGCCACATTTTTTCCAGAGAATAATGTTGGCCTATATTTAAAGTATTTGAGAGCATCAAATTTGTTAATTATCCGTATTGGTGCTGTTCAGAAATGTGTAGAGGTAGCTTTTTTTTGAAGGTTTAATATTCATCCAAATTGAATCCTTTTTGTAGACCTTGAAGTAAAAAGCATTATTATTTTCTTTCTTAAGAAATTACACATAGAATACTTCCAAAAATACTTGCTTCGATTACTTGGCTTTTAACACAGTACTGTTTTGTGTTGCAGAAACATTTGGGATGGAAGTATAGTTGTGGACAGAGTTTTCAGAAGTGGCAATCGAGAAGTTGTTGCAGTATGTAGACGATTATTCTGTATTTTTAAAAGTTCCATATAGTACATGTCTTAAGCCTTGTTAGTCTTCTGTTCCCAATTGTAAAGTGATAAGAAAAAAATGTTATTTGAATGTTTTCTTAAGTGCTGCACTTTCAACTGAGGAGTAAAGATAGCATTTTAAATCTTTTCAAACTACTGGTTTTAATTTTACTTTTTACAAAACTTAACTGTAATTTGATCTCTTCTAATGAGCAACGGCCGGTTTTCCCCGTGTTTAACGATGGCACATTCTTTGTTTCTGCACATCCTCTCCAGACAAAGTCTGGAAACAAAATGCCTAAGTGGGTTAGGGTGAACATTGCAGTTCCGTAAGGACTGAAAAAACCTCCAGCATCTTCCTGACTACCATCTTGGTGTTTCGCTTTTTGTCCGTGATCAAAATACCGAAGTCTTTTCTGACTGTATATGTTAATAGAATTGAGTCATTTCAGTGATGCAAATTAACTGCTACATGAGCTTTCCTGTTCCAGTTATGAGGCACTTGGCAGAGTCTGGAAGACGTTGGCAGTTGCAATCTGTGTCTTAGAAATGCTTAATCATTGTTTCAGTTTAGTGCTGGAAATAGAGCGGATTTGGTTGTCAAAAGAGCGTATTGAATGTTGTGTATGCTCAGGGGACTGTTGCCTCTTTGAGTGTGCCCCCTCCTCAATGACTGTGGTATAATAGTGTTCTAGTGATAGCGCTGCTATTATGCTGTTCTACCCTCTCTGTGTTTGTCTTTTTAGTGGCTTTAGCTAAAATTATAGATTTTTGGGAAAAAAAATTTGAAACTAAGCTTTCTATAAAGAAGTGTGCCTTCTTTTCCAGGTAGAAAGCAGCGTTCCATCCCGTGTGTTGGAGTGTGTACTAAGGGAACTAAAAGGTTTACAAGAATTTCTGGATAGAAATTCACAGTTTGTTGCAGTGGGACCCCTTGGAAACCCAAGGTATTATTGTGTTAAATTAAGTGATATTTAATGTCCAGCGCTTGAAAAACTATACTGTGTGTATTTGTGTTGAGTTGAAGTGTATGTATGGTGTCCAGCTTCAAATATTCAGATGCTAAAAATAAAGCCTCAATATTTGTAGTCATATTGGCATTTCTCTTTATTTTGGACTTGCAGTTACAGCACACCAGCCAATCTGCAACAGAGACTCCTGGGTTTCATGCGACCTGATGGTGGAAGTTCTCAGCAAGTCCAGCAAGAACTCCAGAGGAAATACCATGGTATGTAATTGCGTACCTTGCATTGGGGCGTTGCCTTTCTCACTCTTTTTGTTAAAACCTCTGAATAAAAATGCCTTTTTTCCATACAAATTTGACATTTATCAATATGCCATACTTGGTAGTAAGTTCTTAAGAAAAAGCAATTCAGTTTGGAAACTTTCTAGCCCCTTTGTTTTGCTTCTGTACCATATCGTACTGTTCCATCAGGAGCAGTGCTTCTGCAGTGATGTTGATGTGAAAAAATCATTTACTTACAACTGTAGTAGAGATGAAGTATATACCCAGAATGAAAACTCACATCTAGATAGAGAACATTCTAACCTTTGAGTTATCTGTGGGGAGAGACTTTTGTTTGCTCCATGCTGCAGGTGCTTCTTTTTGTTTTAATATTGAAAGCTTTAATATCTCAACTAACTAAAGCAGTCCACAAAGGAGAATGAACTCTGTGAAGAGAATTTGGGTTTCAGCACAGTAACATATAATGGTCCTGAGTCAGTGCAAAACACAAGTTGTATCTCTCAGTTTATTAAGGTAAAATAATAATACTTGAAAGCACTTTTAAAAATCTTTCTCATACCAAGAATTGTATTTCAGTTCTGTGTAGATATGTCCTCTTCGTACTATTTTCCCCATTCAGACAGTCTTGAAACAAGATTGAAGGTTTATTTGCACACTGTGTCTTTCTTCTAATACTCTTTACATTTCATAATGACATGAGTTGTTGTGGTTATGTTCCATCCATGTAACAAGCATGTCTGTATTATTCTTTCAGCGAATAGAATACGTCTTACCAGATTTGAATGTTACTAGTTTTTGAAGTAGTTGTTGTTCTTCTTAAGGTAGTGTAGACAGTGTTGACCAAAGGTATAATTTTAATTGTTCTTTCTAAGAGCAAATACAGGTAGTCAAACAAAAAGGGAATGTATGAGTTTATTTTCATTTCTTCTGTGTTCATCATAAATGTATTTATAATAAGTATTTATGAAAAATAGTACAAAAAATCAAGACTGCTATGTAAATCCTGTGTACTCCTCACATGAGGCCACACTTCTTTTTCAGAAAGTACTCCCCTTCCCCTTGTGTTGCATAGTTTGAAATAAATGTTAGCAGATCGCTTTTGTTGGGAGAAAATGTTAACGTGCCGCTTTGGAGTAAAGAGAGGGAGACAGCATTCATCAAGAATGGAAGAGGAAAAAAAAAATTGGAAATTCAAGGAGATTGTTATTGTAAAACCCCAGAAGACAACATCTAATTTGAAACATGCGGAACAGCTACTTATTGACAGCCTCTTTACTTTTTCAGCTGAGGCACAACTAACTGAGAAGGCCTCACTTCAAGGCATCCAACAGCTTGTTCGCAAAACATGCCAGGCACTGGCTTTATGGAAGCTGCTGTGTGAACACCAGTTCAGTGTTGTTGTAGGTGAACTTCAGAAGGTACGGTCCAAATCGCATGATTTTAATTTGTAGTTAACACCTGAATTTCTTTTGCTTCCTAAATATTCATCAAGGAATATGACTGTAATGGTATATTTCTCAGTTAATTAATTTAAAACCGCATTGATTTTTATTCAGGTTGCAAGTGTTTATTTTTAAGGCTCACGTGTAGTATTGACCTTGTCACCCAATTTTAGCAAATTGGAAGTGTTGCTAACAATCGATTTTATTTTACTTTTGTTGACAATTATAAGTTGGATTTTATAAATCACAGTGTTTTCACCTTAAGCGCATTCTGCAAAATGTGCTGAAAAGATTATTCTGATGTTGTCTGGCAGAGAGGAGTTCACGCTCTAACTTTGTGTTGGTAAAGGTTTAACAGTAGAGAGCAATAGGGTTGTACAGACTCAAAGTACTTGCAATTTTGTACAAGTAGGGGTCCAGAATGTATCAGAGAAGAGGTGAGGTTGGAAGTGACTCCAAAAGGTTGTCTGCCTCCTCTGCTCAAAGCAGACTCAAGTACAGCAGGTTGTTCCTGACCGTGTTCAGTAAGATCTTAAATGTCCCCGAAGATCGAGACTCCACAGCCTCTCTGGGCAACCCATTCTAGTGTTCAACCACCTTTAGAGTCAAAGAGGTTTTTCTCCTATTTAGGTGTAAGTTAATTTGCTTCAGCTCATTGTTCAGTGTCCTCTCACTGGATACCGCTGAGAAAAGTCTTTACACCTCGACACAAATATTAGTGAGATCCCATACACTACCCCCTGAGCCTTCTCTTTTCCAGGCTAAACAATCCTGCTTCTTTCAGCCTTTCCTTGTTTGTAAAGGAGACGACTCTGGTTGCTGCTGCTGTATACCCTTTGTAATGTTGAATTTCCATCCAGCCCTTTAAGAGGCTTCTAATCAGAATACTAGGCATTCTGTCTGAGCACTTGATAGGAAAATAGATTATTTGAGAAGTTGTGTTCTTTGTCGATAGAAAGAACATCTTTTTAATCTTCACAAATGTGCAGAAGCTGGAGGACTTTACACTTGCTTTGGGGGAGTTAGCACAATTTTTAACCACTTTTCCCTTGTGTTGTACAAGGAGTTAACTAATTTTTACCAAACAGAACCATTTCCTCTGTCTTCAGTAGTTTTAGATGTTTTGATATGGTATTTCCATGCTGTTAATCATCATGGAAACTACAGGCAACTCTGTGAGCAAATATTCCTAATAAAAAAAAAAACCTTTGATGTAATTTAATATAAAAAAGCATAGAGCAGTCTTTTTTATGCATCTGTCATTTTTTTCATCTGTGACGGGACTCAGACAGTTCCCATTATTAAAAACTGTGATGTACTTTTCATTTTGTAAGGTGTGCCTTCTGACAGTGCGTGGTGAAGTAAGGGGAACTGCTAATTCTTTTCGTAATTGCAGAGATGTGAAACAAAAGTGACACAAAGTGAAGGTGGCAGAGGAAGTCTGTTAAGAAGAGTTTTCACTGTCTTTGACATCCAGGGATCTAGTGCCTTCAGTGATAGGGCTTTATTATTTCCATTTTGCTATAGAATATGTATTTTAAATAATGTAATTCTATAGGGTGCGCTTCAGTCAGGGAAGTTTTGTTTGGTTTTTTTTTTTTTACTGGAAACGATTTTCCTGCTGTAACATTGTGATGTTTCTAAACAAAATGAAGTAGACACTTCAGTAAACTCATTAAATTCTGTCTACCTTCAGGAACTTCAAGAACATCTGAAGGTTACTGCTTTCAAAGACTTGGTAATTAGAGACAGAGAATTGACTGGAGCACTCATTGCTTCTCTTATAAACTGTTACATCAGAGATAATGCTGCTGTGGATGGCATCATTACCCATTTGCAAGATATCTGTCCTCTTCTTTATAGCGCTGATGATGCTGTGTGTTCCAAGGTAAGCCCACTTTAAGGTTTTAAAGCACCAAACCAGAATTCTAGAGCATATTCAACTAAGTTGGGCAGGTTGTAAATCCTTGTAATGCTTAAGTAGTTTCAGGAGTACAAAACCTAATGAAGATAGGTCATGTGCATATTTGTGTCTTGTAGTTGATTAATGGTGAAAACTGTGTGACATTTGGTGTGAAGCATAGAGTGATGTTCGTGTTCTCTGACTGCTAAGGGATGTCTAACAAAACCATCTTCTTGATGTTGATTAAATGTGTTGTTCGTACTTCCATCTTTCCTCAGCGTAGCCTCTTGTTTTCTGTCTGTTGCCTCGTTTTATGGCATTTGTGAAACCCAATTGTGATTAAGAGCTGAAGCTCTAAAAAAATAAATTTGAGGGAAGAGTGGGTACGAGTTCATTCAGTCTTAAGGCCTTCTCTCTACCGCCTTTCTACCGGAAACTCGTTGATAAGGAAGTGCTTTTTCTACTGTTGGAGGTTTTGCAGTTTGGAATAGTAACTCATTAACTTACGGTAGTAAACATGATATGTTCATAATGTGTTCCTGTGAATATCATTTTCCTGTCATTTGTCTTTAGGCAAATGAACTGCTTCAGCGATCTCGACAGGCTCAAAGCAAACTGGAAAAAGAGAAGATGCTAAGAGAGTCACTAAAAGAGTACCAGAAGATCAGCGATCAAGTAGACCTTGCTAATGTTTGTGCGCAGTATAGGCAAGGTAAGAGGCAATAACTGATGGTGTTTGGGGAGGTAGTTTCTGTAGTATCCCTTTGTGCTATCCAATTTTTTTATTTGTTTGTTTACTATCTCATTTTAACATAAACAGTTTCTTAGTAACTCTTAAAATACACCAGCCTCTTCTTGTTTAGAGCCTTTCTAGATTTCACCATCCGATAAAATATCCCACTTATGTCTAAAAAATAACAGTGTCCATTTGTTTCATATATGAGATAAAAATGTTTTTAGGAAAATTGTTGGGCCGTAGGTAAGCAGAGGCTAAATGACTGTGCTTTCGTAGGTAAGTTTTTATACCAAATATACTGTTTGAAAGATGATTCTTAATCCTCTTTTATGCAGTGGAAGCCAGTACATAGTTTAAATACAGGTATAACTGTTGTGACAGTCAAGATTTCAGCCTCTGTAGAAGTATTTTACTTCAAACTTGCGCATAAACCCACTGGTTAGGTGCAGGCATAAACCTTTGTATGACAGAGAACAGCGTGAATACGGTTTATTTTTTCTCGCTTGCTAAAATGGGAAGCGTTTGATGTCACTTGTCATTTTTTTAACACAATAATGAGTGTAATATTTGTTGGGGTTTTTGTCTAGTGTGTTTCTATGAGGGAGTAGTAGAACTCTCTCTAACAGCTGCTGAGAAGAAAGATCCCCAAGGTCTTGGCCTTCATTTCTATAAAAATGGTGAACCAGAAGAGGATGTTGTTGGACTCCAAGCGTTTCAAGAGAGGCAAGTTTTCAGGATATCTTATTATCTTTATATAGGGTGCTTTATTTCAAGTGCCTGAAAAAGTAAGTCTTTTGGGGAAGGTATACAGGGTAATGACAAACAAACATTTTAGAATAAGGGACACAATATAGAGGCTTTGCGCAGCATGCTCTCCTTGTTTGTCATTAATACGGCACCAATTTAATCAGGAGCAGGGGATAAACGGATAGATGCAGAAAAGATTGTAATCTAAATGTTAAAAGAAATACTTGTCAGAATGATGATTGAGAACACACTAGCTTTTTTAATTTCAGTAATTGTATTTACAAAGGCATGCAATTGTAACGTTTGAAAAAAGTATTTCCTATTGTTGCATTGAAAATTGTGAGGTTTTTCTATTCTTTTACTCGGTTTACAGATTGAACAGCTACAAGTGTATCACTGACACCCTTCAAGAGTTAGTGAATCAAAGTAAAGCTGCTCCTCAGTCTCCCAGCGTACCCAAAAAGCCCGGTCCTCCGGTGCTGTCGTCTGACCCCAACATGCTAAGCAATGAAGAAGCAGAGCACCATGTAAGAAACTCACAAAAGTCATGATTGTCCTCCAGAGGATGGTGCAATTTGAGGGGGGGGTGGAAGTCTATTTTTTTTTTTTAAATTATGGAATAGTTTTGCAAAGAAGATAAAAGTCAAGATTTATCATGAGCTGGCTTTTTCATATGATGACATGTAAATAATGTGAACTTAAGTATTGTCGTATGTTGAGTGCTTGATGTAACGTCGCCACTTCTGGAATAACAGCTTTGGCCTTTTCTTCCCTTAGTTTGAACAAATGCTAAAGCTGGCTCAGCGTTCAACAGATGAACTCTTCAGTATTGCACTTTACAACTGGTTGATACAAGTTGACTTAGCAAACAAACTGTTACAGGTGAGCTCGTCTCTATACAAGGAAATAGTTTGTTGGTTCCACTGAACTGGAAGAGTTAATTGTAGTGATGCTGATGCTTTATAAAAGAGAAAAGAGCAAACGTTTCTGTTATCTTTGACTTTTGCAGATTACTGCCCCCTTTTTGGAACCCTACCTTGTGCGGATGACCAAGACTGACCAAAACAAAGTCCGTTACATGGATTTACTGTGGAGATACTTTCAAAAAAATAGGAATTTTAGTAATGCAGCCAGAATCTTGGCTAAATTGGCTGACCTGCATAGGTATGGATTATGTATGAGCTATTGCATGTTCTGAGGCAATTGGGGAAAACCAATATGAACTAAAATCATAACAGTATCTCTAGGTATTTTGAGAAAAGGACAAGAACAAGAAAAGACCAATGCCCAAGGAAGTTTGCTAGAAAAGAAAATGAGGTCACGGAATATATTCAGTTTTCGTCCAGGCTATTATTGGAAAGAAATAATATATTTATTTTATGTGTTATACGTTAGCTTGCAGTGTATTTTCTATTGTAAGTACCATATATTAAGGGGTCATTTCTTACGTCGAATTTTGTAATGCAGTAGTGTCACTGTGGAGTGGTGGATCGAGAAGTACACTAGAACTGAGCCTGCAACAGAGATTGGGTTACCTCGTTGGATAATGTCCTGCATGAGTTAGTGAAATCAGGATAAGTCACGTATTAAATCCCAGAGTCTAGTTTGGATATAACTAACCCTCAAATAATTACATTCAATACCAATTTTATTTTTTGTATTTATTTTGCAGCACAGAAATTTCTCTTCAGCAGCGCCTTGAATATATTGCACGTGCCATTTTAAGTGCCAGAAGTTCCACTGCCATGTCCTCTATAGCTGCAGATGGTAGATTCCTACATGAACTAGAAGAGAAAATGGAAGTAAGAAAAAAATATGTCTAAGCTACCCTGTAAATGTATTGTCATTGGCACATAACATTATTTCCAATTCTGTAGAAACAGTTGTCTGTGCTTTCTTCCCAACGTGACAAAGTTTCGCAGTTGAAGAGAGACTCTGAAGTGTAGTACATTTCTACATTTAAATAAGTTAAAGTTAATTCTGGGTGTGTTCTTAAGCTTTGATTAAATCAATCCAATATTGAAATGGTTTTATTTTGAAACAAGGTTGCAAGGATCCAGCTTCAAATACAACAAACATTACAACGGCAGTATTCCCATCACTCTTCAGTGCAAGATGCAATCTCCCAGCTTGATGCTGAGCTGATGGATATAACCAAGGTGATTAAAAGTTCTTTGTATTAAAAGTGAGTTTATCACACTAGGGGGATGTTTTGCAAAGAATACTCCTATGCTGACTGGGGAAGTAATAAGCAGTTTGGCGTTCTTGGACTCGGAATCTCTGTTAGTGTGCACTGTCTTTTTCTGTACTTCTAATAACAGTCCTTCAGTCTTTAGTACTTTAATTTTTTCCATGTGTTTATCTTCTTCAGTCCCTTAGGTTTCTTTCTTTATTGGGAAAATTGTTAGAAAACTTATGGTGTTAATTATAACTTCATATAAAATTGGGGATTGTATGTAAAAAGTGAAATAAAATGTAGTCTATAAAAATAGTTTAGTGTTTCACAATAGTTACTTAAATTGTGGCTTTACTAGTCTGATGTCTACCGTACAATATGAAAAAAAAGCTGATTTTAAAAACTTCCTTTTTATGCTACTTGAAATGTAAATTCTGATAACTTCCCTTTCAGCTGTATGGAGAATTTGCTGACCCTTTTAAGCTCTCGGAGTGTAAGCTTGCAATTATACATTGTGCGGGTCATTCTGATCCTATCTTGGTGCAAACTCTCTGGCAAGAGATCATTGAGAAAGGTAGGTCTTAATGGACTGAGTGGTACAATCCAGAACTAGAGGGCAATGGTAGAGTTTGAAGCTTCTAAGACTGACTGTGTGCTGCTACTGATAATCCAAGTGAGATGCCTCTTTTCTGGACTATTTGGTATTATATTTGGTAAGCGTATTTATGTAGTGATTCATTAATGTTACTACTTTTGGCTTCTGTGCCTAAAGCACAGAGGAGTTACTATTTTTACACAGACCTTGGCGTGTATTGCATGTGTGGCTTGAATAATGAAATTCCAGATAATGCTTAAGAAGTCATTTCATCCCTTCTTGTCCTTAGATTCTATTATATATCAACTTCAGAGTATCTGTGAAATTTTGTGTGAACGCTTCACTATTAGGAAATCATAATAAAAATGTTCAATTAATCATGACAAAGATTAAAGAATCTTCAGGGAGCTCGGGAGTGGAAGCATAAGGGGTTTTTCCATTCATAGAGAGGCAGAGCAGTGGGCACAGCTCTGTAAGCCTGGCCACTCAGATGTGATCATCTGCCTCACCCTCTGTCATGAGTTGGTAATTCACTGTCTCGTCCTGTCGTTTTGTTTCGTTTTTTTTTCTTGGGTATTGTTCTTGAAGTAGCCATCATGCAAACAACACTGACAATTATTTGAGTGCAAAGCTGTGTAGTAGTGGGCTTTTTGTAGGTTTGCTGTTGTTGTGTTTGGTGGTAGGGGTTTGGAGGTTTTTGGTTTGTTTTGAAGTAGTTTTGCCTGGAACTTCAAGGAAAGTCCGTCAACATCCATACACACCAGGAAGAGTTGTATTTTCACTTCCACGTGCTGGTTTTACACTGATAATAGCGTAAGATTTTGATATGTTAGTAGTAATTTAAGTACTTTAAGTGTAGTTGTCTATAAATGTGGAGCTCTTTTTCTGAAGTTCTCCCTAACTGATTTCTTTTTATTCCCAGAGTTGAGCGAGAGCGTGTCTCTGGGCCCGGCCGACAGAATGCAAGCACTTAGTCTGAAGATGGTGTTGCTTGGAAAGATCTATGCTGGCACACCTCGTTACTTTCCTTTAGGCAAGTTGTTTAGCCTGCGTGGCAGATAAACATGCCTGTTACAGGAACGGGTCTCAGCTTTCTTTTTAGTCTGTTAAACAAAGTTTGAACCTAAGAGAAGTCCATTTTTAAAAATCTAAAAGGGAAGAATATTGATAATTTTGTGATAGATAATTACGTGCTTGTGATTCACAAATAACTACAGTAGTTATGTAATATTTTGCTGTAGCTGAAGCAACAAGTTATTTCAGCTGTCAGTAGTGATGGAGCAGATTTTGCAGACAGCTGGGCAGTGCTTTTCAGGTTTATCCAGGAAAGCTGGCAAAACAGCTTTGTGGTACTTGTTCATTATTAGTGACTTTAACGAGGGATTGAGGAGAGGGAGATTAGAGAAGAAGTAGAGATGGAATTCCTATTGGCTTCTAATTTGGTAAACACAGAGTAATTGTATGATTACAAAACTATGACGGTTTTTACAGGTGCAGTGTTTCCTAGAATTTTTCTAGGGATTTAACCAGAATTTACAGCTTTTCATCCTGAGTGGAAAGTGAAAGAAGCTTAAAAGGCAGAGACAGTTACTTTTAGATGGCTGTGCAGAGTTTGTTTGTATCAAAGTATGAAGTGAAAATGTATATTGATACATTTAGATTTTAGGCAACCACATTTACCTGCTGTCTTTTGAAGTATCTACTGATATCTGCAGGGGCACATTCTAAATATAGAATTCAGAAGAATTCTAGATGCTTTTTTTGGAGCTTCTTTCTGTGTTTGAGATATGAATATGTTTTGACCGGTTGGTATTATATAAAAACTGGAAAACATTGTTCAGCAGAAAATGTTCTTTCATGTAAGAACATTCAGAGCTGAACAATATGTTGTTGTTACTGACACTTAAACGTGATGAGAGATGCAGTAGTGTTGCTGACTATTCTAGCAGATGAAATTATAGGATGTTCTTCTGTGCTGAAAGAAAAATTAATGAACTCTTCCTAACCACATAGTTCCATGGCAGAACTATAAGAAAGTACTTAGTTTGAGTAATCTCTGTCGTGCCTTGCTGATAGCTCAGTAGGATCTTTGGAGGTAGTTACGTTGTGCATATCCTTTCATCATTGCAAACTAAGGGAAAGTGTAACGAGTGCTCCATGGAGAAAGGTGCCACAGGAGAAAGGTCTCTGTGAAAGACAGAAAATTAAACTTGGAGCAAGTCCCTTTCATATGCCTTTCTTTGCTAGACTTGCATGAACGAGTTGGAATCTAAACATGCCGTTATGTTTGTTGTCCAGATTTTTTGGTGCGGTTTCTCGAGCAACAGGTCTGCACTTTGAACTGGGACGTAGGTTTTGTAACATATACCATGCAAGAGATTGGAGTGCCTTTGCCAAAACTGCTTGAAGTATATGACCAGTTGTTTAAAGCACGGGTAAGGAAAATAGCAACAAAATAAAAATATAGTTTTCAACTTCTGTCAATGTTTGTCTTTCATGGGAATCATAGAATAATGTTAAGTGGGATATATTGTAGTATCCACCTCATAGCTTTTGGACTCCTTTTTTCGTTTACAGGCTCTTAATGCTGCTATTTTTCCCGCTTGTAATTTTATTCACCTCAATCCTAAAGTATGAGGAATGTTGTTAATCCTTTTACTTCACCTAAATATGATTTAGGATTAAATAGGATTAGAATTTTTACAGTGCAGAAGGAAAGGCATATCTTGAATGTATTAAATTTTGTTTCTTTTCAATGATTAAAATTTGCTGTGTTACTGCACCTTGTCTAATCTGTTGTTGTGGTAGGCAAAACGAATAAGTCACGTTTTTAACTTCGTGGTTGTGGAACAGACTTAAAAAGTTGATTTGCTTCTTTTTACCCAGATTCCTTACAATGTGAAGAATTCAGAGCTTCCCAAAATGTGTTGCTTTGCAGACTGTTAGGTAATGGAAAACTAAGTTAACTTCATGTGTGTTTTAGTACTCAAAAGTCAAAATAGTCCTTAAATATAGGCTTAATACAGATTAAGATAGAATACCCATCTTACTGACACTTTTGTTACAAGGAATAAATAGTTTCCACAACTGGTAATTTGAACACACGTACACACACGCATTCTTTTTTTTTTTATCTTGTCTCCTTAATGTTTGTCTCCTTGACATTTTTTTAGGACCCATATTGGAGTAGAATGAAAAAGCCTTTGCACCTTTTAGAGTGTATTCATATCTTATTGTCAGGATACGTACAAGTTCCAAGCAAAGTATTTCTGAGGTAAGAAAGGCGACTATATCCTAATAAGCAGTGAAAGCTACAGAATAACCTAAAGCGCTGTACTTCAGCGATCCCCAAAACTTGTCTCTTCTTCTCTTGGGTAAACTTAGTATTTCTTTCCTAGCAGTGATTATTGAGGCTCCTCGTTCCAAGCCGTTTGGTAGAAAGCAAAGGGAGGTGAAACAGGTGCTGATCTCTTCTCTGTTGCAACCTATGATAGGACTCGAGGGAATGGCAAGAGGATGTGCTGGGGAGGGTTAGACTGGATGTTAGGAAAAGGTTCTTCTCCCAGCGGGTGGTGGAGCACTGGAACTGGCTCCCCGGGGAAGCAGTCACGGCACCTCGTCTGCCAGCATTCAAGAGCCATTTGGACAGTGCCATCAGTCACACGATGTGAATGTTGGGAATGTCCTATGTAGGGACAGGAGTTGGGCTCGATGATCGTTTTGGCTCCCTTCCAACTCGAGTAATTCTATGATTCTGTGAAACTTGTAGGGTTTTATAAACTACTTAAAGATAATTCTGTCCAATTCACTGAAGATTCAGGAGAACTGAGAGGATGACTTTGTATATTTTGGCAACATATTCTCCAAGACTAAAATTGAGCTTAGTGTGCAATGGGAAAGAATTTGTTTAATGTTAGAAAAGGTTCCTAACTTAACGGACAGCTGTGTGCTTGAGCAAGCTGTGTGTGTGTCATCCAGCATGGAGTCTCCAGCTTTGGTACGTTTTGTGAATAGACTTCAAACTTCAGTCAGAACTATCTTGTCAGAGAAGAACTGGGCAAAATCTTGGTAACTCTTCTAAGCCATAACTTTTTCTGATTATCTTGAAAATACACGTGTCAATGTCCCACGTTGACATACAGAGTTATATCTATCTTTTTCACTTTTTTTGTCTTTTATAGTTAGCTAATTAACTTATTAGAACTTCAGTGAATGTTGTCTAATTGTAATGTCTATTTAGATATTGATACCTAAGTTGTTGTAATTTGATATTCATTTGAGATATGAAAATTGCTATCTAAATGAAGTTATACATTGGTTATATTCATAACTAAAGTAATATAAATATTGGAGTAGATATTTCTGTTGCCATTAACTGTCATGTTTTATTTTTAATATTAAATATCAGATAAATAGTAATGATTCATGTATCTTCTGATTAGTTACAAGCATTACATTTCAAAACCTATTTTTTGTAATAAATTGCTAGATACTGAAGAGCGACTGACAGGTTTCTTGATGATATGTTACTCCATTAAAACTCAAAGAATATTTACTTACTATTTCAGATGATTTCTAATAGAACAATGAGCTTGGTTTTTTCCTTTATGTTTTCTTCACAGGCGACAATTCACAAATGCTTGCTTGGATGCTGTTAGTTGCTACCTGGTTGAACTCCAGTCTATGAGCCCGACGCTAACGGTGCAGACCACTATTGGGAATTTTAAATCACTACAGGCCAAATTAGAAAGGCTTCACTGATTGACTGATACCATGAAAGAATTATTAGCTCAGATAACATTACTTTGAAATAAAAGTTCAGGCATCTTGCACTGAATCTCTGCAAGAACAAATCCTCAGAAATTAATTCGGATAACGTTCTGTCTGCTGCTGCAGTTATTGGTTGTATGGCCTGTATCTGCGCTTTTTAAGGGGATCTACAAACTGTAGAATGTAAACGTGACAAAGGAGTTTTTACCCGATTTTTTTAACAATAGGAAGCTTTTTTTTTATACTGTTGAAATAA
Organism: Tapera naevia; assembly: GCA_033556795.1. NCBI lineage: Eukaryota > Metazoa > Chordata > Aves > Cuculiformes > Neomorphidae > Tapera > Tapera naevia. The sequence goes on along the minus strand of JAUMJJ010000209.1, from coordinate 776,863 downwards.
AGTGCATTGTGTGCTTATTCCCTTGAAGATTAAGCATATTCGTAAAATATGTTTCTGTTTCTTTTTCTTTACTTAACGTAAAGTAATGGAGAAGAGTACAAAGTAAAATCTACTTGATAGCTGTTTTACAAGTGTGAAATCAAGAAATGACAAGTGCAGAAGGCAAGATGACAAAAGTGCAGGTTAGTGGAGTCAGTTGTAAGGGCAATTGTTCAGGGGAGTAGTAATGCAGTCATAACTCTGCATGAGTTTATTGACAGCTCCTTCAATAACAAAGATAATCCTAAGTCTGTGACAGTCACATACAACCTGCCTGTAAATGGTTTGGGATGAAACTGCAGAAACTAGCAATCTAATTTTTATCGCAAGTGATAGAACAATATTAAAAGCCCTTTGAATTACTTTTCCCTATTCCATTTTATTGAAGTCATTTCTGTTAAAATCAGGTAAAGAAATCAAGAACTGAATTCTACTTTCATTGTATGTACACATGCACCTTTAAAGGAGCAAAACTACACATCATTTTGTATGCATGCTCCCGAATATCTTTAACATGTCATCCTGCAAGGAAATTTGTTTTGCCTCTGGTTTAGTCCTGTGCGTTCTGTACATGTTCAACAACTTAAACTCTATATAACAGTCACAAGAAATTACCAATCCATGTTGGTCAGTGGTCTTTCTCAAGTAACTCCTTCGAGTAAGTAAATAATCAAAGAGTTTGGGCAGATTTGTAGTGGAGGAAAGAAGCAAATTATTTATGCCTACAGTGTAGATTTGGGTAGTTTTCTTTTGAGAGAATGAGCGGTTGATGTTACATTACAGGTGTTCAAAAAAGAAAACCCCAAAAAGTATGGATAAGAAATTTATTTACGTGCAAGTAAATACTTTATTACTTATATCCTTTACTGGTAGATCTGGTAAGTACACTGTGAAGTTTTGCTAAGAGAACAGCCATTAAATTTCTTCTCCTGTGAATGGACAGGTACATTCTGTTGATTTCCAGGCAGTTTTTTAGTTGACGGAATAAGAATGCCTCTGCCAATATCCAGGTTTTTGGAGCGTGTCGAGAGTTATGGTTGATGCTTCACATGTTTGCATGTACCTTCATTACAGACATTGTCTTGTTTTCATAGCACTTCTCTGTCCTCAAATGGAGAAAGGTGTTGGTTGTGTTTCTCAGATCAGAGTGAGAAGGATGCGAAAACCTGAGAGGGCTGGCTGGATTCCTGCAGTAGGTAAAACAATAGATGCAAAGTAGGGGGAAGAAATTCAACAACGGAGATGTGGCCCACTCCCCATTAACAAAATTGCCAACAACTGGATGTATACTTTTGTTGGTCTTGCCTGTTTCTTCTGTCTCAGTGGTACTCATGGAAAAGGAATTGGTTGGGTGGTAACATTCAGAGGGTAGTGGCTCGATGTCCAGAGACTTGCCACAAGGGAATGTGCAACGATCTCGTGTAGGATTCTCCCATCTCCCCAGCACTTCTGGTCACCTGACATTAAAGGCATCACTCAATATAGCAAAAAAAAAAAACCCATCTGTTTTCATTATGGCAACACCTGCATTTCTGATCTGTGCCTTTTGAGGTGCTGCACTGATTGCTATAGCGAATCACTGCACTGCAGACTGCCATAGCAACAAGAAAATGCTTTGATTTCTTTTTCCTTTGTAAAACCATCATGAAGTAGTTCTGAGCTAACGAGTAATTTGATTTTCACCAGTCTGTTTTTCTGAACATTCTCAGATTCAGAGCTCGATGAGGCAAAACAGCAGCATGTGTACAGTTGCACTTATTGTTATACAATAGTGTATTAATTGCAATACTTCCATTGGCTCCTATGGACTGGTGGACTCTAACTACAGCTTGAAATCAGAATTAAATCCAAGAAAAACAGTCCTCATCTGATTTACACTAAGTGTATGGTAAATCCTCCTTCAGTGAAGATCCCCAAGTTTACACTGATGTAAACAAAAGAATTTGATTCAACCTCTCAAACACAAAAGTTTTGTAACGTGCTGTTTGTTTTGGTGTCACATCAGATAACAGCTTAGGATAGCAGCAGGCCTATGTACTTATCCTGTGTGCCTGCTTGAAGAGGCAGGGTGGTGCCACATGGGTGAACTGTGCACACGGTCACCAGGCTTGGGGCCTCACACCAGCTGCCCCCAGGGCACGTCTGCCTGTGCCACCTGCAGCCAAGCAGGGCTCTCTGCTCCCCATGCCTCACCAAAGCCCAAGGCACGGATTTGTTTTCTGTCATTGTGGGTGAGGTTGAGTTCAGAGCCACCTTCATGGCTATCCATCACTGCTGAGCAACATACTTAACTGACTTCAAAGCTGCCTGTATCTGCTTTAAACTCGGAGGTCTATTAGTGAGCCACAGTCTCACACAATTTGGGAACCATGGATTTATGGTACTGCATAGTGGAAAGCAGTCTGACCACTACATAGCAAAAAAATGTTCCGGTTTGCAGAAGAACTCTTGTTCATATTCTGTATATTTAGCATCTTGACTCTCTCTGCTCATGCCTTTTGTGAGAAAGGTGGCACCAACTTTAGGGAACGCTTCTTTGGATCCATAAGTTGCTGTATATGAGTTGCCCCTTTGACATACTCAGTCACTCATATGTTCATGAAGGTCTATACATTGCAAATGCTGCAAGTGTCCTTGTTTTTTCCAATTGCCTCTAAACCCAATAAAATATTCCTGTTAACTACCAGCCTTGCCTCATTTCCATATGCCAGTATTTTTCTAGACTAGGGCCAGAGAGACCTTGTCTTACATCGAGGATAGTTTTCTTTCATTGTATATACTGTAAGTGTGATAAAGGCTTCACAGTATGTTTCCTGGAGCTGTTTTACGTTGAACTGTGTACAACATTTCCTGGAATTATTACCAGTGATTTTCAGTGACTAAATAGCACCCTGTGAACTCTACAGTACAAAGCTCCGCAAGACTATTAGAATCGCCCTGACACCCAGTGGGCAGTTTCTGCGAGTGGCAGATAAGTCACGCCACCTATACTTCATTAAATTGTCATCTGCATTAGCTATAACTTACTGTGCACTGCTATGCCAGTAGCTTCAAAGAGGGTTAAGCTCTCCATTTTTGTGCAAGGCAGGGATACCTCTATTTAGGCTTCATCCGTTATTTGAGGCATTTTTTCCAATATGTTCATGTAGCTTTTTTAATCTATACAAGCCTAGAATGCTAGCAAGCATTTGATCAAACCAAATGTTTTGTCTCAGGTCTGTACTGCAAGTTCATTGTTGCTGGCAATTGTGGTGTCCGAAATGCATTCCTGGGTGCTGATAGTTGAAAGTTCAATCTGTCAGGTTAACCCCAAGGAGGTAAAACCGCATCATTACATTTTTGTGTAGAGAGAGACAGAAAGACCTCTATATTGACATTCTAGCACCATCACAAGGGACAGAGGGAAAATAGCCACCTGAAAGCACGATGGTACTTGTTAGCAATCCTCTCCTGCTTTTGATTTTTGTTTTTCCATCTGTATCATCTTTTGATTAAGCCATCAGCAATCCAGATGGGCAATCTCTTTGACTGCATGTAGATAGGGCAATATCATATATCCTTTACTAAAGTCGTCTTCCATGTAATTCTACTCGAGGCAAGTCCTAAAAATGAAGCAAAACCACCAAATTTCTTCTGTGGGAGGAAGGCTGCTGCCTCAAGCTGTATAAGAGGTTTTTTAGAAGTTCAGGCATGATTACTAGCCCTTTTAACTGGCTTACAGTTGCAGGAATGGGAAGAGCAATGATTGCAAAAGGCTAATATGAAATAGTGCATGCTAGGGAGCAGCAAGGAGGGAGTGTACCAGTGATAACATATAATAAACAGTGGTCTGAAGTGTGTTCTGCTTGACAACGAGAGTTAATGTTTCCAATTCGTTTCCCTTGAAAAGAACTATTTCCCTGCTTCAGAGACTAAACTTATTTGAAAGCTAAACCCTGTTACAAGCAGGATGCTGGTTAAAAATTGTGAACCAAAGCCATGGTAGTTTCTTTAGTACAGCTTTGTATAAAACATTTATTTTATTGTGTATGAGTATTATTTATGTACCATAATCAGGATTAGCAACATGCTTCAAAACCACTGAAAACTGAGGCTGACATGCAGTCTCCTAAATCCAGGTGGATGAGCCAAAGAAAAACACCTAACGATATGAAAACTGTGATAAGTCTTAAGTAGTAGTAATACCGGCACTTACAATTTTTCAGAGAATTAATAAACAGAGTTTTACTGGAAACTAGCATCTTTCAAAATAAATCAAATAAATGCCCCCTGAAAATGGCTGTACTGGTGGCTGTGTAAGTTTATGAATCTGGATTTCCCAGAATAGATTCTTTAATAATTAATGGTAGACTGAAAAGTTAGTTATTGTTTTATCAGAAAAGACTGGTTCGTTTCCATCTGCACAAGTTTCATTTGGAGGCTGTCAGTATTTTCTGATGTTTCTGTATTTCAGTTCTTAGCCTTTTTCCCAAGTCTTCATTGTTAACAATGCCATAGGATAGGAATATATATATATATATATATATATATACAAAACAACCTTTTGCAAAACAATCTGCAAAGAACTTTACAGTTCTGGAGTCCTTGAAGGGTCTGATGCTTAAAAAAGTAACATACATTCCTCTTCATCAGGTCTTATAGAGGTTCGAGTTTCATTAATGCTGCTTTCGCAGCGAGTAGTTAGATTGTGACCTGATTTTACCCACATCTGATTTGTAGGACAGCGTTGTTGTGTCTGGTAGAAATATTGCTCTGAGTTCCTGGTTGGTGACTCCAGGATCAACTTTCACAAGTGTCAACAGCAAAGATCAAGAATTTATACAGAAAATTTTCCTTGGAGTTTGGACATCTCCATTTACGAGAGTTACCTCTAAACAGGGCCCAAACTCCTGGATCAAAATGTGGCCTGGATACCTCTGTGGGCAGCAGGAGGGAGACTGGGGCACACAGTGGCCGGTCCCAGATTTGGGTGCTTTGAGTGATCAAGCTGGTGCAGTGCACCACATATTAGCAGCTTGGTTCACATGCAACCGTAGTTACCAGAAAAAAAGGTGCAGAGATTTCTGAGAACCATCCTTTGTCTTTGTGAGGTGAAAACGCTTCTTTCGTATCAAGAAGAGCGGAAATAATATTAGGATGGATGACCATTGTAAACGTTATAACTAGTTAAAAATATTCTGTAAATGCCAGTCAAATCCTCTGAATGTGATTTTCTTCTTGTCTACAGCAGTTTAATTCTACAGATTCATCAGTTTCAGGGTAGAAATGAAATCAGAAGAATCAGGCTCAGAAATGTTCCTCTCTCTTCTGATGGGAGAAAAGGTCTGCAGCAAGAGGTGCCTTGCCTTCATCCCACTTGAATTTATGAGTAATTCCAAGCAAGAATTGGGCTGGTAAGAGATGGAAAACACAGGCTGGGAGTGAGGGATGTCCTACTTGTTATAGAAAAGGAAATTTGTTTATTACCATTCTACCAAGGAACACAGCTCTTATTTACGAATTATCCCCTTGAAAAATTAAGGCTTAATCCAAGTGCAATGAAAAGCAGGTAGATCCAGTATTTGGCAGCATCCCTTCCAGGAACTCAGGCTGTAGTTTCCTCCAAGGAAGATCCCCTGTGAATGATTTACACTGGAGAAGGATATAAAAGCAGAAGTCAGATACAGTACTTTTCTCTATGAGAAAAAAAATTACACCTATCTATCTATGTGTAAGTGTATTTAGTACAGGTGTACATGCACATGCACACGCACAGGCACACGCACAGGCACACGCACACACCTACGTGTGTGTGCACATGCTCACACACATGCTTTCTCCAAAGTGCTTTTGAACGTGTTGAAATTCTCATGAGAAATTGAACAGAAAGAGGACTTTACAAACACGAGCCATGTGCCTTGACTAGAGATTCTCCATTTTTATAGGAATGGTGCCTGGTTTTCCACGTAAAGTTCTTGTGCCTTAGGTATATCCTCCTAGATAACTGAAACGATCAAGTTTCACTTCACCAGTCAAGGTTTTTCCATCTCCAAAGCATTTGTTCAACACTGAATCTGGTAAAAACAAAGCAAGTACTTGTCTTTGTAAAAAACCTTTGTTAAAATTAGTGTGATGAGGGAAGTTGAAGTATGAAGAAATATGAATGAAGGAATGCACCCAATATCACAGATGATTTTTACTGTGTAAAAAAGTTTTTTTGACACTGGTTCAATGTTATGATAAACTCATTTGGAGCACAAGGTTGCAAGAACAGAAATTTCTTGCAGTGATATGCAAGCGCTGATATTCAAGCAGAAGGCAGTAATCTTGATACCAACAAGAGTAATTTTCTCAAATTACCTTTTTGTGAATATTTGAAATCTAAATATATTACCATAAAAATAAGGCCACCTTGCATATTGCATGTGCCTATATTTAAAACTAAATTTTATACCAAGACATGGAAGGAAGAAATACATGTGTCAAAGGAATGCCACAGAAAAAAATAACCAAGGAAAGGAAACCACTTCAATAATATTGAAATTCTCATTCCTCTAAAAGATGCAAGCTCATGGAAAGCAGGTGTCAAATGCAAAAATTAAAATTAGTTTTTTAGAGAATATGTGAGCTCCCTAAACTATGCTGTCAGAAGCATCAAGGGTTTCTCAATACCTGTTTAAAAGGTGCTGGCAGCATTCAACTAGATCTGTGCTGTTGGCAGGGAAGTCCGTGGAGTTGAAGGCATTTCCTAATAAGATGTGGCAAGGAGCTTCCAGACCAGGGACAGTCAGCATTCCTGTGAAATAATTAACAGTTTTCCTCGTGAGTAATGAAGAGGAAGACAAGACTTGGAAATGTCAGTTGCTGGGTCATGGTCAGACGAAACATTCTGGCTGCTAAAAAATCGCCTTCCAAGACAGTTCTGTGAAGATGCAAGATTAAAAAGTTGAACCACAAGCCTTTTTAAAAAATTGAATCACTTTACAGAACTGGATTAAAGAGTCACCACAGTTCTTTTTTTCACGTTTAGAAATCAAACTGTAGTAACTTGTGACACTTAGAAAATATACTTTTTCTGCCCCTTCTAGTGCTACTAAAAAGTTATGCTACCGTTTTTTTCACTACTGGGCCAGTGAACTTTCATTTACTAGAATGAAGCTATGCTGTATAGCAGTGCATGAAAATTCAGGATATTTTGTTTTAAATGGAGTAAATAATAATGTAAATAATAATGCCAGCATTCATTGCAGTAATAGAGACACAAAAAAATATGAAGGTGACAGCTTCTTATTGTACGCGTTGTTGTGGAACCCAGACATATTTGTAATGTTTGTATCTTAACAGGGGTAGCAGAAATTTCTTGGCTCTTCTTTCTTCTTCTGGGCGTAAGGAAAGCATTTGCCATGGCAGGAGTGAGTGGAATGTAATTTTCTCTCCAAAGTAGATTGTATTATTTTGGAAAGATCTCCCAGTGGCTGTTCACAATTTGGTTCTAAAAGGCCAAGACTGTGAAATGATACATTTTAGTAAGACTTGCTGATTCCTGTCATGTATTAAAATATTATGGAGGGCTGTGAGACTAACGGCATGTCAAGTGTCCTACTTCTATAACCTTCAGAAAATAGCATGGGCCAGTTCTTAATATGTATGTTTCTGTTGCCAGGGGATAGGGAAGCTGTTGTAGAAACGGCACGCTGCTTTCAGTTTCTTAAAGCACCAAGATCCTGTCGTCACTGGGTATCCGACACGGAGCCCGCGCCCCGTACCTGCCACGCAGGCCGTCAGGAAACAGGCGACAGTTCCCGCTATCATTGCCCGGAGAGCACCGCCAGCGATCTCCTTTTTCTTCGAAGGAGCAATGCTTGCTATGAAGAAAAATACAGTGTGTGCTAAATATAAAACATGAATAGAGAAAGACAGAAAGCAGATGAACCTGCCAGCTCTGCCACCGCAGGAGGGAATTCTCACCCTGAAGTTTGAATCAGGAGAGACGGGGAAGGTGAGACAGATTTTAGTGGGCTACTTGAAAGCTAGTGCCAGTGTTGGCTCCTTCTCTTAAGAAGGTGGCTGGTACAAAATGACAACTGCTGTTTGCCTTGGCAGCTTGCACGTCCGCGCTGACCGACGGCAGCTTTCAGAAGCAAAACCTGGGCACAACACTGGAGTCTAGCGCAGTAGCTGGGTCCTGCTCCTTCATGCTTCTGCACTACTGTGGTAAAGGCATCCACCAGCAATTCTGGCCACCTGGTGAGGAACCCAGAGGTTTCCTGAATTTTTCTTTTTTCCCTTGAGATCTGAAAAGCCTTTCTTATTCCCCTCCTATAAGCACATATGTGACACTTTAGCTGGAAACAGTCAACTCTGACTTTCAAACCAGCAGGCTACAGCGATGGTTTACTCCTCCTAAAGCTCAAGGATTGTAGGAGTTTGAACTCATAGTGTGAAGGCTGGACAGGGAGGACTATCAGCAGGGCTTGGTCCCCTTGCCTTGTCCTTAGAATCTCTCCCAGTACCTCCATACCAAAGCCTGTGCCCCACTGGGAGCCCTTCCATGCACAGTCGGGTGCTCAGCCTCTAATGCTGATAAGCATCACCAGTAGCCTATTCCTTTGAGTGTTTTCTTTGGGATTTGATTTGCCAAGTAAATCGTCCATGAGAGGTGTTCTTACTCAGGCCTCCTATTACCATTCCCAGGGAGCCGAAGTTGGCAAACCCACAAAGGGCATAGGTGGCAATTACTTCAGAGCGAACCTGAAAAACAAAGACACACGCTGTTGAGTGCTTTGAGACAGATTGTGCAGATCTGGAGGTCTGAAAGCATGATGTTGTGGCTCAGGGCTCTCAGTACTAAAATGACTCCGTTTTGTTTGGTTGCTGCCCCAGTGTGTGGCTTTCAGAGAGGTGGTCTTATTCTCTTGCTGTAAGGGGCAGACTTTCATGTCCACTGCCCATGTGAGGATTCATGAGGTGGTTTTATTTTTCATGTATATGGCAGTGCCTTGTTGAATTGAATGCGAGTAATTAAAGACCAAAAGTATTAGTAGCAATTTAGCTGCTGGTTTTTTAAAGGTATGAATCAGAGAGCTTTAACTCAGCAAGTTTATAGCTCTATAACACTGTTGAAACTTCAGGTTTTGGTATGCGTCTCTTATTTCTTTGTTCCTGAACAAGCAGAGCGGTCCACGTGCAAAGCTGCTCTGTGCGTGCTCCACTCTCTGCGCGGAGGTAGTAAAGGGATATGGTTCTCCTAGAGAGTGTGTGCTTTGATGTGATAACAGGTAGAGGGACATTATCATTTTAGGATGCCCGTTAGTGGCTTTATCTCCCTCCTGACTTCAGCCACCACAGCAGCTCAGTCTGGACCTCAGAGCAGAGACAAGGCTGCGTTGGCCTTTAGCCCCATGCAAGAACCCCTCACAGGACACAAAATGGTTTTGGGTGAAATCAGGCTATAAACCTCGCAAACCTTGAGACAAATGTAGTTCAGCCATTTTGGAAGAGGAAGCAACATATCACAGCTGAAGATGCTTGAGTGTTCTAGTAGGTTTCCTGTTCATTAGAAGTTTCTCTGTTTCCATTACTATTTTATGAAAACCAATTTGTAGATATTTTCAGTCACTGCACATATGCAGGAAAACGCTTTGCAAGTACCCACTCTACCTGCTTTTCCTAGAAGAGACTTTGTGTACCACAATTTCCCTGCTTTCATTTGCACTTTCCTAGCTTTCAAAACAGGAAGCCTTGTTATTACTGACTCAGGTGAGGTCATTCAGAAGACCGCTTGTTTGCTCGCTCTGACTGAGTATCTGTGCCTATCTGTTTTAGAGAGCTCTGAAGCTGAAGAGGAGTAAAAAGTGGAAGTCAAGCTCACTCTCACCTGAACTGTCGTGACATAATTAAAATGTTTACTGAGCATGCTTTACTAGTGTTACGAATCAAAATAATTTTTACGTTTTAGAGTTTTTTACCATGAAAGCCTATATAGCTCTATATAGATATTACAGCAAACATGTAAGTTCTAAATGACACCTTGGTTAAAAAAGAAAAATAAAGGAAAAAGGGTGAAACACAGTTGATGTGTTTTGAATTTTAAGGCTGACATCCAGATTAAAAATACATACATTTACGTTCACCCAGGAATTTAGAGCCATACTCCCTTTGTAGAATGGAACATGACTATAGCAGGGCAGATCAAAGGTCCACCTAGCCCAGCATTCGATTTCCAGTAATTCCAGGAACACTGGTAATGGATGCTCAGGCAAACATGTATGTATTTGATCAGATGATTACCTGGCTTTCTACCTCCACTTGTGAAATATGTTCTGGTAATAATGAATGTAAACAGTCAGGAACATGTTTTGATTTTCTATATAAGGCAATTATCCACAACACTACTCCAGATCAAAGTAAGATTAAAAGGATGTACAAAAGGATGCTTCATAATGAAAGGTCCTCTGCAGTGACAACATTCCTTGATTTGAAGAAGGAAGTCGGATACAGGCACAAAGCTAGGTATCATGAATTTCGTTGCCTGTGCTTTGAATGAGGACAAATTGAGCGCAGGCTGCACTTGTAAATGCCAGATGGGAGAGCAACCATGGCTGCAAAGGTCAGCCTTGATCACTGCATGCGATTTGGCCCTGTGCACATACCTCACACGCCCTTTGTATTGCCATTCTCTAGGTGTTGTCCTCAGTGATTTCTAGTAGGAATTACGTAGCCTGTTGCGTGGATATGTGAATGAGAGGTGGGCCCAGGCTTTGACTGGAAATCCTCATGCAAATTAACTTTCATCGGCAATTGAAACTAAGCGTTTGGACTAAATGCAACAAGAAAAGTGTATGCCACGTAATGCATGTTTTATATTAGTGCCCTCTGCACAGGGAACAACAACCTCCAGCAGAGATGTGCCAGTAATACCTTAAATGCTATCAGCTGAAGCTTGTTGGATGCCTCTTTTGAAGCTTAATGCTTCTCTAAACCTCTGCAGTTCTTGCCCGGAAGTTTCCTAGGAGAGCCGCTTATAGGGAAGTGCGAGCTAAGAACGAGGTAGGAAAAAAAATGACCCGTGGTCTTACATCCAGCATCCTGTAGGACATTGCACATTCCACCAAACTGTACCTTTATTTTACTGTGCTTGTTTGAGACAACGAGTGTGATGGCAGTTGTGGCAGCCTCACAAAGCAATAACTCTGTTTCCATAATTGAACTCTGTTACTGAAAAATACCCCTTAGAGCAATATGCCACCATTATCGCTTTGTGCCATATTAGAAAGAAGTTGAGTTTCAGCAGAAAAGTTCTAGATCAAAAAAACCTGTAGGACAGAAAATGTTACTTACAGTCATGTACTGTTTCACACCATTAATGTACATCCTCCCGCCATTTTCTCGGCTGTGAATCAGTCTTGAGAGGCGCTCATAAGCCACAAATTCATTGAAGAAAGTTTTGTAACCTAGTAGTCCTCCAACAATAAAACTATCTTCCCAGTCTATCCCCATCATGAACGAGAACGGCATGAAGAGATAAGCACAAATGTTCTGCAAAATATGTAACAGAGAGCAGGTCAAAAGATATGGTTGGCCAAAGAAGAACAACATGTCTCAAAACCTAAAATAAAGATGGGCAGGGCAAAAATGGCCTTGAATTTTTTCTTTCAACATATCTGTCAGGGTGTTTGATAGTAATGTATGCTTGATCGAGTAATTTTCAAAAGTAACCCAACATCTAGATATAGCAAAGGAATTAGGTATGTCCCTGGTTTTACACCTAAAATAAAGTAAAACAAAGTTTCTGTGCCTTTTTTCCCTAACAATGGCTTCAGATTGGGTGTAGTGTTTGGAACAAAAGAGGGAGGCTTCAGTTAAAAGAACTGATAATGGTATTGAGAATTCTGGTTCTTCTGCTGATTAAGTCAAGCATGTTAATGAGCATGCTTAATTACCAGGTTATTGGACCCCAACTGGTGTAAACAAAAGACTTGTCTCTGTGTAAAAGCTGTGCATCTTACATAATTAAAGCTGTATTTTTTTCCCAGAGTATTAAAAGTATTACGCAAATTTTAAAAAAGATTCCGTAGCACTTTATGGCTTCTTTTTACAGGAGAGAACGTTGCTGCAGTTGTGACAAGTTTTGGCTGGATTGTCTTTAGTGAACATAACGGAGATGTTTAAGCATCTTTGGTTTCTCTGCCTGCAAAAAAACAAAGGTTAGCGTCTCTCAAAAGGAATGACTGGCTGAAAGCAATGTGTCTCTGGGTCTCAGCTCCCTGTGGGTTATCCATCTGTTGAAATCTTACTCCATTCAGCAGTTGTAATACTAGCACTCATATGAGTGTGGCTGAAGTATGTGTACTTGTGCTTTTCCTCTGCTGATGTCTGTGGAGTGGGATAATCTGTGGAAGCTCTGCAGGGTAACATCTTAATACCACTGAAGCCACATCTGCTTTGATTGTCTACTCACTTCTACAGCACCTCATCACAACGATGAATCTGTGTTTCACACAGCACTTCTGTTAGGAGCTTGCAAAATTAAAAGCCCAAAACTACTAAACCAAGATTATTGCGTTTGGTCAAGATGTATTGATCCAGGCAAAAAAAGAAGTACCGTTTAAAACCTATCTGCTCAGCTTAGTGATTGATGAGAGTGGAGAGTAGTCAAGTGGAAAGAGGCTTAGAAGTGATGGTGGACAGGAAACTCAACATGAGCCAGCAGTGTGGCCAAGAGGGCCAATGGTATCCTGGCCTGCATCAGGAATGGTGTGGTCAGCAGGACCAGAGAACTCGGCACTGGTCAAGCCGCACCCTGAGTACAGTGTCCAGTTCTGGGCCCCTCAGTTTAAGAGAGATGTTGAGATGCTGGAGTGTGTCCAGAGGAGGGCAACGAAGATGGTGAAGGGGCTGGAGCACAAGCCCTATGAAGAGCGACTGAGGGAGCTAGGGTTGTTTAGCCTGGAGAAGAGGAGGCTCAGGGGAGACCTTGTTGCTCTCTATAACTACCCAAAAGGAGGTTGTAGGCAGGCAGGGGTTGGTCTCTTCTCTCAGGTGACAAGTGACAGAACAAGAGGACATGGTCTCAAGCTTCGTCAGGGGAGGTTTAGGCTTGATATTAGAAAAAAACTTTTCACTGAAAGGGTGATTGGCCATTGGAATGGGCTGCCCAGGGAGGTGGTGAAGTCATCGTCCCTGGAGGTGTTTAAAAACAGATTGGATAAGGCGCTTAGTGCCAGGGTTTAAATGATGAGTGGGTGCTAGTGCTGGGTCATAGGTTGGACTCGATGATCTCTGAGGTCTTTTCCAACCTCGTGATACTGTGATACTGTGATACAGTTTACAAGCTTATCTTGTTGAGAACTAAATGATATTAAGTAAGTGACTAGTCTGGCCATGCCCCAGTGTCCTTATCTAAGTGAAACATTAAGGACTGGATGGGGCTCCCTGAAGCTAAAGTCACTGCAAAGTTTGCACTGAAAGAGATGTTAACACCTTGACAGGTGTGTAACAGGCAGATCTGCTGCACCACCAAGTGAGTGGAGGCAGGTATTAGTATAGAGTGCTCTGTAAACACACTCTGCTGATTAGCAAAAGAACCACAGAGGAAACCTATACATGCTCTAATGGATACAAAAATACTTATATGGTAACTATTTCCCTTTGGCTGTAAAGACATTCTTGAAGAACATGCACATAAAAATATACTGGCTTAGACCAGATTAGGAAAAAAAAAAAAAAAAACCCACAACAAAACCACACATGCACTTAATTTGAGAAAGAAAATTTACACATGCCTATAAACTACACAAAGGACCTCAAAACTGTACCTCGAAGTTCAGCTGGGGATAGTCAAACAGATTGCCCACCCAAGAGAGTGCTGAGTCAAGGAAAGCCAGCAGGGCAAGGAAGGCAATCAGATTCACGGCGATGTTCGCCACCAGCAGTATGGAGTTAGAGGCACCTTGACTGGCTGCTTCCAGTAGGTTCTTTGATTCGCTTTATCAATGAAGAAAAAGAACAGTGTGAACATCTTTAACTCAAGAACAAATGAGAGAACTAAGAGTAACATGGACTTCATTGGAAATCTTCTAGTGAGGCTGTTGGTTCACTCATAAGGAAAACAATGATGAGGTGGAGTATTTGCTCTTCATCCTCATAAGGGCACTTTTTGTGTCCTGAGGATGAATTCTGGCACGTTTGGGCTGGGCGATCTCTGAATCACGTGTCAGTACCGTGACTGCCTGTGGCACCACTGGGATGGGGGAGTGGGCACTGTTTTTCCTGCAGGCAGCCCTTGTGGAGGTGCTCAGTCTGCTCAGGAAGAGCTCCTTACAAGCCCTTGGCTTTGCCTGTCATTTTCAAGGCAAATGAGTTCTCCTATAGACAGGCAATAAGTTCAATGCTGTGATTACTCAAATGTTTGCAACACCTTTGCTTTTGTATATTTGCATTTACAGATTTCTTACAAAGCAAAGACAGCAACAGAGCAAATGGGAAAACTTCTCGGTGGCTAACCTCAGGGAGGCATTCTCCTTTCATTGGAGGGTTTATTGTCTGGCCCAGGTATTTGGCATCTCTGTGCCTGTCCCAATGGGTCGTGATACCTCCATCCATTGTAAAGGGGCATGCTGCACCAGAATTCACAAGCTAGTCATTCAGGGAATATTGGTGTAGAATTAATTTATTGCTTGCACATCTACCATATATTATGCCTAAAGCTTATGAGTGAGGAGTTGTTTTTCCAAATCTCATTTTTCCATGAGTGCTACTATCAACAAGTGCCTAGATCAGCTTACCCTTTCGCCATCTGTAAGTCACTTGTCAGAGTTACTGTAGGCTTTTCAGTTTCAGGCCAGAATAATTTGGACGTGGCTAATGACGCTGGTGCTGACATGACAGAAGCAGTCAATAGGTGGGAAGCAGAAACCTAGAATTCCAGGTGACAGAGAATATGCTGTGATTATCACATAATGCATAAACATGGAGGAAAGCAATTAAAATTATTAATGTTTGGATGATTTTTCTACAGAGAATCATTAAAAAGTTCACAGTCTTCATAAGGAAGAGAATTAGCAATACAGGAGACAAGATAAGTCTAAGTAGTGAAAAGTATACACTAATCTTCCCAAGAGGCAAACTGCTTCGCTTCTCTCTAATGGCAAGCCAGAAAGCAACAGAAACAAGAAAAGCCAGATACATCAAGTGCAGCTGAGGGCAGCAATAGCAGTGCAGGTGAGTGAGAGCCAGCCTTCATTAACACCTCCTGTATGTCTTGCAGTGGCAGCAAATTGACTTTGTCCTTTGACATTGTGTTTAAAAAAAAAAGCCATAGCCTAACATGAATCCTTCTGCTCTCCTTTTACCCTTTCTTCCAAAAACCTCTACACAAAACAACTTCTTTCCTAGCATCTGCAGTATTTCCATCTCTCATTTTCTTCTCTTACTCCCTCAGTCTTTTTGCCTAATCCTCCCTTCTTGCCTCTGCATCTCCACTCTATTTCATTCAGATACAGAACTGATACATTTATCAACCACCCCCAACGACTCTGATCATAAATCACACCTTCAGTCTTGCTTTTCAGGCTTTCTGCTGCTATGCCCTTAGCACATGAGAAATCTACTACCTGCATTTGTACAGGATCACTAGAATCTCAAGACAGAAGTCAACTCTTTAGGCTTGTATGGCTAGCAACAGTTTCTGAAGGACTTTATCTGTGACACTGCCACACAAGTGGGAGGGTTAATCAGTTAGTATAGTGTACATTTCAGTTCATTTGGACTGTATAGAAACTGGTCTTTTCCTTTCAGATATGGCAGGATGTCTCTGTTATTACTTAGATAGATGTTTGTGCTACTTCACGGTGTCTTCATGATCAGATATTGGTAGACAGGGGATTTTTGTGGTTAATTCCTTCAGCAAAAAAAAAGAAAACAAAAAGAAAACAAAGAAAACATGGGAATGATCAGGTACACTTCCAAAGCATTTTAGCTGGACTTCCAGACTTACATGATTTCAGATAAACAGTATATTTCCCAGTTCTCTTTCCCCATCTTACCCCAAAAGAAATATATGCTCCTAAGACACTTCCAGCAATAGTTGAGAATCCAGCTGTCATGACCGCATGGAGCTCAGATTTGGTGATGTATGCTAAGTAGGGCCGTACCAGGAGAGGAGACTCTGCCTGAAAATGAAGATCAGCTACCAAATCAAGAACTTCCTAATAAACCCGCAGAGGCTGCTTTTATTAACAGGGCAGAAAAATGAGTGATTGCGTCACACTTTCGTAGGGATTATGAGTACTCTGAATATTAACAGGTGGGTTTTTTTTACCCCAAGAAGGATAATTGTACCAAAATCCATCTTGTTCAAAGGCAATTCTCGATCGTTTACCATCTACTCAAAGGTTCAATGAAGCTGCCAAGAAATCCTAATCCAATTCTGGATGAGTTAGAGACAGCCACGGGCCTCATCTGCAGGTAAGACTACGTGCCAAGTGAAACATGCGTATCAGCCACTACAGGCAGCTGAAAGCTCTCAGTCCCTGTGTCACGTGCCTGAGCACATCCTGGAGGCAGTGGCAAGCAGAGGTACTAATTTAAATCTTGAAACACTGTGATACAGCCATGCATCACTGCTGGGCTTGGATGCTACTTGGCAATCTTTCCACGTTGCCATGAAGCCTGGGACAGACACTGCTATAGTGTGGTTTAATGGATTTCCCATTACTGTTGACTGTCAACACTTTGTTCCATGCTTTTTTTTTCTGTTTTTCCTTTTTTTTGCTAAGGCCTTGCACAGACAGCCCTGGATCTCAGTTTCCTTCACTGTCTGCCTCTCCTGATGTTACCTGCCTGGTGTACCCTCTTTTCACCCCATTTACCTTGTCAAGTGACAAAAAAAGTCCTGAAATTGTTATTTCTTCAGAGCCTTGGAGTAGTCTAGTAGTCATTTTAAGTGAGATCTGTCACCCACATTTACGCTTGACTTTCCTTTGAGAAAACACGCGGTTCCCCCAAACCACCCTATTGTACATCACTGCTGACATATGAACTCTGGCAATCACCCACCATTTCTGCCGTACTTCAGTCCTAGCTTTGTATGAAATGATGATTTTTTTTTAAACACAGATGCTCAATGTGCAACAGTATTTCACAATATTCAGTAATTCTGTACTAACAAGTTTTCAATGCTCCAACTTACCTGTCCCACAAATATATTTCCCGCAGCTACCAGGGACTCGACTGGAGTTGTCCCCATGAAAATTCGCATTATCCAACCAACCTAAAATTATTAAAAAAGAGAAAAAATCACATTGATCTGCCTATTCTATGCATCTCTTGAATTAATCATGCCAGTGTAAAAGTTCTGAGACACCTTACAATATTTCCTGAGATTAACTGAGATTTTCAGCCTCAAGATATAGCATATTCGTTTCACAGTAACATATTGAAATAAGCCAGAGGAGGAATAATTTGACAGAACTGGGAGTAACCCAGGCTCCCCCTGGGCACTAAATGATTAAACCAAATTTACCAGTACGGATATTTTGATGTGTCCTTATTACGCACACAGGCATCTAAAGGAACTGGGATTATACAAATGGGAAGAAATTACGTTTTAACTACCATCGTGTAGGAAAAAAAATTTTCCCATGTGCTTCCATTGGGTAAATAGGGCAGTAAGTGGACTTTTGTGGACTTGCTCTTATTTTAGTGGATGCTGGTACTGGACCTAGGACCTGACAGAAATAAGCGATTAGAGCATGAGATAAGGAACCAGGCTCTGATCTCATTTTTGGGATTTCTGATAGGAAATACATGCAATTGCTACTATGATATTCAGTAAAAAGCAGAAATCTGGTGTCTGTGATGTGGCCTCCATCCTGCACTTTGGGGGGCTGGGAGAGGGGCAAACAGAAAGGAAGATTTAGGCTTATATGGCATACGAGGGATGCTAAAGCTGGCCAGGAAAATGTAACAACGACTCCAATGTTAGCAACAAAACCAGGCTGGGGACAGGAAAATGTGCTATGTCAAGTCAATTAGGATTTTGCAGTGATCACATTTGGAACAATTTCCAGGTTAAAAATAAACAAGTACTTTTCCCACATCTACTCCCGAGCAGCTTAGCCATAGCCATTGCTACAGTTTGTCTGCAGGTGTTCAAGGTTCTGTACGAGGCAAATGAGTACCTATTGGCAAAAATTCATACCTTTCCAATGAGCCACTGCATGAATCCAATGTGGTAAAGCATAGACATTACTGTGCTGAAGAAAACCACGATTGGAAGGACCTGAGTTAGAGACAAAAAATCGTTAATACTTATGGATTAGTTTACCTTTTCTGGATTTTGTATGCCATTTAATTTTTGAAAAAGAGGCTTGTGGATTTGGAGATACACTTAAAGGTATTGAAAACTCACCCTTAAGTTTACACTTATGCTGTAAAATTTTTAATCTTCTAGACTGCATATTTGTGCTGGAATTAAACATTTTTCATGTAACTACATAGTTTTCTAACAGGACTGCAATAGTTTTGAACCTGTATAGTTTAACACAATATACATCAGTTTATAATCACGTTTAAGTCATCTCAAAATTTACTGAGCAATGGCATCTACAAGACTTGGATATGTATATCTGTAGGCTTCAGAAACTGTGAACAAAAATACATACAATGGGACTGTTGTGTAGAATTCAGAGATTGACTTTTCCCTGTCTGCGTTTAAAAAGCACAGTTTGAACAGCTATATGAGCAGAAGTTGAAGACATTTGGATTAGAATTGTAGCTAACTCGATCTCACAGCATCAAGGTCAGCTCTCTTGGAAAGCCCATATGTGTAGCTGCCCTTTAATGGTGCACTATAGAAAACCCCTCTTTTATTTTACTCTATTTATAGCACTGATTATAATGCTGATGTGGAGTACTCAAGAGCTCTTCAATTGCATGAATACCTAACCCAGGGTCCGCTAGGTAATTAAATGTGTTTTTCTTTCATCCTGAGTAAAACCAATGCCACTCATTTCTCAAGTCTGTTAAATACACAGGATCTCAGCATTTCCGTGAAAGAAAAATCATCCCCCAAAAGGTCCAAAATTAGGCAGATAGATTAATTACTGATAAAACAGTACACCAACACTAGGAAGATCTTATGTGTGTTCGACATAAAAGCAGGAACAGAATAAAAAAAAAGAACAAATCACTTCATTAGCTCAGACCTTTGCAGCAAAGAGAAGCGGAGCATTTCTAGGGGAGAGTTAGCATTACTAGCTATTTTAATAAAGGTCTGGAAACTCAGTTTAGATGATCAGAACCTTTCACTGAAAGGAGACAATACAACTCAAAGACATTGTTGTGCTCTTCGGCAAGTTAATATGAGTCTGGATTTTCTAATTTGATTTTCTGATCCTGGGCTGGTTTGCCACGCAGTGATAACAGAATGTTCAGTTCAGTAAAAATAACACCTTCCCCCACTGCCTTTTCTGTCCTGCCATTTCCCTTCCCTATTCCTAAGCATGCCATCTTACTCCCTGCCAACTCCATACCCTGCCACAGGTAGGGCCGGCCGTAATGCCTGGAGAGGCAGTGGGCAGACAGGCAAAGGTAAACTGTCTGTACTGGATGGTCAAAACCATAAGCAAGTGTCCTCCCACAATACACTACAAACAGACGAACCCCTCCCATCTATGACTGTGGTCTGGTTTAAGCTAGAGGAGCGAGAAGACAAGTTCTGCTTACCCTGGGGGACAGCAGGTACCCTTTTGGCCTATTTCTTGTGCACTTTCCCCTGAAAATATCTTAGGTAACATTAAAACATGCTTTTTGATTTTTTTGTAGTTGCAGGCATTTATGGATGAAGTATTTGTCTTTACAAAACAGGGAGTTTGTTTCCCAGTTGTGATCGTTTGTGCCTTGACCACGTGAAGAACTTGGCCACTCCTTTAGAGCTAATCCCCTCCTGTCTAAATTCCCAGTGGCTTAATGTGGTGTCTATTATGTTTTCTCTTCATCAGAAGAGTGTAGTGACCATTTATTAGTTAAGTAATTGCAATGTTTTGTCATATTCAGGGTAGCTTTTACATAAGGCATAGCAAAACAATGTGGAAAACACTGCCAAATTGTTACTCTAAAATAAGAATTTGCCTTCTCTGCAGAGATAAATGCAATGAAAAGCATTTAATATGAAGCAACTAGTTCAACAGAAAAAAACCCCAGAACTGTTATACAGAAAGTCTCCCTGTGGGGTTAATATATTAAACGGTTAAGGCAGCGGCTTTGAAACTTAGGAGAAAGGACAGAACAGCCTCAAGACAACTGCTTCTGTCTCATGTCTATACGCAGAGGTAACCTCCTCTCCACCAGCCCTGAGAGGAATTCTGCTTTCATGCTGGGCTCATATAGTGTCACACGTTGTGGCTTGGACAAGAGTGGGAACATGTATATGGCAGGGATGTCTTCTCTTGCTTCCCATCCTCTCCTTAGCCCTCTTTGTGTGTGAAAGCCAGGCGAGTTCGTGGCATGGGATCAGTAATGCCAGAGGGCTCCCTTAAGGCTTGGGTAGCAGGGCCTGCATTTTTCAGCAATACCTTGGTGGTGAAAAGCTGTGTAAGGAATGGGAGAGGAAGGAGAAAGCTCTGGTGGTGCTCCAGGGTGAAGCACTTGACAAGGCACCCAGAGAGCGAAGGTAGCCCAGGCTAGGAGCAGTTCTGGGCAAGGCAGAAGGAACCCAGCCTTGGAGCTGTGAGTACAGGATCTGGGGAGGTGAAGAGGGTAATAGACCATTGTATTTGAGAAGGGGTCTGGAGGGCTAGAGGATTGACTGGGACAGACACGCACTTGGAGGCAGGACTGTTACGAGAAAAGGAGGTACGGGGATTACCCAAGAAGTCTGAGAACAGATATGCACTAATATACCTTTAAAGAGTCAAGTTTTAACTGATGAGTAAACTTATTGAGGACTCTGAAAAATCCCACAATATTTTGATGGAGAACTCTTATGTAAGACCTTAGTAGAATTACATCTCTATTGCCTAAAAATATTGCAGTTAATGCTTCTCATAATACAACTTTCAAAAAAAATAAATTCTTTAGTTTATAATTTTTATAAACTGGATTTTTTCATATTTTTTACGAATTTGACCTTATCAAAGAGCTACTTTCTGGCTCATGATTATTGTTTATACTACATCCTCTCCCATTCATGGCTTGGTGTTCAGCTTTTACTCTATGCTCTTTTAAAGAAGAAGTTGCTATTGATGTTTAAGGAACATCCTGCTTTCAGAAACTCCTAAACCACGACCTTCAAAGGAAAACCTTTCTCAGGGAGCCATAATCCTCCTAGCATAGAAAATAAGCTACTGATACAACAGACGTTAAAATCCCTGCTTGCTCGAAGCAAACTTTGCCTCTTGTAGTCAACAGGATGACTTAGTACGAAGAGTTTTATTCAGTACTTGGGTATGCTTGTTTATGTAGGCAAATGGTTTTTTTTCAGAACTCTGAAACTCTACATCTACACAGAGACATATGCATTTAAAATAACACAGTTTATGCACGCAAATTTGTGTACATTACAATTAATCAGTGCTTCCAAGGATGTGTGCTCAAAGGCTATGGTGGGATGTCCAGAATGCCCTCTGGGTGCAGTCAAGGGATGCGTCTGCTCTGGTAACTGTATCCATTTCAGTTAGCAGAAAACTGAGTTGACCCTGTCTGTATACTGCTAGGTACGCAGTATGGATACAATTAGGCTCTGACAGTTTTCTGACCTAAGCTGAGACTGAGCCACTTCTCTTTTGGACAGCGCTTTGAAATATCTTGGGGCAAGATTTGGACAGCTCAGTGCTGCACGCAGACTTCATAAAATATCTGAAAGACACAAAAAAGCTCTTTCGACCATCTAAATCTCTAAATAAACAACAAGTGTTTCCAGAGAGAATAGTCTCACTGTATTCACTGGTGCTGGAAGACAGGAGCCTCTTTCTACAGGAGAAGAAGACAGAGCACCTTTTGGTGTCGCTGCGCACTTGTCTGCGGCTCTGTTTACCGTATATATTTCCCATAGTAAGACATATGCAGCTCTGAAAACCAACTCCTCTGTTTTGCTTTCTTGTTTTTCGGACTGAAATTAACCTACTCGTCCTTGTTATCGTCTTCTAGAAATTTCACAGGCCTTTTTCTGTCTTATCTTCTAGGATAAGATTGATGGATGTGTGCATTCACAGAAGCAAACTTTTGACTGACTGATCCCTAGTTATGCCCTTACTCAGCACAGTATTTTGTATCGCCACTGAGGCATTAAAGAATCGCCTTGAAAAAAACATATTCATAAAGCACTGTGGACAAACACAGGAAAAATAGCATTGTGGGTGGGAATTAAGCCATTTTACCCCCAAAAAAATGTAATTGTGACTTCAAGTTGTCATTTGAGTGCTCAATAAAGAAAAGTGGGAGGAGACTACAAAGTGAAACTAAACGGACAAAACCCCAGAAAACCTGCAGTTAAAATATAATTTATAATTCTTGCTGAAATGCTGCATGTCTTTCCCATTTAAGATGTTCCGACTGTTGTTATTTTACAGCAGTATATTTTACAGTTAGCGTCTTCTTTCTTCAGCACTTCTACAGCAGTAATGTCTGTGAGGCGCAGTTTAGAAAACAGCAGCAGAGCATGGTACATATAGCACATTTACTTGTGGAGAGTCGGGAAAGATAGGCTGGAGGTAATTTTTTTTTCAGTCACCAGGCAGGAGCCTTTTAACCTGTTCCTTGTGGAAACGTATCCCAAAGTTCTGTCTACTTGTAATATATGCTATGATAATTAGACTAAATAAATGTGACCTAACTCAGTGTACCGCAATAAATGAAGGGTTTTATATGGGGCTCTCAAATTTTCTATTTACAGTGTCACATAGTAAGAGTACTTTTTTACCTCTTATCTTTTTCTCTAGTGACTGCACTGGCACCACAATACATATAACATATTTCCTGTTCATACTGCTGCTTTTCTGCTGTCTATCTGCTGCATACATTATACATAAAACTTTACCTTAAAAGCAAAGAAATGATCCACATATTTCTCACCAAACACGAACTTAGCACCTGTATCAGAGTACTCCAGAAAAGTCTAGGGACAGAAAGCAAAGTAAGTTAACTGCAAGCTCTGTGTCCATGCCACAAACTAACTACATATTGCTAGCTGTCTTGCAGATATCTGGTGAGGTCAAAGTAGCTTTTGCTCTGCTATGGATGAGTCCAGGTTTTGCCGATTGTGTCTGGCTGAACTGAGGGTTCCTGCTCTACTGTGCGAAGAGTGCAGGCTGCTTCAAACAGCAAGAACATAGGGTGCATTTTCTTGCAGTACTCAACATGATAGAGGCCATGAGAAGAATTTACTTTTTAGACTTGATACTATGATGCATTTCTACACCCCTTTCCTGCAAATAAGAGCAGTAAACTATACAGTTTAAGATGGAGATTTAACATCTGAAGTAATGGGCTTTGAAAGCAGTAGCCACAAGCTAGTTTAAAAAAATTCTCTGTTTTTATACTTCTGATGCCAAGGTATGCAATTAATGACAGAGTTTAAAATGAAGATATAATACCAAAAGTAATCAGTTATGACAGAAGTGACAGCCATATGTAGCTAACGAAAGAGGCCACCAGACCCACTTCAGTCAGAGGTGAAAGGGGAGTCTGAGAACCTGGCTACAAAGCCCAGATGACTCCCACCACCTGCAGATTAGGAGTCAGACGTCAGACCTACGCGTTTGCTCCAGCTCAGAGACAGTACATTATGCACTGTCTAGTTTTAAATGCACTTAATCATCTGTATGGTGAAGAACAGCTGTGTAAATAGTATCTCTAGGGTGCAAAGGCTGAATGTTTTTCAGTGGGTACCCTCTGATCTACGTTTTGGTTTTCTCTTATTTATTACTTTACAGTAATGGACTTTCAGAAAAAAAAAAAGCAACAGTTGTGCCTGCAGTCTTCCTGCAGAGACACCTATGAATGGACTTTAGCAATCCTCATCTGTTCACAGCTGTGGATTTTGCCACATGTAGTTGAATTCATTTTCTTGTATGTTGTGAGAACTATGAAATGTCCCTGAGGCCAGGAATGTGGCTATTAAGAAGACAAGGGTGGTTCTGCCTTGCCAAATTCCAAGGCTTTTCAAAGAGTTTTTATGAGTGCCCTGGAAGAATAGTGGGTTTGTGTTTGGAGGGTGCAGTTTATAATTTCAGCCCAAGAATGGTAAAGCCATTAAGAAAAAGGGTCACTCTGGCCATTACTCATCAGCCTATCCCACATGGTCTTCTATTAACTGGACAAAAAAACAAATCAAAGCTTGAATTCAGGTAGTCAATTACCTTTCTGAGAACCCTGTTTTTTTCAAGAGGGGAAAACATCCAAGGGCAAACAGACCCTTGAACTGCCTGGCTCTTCTGTAAGACTCTCAAGACAAAAAATGGTATAAAAATTAAAATTTTTATCTAGTACTTACCTGGATTTGAATGCCTAACCAGTTAAACACATCAAACCCCACTTTTGTCCTCAGAATAAGAAGCCCAAGAACAAACTGCATTCCTATTCCTGAAAATACTGGTCTCCAAGCAATCTGGATGGACAAAAAAAAAACAAACAAAAAACAAACAAGCCACTTGTTATTTAAATAGACAATTTACTTTAGATGTTTGCTAAATTAATGTAAGGGGATTGTCTGACTATACTAGGATAGGAACAGTTGCCGAAACATGCTGCAGGGCACTTGGAGCATGAATCATCTCTCCTAATTTGAGAGTTCTGGGATGTAGATGTCTCCACCTGAGCTAGTTGCTGAAAGCCTTACTAATGTATGGATAAGCCCATTTCACTGTCACACAGTGAAAGTAATCAAGTAGTAGGAAAAGGAGAGACAGTTCCTCCTGTGCTACAGTTTATAGTTGAAATACATGAGGGCAGCAGACATGATTTTTTTTTTTAACTGGAATGGAAATGTTAAAAAAAGAAAAGTAACTGAGTATGTGGACTCTTCCTTTACCTGAACTGGGAATAAGGAGTTTTTGCTACAGGTTTTTTTTTTGTGTGTGCTTGGGTAATTTCAACTCTGTTTCTGTTACCCAGCTTTAATGATGAGAACTACTCACAGTTTGATTTTCCAATTCATATGATTTAAGGGCATCTGTAGGAAAAACTATGACTGCCTGTGATCAGCCCCCCTACATTGCAGTTTTCTGCTCTGCTGCATCAGAAAACATCTTTGTTTTGTGAAAATTGAATCTGATTATTTACCAGGCAAAGATGAGAAGGCATTCTCTGTTTTATCTAGGTGATACTTGAATAATACAATCCAATTAAATGTAATGAGGACCCATGAAAGAGTACAAAGCATTTGGACTACATGAGTTTCCACCTCAGCTGGAGACAGAGGCAGTTGCAAAAGATGGGGAGTTGCATGTCTGTTAGTCCCGGATGAGGGGAATTTTCAGTTAAGAAAATTTCATTATGGATGCAGGAGTTGGTGAAACTTGGTGACCTGGACAATGGATTAACATACGACTGAGGAAAGCATGTACTAAATGCTAGGCACGCACACAGTAGTAAAAAATGAGGTGGGAGTTGTGGTGGCTGAGGCAACCCCTTTGTAATATCACAGAGAGGACATCTCTTCTAGAAATAAATGGCATTGACAAGCCTATGAGAGTAGATTAGTAAAAAGTGAGGACATCAGCTTGGCCTCAGCTGCTGCATTTGCAGTGAGAATCAGACTTGTGAGGGATTAAGAGATACACAAGAGAAACATGTCTCCAGTTCCATGCAATTTGTATTCATGAGAAGAGTGTCCTCAAATAAGTGCCTGTGATGTCCTAAGGACTGTCATGAGCCTCCTGTGGGTGGAAAGCATGAAGCAGGCCTACCTGAGCCTGCACTGACATACCAGGAGCAAATGTATTCCAATCTGCATCAGGGCTAGAACAAAGGATGGTCAGTGGCCTCTCAAAATAGTGAGAGCCAGATACTGGTACAACACCAAACATGCTCCCTGAGACAGCGGAGCAAAATTACTTTCCTCAGGAAACAAACACTTCACTGAGCCAGGCAAACCTAAATTTTGATGTTCTTGGATTTTCTATTACTCTTACTGTACTTGGTGCTAGGGTAGGAGAATAGCTTTTGAGATACTGAACAAAAAGCCCCAAGAAGAACCAATATAGACTAAATACTCACTCTGGTTGGATATTTGGAAAAGATAAACATCAAGAGAATATACATCACAAGCCCACCAAAGGAGATCAAATGGTGGGATCCTTTTTTTGCTGTGTCAAAGATGAGCCAGCAGATGATAGTTATAACAAGAACTGTACAAAACACCCTAGAAAAAAAAGAGGTGTTAGGGATGACATCCTGAAGAAGACCTTCTCATTCCCAAAACATTTATAACTCTGCCTGTGAATTAATTCTCAGATCAATGTATTAAGCTGAAACATACAGCTCTACACAAGCAGGAACCTGCCGCTCGTGATACCACTGTGACAAAAACATTCCTTGGTGGCATCCAGAGGGAAACCCAATAAAGCATGAGTGACTCTTGTCTGGGTGTGATTTCTATTAAATGAAGTGTGAGAAGATACTCTACTTTCTCTCTCCTTCCTACTTTCTCCTGTCTACTTTATTGAATCTTTTCTTACCTCTGGGCGAAACAGGCTACAGGCTGTGGTTTTTATGAATTGTACTATGCTGTTTAGCAGCTGGGCCTATGAAACACACTGGTGAGCAACAGGTTATAAACTGTTTACTACTTTAACAGGCTGTAGTCTGTCTGGAAAAATAACTTTTAACCACAACAATTTTAGCTATCTCAGAAACAATGACTGGAGGCCTATACACAACTGTGTTCAGTGTTACCATGGTCCCCACTGTCACAGAACTCTGTTCAGCTTGCATATTGAAGGTAATTATCACAAGAACAGCCTGAAAGGCAAGGAAATACATCACCCCATTTACAGAGAGGAAAACTAAACCTAGTCCTAGTTCTTCAGTGTCACTTGTGTCTAACAGTTGACTAGCTATTGCAGGGCAGCTCCACAAAATGACTTGGTCATAGCAATGCTGAATAACAGTTTGTACACCTGAGAGACCTTCTGTTTCCTAGAGAAATCCATGACGTCTAGTTAAGTTTTTAATCTGCAGTGTGTACAGTTTAAGTACCTTAGCCTAGGTAATACAGTGGTTACTGCCCCTGGCTAGTTCTATCTGCTCATCAGGGCTCTCCTGTTCTGTTTGGTCTTTGTTCAAAAGGACTGCCAGATCATGTAATGGAGGTGCCTGTGTGTGACTTGTCTCTAGTGTGTCTTCCGAGGAGGACCACAATCTTTATAATATCTTTTTAGAAATTCCTGATCCTGTGACAAAATCATTTCGAAATCTTAAGAATGAGTCTGGACAATATCCTGAACCCAGAATGACTCTTCCTGAGAGCTTTCTCTCCTAGCTGAGATAGAAGGTAGATGGCTTTTCCTTTGTAATGAGAGTTCTTTTGGTTTTTCTTTGGTTTGTGAGCCTCCTTTGCGCCTCACTTTCCCAAGAAAAACTTAATTATTCCTGATAACTGCTCAGGAATACTTGGAGTAAGTACATGTCAGATGGAAGTATAGAACTATTTATCTAATAGATTTGTGTCTTCCATTGCAGATAAGGTTGTATAATCTTATTATGACACTAAATGTGGTTGGCATGTTTTGATTCCTGAAAGTCAAGTAAAAATTGCCATGGGAATATGTGAACAAATAATGTCTAGATAATACACTTAAGTCTAGCAGCTTGCATATGTTAGAATTAAGGGGTTTTTTTTGTGAATCTCACAGCTTTCAGAACAAATGACAGCGAAGCACTTTCTGGTTTGCAGAACAAATACAGAAGGCTGCAACACACCTGAACTTCTGGAACAAATTCTCTTTCAACCTCAAATCTGTCTTGTCTCAATTTAATTTTTTTTTTACAATTTCTGTTAAGATTTTTGATACCTAGATACTGCATTGCAGTTTTAAAGGTGTGTCTGGCATCTATGAAGTAGAAAATATTGAGCTATTCTGTATGTATTCTTTGACCTTATTGCAATTTGTATGATTGATCCACCTCTTTGTGCTTATGGAGGTGTAAACAGAGATAAAACTACAAGGTTAAATCGACTATTGCTTTGTCTTTCTGCCTAAATAGTATATTATTAGTATTTACCATTTCAGCCAAAACCACTGTTTCTCCAGAAATCTTTCTCCAGGGGAAAAGAATGCAGTGATTCTGTCTTCATACTTAGCTATCAAAAAATCCCAGCAGACGAAGAAGATGGCCAGGACAGTGATGACAAAAAGTGGCAAGGCTCTCTGGAAATTCAAGCTGCAGGCCGCAATAACTACTGCCAAGTATGCTGTCACAGAAACAAGAATAAACATGTCAGTTAGGTTGATCTTTTTAAAATGAAATCAAATCTTAAATTTAAGGGAGATGGTTGAAGTCAGGCCTATGTTTATCTTTTAAGTGCTTTGCTGACTCTTGGTCTAAATACTGAAAAATTTTGCTCTGATAGTGTTGTTACTTATGATGTGTGCTCATCAGTGTGAAAGACAGCTTTCATCCCATCAAAGCAGAGTATACGTTCTGGCCAAGCCAAGTTCCTATCAAACTTCTTAATCACTTAAGAAAATGAAATGCATCTACAGAACTGCTTTTTCCTGCATAACAACTTTGAATTAATAACAACGGGTCTTCTTTCTTTCACAGGAAGATGAGTATACCAAATAAAACTAGAAAACACACAACTATTTGAAGTACTTGATTTGAGGGACCTCCCAAGCAATTGGGAAGCTTAGAAGTAGTTTATTTTGTAAAGTGGCTGTGAAATGATTTGTCATTTGGCAGAACCATCACTAATACTGCTGACCAATGAAACATTCAGTTCTTGTAAGCAGTAGTCTGGTTTTGCTCATGGCAAATAAGGAAGAAAATCTACCGACTTTTGTAAAACAAGTTGGTTTTGACAGAATTAGTGTAGGAAACCCTGATATATCCTTAGCACTCACTCATTTTCTTGAGCCAGGATATATCTGTACAAAGCAAGATGGATTAATGCTAGGAGGGTATATTATTCAGCATGTAGGCAGTCCTTTTTGTAACCACTTCATGGTACGCTGATGCTCATCAGACAGACATATTTTAGGTCTGTGTGTTCCCAGTGTTAACTAGGTGGATCTCAGAAAGAAACTACTTAGTACTAAGTGGAAGGAAACAAACCAACCTACTGGCTAATTACAAAAGAGATTAAGAAGAGTACCTGAATGACTTTGCTGTGCATGCTGATATAAAATGTATTACCTCTAGCAAACATTTGCAGTGGAGGTCTAGTGATACAGGTCAGCACAAAAAAATTTCATTTCTAAATTCTGACTTAAGTTCAGTTGAAGTTGGTCCCTGACCTTTTTTTTAGTGTGATTTTATGGTTTGGAGCAACTTCCTAAAACTGTAATTTGATGGGCCTCTCAGTAATAGAGTAAACATAAAGACTGAACTACTCTTCTATACCAGATGTAATTGCTAGTCAGAGTGGACGCATGCTAGAGGAGCAGTACAGCAGATCTGTGCTTTTGTTAAATTAGGGAATAAATGGAAGTTTTGAGTTCTCGAGATTTCCCTGGTACTAAATTAACTTCTGTCTCCTTTCAAATGCATTCTTTAAGACAGTCAAGGGATTTTGCATCAGGTAGAAGACAGGGACAACGTATAATCTCATAGAAGTAAATAAGCAAGGCTTCAGAAACCCTGGGTGTAATATACTGTACCTATTATTAAAATTCCGTAGATCACATAGTGAATTCCAGTTTTATGTTTCTTGCAAAATTCACAGGCTTCATCATATTTCTTCTCTAAATGCCTAGAAAAATGCAAAAAACCCCAAGCAGAACAGAAATTTAAGCTGTAGATAAGGAAGAAGAGTATTTTGCACAGCTTGATCAGGTCATATTGATCTCCACTGGAGTATGCTGCACTTTGTAAGGGATATATTTGGAAGCTAAAGTGCCAAATAAAATAATAAAATAAAATATCTGCAGAGCTTTTGGGGGACACTTTTTTCATTTAATGTTAGATAAGTAAAAAAAGAAAAACTGACAGATGTCTAGTGGGCCAATCTGTTAACTACCTAATGTGCTGAAGTCAGCAGACCAGTTCTGGTAGCCCCTGAAGCACAACTCTTCTGTGAGGAGGCCTGTTTACAGACAGTTTAAGATTCAGTGCCCATTACTAGACATACAAAGACTGTCAATGCAGCCAGCCCAGCATTGCTATGTGGAGGAGTAGTATTGCTATATTTATGCACAAATGTTTCTAGATATATGAAAATTTGCTTTTTAATTGTATTAACTGTTCATCTAAGACTCAGAAGCTCATGGAAGCTAGAATTATTTCTAATATTTCAATGTCCTATTCTAGTATCTGTTCTTCCAATTATTACATACTTCACCGTTACTCTTTTCGCAGCTCACTAAGTGATTTCATGATGGGAGGATAAAATTTAGGGAAATGGCAGTTAAATGAGTTAATTCAATACAGATATCTAGTGTTAAGTATGCTGGTAATGTGGACATATTTCAGTTACAAAACCTGTAGCTAAATAAAAACCCTTGGATTATGCGAGCTGAAAAAGAAATCACAGCTATAGTTCTGACTCTCTAAAGTGGTGCCTCATACCCTACAATCTATAAAGGCATTGTTATCTAGAGTTTCTAATTATCCAGGCTGTAGTTGTTTGGGAACTAGATACAGCTGGAGTCAGATGCACACCAAATTTCAGCATGATTATCCTTTTCTGCACTAAAAAAAAAAGGAAAAATGTAAATAAGATTGATGTAAAAGAAATCGGAGAAAAACAAGGAATATTAACTTAATTCATATCAGCAATAAGAACAGCAGAGCAGGAACACACTCCTTTACCAGTACAGAAAGTAATAGGTTATCTGACAAATCTTAATTTCTTTTGACATTTCAGATTTAGTTCTGGGAATTCCTGTTGCCTCACAAATAATAGGTCGGGTTTTTTTCACTTGTAAGAACATTAGGCTATCCATCCAGTCTCAGCAGAGAGATTAGGTACAACAGAAAAAGAAAGAAAAAAATAAATGAGAGATGCATGAATAAGCCAGAGTTACATTATCAAATTTATAGTTCATTTGTCAACAAAAAAAGGAAAAAAAAATATTATCTGCTATCTGTTACTGCTACTTACAGATCCTTTGGGACTTAAAATCGTGTTTTTAAGACCACAATTCCTTGTAATATCTTCTTTGCTCTAATATCTCTCCCTCATTTTTTTTATTAACTTTAGTTATTATCATTTCTGTACCAGGATATATTAAAAGTTTAGGTATATCTGTCATAAATATGCAGTTCTATTCTGAAAGGTGGCAGAAAAACATCTTCTAAAAACATTTTCTAAAAGCTGATGGCTTTTACTTAAACAAAGATGCTGAAAAAGCAGATATCACTTCAGCACATGTAATGAACTTTAATGTGAAATATTTGTACATGTCAAAACTCTTCTTGCTTGCATTTTGCAACTCTGCAATTCCTTTTCTGGTCTGTGTACTCTACAAGCGAATGTTAATATCTTGTGCATGTAATGAATCCTGTTTATTCAGAAGACTGTTCTTTCAAAGGGGCTGTGTCTCATATCACAGATTATTCAGTACTACCAGTTAAAAGAAATCGATGACATTTAAAATTTTGGCACATTTTCTGAATGCTCCTTTTAAGCAGTTTCAATAAAGACATTAGATCACATTAGTGCCTATTTTTAGGAGCTAATTTGTGAAAAATATCTTGGTAGAGATACCATTGCCCTTGTTAAGTGCTCAAAGTTAAAATAAACCTAAACAAAGTACAAAACTAAGTACAAAACTGGAAAGCATAGAACAAGCCATAACCTGAAAGTAATCAGAAAAGAGCAAAATGCTCTTCAGTTTTCAGCATGTGAAGAGCTTTCGGTACCTGAGGCAATGGTATCTGCTGTTGATGAAATAACAAGGGGACCTCAGGAACAGTAAAATGGTAAGCCCTGTGAATTAAGCCTTATTTATCCCTCAGCTCTCCATGAGAGATCAAATAAATAAGAATTCATAGATTTCACCTCTGTCCCAACTCAACTCATCTCTGTGCAGATGCCTCTCACTGAGTGACTCCTGCGGGCCCAGGTCTCGGGGGGAGAGAACCCCTTAACCTTGTGATTTGCAGTCCAACACCTGCCCGTGCAATTAGTTTACTTCTGGGAAGATGGTGGATACCTGCCACTGGAGAGGCTAAATACTTTTGCTGGATTTTTGAAGCAGTACTTTAATATGATGGCATCGGTAAACCTGATCATATTGACAAGTCTTTAAGTTCTTGAAAGCACAATTAAAATCTTCACAACTAGTTCTGTATACAAGTGTGCAGTTTGTAAAGTCATGAGATCTTTCCAAGCAGTCCAATCTGAGTGAGACAAACTCCTATTTGAGATATCCAATGAGTTGCTAGAGTCTGCTGATAGAAAGACTGGTTCAAAGATCAAATAGTGTGCTGTATAACAGAATGCAGTCATAGAAATCAGGAGAAAAGTACAGTATGATTTCTGTGAAAGTTTATATGAAGATTCAATATGACAGAAAAATACTAATACATGAAAATATATTTTAAGTATTGTATCTTGATTTTTATCTAATGTATTATACAGGGTCTGTGGTTTTTAACAAAGAAACTAACCCTCACGAAAAACATTGGAATGTGTTTTCACTGTATGGTCGCTTGGTACCTGTGCTACTTCGACATGTCTTTGTTTACAGCCACTCTATTCTTATTTTTCACTGGGATAAATAGCTATGCAAACAGAATAGCAAGAGTGACTCCTTAACTTCCAGAAAGAGACACTTGTTTAAGACCTCTCTTAAAAAAGGATGTTGTGAAAATATTGGAAATGTAGTTAATGTATAAAAAGAAAAAATATTACCTCTTTAATTTTCATGATTAGCTGAAAGTAATAAGAATTTTAAACACAGTTTGTTTCTGTATTATAGAAATTGCCTGCTAATACAAAGGTTTGTGCAGCATAGGACTATGGTGCTGAAATTTAGAGCTGTCATTCCACAAGCAGAAACAGTGGCAGCTTACTTCTTAGGCCACAAAGTGGACACCTTAACTCATTCAAAAAGACGTTACCCTTTCAAGCGTGGTTGCTCCGCATCTACTGAACCATGTTTGTTTTCATGCAGATCACTCTCAATATTGATGTATTCATCCTCCTGGAAAAAAGATTAGTGCCGAGGCTATGAGAAGGGTGTAAAAAAATAAAGTGCAAAAAAACAGATCCCTGCTGGTAGGTTGCTGAAGCAGTCTTGAGGCTCCCCTGTCTCCACTTCTCCTGTCTGCCACCAACATTGTGATCAGTATCAGACAAACCCAGTGGTTAGACTGTAACTTTGACATTTCCCAATCCATCTACACAGTTTTGAAAGGTGAAAGGTGTTACTCAGAGCCAAAGCCTACATGCAGAGTACCACTAAATTACTACATACACACCAAAAAGTAAGAGCTGCAGGTAAAGATGGTAGAGTTGATAATTAACCAGCCTGCCCAGCACCTCCTAACGACAACCTCCTATTTTTTGTTGCTTCCCTCTTTGCATCATTTTAACATGGTGGAATTTTTACATATGGTTAAACAGCGAGGCGTGGTGGGGGGAAGGGAGGGAGGTTAGTGTTTTAAATAGTCAGCTAAGGCAATAAATTTATTCTTAAGAAAAGCTTCTGAGAAAAGGTAACAATCCTTTAAAGAGAGCTATAATCCATGAACTTTGGAGCAGAAACTTGAAATTTGGCCAGATGTTAGCACATTTTCATCAGGAACACAACTTTTTGCTACTTAAATCCATATAAACCTGACTGCATTAAAGCTTTTGAACAACTGCAGTCTGACCTGAATTAAATCCACCACATTCTAGGAGTGTCCTTGAGATGGCTGGGAGCAGCATAGCCCCCTAAAGGTGGCAGGCATGCCCATGGTGGTTGCCACACCCACTTCATGTTATTTCCCCCAGCCTGGTGTGGAGGGGTGGAGAGAAAGTGAGTGTCCCACGGGTGTGTCCCTCCACATTTGCGGTTGGGCTCAGAGGCGATCCAGGGACCCAGGGGAGGCAACTGCTATGTTCAAAGGCAGCAGCATAGATGCAGGTGGCCTTTGCACTACTCTTGCACCTCCTTGTTTTAAGGCTGTGCCAAGGCACCATGACTGGTTGCCTGCCCTTGGGTGTCTGGCCAGGACCTTGATGAAGGCAGATGGTAGTAGAGCTGGTAGTAATGTCCTCCCTCTCAAGAAGAGCTGGGCCACTGTTCCGAGCCACTTGGAGTAGTGGTACATCATCTACAATGTATTTAAATATGCTCAGAATATTATTATGTTGTTAGTTCTGCATTAAAAGTTGTTAAGAAAACCAGATGTCAAAGGGCACTTTGTGTCTAACTCTGCAGATACACAAGAAAAAAAAACGAAAATGGATCCAAACCCCTTTTCTTCTTTTTTTTCAAGGCCGATTATGATAGCATATCGAACTCTTGGAGAGCATTGGCCTTTACTGAGGCCAATCGAAAGGCTGCTTGGTGCACATGGACTACTGCAAGAGGGGGCACAGCATAGTCTATACTCTACAGAGCCTCAAAATAAAGTCTTCTAAACCAGTCCCAGTGTGCCCAAGCAAGGGTCAGTGTGCGTGTAGATGATTCTATAATACTTACACAAAGTAGTGATTGAACTCTTTCAGCTAAACATTTTCTGTGTGAAATCAGATTCTTTGATTAAAATCAAGCTAATCACTACTTTTGTCCATTTTTCAACAGTTTCAATCTGTTTTAAAAGTCCTTTTATTTTTGTTTTGACATTTTATTTTTTTTTTGCTGGCTTTTTTCAAGAGCAAAGTGTAGACACTGCCCATCACCATCCTCTCCTAGCATATCAAATCCTCACCTAGTTTCCAGAAGTGTACTTCCAAACAGTCCAAATGATTCTTTCCATCACTGTAAATCTGGAATGACTTGATGTTGAAAGCAGAGGCATTTCTTTGGTGACATGCCTTTGCTGCTTCTGATCATACCCCAAAACCACTGGAAGATGGAAAAGAATACCCGCATCATCAGGAAACCCCTACTTCTTATGTGCTGCTTTAAGTACCATCACCGAACTTGGTAAGCAAAAGAGAGGAAAAAAGTTTGTAATGGAACTTTTAGAGTAGCAGATAATTTCTGGAGTGTGGATGTGAAAATATTAACTCATGACACTAGTAAAATGTCTTTGGGTTTTTTTTAACCTGACTTTCATGTCTTCATAGTAAGCTAATAACTATGTGGGCTTACCCAAACATATAGTCAAAAGAAGTAAAAATGGAGGTATTTTTTTGTGAAATCATCTGTATCATATTTTCCTCTGTTTTTCTGGTCAGTTGTATGTCAGTCGGTTTGTGTTTATCTGAAATTTCTCCTATTTCATTAGAGTAGGTATTTAATAATATGTATACCCTGTCTGACTCAAAGATTGTATTACTGAACCCAATGTTTCCAGCTTCTCTTTTCCCAATTTCTCAGGAGAAAATAGTTCTATAGCAACTCCTTGTCCATAGTATTCCCTCTGATCACTGTTTCTGATGCTTCTTTTGTACCAGGCATGAAGCCATTAAGACATTAGAATACACTTCTCTGAATCCTATACATCATGTCAATTTTCTGTATTTTTCCTTAATGTATTTCTGAGAATAGAACTCACTTTCCTGCCAGTTTATGAATTTTAAATCAAATTCAGGTTTTGTTAAAACATGTGTCTTGGATGTATTATCACAACCAATTATTGATATTGCATTTGAGGTTTATGAATTTGCATAAAGTTATTCAAAAGAAAAAAAAAGAACCCATAAGTCATTAGTATGTACAATTCTCTTATTTCGTGAGCACTTGACTTTCTGTGAGTTGTCTCTGAGACCTTTAGGGTTTATAACAGCCACCTTTGTTGCCATTGTGAGGCTTAGCAGAACCAGAAATTGTAATCAGTTCAAATAAAAAACTGACAGATTTTCTTATATGTGCCCCTGGTTCCATGTTTTACTTTACTGGTACAGGGAAGCCCGAAACACAGTGTATAGAGCTCAGGTGTTTAAGTTCCTGCCCTATTACATGAAGCTACATTGGTCATGGATAGGGCTCAATTAATGTGAATCTGCTGCTTTCTTGACCCAGACTTACATGTCCTCCTGGTGCTGCCCTTTGCCTCTGGACTACTGTTTCAACAAGTTTACGAAGAGACAGCTCTTCTCCCTGTCAAGGGCTTACTTGGGCCTTCCTCCAGGTTATTAGAACCTTTGTTCCATCTAGTAATGCATATGCAGTAAATGTATATTCGTAAAAATACAGAATTCTGTCGCTCTTAGATAATAAAAACTAGTATCTTTAAAGAGAGCAGTTGGCTTTACTACATTAATTCTCTGTGGTATACCTTTTACCAGAGTGTACTGAGAGTTGAAGACTCTCAGTGGCTCCACTATTTCTGTTTTTTTTTTTTTAAATTCTGAAGCTGAGTTTTCTCGTTTCTTAGTGTTCTGAAAGGTACATTGCTGCTTTTTACTGATCCTTGAAGGGCTGATTCTTCTTTTGGTTTCATAAGAAAGCAAATTAAACAAAATGTCAAATAATTTGTAACTGCAGTTGACTTAAATGCTTTATATTTCAGTGGCTTCTTATGGCAGCAGTTATGGGATGGTCATTTCACTGTATTATGTTGCATGAAGTATCTCATTATTTACGTAGTAATAAAATCAGTAAATTAGTACTTACATTTAGTTTTCTAAGAAAGTGATCATTTCCAAATGAACAAAACAAAATAAGCTTAATCTTAGTAGATTACAGTAAAGGCAGGAATAAACTGTATTACGAGACACAAATCAAAGTTTGCATTTGAGTGGAAACATGATCTTAGAAGCAACTAGAACACTTTTCACTAACACATTTTCCTTTAAGTACTCTGCCTCTAAAGGTTACAAAAACTGTATTTCAGTAAAATCTTTTCTGGAACCTTGTGTGTCTAGGGGAAGAGGAGAGAGTTGCAAGAAGCTGTTGGTTCATTTGCTATGGCCTTGACAAACCAGAGCCTGATACATCAGTTCCCTTGATTCTAAAAGAAGAGTATCTTTGCATTTCCTTAAGAGGGAAGTATTTAGTTTTTTCCAAAAGCACCTCTGTTATTCTTTTGCCTTCTGCTGTCCCTGCAGTGGACAACGAAAGCCTCTAAGCCTCTATTGAACACTCCCTATGGCACGAAAAAAACATTACCACAAGAAGCACTACACAGGACAGCAACGTGAAGCAGAAGTGGTGCTGTTTTGTAATTGATACACATGCACTCCCCTGGGTATAGTCTCCTTGAAAATTTCTACAGTTCTTGCTGAGCAAGAAAAATCAGGGATTTCTTGGGATTTTTGTCAGCGAACATGTGAAAAATAGTAAGCATGCGAGTTGCTCTCTACAAGTAACATAAGTGCAGAATAATCTGCATTGGAAGAAACCCGTAGAAGTCACTTTGTCTAACCCTCTGCTCTACAGCAATGGCAGTAGATTTTCATTTATAGAGTAATTAAAATATATGAATGTATGAGTAAGGCAACAGAAAACTAATAATAGCATCACATGACTGCTGGAACTCTAAATAGGCTGCACTGCAGAATGGTAGATTTATTTTTATTTTTGCAAGCATAAAAAAGCACTCATTTCAACCGATCATACCACATTTCTGGCATAGTCGAAATTCAGTAGGAACAAGTTTACCTTAGTAAGAAACTACTTTTGTTGAATAAACAGTATTTGAATTAATGCCATGAAACTACGTAATTCTTTCTGTATTTCACAGGTTATTTTTCATGTACAATCTCTCCACCCCTCCCTTTGTCTATTTTTTAAATTTTGTTTTATGGAAATGCAAATTATTTTAATTATTATGCAAATATACATATTTATGCAAATTATTTTAGCATACCCCTTGAAGAAAAATAATTCTTTTGAATTTCTCATCAGAATAGCAACATTTGAGCAACAAGTAAAACCATCTAGTCCTTTTCTCTGTCTGCTTAGAGTCCTTCTGAGTTTGCAGAAGGAACTCCTTATCAAAATGTTGATGTGTCTGTTGCAGATTGTTACCTAAGCACCCAGTATGGGCAGAGAATCTCTTCTACATAATTCAGTCAATATCCTTTTTCATCTCCCAGGAAACATCTGCAGAACAAAACACTGCAACAGAAAACAAGAGTTCAAGCCTAAGAGACTATAGCTAGCACAACCCCTTCACAAGCACAGGCCAGATCCAGCAATATACCAAGTCACCTCAGAAACTACTCAACCTGCAGTGACATAAGGAAGCAGGAAGTTAAAAACAAATTTGGAAGAACTTGAAGGGGAAAATTCTCTTCTGTCTAGGCTACACTTGAAAGATTAGAAAATGATCCACCTACTTTGAATTTTGAAATGTGTTTCAATATGAAATGTGTTTCAATATGAAATGTGTTTCAATATGAAATGCGTTACAATATGAAATGTGTTACACAGTTGTGCTTCTGCTTTCACACTTTGCTGGACTTCTACCAACTGGAATTGCCTGCTTGTAAAACACCTGATTAAATGGCAAGGGCTTAGAGATACCTTGTATTTCTAAGTGAGATGCTCTCTCAATGTTTGTTTAGTTCCCTATAGATGTGCAGTTTATATGCCAAGTCTTTTTGTGTAACCTTCCTCCCTGGTTTTCTGAAGAAACTTCTATTGTTTGTGCTTTTAACAAAAGCAGATTCCCTAGAGTAGATGGTTTTCCCACCCCTGCCAATTAGTGATGAAAACAGATTAGGTATCAGAGCATCCAGGTAGCTGCTGAAACTGTTTATGGTTTAAAGGTGAGTTATTTATTACATTAGCTTTGATGATTAGCTTTTTAAGGAACTCAGTGGAAAACAAATGCTTCAAAAGCAAAGGTTCTAAATTACCCTGTTGGAGACTTCAGATTGCATTAACTGAGTCAAAATAAAGCCATCTGATTTACGGTTCAAAACTTTGCTACTCATAATATTCAGTATAACTGAAAACAGTTCATCTATGTTTTCCCCAGTGTACTTTTTGCTAGTCAGTGTCATGACTGTGAAGGAGTTAAAACACACTTAAAATATTGAGGAACATCCATTTTTTCAATCAACAATCATAGCATTCATAAATTCTTATCAAATAATAAAATTCAACGTACAGGGCAGGAGCGATGAATGCTCATTATCTATGTGTTAAACTATAGCAAATGAGCAGTAGAGGCAGCAAATAAGAAACGTGCCAGATTTAAATTCAGTTGGCTAAAACTTCATGAGGTGTTTTGAAATGGCTTGTAAATTAGTCTCAGCCACCTCTAAGTACATTAATATTTTCTTTAAAAGCTTAAGTTGTCAGTCTTGCGTAGGATGATTGGATAGTATCCTGAAACGCAGGATAAACAAGTTAAAATGATAAATGATAGGCTGGCACAAGTCGGCCATAAAAAAAAAAGACGAAATCTGTTTGCTCTCAGAGAACATAAAACACATGAAAAGCAGGAGGCAAAACCCCCACATTTAAACAGGGAAAAAAGATACACACATTTCTGAGAAGTTACACATGACCTCTGCTATTATGACCTTGAAAACATCTGTTGATGGCAAGATGGAAGAGATCGAGGATGACAAAGACAAGAATCCTAAAAATTTATTTTTTTTTTTGCAATAAATATTTACTTAGTTTGAGAAAGGAAAGAGCCTAATAGAGTAACTAACTTCCACTATTTCCTGTAAAAGATGTGGAAAATGTATCATCAGTAAATTTTTGGTATTTTTTTTAAGAAAAACAAGCATGGCATTGGAAAGTA
Source organism: Tapera naevia (assembly GCA_033556795.1). Lineage (NCBI taxonomy): Eukaryota > Metazoa > Chordata > Aves > Cuculiformes > Neomorphidae > Tapera > Tapera naevia. Next base: position 736,876 of record JAUMJJ010000209.1, on the reverse strand, counting down.
AGTTTTGAAAATATGTAGTCCTTTTCCATAATTTCTTGCCTGGATACAATGCGGATATGCAGTGCCTTCTTAATTTCCAAGGGAAATTATAACAATGATGCCCATAAATGTAAATTCTTAACAGTGTCTATAGTCATAATTAATCAGCCAGGCAAGAATGTCTAGGAAGCTGTGGAGAACGGCCATAAACACATAAAAAAAATGCATTTTTTCTAGACTATGTTATAAGCTTGTTTGAATGACACAAAGTGTGAAAACTGCATGTGTTATGGCAGTACCAATGTAGTATGAGTGAAAGGTGGAATTTTAAAGGGGATCCTTCCTTAAGTTAGCTTCTTAAGACCACAGCGTGCTCTGCTGCAGAAACAAGTACCAGCTGCTTAGTGCAGCTGAGAACAGGAGACTAGCAAACAACAAATATTTATTAGCTGTTATCTTTCCTTTGTATTGTATTTCTTTTATGGTTACTTCCGAGTTCCTTTTAAAAGTCAGGGAGTTTTTTGTTCCCACATACCATTCCTTTTTATGAGTCAGCCCTTATCACACCTTGAGGAATAAGCGTGACTTGTTTAATGTTATCATCAGCAGATACCTGAATCATCAGAACTGAGCAGGCAAAACATTTACTCCTTAAATGAGGGCTAAACAAAAGCTAGGTAAATCCAGTCTCAGGTTTAGGGTTATTGTTAGTGTTACAGGGTTTCTGAGCTGGAAATCTGAGAGTAACTATAGTGATCCTAAAGCTGCTGTCATTAGAGAGAAGTTACTTGAACCACATTGAATGCAAGAGACACAATAGTGTTTCTATACATTATGTATGATGTTATTGTAAATATAGATACAGCATGTATTATATTGGCATACAGACTGTTAATTTGGAAGGTCTTCAGAACAGTGATGAGACGGAAGGTAATGATTTAGGTTCCTTAAATTGCATTACTTTTTTAAGGGGAAAAAAAATATTAAAAACCTGAATGTCTCAGTATAAACAGAGCAGCAATCTATTCATAGCTACAAGGCAGCATCCAAAGCAGGAACTTCAGCATGTGTAGGTCTTAACAATTGCACTGAGGGTTTATTGAGCTTACATTGCACTAAAGGATAGGAGTGTGACTGGCAGTCATAGGGAAGACTGGCAGTTTGGGTAGAGCTATGTATCTTACTCATTGTAATATACCCAAACGGCTGTTTGGAACTGAGGTGTCCCTAATATTAAAAATGGGGAGAATGAGATACAGTGGGGCGGTACATTTGAGCTTTGTTGCCTGTTTTATTTTGAGATTTATATCATTAAAGAATTAAAAATTTGCTTCTGGGTCTCCCAGATACTAGCATTATCAGGAGGCAATAACACTGAACCTGCATTTTTTTGACACTACGCCTATACACCATTTAAGTGGAATCTGTGTAGTGTACAAAAGCAGTGGCTGTTATTTTACAGAATCATGCATCTTTTAAACATAATTGATGGTGTTCATAGAACATTACACCACACGGATGCACATCCTCTCTGAAAGTTGACATTGGTTAACTGATTTCTGAGAGTCTACTACAGCACGGTTGAGAAAGTGTTATGCTCCTGTGATGCAATGAAGATTCTATTATAGCACATAAAGATCTATTTGTTGAAATTTCAATAGCCAGTGTGAAATTAAGAAGAGCTAAAGTAGTTTTCCTCTTTGACCATTTGTATGACTAGTCCAAAGGCAGATGACTGTATTAATGGAACTTCTTCACCACATTAGAGTCCCTCCACAACAGTAGGTACAATGCTTCTCATTCTTGACAATAATAAATTTCTGATACGATCCTTCATCACTTGTTAGCCTTGAGCTGCTTTGTACTACATTGAGAGGTGTTTTTTTAACTTATTTACTTTATAAAACAAACAACTTAACCTGGGTTTACTTTGTACCTGTCTTATTTTTTCTGTCCCTTTGTGTGTTAATCATTGAATTGCTCAGGTACATCTCAAGATATGCATGGAGTGCAATCTAACACTGATGCTTAAAACGGCTTAAATTAATTCCTTTTCAGAACACTTTTCTAGTTTTAATTTTATTAATACTAGAAGACACTGTTTCTTGGAGAAAGAAAAGTGTCCACTTCTTGTGCAAGTAAAGCTCAAATACAAACAGGAAGAAATAATGAGTTTGTTTTCTTCTCAGTGGCTTCTACTGCAAAGTGATTTAGATTACCTGTTACCTTCCATGTCTTATTTTCTCCAGGGAGTGACTTATCTCTTGAGTCAGAGAAAGTGTAAATGTAAATGTGAACAACTGCTGGCGTTCAAAGGAAAAAAAGGCAACTAGAAAACGTGACTCAGGCCCCAGACTTCATTGTTGGATAGCCTCTGCGATCTGGCTTTTGAGATATTTAAATCAGAGGGGATTTGCAGGCTCTTGTGAACCTCTGTAATGGACAACAAGAAAGGAAGCACCTGGGTTCTCTACACATTTCCCAGGTCAGCTAGCTTCGTAAGGCAGAGGATTACCCCAGGTCACTGTACTGTGCTCCACAGAGACTGATGAGGAAAGAAGAGGTTTTCAGTTTAGGTCTTTTGAGAGCATTTGGCACTAAGATTCTGCAGTTGTGGAGGGACTTGTTTTCTTGATGGGCTTGTAAACGCAAACTTTGCAAGCTGACTGCACTATCTTTGGTACACAATCTGTATAAAAATGCAGCCAGGATGAAGCCCTTTTTTATCTCATTCCTAGAACCTGAGGGAGGCCCAAGTTCAAATTGCTTGTCTGTCTGCTGTGAAATACAGGTGCATTGAGGGCTCTCTGATTACCCAAGAGAAAGCCCTAAGCACTGGACCATCATGTTTTAAAAGAGTTATTTCTCTGTTTCCTCTTGAAGTTCTCCCACACAGAGTGAATTATTAACTATTGACTGGAGTAGGGACTTGAGTCTTAAATCCTTTATACTCCACAAATACTCCCTGACTGGTAGGTTATCAAATCAATCTGTTGCCTGTCTGTCTCTTATAGACGAAAGAATAAATATACAGAGTAGTTGGATGTCACTGGTGTTACATAATATTCCACAAGCTTAATATCCAGAAAGACCTTTCTAAGTTCTTTGAATAGTGTCGACTGACATTCACACTCACTACATGCTACCCTTCCAAGCTAGCTGAGCTCAGAGGCAGCGTAAGCATCAGAGCCTGAAGAGGACAGCAAGAGCCAACACAGCAGTCTTTAGAGTCACTGCCTCTCCCTAACCTGTTCCACTTTCAGTAACAAGTACAGTAAACAGTCCTGGCTGTGGGTTCACAAATTTATCTGTGCTCTAATTCCTATGAAAGTGCAGGGATGCTGGGCACTGAGAAATAGTAACTAACTGGTTAGAAGCGGGTGGGTTTTTTTGATGCTTCTGCTTTTGAATCCTCCATTTTTTAAAATGTCTGTTAGCATTACTTTAAATGCATAATACACAGAACCTTCTGGGTTGGCTCCTTACCTTCTGTTTGTGCTCTTGGAAGCAGAACAAGAAAACTGCACTTCTTTTATGCGTGGAATAAAGAAGACATGCCCCACTGTGATTATGAGATTACTTTTCTCGTACTATTACATTGCTTTCACGTGTCTGCTGCTTAATGATGACCTCTTCTTCAACAGAACTTAGAATTATCTAAACTCAGGAAAAAGCAGCAACTGGTACAACTAATAGGAGAGGTGGATGAACTAGTTGTGGGATCCATCAGCCTATGAAATATTACTGAGTCGGAGAATTTTCAAAGATACCAGGCAGCAGATGAAAGCAATAAGCTGAGCCTATTTCTGAATATGTTGATTGTGCTCCACATTTTTTATACAAGAGCCTTGTACTTTGGCAGAATATCAGGGCAGAGCAAGTCGGGCGTTCTAAAATATCTGCACGTAGAGGGCAGAAATTGCGTTTTCTTTGTTCAGGGACTGAAGTAAGCATTGTTCATTGTTTTTAAGTCCTTCCTCTTCCCCACAAAGCAATGGAAACCACACTTACCTGGAAGGCCAAATTGTGCACTCCTGAGCGACCACAGGTGGTGTCCTTCAGTTCCATGTGCCTCGAATGAGCAGGAGAGTTTTGAATGAATACTGCAACAGGGCAAGAGCAGCCAGCACCTGTTTAATCCATCCACAGGCTCAGCGAGTATCCCTTGAAGCCTAGTTAGCTAGAGGCACCTTAGGTTGCACTTGCTAACTGATAGCTCCACCTTCTTGCTGGCACAGCCCCTTTTGGCCAGCGTGGGAAACTGTATTCAATGTTTCTTGAGACAAGAAGGGAAGATCCTGCGGGGCCGCAAGAGGCACAGGTATCTCTGGGAAATCCCGAAGACAAATGTGAGTACTTTTATGGCTTCTGTCTTTCCTCACTTCCTTGGGGGTGGGCGAAAATTTTCCACACCCAGATCTCTCAGAGGTCAATACGGTTTGTCTTTTTTACAGCTATTCTCAGGTCACTGTTTCTCTGATGTTGTCATGGCTCTATTTTCATAGTGGTGAAGGGCTTCATCTAGCAAGAGAAAGAGAAAAGAAACACCTCCCAAAACCTCCAATAAATATTCGTTATGCATTCTCAATTGGAGTGCCAAATGTCGCGTCCTGGGGTCATTTGATTATCTGTCCTCAGATTATTCACATTTAACTAAATAGTTTTCTAACACATTTTTAAGCTTGCTATTTGCAGTATGTCAAACTTATAGCCTTAAAACTATCAGTAGAGTCTCTTAGCCATGTGTTTTGTTGCCTACTGACTTTGTATTTACAGCTTTGTCTGTGTAAAGCCACTGAAAATAGTAGCACTCTTATGAACACTAATGCCAGAGAGGATTTGAGTGAATATAGTTTTTGTCTTTAAGGACAACAAAAATGAGGTAGTGTTTGTTTCTTTGAAATACAGCAAAGTATATTTATGTGTTCGTTAGCTGCCTAAATTCATATCTTTCTACATGGAGACTGAAAATGTCATGAGTTTTGCCTCATCATGTTAAAGAGTGAAAAATGATGTCCTGTTTTAGGAATAAAGACAGAATGGACTACCATGACTAAGTATATTCTTGGAGATAAAGAACAGTTGCATGAAAAATAAGATGATGCAGGAAGGAATCTTACAAGTACATTTTAATTATAATATCAAACATACAGTTGCAATTTATCCTCTCTGAATCCCATAACTTTTGCTTAAAAAATACTAATATTTTTTTCTTTTTTTTTCAGCAGGTAGTGCATGGTGTTTAATGAAGTATTCTGTTTTCCAGTATTCTGAATCTTTTCTGATGCCCCAGGTTTTGAAATCAGCATGTTTGTTGCTATTTGTATTTGTCCTGTGAGTAGACCAATTTGCTACTAGTTGCACCTCTGCACACTAATCACCAGCAGAAATAGCTGCAAATATCTTCAATGAGTTTGATATGATTACTTGCTGATTATTTTATATCTCAGCTGTTTCTGTCTTTCTTCCTTCTCTTCTCCTGCCAGTTTTGGACATGCTTTTACCATCAGAGGGAGGAGGACAGAGGAAACAAGTCAATGAATGCTTTGCAAATCCAACCCCTGCAATCCTAAAATTCATAGTCTTCACTTGCATAGTTAATAAGAGTTGTACCCTGATAATCATGCCAAGACAAAAGTATTTTCTGCTGTACTTCCTCTTCTTCTGCCAACACCTTAGGTCATTTTTAAGACTGCTTTTCTCAAAAAATGTCTGAGTAATACTGATGGTAATTTCAGAGCAAAGTTTCCTCCTTTGAATTATATTTTATGTTGGTAAACTCACAGGATGCTAAAAGCAAACAACACCATACATCCAACAGAAATCCTGATCCCACTGTAAAAATCATGAAATATGCCATTTTCCAGTGGACAAGGACCATGCAGTTAAACCAAAGTAAAATCCCTTCCTGTTTCTGTTTAGTTTAAATACTTACATGGAGACATGGACTTTCAAGAAATGTTATATGTCTGAAGGTTATCATATCCTGTGATTTGAACTCACAACATGCCTGGATGTCTGTTTTCCACTTACCTCATACCTACAGCTATAAGGAGGCATTAAATACTTGCCATTCTTCATTTTACAGTGTTTTTATAAGATTCGACTTACAGTGCTAGGCTCAAGAAAATACATATTGCCAAAATCTACTGAGTAATAACAGGGAAATTTACAGTAACAGAAGAGTTACTTCCTAAGAATAGCACTGAAAAACTTTTATGTTTCATCCCACTATTTCTACATGAACTCTGGACTTTTTTTGTCTTAGTTATAGGAAGACCAATCAGAAAGCCTAACACTGTCACTGAATTTCACATGTAAATTAGATTTATATTTTTTCCTAGTATGAATAATAATACATACAGGAAGTTCATTGTTATTTGTAGACACAAATATAGTTCTCCTAAGTGCTTCTCACTTCCTTTTTTAATTGTAGAAGTTTATGAATTTATTGAAAGAATGCTGCTATTTTAGTTAATAGGCCTGAGACACTACGAAAGGAAATAATTTTATTGTAAACCAGCAATCTGGAAAAGGAGCTCAATAGCACAATAAGTACTCAAATCCACTTTTTCAATACAGACTAAGGAAAATTTCATTTCAATGTGTTAGTATTTTTACAACTTTGCAAGCAGCTAGCACAATGAACCACTGTTGTTTCATCACCCAAATGACTGAATTCTAGAAAATCAATAAACTTTAGAAGTGAAAAATTTTGAAGTTTTGTACTGAACAGTTATTTTCCTGGGTCCTTTCCTTAAAACATGACAGGTGTTTTTAGTCGTTCCCCAGAACTTTATTAAGGAAGTAGCAAGCTTGAAGATCACCTCCTCAAAGCATTTTTTTTGGATTCTAATGCAGATAAAGGAAACCAGAAGTCTTGCTGCCAAGAGAGGCTTTTAGCTGAGCTTTATGCTTTATGATATAGAAAAGTATTCCTATCTGTAACGTAAAGTAGTACAGCTTGTTATAAATGGATATCTTAAAGGCAGTGGTACTTTCATGTTGGCACCAAACATCATATTTCCCATGGAATATACACAGAGGTCTGAGTAGTAAAAAAAATTGACTATTAGAGCAAATAACCCATGGCTACAATTGGTAAAAAAAAATTTTTTTTTTTACGTATTTAATTGATCATATTCAGTACTTACAATTGTCTTAATTTTACTCATCTGTACTTTCTAAAAAATTCAAAACCTGATAAGATAAAATCTCAAGCATCCTCTCTTACATACTCTGGGTAATCTGTGACTTCAAACAAAAAGAAATAGGGCTAGACCATGAGTTGGGCAGAGCAGCTTCAATCCTGACCTAATGACAAAATGCAGGTAGATTTTGCAGAGATTGTTATTCTGGCAATCAGTGACCTTGTTTTTCCCTGCAATTTTTTTCCCAGAGCTACTGAGATCGCTATCGTAAAAACTGGGGAGAGAGTGGGGGGAAAAAAAAATCTCAAACTCAAAAAAAGTGTTGTGTCAAGAGTTAGATTGAAACTGTAGATAGTTAATTATTTTCAATTATTCCATATTATTGCTTAGATTTTGCTCCTCAAAGGAAAAGTGAGTGACAGGTTTTAATTCACAAATGGTTGGCAAGTAGAAGGTCACTTGCTTTACTTTTTTGTTATATATGCCAGCATTTATCTAATCAGTCCCAATTTGCTGGCTACTCTGAGTAGTGAGTCCCGCTACTGACTTCTCTGAGTGACAAAAGTCCTTTCTGTACTTGAAAAAATAGATCAAAAGCACATACCTGTAATGTCCAAGCTGCAGGTCTGTGCACTATGGCCTATTCAGTTTTTAGAAACATTTTCATCAAGTTACTGATGTAAAGATAAACTCTAAAATTCCACTGTATCATGAGAATAAAAGACAAAGGAAAGAAATTACTGTCTTCTGGGAAAGAAATGCAATTTTATGTGTTGAAAACCATCCCTCAACACACCATTTCTTGGAATATCTGATTTTGGGACACATTTTTATCAAAGAGGAACTTTTTTTTTTTTTTAATTCCCAGGTACTTTTTCTCCATTCTTAGGAGAAAAGCAGAGAGTAAAAAGTTTTTACCAAAATAAAACAGTTTTGAAAAAAATCAGAATAGAGCCAAGCTTGATGAAACATGGACACAAACCCAAGGATCTCCATTTTTACAAATGTTTTACATCTGTACAAAGTGACAGTAAATGCTATTAAAGAATATTTAAATGTTTTTGCAGTCATTTTTGTAGAAACATGTATTTTGTATACCTCATAAAGCATTGGTATTGATCAAAATGTTCTATTCCTTCATTTGAAATCTTTTGCTAAGACAGAAAAGAAATTATTAAACTTCTTTGCAAATTAAGTAAGCTAATGGTAGTGTGAAGGAAGAATAAAGACTGGACAGTCCAGAGCATCTAACATTCGAGACGTGACATCTAGCCTGTCTGGAGTACTTTGAAGTCTTTTGTAACATGCTGGAGAATTCGGTTGGTACACAGATAAATGAGGGAGGGGGTAATATCTGTCAGCATTTTTAGAATAATTTGAACTTCTTGCCAGATGGACTTCACTAAAATACACTGCTCTCACAGTTACCACATGACTGAGTGGCCAGGTGCTGCTTCCTTCTCTCCCAGGTTCTGCTGCAAGTTTGGTGTTTGACCCACACTAGTCTCAGCCTCTTGCCCAGTAAACCTCCAGCGTCTACTCTGGCTCCCAGCTTCCTTTCTGAGATGCTTTTGAAATCTATGTGAATATTTCATAGACTAACTGCTGAGAAAGTTATTCACTTCCTCGGTTTTCTGTGGCAGTACAAATTAAACTATTTCATGCTTCCCAGTTGTTCTAAAGTTGATGGGATGGAAACATTAATGCAAAAGAACTTCATGTTTGACAAGCCCAATGAATTAGGAGGAAAGTTAAAGGCCTTTGAGGGCTATCATGTTTTACCTTCTGACAAATACCCGTGTAAAGCTAAACAGCAGGAATCCTACAGCTGCGGATCCTCAGGCAGTAGTAGCAACTTCAGGAGAGTTCAAAGAGACCATCCTAAAGGGAGCAGACTTTCAGAGAAACAGAGAAGAAGGATTTTATGTGATATCTTAATCATACCACGCAGGCTAAGTAAAAGAAAATAACACCACATAAATGCTTCTGTAGCAAGTCTGTGTGAAAAGAGAATGAGAATAAAATATGGAACAAAGAAAACCTAAATAAAAGGTTTAGGGTATACACTTAAAGGGAATAGGAGGAATATTTCAAAGAACACTACTAGGGAAATTACTTACTTAGGGTAGAAATATTACCTAGGTTCAATTATATGTTTCAGAAAGGGTTTGGCCATCTGCGGGTGGGGACCTCTGTGTAAACATACGCTCAAGGACAGAGAAATGCAATTATGCTTGCAAGACTTTTTTTTTTAATGTCCTATTAAAGTAAAATATCTTCATCAATAGATGGTATTTAGATATAAGTATGCTATGTTCTGAAGAGATGTGGTTACTTCTATAATCAACTCTGTTTACAGCATTTCCGTATCTAAAATGCAAGGTCAGACAGAGAACTAGCAAGAGATTTATCTGTTGTGAAGTTCCTAGCAACACTAAAATTAGTCCTCGGAAAATAATAGAAAATGCAGAAGATTTCTGGGAAAATTTATACATATGCAATTAAGTGGGAAATATATTCTGTCCCCAGCTCTTGACTCATTACAGGGGATTGATGGAAATCACTCCCTCATGCATCCAGTGCTGAAATAAAGGATGCTGCTTCCTAAAACTCCTAAATGAGTCTTTAGAGAGTTTATTTGCTAGTATTTTTTATATTATTGACATACCATATTTCCTTTAGGCAGTGTTATTTTTTTATCTTTTGTTTGTTTGTTTAATTCTGCTTGTTAAGTTATACCTTTTGTATACTGGAAATCTTTCCAACACCACTTCTGGTCATTGCTCAGACACTTGAATATAGCTTATAGACAGTGTGAAGACAGCAGATTTTAGTGGGACAATTGTGTAAACGCACTTCATGCAGGGTACAATTTAGCTTTGTGTGTGATTTTTACTTCATATTAATTTTGCCTTTCTGTTCATCCAGTTACCACCATTGTGAAAACCAGACCTCTGAGCAGGTAGGTAATGCACGCATATTGCACTTTCTGTGAGGGCAAGTGTAGCAAACCTCACGGAAATTAATTTGTAATGGTGATATAAAGAGAAAATTCAAGTTCTTTCTGTATTTTTTTCGGTGTGGCTGGCATGTGCCAAGGGCTGTGTATGCAAAGGCCGTGCCCATTTGCATGCCTAGAGTACTTACTCACGGGAACTCCCTGGCTTGTCTCTACAGATGAAAGAGTGGACTCATTTGTGACAAATTACTTGACTGAATTCTTAGCTTGCTTTGTCTCGAAGCAACTACCTAACTACTGGATGTCTCCATGTGGAGGATTTCTAGCAGCACTTAGCAGCTCCTGCGGGGCTGAGACCAGTGGACGGCATCTGTTGAGATGTGTTGATTTGGAGAAACTGGCTAATCCTGGGCGGTCCCCCGGGGGAAGTTCCTACTGCAGGGAAAGGAGTTGACAAAGCTTGCATAGATAAGAAGGTTTGAATGGATAGTTGAATCTGTTCCTGCATAGGTAAGAATAGTGAGGTAGGATAGTCCTTTGTGCAGAACTAAGATAGTTGGAATGTGTTTTGAAGGTACTTAAAAATAGCCTGTGGCAATGGATCCTGCACTTGCTGGAGTCGTTATCCTGCTAAGAGGTCTGAGCCGGATACTTAAAATCCTGGTAGAATCACTAGGGCTGTCAGAATTAATCTCAACTACAGTTCCGAGAGTCTCATGCATGCTACATTTACAATGAGGAGTCCTGCACCATCTGCATAGTGACTGACTGAGAGATTCAGTTTCCCAGGTAAGCATTACCATATCTTGGCAGAAGATCACAGCAAATTGTTTTTGAAACTAGCACTCTGTCTGTGAATGTCTGTATGACTCAGGGAGCCTTCCTGCTGGAACAATATCTCCTATATCTGCTATAAAACAGTACCAATTATTTCTACTTGTTTAAAAGTGAGGTCAAAATCTGACAAGTTTTGAATATTTCAGTGTTTATTAAATGATGCTTTGTTCCTATTGCTACCTAAACAAAGATAGTTACCTACTTCCTGAAGTGTTTTTTACATAAGTAAATAGAGGTGTCCTTCTCTGAACTGCCAGTGCAATATATTCTCAAGTATATTACTCACGGTTATGCTCTAGCAGCACAAATAAATGTTTTTCTTATGATAAAGTATTTCAAAAGGGCTGAAAAGAGTGCAGCTATGGATTGGAAATGTGAAGAACTTGATCAAAAGTCCTGAAAGCATTTAGATGTCTGTCTACAATGGAAACCTGTGCATGTAACACAACTCTTATTTTTCCATGTGATTATTGCTTCCCTGATGCATTTAACCGTGTTTCTGGAGCTTGGAGCTGCAGGAGGATGTTGATAAGTAGGAGCTTAAAACAGCCAGTGGGAATCCACATTTCCTGGAGAATGAAGAAGATATCACAAGAAAGCTCTGTGCTTATGCTCCTTATGTTTAATAGTAAATCACTCATGGTTATTACTGGAATCCAAGGTAATTTAAAAGCAGTGTGAATATACTGTGCTCAGTGTGGTTGCCTGTGGAGATGCTCATAACACAGGCAACAAGGCTTCACTGCTGTAAAAATTACAACCAGCGTAGCTCATGCTACTTATAGAACTCTGCTATCTGTAGTCTCTGGGCTGGTACCATCAAAGTGAGATTAAACATTTTTGCACAGGGATATAAAATTGCCTGCAGTCTAAATTACCTGGATTCGAAAACCAGCAAAAGTGGTGAGAGATTTAACTGACATCTCTGTAAAACAGTCTTAACTGCCAACAAAAGGTCCTATCTTTCCTTTTTTTATGAATCTAATGGTTCAATTAGTTTTGCTTACTGTCAGTTCAGTCATTTTCATAGTAGTAGAGCTAAGGACTGTGTCCTAATTCATTGTTCTGACCAGATTCCCCAGCTTCCATTCCTCCAGCCCCAGAAGAAGAGGACTGGGGTGCTTGTTACCCGAAGTACCTTTCATCTAGTATACTGGTAGTAGAAGTACTTCTTATCTAGTATGGATAACAGGACCTATCCAAGGATGTGTTTGTACTTTCAAGAAGAAGTAAAGAAAGAATATAACTTAATCAGGCTAAAGGATTGTACTAATCCAAGCTCTTTTAGGGCAAATTTCTTTGTTTCTTTGTTTGTTTGGCTGGTTGGTTGGTTTTTTTACCTTGGCTGATACGTTGCCTCTGAGAAGATGGAAAATACACTGTTCATACACCTTCATTAAACAATCTGACTTTAATTACATATTTCAAGTTTCGTGGAATGAATGACTTTGAAGCAGGGTAAGCACATACAGTACTTTTGAATAAATACTCCATAGGTCTGCAGAAAGAACAAAACTTCAAAACCAAGCCCAGTATAGAAAGTAACACAAATGAGGTTGAATATAACTTATTGACTTGAAGTGGCTGGGCTAAATATTTCCCCCATGCTGGTTCCTTAGGTGCACTGGAGATGATATAGCATCTCTCTGCTTGATGAAATGGGATCACCTAGTGTGATTCTGTTAAAAGCCACCTCTCTAGTGCTGAATGCAACTTGAAAGAAATAGGGACATCAGAACCTTTTCAAAGAAAGAACCCTCCGCTTTGAATATTGGGAAATCAATTCATTGGAATAGCTAAACATAATTAAGAACTCTTTGATATTTTCTGTAACTGCGTGTTTTACATTTATTGACCAGATGCAGAAGCTGAAATAAAATAGGCTTCAGAAGAGAAAGTAGTTCCTTCAGTTGTGAAATACTACACCAACCAAGGACAATGTGCACTAGGTTTGAACTGCAGGGCATTTTTTTAAACTGCCCTCTCCCCATTAAAAACTTTAGGGTACACATATTTTAGGTCTCATAAACACAAATCTACTGTTTGTCTGTCAAGGCAAAGTATTTAACAGGACATAAGTGGATTTGGACAACAAATAGCATAGTAAACCAAAGGATTCCTCCTTCGACCAGCAGATCCCATGGTCACACAACTAATCTGTTAGTAGAGAGTTTATATTTGAAGTCTCATGCAGATACTGTTTAAGTATGGTTCAAAAATATCCAAAGCTCCCACCTTGCATATTTATTATAATATTTTCATACTGCAGGGTGTATGTACTGATGATTTAGTAGCACCCTTTCAGATAAATATTTGCTGACATACTGACCTTTTGGAATTTCTTAAACGTACTGCTAGACAAAGCAACATACTCACAAAACTGACAACACAACCTGAAGACCATTTTCCTTTCTGTTTCTGATAGACAAAACCACAACCTATCCCACTACACCACAAGTGTTATTTTTCTTTTAGCTTTTTCAACAACAGAGCTCCCTCTAGCTGACTCATGTCACCTGGATCCAAGGACTGATGACACACAAAGTTATTGCGAAAGAATTAGCAACTCCATGTTCATCGAACTTACACTGGAAAGACTTTGGTAATTTGCCAATAGATACTGCACAAAAATAGAGAAATGTTATCTTCACTTTAGTCTTTTGGTCCCCAAACTAATCTAGCTGCTTTTAATTTTGACATATTTCATTATAGGTCGCAATCTCTCTGCATGTCTTTAAATTCCGTACGTTTTGTCCTGCATAGGTGTGGGGATCTTTGAGTGTTACTGGTGAATAAATAAGGCCTTTTGAAGAATTAGGTGAGGAACCAGAGTACTATAAAGAAAGTCAAAATCAAATCCTTCCAGGCTCCATTTCCAAACCTGAACCTTATATCTGAATACATTACAGGGGTGGGTCAGGCGCATATTCAGTATGTATGAGGACTCATACCTTGCTTGAAAGAAGTGGAGAGGGAAAAATAGAGTTATTTACTGTTACACTAAAGAGGAAAGAGTTAGTTTACAAGCAGGAAGAAATTGTAACCATGCCACTGAGCAAGAGGTGCTAGTTAAATATGGAAATGGGTGCCAAACATAATGAGATAAAAGATATTGTGTGCCAGAAAACTAGCAAATGCCGGTTGAATAGTGAATGACACATGAAAATAAGAAATTAAGTAAATAGAATGACATGTTTCCCTATAACCACTGTAAAACTGCTTTTAAATTCCTTTTCCATTTTTGTCATCCTTTGTTGCCTTTTCTTACATGAACAGATTGCCCATTGATACCCTCTGGAATTGCTATCTACCATCGAAACTGGAGCCTCTGCTAGAAAAACTGTTGCATAGCCTGTGTGTTAAATGTATGACACATCTGTTTCTGACAGAGCATCCAGCTCATCTAAGGGCAGCTCTAATTATTTATGGCGGATTATTCATTTTACAAAGCTTTACACTTAAGTACTTTAAAGCACATTCAAAAATGCCTCTGGAAGCAGGTTACCTTACAGAGCTGCCCTGCATCAGCTGTACATGAAGTTAATTCTTAGGCAGTGTGTGGCAGAATTGCAGTCCTAGCAGTGATTGATATGGAGAGCTATGAAAGGTCATATGCACTTCCTGCCTTCTTTCTTTCTTGGGACAGGGAACAAGCTCAATAAATTATTTCGTTATAAGCAGAAGAGTAACATTTGTTGGTAGTAGAAATTAAGCATATGATGGTGGTGTTCTCCAGAGAGCAGGAAGCCTCTGTTTATCCTAAAGTGACACTCTTAGTAAGCACTGTTCTTTTGAGCTGTCTTTGAGGTCGGAAAGGTGAGTATAAGCATTATTCTTCCTATTAATTGTATGTGATTATTCATTCATATACCCTCATTCCCTGAGCAAATAACAGAACAAAAATATCTGGTCCGTGCATAGAGATGGATGCATTGCTTAGTGCACATCCGGATCAGTTTTCCTGCCAGGAGTCAAGGTTTGATTTGAAAGCTTAAAAGTGAAAGAGGAGAAAGCTTTTTTGTACCAGTAAGTCAGAGGGCCAGGGAGGCAGCGACAGTCTGACTACCCTATGTAAGCAGGGCAGGAAGAAGTGATAAGGCCCCAGGAATGGATCCTTTGGCTAGTCTGTGCCCTGGGGGTCACTGGTGAGCAGGTTTCTCCCGGCAATTGCACTGTTTTGGGTGCATCAACTGACAGACACCCATGTTAACATCAACCCGTGCAGGTGCTGACGACAATCCCATGTGTTTAAGTGTACCTTCTCCTGAAGCCCTTGCTGACATAATTAAGTGCTGAATCAAGACATAGAATTTAAATTTAATTTTGGGGCATGCCAGGAAATGAAATAGGCCTTACAGAGACAGAAGCCAGTCCACAAAGACTAATGCATCTTTGCTGTCTCCAGGAGAATGTCTATGTTTACCTGTGCATTCAGATTTGTTAACTGTTTTGGCACTGTATCAGAAAGACTCGTACTCGCCCATCCACGACTGATGTATGTTGTATATAAACATCCACACCTCCACATATAGCTGCAGCTGATTCTTGTCTGTGCTGCGAACAGGTCTGTTGGGCACTTGATGGCAGTATTTGAATTGAGTTTTTGCACCAGTAACTCCATCAGCTATGTCATTTCCAGTGCAGTGTACAGAGAGTTATGGGTATTTTTGGCTGGCTGGGGAGGTGGGGCAGGGAGGGAAGGGAAAAAGGGTATCACAGAGGAAGAGGAGTGGAAGAACAGTAAATATGATTTATTTATTGTTTTCAGTCCTACTGCCACAGTTGTCAGATACAATTTTGCTTTAAATATTTCATTTTCCTGGCTAGTGTTGGCTTCCTGCCTCAGGAGCTCTCATTGACCCTATCTGGTCAACATCAGGACAAAAGTTATATGAACAGTTATTTGAAATCTATCACAGCACAGCTGAGAACATTGATTTGGGTTATATTGATTAAGATTGAAGGTAGGATTGTTATGACAGCATTAGCGTCCAATAATTATTTCTGTTAAGAGGCTACAGTGTTTCAGTAGCAGCCACAGCACTTGGCAGCTTGCTGATGCTGCAAAATAGTTCTAAACAGGTGAGCAGGTGAGAGCAGTCCCGAGGAGCAGCAAGGGGCAACCTATGGCACAGCTCACTGCTCACCTGCCACTGGTCATATGCGTGAAAATGCCTAGCACGCACAGATTACTGGAACAATCCACTGCCAATTGTGGAAATGCTTGAGGGTGGGTTTTTTTGCATGTGTGAAGAGCAGATGCAAGTGTTTGTGGTGCAAGTTGTAAAAGCTAAATTCCAGTGCTCTGGTAAAACTCTGAAATGCCAGGCATCCCCTTGCTGCTGCCCAGCTTACCCCCTTCCCCCCCGATTTTGCTTCCTTTTTCTGCTTGTTTCTGGGAAGAGTGTTCATTGGTGTCATGAGATGGTCTCATCAGCTTTGGATACCAAATAAAATCATGATAAAATCAATCTTTCCTTGTGATACTCTCCACTGAATTTTTGTTCTAAAAAATGTCAGGAAGTAAAAGAAAATCACACAAGAAAACCACCCAGTCCACTTCAAATGCTTAGAGATGTCCTCCGAGGTAAAGAAGTATAGATTTAATATTCCTTATTTTTACCAACTGAGGCTTTGATCCATTGAATAATTAATTTAGAGATGAAGTTGGGGAGTTTTAATGTGCAGTTGAGTCACTTTTCTACCTGTTCTCATTCAAAAAGCTGTGAACAGAAATTTCCCCTTCTCACTACACAGGAGATTCACTCTCCTTTTTAAAGCTGATGTCTTTATCCAGCTAAATTATTCCTCTGTCCCCTTGAAATACTCTGTAATAAATTAATAATTTATGCTAAGTGAAGCAATACTGCTGGGAGTTGGGAGTTGAACTAATCAAAATTCAGAAGTTGCAGGGCCCATTTGAAAACATTTGTTGAAATCACTATGGCTCCAGGAGATATTAAGATGCCTTTGTGTGTTATCTGGGGAGAGAGAGAGGAAAGTTTTGGCCTCTTTTCTTTCCCAAAGGAATGACTAGCAATGGCAGGCTTTAGGAAGACAGCAATGCACAGAGAAATCTTGCTCAGCGCCAGAACTGTTTGGAAACCAAAATCCTCCTCCATGGAAATTTCTAAAAACATTCATTGTGCTTAGAAAAGATTAAATAGATTTTCCAGAATTTCCAGTGTGATGAAGAAATTGAAAAACTTTATTTAGTAGTGATTAAAGTAATTTACTTAAGATATAGTTGTGAGATCTTAGGGTGTAGTTGTGAGGTTTTTTATTATTTTCTTTGGGAATCTATGTTCTGAGGTTTTTGATTGGGCTGTGTCTTTCCCACGGTGTTGAAATTTAGCCTAGAAGTCAGCCACTGGTCCATTCCCCCATCAGTGGGATGAGGAAGAGAATGGAGACAAATCAAAAGGTCAAATGTGTGTTAATAGAACTGTAGATAACCACAATAATTATCATAATGATAAAACAATATACAAAACAAGCAGTGAACAGCACCATTGCTTACCATCTGATGACTGATGCCCAGCTAGTTCCTGAGCTGCAGTTTCCCCAGCCAACCTCCCTCAAATTTACATCCTGGGCATGATGTCACTTTGCCAAGTTCAAGTCAGCTATCCTGGCTGTGTCCTCTCAGTGTATTATCAACACCAGCCTCCTTCTACATCAAAAATGCAACACTATACCAGCTACTAGGAAGAAAATTAACCCAATCTCAGCCAAAACTAGGGAGAAGGCTAACTGTTTGAAACCTATAGTTGAGGCTCTCTTTAGCCCCAACAATCTGGAAGGATAATAGTACCACCGTGGAACTGCTGCTTGTGGTGACTCTGATGCACTAGGCGGTTCCCTGAGCTAACTGGAAGAACCCAGAGAGAATGTAAGCATACCTGTTTTGTTGGACTATGATCAAGCCAGGTTTCATAGGCTGCACTTAAAAATATTTTATGTAAGCCTTTTCAAATAGAAACTCCCTGCCAACTATGTTCAATAGGTAGGTCAAATATTGGAGAGACTGCAAGGACAACATAGTAACAGTGGTCCTCATTGTCTCTGTAGGCATCACTGCAGGAGAGGGGGCTGGAGAACAAGTCCTACAAGGAGCGGCTGGGCAAACAGGGGTTGTGTAGCTTAGAGAAGAGGGGGCTGAGGGGAGACCTCATCACTCTCTACAACTGCCTGAGAGGAGGTTGTAGCAAGGTGGGTGCCGGCCTCTTCTTGCAAGTGACAAGTGATAGGACGAGAGGAAATGGCCGCAAGTTGCACCAGGGGAGGTTTAGACTGGACCTCAGGAAATTTCTTCACTGAAAGGGTGGTCAGGCATTGGCACAGCTGCCCAGGGAAGAGGTTGAGTCACTGTCCCTGGAGGTGTTTAAAAGGTGAGTAAGTGAGTTTCTTAGGGATAATGGTTTAGGAGGGGGACAGGTACTGTTGGACTTGATGATCTCAGAGGTCTTTTCCAACCTTATGATTCTATGATTATTGCTGCATACTAGATCTATAATGACGATGGACATTGTGAGATAAACCTACATAGTTTATTAAGATCCCTTTCTACATTTATTCTCTGGTATCTTATTTGATCTTTTCTTCCTGTCCTCCCAAGTGAGTCTACATAGCCAAGCCCCTGTTGCCATGGACTGTTCTTAAAGATTGGTTGTTACAGCTGCTGAGCTGTCCTGTGCATTCTGAGATATAACTACATTATAAGGGTGAGCTGTCAAAAAAGAAGATACCTGCATAATGCATGTGCTGAGGGGGACTGGAAATTCTATGAATCTATTTGCGATTTAAATAACTTCTCCACTTTCTATTAAAACACCCCAAAGACTCCAAATCACAGAAAATACCAAGTGCTCACCGAGAAAAAAAGTTTTGAAGTACTCTAGTAGCTATAGAGTTGATCGGGTACCAGCAGATGGTGCTCCAGAGTATGTGATATTACTGCTTTACTGGAGCAGAAAAATCCGTAGCTTTTTCATAGTAGAAAAGGATTCTTGGAGAGTGGGTTCCATTATCTCCTTGATTGCAAAGACGATCATGAATTGATTTGCAAGGAAGTTCATGATACTTAGCTGCCAGTAATTTAAAGACAGAAAACTGAGTCATAAAAAATGGCTGCGAGTTTTCAAATATCTTCTGGGATGAGACAGTATCTTCTCATGTATTTGAATTACTGGATTTACTCAAGCTCAGATGCTCTTTGGTGCCTGTAGGATACACAGAAGTAAAAACCTCAAATAAATAAATACACATCACCCTCAAACACATCCCCCCCAAACCCCAAACAAAATCAAACAGCTGAGAGAGTGGAGGCTAGAGTATTTACAGTGCAAAAGTCAGTCTTGAGCTAAGTGTTTGGATTTCTGCTTTTTACAAAGAGAAAGTAATTGCAGATCTGTAAATTAAAGTTGTGATTTATTTTTTTTAGCATTAAAATTTGCACAGAGTGAGAGAACCACAAACCAGCAGCCAGGAAGCAAAAACTTTTGGCTCAGATGTCAAATGAAAACTGTTTTGGATCACCAGAGACAAGTTGTGTTCTTGCAGCAATTCCCCACTATTATTGAACACATTTATACTATTTGCAAGGCAGTATTTATCCCTGTACACAGACTTCTTGTGTCTAAAGGCATCCTTAGTAGTCTGGTTAATTGAGGTTTATAAATTTCTTTTAGTCTTACATGTTTAAAGGAGCTGCAGCATAACTGAGAATCTAGTCCAAAAGTTTAGGTAAAATTCTGATCTGAAACTGGACCAGGGCTTTTAATCCTGCATAGTCAAAAAACGTTCTTCCTAGACTTCTTTTTTGAACTTTGCAGTCATCAACTGAAAATTCTAACCTCAATTTGGTTTCAGCTCTGCTTCAAGAATGATTGACTAGGCCACTTTGATTTATGCTCATCCTTCAGTTGGCTATTTTAGTGTCATAATAAATAGTTAATGGAAGTAACGTTTAAGTCTTCTCTGTATTCATCTGCCTTAAACAGCATTATTATTTTCATAATAAATGTTTTGAAATATCTGATCTTCAAAAAGTAATTTCAAAAAGAGATTCTTGCTCAACCCACTGGCGTACTGGAAGATATGATCAACAGTGAAGCTTGCAAAGCTGTCAACAATGGCAGTATTTACTCTAAGCTTGGACTTTTGTCGGGGGGAGGGGTAAAGATAGCGAGTCAGAATATTTCAAAATAATATAAAATTTAAATCAATCTGTAAAGATTTCCATACAGAGTAAATCAATAGCTGCATTGAGGTATGAATGTTGTTTCAAGTAGTTGTTCTTTTGCCTGTCATAAGATGTTTCTAACTCCAGTTGTGGTCCCAGTGATATCAATGCATTAAATGGGTTTAACTATGAAGTAAGACAGCATTTCGAATGAACAACGCTGTTGCAGATTTTCCTACTACTGAGACTCTAATCTATCCTATTTACTCCACAGATCTGTCAACAAACAGGGACTGCCTTTTCCTTAACTTTGTTCCTATAGAAGGTGATCTCTGAGCCCTTCAAAAATGTAGGAAGCGTGAACTCTTTTTCCATAAACCCTAAAAGAAAAAACAACACTCCCTCCCCCCCAGAAAAAAACCCAACCCCAAAACACTCTAGAACAAGCTTCTGTCAAACGATGATTCCATAGGATGGTAAATGTGATCTGGAGTACATGTATATGAATCAAAAATACTTCATTGCTATGATACAAATCACCAAAGCAATACAAATTCACCTTCCTTACCCAAAGTGGTTTTAATGTGTTTTGTCTGTGGCTTTCCAGACTAATTTTATCTTGGATCAAACATAATTTGTTACACTTCTTTAACTTGCTATTGGATAAGAGATTGCTTACTATGGCTAATTTGATAAAAATGCGATTATGTGTTCACACCTGATTCAGATCAAATTCATAATATCTGGTAATTCAGTAGTGAAAATCTCCAGTATTACTGTCTTTGAAAGCGCATTTCATTTTATGGACAGATGTTCTCTTTTGAGTGCACCTGCATCAGCTGAAGGTATTATTGCTTGCTCCCTCTGGAAGTCTTTCTTGGCTGGTTTGAAATTTCCACCTTCCACAGTTGTGACTGGTTAAAGTGATTCTGGAATACTCCTGAATCCAGATCAGGCAAACAAACAAAGTTAATTTAAACCATTATATGAGCTGTTTAAATTAAAGTGGCTGGTTTGCTGGCAGTGGATTAGGCATCATTCACACACATTGTTCTGCAAGGGCGACAACCTCCTGGAGGCAAGCAGTTGCTAACAGCTGGGAAGTGGAAAAGGGGAAAACTGTAAGTAGGGCATTTGTGAAGAGCAAAGGTCTCTCTGTAGATCTTGTCTTAGCACCTCATTAAAGGCAA
The DNA here is from genome assembly GCA_033556795.1 of Tapera naevia. Lineage (NCBI taxonomy): Eukaryota > Metazoa > Chordata > Aves > Cuculiformes > Neomorphidae > Tapera > Tapera naevia. The sequence goes on along the minus strand of JAUMJJ010000209.1, from coordinate 715,576 downwards.
GTTGTAAGTGAACTAAAAACTGAATCAGTTTGATATTAGGCAGTAAAGTAATTAATGTTCGCATCAGATTGTGAAGGATAAGATTTTCAGGGTTTTTCTGAGATTTTCTATGGGGGTATGTTGAACAGCTGTCCTGATGCCACTAATGATTGAGAATTCAAACAAATGAACATCAACACCTGGAAGTCAAAGGTGTGTTGCAGAACTGGAATATGAAACCCAGAGCTGAAGGCTCTTTTGTTATTTTATAGTATGTAAGGAAAATGCGTATTTCAGAGCAGTGCCCCAGGAAGTCTGTATCCTGAACAAGTTAATAGGGAACAGCCAGAAAGCAGAGAAGTGGTGAGATCTTATCTCTTTATGGAGGGGTTGAGGAGTTGGTAGGGGCCATCTTAACATGCTGGAGTTTTCTCAGTGCTGTTAAAAAACTATTCAGTATAGAAGGTTTGTGTTGTACAGGTCCTCAAAATTTTCTCTTCAGCTTTGTGTTTGTGTACAAGTTCTTGTCTCCTCTGCACATTTTATGATTGACTAGAGGAAAATAAAATGTTTTGGGTCAGAAAACCTAGCTTACTGGTTACGTTTATAGGGGAAAAGGGTGCCAGTCCGTATTCCTAGCTTTCTTTGGTGTGTTTTCTGATGACCTGGTGGTTAGAGTGTTTTCTTGGCTTGAACCTCATCAGAGGAGAGCTAGAAACTCATTCTATGTCACCTATGTGACTGCTTCTTCTGGATCGTTATGTAAAATGAAGCTTCTAGCTCATTTTAGCTCTCTTAGCTGCATTTGAGACAAAGCAGCTAAAAAATTTTGCTCAGAGTATGTGGTAAGAGTATTATTCACAGTATCCAACGAGGCTGAGCTTATCAAAGATCTTAAAATCCCTCTATTTTTTTCTGGTATGCTTTTGTGGCAGTTAGACACCTAACTATTCAATCTAAAGTAGTTCTGGTCAAGTTTAGAAGCAGAACTGCTGATGTCTTGCAAAGTCTCAGGTCAAACAGGATGTGATGGTTAATGTACCTTTCCTTGCCTTGTTTTTACATCTGAATGGAAATTCAAATGTGAATATGTTTAGTCTGGATCCTGGGTATGAATCCTGCTTCAATATATACATAAGACAGGTAGCCTAACAAGGAGTTTGATATCATTCCATGCTGGTTTCATGCAATTTGAACTGAGCAAGATGAGGAAAGTTGTGCATTTATCTTGTCCCAAAGGTATGTTTAGAGCTAGAATTTATGTTTTCCTTTTTTTTTTTTTTTTTTTAATTCCACATGAACTGTCTGGTGTGATTTTTAATCCTTTGATTCATCACTTCACATTTATTTGCCTTTTTTATTTGGAGGTTTACCACATCTACATGCATTCTGCTCTCTTAAAAAAAACTAAGCCACCGCATTAAACTTCTGAATTTATGGTTGCCCATGGTTTTCAAAGTTGGAGGCAAATGCAGTATAACCCAAAAAAAATTACAGTAAGAATGTAGTAGAAATGAGCAGATGATAAACCATCACAGAATAAATATGAATAATGTTGTAGAGTATGTATAAATAATAGGGATGGAACTGCATTTCAATTATTAATATGTTATTGCCATCAATAAACAAGGGTATCAATCTCACATGCCTACTATAAATTACATCCATTAGGTCTTTCTTTCCTCAAGCACATAAATCCATACAATATGAGCATATAGCAGTTTTTAAACCCATAAATATATTATGTAGTTGTTCTCTTTGAGGAGCTAATGTTTTGTTCAATGTTCTGTTAAAATATTTCAAATGAATCAAAATGGGCTTCTAGACTTTTATTTATGGAGGCTCAGGAGAACAAAAAATAAAACATCAAACACTTGCAGGCTCAGAGGCTTCAGCACCATATTCTTCTAACCAAATTTAGTAACTGGGTTTCTGTATTCACTTGGCTCACTAGTCTCTGACAGAATCCTGACTATTTCAGAAGATATTCCTCTACAAAAAAGGGAAAAATATGGAAACACGACTTCAATAAAAATAAATTCCTAATCACCTCAAATTAAGTTTCCCTTTTTTTTGTGATGTTATTTTACTGTATACTGATTGCTAGTAGAGAAGGGCCAAATCAAGATAGCACAGATTTCACCTTATGAGCAGACGGTAAATAGACATCTGATTTGGCATGAAGCTGTAAATGCTTGATGTGCAGGTGTGTTATGTGATAATAGTAGAGATTATATCACTTCTGGTGTAAACATGACTGAAATGTATATGTTAGCCATGACACAGTGGGGTGAGCTGGATACTGAATTGTACAGAGCATGAGATATTAGTGTTCATGGAAAACACAGTGGATTTTCTAAACAGTCCCTTTCTTTATGTAGGGCTGTACAATACGGACTCCTTGATTGTTTTCACGTGTTGTAGATAAGAATTACACACTAATGATGTACATGCTTACTGGTTTACTTTAATATTAAAATCAAGTGTTTTACTTCCCAAGGCAGTAATATCAAAATTCACAGAAAGAAGATAGTCTCATGTAAAACACCCACTGAAAGGTCTGCAGCTGTTGTTCTGGAACCTTCTGGTAGCTTATGTAGCTACATGTTTCCCTGGCCACTTTTAACCAATCTTTGTGTTGTGCTTGGCTGCCTGGCAAAAGGAAAACCAACTCTGTTAAAATTTTCTAGCCAGTTTGTTCCCTAATTCTTTTTGCCCCACAGTTGCTTGTACTAGAAAATCATATTGGATAGTATTGGTACAAAAATGAGAAGGTGGGTGCCTGGAGTTGGGAAAAGATAGGAAAGAAACCAGCTAAGACAGTATAGTCACTTTAGCTGAATATCTAATCCTGATTTAAGAGCTGGGAGAGCATATAAGAACACAACCTCATTGCCTGGACAATCATCCCAACGCTAGGCTGTTCTACAAGGGAGTTCACAACCTATTTGCTCTTCTGTTAATTTTGTAATGGTCCTAAAGGGTGTATTGTTAAGTCCTTTGTGCCATGGTAACCATACACAAAATATAATGCAGATATAAGGAACAAAGTTCATCGTATCATAGAACCATAGAATAGTTTGAGTTGGAAGGAACATTTAAAGATTATCTAGTCCAATCACAATATCTTTCACTAGGTCAGGTTGCTCAAAGCCATCTATCCAACTTGACTTTGAGCACTTCCAGTGATGAGGGATTCACAGCTTCTCTAAGCAACCTGTTTCAGTGCTCAGTGCCATTATCATAAAAAATTCCTTCTTTATGTCCAATCTAAAACTACCCTCTTCAGTTTAAAACCATTGCTTCTTGTTCTGTCATTACAAGCCTTGGTAAAACTCTCTCTCCATCTTTCTTATTAGCTGTCAAATTGAAAGGCCAAAATAAGGTCTTCCTGGAGTCTCATCTTCTTCAGGCTGAACAACCCCAAACCCTTCAGCCTTTCTTCATAGAGTACTTACTTACCATCCCAGCCTTCTGACCATTTTTGTGGCCTGTGACCTGGACATGTGATAACAGGTACATATCTTTCTTGCACTGGTGACCCCAGAGCTAGATGCAGTACTCCAGGTGATGTCTTACCAGAGCCAATTTGAGGGGGAAAATCTCTTCTGTCAGTCTACTGGCCATGTCTTTTGATGCAGCCCAGGATACAATTGGCTTCATGGCCTGCAACAACCCATTGCCAGCTGATGTCCAATTTTTCGTTCACCAGCATCCTCAAGTCCTTTTCTGCAGAGCTTGTCTCAAGCCATTCATTTCCTGGTCTGTATTGATACTGGGAATTGCCTCCACTCAGTTGCAAGATTTGGCTTTGTTAAACTTCATGAGGGTCCCATGAGCTCTCTTTTCAAACCTGTCAGTGCCCCTCTGGACAGCATCCCATCCCTCTAGTGAATCAGCTGCATCGTTCAGCTAGGTATAATCTGCAGACTTGTCGAAGGCACACTCAATCCCACTATTTACGCCAGATAGTTATGAAATTGTATTTGTCCCAGTATGGGAAAAACGTCCATGAGGGTCACCATTCTTTACTGGTTTCTGCAGGGATATTGAGTAGCTAACTGTAGACGTAACCTACTAGGCAGTTCCTTGTCCATCTAACAGTCCATGTATCAAACCCATATCTCTCCAACTGAGGGTCAAGAATGTCAATCATATCAATCATATCAAAAGCCTCCAGAAGTCTAGTCAGGTGGCATCTATGCCTCTTCGCTTCTCCACTGATGCAATTACTCCATTGTGGTAGGCCATGAGATTCGCCAGGCATGATTTGCCCTTAGGGAAGTTGTGTTGACTATCTCTAATAACTTTCCTGTACTCCATAGGCTTCAACAGGTTTTTCAGGAGGATCTGTTCTATGGTCAGGTACAGAGGTGAGGCTGACCAATTGGTAGTACTTAGGGTCCTCCTTTTTAAAAATGGGTGAGATGTTTCCCTTTTTCCAGTCACTGGGGACTTTGTCTGACTGTCACGACTTTTCAAATATGATGAAGAATGGCCTGGCAACTACATCAGCCAATTCCCTCAGGAGTCTTGGATACATCTCCTTTCATCCCATGCACTTATATATGTTCAGGTTCCTCAGGTAGTCTGAAATCTGATCTTCTCCTGTGATGGGACGTACTTCACTCCCTGAGTCTCTGCCTTGAGCTTCATGGTCTTGAGAGATGTAGGAAAAGATATTACCCCTGAAAACTGAGGAAAAAATATATTTGAATACCTCAGCCTTCTCCTCGTCAAATGTCATCAGCTCTCTTATTTGTCAGGGAGTGTACATTTTCTTTAATCTTCATTTTCTGGCCAATGTACCTGTAGTAAACATTCTAAATATTTTTTTGTACCCTCTGCCTGATTCAGCTCCAACTGTGCATTTCTGACCCAATCACTACACATCTAGATACCATCCTATATTATTCCCAGGAAATATGTCTCTAGTTCCACTGCTTGTGCTTTTCCTTCTTACACTTCAGTTTGATCAAAAGGACCTTACTGACCCATGTTGGTCTCCTACCCTCTTTGCCCAACTTCTTCTATGTGGGAAACATGCTGGCTCTGCTCAGCACCTTTGTCCCTGAGAGCATTTCCCAGGGGGTCCCATTCACTAACTCCTTAAACAACTGTTTATATCGTTTGTATCAAATAAGTGATATAATTCAGCTGTAAGTTTGGATAACGTACATGATATATGGCTTTGCAGAGAAAGCCATAGGCAATCCTGGTCAGGTAATCTGTTTTCATTTTGTAGAATCATAGAATCACAGAACGGTTTGGATTGGCCCATCCACTTCCACCCTCCTGCCATGGGCAGGCTGCTCAAGGCCCCATCCACTGTTACACTTTCTTGAGATAAAGAGAGCATGGAGATTTATATATAAAGCACTCAGAACACAGTAATGCAAATTGCCTAATTTTAATCTACTGCAATAAGGCAAGGGAAAACAATATTCAAAATTGTACTATGTAAAGTGTCCAGTAATTGAGTAGGGAATGTTGGGGCAACTGCAGTGGTTCCTGCTTTACAGTTCATAGCTGAGCATCAGAAAGGAAACAGATACTACTACTGATTTGTTATCTAATTATGCAGACTGTAATTCCCAGTGAGTTAGTTGGTGCTCCAGTCATCTCTGCAATGTAGGAAGCTTCTGAGACATCATATTTACTGAGTTGTAAAACATTCTCAGGCTTTGCAATCATATACTCTTTCTTGAACTCAGAGAACGAAGTCTTGAGCTCTTTTTTCATCACAGAACACTGGATTTGCAGGGAAGGAGTGGAAAGGGGGAGATATAATCTGAAAAGTAATTGAATAAGAAGTGATTCTGGTGTCTTCAGGCTTGCCAGCATCAGAATATCTTCTTGAAAAGCAACTTTAATCTATGGCATTCTTGTTACATCTATTCAGAAAAGATTTAGCCATAATCACCATCAGCAGCAAGATTAATTTCAAACAGAACTGGGCTTCAGAAGCTTGGGCTTGGGAAGCTAAGTGTATGTTGATCAAATCAGAAACGAAACTCATCAGTGTCCCTAATGCTCTCTGAAGATAACACTCTGGCTAAAAAATCTACTTCCCTCTCCTCTGGAAAAGGTTTCATGCTTGGATTTCAGAAGCCTTTGAGATAGAAGACAGTGTTGTATTGTATTGCCTCTGACTGGCTTGAGAGAGGTGGACTTCAGATGGTAGGTTCTTCTGGAATTGCACCCAGTGGGAACATATGAACATGTGAACTCACTTGTGCTAAGAATGGAATAGCTGGAAATCTAGGGGTTAGTGAAAGGCAATAAACTTTGTAGATACATTTCATGCAATACAGTGCTATTTTTCCTGGAATTTTATCTGTGCCCAGTTTAGTTAATTGGAGTGTAAATTACTAATGCAATAATGCTGGTCACTTAGCTTATTGATCCTGAAATGTCCCTGTGTCTGAGGGAGGAACAAAACTTTTTCTCAATTTGAAATTCATCTGGAACCACAAGTGCACATTAATTATGATTTCATTACTGTTTCAGATAAATAATGCAAGATTTTTAACAAAGCGTTTCCTTAATAACTACATTAAAAACTGAACTTCATGCATCAATGAAAGCCATGCTCTGTTTAATTTTTTTCTACTTTTGAATCAATACAAGAAATGTTAGGTAGTAAAATATTTAAAGAAAACATAGAGAGTTAATGTTTTAAGTGAAGAATTATTTTGGTACAGTCTTAAAGTATAAAGTCATCTGCATACATTTAGCACATCATCATCAAGGGGAGATCAGCTACGAGTGAAAAAACCACTGAATAAGACGGAAAACAGACATTAATTTCACTTGCGGTGTCATTCATTTGCTAAAAAAAATCAGAACAGATGCAAATTATTTTCAAAGGTGATGTCACATGCCATAAAATTATTAGTGAGTTGGATAGAGTTTAACTTCAACTCTCAATTTCTGCGGTGTGGGAACAGTGTGGCCCCTGTGCGGTCAGTGGTAAAACAAATATGGATTTCACTGGTTTGCAAATCTACCATCTAGAAAATAAGAATAGAATAGTTTGACTCTTAAAAAGTGCAGATTTATGCAGCCCCAATGAAGCCATCACAGCACTGTGATTTACCAGCTGAGGGTTTAATCTACATACTTCTGCAACAAGTAGGGGAGTTAGGTTGCAGGTAAGGAGAGCTGCCAGTCAATAAAACTGCATTACTCCAGTGTGAATGAGAAGAGAATGAATTATTTGTGTTTATGGACTTCTGGATCTCCAAAGCTAGTAGAGGAGACTTAGAAGTTGGAAAAGAAAAGCTTTTTTCTTATAGCTGAAGGAAGAGCTAGTACTTACATAGAGGAAATCTTGTGTTTACAACTGACTGTACATTAGGAGACTGCACCAATGAAGGGCTCCTCTGTTTTTCTTTAAAATTTGCAGCACTAGTCTCTAAACCCCAGCTAGGCAGAGTAGGGATGGGAGCTTCTGCTGCATTAGTGTGAAAATTACAGAACTGTAATTTCCTCACACTGAGTAGATAATGCCCTTAAAGAAAATGAACTCCACTCTTTTGTTTGGTTGACTTTTTTTTTTGTTGTTTTCCCCACAGGAAAACTAAGGGACAAGGTCTGTTACTGTTCCTAAGCAGCAAAAGCAATAGTGTAACTGTTCTTCCATTTGAGTCAGAAATTGCTTTTTGGGTAAATGTAGAGATGAGTCAGCCGAAAAATTATGAGATTTCTGCAATGCATTATTTTACCACATGGAAACAGGAATGTTGAAACAGCTGAAGCCAGCCAATTTAATTCTTGTGATTTACAAAAAACACTCAAACCTCAAACTCTCTACCTTTGTTTTGTCCTACAGTTTTTTTGGATTCATGTTGTTCTTTTTCTTCTGATCTGCACAGAGGTGTAGGCATAGCTTTGCCTAAGTACACTAGATACCCTCAGATTTTCGGTTTTGGATTTTTTTCATTTACCAATTAAAAAAATAACAAGTATACTCAGGCTGTCTCTTCAGAAGTTTCCAACATGTTTTTCTTAAGTGAGACCTAAACCCTTCAAAGTTACATAAATAGGTTCTCCTGTCTTATGTGTTCTGTGTTAAAAGAAACTTAAAATAGGGCTAGTACAAAAACCCAATACTGTTATTTCTGCTGTGTGGTTGTACTCTCATGTTTTGCTAGTCTTCCAGACTTCTACTGCAAAATTCATCAGAGTAACTGGTGAAATGTAATTCTTTTTCTCCGCTTGCATACATTTTAAACACTTTCTTATAGAGGATCTATTGGTAATAGCTTTGTGTGAAAAGCTGCTTTTCATTGCTTGAATCTGGAGGTGTTGTTTTTAGACCCTTCCAAGATGCTACAGCATAAATGGTGACAGTCCCTAGGTCATCGTGTAGCATAAGTAAGTATAAGTACTAATTTGTACTTTTTACGGTAACAACTCTGCTACTTCAGCAGCTGCACAACACAGTCACATGTGTGCAGCAGGAGTACAAAAGTAATTTATTAGGCCGGGTAATTAAAATGATGAAAACATTTGATAGAAAGGATCCCAAAAAAATAATTTGATCAGACTATAAATAAATGGACAGACACTTAACTGATCCCAAGGAAGATCAGATCATTACTTCTATGACAGACTGAAAAAATACCTTGGCCAGACTTAGTTTTGCTGCTTCAGGGTTGAGTTTTCAGCCCATTTTACTGTAATTACCATTGCTATGCGCAAACATGTGCCAGAAAAGATATGCCCTGATGAATCTATATGGGAAAACTTTATAGCAACAGTCCATTGGTGTTACACTGCCTACTGTTCCAGACAGAGCTGAATGGCCAAGATGCAGTCAGTAGGCTGAATCACTTATTAAAATAGAATTGGACTGAGTTTTGGTTGTCTTTGTGATAATTATTAGAAATTCGAGTTTGATGAATGGAAACCAGATCTTCGGAAGAGGATTTATTTTTACCTTATGCAATACTCAGACTGGATTTTATGACTGAAGGAAAATGTGTACCTGCAACTTGAACACGTGCTAAAAATATGCCCAGTGTCCCTGGTAGGCCTGTATACCAGTTGCTGTGTTCGGCTGTGTAGCTTAAACTTGACTTGGGAATGCCTCTATATTAGGAGTCACACTTTCACTTCCAGTATAGAATCACAGAATAACTGGATGGTTTGGATTGGAAGGGACCTTAAAGATCATCCTGTTCCATCCCCCCTGCCCTGGCAGGGACATTTTCCATTAGGTCAAGTTGTCCAAAGCCTCATCCCGTGTGGCCTTGAACAATTCCAGGGAGGGGGCGCTCACAAGTTCTCTGGGCAACTTCCAGAGTCTCACCATCATCACCATAAATAATTTCTTCCTTAAATCTAATCTAAATCTACCCTCTTTCAGTTTAAAGCTGTTACATCTTGCTGATAAGGAGTCCCTCCCCCTCTTTCCTGTAGGCCCCTTTAAGTACAGGAAGACTGCTCTAAGTTCTCCCCAGAGCCTTCTCTTCGCAAGACTGAATGATGTCAGCTCTCTCAGCGTATCACTTGCAGAGCTATGATTTCACTGCAATTACAGAGACATGGTAGGATAAGTCACGACTGGAATTCTGTTGTGGATGGAGATGTGCTCTTCAGAAAAGACAGGCTAGCAAGTCAAAGTGGTGGAGTTGCTCTTTATGTGAATTGAGAGCTTATTGGTAAGAATTAAGGGGCAGGCTAATATGGGTGACACTGTTGTGCTTACTGCAGTGACTGTGAAATGGTGGAGTTCAGGATCCTGCACAGAAGAGGTCGAACAATAAGCAGATTTACCACCCTGGACTTCAGGAGAGCTAACTTTAGCCTTTTTAAAGACCTACTCAGAAGAGTCCCATGGGTTAGGGCTTTAGAAGGTAGTGGGGTTCAAGAGATTTGGTCCATATTCAAGCACTTTTTCCTCCAAGCTCAAGATCAATGCACTCTTGGAACTAAGAAATCAAGAAAAGGAGGCAGGAGACCTGCATGGATGAGCCTTCTATGATCTTATAGAAAAACTCAAAAGAAAGAAGGAAGCTTACACAATGTGAGGACTGAGCTTGATCTAGGCAGCCTAATTCAATGCTTCACCACTCTTTCACTAAAGAAATTTTTCCTAATATCCAACCTAAACCTCCCCTGATGCTTGAAGCTGATTTTTCTCATACTATCACTTGTTGCTTGGTAGAACACACCAATACCTGTCTCACTAATAATCTCCTTTCAGGTAGTTGTAGAGAGCTATAAGGTCTGTCCTCAGCCTCTCCTTCTCCAGACTAAACAAACCCAGTTGCCTCAGCCACTCTTCATAACATTTGTGGTCCAGACCCTTCAACAGCTTCATTGACCTTCTCTGGACGTGCTTCAGCTTCTCGTGGTGAGGAGCCCAAAACTGAACATAACATTCAAGGTGAGGTTTCACCAATACTGAGTACAGGGGAATGATCTTGCTTTTTCATTTGTTTTTATTCTTTCTGTAAGACTTGAGCTTAAGGAAAAATAGCTTTTTTTTTTTTTTTTTTTTTTTTTAATTTGGGAGCAGAATGCTTAGATAGTCCTCTAAAACTCTTAGAAACTCCTTGATAGACATCTCTTTTTGCGAAGCTGACCTGAGCAGAGAGTTTTCTCTGTTGCTACTTGAATGGTGCAAACCTGAGGAGAACCTCACACCATATCACTGGAAGCACACAGTGCGTGTCTTTGATAATTAGGCAAAAACATACTGAGGTCATTTCATTAAAAGAATTAGGCAAACTAAGACCATACACAGCTCTACCCTCCACAGAGAGTCAGTGAATCAGGATGAATAGTTACTGTGTTTCTTCAGTATTGCTCTTCTGAAGTATGAATGTTCTTTTTGTGTGTTTTTTAGTTTCCTGCACCTGTTGTATTTTTTTCCCATGATCAAGAAGCTGTCTTTACCAGCTGAAAACTCTTGACAGGCTTTTCACAGCTGGAAATTAACTTTTATTTGGTGAAGTGCTATTTATGAATATTACTTGTGCGGTTTACCTGCTTTGTTATTTCAGAGTGTTCATGAACACTTTCGCTGAATCTATAACATCCTGGTAAGCACATAACAGTTAGGGAGATCATTTAATGCATATAGGTCAACTGCCTTTTTTTTCCCCAGACATAACGGGAATAATATCTCCTTGCATGTTAGCCTTTGACTGGATGTCATTGACCTCCAAACACAAAAGCTGCTCTTGCGGTGTTCCTGTCTTTATCCAAGTGAAACAAATCAATGCTCTTGCCCTGCAAGGCCGGTTAAATTAAAACAAGCAACGTTGCTGAATCTGCAAGTTTCAGATTTGTATTGAATTAATGAAAGCCAAAGGGGGTTTCCATAATACAGCATCTCTGTTATAATAGGTCCTAGTAACAGAGTGTGCAGTAACATCTGATTTTATCAGTTGATAATGCATAAGAGATGTAGTAAACCCTGTATCATCTACAGTTTATATACACTATTCTAAGTATAAAAGTGTTATTTTCAGGCTCCAAAGGAGGGCATCGGTCTGATTACAAAGGCAATCATCATTAGTTTTTTGATCAAAATTAAACTTCAGAGGCATAGATGCTTATTAAAAAATTAATTCCTACTGAAGGTGAACAGCAAATAGACTTCTAAATACCATGTGTGCTGGTAGGAATCTTCTGTAACTGCAGAAAAAGCAAGAAATTGATGGGGACAAGACATCTTGTTTGATCTCTGTTTCATCTTCCTGATGAAACGAAAGTCTCAAATTGTGACTGCTTCCATGCAAACTGAATGCCATCTGTGCTTGTTAAACGAGGAAAAACTAAAAGTATTAATGCTGATGGTTATTTATGGCACTTTCTTAGAAATATTGAGCTGCCTATAATTTGTACTTATCAAGTGTTTCTTTAACAATTAGTCATAAAATATAACAACTGATTATCTTTCATCACTGACTTGTCTCACCCATGGCAATTCTGCTTTTTTGTATGGCAAAAAGCTCACAGTCTGGTTAGTAAGTAAAGATGATACCAGTTTTCTGTGTCATCCATTCACTGTAATACATATGCACAGAGTTTAACACGATGTTATGCGAATCAAAATAGTATGCTAAAGAAATAGCAAAAGCTTTCACAAAATTTTATTTTCTCCTTTTTCAGTTGTTTTGTTAATTTCAGAATACTGAGAGCTGTCTGAGAAACAGAATGGGAGAGGGGATGATGTCTTATATGTTTATGTTGCAAACTTAATTCCTTTCCAGTGACAAAATAGCCTAAATAGTAAAGTATAAGCACTGGTAAGAAGTTTGTGTGCTGTTCCTTTGACTATCTGTTTTTCATATTTTCTTTCAATAGACTGCTTTTCTGTCACCCTGCAGATACACATTCTGACTATTTTCTCTTACTTACACTATTTTATTTCTACTTTTTGCCTGGAAAGATTTCTCTTTTGTTTTATTTTGTCCTTTTCTTATGGGTTCTCCTGAGATTTTTGTTCCCATTGCATTTATATTCTGTTAGTTTTAGCAACCACTATCTATAATAGCGGTCTCATATTTCTACGAGCTATTACTCTCTTATAGACAGGACATTTCATTGATTGTTCTGAACATAACATGTTTCAGTGATAAGATTGATGGACATGAAATCCCAAGATGACAAATTGACAAGGCTTTTAAACTAAGGGCTGTGCAGCTTTGTAATATCTTTTGTATATGACAATTTGAAAATATTTATAGAGTTCATAATTTAACAAAAAAAAGACATTAATAGTTAAGCATAGGCTTAAGATGCTTTGCTTTGCAGAACTTGTCTTAAATACCTGCTTTGTAATGCAACATAATTACATGCTACTATTTTGCAGAAGAGTAAGAGCCAAGTGGCTGCAGAAGTGTACTGACATGATGTTTTCTTCCACAGCATCCAGAAAAGAGATAAGGTTTTTCTATTGACAGCACTGGCAGAACTACCAGCCTTTCAAATAGGGGTGGTCTTCAACTGCAAGACCATGGAAGTTTTTAAAATGGGAGATCAACATAGAGCAAGATTTACAACCTTTTTTATAAGGCAGTAGAAGTACAAACAAGCAGAGAAGGATACCACTTTTGCCCTGATCCACCTTTGTACTGAAAGGCTCAAATAAATATCAGATTCACATGCTCAGGGTCTGTCACTTCCCTCCGTAGAGGGCAGGTGGAAGACTGCATCCAGTGTTAACAAGTGCGTCATATGTTCATTACTGAAGGAAAAAAATTAACTTTTATATTTCACTGAGATTTTTATAGTTGTGAGACAAGGAGCAGGGCATCTGTATGGAAAATTCAATATGGAGGAACAGCAAAAAAACCCAACTAACCAACAAAACACAAATAAAAAAATCAAGATATAGAGAAAAAGACAGGAGGATCAGTATGGAAAGCACAATGGCACTGATGAGTATAGTAATATATCTTCATCTGTGTCCAGATCACTCTGCAGAACCTTCCTACTCTCAAGCAGATTGGCACTCCCACCCAATTTGGTGTCATCTGCAAATTTACTGAAGGAGCGTTCAACCCCCTCATATGGATCATAGATAAACAGAACTGGCCCCAGCACTGAGCCTTGGGGAACACCGCTTGTGACCAGCTGCCGATTGGATTTAGCTCCATTCACGTCAACTCTGGGCTTGGCCATTCACGCAGGTTTTAACCCAAGAAAAAGTACACCTGTCTAAGCTATGAGCTGCCAGTTTCTCTGGGAAAACGCTACAAAGGCAGTGTTTACCTCATTAGCCAACAGGCGGCAGATGAAGATTACAACTTTGCATTTGCATAGGATTGTAATGAAGAGACAGAGATAGAAAATACGTCTTATGGCCTTTGTTATTGCTATGAGTCAGAGAAAATCTATATAATAACATGCAGATGAGAAAGCGTATCTAAGCATGAATCTCCACCTTACTAGTCTATGGAGCTTACGTGTTCAGCACAACAAAGCATTAAATATCTTCCCAGGTGGACTTGGTTCCGGTGAATACACAGCTTTCCATAGATATCAGTTAATATTCAAAATGGGAAAGTTTTCACTTAGCAGAGTGTGTAACATGTAAGGGAAAGACAATGAAGCCATTGGAATTGAAAATCTAGGATCTTTATAATTTTTCCTTTATAGCACTCAGGGTAGGTCATGGTCTTGTTGTGCAAAGCAGTGTCTGAATGCATAACACAAAAGCATCAGAGCGCCCAGGAGTTTACATTTTAAGAGGGGATGCTGTTGACTGAGGAGAATGATACAGCGCTGTGTTAAGATGCGTCCCTTATGATATGATCTCCCTGCATGAATTACAGTTGTCTTCTGTCTACGAAACCAGAAGTACTTTTCTTCAGCACACATCCTTGTACCAACATTTGGAACTCGGACTGTACTAGATACTACATGGGGTTTTCATTTAGTCCCATGCTATGTATTAAAGAGGCGGGTTTTGTTTTAGAAGTGAAAAATAGCACAGCAAGACTAAACTACCAAATCTGTGAGGTAAGGCTACCAGATCTAAAATGCCTGAACGTGCAAGATGCAAACTGACATTTTTATTTTCCTGGGGAGTCTTGAAAAGTAAATGCATAACAGATGCAAAGTATAAAGGTGCCTGAACACCCTTTTCAGGTCACAGTGCAGCAAGGTTTAAAGTTCTGCAGTGCAATCCACAGAAAGTCCGCATTTATATAAGTAGTCAGGAGTCACATATAAGCAGAGCTGCTAAATCTTGCTTTTAACTTAATTTTCCTTCAGGATTTCTCGCTTTCATTGAGAAGGTATAGATTAGGCCTCCGAAGGGCTGGATATATCTTCCCCTAGCTAACTGAGCTTATATCCTGTGTACCAGATGTCTCATAGTAACTTACAAACTTAACTGTGCTGAAGCCAAAGGCAGGAATTTCTTTTTCAGTCTCTTTGAAATGGACAAGACATGGTGAGGAAAGTTTTGCTTTTGAAATTTTAAAGTCTTAGGACTTTCTTTTCCTTCTTTGTTCCCTTTTCTGCTTATTACATTTCTGAGAAAAGATTAAAAGAAAGCAAAGTAGGTCAGGTATTCAACAGGATATGTATCTTTTTCTTGGAAATTTCAAAATTAAAATGAACCTAAAATTTTAGAAAAAAAAAGGCTTTATTATTGATTTTGTATCTCAACCAAACACAAAATGTGTTCTGATTAGTGTCTAAAACCTCAAGAAGTCTAGGGAGTTTACTTGTAATGTCATGATACTTAAAATCAGCATATGAGTACATAGAATAATTTTTGAAAGATAAATGAATTTTTAGAGGATATCTGAAGTGATGATAGGGATACCATCATTTCTGGTGTTCAGTGCAAAACTGGGCCCCGTGAGCTTTATGCCTCTTGTACTTAATGTCAAGCCTGGAGACATTGTTTTTCTCCAGGAATATTGGCTACCAGAGCTAAGGACCAGCTCAGAGGGCAGTCCTGCCCAGCTAGTGCTATCAGAAGAGGCTCCCAGATGCCCAGCAGGGAGGCAGTGGCCACAGCTCATCCCTGTCCTCTGGGAGATGCTTTTAGGCAGCTGCCAAGGGCTAGGGCTATCTTTCTGCTCCCTGGCTGGGGTGGTTGGACAGCCTTTGCTGCTGGACCTGCTCTGCTCCTCCAGGGAGCCCCATGGCTCCTAGTCCCCAGGGAGCAGTCAGTAAGTGCTACTTGAAATGTCAGTGCTGTTCACGTACTGCTCCCCACCAGACCCATAATGGTGGCAGCTGGAAGGCAGGAGCTTCCCTGCCATCAGCACTGCATGGATCAGGCAGACCTCACCACTGACCTGAACAATGAAGACCTATGAACTTGAGCAGCTCACAGCTTTGTGTACTGGAAGACCAGCTGCAGAGAAAGGTCAGCTCAGCATGAATCTTCAATTCTACAGGAAGAAGCAAGCCCTCCAAGTTAATGCTCCCAGCTCAGAGCACCTACGTCCTGGTCGGATTATTATAATATCCTCCACATGGAGTTAACCTTGAAGATCCTATGAAAGCTACAGCTGGTGCAAGGCATCTCAAGAGGCAAGGAGAAAGAATTTACAGAATTAAGGAGGAGTAAGCTTGCAAATCAACCCACAAGGTGATTTGCCTTGTTTAGATAAAGGCTGTAACTTTATAAAGAGGGAGGAAATGCAGAGCACCTCGTGATGCAGTTGTGCTCACAGCAATCCATAAAGCCCTAACCCCAACATTAGATCACCACATGCTCAGGGGTTCACTAATCCTCCAGCTATTACATCTGCATTCCAGGGTTTTCATAAGAAATGCTACAGCTGAACACTTTAAATGCCTCTTGAAGTCATGTTCTGCTTCAGAGGTTTTCTCTCCCTTCTCTCCAGACCAGGATGGAATTACCTCCATGAGATATGCCCTTGCTAGAAGAGATGCAGGTAACCTCAAGCTGAAACCCTTAGAAGTTCTTGAGGATGGTGGCATTCTGCGTGAGGGAGGAAAGCTGTCCAACTGAAAGTTGCAGTGTTAGATAGGTCCCTTTTCTTTGCTCTCAAGACCTCTACAAACACACCTTTCACTTAGATTTTATGAACATTACAGGAAAGATTTTCAGGTATGTTGGTTGATATTCCAAGCGAACATGTATTCAGATGCACCAAAGTAGCTGGAAAGCTTGATATCATACCTTAAGCCCAAGTATGAACGTGCTGTAGTGAGAGAATCATAAATCCTTTTGCTAATCTAACAGCAAAAAAACCTAATGCTCAATTTTTTCACCTGATTCCAGAATTCATTTAAGTCATGACATCAATTTATCAGCATTTTCCATGTAACTGGCATAGCTGCAGTTTCTTCTGGATCTTCTAGCATGTGTAGAAGGTGATAATGCTTTGAATTGAATAACTGTTTGTGATCCCTTTCGCTCACGCACAGTAGAGTATGTATTTGATGCCTGAACTTTAATAATTTTCTGCTATTATCAACCTGCCATAACTCATTCCTCATTAGTAAAATTTTGTCTCCTCCTGAAACATACTTTTGTAGTTGAAAGGCAAAGGCATTAATAATTAGAAACATTTTTTCCTGCGTAAAACATTCCATCCTGCAAAATGATTGCTCTCATTGTTTGCCTCAGTTGCAATACCACGCTTCTCTTCTCTGTTTGGATGGATGATGACCAGGAAAAGTCCTGAGGCAACATGATTCTATCAGAGGAGGGCTATAGGGAGTTTTCTGAAAAAACTGGCAGAGAAAATGAATAATTATGGCTGATAAGTAAGCTTAGAAGAACGTGAGGCCTTTTCAGTAGTTCCCACTCTCTTTTCGCAGAATTAATTGTATTTGTTTATGTGAGAGACTTTCCATCTCTCTATCTAAAAACATATCAAGTCATCTTTGTGGGAGATGAAAGATCTGTGATTTAGATAAAATATTAGTCCTCTTTGCAGGGAATTATTTTATTTTTTTCAATTATGCTAAGAATTAAGGAAGTTTTCTTCCTCCTTGTTCCCAAGTTTTTACTGGAAGTTGCAGGAAGGCACGAACTGGTGCATTTAAAAAGTACTCCAGTACTATTGTAGAGAATAAACATCAAGGCAAACTAATAACATGCCACCATTTTATGAGAACAAGTTGCATGTATGTGCATGAACAACTGGGAGTTTTTTGTTTTTTTTTTTTTTTGTAAGGAGGCACATGACTTGTAAATGTGCCTGGACACTCACAGTGTGGGAAACTGAGTAGATGATGGCACTGTGACAGGGCTCTCATTCATGTTGGTAACATGACAAACCAAAGGTGTCCATACTCACTTACGAAGAAATAGTTAGGGAGATATTTTAATAAAAATAAAACATGAAATAAAATGAAGTCCTCATGCGTCACCAATGAGTTGCAATATAGTCATTATGGAAGTAGACATAACTTTAGTGATCATGTTTATTCATGAAATAAAACCTCTATAAGCAACATCAAAATAATAGTGACATTTTACAGTTAAAATCTGAATTCAGACTTTACATTTGCCACAACTATATTTACACATATTTTTTTGAAAGAGTGAGGAACTTAACTTCAATGTCTTGAGTAATGTGACCTTTTAAAATAAGTTCTGAATTTGGTACTTTCCCCTTAAACTGTTTTCTACTGAAATGAAAAATGTTTGGGTTGTTGACCATCAATACTTGGAAGTCACAGATAGATGTGATTCTACTACACATTACATTAACTCCAAGTTTCACCACGATACAATAATTCCTTTTCTAAAAATTATTTGTATTAAAATTAACTTTATTCTATGCAACACTAGAAAGAACATAGTCCAACAGGGAATACCAGAAGCTACGACTGCCTGTGCTTGAATCTATGGTAGAGGTACTGTCCTTTGGGGTTTCCAAAAATAGCAGCTAAAATTATTTAGTTTTGCCTTTCCTCTTGGGCACAAAATCTTTAACAAGTGTTCAGAGAAGCCCAGTGTGTGTTTAGAAAGGGGTTAACATTCTTGAATACAAACCTTTCACTTACCCAATAGTTTTAAAAGCTCCATCCTTCCTAAGGGATTTAAACTCACAAATTTATTCAGATATCATCATGGTATATGGTAATAATGCAGAGAACATGCATATTTTAATATATAGGAATTAGACTAGAAGACAAAAGCAGTGCTTGTTCTATCATAGTAGAGGATACCATTTACCCAACATATTCAGCAAGTATATACTTAGCATAATACTTACCTTTCATTTTTGGCAAGGGAGTAGTGAAAACTCAAGGTAAATGGGTAAGTGGCAGTATAATGTTATAAAATTCAGCACGATACCATTTCTGTTAGCAAAAATTAAGTCCTGTTTTTAAGGCAGGTAATAGATTATACTTCGATTACCTGTGTAACAAATAACACCAACAAGTCATATGAATAATTCAATTCATTTTCACTACCCTAAAAAGTCTATGACTCTTGATATACCTCACAAGCAAGTGCGTGGACGTATTGCTTAGTACTAAGTTTTCAATGCTTGTGCTTTTAGTTCTTTCTTCAAATTCTTTTCCCCTTAATGTGCAGTAAGTTCTCAGTACATATGAAAAAATAATAAAATGGTCTGTTTCTCCATTAGAATACCTTGCTTTTATGTATGCAGGTATTTTCAAATTCTGGGCAGTACATAACCATATACCTTAGTTCTGCAAACTCAGTGTTTGCAGCAGAACAGATTCCATTCCAAAGAATTTTGCAAGAATAAGATGAATTCCTGAAACATGTCTGAGAAGCACTCACGCATGCAATTGAAATGTCACTGACAAATGCTGGAAATGAATGGAATGTGTTTTTGCAACTTTTATGATATTAAAACAAAAGTCTGGGTGTTTTTTTTTTAAAAGCTTATATTTTTGACATCAAAGCCTTCTGGATAAAATGAGACATGTTCTTGGCAATTCTCCAGGCTTTGATGTATTTTTCTACACTAATCATTGAAATGGTGGATTTGTTGAAAGTTTTTTTGTGATGGAAGACCATAGGCAATAGAGGTGTAGGACTTGAGAATACTGAAATCTCAATTCCTCTTTATTTGAAAGTGCTAAGATTCATGAGTAAGTTCTACTAGCACATTCATGCATAACTCATAAGGAGTTGTAGTACATTTGAGTGACAGGCTAGGAAGACATTTTTATTAAAGCCTTTCTGAAAATTCACCTGATATCATACAGGGCTCGTAGGGTCTATGAATCAAAAGATTCTTCAAGTATAAAAAAGCAAAATAAAACATATTGATTATTAACTGCAGAGCCCAGAAAAATATATTTCAGTCTACCACAAGCACAATGTAAACTGAAAGAGGCGTGAACTTTTTCCAACAGATTCTCTTGGAGGCAGAGTATGGAAAGATAATTCCGCTTTAAACTGAAAATCACTTATCAGAAATACTAAGCAAGTTTTATTTTCAGCTGATCACAGTAAGAACCCCATTAATCAGATCACTGGCATTAAGTTATTAGGTTTTCGGTTTTTTTAATTTATTTTAAAGTAAAACCCTCAGGCTCATTGAGATTTTAATTCATGTGAATTCTATAACATCAATGTGTTGGCAAGAGACTCAATGTGTAAAGAAAGAGTTTGTTCTCAAAATGCCAATAAAACTAATTATTTCAGTGGAAATTAATGGAGGCCTTAATAGGAACGGCGGGGATAACAGTTTTCCACATCGTTCCCATACTAAATCCAAAACATAGCACCACACCAGCTACTAGGAAGAAAAAAAAGCTCTATCACAGCCAAAATCAGGACTTTGTTCAACATAGTCCTGAAACATGGGATCCTGAGTCAGTGATTCACTCTGTTATTATTGTCACATTTGGTTCTGTCAAATACACGAAAGCTATCGGGGCCAAACTAGATGACTGCTGTTTATATACCCTTAACGAAACATTTGTTGTCAGACATAGTCAATTGTTTTTATTAGCTGCCAAGTACAGACCTTAAACTGCATCAGGCTGGTTGTCCTGGCAGCACTGCTACAATCAAATGGCCTTGAAGGTCTTGCTTCTGTAGCATTATCTCCTAAAAATTAGCAAAAAAACCTTTGTGACCATTTCAAACCAGGATGTCCACTGAGTTGCTATTAGGAGCAATGGTGCAGAGCCAGGAAGAAACTCCTGGATCCCAAGAGGAAATAAATTTCAAAGCCATGTTTTAGTAGCCAGATTTATCAAATCACCTCCAGGCTAGCTTTGCTAGGACTAAGGCAAATGCTTCCCAGGATCCATACCCCTGTGCAAGTTGGCGTGAGCAGAACTCAGTTTCATTACATGTCATGTAAGGAACAAACTAAGGTGTTTTTTTACCTATTATACTTCCCTCTAAGCTATGGCTCCATGTTTTGTTTAGCTTCAGGGTGCGTGTCACCATTCATGGCAATAAGTCAGTTCCCATCCTGCCATGCTGCCCCCATGATCTCACCAGTGGTATTCTGTTATGTGCAATGCTGCCTGTATTCGGTATATTCATAACACTTACGAGGATTCAGAAAACAGGAGTCTCTCCTTTCCCAGTAACTTTTTTTTTCCCCTAAATTCATAGTAACATACCAGACTGGTTCTCTATATCCCAATTAGACAATGAGTTAATGTCAGCCGGTTTTCCCCATCAATCATGCAATCAGATAAATTAGTGTAGTTGGTTTATGACACAGCACAGGAGCTCTATAGGTGCCTTGTTCGTCATTTGACTGCCAGCCAAGGAGGGCTTCACTGAGGGCAGATCTCTGCAAAAGCACGTGTATTTCTGAAAATACAATCTTAAATCTGGAAGCAGGGGAAACATGTTAGGTAGGGTGTATTATTGATGTGATTCTTCTGGTATCAGTGGAATTAATAAACCAATTACAAAAGCTCAGTATGAGGTTTTCATAAGTTGGCTAGAAGAAACTTCTTCAGTCTGTGTGGAAGAACGAAGATTACTGACATTACACAATCAACCTCTTAATTTCTGCCAGATAACTCTTACCTTTCTGTATTGGGAAGCAATTGATTTTGTCTATTCGAATGCCTATGATCAAATGTACTTGTGTGATTATTGCAAAATACTTGGCATTATTGTTTAAATGAAAATTAGATTTCCTTTTTTCACAAAGCTATACCATTCTTAAACATCATTAGTGTGCCCTATAGAGTCAGAGAAGCCTAGGAAACTGGAAAATTCATATCAGCAAGAGATGACTTAAGTTCTCGTGAATTCATGCTTTTACTTTTGCTTACAACTGGGACTACTTTTGGAAATATTTTTATTAACTTTTATGAAAATAAAATGAGCACAGATAAATCTTCCATTTACTTTTGAACTGTGCTTAGTTTACTATAGATGGATAAATTCTTCAGGGTCTGTACTTACAGAAATGGTACAGAATTTCTTTCAGTACTGAAAATTCCAGATCATCCCTTCAGTTCCAGTATCTTATCTGGATTTTCTTTCTCTTTTAAATTTTTAATCTATAAGAAAAAAATCAGGCACTAGGGTCATTTCTGTGGCCCGTAGTATAGAGGCTGAGAGTTTAATCTGTTCAGAGCTGTTTTCGCAATCATTATAATTTTTGTCACATACTTTCTGGGTTCAGTAAGAATGGGTTTTTTTATTTCAGTTTGAACTGTGAAGATGCAGGTATATTTGTAAAACACAAACTGAAGCATAGATTTAGAGACTGCAAAGTCAATTCCATAATTCAAAACCTGAAGAAATCCAGAATAGATCATATTCTTTTAAGGTCTAGAACTGCTCCTCGTGGAAGGAATCTTTCCACAGGGGATCCTCAAACCATCACAGCCATCAGGGTGAAGGATATTCAGTAAGAGTCATGTTTCATACTGCGTGGAGCCCTGACCTAGTCTGCCAGAGAACTTTTTGCTGAAGTGAAAAGGGCTGATACAAGGTAGAACAATTTCCTTATCTGCCCTGTTGTCATCACAAATCATTTTATGATGCAGTTAAAACTCAATTCTAAGGGTTTGTCAATGCCTTAAAAATTCCTCTGCCTTCCTTTCTGTCTTGGCTTTTTCGATAGAATAGTAAACAATTTTATCCATGTGCCTTGTTGAATACATGAGTTTTCTATATAGAGAGTTACTTTTTTGAGAATATAGATGTGGGTAATTAGCAGTAATTGTATTTGTTTGTTGCTACAGAAAAGCTATATACATATATATGTTTTTTTATTTTTTGGGGGGAGGGGGTATTTTGACAGGTGTTGGAGAAGTAATACCAGGCTTTGTTACTGGCACCAAATACTGCTGTGAATGAATGTTTTTATTGTGAATTGACAAACTAAAATGATAAGAAAAAATTAATGGAATTTTCACCTGTATAAAATTTTGTATTTCACACAGTATCATAAGGTTGGAAAGGACCTCTGAGATCATCAAGTCCAACCTATAACCCAAAACTAACACCAACACTAGCACCAACCCATCATCTAAACCATGGCACTCAGTGCCTCATCCAGTCTCCCCTTAAACACCTCCAGGGTCGGTGACTCCACCACCTCCCTGGGCAGCCCATTCCAATGGCCAATCACCCTTTCAGTGAAGAACCTTTTCCTCACATCAAGCCTAAACTTTCCCTGACGAAGCTTGAATCCATGCCTTCTAGTTCTGTCACTGGTCACCTGAGAGAAGAGACCAACCCCTGCCTGACTACAACCTCCTTTTAGGTAGTTGTAGAGAGCAATGAGGTCTCCCCTGAGCCTCCTCTTCTTTAGACTAAACAGACCCAACTCCCTCAGTCGCTCCTCATAGGGCTTGTGCTCCAGCCCCTTCACCATCTTTGTTGCCCTCCTCTGAACACATTCCAGTATCCTAACATCTTTCCCAAACTGGGGGGCCCAGAACTGTACACAATATTCAAGATGAGGCCTGACCATTGCCGAGTACAGGGGGACAATAACTTATCTGGTCCTGCTCACTACACTATTCCTGATGCAGGCCAGAATGCCATTGGCCTTCTTGGCCACCTGGGCACACTGCTGGCTCATGTTGAGCTTCCTGTCAACCAGCATTCCCAGGTCCCTTTCTGCCTGACTACTCTCCAGCCACTCTGTCCCCAGTCTATAGCTCTGCATGGGATTGTAATGTCCAAAATGAATGGTCTGAGGGTCTAAGTGAATTCTCTCCTGCTCTATAACATCTTAATTGTCAAAGAATTTTATACATTTCTTCCATTTCGTTTGAAACCACTGTGCAGTCCTTTGTACCTGGTTAGAGCAATAAAACTATTAGAAAGTGGAAAGTTAAAAAAGATAGTGAAATGAAAGTAGATTGTGAGGATTTACAGCATAAATAGTATTCTCACGCCAGCAACATTGCTGGAATTACAAAGCAATAAAAATCACTTTCTGGAATGACTTTACTTCCTTCTGCAGGCTCTCTCTATTTTATGTCCAGTTAGCCTCCTATAGCTGTGAGCCGAAGGCATGTATAGCGCAAATACCCTGTTTTTGTGATGTGTACAGTTGTATAAGCTGCAAAGTCACATCTGCTCCGTACTGCCCAATGATAACTTGAACTGTGTTTTTCTCTGCTTGGTCCCACAGTCTCATAAGTAAAAGAACAGACTGATGTAAAGCTATGCAGCAACAAATGTGGTCTTCTGGTATTTACACTTTGGACATTGTTGCCCACTGCATATTTTCTGGTACCTCCCTTGAGCTGGGTCCTGCATTCACTTATTAACAGACTGTGTTGAGATAACAATTAATACTGTTTGGTATTACTAAGTAGATGACCTGCTTGTCCAATTTGTGCTAATAAGGCTTTTGAAAATGCTTCTGATGGGATTCCTTTCCTGCAGTGTATGTAGAAATATTGGAAGCTAGTACGATTTGCAGACTTTCTAAGTATCTAGACATAATCCCAGAGACCATCTGGAGCATCTGGAAACTGGACTAAGTATGTAGATATCTAACTATGGGGCTGAAAATGTCTTGTATACTTGTTACTGAAAATCCTGAAATTTCATGTTTAATATTTGCAACACCAGTTTTCGTTTAACAATTTAGTATTCTTCTGAAATAGTTTTCTGTGGTCAAAGCGTACTTCTTTATGTTTTTCTTTCCTCTAGAGTGCCAATTAAGCAAGAGGAAATAGCCCGCATGTTTTATAGAAATAAACTGATATAAATTGTTTTAAACTAATATATGTCACTCTAAGAAATTTATCTTCATCCTTCAGCACTGCAAGCATGCAGCTTCATCTAACATTAGGTTTTCATGAGCTCATTAAATCCAAAACAGATGTAGATCTTGGAAAAATAAAATCTTTTATCCTTCCTAGACATGTCATGTATTTCAGAAATAACGTAAGCTAATAGGAACATCTATATTTGTCAGCTGAGTCTAAACAAACAAGTGGTATTTTCTGCTCCTCTGGAAAATTTGTAATGGGTGAGAACCACAGAAGTGGTACCTTTTTTCATTTGTCATCCTGTTGAATTCAGTGATATAATACATGTTAAAAGGTTCTCTATTCAATGTAACTAAGAATGATACAACTAAAGCCAAAATATTTAGACATATAAAACACGATGTTGAATTATTGAGCTCACCATTAAAACAAATGATGTTGCTTTAGAAGGGCATTTCTTTTCATACTTGTTACATGATCATCAAACAACCTTAGCACTTGTTTACAGTGTATCTGTTCTGACAATTACTTGCTATGCTGTCCAGAAATCACATTTCAACTTTGCCCAAATTAAAAATTCATCCTTTCTCTTCTGTCTTTTTCTTCCGACTCGTTTGCTGACAAGAGACTACAAGTAAACATCACAGTAGAAAGCAGAGTCAATACTCTCAAGGTCAGGGGATAATCTTAATGGGGACCTTAAATGCTGTATGTTTTGCCAAAGATCCAGAAGGTCACAGATAGAAAACAATTTTTATAAGGTGAGTTATTCACTGGTATTATGTTCCAGAATACATGGATGTGTCATTGGCCTTGTTTGCGCAATTTTATTTTCAAGTTGGATTGTATTCTGGGCTGTAATGCAGACAAGTTGGGAACTCAGGAGCCTTCACTTATGTTTCTGCCTTCATTTGGTACAGATGTATGGTGAAGAGGAAAAACGGGATTCTTCCTCTGAAAGCTGAGCATAATTTGGCATGCTGTGCTCTTCCAGACAAAATACAACCTCTTATGGACACTCAGATTTGAATGCCACTCACTTGACTGTGGACCAAAGTCTCAGCATAAATTACTACTTTCTATTTTGTCAGAAGGAAGGTGTTCAATGGAAGACACGATGCCTAGCTTTGCCTTTCATTAGTGTCTGAGGGAGAAGAGATGATAATTTTCAGAATGAAAGCATCGTTGCCTTCATTGTATCAAAGTAAACTTTGAGAAAACTTGAAGACCTTATATAAGCTGCTTTTTTAAAGGTCAAAGGGCAAAGACTAAAAGGAAAGAAGGAAGAACTAACTTAAACGTTGTGCTTGTGGTTTAGGTATTCCTTGCAGTAAACTGTCTTCATTAGCAATGTCTGTGGTTGCTAAGCTTCATGCATATGTTAAACAATCAAATTCGTTAGGCTTTGCATGTATTGTCTTGAAATAGGCAGCACAAATTTTGTAAATGGTATTTATTAACTCCAAATTTAACTCAATTCCTCACTATTCATGTGCTTAGCGTACTTTTAGAGCGTAAGTAATTCCTTAAATATGTTTATTTAACAAATGTGAAGTTGCTTTTTTTAAATAAAAAGTCTATGTGTA
Organism: Tapera naevia; assembly: GCA_033556795.1. Taxonomy (NCBI): domain Eukaryota; kingdom Metazoa; phylum Chordata; class Aves; order Cuculiformes; family Neomorphidae; genus Tapera; species Tapera naevia. The sequence continues at coordinate 689,399 of JAUMJJ010000209.1, read as the reverse complement.
GCTTGCCTTCTCCCTCCAGTCTTTCCTGGGCACCTCTTAGACATGGGTCTTATCTCAGCCTAAAGGAAAATGTTTTCCTTCAAGTATCTCCTGAAAATTTTGACAGCAAATCACTGACACTCTTGGAAAACAGGGAGCACTTGAATGGTAAGAGGTATTAGAGTTCAGTAGGAAAACTTTTCCTTCCATTCGCCGCCCCCATTTGCACTGCTCCCTAGGTCTTGAGGGATTAAACAGCCAGAGGTTATCCAGAATCTCTTCCAGTGGCATGAAACCACTATGGAAGCTCCATCCTGTTCTAAGGGAAAAGGGAGCGATAATCTCTGAAGTCAGTCATCACTTTAGGAGACACTTCAGAGGATCATAGGTGGAGAATTTTTTATAAAAAACCTGGAACGCAGATGTAATAGCTAATAAATTAGTGAACATCTGAGCATCTGGTAATCTAATGCTAGGGTTAGGATTTTTGCATCACTGGGAGCATGACTGTGAAGTAAGAAACTGGTCTGATTTCCTTCCTGCTCAAAATATGATTTATCCAAAACCTGCTGAAGTGAAAAAGAGCTACTCAGAAAAGGATGTTTTGTGTAGATCCCAGTGCCCAGCCTTGGTCTTTACTACCACAAGATCTTTCGCCTTTCAGGTTATTTAACACAGGTTCTCTCTTTCATGATGTTCTTTTACTATCCATCCCTGTGACAACTGTTTTTTTTTATGTTTGTTTTGGTTATTTGTGTCTTTAAGATCTGTATGTAGGAAGGTTTTCCTTCTTTGATAAATTACTGACTTTGTCCAGGTGGTGCTTGCAGCAGTAACATGATTCCGTACCTGTCATTATCACAGGTTCTTTTGGTCAATGAAGGCTTTTGTGGGATTTTATTGTGGGTGATCACAAATCAATAGATTACCTGAAGCTCACAGAATAATGTAAATCTTTCATTTTACTGGGAGGATAAGATGGAAAACGATTGCAAAACCCTAAAGTACATGAAAAGAACACCACAAAGCAACCTGAAGTCTTTGAAAATACACCTCTGAAGATTTTTTTAATGCCTTATTTAATATATGGACCCTCCCCTTTGTGAAGAAGAGGAGTACTGGTATTTTCTAGGATCCATGTAGATGTACATGGCAAGACACAAAGACACTAGTAGTTCTCTTGGGTAGAAAAATGAGAAAATAAACTTGAGTGAGGCTGGCTGCTTTACTCTAGCCACAGAGTAAATTGCTCATATATTCCAATGTTGTTCATTTCCTTCTTTAGCCTAGTGTGGCCTACAGTTAGAACCCCATCTTGTACCAAACAAATGAGATAAGAGCGGATTTAGCCAAAGTACAATGAAAGAATAACAATTTAGGTATAATAAGCAGAACTTGAATAGGTATGTTCATGCAATTTTGGGTGCATATAAATATGTAAACGTAAACTCATATCCTATATAATTAGGTTAGTAATCCACTGAAGCTGTACATTTTGGGAGATTTAAGGATTTAAAAGTTATCATTAGAATATTCACTGTGACAGATTTCTCAGTCGAAAGTGTCTTGGGCCTGCCCTAAGGGAAGACCCAACTTCATTGTTCCAAATTAAAGCAGATATACTAACAGAGAAGTCCTTACACTCACTTGTATAATACAGTTTTTTCATCAGTCCAATTATGATGTGTTACATATTTTTGTACTGTGGTGAATATGAGGTTGATAGAATGAAAGGTCATTACTAAATATCTGTTACACATTTGCATTTCAGGTGTGAGCATGAAAATAAAGTTTAATTTTTCCTATTTCATCCTGTATACTGGGCCTTCTAATCTCATTGTTTTGTAGTCTTCTGTGTCTTGAAACTGTAACTCCACTATTTCGTCCCATTCAAGGCCTGATTCTAATCTCATGCTGCTCTAAATTAGGTGTCACCCCATTAAAATGGAGGGTCTATATCCTGATCTGATTGCGTGTAAACTGAAGGAAGCCTGCAGTTCAACAGAGGTACTTTAAACTTTCACAAGGAAACTGTAACCAGATCCAGCTCAAACAGCATGAGGAGGTAAAAAAACAATATAAGTGAGATCAGAATCAAGTCTGTGCTATTTGTTCTTTCTCTGGAAAATAGTATGTATATTTATTTTTGCTTTTAAATATGATCAGTAATATTCTATTCACAGTCAGTCATCTTGAGCAATTTGCTGAATGCTGAAAGGATAATCATTGCTTGAAGCACTTCCTAGCTGATTCTTAGGTTTAATTCCTTCTTTTTCTCATTATGGATTCCCCGCACTTCCTGTTTCCATGGAGAAATTCAGATGTGTGCTAGAGCAGACAATGTTTAGGGGACCTGAGAACAGTCCTTCCATTTGAGAGAATGATAAGTCAAGATTTATGTAGCCATTAATGAAAAACTAATAAATAAATAAATACATAGAATCATAGAACAGCCTGGGTTAAAAGGGACCTTGAGAGATCATTTGGTCCGTATTTTCACAGAAAGGAGAACTTAGGTGAGATTATCTAGCAACCTCCCCAATCACATCTGCATCGAATACATCACTGGTAAGGTTGTTCCAATGAATGATTGTTCTCAGTGTAAAAAATTCTTTCTTATATAAAGATAAAACCTCCTTGTATAACTTGTACCCTTTGCCATATCCAGTGCATCCTCCTAATATTGCATAATCATATTTCACTCTATATGACAAAATACTTCTCTGCATTTTTAAACCAGAATTCCTTACCTGATGTTTTCAAAATTACGCAACATCAAAGCCAGCTTTAGTGGAAAGAAGTGTTTGCTATGAAGATCTTAACTGTAGCTGTTTTGAGATGGTCTCTGTGAGGTGGGGATCTCTGGCTTTTCTGTGATGACTGCAGCCATTCCATGCAGCTTTGAGCAAGACTGGATGGAGGTGGGGGCTGCTATCAGGCACTCGATGTGCTTTTTGGAAGGCCTCCTTGGAAAGGCTTGCTGTTGCCAGAGAGCTCAGCTTCACTGAGGGCCTTGAACTCAACAGAATTCTTCATCCAATTGATAACGTGTGTTACCTGCTGTCACTCACCTTGGGTTTATGGCTTCATCATGGTTGTTTAATGAACTTATTTCTGGTCTAACATCGGGCTGAAAATGTAACCAAGAAATGTACGTCAGGGAGAGCCACCTCACTAATCTGACTTTAGTGAAAATCATGTACTATTAAAAGCTTTTTTTACTAGATCTAAGTCCGCACATATTTCAGGTTATATCCCATGCTCGTTAGTAATGAATTTCATCAATTTTCTTAAGTACCATGACTAAACCCTGTATTTTCTATTTATTTTTGTTTCATCAAAATCTGTCTTTTAACAGAAACTTCTAGATCTCCTGTCTCTGCTACTTTTTAACAGACATTGATACATTTATGGCTAGGATTACTTAGGAATAAGTCTCTTCAATTGTGATTTATTTGTGCTCATATATATTTTCAGTTACCCAGAGGAACAACAAATGTCACATCTTTATGGTTATGGTAACTGCATAGTGAATTATAGATGACTGTTCATTGAGCAGTGTAATATAAACAATCTCATCAGTGTGTGAAGCTGGCCATCAGAATACCAGAGTCTTCATAGATCCTGTATACAATCTGCACTCAAAATCATAACAGTTTGTTGAATTAAAACATTTAAATGTACAAAAAAATCGAATACTACATCAAGTTATTAATTGATAGTATGTATTTAAAAATTTTTTGAAATTCTACAGTAGCAATGCTAATTGTAGGGGAGGAAATGGCACAGTCACAAGGTTATTAAATGGCTGTTTTTTCTAAGATGGATGTTCATATTTTAATGAAAAAAAAACAACCAACCAATCAAAAAAAAGTGAATTTACACAAAAATACATCTTTTTGTAAATGGTTATGCAGCATTTATTTATTCAAATATATCTAGCTAAATGTGATTAGTTTCTTTATCCCTTTGTAACTAAAATGAACTGAAACTATTTTCAGCTTTCACTGGGGAAATATTCTGGATAATTAAAATGAATGCATCTTGTTATCACTTTTCTACTGCTGACAATCTTAGAGAAATATATCAAGCTGATGGATGGATAACATCCTCCTTGAACAGATAAGGCAATGCTATTTAATTTTGAGCCATCTTCGCCTTAAATGGGATTTTTATCTTCTAAGCTTAACGCTATAAACCAACATATACTACTTGCCTGAAAACTGTTTTTTTTTTCCTGACTCTCCACATAGATATGTAAAATATGTACAGTAATGCCAAGTAACTGCAAATTATGTGAGATATTTTATGAAAACCAAGTAGGTGGTGGTAACAAAATCTGTCTTTATTTGAACAGTTTCCTAAATCTCTTGAATTTTTGCAAATGATTGCCTACCTGTGTCATGAGTAATGGAAATGAATACTGTGCATTTACTTAGACATGATCAGACTTGAAAAACCCAAAGACATAAGACAAAAAAAAGATAGCAGGATAAAATACATCTGTTATCTGATGGAAATTATTCGTATTTTTACAGTTTATGGAAACCTCTAAATGTTAACTATAGCAATAGATCATAAAGGAAGGCAGAAATTGTGATTCAATCCAAAGAATTTATGCTAATAATTTCATTTTTTCTGAAACATGGATTTAAACAAAATATCACTTGTTATGTTATATCATTTGGCACCAGGCATATAATTTTAAAACTTTTTTAGATGTGTATTCATACTTTAAAAAGACTTGATTGTGACTTGTCTTTATGTCAATTGAAGAAAGGATGATACTCTTTCAGGTGACAAAAAGACACTAATTAAGTGAAAAAAATAGTGTTTAAAAAATATTCAGTCTAATTCACAAAGTTAACGTTAATGAAGTGTAAGGATTATATAATGAATTTAAATAATCTTCTACTTAACACGAAAATCCATGATTATGAGGCAAACTTGTGAGGCAAATCTAAAAAATCTGTGTCATAGTGAAAATGTGACGTATGTGATTTTTGTGTTTTCAGGGTGGGTGAAAAACCTTTCTTTCATTGAGTTTCACTGGACCACAATTCATAAAATTGCTCAGTGAAACAAGGAAAGGACTTGACTGTGTGAAGACCTCGCTTTCAAAATGCACTTTTTTGCTCAAATGCCAATGAGATTGATTGACTAACAGCAATGCAGTAAAGCAGACTTAACTATTACAAAAGTGCTATCAAGTCAAATGTTTTTATGACCGAGCACTTATAGTTAGGATTTAGTGTCCAAACAAACTACCTCCTCCAGCAATGCCAGAAATATTTTCGGTTGCTGCTAACTGATTCCCTATTAAACAAGGCAGTATATTTTTCTTGTCTAAGTATTGGGTTTAGTATTCTTTTACTTTTGCCATCACTTATTCGCTGGATTTAAATCCGTCGATTTACTCCACAAAAAAATGTAGCATTTTTAAAAGCATAGTTTATTCTTAATGAACAGAGAATTGACAGTCATAGAGAAGCTATCTGTTGCTCAATACCATGACAGGACAAGAACTTTCATGCTTTATCTTCGTTGTGTTCCAAACTAGGAAATTTTAAAAGAAAAAGATTAAATTTATATACATAAAAACATAAATATTTTTCAATCTGAACTTCATCTACAGGAAAAAATATATTCCTGGAAAATTTCAGAAAAAATGTGCATATATATGAGTAACAGCAACCATCGTGTAAGTCTGGATTGCTGTGGGTTGTATCTTAGGCTTGATAGACTACTTCTCTAGGAAGTTGCAGGCCTTAACTATTGTTTTTCTGAAGGTATGGAATGCGTAATGTGGGTTCTTGGGCATCCAGTAACATTTGAGATATATTAACCTCTTTTCCTCATTTGAGATAATAACAAATTCCACAAACTGAGTTAAAAAGTCACTTACTAAGTCTATGAAGTCTCTTGTTTTCTCAGAGCTTAAAAGCGCACTGACCCCTCCGTGTAGCTATTAAGGTTCAAACTTGATGAAAAGCTCAAAGAATGCTGATTACATTGACAGTTCAGCAAGGCATGGCTGTATAACCCTTGTCTTCACAGGAAACTGGAAAGGACAAGAATGAAACACAACATGCAGCCTAAAATGCGGTGGACGGTACTGCTTCTCTGGTGGTTAGTTGGTTAGTTTCTGATGATCTTTTTGCAGTGGGTAAAAGAGAGGCAGCTCCATTAACTTCGTGAAATTATTTGTTTCTAATGTTATTGTAGGTGAGCGCAAAATCTAGACCTTAAAGTAGATCGTACTACTTTTCCCTTACTAAGAAAAGCATGCATTGCTGTTCTTACTGAGGTTTCAGGGAGGATCTTCTAGAGAAACAGTGCAAATTGCTTTAATGTATGTTTTTTTCATGTAAGCAATGTTGTTGCAGATCTCACCATGCTGGATTTTTATTAACCTTTCTTTTAATTGTCTACCTGTTTGACTTTTTTTCTTTGATTTTCCAGTACACTTGCAGGATGATTTAATCTACTTGTTTCATGACCCTGAGGTAGGAGCTTTGAATTCAGATAACTCAGGGACAGAAGCAGAGCAGATGATGCCTTACACATTCTCACGCCCAGATGCAACTTTTTTGTGCCTTCCATGTGGGGATTATTCTTGATTAACTGTAGATCTTTAAGGAGATACAAAGGCGAACACAAAAATTGCATAGGTCTACTCACTTTACAATAACTCAAGAAAGAGTAAGATTTTGAAAAGGGTAATGTAAAATCTGCCATTCTTGCTACTGTCTTCTTAACACTTGGCTAAAAGCCAGACTCCCCTCACTCGAACACAATTTTTTTAAAAAACGTTAAGTATTTTTTCCCTGTGTTAACTTTCCTTCTACCCTTCCCTATGTAAAAGTGTGCTTTCTCCTCTCTTAGCCCAGCCTACATTGTGCTCCTTGAATTCCTTGAAACATTATAAACCCTAGTGTAATTTAAAAGCAGTATGTCACATCTTAGCCATCATATTTCTGTCCAAGTCTGCATATTCACAGTACTTTGGAGAAGTTAGAAAGATCTCATTTTCCCTAAGATACATTTTGGTATATCAATAGAAATCAGAGTAGCTAAGGGCAGCAGTCTCCTTCCTGGCAGAATCTAACACAGTCTGGATCCTCAAATCCTGCCACACTTCGTAGAGGAATTGTTTTTAACTTTGTTCATGTGTTATATACAGGGTAGTTTCCTAAATTATCATCCTCCTAAACTGAGGTAAGTAGATTTTTTTTTTTAAGAAGTACTGTTCATGGGCATTACAAGATAAAAGGTGAGGCATGAGCTGGTCACTGTAAGCCCTTTGTATAAAAGCTAGTTTCAAAAAATCTTCACCTTCAGAATGTAATTAATACAGTCCTTCAGCTGCTTTTTCTTAGGCACTTAGGTGCCTACATTTAAGTAAGATGCATCCCACCTAGTGTGTTTAGACTTCAGCAGAGTGAAATTACTCAAGATCTGCAATATTTTATTTTTATAGTTATTCTTCAAATTGGAAAATTTATGTGTCTTTCCAAGACAAAAGGTCTTTGCAATTCTTCAAATCTTCATGTCGTGTTTTGCCTGTCTTTTTTCTTGTACACAGTAGGTTACAGATGGATTGTGGTATTACTAACAATTACAATCACTGTTCAGCTTTTTCAACTGTGCAAACATAAAATCAGAATGTAAGCCACATGATCAGGATTACCACCAGCAGATCACATCCTGATGGGACTGAGAATTGTCTTGAATTGGTTAAGTGCTCTCAACTCAGATTATCTCTTGAACATAACTGAGTACTTTGTAAAGAGAAAAATGCTGTTAGTTGCATTTGTAGATGGGAAAGAAGAGAAATAGTCTTCTCAGGCTTCCTTTTTAGCCTTCCTCTGTCTCCCCGTCTTTCTGTTATTTTCCATGGCTTCCTCCTTTCCAGGTTTCTCTTCACCATTGCCTTCAATACTGTGTGAACAAGTAACTGCCTTCTGGAGGCTCTTGGTTTTGTCTACGAACACCTGAAACCGGCAATTCATACACCCAGAGACATTCCTTGTATAATGCTGTAAAACAGAACTGGAGGCACTAAGTAGGCAACTATTAATTCACCTAGATGTTCTTGTGGGTAAGGAGCATCCCCAGATGATCTTATTATCTCTTTAAGGATAATGCTTTTATGGAAAGGAGATGGAATTCAGTGGGTGGGTCAAGACCTAAAGGGCTATCTAGTCTATGGGTGTACAGAGATTCTCACCATGGTGTTCTAGTGTTTGGCAACACAAAAGGACACAGAGCCTTTATTTTCTAAATTTCTCTATTTTATTAGAGATTATCACAAAAATCACCACTAGCAAGTAAAATACCATGATGATGATAATGATGATATCATCACCTCTATGAAGTATACTTATGATTAATAAAGTGAATATATATACAGCTATTACAAATTACTATCGGTAATCTGTACTAGCTATATATATATTCACTTTATTGGTAATCAGTAATATAATATCAATCAATAGTATGGCAGCAGTCAATAATAGCAACTGATTGTATTGCAACAATCCATAGCAACAACAACTGTACTATTACAAGTTGCTATGAACTTTTCATTAGTGCAGCTAATTAACAATATGATACATGGCATGATATATTATATGCATTTGCAATATCATTATCAAGTGAATTAGACAAATGTCAGAAGCATATAGACCACCACAAAGGGAGAGAAAAAACAACTCCAGAGGTAGAGCCAACCACTCCATAAGTGAGAAGACAAACCAAACTGACCCCAAAAGCTGGCCCAAAAAGTTACACCAGTGAAATTACAAATAGAGTCTTTCTTCAAAGATGATCTCTGTCATAGAGTATGGAGTCAGTGGTTGTCCCTAGTGAAAGCCCAAGATCTTGTAGAATGTTCATTCAGAGATTTCAGCCTGTTTAGAAGAGAAAAAGTACACACATCAAGGGAAGTTCTCAGGGAGAAATGTTTCAATTTATACCAAAATTAAGCTCCTTTTATATCATACAAACATAAGTTGGGTAGGAAATCACCCCTTCCTGTAGAAAATAGACGCTGTTCATTTCAGTTTTTCACCTGTAACAGCCAATACATGACTTTTTCTGTTCATGCAGAATAATTTTTCTTTTTTCCAGGCTGTTTCCTACCTTTCCCCCCAGATGACAAGGTGTCATTATGGTTCCTTTTTTATTTGCACTTACCTATCACATCTCTGGTGCCTCACTTTCTAGGCACCCCAGATGTACTTCCAAGAAGCTAGTTGCCCTTTTCAAGGGTGCTTCTGTTTCACAGGCCTAATTCCCAGGCTTACACCATCCAGGCTGGTAGGCATTTCTGCCAGTCGTTTTCAGTAGACATTTTCTTATTTTGAGTAGTTTTCCTCTCTAACCAGGCAACCTTTCTGCCTGCTCACATCAGTGGGACATCTAAGCATAAGTCTAGCTGCCAGTTTGACAGCAAACCTCACAACTTTCTTCTCAGAGTTCTATTGTTTTTTGTTAGATGTCTAGAATCACAGTCATAAAATAGGTTGGAAGGGATTTTTACAGGTCATCTAGTCCAACTCCCTGCAATAAGCAGAGATATCTTCAACTAGATAAGGTTGCTCAGAGCCCCATCCAACCTGATTTTGAATATTTCTAGGGGTAGGGCATCTACCACCTCTATGGGAAACCTGTTCCAGTGTTTCACCACCCTCATTGTATATAAATACGGAAGTATAGAAATGTTTAAGTTGGAAAATGACTTTAAGATCATCAAGTCCAACCCTTAGCCTAGAACTGCAGTACCTTGCACTTGGCCTTGTTGAATCTCTTGAGGTTCACATGGGCCTACTTCTCCAGCTTGTCCATGTTCTTCTGGATGACATCCCTCCCTCACGTGTGTCAACTGCACCAGTCAGTTTGCTTTTGTCTGCAAACCTGCTGAGGCTGCACTTGATCCCACTGTCTATGTCATTGATGCAGATATTAAACGGTACTGGTCCTAACATAGACCCCTGAGGCACATTGCTTGTCATCAGTCTCCACTGGGACATCAAGTAATTGACCACCATCCTCTGGCTTTTATCATCCAACCAATTCTTCATCCACCAAACAATCCATCAAATCCAAACCTATTCAGTTTAGAAAAAAATAATATTGTGGGCGATAGTGTCTTATGGAAATCCAGATAGATGGCATCCATAGATCTTCCTTGTCCATTGACGTAGCCACTTAGTGTCTTAGGTATCCTATTTATCCCACTCAATATCACTTTAAATATATATTTTAATTTGGCCTCTATTCTGTATCACATGTGTTATTGCTTCATCATTGTAACAATTCCAGTGAGAAGAGAAAAAATTACAGCATTTCAGAATTCTAAAGTGAAATTTACTTTAACTAAAAATCATTGTTCATTTGGGAGTAGGCTGTGGAAATAGATGAAATAACATAATCTCATAGTCACTGCAGCCAAGGATGCTCCAAGCCTTTACCTGCTCAGTTCTTCTATCCCACCTCACTGGCTTCTGCATCACCTGCCAGAAGCTTTTCGTCAGTGCAGTCCAGAAACGTCCTGACTGCTTGTATCCTGCTGCACTGTCCCTTCAGTGGACAACAGAGGTGACTGGTCAACCACAACCAAGTGCCTGAAGTCCTCAAAGAAAACTAGGAACTGTGAATGTGAGGCTTCTCCCAGACATATCTGACTGTTTGTAAGAATTTATCCTCATGTTATTTCCTTGCATGTTGTGTTAATTAGGTAAAAAAACCCCAAGGTTTCTCTGACCCGGGGGGGTATACCACAAGTTTCAATGTAAGTCAACAACATCAGTTCTATTCCTCAATTGAAATAGCAGAGAAGTTCTCTGTACCTTCACTGATTTGGAAGACCTCAAACGTCAACCTCATTATTTTGTATGCTACTTTCTGTGACACATATATTTTTTTCCTCTCACTTCCTTATTAAAAGATTAGAGGCAAGAAATTCCTTTTCTTACGAAATCCACACGGAAGTAATGGTTTTTTCTTTAAGGGTGAAAAGTGGAAAGCATTAAAAATTATATTTTCTGATTTCTGGTAGGTAGCAACGGTTACATTCCAGAAGGCTAGGAATTATTAAGGTAAAACCGTCTTTGTGCAAGATGAGGGAATGCTCATTGAAACATGGTTAAATAACTGCTGACTTTTTACTCCCCCTACCTGTAAAACACACAGCTGTTTGAACAGAATCTGAGATTAAAAATGCCACTCCGTTTTTTTTTCTTTTTGCCAAAAAATGCTTTATTTGGTAACCACATTTTAATAGTATTTTCTAAGTTAAAGGACAAAAAATGTATTTTTTGATTTGACACATGATACTGATAATACTCAACAAACAACTTCTTTAACAGGTAGAAAATCCAGAAGTTGCCTTATTTTAATACCTGGCATGCAAATCAGCTCTGTCGTCCATGAGCAAATATTTATATTAATACTTTTGAAGATAATTAGGATAAGCTGGCATAGCAGTATTAAGTTTGGCCCATATGTTGCAGAGGCATAGTAAATTGGAAGAAGTACCAACCAAGAAGTAGGATGACTAATAAGTTTTGAATTAATGTCTTTGATGTTTGCTTTATTCTTTCTTTTATCTAATGATCTCTGTGATTTATGGAGTTGCAAGGCCTTCTTTGCTACAGAAAATTTATGTTTGAGATGGGAGATTTTTTCATCTAAAACTTAAAGAAATATCTCATTCACCAGACTAGAACTACTTGCAGAACTACACAATTAATTTTTTACCTGTGTAGCCATAACTGTCCAGCTTACAGCTGATTTTTAGTTCTATATTTGCCTATTGTGTAAATAATTTTGTGACTTCTTTAGTATGGAGTAATTTATGATATTTGTAATGAACTGAAGGAAATCTCATGCAAGCATCAACTTGAAAACTAAAACACAAAACAATGGCTGACTAGGGGACTTGTAACAACCTACGGGACTTCTCTTGATTGGAATCTAGCCAGGTTGTTACAGACAAGTGCATTTCTTAACAAATAGAAAGACATGATCGTCTTGGCCAATTTCTCTGTGTCCCTGAAACAATCTAATCAAAGCAGCACAGCTTCTGGGAGACTTAGCAGATTGAGTAATTCCTTTGGTTTGATGGTGGGGGCATTACTTGAAAGTCAACTTTCTTATAGCCTTATGAAATAGAGCAAATAAAGGTGTTTAGTCCTTCTGGTTTTTTATGATGCTCCCTGGAAGAAATTTCGTGGCAGGCTATATATGGCTGTCATTCCTTCAGCGCTGATAGGAAATGGAAATATTTAAAATTGTAATATTGTTAAGCTATTCAGTATCACAACCTGAAGAAATAGTTCAGTGTCTCTGCAACAAAGTATTTAGATGGGAAATAGTAGGCCTTAGATTTTGCATATATATATATTTATTTAACTTGCAGGTTAGAAACTAAGTAAAGTTGTATAAGGGGAAACAGAGAACTAGGACAGGTGAGGACTGTGTTTAATGATAAATGATGTTATTTTGAAAAAAAATACCACTAATTGTAGGGAGCATTGTGAAAAGTGAGAGCTATATTTCACTTTTTTTTGTTCCTTGTCAGAGTAACAAGAAGCTATAGAAGACTTTTGGTTTAGAGAGAAGAAAGATACCTTACTTGGACACCCACCCCACCCCCAGGCTTGAGAGTTCAAAAAAAAAAGATGGGTTCCTCTTCTTTTCTCTGAAATGATTCACCCACCATTTGTGCTCCATGTTAGTAATTCAGACATGACAACAGCAGGCAGTCCTCACTCCCTATCCCACCAGCATACAGGTTTTTTCCACTGTTTTTTGAGTTGGGCATCTTGAAGTGCCTGTAGATTTTACTTTGTTTGCACTAAAGCACTGTGAGGAAGCAGTTCATTCCTGCAGTTATGCTGCTGCACAGCATTCAGTAAGGTGATATTTAAAAGCACAATTCACAGATCATTGATGGTATACTGACAGATTACTCAGCAACAAAAATGTTATAATTTTTGACAGCATTTATAAAAAAAAAAATCTGCCATGGATAAATTCAAGATCAGACATGGGCTTAGATTGTGTTTTAGTGCACCTTCTGTGACAGCGAAGAATGTTTATGAGAAAAACTCATCCAGTGGGTTTTAAGACTGAAAATATCAAAATGGTTTTGTAAGTAGAAGTCAATCAGATCTATTGCCGTGAAGTCAAAGAACTTGTGAGAGTAGCAGGGCTAGTTGTGATGTGCAGAATAAGGAAAAGAAGAAGTCAGGCTCAGAAACATCTGTGGCTTGTTTTGTTGGCTCTCAAATAAGGCCTTTTGTTAGCATCAAAAAGAATTGTAATTCTCTACTTTCAGCATACCCAAATTAGTTAATTGATTAGCTAATTAGCTAAGTTTTGGAATAAAATTCCCTGCAAGTCATAGCAGAGAGAACGTGCTTTCCTGGGATACCTGGTGTGGAGACTTTTGATTTGGCAGTTCACTGACTTAGTGGTTACAGAGCAATCTAACAAGACCAGGCCAAACTCAGAAAATGTAAAGAGGAAACAAACACAGATACTGGTATTCTTTAGAAGTGGGGAGAACATTTGGAAAAGACTTAAAAAGCACTTGATGGTGGCTGACTGATTGAGAAGATGATGACAGCCGTTTAAATAAATCAGCAAACTGCCCACAGATGGTGGCTGGGCAGAAAACAGTTAGAAAGCTGCAAGACACAGGGTGTGAGAACTGCAAATGTATTACAAATGCACAAATAGGTTTGTGGTGACTGTGAAATAAGAGGGTAGGTCTGTGCTTCAACATCAGCATGAACTTCTACTTGTACGCATAACTGAGCAAGCAACATCATTGGCTCAACGCGCACATTACTGTGCGGTAACAGCTTTGTGAGTGGTAAAATTGGTTGAAGCAAGAGTATGTGTCAGTCTGAAAATCAGATGCTCACAGAGGAAGCCCAAGAGCAGGGCTAGTTGTGTTTTTTTTTTTCTCAAGTAACTGCCATTCATATCTGTCTACATCTAAACCTCCTTTTGCAAAACACTTCATTGCATCACACATGCTTTTCAGAATTTTGCTTTCTAGGAACAAAATAACCAAAACCATCCATTCTCATGGAGACTGGAATAGAGCCTCCCCAGGGATCATTGCATTAAAGGCAATAGTTCAGTGTCATATTTTCATTGAAATCCTTGTTCTTTCTGGGGAGGAAAAAGGGAATATGTTGATTTTGGAAGACTTAAAGAAAATAATGGTATACATGGAGTTCGTTCATTAGCAGTTTACTGTTTACATTGTTAAATTTTAAAATATTCTACATGCATTAGGTACTATTTTAGTATAATGATTACATTATGTCAGACTTTACTATTACAACGTGCTTATTTTCTTTTTGCAATTCCAGATTCCTTTCCTAAACAAAGATCATGTATCTATGGACATGTGTTCTGTTATAGCTACATAACTTTATTGTTATAATGTTGACTTATCTCCTTTAAAGCGGTTGAAATTCCTTAATGTTTCTTACAAATATAATATCAATAAAAATTAAACAGCACATAGTACCTTCTTATTGTATTAGGCAGTTTTCAGTGTCATATTCTAAAGGCTATAGATCATTAAAAATATTGCATTATTTATGTGACTATAGTAAAATCACAGTTAGTATGCACTTGTGGTACTGGGCTAAATTGAAATGTTGAGCATAATAATCTATTCACACAGCAGAAAGGGTCAGTGAGTAGTCTTATATTGAACATTGTACAGGATCTTATTGCTCTGCACGATTAAACAACTGTTAATTTTCCTACTGCCTCTGGTCTGGAAGATTAATCCCTTTATTAACTTCCCCAAAATATACTTCCATTATAGAAAGCATGGCACTTTATTAGAAAGATGCCTGCTTGTGCATAAAATATTTTATCTCGTTAGACTTCATCTCAAGCCATTGAATTAATTGGTATGTAATGTAAGATATGAAAGGTTCTCATAAATAAATAAATAAATAAATATTCAGGGAATGGGAGGAAAGGAGAACATATAGGTGAATCTATGTTGCTGGTGTGTCAGAGCTGTAGTTTTAATGTGTTTTATATGTGATAGAATTGGTATTTTCATGTATAGAAGATGAAAGAAGATGATTTTTTTTAGGAAAAAAAGCATATTTCTAGCATGATCTTAGCTCATTGCGGTAGCCAAAGGGCCCAGTTTTAAATCAGGATCCAGTTGTGCTTAGCTGTGGAGGTGCAGCTATAAAATCATCCCACTTCTGAAGAGCTGCAGGCCAAAGAAACTGAGGAAGGCATAACTGAGATGAGGGACAGAGAGGAAAGAAGGAAATAAGCACAGAGGTGAATAGGTGAATCTATGAGAAAGGTGAAGTTCTGCATTAGTTTAGAACTTGGAAATTTCATTGACTCCCAGGAAAGATCTATGTAGCTGAAGCTGGCAAGTTCACTGGCTTCCAGGAGTGTCTCATGCGTCTTCAGGCTTGTGTTATTATTTGATTCAGTTGCAGGACTTCTGATTGCTCTTTCACTACAACAAATACAAAGTCATTGTGAATCATAGAATCACAGAATGGTTTGTATTGGAAGGGACATTAAAAATCATCAGTTTCAAACCCCCTGCCATGGGCGAGGATACCTTTCACTAGATCAGGTTTCTCAAAGTGCCCTGAATACCTCCAGGGATGGGTCTCCTATGACTTCTCTGGGCAACTTGTTCCAGTGTCTCACCACTCTCACAGTAAAAAATTTCTTCCTAATACCTAATATAAACCTACCCTCTTCGCATTTAAAACCATTGTCCCTCATCCTATCACTACACTCCCTGATAAAAAGCCCCTTCCCTCCATTATGTGAGCCATGCCACACAGCTTTGTTTCATCAGTAAACTTGCTGAGGGTGCCCTCACTATGCTTCCAACAAAGACATTAAACAACACTGGTCCCAATACTGACTGCTGCAGAACACCACTTGTCACTGTTTTGTACTTGGATATTGAGCCATTAACTGTACCTACCTGAGTGTGAAAATCCAGACAGTTCCTTACCTGTGGAGTGATCCATCTGTCAAATCCATGTGTTTCCAATTCAGAGACAAGGATGTTGTGAGGGACAGCATTGAATGCTTTGTACAAGTCTAGTTTGATGACATTGGTTGTTCTTTATCTACAGCTCCACTGTAGATGCCCATCAAATTCGTCAGGCACGATTTACACTTGAAGCCATATTGGTTGTCACCAATCACCTCATTATCTTCCACATGCATCAGCAGTTCCCAGAGGTATCTGCTCCATGATTTGCTGAGCACAGAGATGAGACTGACTGGCCTGTAGTTCCCTGGGTTTTCCTTTTTTCCTTTTTTTAAAAATGGGAGTTAACGTTTCCCCTTTTCCTGTCAGTAGCAACTTCATCAGACTGCCACAACTCAAATACGATGGGTAGTGACTTAGCAACTTCATTTGCCAGTTCCCTCAGGACCTGCAGGTGCATCTCATCAAGTCCTGTGGACTTGTGCACCTGCAGGTTCCTAAAATGGTGTTGCACCTTATCTTCTCTTACAGCGGGCAGTTCTTTGACCTCCCAGACCCTGCTTTTGCCTTCAGTGACTTGAGCTGTGCGGCTACAACATTTGCCAGTGGAGACTGAGGCAGAAAAGTTGATAAGTACTTCAGCCTTCTCCATATCCTGGGTAACCAGGTCTCCCACTTCTTTCCAGAGAGGACACACATCCTTCCTAGTCTTCCTTTTATTACTGACATACCTACAGAATTTTCTTATTGCCCTTGGCCAGACTGAATTTTATCAGGACTTTAGCTTTCCTAACCTGATCTCTGGCTGCTCAGACAACTTGGTATTTCTTCCACTCTATCTGCCCTTGCTTCCACCCTCTGTAGGCTTCCTTTTTGTATTTAATTTTGTCCCTGAATTCCTTGTTCATCCATGCAGGCCCCCTGACATCTTTTGACTGACTTCCTCTTTGTTGGGAATCATCACTCCTGCGACTGGAGGAGATGGTCATTGAACATTAATCAGCTTTCTTGGACTCCTGTCCCCTCCAGGTTTTTATCCCATGGTTCCCTACCTAGCAGACTCCTGAAGAGGCCAAAGTCTGTTCTCCTAAAGTCCAGCATACTGAGTTTGCTACACACCCTCCTCCCTGTACTTCGGATCCTGAACTCTACCATTTCATGGTCACTGCAGCCAATATTTCCCTTGAGATTCACATTCCCCACCAGCCCTTCCATGTTAGTGAGAACAGGGTCCAGCGTCTGCTCTTCTATGAGTTGGAGAAGGAAGTTCTCATCAACATATTCCAGAAACCTCTTGGATTGCTTGTGCTCCGCTGTCCCTCCAACAGATATCAGGGTGGTAGAAGTTCCCCATGAGTACCAGGCCTTGTGAAAGCAAGGATCCACACATCTGTCTACAGAGAGCCTCATCTGCTCACTCGTGCTGATCTGGTGGACTGTAGCAGATTCCGCTATAATGTCACCTGTCCCTGCCTTCCCTTTAATCCTAATCATATGCTGTAGGTCTGCTCCTCATCCACCCCCAGGTGGGGCTCCATGCACTCCAGCTAGTCATTGACATAGAAAGCAATACCTTCTCCTCATTTCCCCTGCCTGTCCTTCCTAGAGAGCCTATATCCACCCATCCCAGCACTCGAATCATTGGATCCATCTCACCAGTTCTCCATGGTGTCAATGAGATCATGACTCTGCAGACAAGCACGTCTCTAACTCCTCTTGTTTATTCCCCATACATTTGCATAGAGACACTTAAGTTGGGCACCTGATGAAGCTGTCTTACAGTCAGGAGATCCTTTGTGTTTCTCTTCAGGTGTTCTGCTGACTTGTGTTCCTTCTCCAGGCTCTGGGGATTTATTGGCATCAAATTTGCAGGAGTGGGACAGACTGAGGTTCCTTCAGCATCTTTAGTTTAAAGCCCTCATCACCAGCCTGCCAAGCCTATGACCAAGGATGCTCTTCCCTTTCTCTAACACATGAATCCCATCAGCCAATGCCTGACTACTCTTTCAGTGAAAAAATCTTTCCTGACATCCAGTCTAAACCTCCCCTGGTGGAACTTGCAGCAATTTCCTCTCATCAATGTAACTATAAACGAAAGCGGTTACCTAGAAATATCAAAGGCTGTTTTTTTCATTGTGTTCATGCTTTATAAACCCTGTATATAAACATGCTTTGTGCTTAGGAAGACAACTTCAGCCACGCTCATCTATTTACTCTGACGAAGAAAACTCCAACTTTTCTATCTTGAGTTTGTATGTTTGTTATATAACTGTAATTGCATTGTTATCATATGTTTACAAATATTTTTTCCCCTAACATTTTCAGTGTTCGTATGCATGAAACTAAAAATTGTATTCTCCTGCAATTTTAGCACTTAGGTTTAAATAATTTTTTTTAAAGTAGAAAGCTTTTTTTTTTTTTGCTATCACATTCTTGTATTCTACAAACTCTCCTTGAAATTCTTACAGATATAAACTGCAGATAAAGTCTCCAATCCTCATATAAATAGCAGTATTTAATGCAGTCCAGGAAAAGATCAGTCTCTTATTTTTGTTTTGCATTTCACCAGAATAGATTTCTGTATAAATGCCTTATTTCTTTTACCTCCATAAATACAGAATGTGACTCCTGAAAAGTGACATAATTACACCATGTCCTGAAGTTCTCACATTCAAACGGCAACAGTGCTGGGTTAATTCACAAGAGATCGTGTCTTGCTCTTTTTAAGCCTAACAAATGCCCTTAATGTAAAGTGACTTGGTATCTAATCAAAGGCATGAGAGAAGTGACGTGAAGGAGTCTGTGAACAAGGGGAGTATATTTGTTTAGAAATCCCACTAACAAAGTCTGTGCCTATCCCATCACAGCCATAAGCATTTGACATTCAGAGCAGGAGGAAAGGATGACCCAAGTGAAGAAGATTCTTCAACACCACCTTATTCTTACCAGATCTCCTTGGCTATTCAGAATGGTAAAAATATAGGTTTAAAAATATAAACATAAACTGTATCCAACTTCAAAAATTCTGCCTCCATGATGTTGTACTTGTATGTTATACAATATTTCTGTTTTGTTCAAAGGATGAGAAATGGAGCCTCTTTGCTTGTTTTTATTAAGTGTGATTGCATAATTTTCTGAATCTCCAAATTTTGTGTCTCTAACAGCAATTCTATCTGTTCTCAGAACCAGAGATGATGTGAGTTCTTTCATCTGACCCATTGAAGTGCCTCAGACTGGCTCCTAGCACTGACATTACCTATTGGCATCAGACTGTAAATCAAGCCAGTCTAAAACACATGCCAGAGGCACGACATATTGACCAGAACCTAATATTCTCTTCTGAGTGAGGGAAAGTGAGGGGTCTGAGAACACATAGATTCTGAGGAAAGCCAGATGATCCTCAAGGACAGTCAGAGGACGGAGATGCAATGGAGACAAACTCTGTATTTAGAAATATTAGAGAGTTTAGGTTCCCTCTCTGAGAAGTTCAGTGTACGTTGTTGTCATCTCTTCATTGTTTTAAACTCCTAGTCAGGGCTTTTGCTTCTGACTTGTATTCTAATTTAAGTCCAGTAACTTAAGGATTTATTAATTTATTTCTTTATTTTAACACCTAAGATGGCTTATGCAATTAGAATAGTAAAATGTGGTGTACAGCTAAGTATTTAGAAAGACCTGAGACAGCAGGTACATAGCAAAACCTCTGTCACTTTACCTCTGACAACTTCCTTGGAGTGCCTTGCCACCAGTAGTAGCGGCCTGTGGAACTCCATGTTGATTGGGCAGGTGGAGATAGCCACAGATTACTGTATATAATTTATAAAATCTGTATATAAAATCTGTCACTATTTGCAAACCCTACATAATGGTGTTAAGCATTTTATCTTTATAAACAGGATTTGCTAGGATTCTGCCTCACTTTTCTAGCTTATTACCCACTGATCTGAATAGAGTTTGGGATGTCTCCTATTGCTCTCTGAAAATACATAAACATGAAACAAGGTATAAATACTTTCTACATTGCTACTACCAAAACTAGTAGCAGTAGAAACCAGAATCCCTGTGATGCTAACACACCTGCACAACATCCAGATTTCTTAAAGCTCCCGTACTTCAAATGCAAAGCCCAGAGGCTCACTCCAAAGTTTATTCATCATTCCTTGTAGCTAACATCAAGAAGTGAAGGTCTCTGTGACAACCAAAGTCACAGAACTTTTTTTCTGGCTTTACACTATGGTTGGAGCTTGTTCTTCCTCCCAGCAGAATGTGTTTTCCTGGCTGTGTCCCAACCCAATATTGATGTAAGACCCCCTGTTGCAGCAGACATCAGAACAGCAAGGATTGTCTGCTCCACACAACAAGGTGAGCCAGGAGCAGAGTATGACAGCACAGCTGGCAGATGTGGTGTCCTTGCCAGTAAGGGCTCAGTCTTATGTCCTATACCTGCTTAACACCTGCTCCAGTGCGAGGGGTTGTGACAATGTGAAATAATGTGAAGAGGATTTTTTTTAGAATTATCTCAGCTTTCCCAGGCTTTTTCCAGTGTTTAGCCTATAGACTGTGCTGGAGCAGAAGATAAGGCTGCTGTAAAAAGTTCACTGGAGATAAAAAAACCCTCTTTCTCCATCTAGGGAGGATGAAGAGGTCTTAAACATAATCAGGGGAGAAAAGCTTTTTTTTCTGTACTTCAAAGAGGGTGCCTGGCTCATGCCTATGGTTTGTATCTTCCTTCAACTCATATCTCTGTAGTAAACATGATATCAGACATGAAAGAAGAGGAGGAACCAATTTATGACTAGTTTCTAGTATGAACACTGAATAATATGTTACTGTAATGCATCAGCCAACCTGGGTCAACTGGAGACTGTCCAACAGTTTTATTATAGAAGTATGTGTTTATTGCCTATTGCTCTTTAAAGCTGTTACAAGAGAGGCAGGATATAAATCTATGTTTATAAAGGCACTATCTGTGTGTGTTACACTTCTATATGCCTGAGGCAGTGTGTTACTATTATACAAACATGATAAGTAATTTCATTGAAGCTCTGAAGAAAATCCTTGTTTGTAAGAATTGCCTAAAGAGCATTTGGCTCCAAACTTATTTAATGTATACTTGCATCTCTAACTTGAGAAGTAGGAATCTCTGTAACTTATTTATTCCTTGTTATGTTATTTCTTAACTTAGATCTCAGTGAGTGAGATAGATATAGTCTCTTTGAAAAGAGGAAGTATTGATATTTAGGCTTTATTTCCTGTAATTGCCCAAGATAATTTTAGCTTCAATGTATGTAGCAAGCTTGATAGGTATTTGAGCACAATTGTCCTGTCCTTGTATTCGATAAGCCTGTATTACTGGCAACAACAGACAGAGAAAATAGGTCTGTAAAAATCTGAACAAAGCAGAGACTTTTATAGATTTAATGATACCCATCATAAACTTACATGAATAGTTTTTAAAAGCTAGGTGTCAGTTTCAACTATACAAAAATAACTGCTATCAATAATCCAGACTTTTTCGTTAGAATGGACAAGAAATTGCTAACGGTGCATCTGTAAAACTGTACATGTATTCATGAAATACTGTGTGCATTTGTGGTATTGGCAAGGGTGGGTGTCACGAAATGGGTAGTATAGGCACTGGAAATATGGAAATAGTCAGTGTATTCTATTCAAATCTAGTGTAGAATTTTCATAATATTTTAATATCTTGTAACAGAGCACCTTTACCACAGGTAAGGAAGGTGGTAAGTAAAGGGATACAGTTGGTGTTTCTAATAATACTATCTGTAATACTGTAGTACTGTCAGTAATACAGTAATACTGTCTCTAAAGCTATCTTTAAAAATTTTTACCTATGTGTTAACTCTGGAGTAAATGCAGATCTGTGGCCAAGCATGATGCTACTGCTTAGGACAGGCTACCTCAGGATGGCCTGGCTACACTGGGATGGCCTGGCTACACATCGGTATTCAGATCATGGATGACCTGGGGTCAAGTCACGCTTTTGTAAACATTCTTGCTGCTGAAACTATTGAGGATTAACAATCACATCTTCTCTTTCCTCTGCTGTAACTCTCTGATAGGAAGAAAACTCTGCCCAGCTTAAGTTATTGTTTGATCCTCTATTAGTGCTTATTTTTATTTTGGTCAGAATGTTCCATAGAAGTAAATTATGACCAAAATAACTGATTTCAGGACTTAAATCATAGACCAAAAAGATCCCTTCTTCTTTCTCCCCAACAAATTTACATAAACAAGATACAAAAGCCTTGGGGGTTTTTAGGAAAATGTTAGAATCTTCCACCCAAACCTCCACTCTTTATCTTGCCTGAAACACAGTAATTCTCAGCCAGCACTGCTACATAGAAAGTGAAATGGACTAAGTATGCTGTGATATTAAGCTTTCTTTAAAGCACCTGTTTTATTATTAATATACTTTTAATAGCATCATTCTGATTGTTTTACAGACTGACTACAACTTAAGTTACTGCTGAGATGTTAAAAGCTTGGCTTTTAAATTTTTAACAAGAATAAAAATGTACACAGCCCATGGACTTTGCTGGACTATCCAAATCTGATGTGAAAACAAGGTAATACCATTTTACTCTTTGGTTTTAAACATTTTATTGAAAATCACAGATCCTTCTAACTTATATTTTTGTAACCACTGTTCCCTAAGTACTTTAAACACCAGTTAAGTGATCTTTAAGAGGCTTCCAAAAAACTTAAACCAACTTTTCACCTATGTGCAGCACATTGGGAAAATGAAAGGTGGAAATGAAATGATTTACATTGCGCTTAATGCCTGCCTCCCCCTAAAACACACAAATAAATAAGCAAACATCTGGAGAGAAAGTGAAGAAGAAGGCAGAAAAATAAAGTTGTCTTCATAGCTTGAAATACTGTCTTTCTTCTCTTGCGTCTTGCAGAAAACTATAACGAAGTAGTGGACTAGAAACAGTCAAGAAATTCTGGTTGTGACTTAAACATAGAAGTGGATAGCATGTTACCTTAACTAGCTTATGCCGCATTACAGTTTTGTCATTTAGGTAGAAAAAAAAATCTGCTCCTCTGTTCAAAACATAACTTGTTATTAATTGTTTCAACATTATCTCTTAAATCCTGCAGGTGCAAGGAATTTGATGTGGCAAAACAGTAACTTTGACTCAAGTGAAACAGAGTTAGTGTCTTTTGAAAAATGTACTTCTCTTAAAACATTGTATGTGTGAAATGTACATTGTAGTTTACGAAACCTCCTTTTGCTGATGTAGTTTCGAAGAAGTAGTACTGCTATGCAACTCCTCGTTGCATTCTTTAAGCAACAGTATAAATTTAGAGCTGTAAGATTATGAGATCATGTTAGTAATTCCTCATCTTGCCCTCCTCCGTTTTCGGTTCATTGTCATTTTCTTGAACTGGTTCACACAACTGCAGGGGACCTTGGGAAATACAGAAAGCTCTAACATCACAGGCTTGAGGGATTGCACCATTTCTCAGCTACCATCAGGATCTGAGGAAAAATGTTGACTGCCACTCTAGTTCTCATGGCTGAATCTGGAGAACCTCAACTACCCAAATTTGAGACTGTCTGGCGTGCCTCTGGTTTCCTTTGCAGACACCAGAACACCAAAGTAGGGAAGACATGGCTGCTGCTCTCCAGTGGCTGGAGTGCACAGGCTGGCAGAAGGTCTGGGAAGGGTGCTGGAGCTCCTGACAAAAAGACAGCTCGTTCCTCTAAAGGGATGCAGCAAAGGACACAGTTGTGAGTCATAGAATCATAGAATCATAGAGTGCTTTGGGTTGGAAAAGACCTTAAATATCATGCAAGGACACCTCCCACCAGACCAGGTTGCTCAACGCCCCATTCAACCTGGCCTTGAACACTTCCAGGGAGGGGGTAGCCACAGCTTCCCTGGGCAACCTGTGCTGGTGTCTCACCACCTTTACTGTGAAGAATTTCTTCCTAATGTGTAATCTAAATCTCCTCACTTCCAATTTAGAGTCATTCCCCTTTGTCCTGTCACTACTTGTCCTTGTAAAAAGTCCCTCCCCAGCTTTCCTGTAGCCCCTTCAGGTACTCAAAGGCTGCTGTAATATCTCCCTGGAGCCTTCTCTTCTCCAGGCTGAACAAGCCCACCTCAGCCTGTCCTCATAGCAGAGGTGCGTCAGCCTTCTGTTCATCTTTGTAGCCCTCCTCTTACCCCTTCCAAACAGTTACATGTCCTTCTCATGTTGGGGATTCCAGAACAGGACACAATACTCCAGGCGGAGTCTCACAAGAATGGAATATACAGGGAGAATCAACTCCCTCGACCTAGTGGCAATGCCACATCATAGATATTCCTAATCAGTCAATCTATAGTGCAGAAGTATCAGTTATCATTTATTACGCCACTGAAAAAAAGCTGCAAATTTATAAACCTACAACTTGCTCCTATGATTATAGATTCAAACTATGCCATAACTTACATGTTAACAGATTTATTGACTAGAAAAAGACCATGAGCAAAGCCTAAATATTCTATACTTCGACTACCAAATTTTTTTATGCATGCTAGAAAAAACACAAGGCAGATTCAGGAAACTGAAACAGCTCATTTAATGGGTTGCTTTAACAAAGTTATCCCCTAACAACAATGAAAGAAACAAGTTTCTTCCCTTCAGAAATTAGAATCTCTATTCATCTCAGAAGATAGGATGAGTTTTGGGAAAAAAAAATAAGTACAGCAGAGAAACAATACTTCTGACTATTGCAGCGTAAAACCACAGTTATTAACGGAAGTGAGCTTACTTTTCTTTTCTTTTCTCTTTCGAGTTTGGCTGTAATGAGCAGTGTTCAGAGATCATGGATTGTTTTACATTATTGATGAGTCAATCCAAAAGAGGAGAGCTTCCAAGCTGGGACCTGCAGCAGCTTCCAAGCATGAGTCATAGTCACTGGGGTGTCCATTCCCCACATCTTCTGGAATCACAGAGTCAGGAAGGCTTGTCACAGATATCAGCCCTACCGGGAAACCCTGTTCCAAAACAAGAAATGACAGAGATCAGGGGCTGATCAACTCACGGGAGTTCAGACAGCTTCAAATGTAACTGAGCTTGATCTGTGAATACTTAGCTGAGGGGACATAGTATTATTCACTCATTTGCTATTACTGTTAAAAAAAAATGCCTCAAATATAGAATAAAGGATTCAATAGGAATGTGTCAGCTGTACTCAACCTCATCATGGGACATGAATGAATGAACGTATCATGTTACAGAGAACTGGTAATATGAGACGAGTCCAGGTGCTTTAGGGGACATACAGAAAGACTTCCTATTTATGGTGAGGGATTAGTGGCACTTGCTACCTCTTAGCATAGTCTGGAGTAATCTGAAGCAGTTTACATCTTGTCACTAGATAACCACTAATGTAGTCTCTGTAATTTTCATTCTCGAAGACTGAAAAATTGGGGGGGGGGGGGGGGGGCGGGGAGAAATTTGTTTGTTTTTACACTATACCAGGAATCTCAACAGCATTCCTGCACTTTCATTTTCCTTTAATGATGAGAGCTTCATCTGTGCCAAGCAATTTGTGATATAATTTGCCGGAGTGGATGCTGTCCAGAATGTGCTACACTAATGCCTCATCTCAAGAATACCAGTGTAGCAGTAGTACAGTGACTTTAATTAATTATGATGTCAGCTTTGTGTAGGAGGTCAGCTCTCAGCCTGTGAGCTGAACCTCCAGGTTTCTGATGCAGGAAAGAGAATCAGACCATGCACAGGCAAACAGTATTTGATAAAAAAATTTCCATGAGTTTGCTCTCTAAAGATAGAAACCAAATCAACAGTTATGGGAAGTTTTATTTCTTACTGTTGCAAGATCTGGCCTGCACAGGATAACAGGAATTCTGTGTACACAAGGTATGGGAAGGTGTCATTAGAAACTCCATTCTGCTGAATGGGATTTGAATTGTCCCAAATGGTTTCTAAGTATTGAAGGTGAATGGGGCACAGGGATGGAGAAAATATTTAACAGAGCTTTTGCAGTTAGAGTTCATTCCTTCTTGGAAATAGAGTCCATCAATACCCCTGAAATTTGCAGGAGGATCTTACTGGCTTCATGCTGGTCCTGTGTGACTGAAGTTAGATTCTGATCCAAAAGCTGATACAAATTTTGTTTTGATTTCAAAGCAGTCAGAATTTCCTCAAAAAAGCCTAATTAAAGATGTTGATGCTGTGCTTTTGTATGCTGCAAACCACATTGCTCTTTACTTTACTGGGAGGAATTGTAGGAATTTTTTATTTGTAGATAGAAGCGTCATTCATGTGACAAAACAATGCTTTTGGAAAACACTACTATCTGCAAGAAGGAGTAAAAATTAAAAAACAAACAACAAACCAGCTTGCACATCTGAGCACAATGACTCAACTGGATCTGAGTTTGTTACCTGGGTCTGAACTCAGCCATATTTTCTTGAGAAGTTACTCAGCTTTGAATTGGGGTACCTTAACAACCCCTCTGAATTTAGACACTAGGGCCTCTGAGCACCTAGATTCATCTAGGGAATGCTTATTATCTTAACAACATTCTGATGGAGGCTATACCATGGATCCTCCTGTTTTTGCTATGATCACCCTCGATTCAGCACAATGACTAAAGATTACACAGTTGAACTACAGGAGTACATGGAACTCAGTACCTTCAGTAATCACCTTTCATTACAGGGGATAATCCCTACAGTATTTCTTCAGCCTTGCGGAAAATACCTCAGAATCATAGAATACCAGGTTGGAAGGGACATCAAGGATTATCTGGTCCTACTCTGGCAAAAGCATAGTTTAGACAAAATGGCCCAGCACCTCGTCCAGCTGAATCTTAAAAGTGTCCAATATTGGGGAACTCACCACTTCACTAGAGAGATTATTCCAATATAATTAAATGACTAACACTTGCCTACTTCTTCCAATATCTGTGTCTCATTGTGATCCCAGAACTTCCCTCTGGTATGAAGTAACACATACCCAGGGTCTTTCAGGCCATGAAATTAATTATTTGCAAAGCCTGGGATTATTCCAAGGCATATCACAAGACAAAGTTCAAGGTCCTGCACCTGGGTTCGGGTAAAGTTCAGTATCAATACAGTTTGGAGGATGAAGATCAGGAAAAAAATTTTAACAGC
Organism: Tapera naevia; assembly: GCA_033556795.1. Lineage (NCBI taxonomy): Eukaryota > Metazoa > Chordata > Aves > Cuculiformes > Neomorphidae > Tapera > Tapera naevia. The sequence continues at coordinate 662,231 of JAUMJJ010000209.1, read as the reverse complement.
ATCTGTAGCAATGGGTAATGGTTTTAAACTAAAAGAGGAGAAGTTTAGACCAGATATTAGGAAATCCTTTTTTTCACTAAGGGTGGTGAAGCATTGGAACTGATTGCCCAGAGAGGTGGCTGATGCCCCATCCCTGGAAACATTCAAGGTCAGGTTGAATGGGGCTCTAAGCAACCTGATCGAGTTGAAGATGACTCTGCTCATTGCAGGGGTGCCCTTCCAATCTAAACCATCCTACAGTTCTGTGATTCTATATATTTTGTATCCACGTTCATCCTTGCCTATATAACTGCATGGATATAGCCAACCTCTTCTTTCAGCAATCTAGCAACAATACTCATTCCTATTTTCAGATACAACTTCTCTTAAGAAATTGTTTCCATTTTGACACAGAAGTAAAAACTCTCTGCCCAGGTTTCTTGCCTCCATATGGAATTTTCCTTGAATTACAGTGTATCTTCTTTTGCTTGTATGCTAAGAAAAATAGTTTGAAGACTGTATTGGTAGCCCCTGATGACAACTGCCACAAAAACATAACCAAGATGGATAGGATATCATTCCTGTAGTTTGCTATGGCATTTATAACATAGTGTATTTTAGAGAATACACTGTGGAATACCATCTGGTCTTCTATTTCAGCAAAGTAAAATGTTTCTACTGAACAAGATTAGCAAGTAGAAATATTTGTGTTGAGATGAGCTTGATTAGCACCTTTGTTTCTCCAGATACATCTCATTGCCTCTGCTTGTTTTTAGAAGAGTTACTATGACACAAAAATAGGGTAATTCTTGTTGAGTCAGGTCTTTAGTCTTACTATATCTTTTGTGAGTAGCATAGTTTTTAGCGCCATTAGTGCCAGACAAAGAGATACTGACACTGTAGATAAAGATAGCAGGCTCAGTACAGCCTGACTTACTCCAGTGCCTCAGGCCTCTATTAGGAGCCCTCTACTGTTACTATTGTGTTGGCATACTACTCTAATTATTTACTTTGTCTTTAATCAAGGGTCAAAACGCTGCTGTATTTCCTTATTATTTTGTGTTCCTCAATGTTGTCACACTCCGCAGTCAGGAAGCACGAAAAACCTCAAAAGAAGACACATCCTTAGACTGAGATTGAGTTTAAAGGTCAGATGTTCAATTATGTGCCTGCAACAACCCACTGGGTGATTTTGCAGTTAGGTACACCCACTTTCACAGTGTATGAAATCCAACAGGGCCAATTTACACCATATACGTAAAAAGCTAAGGGATGTTTTGAGAGATAAGAATTTGTCTTCTGTAAGGGGAAGATATGTAAGAAACAGCACAGGAAAGAGAGTAGACTTCACTGAGATATGAATTGCTCCTTCATTTCTCCTCTACCACTCCAGAAAGATAGTAATTTTTTCAGATGCAGGAAAGATTCTGAAAAATCCTCATTTAGCAAAATGGGCAAACAACTCTGGACCTGCTTCTGTGTTTGTGTAAACATGGCAATGACTTGAAAAAAGAAGTGTTAGGTCACAGGTTTGGGAATAAGAACAGTGGATATCATGATTTTGGGGCATCAGTATGGTAGAAGTTTAGAATATTAGCATGTCAGTGAAAGTCTGCTCCTTACACTAGAGTTTGTAGTGTTTTATTTAATGTGATTTCAGACGTGCCAAGTATTAGTGCTTCCAGCAATTTCCTCTTGGGAGACTGTTCTACAGCCTAATAATTATCACTCTAGGGTGAAATGGTCTCTTTGCTCTTCTCTGCATTTACCAACTGAATGCTATCTATTAATGCACTTGAGTCAGCTCTATATTCTGTGTTCAGGTCTCCTTGCAGGTCCCCAAAGATACTCTTGATTCTGTGAAGTCCCCTTGTGTTTAGGCTCAAGAAGGAGCCTAAATATTTCCAATATTTTTTTTCCTTTCCTCAGAATATGCTCTACTCACTGTTTTCCAAATCCTCTTGAGTGGCAATTGAACAGCCTGCTCAGTTTAAGTGAGTTACTTGCGTGGGTAATGCTTAGGATGTGCAGATGATTGTGCTAATGCATGTAGTGACTTCATTAAACTATTATATCTTAGGAAGCAGAAGAAATTCTATCAATGTTAATAAGGGACAGCCCGCTTTTTACACTTTTGTACAAGTTTTCAGTCAAAACATTGGTTTTCATATCCCTCTGTGAATTGTCAGGAATCACCCCAGATATTCAAGAACATGAACTTAATTCAAAAGCAAGAAGAGTCAAAACACATTTTCATGGATGCTGCTGTGCTTGCAGAAGCATGTGATTTCTGTTTTGTCAGCTTTAAAGTGTTTGCATTCTTGTGCTTATGGTCTGCATTTCTAGGTCGACAGAAATAACACAGTGCTGGTGAGTTGTATTTTTCCAAACACTGGCTGGACTAGTGTCTTCTGGTATAGTGCTGCCAAACTAATCCTCTTAGTGTCATAAATACATTACTTCAGCTTCTTAGACTATATGCTTGAAAAGAATAATGTAATGAGTATGTCTTACTGTAAACAAATGTGTTTCACGTATTTTTCTTAACAATAATCTATTAATAATTGAATCACAAACTCATTTTTTTAATATATCATCTGAGCTACCACTGTTTATATTTACTTCTTATGTATTCTACCTTTAAAATTAAAAACAAATTTTAGAAATTCAGGTACAAGTGAGAAAGCAAAGCAAACAACTTATTTTAACATCAGGTCAAAAATAGATTAACAAACATCAGTCAGTCCAACAAGATTTTAAAACATCATGTAATTTGCATATGATCTTAATGATGCTGTAAGTTTTGCTTATCATCTTACTGATCGTACTTTCTGTATTTCCTTTCTTGCCTTTCAGAATGTTGACACTTTTTTCTTGTTCTGATTTGAGCTGAAGTAGAATCAGTTTCCTAACTTCAGCTAAGTCTTGTCTAAGTAATTTCATTTTCTGACTGTTAACTGAATAGTTTTCAAATAGTGGATTTCTCTGGAAGTGATAACATGGGGCATTGATATGCAGAAAGTTCAATGTTAATACTTATTCGTATAGTAACCAAGGTAATTTTTCAGCTACTGGAGTGCTGTAAGTCAAAGAGGTGAAAAAGGTCTCACCTGCAGGGAGGGGTGGACAGGACAGGTGACCCCAAAATGGTAAACAGAGTATTCCATCCCATACACAACATACTTGGTATAAAACTGAGGGACCCCAAAGATCAGACTCTCTCCTTCCATGACGAATGTCCAGTGAAGACTTTGTCTGTCTTTTTGCCTCTTATCCTGGATCCATGCATTCCTCAATCCACTTATAGAGTCCAGCTCCTTCCTAGCCTGGGAACATTCTCCCATGCCTGCTCTGCAGCATCTGTGGTGATGTAGCTGGGGGGAGGGAGGCAATTTTGTATATTATTGTTGTTGTTGTTATTAATATTTCACTAAAGCACTTTTAATTTTAGTTTCCAACCTGCAGGTCATTTTTACTCTCATGTCCCTTTCCCTTGGGAAGGGAGAAGGGAATCAGGAGTCCAACAGCTTGGATTTCCACACGTTGCTATGTCTAAGTTGGCTTGCTGAGTCAAGTGATCTCCTGCAGCAGTACCTAAAAATTAGAATTTTAATGATAATGACCTGAAAAGATTTTTTTGGCATTCAACTTCACCATGTGCTGTGCAAACTCAGCCTCAGATTTTCATTGGTCCTCTCACCACATCGGAAGTTATACTGAAGTTGCAGTGAATTGTGACATGCCCAGACTTACCAAACCACAGTAATTACCACCCATGTACTTCAATTCTTTGACCCGCACTCTGTGGTCAATTAATAAATCGACAATCTGTTAGGCTGCTTCACACTGGGGCCGAGTAAGGATGACAAGGAGAGAGCTGTGCATCAGTGGTTTCCTTTCAGAGTACGCTTCAATACCATCAAATCCACAATCAATGGCAGTGCACACACATGTTTAACAAAGCTTTTAACCTTTTAAGCATCAGGCCAACTGCCTTTCAAGAAATATTACTCTTGGTTCAAACAGCAAAGCAAGAAATTTTATAGATCCTACAGGCCCTTACGACTGTGATCTGTAGGTGAGTGAAGGCCTAGGAATCTTTTCAACTATCTTCTCCCCTCTCAGGTAAAAAAAAAAATGTAGGGACTACTCTGCAAGAGCAATCTGATTAAATAAGTCCAGTCAAGACACAATTGGACAAATAATAATGGGAAGGAAGAGCGAATTGGGTCTCCCCAGCCTCCCTAGCAGAGATAATGTAGGTACCTATGCTATATGAAGTAGGGCTTGAGACCCCTTTCCTTAAACAAAGGACAGAAAAAACACCACTACTGTTTTTGCACATGAGGACCCTGGCTTCCAAGCCTAGTCACATGAGCAGCAGCAGCAAAACCAGAGAAACCTATCCCAGGCTTGGTGGAAACTCCACATCTGCAGCAGGATCTAGACCGGCCTAGCAATAGGGATTCCAAAAATGAAACTACATCCAACTGTGAGTAACATGTATCTGCATTAAAGGGCAAACCAAGTACATAGACTGGGTTTGGCCATGTGAATAGGAAGTTATTGTTGGCTACAAAATACCTGGGAAATCCCTGGCTGACATGACTGCACAAAACTCTCATGAGGCACAGTCATGTGCAAGAAAGAAGAATGCTGCACAGAAAATGTCTTGTGCTGACTTTAGGAGTCATAAAAAAATGCTGCTCGACAAAGCCTGTGGGATTTGGAACACTGGTGAGGACTGTACAGGGAAATAAAGGATTACTGCAAATAGGAGCGGAGTACAGAGGTATGACCTTTAGGGCTAGATGCTGAGCATGGATTTCAGAACCAGCTGTGCTTCCTGAGGGTGCATAATGTCTTCAGCCATTGATTAGGAGAGGGTGGAGGATTTGCGTAGATGGGATTCAACAGGAAAAATCCAATCAATTACTCCAAAACCATCAGAGATCCCAAGGGCACATAGTAAAGTAAAAAAAATAGACTAAATTAAGGAGAGTGTGTGTCTTGGGAAACAGACATTTACTGTTGCTGTTGAACAGCTACACAGTTGGCAAAATAGTTCCACTGCATGTAGACATGCTGAAGAAACAAGCATCTGCTTGAATCAAGATGCAAAGTAAGCACTACTGGCTATTAGTCAATGACATTAACCTTGTAGATATGCAGATTGTATTGGGATACGATACACTTGAAATTGAGGTAGATTTTGCTCACTGTTTTTCTGGAGAATGCTTTCCCAAGCCTTTTATATTTCATTAATAGAAATAAAAGATGACTAAGACTTGTAATCAAGAAATATCTTTTTGCCAGACAGTATGATCAAGGACTCAAGTTAGTTTTGTTTGTAGTGCTTGTAGTCTCTAAATATTAACAAAAACATCCACAGATTTATCCAATGGATGATTCAAAGGCAGAAATCCCCCCCAGGACCAGTATTCACTTAAATAAGTGTATCTGGAATAAAAACTTCCACATCTATTATACATAGCCACCTTGCAGTCAGTAGAGAAAGAAACACTTTCAGGACATAATCTATCTGACCTATTCAGACATCACTGTAGGATACGTCAGGCATCGTCTACTTCTCCCTGTAAAACTTAAAAGGAACACGGAGTGGTGTTGTGAATGTCTACATGTAATCAGACAAATCCTGCCACTAAAGTCTGCCTCTTCTGCTAAAAACAAAATAATAAAACATATCTATGTCCTTCAAAGGATGAACATTCTTCAGGAGAGGTCTTCAAAACCAGATTAGAATGGGCATGGCAAGAAAAGTTGTGTTTATCAACAGTTTTAAAACTGCTGGCTTGCTTTCAGCTTCTTTTTGAGTTACAGAATCAAATATCTAAAAAAATCAGAGAACCCTTGTTACAGAGGGAGGGCAAAGAGGAATACTCTGTGGTACTTATGAGGAGTAAATTAAACCTGTGTAACACAGACATCACCTCTTTGGTGTCAGGAGCAATGCATCCAATTTGTTTCCCTTTCCCTGTCGCAGGGTGAGTTTGCCTCCTGTTATTTCATCTGCTTGTTTCTTCAGCTGAGATGGGCTGAAAGCCCTGAAAAAGTCGGAGAGGCAAAAGGTCTGGCAAACACCTCAGAGATGCTGATACATGTCATAAGTGTTGGTAGTTACTCCATCCATGCATTAGTATTTATCTTAGAGTTTTAGAAGACTTACGATGTAAGAGAGGTGTGGTACCTGACAGCAGAGGCCCAGGTTGAAAGAGAAGGCATTAAGCAGTAATTCTGACAGGATCAGATCGCAATAACATTGTTTGTATAAATTACAAGTAAAAGCAGCAGTATCTGAAGGGCGAACATGCTCTTCAGGCAGAATGAACTGCAAATTACGGTGGGAAAACAAGTTTAAATACTTTACTGGAATCCTCAATAAAAGGCCCTGAATTTCTTTTGCAACTTTCCACGAGTAGAAAGTTACTAAAATCCGTAGGGACCATTTGGAATGAGTGAAACATTCTAAGATTCAGGGATCCAGCCAAAGAACCAGAGCAGCTGAGTCACTAAGTGGAAAGCGTACTTGGAAGGGCAATTGGGGTTGGCTCGTGGCAGGTTCTCAAAAATCTGCTGAGTTAAATCTGCTAGTGGGCTGAGAAAGACTGACACATCATTCTTGGCTTATGAGAAATTATTGTCTAATCCAAAGACCAATGAATTCAGGAAGTTGTTGATGATGGACAGATAGACATTTGGACAATGCCCTTAAAAAAAAAGGAATGCAGTTAACGGGAATGCAGACATCAAAATATATAAACGACAGCAAAAGAAAGCAAACTTTAATCTTCAACTTCCACTGACAGTGATGAATAAGGAGAAACCACTCCTTTCCTTCCCTGTCTCCTTTTTCTCTCTGTAGTTTTTGGATAAAACGTTCAAGTGAAAAATAAATTTAGAGAAAGTTAAGGTATCAACATGCAATGTGGGGAAAAAAAGCAACACAGGAAGAGAACATAAACAAGGATTTTGAGCATTGTCATGCATCTAAAAAAGAGAATTCCTGCAAAACCTTGAAAAAATTGTGCTGAAAGTAAGTATAAACTTTTGCTGCATTATCAGTTCAGGCAAAGAGATGGAACTTGAGACCAAGGGAAAAAAGTACACCTCAAGAAGCATTTAACTGCTGAGGACTAAGCTGTGCAGGATAGATAAGCTTCAGTTAAGGCAACAGAAACCTTTCACTGACTTCAGCTTTAGGCGTAGGCTGTAAGGTGAATTCATGTTAAACGAATGTTAATACTGTTAACAGTCAACAGACACTGCTTCCTGCACTGAATTGTACTTAATGTACTTCATGCAGTAAGTCTGGCTGCTTGGGGGAGGTAGTCAAACATTGCCTTAGCTAGAGATTTGGAGAAGGTACCAAAAATACTGAGATTAGTTTATGCTAACACTTCAAAACCCCAAATGTTCTCTCATAGTGAACTTTCATGACATTCTCTGTGAACAGAAGGGTAACTATCACCTCTTTCTTTGATCCATATGTTGCCAAGCCACAAGGCAATGTTGCTTTTTTGAACTTCAGAAAACTGACAGCAAATGGTACATCTGTCTTAGCTGGACATGACAGCATAAAGAATCAATTTTATCTGAATCTTGTGAAAAAGACTAAGAATTGATGATGGTACATTTAAAATGTCTCCTGGTCTGTGTGGTTGCTGTGGGAAACCGAGTGGAAGTACCATAGAAACCTGCAGAACATTATATAAGAGAATCCCTCATCAAATCTGGGTGCTGTTGGGAGGAAAAGGCTCCAAGATCACAATATCTTGGTGGTCAGAGAAGGCTGTGGGAGCCACAGAAAATAATCAGCAAGGACGTAGTTTAACCCAGAGTTGAGGGAGAGAGAGGGAGAGAGAAGGGTGGAAAATGCGTTAATCAAAGGGATCTGCATAGCTTTCTTTCTAGACTAAATCCTGAAGTTATGCTTGAACAGGAAAGACTCCAGATGATAGCAGAGTTGCTTAGTGGCAAACTGGTCAATATATTTTCTCAAGTTAGGCCAGAGGGTGCTAAGGAATTCTGTCAGCATCAAGAGACAATTTCATAAACAGGGGGCAAGACAGACATTTTCTGAAAGTGGAGTATTTTGCTGTTGTGTAAAGAAGTTAGCAGGTCTTTTATAACAATTCTCCTGTTTTCCTTTTGCTCACTTTTAAAAACAGTCAAGATCATGTGATGTCTTCTGTTGCATAGACGGTGTCAAAGTGCCTGTAGTACATCGGTAGATACAGGCAGAGAAAAAAGTAACAAGTCCTACTTTTACATAGTGTCATCTCTAGTACTCATATTTTTAACTTTTCTTTTAACAACAAAAAAAAAGAATACTCCCATATACACGATTTTCAAATAGGAGGATTAGATTTACGAAGCCATCCATACAGTATTATCCATACAATAAGTGGAAGAATTACCTTCACTTACAGCTGCAGTACTGATCATCAGGATATCTCAGTCTTAAATTCTTCAGGGAGAAATTTCTGTCCTTCTAGACTTCTATTAGTCTGACTGCTTATCTCTGCTCATGGCTGTTATCTATGTCATTGTGAGAAGAGGCATATTCAGACATCACCAGCACTTTTGGAACAGGATTACTGTGTCCTGCCTGTGCCATCAACAGTAAGTATAACTGTACAACCATCTTTCCCCTTGGAGAAACAGGCAGTACAGTGAAATGTAACCTAACTTTGAATGAGACACTAGCATGACCATGACAAGCATATCTGCATCATAAATTAAGTTACTTCTATCTTGAGCAATAAACTACAGAGTTTTCTTTCTCCAGGACAGTGCATTGGATATGGCCTAGAAAGACAAGGAGTAAAAAATGATGTTCAGCTCTAACTTGAAATTATCTTAACCTCATAATCACGAGCAATGCATATTCACAATATGTAGTCCATGTGAACAGGGAACAATAAATGACAAGAGTAACAGTAATTCAGTAACTTCTGATGTCAGCTGAAGTTGGCTTGTGATGTTCCAGTAACTAAGTTTTCAGATAATTTCTGATCCTTCTAACCAGCATACTGAAGACTGGGTTTTGGGCAGTCTTCTCTCTACGCCTATTTTTTCACTGATTACTAGGAAGGAAGATTCAGAGTATCATCAACTGACCATGGACAAAAAATCCTTACTATTTTGACTGCTTTAAACTGGGAAGAGATTGTCTCTTAGATTTTTATTTTCCACCTGTTGAGCCCTTATAATCAGAAAGATAAACATGTCTTCCACAACAAAATACTTGTGTGCAGGTAGGCAAACAGGCAGTCAGCTGGATTATCCAAGGCAGAAATAATTTTTGTGAACTGAGCAAGTCCATGCATTTGACAAAAACTTAACTTGAACAAATACCATTTGATAAAACTAGTAAAGCAGAACATAGAAGCTGATATGTTGCTTTGGGATTACTGTTGCCGATGTCTTCCTGGTAAACAGAATGGATAGTTGCACAATTAACAAGTTGCCCTGTTTGGTTGACTTCAGAAAGACTCAGAAGATTGATGTATAAAAGAGTTTGAAGTAGGGGCAGGAGCTTGCAGTGACACAGAAAACTAGCAAACTTCCACTAGAGGTGGAAGAAGTAATCCTTTTCAGGTCTTTTTTCTAATATTAACACCTTCAGGATGATGTTTGCTCTCACGGCATTACCAGAAAGCTAGTTGTGGAGTCCTGTCAGCCAGAAAAAGAGAGTGCTGCCTTGGACTTCAGCAGAAAAGGGAAATCCATACTCCTTACAATCATTGCTTTTATTGCTCCTCAAAAAATACTGCCTTTTTTTAAAATAAATGAGGTGGGTTCTTCCCTCCACCCTATGATGTGATTACTTATCCATGAAAAGAAAGTAGTCCTGCTCTAGTAGCAAGCAAACATGACAAAGAGCTACCAGGAACTCTGTGATTAATATCTCCGGCCATCAGACAGACACAGACTATGGGTTAGGGGACTTGATTAAGTGCCTTGTCATCATTAGGTCATGGCGGAGGCCACAGATTCAAAGTCCCGGGGGCATATGGGTAGTGACACACTGTGGTGTGAACAGTGCCCCTACCAGAGGGATTACCCTTTTGAGGAGGTCCCAGGCAATATCGAATTGGACCCAACCATTAGAGCCTCAGGCTTTCATTTGAGTCCTTATTAGAAACGTGGTAGTTACAACTAACTTTTCCTTCCCCCTTCCTCTTTCTACCCTCCTTTCCAAAATGAAGACGTGTCCTAATTTTCTTGAACGCAAGGTGGCAGGATTCAGCTTCCCTTTAAAGCAAACAAGCGCCGAGCAGTGCTTTTAACAGCTACGGTAAAACTGCTTCCATTATGCAGGACTGCAAAATCAACTATGATCAAATAGCTAGATAGATCCACAAACAGATGTGACACTGAAAATAACAAAATCCTGGCTAGGACACTCAGAAAGCACACTGTGTTTTGAGGAAATTCAGAAAACAAAGTCAATTTTTATCATTGAAGGAAAAGATATGAGAACTCAGAAAAAAGAGGCATGTACCTATCAGAATATTTATTAGCCCAGCAGATACTAAGGATCTAGATTCACATGATCACTCTGGATCATGGTGCAGTCTTCTCTCTCTAACTGTGGTTCTAGCTTCAATGCAAGAAAATCTTCATGTGGAAAGTTTCATGGAAATCAGGATATTTCCTGACTATACCAGGAGTTCTCGTAAGCTGTCCAAGCTCTCTCTCTTGTAACAGCCCCAAATTCTCAACCTGTAAGCAAAACGTAAGCAGCTTTGTTGTTGGTGTGTAAGATTGGTCTTTCTGTATGCACTTCTTTGGAGAGGATATGATAATGTACTACACACAAAAATCATATGGCCCTTACCTTTTTCCAAACCCTGTAGTACAATTTCTTACCGCTACCCTCCCACTCCTCTGCTCCCATCACCAAATAACAGCATTCTTACAGGGATTCTTTGAATTTTCAGCTCCTGCCTCTTTTCCAGAAATTCACATTTGCACACTTTCATATATTTACCCTAATTTCTATGCTGTATACAAAGAAATTGCAAGCATACATTGAGTATTTCAGCATCTTCATGTTTCACTTCCAATATATTCAGGTGAATATGCTCTCATATATTTATCTATAAAAAAATGGGCGAAGAGATGTGTATTGCAAGGAAACAGAATCTCTGGGAAGTCATTAATTTGTTTTCATCAACCTAAGACAAATCTGACTGTGCTTCACTTGCTCTGGACAGAGGCTCGCCTCATCTGCTTTAAGAAGATTCTTTTGCGCAAGATTCCAGTCTTCTCCAGGGTGATCTACTTGCTGTGCATAACTGTCCTTTCCAAGTTTTTGTAATGTTGAATGTGAAGTTTTCTTCCTGTAAATCAAGTACATTACCTCTTGTTCTATCCCATAGAAAAGGAAAAAATTATTATTGCATATCCTCTTAGATATTGCAGGAGTGTTATTGCACTTCCCTTCAGTCTTTCATCCCAGGTCTTTCAATCTCTACTCACAGTTGCTACTTTCTAGCCCTCTTATCACATTTTATAGCTTTGTCATATTTTCAAGTCTTTGTTCTAGTTTTAACACCTTCAGGATGATATTTGCTCATCAGGTAGCATCAGCAGAAAGGTACTTCTTCCTAGTGGTTTACTTGAGGTTTTCCTTTAAGCAGTGGTTCATGGGAAGTATTTGAGGAGTTCTTTCCTACTGTCTTTAATCTGCGAGTAAAAGCATGGAAGAATGGTGTTAACTTTATAAATAAAATTTCTGTATGTAGAAATAAAATCACAGTTTATCATAGCAATTCTTTGGACAGCTATCCTGTTGCAAAGCGAGTTAAAAGACTCAAAGCATCTATCTGTGCCTATTGAAAGAGCTGTTCTTTTCCCTGGTGTCATAGCAAAGGCATTTCTTGGTGGAGCATTCCCTAGCTTTCATTTTGGGAACTTTGGTAGCCCTAGCATACGTCTACATTTTTAACAGAATTTATTATTTTACCAACATGTTTTCACTCACAGTCATTTTTTTGTCAGAGATTTACGAGGGTAAGCTCCAACCCTTCCAGAAATTATTACTGTTCAATTGAGCAATACTCTTGTGAGAGGTGTTTTTGAGTTGTAAAAAACACAAACTGATGTTTACTGCAATAGGTGATATTGTCCCTTTACAGTGTATGCTCTAGCATTATTTCATACTTACATGCACCACTAGGAGTTCAAGGTCTTACCTATAGAACCTTACTCTTCCAACATTATTGAATTATTTAAATAGCCAGTTTGATTCAGCCTCAAGGTTTCATCTGAAACTTGTTTGACAGCTCAGTTTCCCAGAACAAGAGAAAAAAGAGACATAAGATGTTTATGAAGTAATAAAATCCAGTATGTGCCCATATATAATTAGACAACTGGGAGCTTATTATCATAAAATCACAAAGAGAATTATGATGAGTATTTATTGCCTTAAAGAGCTGATGTCTTTGCATTCATCCAGGAGAGATAGGGGATATTAAGCATATTTTTTGAAGCTGTAAGCAGATGCGACTGGAGAACAGTGATGCAGGTTTTGCAGCAACTTCCAGGGTTTCAAAATTTTACTTCTGTCCTGCAAGAAAAAAATGGAATAATGTTGCAGTTTATGCTATTAATTTTTCTGTTTCATTTTCTTTAAACACTTTCCTCCAAATCCTTTAAGAATTCCAAACCTTTTGCCTCTAGAAAATTTTTCCATGAAATTTTTACCCTACTTGCTAGCCTCCTATAAATATTTCTGTTTAGAGAAATAATTTATTTTAAATATATTAGTGCCCCTTTTTCCAATTTTGTATTACTTATAGACAAAATGTCTTGCACTTGAATAGTATTTCTTGTGGTCCTTCCATGTTTTTATGACAATTCACATGGTTTTGTTACTCCATGGGACACTTTTGATCTTCTTTGTGTTATACTTAGAAAGGACAAAGCACTAAACTTGGCAAGGAGGAAATATATTCTGAGCAAAAGAAATGTATTTCTATAATGATTTTCCTTAAATTTGAAATAAATTTGTTTTAAATATGGCTGCACGATGGACCATAATTTTTATTCATGTCTCTTTATCTAGCATTCACTCATCACCTTATAGGGAGGCATAAATCAGCATTTCAGCTACGCTATGACTTTCTTAGGAGGATGTTCTTTGTGAGAAAATCAACCCTGCCTGTGACTATGCCTGGCCTACGAATGCACCAAGTAAGAACTGCAATTCCTGTAGCATGAGCAAATGCGAAAAAAGAATGAACTGTGCTTTGAACTAAAAAGTACTGTGCCAGATAGATTCTGGAGTACTTTCTAACAGCATGTATTGACTACTTGTTCTGTACTTTTGCAATAAAACTCTGTAATCTTTCTTTCTTTAATTCACCTCGACTTACTCATTTCAAAATGCTCAACTCTGGTAATTAGGCAAGAAAAAACATCACCATCTTTGGACAGAATGGTACGGAGGTAAGTGAGCATTACGAAGCAAGGACTGACTGTCATTTACTGTGACAGAAGGAACACGGTCTGAGAAATGGTAAAGGAAGAATATTAAGCCCAGTTTCCCAGATCAGCTCCTCTTTGCTCTTGCGAATATGTAATATCCACATCTAAGCCAGATGCTTCTGGCCTCAACATCGGTGCACGGAAACGGTACCTCCTTGCCCGCCTGCCCTCAAGCGGGCACCGTACGGGGCACTCGGAGGTTAATTACCCTCCCCTCCCCGCTAATTGCAGCCACCCCTCCCTCGCGGCGGGAGGGGAGCCTGGTGTCCCGCCGCGGAGCGCGGTGCAAGGCGGCGACTGGACGCGCGGTGGCGCCTGCGGAGCGCCTGGCACTGCGGCGGGATCCGCTCACCGGCAGCGCTGCGGTAAACCCGCAACCGCCCCGGGGGCGAACGCGAAACGTTCCCGACTGCGGAGGTGTTAAGGGAAGGACGAGGCGTTCTAGGGAAAGGTCAAGGCGTCCTAGGTCGCTCATCCGTCAGCTGCCGGGGCTCTCACAGCATCCCCGTTTATGACGGCGGCGAGATGCCGCCGCGGCAGGGATGCCCGCTGCCCTTGGGCACGGTGCCCCTGGCCGCGCCTGGCGAGCGGGCAGTGCGCTCCCGCGAGCGTGCGTGTGTGTGCAATACGCGTGTGCGCCTCTGAAGGCTCAGGCGCAGCCTGCCGATTGGCATCTCGCGTTCGGCACCCTCCCTTCTCTCCCTCTCCCCCCGCCTTCCTCCGTTGTTGCTTTTGTCATTTTTTTTTTTTTTTTTAATTTCAGGCTCATTTTGTGGAGTTTCTGCCCCTCTCTCTGCGTCAGCCCCACGTCACTTTGCCGGCAGCTCCCCGGCTTGGGCTGGAGCCGGGGCTGCTTTATTATCAGCTGGAGGGAGGAGGAGACGGTGCGTAAAGCGGCGAGCGCGGCGCCCGGAGCCCCGCCACCGCGGGCTGCTGCGCCTCCCTCTTTCGCTGCCCTTCCTCCCTGCCTCCGGCGGGCAGCGGCCGCTCGAGCCCCCGCAGGTGGGAGCGCAGCCTCCGCCACCTGCCCGCGCCGCCCCGCGCGTTCTGCCGCATCATCGGGGGCCGCCGCGGGGGCAGGTGCCGCGCTCGCCCCTCCGCCGCCCTGCGCTCATGTGAGCCCCGTCTGCGCGGCGGGCGCGAAGGCTGCGCAGCCCCCGCGGGAGCTACCGGAGAGGGAGGAGGGCGCCGGGACAGCGCCGGAGTGGAGCGGGGGCGGCATGGTGTCCTGGCGGCGGCGGCCGGGCCCCGGCCTGGCGGGGCTGTGGAGCTTGTGCTGCCTGGTGCTGGGCTGCTGCTGGGGCGCGCTGGGCTGCCCCGCGTCGTGCCGCTGCAACTCCTGGCGGATCTGGTGCGCGGAGAGGGTGCCGGGCATCGCCTCTTTCCCCGTGCCGCAGGGCAGCGCCGAGAGCGACAATGTCACCGAGATGTGAGTACGGCGCGGGCCCGGCCCGGCGGCAGGGACGGCGGGGACGGAGAGGTCGGGAGGCGCTGCAGGAGGGGGCGGGGGGAGCCTGCTCCGCGGCGAGATGCGGTAGCCGCAAGGCTGGAAGCTCGTTGCCATTTAATCGGGACGCGGGTTCCCAGAGATACCGCTGCGAGCCCGTTTAGATGAGGAATCTGATTGCTCGCGGTGCGGGTCCCAGGGAGCGGGACCCTAGCCGGTCCCGGGGGCCCGCACCGCTCAGACTTCAGCCAGTCAGGAAGCGAAAGGGGGATTTCTTCTGCCTTTTTTTTTTTTTTTTTCTTTATTTTTCGCTCCCCCAGTTATTGCTGAGAATCGACTGTTTTGGTGGGTAGCTTTTCTCGTCCCCCCCCCCCCCCCCCCCCCCCCAAGATATGTTCTATACTCTTCTTCCATTAGAAAAAAAATACCCCAAAAAAAAAGATTAAAAAAAAAAAAAGCAGGGGATGCGGCAGATTCTGGTGGAAGGAACAGCAAACTATCTTCCCTGCCCTGGCCATAGGCATGCAAGCGTGCTTTGCCCTTCTCAGTAAGGTGGATGGAAAGAGAAAATACTGAGCCTGCGGAATAATGAGCATTGTGCTGTCTCTAAGCAAGTACTGGAGAATTAGAAAACCATCATTATTGAGGAAGGTGCAGAAAGTTGTGGTTTTGTTTTCTGTGGTTTTTTTTTTTGTCTCTCCTACTCATGCATTGCTTTCATTCTACTTTGCCTGCAGATGATATTTGGTGAGGGAGCTGTGTAGCTTTTCATGTTCAACCCTGCATCGTTTCACTGCTCTGCACTCTGGCATCCACATACATTGCCTGAGAAAAGCTGTAAAGGCTCTTACTGAAGAAAGAATTTTGGATACTGGGCTGATATGCGATAGATCTGGGGGGTGGGAAAGCCCTTCTGAAGCTGTTCTGTCCATCTCCTTATTTCCTAGTCCCTGTTGTTTCTGGATATTTTTTCTCTTGGCATTTCTAATGTAAAATCTGCTAGAATATTTTCCCAAAATCTATGCAAATTTCTCACTGCTTGCGTTCTCCACTCCTCTTTTCTTGTTGTCAGTTTTCTTTAGAAACAATATAAAAATATGTGAAATACTGTGTGATTTTAGGTTAAATTCTACCATTTGGGCTACCTTTCTGCAGTTTACTGAAATATTTGCTGCATTTCCCCATGTATGTTCAGGGAAAAAGCTGGCGACGTTAATTTGTGCTTCTCATATATGGCTTATTTGGTAGATTTTTAGGACGTATGATAAAGAAATAGTCTTTCTGAGCTGTTACTGCAGTAATTGTTTCAGGTGTTTCTTTAATATTCTGTGGATTGCTTCATTAAAAAAAAGCTTTGAGTTGTGCATCTCTGCTCATTTTCATAGGCTTTGATAGCCTTATCTATCATACTTTCAATTTGGAGGTAACAGAGCAAATTCCCCTTAGAATTTGAACTCTATAAAAAAGGAAAGGGGAGAAAACATGTATGTAGATGTGTATTCCAGACATGATCAACTCAAAACATATTCAGTCATTTTGCAGTGATGCTTTTGGTTTTCATTTCCTGTGCTTTTTGAGCATCACTGTCTTTACAGTTCTTTTCATTTTTTACTGTATCATTCTGTGACATTGCATGTTGTGTTTGGTGATCTAAAAATAATTTTGAGTCATGGATTTCTCAAGAGACGCTGTTGCACGTATTTAGGATGCTCTTTTCATGCGTATTTTGAACATAAAACACAGACCCTTTAATTAGTTTATAGGCATAAATTAAAAATCAGACTGCAGTAGCTGTCGTGGTATTTCATCATGGGAGCTCAGTAAACAGTGGGTATGTAGGGTAGCAATTCTAATTTAGTAAACACAGATTTGGAAGTGTTCTTTAACACTGTAGGTCATGCTTTTATTCTATCTAAGAAACAGGTTTAAGAGGCTGGGGCGTTGCATTTTACTTGGGAAGCTTCAGACCTGTTTGGATTTTTTATGTGCTTTGTAGATACTGGAGCACAATTGCATTGGAGTCCAGTGGAATTGGTGTAAGTAGAGTGGAAAGAGCATAAGATAATTAATTTCTAGTAATTTTTTCCCATGTATTTTCAGATTTTCTCTTGAAGCCAGTCCTTTGTTAGTTGCTTATGTCCTGCTCTTGAGGCAAGTGGATCCCACAGTCATAGGCAAAACATCCACAGGCACCTGGGGCACCTTGGCTGAGTCAAGATTGTCACTTGAGTCATCTGCAGGGGGAGTGTAGAGATAGCTGCCTGGTTTGGGTGGACATGTGAAATCCATGGTGGTGCAGAGGGTTGGCTGCAGGCCAAGCAGATGGCAAGGAGCTCACAGGGTGTGGGTGGTCAGCCAGGGTTTCCCCTTTGCTCCAAGAGGTGGGAAAGAAAGCTGGGGTGGTGCTGAGCAGGAATAACAGAGCTGCGGTCCCAAGCAGTGGGCAGCCTCCACCACTTGGTAACCTGGTGTTTCAGCTCTGCTTTGGCCCGCAGGTGAATTGCAGTTTAAAGCTTAATAAACACACTTCTCCCAGTGCAACTATTTCCTGATTCCAGGTTGCATCACCCATCCAAATCTACCAAGAGAAGCAGAAAGACACCCAGAGCACTCTGTGTGAGCCCTGTGTGAGGGCATGCTGCTGAAATTTGGTGCGGGAGGCCATAAAATTGTTTATGTTTGGTGCTTTCCTTAGTCATGTTCCTAGTTGGTTTTGCATAGTTTTCTGTTAAAGTGAATGAGAAGCAGATTTTGAAAATTCTCTGTCTCTAAACAAGATTTTAGATTTCTCCAGTTGTGTAGGGCGCTGATGTGGGATGGCCTTTGTCTAGAAAACAAGTGCCAGTGCTAAAATTGCTTATCATAGCAGAGCTTAATCATGATAATTACTTGGTAGTTTTGATGTTATTAGAGGTAAATTGAACTCCACAGTGAATATCCTACACTAAAATCTTGATACCAGTCATTGAAGCTCACAGTAAGAGTCCAGTATCAGGAGTGGTGAAAGCAAAATCGCTATATAAGGATTGTTAAATCCATGCATTGCAGGCACAATAGCAAATAAGTAGTTCTTCTCAAGATCACTCAAGCAAGAATAAGATAGTAAATGAGTAATCTTTAAAGTGTTCAGGACTTCTTATAAGAAAGACTGGTCTGATATTTTCTCTTTAAGTGAAAAATGTGTTGTTAGTATATCTCACTGTGTGTAACTCTTCAAAGATTTTGATTTCGAAGTGTCTTCTTGCAGTGCAAGTATATATTCCTGGCCTAGTTTCATGGTTGTGGTATTGAGTCATTAATATGTTGATTTATGATTATACAGGTGGATGAGGTTTGAAATTAATTGGTGTATTTCAGAAAGAACTGCTTGCCAACAAATAGTAGGTGACTTTTAAGCTCTTGCCTGTTAAAAGAGAGGTGATTGTGTATTGCGTACATTTCATAACCACAAAATAAATTTCTAATGCAGTTATATAAAGCACTCTAGAATTGTTAATAAATGACAAGATAAGTAATTTATAGAGTAAATTATTTAACAAGTTGTGTGAGCTTGTGCTGAAAACAACAAACCATGTTTAAATTCATATGAAGCTGTTGGTGTTTTGGGCTCCTCTTTACTAGGCTGTTGTAGAATAGCTCCTCCTGAACCCCCTGCCCCTTGCTCCTCAAAATGGCTTTTTGGCCATGCAGCTTTGCATGGTTTGGGTGAATTGCAAAGTTATTTCTGGTGACTTGGAATTGTACAATAAAACACAAGGACCAGGCTAGGAATATTAAAAGCGTTTTAGACAGTACTGATGTAAATGCTGCCTTTAGGGATTCCCCCCACCCCCCTATTTTTTTTTTTGGATCTTCCTTTAAAGATTTGGGTAATCGGCTAGGATGGGTCAAAAAAAAAGTGTTATGAAAACCAGTTTTGTAATATCTGGGCTCTAAAATTACTCCAAATATCACAAAGTATTGGATTTTGCATATACTGGGGGTCCTTTTTTTCTCTCAGGAAACCTTCTGTACTGCTTGTTTTAGCCCTTGTCCTTCCTGTTGGTGAGGACCAAGGGTCTCCTTGGGGTCTCCACTGGGGCTGTCCCTGCTGGGCTGAGAGGAAGCAGCTGGTGCTGGAGGAGGGCAGTGTCCTTCAGGAGGCGGTCAGCGTAGGACTGCTAGATCACTGTCGCTCCCTCTTATGTCTTTGGTCACTCAAGGGTTGTAAGGGTCATTTGGGATTTATGTAGTAAAAGAAAAGACTTTTGCATGAATTCAAGGATTTGATCTTAGTATGTTGTTTTCAAAAAACTTCCAAAATAAAGAGAAAAGAGAGCACTCCACAGTCCAGTCTGTAATATCTTTAGGACAGCATTTTCCAGATTTCTCTGTTCCATTTTTTCTTTTCTATTATCTTTATGCTGACACTGTAAGGGAGAAGGTAGTTTAGCAAGATTCTAGAACCATAAATAATATTAAAGCAAGATCTTTTACTTAGCTAAACAAAGGCCTTATTTCTCCACTTTGAATTTATTTTTAAAGTGAGAATGGCACTCCCTCCCCTTGTTTTTTTAGGATTGTGGTTCTCTCTGTCCCGTTTGTCATCTGTCATTGCAAGGATGTCTAACGATGTGTCAATGAAGGTGGCCATCCAAATATCCTTGCCTAATCTAGATCAGTGTAGCAGGGGATGAAGAGTAATAAAAGATGAAAACCAGAGAACTCTAAAATTGTCTTGATGCTTTATTGATGTTAAATGTATATTTAGCTTGTTACATCTAAAAAAACATCTCTTTGGAAATTGTCCTTTAAAAAGTGAAGCACTGAGTGTATGAATTTATCAATTTACATGCGTTTCAAATGGAGAAGTAAATTCATAGAGGTTTGAAAGCTTCTACTAACTGAAATATGAATATGCTCTGTTATTAGAGACTGTGCTAAGATCTCTTCATCCAAATGTACGCGGGCACATAGCTGCTATTAAAGTCAAATATAATCAGGATGCACCTCAATTCCTGTTCAATTATGAGCCTTTATTTTAAGAAACTCCATAAAGCAAATCAAACTACTTCCCCTCTTGAAATATACATATGGAGATCCTATTTCTTACATAGCTACTATTAACCATAACATTGCACAATTGTAATGGACTTATGGGAAGGGTGCCATGCCATGGAAATCCTGATTTAGGGGGGTGTGCCTGTGCATGTATGTACGCACTGTTATTTTCCTAGAAGAAGATGACCTGCATTGAGTGTTGATCATCGACAGAAGTTATAGGTGAAACTTTAATGTATTTAATACCAGTTCAGCTGTTCTTGTTTCTGGCTTGTGTTGTCATCAGTGGGATACATTCTTGAATATCAGATTTCCAGTCAATATTCTTAGATTCCTAGACAAGGCCTGAAGAAATGAGACTTTTTTTCACAAGTAAGAGAAGGGAGAGCAAGGCAGGCCCAAGACCTTACGTATTTACAGAGCTATTTCTATCTCTGAATGGTTCGAACCTCATCAGCCTTTTGCTAAGCCTACTGGTCCTGATCCAGTAAGAGACTTAGATGGCTTTTATTTCAGGGAGAAGGTGAGGCTGAGGTTCTGGTCTTGTAAAAGTCAGTGGGAAAACTGGATGGAATTACCATTTTGCCAGCGTAGAGTCGTTTGGAGAACACATGTGAATGATGAAAAAAACTTTGTTTTAAGAGTTTTCCTGCTTGTTTTAAATTTGGAAGAGGAAGAGAAGCAGCCTGTTACTCCATCACTTGCTGTTTTACTTGACTTGCAGCTTTTCTTGGATCTCATATGTTTTCCTACTGTGTGGAAACTAAATATGTTGAGGCAAGAGGAAATTAAGATGCAGTAGTTTAGAGAGGTCTTTTACGAAATTTTAGATAATTCGAATTTAAGTGAACCTGCACCTTACATGTACAATGCAGTAGCAGCTGCAGACACTACAGGAGCTTGTGCTGGATCCATGGAGGATATGTGGTTCACTGTATACAGTTGTGTGATGTATAAATAAGAGAAGGGCGGTGCATCAATCAAAGTTACTCCACTGCAGAAGCAGAAAAGCAGTGAAATGGCAACACTTCTGAGCTGCTTATAGAGGAGTCTATCGATAGAGCTCTAGTTGGGGCTGAACAAGTTGCCTATTTTTTCTATTTTGACAATTGAGCCAAAAGAATCTAGTTTTAGATTTGAATGAAATTATTTTAACCTTTTTTATTTTCCAAACTACATGTAAAAATAATTAGGGCATGTTCAGCAGATATCCTATGAAGTGTGGATGTCCACATTGCACAATCAGACACTGTATTCCATATGAAGAGTGTATAGGACGTGACTTTTGCCATTCTTTCGCAACAACTGTCTGATTTTGTGAATGCCAGACGGCACTGTGAGCATATGTGGATAAATCATCTGCACGTACTGGGCATGTCAGACTTAATGGGCCTGGACTGGGAGGCTTTTCACAGCATCTGCTGTGGGTGTCATGTGCTCGAATTGGTACCCATGTCTGGGACTGTCCCAGGCCTCAGCATTTAAAATCTGGCAACTCCCTATGAACTGTGTAGTGAAGGCACCTCATCTAGTTACTCTACTGACGACAGTGGGCAGTCTGCTTCTTCCAAGAAGTGATTCAGGAGGCTAAATTAGATTCCTACTGCAAATTACCCAGTGGAGGTATCCTCTTCTCTCTCCGCTAAGAATCAGAAAACCTTGAGAACTTCATATACTGGGATGACTGGAAAAACAAGACCTTCCTTTTGCGAGCAGGATCATGATGTGGAGAAGGATGTTTACATGGTCCCAGATGAACTATTTCAGTGGTGCACGTGGGGAGCTGGTCTGCTTGAAGCAGAGCATGGGTCTGAACCAAGGTCTTGCATGTCAGCATCTTAACTACCGTCCTGTATGGTGCACAGATGTGGGCTTGCCTCAGTTCTTCCTGTCTGAGTCGCCTTACTTGGCATGGAGTGTTTAAATGTGCTTTTGGGTCAGAGAGCAGGACAGTCTGTTTAGCTAAGCAACTGTGATGCTTATTTGTGTAGTGAGGCAGCTGGGTCCTGCTCTGGCTCTGCTAAGTGTTCAGTTATGGCAAAAATTAGAACAGCATGATCAGATAAGCTTGCTTTATGATATGGTGTCTTCTGAGAGACTGGGATCACATTTACTTAGGGAGAGGAAAGAATTTAACGTAGTACTCAGGGACTCTACTGGAATTAATTCTTCCAAATCTGTGGTCTTCTACCTCATATAGATGGGTCTTTCTTTTTTTTTAGTTGGGTAACTTTATTGGGTGAATATGTCTGTAGTTCTGGAAGGTGAGATTCCTTCTTCCTCCCTGCCTCTCCTCCTTTCCCCCCCGCTCAGTGGATAAATAGGCTATTTCATATTCAACTCCTACTCCACTCCCCTCCAGTCTTGCCTCTTCCTAATTTCTAGAAACAGGTTTTCTGACATATTATGCATACAGTATTCCTCACCTGGCAGACACATACACTGTACTTTCCTCCTGGGAGCCACTATGTTGACTTCATCGCACTAACCATGTAGTTTATTTAAGCATATGCTGAATTATTTTTCAGTTTAGAATGCTAGCAATATAAGTATTTTTTTAGGACTGTGTATTGCACATGTATTTATACATATACACAGAATTTTAAAGTTTTTGGGTTAGGTTCAAATAGATTCACAAACATTTTGAATTGGCACAAATCCACATGTGACATGAAGGCATCTAAATAAGAAAATATTAAAGCTGGATACTACTCCTGCAGTAGACATCACTGCAGATCTGAACCATATTTATGTGCAGTGAATGTCTTGTTGCTTGGATCCTGTGTAATTTTTGTGATGTGGACCTAGGTGACACAACTGCAGAAATAGATACCATTTGTCCTGGAGGTGGGCATGGGTGGAAGGAAAGAAGCCTTTGGAAAGAAGCCTTTGGAAAGAAGGTCTGGTAAATCAGGTTATGTTCAAAGATATTGTTAAGTCATGTAGGAGGAAAATTAGGGAGGCAAAAGCACAGCTGGAGCTCAAATTGGCCACTTCTATTAAGGACAACAAGTAGTGTTTTACAAATATATTAATGGCAGAAAGAAGGGCAGCAAAGACCTCCATTCCTTATTGGTTGACGAGGGAAATATAGTAACTAAAGGTGATGAAAATGCTGAAGTTCTTAATGCCTTCTTTACCTCCGTTTTCAACACTAAGACAGATTTTTTCACTGGACGACTGGCCTTCTGAAGTGGTGGATGGGGCAGGATGGAATATAGCTCCCCTGTAATCCAGGAGGAAGAAGTTAGAGACCTGCTGAGCCACTTGGATCCTCATAAGTCTGTGGGGCTGGATGGGATCCTTCCTAGGGTGATGAGAAAGCTGGCAGATGAGCTTGCTAAGCAGCTTTCCATCAACAGTCCTGGCTCACTGTAGAGGTCCCGGGTGACTGGAAGTTGGCCAATGTGACACCCATCCATAAGAAGGGCCGTAAGGATGATCCAGGTAATTACAGACCTGTCAGCCTGACCTCGGTTCCAGGTAAAATTACGGAGCAGATAATACTGGGTGCAATCATGCGGCACCTGCAGAATGACCGAGAGATAGGCCCAGCCAGCATGGATTTAGGAGGGGTAGGTCCTGCCTGACCAACCTGATCTCCTTCTATGACCATGTGACTCGCCTGGTGGACAGGATGAAGGCTATGGATGTGGCATACCTGGACTTCAACAAGGCCTTTGACACCGTTCCTCATAGTAGACTCCTGGAGAAGCTGACAGCCCGTGGTTTGGACAGGAGTGCTCTGTGCTGGGTTAGGAATTGGTAGGATGGCTGAGCCCAGGGAGTGGTGGTGAACGGTGTCTCATCCAGTTGGCAGCCGGTCACTAGTGGTGTGCTCCAGGGATCGGTGTTGGGCCCGGTCCTGTTTAACATTTTGTTGATCATCTGGACGAGGGGATTGAGTCCATGATTAGCAAGTTGGCAGATGATACCAAGCTGGGAGGAAGTGTCGATCTGCTGGAGGGTAGGAGGGCCCTACAGAGGGACCTTGACAGACTGGAGAGATGGACTGATTCCAATGGGATGAAGTTTAACAAGTCCAAGTGCCGGGTTCTACGCTTTGGACACAACAACCCAATGCAGAACTATAGGCTGGGGACAGACTGGCTGGTGAGTAGTCAAGTGGAAAGAGACTTGGGAGTAATGGTGGACAGGAAACTCAACATGAGCCAGCCGTGTGCCCAAGTGGCCAGGAGGGCCAATGGTATCCTGGTCAGCATGAGGAATGGTGTGGTCAGCAGGACTAGAGAAGTTATCATCCCCTTATACTCGGTGCTGGTCAGGCCGCACCCCGGGTACTGTGTCCAGTTCTGGGCCCCTCAGTTTAACAGAGATGTTGAGATGCTGGAGTGTGTCCAGAGGAGAGCAACAAAGATGGTGAAGGGGCTGGAGCACAAGCCCTATGAAGAGCGACTGAGGGAGCTGGGGTTGTTTAGCCTGGAGAAGAGGAGGCTCAGGGGAGACCTTGTTGCTCTCTATAACTACCTAAAAGGAGGTTGTAGGCAGGCAGGGGTTGGTCTCTTCTCTCAGACAATCAGTGACAGAACAAGAGGACATGGGCTCAAGCTTTGTCGGCGGAGGTTTAGGCTTGATATTAGGAAAAAATTTTTCACTGAAAGAGTGATTCACCAATGGAATGCACTGCTCAGGGGCTGGTGGAGTGCCTGAAGGTGTTTAAAAACAGATTGGTTTAGGTGCTTAGTGCCATGGTTTAAATGATGAGTGGGTGCTAGTGTTGGGTCATAAGTTGGACTAGATGATCTCCGAGGTCTTTTCCAACCTTGAGATACTGTGATACTGTGAAGAACAACTCTGTTGATATTTCCTGCCCTGAATGTTCCTCCTGACCCTCCATGACATTCTTGTCTTCACGGAGACAGGACAGTTGTTCCTTCTGTTTGTTTAGTCTGGTTGTATGCATAGTTTTTGCATGCTTTAGAGTGCTCCTGCAGTTTTCTTATGACTTCTAAATTTCTAATAAGTTCAACTTGTATCAATTTGCTCTTCACAATGGGTATCTGAAATGAGAAGGGTGGGAGATGAGAGTCGTAACAGTTCAAAGCATCATTAAAATGTCTATTCGATCTTGTACAACTGCAGGTGAACACTTCACCTTCACCATGTGCATCCTAGAGCAGGGGGAATGCTGCAAAGGTGTGTAGGTTGGAGGAGTGCTGAAAGGTGTGTGCAATTCTGTCATGTGATTCTGAGAGGCATAAGGAGGAACAGCCTAAAATATTACTCTGCTCATAAGCAGTGTCAGGGACAAAAGCCGTAAAGGAAGAATGCTGTGAAAGTAGTGGTGGCTAAGGAGAAGGCAGTTTTGCAGAAGTAGTGAAGTTTGAAGACTACTGTAACAAAAGTTGTCACCTTGTGAAAGAGGTACATACCAGGTGAGTGTTCAGTTTGAAGGGAGAATGGTAGAGAAGATGATCCAAAACTCGAAGTGATGTTAAAATGCAAAGTTAATGCTTAAAAAAGAGTGTATTTTCCTCTGGTATAACAATAAAGACATCCATGAGTGGATAACTAAAGTTGATTTCACTCTATAAGAGGCAATACATATATGTTGGCAGCAGAACATGCAGAAATACAAAGAGAAACCTGAAAGACAGACACAGGACGCTTGTCTGTGTATACTGTGGCAAGAGGTAATTTTTCAGAAATTGAACTGGTGGAGTGCAGGAACAGGGAAGGTTATGGAAACAGTTGCAGCGCTGTGGCAGTCTGCATAAGTATTTGAAATACTCTAGATAACTGACAAATGTGCAGAAAATGTAATAAACACATAATTATGTTAATATATGCAATGCAAGTGAAAAACTACTTATATTAAGTGAAGAACAGCATTCCTCAAGTGAAGAGAAAGTGTTTTTTTTAGGGATGCTAATGGAAGAATCTATACACTCAAAAGATTGGCCAATTAAAATGAGCATAAATGGACCATACAGGACAGAGAACAGAATGGAAATAAATGTGATAAAGTGAAGTAAGGAACTGTGAAGGACACATAAATGTAGAAGAGTGCCTTTGAATGGCTTTAGCAAAGAAATTATTTCAATGCTGTTGAAACATTCTCTGAAAAAATGTATTGGTTAAATATAAATAGTAAGATTGACATACAGAAGGTGGCAGCTTGTTCTGGGTGTACAAAAATGAGGTAAACATATAGAGAGCCAATGTCGTGGAAAGTCAAAAAGACAACCCATGACTCTTTTGCAATGCTTCAGTAACATGATGTGAAGAAGTATTTATGTATGTCTTCCATTAAAACACAAGATATGGCTTGAAGAAGACACCGATCTGTGGCCAGGACTACAGGATGTTTCACAAGGAAAGAGGCTAGCAAATCAGTTGTGAACCATGACCACAGATGGTATCATCTGAAGAATGGAGAAACATCTACCAATTGAGTTCTTTATGTAATAATTGCTTAGAAAAAGGGTAGAGATTATGACCATATGTAGACTCTGAAGACTTAAAAACAGAAGAAGGAAAGTTTTTGCTGGCTTATGGAAAGAGGAATACTATTTAAGAGTCAAATTATTCTGCAAATTTAATGCATTAGCGGAGTATAGATGGATTTTCCTGGATAGATGGCCTCAGGTTTTTCAGTTTCTCTCTGATCTTTGGAAGTACTACCTTTTGATCTGTATCTGACATGAGGTGTATATTGCATGCAGTGAATGAGACAGGGGACAGTGTAGCAGGTATGGACATAGGGACCAATGATCCAGTGACTATCAGAGCAGATGAAACAGAGTATTTGACATTCTGAGAGCCAGTAATTCCAAACTGATTAAAGCCAAGTATTAATGTCAAATAGTGAAAATAATGTATTGGGGAGGAAAGGGTTGAGAGACTGATCTCAGAGGAAATTGCTTACATTGTATTAAATTGTCAGGGAATACTGAACATGTCAAAACCTGGAGATAGGAAAAATGAAAATATTGTGAAGCATATTAATTTATGTCAGCAAGTGCTTATCTAACTTAGAAGGATGTTCAACTCACTTAAGACATCCCTTCCACAGAGTCACTGCCTGAGCATGGACGCCTGGAAAGAAGAGAATTCAATAGTTTCGATGTCAACCAAGATACTTTAATGTTTTAATTCACTGAGGGACCTAAAAAGATGCATAAAAAGGATGGTTAGGAGTAACCTTACTTTACTTTTATGGAACTGATGCTTTGCCATTGTCATTTGCATCAAGGCCAGTGACAACTACAGAGGTGCTATACGCTAGTGTTGAAAAAGAGAGAGGTTGTGTTACTAGTCTTTGAAGAGTCACTGTAATAGGTGGTTCTGTAGGAGAAAGAAATGACACATATATTAGTTTATATTTATTCATCCCTTTGAGATACCTTTTCTTCCTTGCAAACCAAATAATAATAATAAAAAAGGATTAGTCATGTTTCTGCTTTCTGTTGAGACCTAGTGAAAAGCCACATTCACTACTCCCCTTTATTGTGTTATTTCATGTGTGATTTTTAGTGTATATATTATAAAGGGACTGTCAGGAGTTTAAGCCTTTTCCTAACAGCAGATGAAACATGTTTTGTAGATAAGTATAAGGCAGTGATTAAGACATGTTTTTTTTTTTTTAATAAATAGGTTATTGTCTGGCCAGCTGAAACTTTTCTCTGACTATATCAAGGAATATCAACATTTCCCAAACACCTTTCCTAAGGAGGAGCTAAACTATAGCTGTCCATTGTCATCTGGAGAAATGTCAAAGGTTGATATATTGGTGAAATATGAAATGTATGAACTTCATCAAGCTCAAGGAGGAGGACAGGTCTCTGAATGGGAAAAATAATTAACTAAGCTTTGCATGCATTTTGGGGAAAGTAATTCTGAAGATGGAGCTCAGCAATCTTAAATCTGGAGCTCAGCAGTCTTAAATCTGGAAAGCTGTATGACGTCTTGAGAATTTGCTTGATTTAGTAGTCTACT
Organism: Tapera naevia; assembly: GCA_033556795.1. Lineage (NCBI taxonomy): Eukaryota > Metazoa > Chordata > Aves > Cuculiformes > Neomorphidae > Tapera > Tapera naevia. Next base: position 634,288 of record JAUMJJ010000209.1, on the reverse strand, counting down.
ATTTGAAAAAAGCAGGACAAACACCTTGAAACTGAACCAGAAAAGTAAGCCCAAGGGTGAATTACATTTTGTTATCTCTTCCTCTGAATATAGTAACTGTTTCCTTAAACTCTGTATTGCAGAGATATTAATTTATTTTTACTTTTACCTTCATATTTGCATACATTAAATAGGGAACTAAGGTTGGCTGGCAAACTGTGGGCTTTCTGTTTCCCAGGGAGTTGTAGTCATAAGCAAGAGTATGGATTCGCTCCTGCAGTGCCAAAGAAAGATTGGGATCTCCGCTGAATTCCCTCCTTCTCCTGCCTTAAGCCTGTTGGTTGGCACTAATTGTTTGAAATGATGGCTTTGGAGAAGGAATTTCCAATGGCAACTATGTACTAATTGGATACTACTAATTGGATAATTGTAGTATATTAGCACTGAGTAGAATATCTGAGCCGTACATTGAAAACAGGGAATTCTTGAAGGTAACTATGATCTGTGACCTGGGGTATGAGGTGCTGCATTCCAGATCACCTTGAACAGTGTGTTATCTGAATGTGGGATATGTGTAGTCAAAGAGATCCCGGAAAATGGAAGTGCCTGTAGCTGTAAAGAAAGATCCTAGTCTTAATTATATCCACTCCAGAGCTTCTGTACACACATGTGGAGAGCTGCCTCTTGTAGTCTTCTGTGACTCATGGTTAAATACTCTAAATGGGAGGACAAAACTGCTAAGGGATGACTTGAGGAGCTTGTGATAGTGACAATCAGTTTTTCACTGTTTGTGAAATAGAGTGATCCACAGTTTTTAAAAAAAAAAAAACCCACCACAGCTCTAGCTCAGCATTTGTCAGGAGGCACCAGACAGCCAAGGAGCTGAGCACCTGTTTGTAAAACTGCTGAGTGCTAGGTAAGTCCACAATGGACTAACACAACACTCTGCCTCTTTCCTGAGTTACAGTATGCTCTTTTAGCAGTACAAGTTCTATGTCTTGATCTTGACCTCCTGAAATCTGCCACTGATGGTACCAGATGGAGAAAACAAAATAGAATAAAATAACTGGAATAAGCCTGTATATTTGTAGAGAATTTCTTGCTTGTAGGTATCTGTGAGGTCCAACACACAAAAGAGAGACTGTGTCTGTAACTTTTTGTATTTGACAAATTAAGAAAATCGACTACAATCACCTTCAAAATAGTTCCCTGCTGAATTGACACACAGTTGCATATGATGCTGCCAGTGTTCAAAGCAATTTGACAGATCATTTTCTGAAAGGCTGTTGAGTATCTCCATCGTTTTTGTTTTTACATCTTCTACTGACAATAAAATGGGTTATTTTGAGCAATGGTTTGATCTTTGGGATCTCTTCACTGGAAGCTTCAGTCAATAATTGAAAAATTTCTGTCGTGGATTTTTTTTGTTTTTGTTTTTTAAGAAACTTGATGGTAACTTGCTGATCACTCTTGCACACCAACATTTTCTGACCAAAACATTTTCTGATTTGTACCGAGTGAACCGATCAAGTTGAGCCTTGTCTAACTGTGGCAGGTTAGAACATGTTCTATAACCACCTCTTCGGCTCTCCCCTCCCACTCATGATTCCTGAGCTACAGGGATGGTCTCAGTTTTTTTTTGTGTCAGATGTTGTATATCATGCTCATTGCTTACTCTTAATATCCTTCCTAGGGGGAGCCTGGTCCTATGTAAAAAGATTCCTTGGTTGAGCGGAGATTATGTAATTGGTCCCTGTCTGAAACCTGTCAATTCTGGTATGCAGCGTAGTGTAACTTTGTGCTCCATCTTCAAACTGTGTGAGTTCACACCACTCAAGTATTATTTCAGATGTGGTTTCAGAGGCACTGCAAATGAAACCCATTTGGATCCACCAAGATCCATCAAATATTGTGTCAGACTTCCAAATTTTGTGTGATTTTGATGTGTAACCAATAAATCAGTCCAGCTGTACTGAAAGTGTTGCTAAGTTTGGCATACCTCTTGATGAACTTGGTCTGACATTTGAGTTTGTAAGAAAATATAGTACTAGGTAGCTTTGCAGTGTTTAATTGTCAATGTCACTGTGAATTTCTCCCAGTAGTGTAGACAAGAGACATACATGACCTGTCATTAAATGGTAATTCACGTACTGACAGTTCAGTGTCTGGAGTGTGCTACTTTTTTTGCCTGAAGATTTCATTAAGAAATAACTTGGAGTATAAAGTTTTGCCAAACTGCAGAAACACTTCACTGGGGAATGTTTATAATTTTAAAAACTTTTTTTTTTTCCCAGCTGTATGAACCAGAGCTAACATATAATTGATCTATTTTCTGAGTGTTAAGATATGTTTCCATGTAAAGAGAATTTTATGGCAATAGAAATGCTTCCGGAGCTGAGTTACAGTGTTATTTGCTTTCATCTACTTTGTTACAACTAGCATGCATTAGTTTTCCCGCATGTCCTTATAGCTCCAAATGGAATACCATACCTGAATATACTTTAATCCTGAGGGAACAGAGTAAATCAGATGTTAGGAAAGCATACTTCTGCCAACCATTTTTTTTCAGGTTAAGGCAAAGATTTGAAAATTAGAGTGAAATCATGTTTTTGAGCTGTTGAGGCACAAAATAATCTAGATTGTTTTAAAGAGCAGAACCTGCTTTCCCTTCATGCTCTTACAGTTCTGAGGTTGCTTCACTGATGTTATACAGACTGTATAATAGTCTTTTGTATGTCTAATGAGCAGAAGGGAAGACCTCCTTTTAAAATATGCTTTCCAGAACCTTGCAAAAGTGGTGAGGTATGACTGTGTGACATTATTCCAGAGCTGATGAAGTGTGCTGAGATTAACATGTTATTGTAGGTTGCAATGTGCGTTCAGTAGGTGTGTGATTCTGAATGCCTTTATTAGAATTAATCAGTAGTTTACCAAGGGGAGATGAAATTAAAGGTCTGAAACCAAATATTGTTTACTGATGACTCATTGAAGGAGAGGCAGAATGCTATAGCATAATCAAACGAGTAGTATTGTAGGCAGCTGAGGGTTTAGTTTAGAGGCAGCAATCGATATTTGAGAGTTGATAATGTGTGATCTCACTGGGTGCTATCCAGCCAGGTTTTGGTGGTGCTATGCTTTGCTGTGGTGTGCTTCCAAGCTCCTCACATGACTTCACCCAGCCATGAGTCAGGATGTTTTTCTTCTGTGCTACAATAAAAACGTTCAGTTAAAGAACAGGGTAGATATTCTTAAGGGCAGGCAGGCAAATTACATTTCTTAACATCGCCCACTGCAAGTCAGAGCTTTTAGAGTATTAATGTTTGATGAAAAGTAACATCAAGAAAGAGTAGTTGTGAAGAAAGTAAAAATAGACTTTAGTTAGGGAGAGGTTTTCTTTCAAACCTCCCTCTAAATTAAACAGAACAACTTCCCCTTGTAGAGTACAGCTGCAGTCATCGTACTCCTTTCTTTCTCATTGCTATGAAAGAGCTGCAAAGGATTAATTTAAAACAGACTTGTTAAGTGATTAAGGAAGTGTAAGAGGATGTGACTTGCTTATGGTAAATTACGTTTGTCCATTCTATCTTCAAGGATTTCCAACTGTGTGAAATTTTCTTTACTTTTATGTTCTTGACTGAGATTGTTTTTACAGAAGTATTGCAGAGCAATTATTGTTTTGGGTTAGTTGAACTTAGCCAGAACTTCTTCTGGGTCCCTTCTCAAAGTATAGTAATGAAAAATCAGTGCTTTCTTTTGGTTCTTTCAGTTAGGAACTGGAATTATAAATCATTCACCATAAAGAGGCTAGTACCAGCTCAGAGTAAATTATGTTCCCCTTTGCGTTTCTTTTAAGGAATGCAATTTAAAAAGGAAAGAGAAGATCATGAATTCTTGCTGCTGTTTCTTCCAAAATAACATCTTTTTTGTTTGTTCCCTAATGGACCAGCACTGATCTTTATATATAGATTGTGTGCTCATACTCAGATGGTAGATTGACTGACTTCAGCCGAGCTGATCTGTTTTACATTGGCTGAGGCTGCCCACAGGATCTAATATACAAATATATTTCTCTGCAACACTGTAAGTTATGTCAGAGTCTGGAGCTTCTCATAGTGGAAGGTACTTGTTAAATGTTTTTATAATTAAAATTGCAATCTCAGATTTGGATGAGTGATAAGTGTATTGAAGTGATGGATCTGCATTCTGGCAGTGTTTCTCGGAGTTTTTTTTTGATGGTTTAGTCTTCAGCTGTTACAGCTGGTCAGTTACTCAGATTTTTTTTCTCTTCTTCTTCCCTTCTCCCTCTGTGTTTTTCAGTTAATTTTTCTTGATTCCTGCTCTTTCGTGTTTTCCCTGTCTCTGGTCTTGACAGGATTCTTGTTGGTTTAACACAGAGGACAGGATGAGGAAGGTGTCTTGGATACCTCTTAAATAATTTTATTTTGGCATGATGAGGTCCAAATGACAGAGAAGGTGATAATTAAATCATGAGCTCTTCAGTGCCGGTTCAGAGAAAGTATGATCATTCAATTGCAGGACTATAAGGTGGAAAAAGTGATAGTATTTTATAAACTATTTAATTGATTTTACTTGGCAAAATATGTAAATTTACCAACCAACAGACAACAAAATAGATTAGTAAACCCCAAGAGAGTAAATCAGATTGCCTTAAAAATTCCAGGGAGGGAGACACAAAATACGAAAGTCCATTATCTCATAATGGGTACACCATGTTAATTTATGCTGAGAACTCATTGCAGAGCAGTCATTGTCATATGATGCTGTAGTAATGTGTTCTGTTGTGCATTGTCTTTTTACTGCCATTTTTTTTCCCCAAGAGATGGTGAATTCCATTAGGGGAAATATTATGCTTTTCCTGATGCGTGGCAAGAGCATAGGCCAAGTCAGCTTTGCAGCTTTGGAGGTCAGCTTAACCCTAGATTTTGGGATTCTCAGGATTCTGTTGAGATGTGGGTACACAGGGACTTTCTCTAACACACCGCAGGAGGTAGATGAGTTGTCTTTGGGAAAGCAATATACTTTCTTTCCAGTTTACCAGAATACACTTAAAAAAAAAAAAAATATGGTTAAGATGAAGGCAAGTTTTATTCTAGCAAATAAAAACTTCTTTTATTAGGAAAACCTGTAGCTTTGGTTAGTTGTGGATGTTCATGAAAATACAAGTCAATCTCTGTTTAAGCTTTTCTGGGACTGGGGTTATCTTTTGAAATGCATGGTCTCTTTACCAAGGCGTCTCTTACATTAGGCTTACTTTTCTGCCCATGATGTCAGTTGAATTGCGGTTTCCACCTGTTTATTCTTCCTAGATTGTATGATTTGCACTGTGCAACTTTTTTTCATGCTGCAGAAGAGGTAACATTATATATACTCCCATGCATTATCTGTTAAACCTAGTTTCTAGTCTGTGAGATGTCATTGGTTATTCACAGATCTCACATCATGATGATACAAAGGACTGGTTTGCATGCTTGCATCGTTTTGGAGTTCAGGCAGATATTCATGTGGACTCAGTGCTTTGGTCTACTATGACAGTATCTCCTCTCTTAATTTCCACTTATGCATACAACACCATGAAGCACAGCCTGTTTCCTCAGTCGTTTTATTGCCACATGTTGTAAATAGTACTGGAACTATTTTGTGGGTGGGAGGAAATCAGTTGAACAAGTGGTTAAATTGACATGAGAGAAAAGGCTAAGGCAGTCAGATCCTCCCTCAGTGTACATGGGGGTATCCCTGCTGCCACCATTAAGGCTGGCCCTTTTGCTGCTGTAAAATCAGTGAAGAAGGGAAGCGTGTTCTGGAAAACTGTAATGCAACTTTATTTATTGTCCCTTTAGGGTGACTTGGTTCCTTGGTTCCTTTCCCCTGTGTAAAATTCATCCCTGTCCCACAAAATACGATTTAAATGATGGGGAAGGTTTTAGGAAGCGCTTTTGCTCTAGCTAGATCCTGTTAGTTACAGTAGGTCAGCAATCAGTGCTGAATTTCAGACACTTAAAGCTATGGAAGGATCCACTTGCATACTTTTCTCTATCTTGTTTTTTCAACAGTTACATTGCAAACCAACAAAAACTAGAAAGTATCAATGACAATGAAGTTGGATTCTATGTTGGACTTAAAAATCTGTGAGTATATGGGATGCACATTTTATGAATCTATTTTTCATTTCTTTTATAGAAGCATGTAGAAACCTTCACAGAGTGTAGGCCTAACTTTGTGTTACAGAGGACAGTTGTAGATCTTGTAGTTAAGACTTGTTGAGATTTCATCCATGCTCTTAACTATTATTATCATTATGATTTTGATTGCATTTTGAATGTAGTATTCTAATAGTTCTATATATTTTCACAGGACCGTGGTGGATTCAGGCTTAAGATTTGTGTCCCGTCATGCATTTGTGAAAAACGTCAACCTACAATACATGTGAGTAAGGATAACGTACGCCTCCTAAGTCAGAACTGCCCAACTCATTTGATTTATTTAATTGTTATTTTATTACTGTCTTTTATGATTTCCTTAATGTAAAATTTTTCTCACAAGAAAGTCTTACAGTGGTCTTCTTTTTCTAATTGACCCTAAAAAAGAAATGTATGGTGAGGAACTGGCAGATCAGAAGAACATAACATGGGATGGTAAAAACCTGTGCAGTTCATTGTCCAGTCTCTAGCAATGGACTCTGTCTGTGTCTTTTGTGGTAAGTAGTATAGCACAAAGAGTGCCTCTCTCAACTAAGTGAGTTGGTGCCGATGATATAATGTCCACACCATGCATCACACTCAGTTACATGGGTTTGTCCAGCTCTAGTCTAATTCATTGGGCTGAATGTGTTTTAGCAGCTGCAGTGCAGTAGGTACATGCATGGAAAATGTCTAATGTCATTTGACCAGTGTGTGTACCCGGAGCGTGTGATGTGACTGTGAACGAATAAGTGGGGATAATCAGAAGAGCCACTTTGGAGGCTCTCTCATGATCTGAACTAATGAATCCAAAGCTGAATATAAGAATGAGGTTGCTTTCCCACCCAAATGAAATTTGTGGTTCATAAACTTTTGGAAGCAGAATTGGTACCTGTACAGCTTTTTGACTATGTTTTTCTAGGTTACTTACACTTTAGATTTAACAAAGGCTGAACTGATCAAAGTTCTTTCTAAAAGTACACAGTAAAATGGTCAGCTAAAATGAAAGACTTTTTGTTTTGGTATAAGTACATATCCCTGGAGCACTGTCATACCTTTTAATGGGACAGACATGGAGTAGCTTGCTTTGCTGCTTACACAGAAGACTGTGGATCTAGTCCTACACAACATTGAGAGGGGCTTGATTCCTCACAGGTACCTTATTTTAGCCAAGCATTCAAGTGTGCGTTTCAGTCTATCTATCTTTGTTAAATATATCTAGCACTTAACTTAACCACTTAGTTTTGTTAAAGTCTTAATGAGATCAGGAAGACACGAGGCCAAGCCTTGGTCTTGTAAGACACTTCCTTGTAATATGGAGGGACTGTTGAGCTGAGCACAGGACTCATTTCTTTGCTAATGAAATGGAATCACTTTCTGCACCTGTATTTTCCAGAATGGCAATTAATTCATGTAAGAAAGTAGACGTGAATGTCCATACATGCCTAAACAGAAACTGCTGTCCTTAATGTGAAGCAGTCACTGAAGGAGTGACAATCAGATCTTGTCAGCCTGTGGAGCTTCCATATTTCTAAGTATAGTCATTAATAAAGTTAATAGCTTTTACTGTAGTCAGTTGGCAATATAAGGGGAATATCTTCTAGAATGAACTTGTGAGTTTAGCTGTCTAACAATTGCTAATGCATTATGGTTGTAAAAGGTGAAATTCCATACAGCCAAGTGTGTATGCACTGGCTGTGGAAATGCACAGTAAGAACTTACTGGCTGAGTAGCACTTTAGGAGAGAAAGATTGAGTAGCTATGATTGGACACAATCTCAGTATAATGACGCAGAACAAAGCAAATTCAGTCAGGGTTCAAAAGGAATTTTCTGGTAGATTTTTATGTCTCTTCCCTGTTAGCTTAGCTGCTGGGAAGGCTTGTATCATAATAGTGTGTGTACGGATGAGGACACTGAGTCTACCCGTCTTGAAAGATATTACAGAGAAGAGCAACAGAGGTACAAGGAGCTGGTAAAACAAATAATTTAAGGAAACTCAGAGGCTGAGTATGTTCTGTCCAACAAAAAGAAGACTGAAAAGGAGAATAAATTATCTTATATTTAAAAGAAGAGCAATTATGGTGAGGAGAGCAACCAATTTTCTCCATGGAGTATGGAGTGAGAAATAATGTGTTTAATTTGAAGCAAGCTAAAGGTTTGGAAGACCTTTCCAGCTGCATGGGCAAGTAGATACTGCAAAAGGTAACTGAGACAATTGGTGAGAAGTAGCATTGTGCATATATGACCTGCTAGGCACTATCGAATCCATGTGGACAAGATGTCTTTAAAATACTTCAGCCAGAGGAAGAGCTTCAGGTGGAGCATACAGTCAAGTATGGAATACATATCTGTTGGTAAGCAGGCTTTTCTAGATCTGTAGTTCATAAAGCTGCTTATTAGAAACTAATTAGGCTGACTGTCATCTGTTTGGTTGATGTACGTGGAATCCTGATCAAGAATACTTACATTATGAACCAGGAGCTTATCTGGTCTCGTACTGTATTTTCTGTTGGTGAGGGTTTAGTAATGTTAGCAGGCACAGGACAAGCCCAGATAAGATGGAAAATGTTAAGTGGCACCACCTGCTCTGTATGCACATGACAAAGCAGTAAGTACGGAGACATTTTTTGCCAAGGCTGATCTATTATAGATGCAAAAAAATGGATTTGTTTGTTTTCTCTCACTAAAATGTTTCTGAAAGCCCTGGTGAGTCACTGCTTGTTGTCATCAGCAATAAAACTGCTTTTGACTGCACAGCAAATGAACCTGTTCTGTTTGGGACGCTGAGAATTACTGAGTGCTGAAATAGTTTCACTTTGCAAGAGTAACCTCTGAGTACAGATCTTTGAGAAGTCTTGCATTTTATGTTGAAACAACAGTCTATTAGTATTCCATAACAAAAACATAAACTCCAAACACTTTCCTGAAGACTGATGCAACTGTATAAGCTTTTACTTTGCTAGTGATAGTGATAGTTTTGCTTTTCTTCTGTGAAGAATCTTTTGGTATAGTTAAGGAGCTTTATTATATGAACATCATATTTATTTTATGAATCATGTAAGACTATAAGAAATTTATTAACACACATATTGTTAAGCCCTTTTTTGTCAGTATCTTATTTTCTTGGCTAGACTTCTGTAGCTCAGATTTTAAGGTTAATGTATGATGAAAAGATTTGAGTAAGAGCATAAACAACAGGAAAATAAATGCTCTAATAGGTATTATTTAGATTTAATTAATAGCTTTGCTCCTCTACTTCTAGTATTCTCGTTGACCTTCGACTCAAGTTAGTCAACAGTCATCTTTAACGAGCTGTTAAAGAGCTCTAGTTTAGTAGTGCTGTGATTTATAAACTTGTCTGCTGCTAACAGTAATTTTAACAGATACAAGCATGATCATTACCTTTAAACATGAAAATATTTTTCACAGCAAGTGTCTATTTCCAAAAATGTTAAAAAATAGCTATTGTTACATGCCAGGTTGTGTACAATTGCATCACTAAATCATAGATTTTTGAGTGTAGTATGTATACAGCTCTACATATTAAGATGTGTTTTATATCTCTATGCTGCTTGGGTTTAGCTAAGGCAGCCAAGTGAAACCATTTGAGACCTTTCTGTGACTTTTCCCTTGCTTGCACACAAGGTTGGTTCCAGCCATAGGCAGAGCAGGCAGTTGCCTGTGGAGGGAGACTCAGCATAGCAAAATGGCCATTTGTTCACCTCTTCCCACCAGTTCTCCTTAGATCTGTTCTCTCCTCTTTCTTCTTGCCTTCCCTTCCTGGGAGCGCTATAGGCAGTAGAGCCTGTGCCTGTGCTGCTAACTATGTGAATATTTATGCAGCTTCTCAGGCTGCTTTTGTACTCGTCATATTGCCACAGGTTTGCTTTTAGCTGAATTAAGGCTACGAAGCGAGCTTGATATTCATGTGTAAAACGTGGGTACAGTTTTGATTGAATTGTCCCATTGTTAGGTATAGGTTTGGAGTCAGGCTTTTTACTCCAGACTGTTAATATTTTTCTCAGAAAAAAAGGCTTTAGAACCCTAGATGGATCTTCTTTGGACTGCTGACCATGATCTTTTTGTGTGTAGTTGAATTGGGGAACTAATTTATATTCTTTTTTCCGTGGAAGTGGAAGTCTTGTCTTTAGCTACTGTATAATAAGAAGCCTGGTAGTGATTTTTTTACTTAACATGAATTAAAGAGACCACAGCAGGTGGTCAGTGCTCAAAATATATATAACATTGAATTTACTGTCAAAGTATCATTTAAGGTCATAAATCTGTAAGTGTTCTGAAAAATTTCTATTGAAATACTTGTCAACTTGAAAGAACTTAAAGTGCTAAACTACACAGGAGAAAAGGCTACAGTATTGGAAGTGTTCTTAAGGTAGTCTGGAAAATTTTCCTTTTGGGGTGTTATTTTCTTAAGAGAGGATGACTGGGGCTCTTTAGTAAGATGTCTGTGGCCTGTTTTCAGATTTGCATTGTGATACTTCAGTATTTGGAGAGTGTTGGTGGTAGACTTTTAAATCCCCTTCAATTTGTCTTGGTCTGGAATCAGTGCATGTGCCTGACTCTCCTGTTAGGGAGCCAGGGAAGATCACATAAAATGAAATGGCTTCATCTGGACAGGGATTTCCCTGAGAAACTGATCACCTGATGGTTAGGGAGTCCTCCGGATATGGAAGAGCAGGGTTGTCTGCTCTGTAGAAACTTAGAGTCAAAGTTGGTTGTCACATGACCTGGAATATGTTGCCTCCTACTAGACTAGTGAGTGGCATAGGCAACTGTCTGCAGGTAAAGCTAACTGTGTATCTGGTTGTCTTTTGAAAAAGGTAGGATTTACTTGCTGCACAGGTAAGAAATGGGTACATGCTTTGTTTGGTAATATCACAGGGGCATCTGCATGTGTTTGGCAGTGTTAGAACTGAAGGGGTTCTCTTGCGTGGCAACTGAATTGTTGCCTGTGAAGGAGTGGGGTTTGATATGCTTCACGTTGCCTTGCTACTGGAGGCAAAAGTCCAGGTCTGAATAAGGATTCAGCTTCTTTCTTTGTATCTCCCAACTTGTGGCTCATACATACTCCGGAAGAAAATCATACTGGCAGTTTTCACTTAACCATAACTTTTGTCCTGTGTGTAAATTCTGCCTAAATTTTGATATATCCTATCAAGGGTCCATTAGATGTTTCCACCAGCATCTGCCATAGGACAGTCCAGTTCACATGTCACACATTAGGACTAGTCAATTTTTAAACTTCAAGCTGTTGTTTATCAGAAGGAGTCAATGAGGAAATACGGTAAATAAAATGTCCTGCAGATTATGTTCTAAATGTTTGTAGAAGATCCAACTTGTAATTTCCTTGAAAATTATCTTGTACTCAGAGGTCATGGACTGGAATTTTGGAAAGTAAACAGCGTTCCTTAGTCAAGGATTTAATTGCTGGTTTTAAATGCAATACAACTTTAACTATGGAGCCCCTATGACGCCTTTATAATGCTACATAAAATTTGTGGTATTTTGGCTCGTAACACAGATTTGCACTGTACTGCTTGACAGTTACACAGTTTACTGCTCTCACTGCCTTTAATTGGTGGACTGATAAGACTGTAGAAAAACAGCATTATTTTGCTTTGGGGTGGAGAAAGCAATTTTGTAAGCCTGGGAGGGGAGGAGTATCTCTGATTTAGATGAACGTTTCTTAGCTCTGCATAATGGGAGAGGACCTTTCACTTAATTACTACTGGAAACCATAAATGCTTAATTGACATAAAAAAGCCCAATATAGGCATTTTACAGTTTTCCTTTTGATCTTCTCTGTGGGCACATATTGTACATGCAATTTGAAAAGAATAACTAAAAGGCTCTGATGTGGATGTGTGCTAGCATGTGAGGAGGGCTTATGTGAGTACAGAGTTTGGTGCAGCACCAAAGAAAGGGATACACCCATTTGACTTGTGAATAAATTGAGCATGTAATTAACACCTGGACTTTACAAAATACTTTTGAAACACAATTAAATCTACTGCTTTTCTGCAAAGAAAAAAAGTGCTAAAAGTGAAAATATTGACTCTAGCTGAATTTGTTTATGTTTGACTTTAGACACAGAATGAATTCAAACTCTTGAAAGCTGTCAAATCATAATATCAGGCTGAACATTATTTCTTTACAACTGAAGTCAAAGAAATAAGGGCTTTTTAGAGCTGGTTTGAATTCTTGGGTTTGTTTTGTTTTGGTTTTTTGCCAGGGATACAAACTATATTTTCAGTGTAAGAAGCAATTATAATTACTGCAATCTTTTTTTTTTCCCATAGCAATTTATCCAGAAACAAGCTCTCAAGTTTGTCCAAGAAGCCTTTTCGCCATCTGGGTTTGTCTGATCTGTAAGTTGTCCTTTCTTAAAATAAAGCTTATTTTTGGTTGGAATGGAAGAACAAGAGTTTGAAGTTTGTTCTGTTAAAGGTAGAGGTCCATCAGTGATTAGGAGTGAAGTTTTGATCCAAAGAAAGCAGCAATGCTGGACACTTAAATACCAAGAAATTTTCATTCCAAGGCTTCAAGAAAGTCAAGTGTATCTTTTAAAACAATGTAGAGGTCAAAATAGCCTCTTCCCTTCAGCTTTAAAATATTTTATTGTGAGATTGCTTCATGCAAAACTCTTGGTGTTTGTATTAGGTATTTGAGCCAGTCAAAATACAACCTTCTACAGATATTCAAATGGAGCCTCTCTTATATTCTTGTATCAACCTCACAGCTTCTATGCTTATGTTTGGCTATTTAAGAATATTTTAATAAAATTCTTTGAGTTGCATTGTGCTTTATATAATCTTTTGTTAATGAAGCACTGGTAAATACATATTTGTTGGTTGTTTCAAAATTACATTTTTATCAAGCAGATTTTAGTACACATTCCAAAATTTTGGTCATCTTGTGCTAATGTGTGAAACTGCAGAGAGAATGGAGGAGCTTTGGGAGGGCTGGGACTGCAAGGAGAGGGAGATTGTTCTCCTGGAGCTCAGAGCAGCGTGAGAAGTTGTGCAAACATCCAGTCCAATGGTTGCAACACCAGCCTTGCAATCCTTGATTTCTTATGGTGAACTTTAGCATATGAGAAATGAAATGAACATATCCAAGTGCCACAAAAAGAGGTTTTGCCCCTTAGGTATGTTTTGTTGATAATTAAGTTGGTATAATCACTTTCTTTACAACCCAGGAAATATTGCTCACTGTAATTCTCTTTCATAACTTGGTGATCACCAAACACTCTATCTGGTTGCAGAACACTCCCATTGCTGTATGTCCTGCATGGGTCTGTTGGTTCTGAAGTCCCTATTTCTTCATATTCTGTATTGAGTCCCTGCCAAAAAGCCATTTTTGGTGTTTACTTGCCTATAGGTTCTATGTTTTGTTGTTGTCATGACCTCACAAAAATAGGTACAGGGCTCAGACCAATGCACAGTGTGAAGTTTGAGCTTCTCCTAATTTTTCAAAGCAGGCAGTGGATAAATGGAGTCATCTTTGCTCCTCTCTCTAGCCTGCGGAAATATAAGACCGAGTGTACACTAGCTTAGGAAGCATGCAAAGAAAGGAAATAACTGCAATTTTGAAGACATACTCTGCACCCAGTTTCTTGGAGTTCATCTACTGCCAGTAACAGGTTTATTGCAACACACAAATCAAGCCACTCTTCAATCTCTCCATCTCAGGTGAACAGCTTCTTTTGGCTGAGTGAGCGTTTACGAAGATCTTGAAGAAGAATGTCAATGTTGCTGATCTTTTTCTAAGAAGTTGATTTGCCTCTGGGCAGAAAGAAGTAAAAAAAAGATTTAGAACAGAGAGTGAGAGAATCAAATGTTTCAAATATGTGACAGCAATTATAAAGCCGAAGTTTAGTGAAGCAGAGGCATAGCACTTACTTAGAGGCGAAACAACTGGCTGATGTAAATTAGGAGTGAATATATTTGTGTTGTTAATGTCAGAGTTAAACAATGACCTGTCAGTGTCATGGTGGTGGAGGGGATACTGGGAGTGAGCCAGACATGGGAAAAAGGAATGGTGTGAAGGTTAAACTGAAGAGTATCTGAGGTATGGAGGCAATGTGTGATGGGGACAAGCTGAGAGAGAATGTGGCAATATGAAATTTAGGAGAGAAATGGAGCGTATAGATAGGAGAGCTAAAGTTATGCAAACAAATCGCAATGAAGTGAGATAAAGAGACATGGGAAAGTGAGGAAAAGAAAGTGGGGAGAAAAAAGCAGAGCGTGAAGGGAGAAAGAACAGTGATATAATTAGTATCAGTTGAAAGGCCCTGTTGGTAAATTTAATACATCAGTGGAAAATCAGAAAGAGGAGAGAAAGAAGAGTACTGGAAATGGAATCGAAAAGGAGATTGATGCCATGTATAGCTTCTGAGGGGCATCCTCTGAATCTGACAAACAAGTGTCCTGTTGCTAGCCTCTTGTAAATGGAACAAGGATGAGAAGATCAGGATATGGTGAAGTAAAATTTATTCACCAAGTGTTGTGTAGAAAAAGATGCCACTTTGAAAGGTGTCTTCTTTTAGAACAAACTGTAGCTGCAGTGGTAAAATTGCAGCAAGATAAACAAGATAAAGACTTGTAATCGGCTTTTACTAGGGCAGTTTCTTTCTTTCACACAAGTCTGTGTGGAAGGCCATCATGCCTCCATACAGGATGCTGCCTATGATGTGCCTAAATCCCTTGGTGGGTTTAACATAAAGTAATATGGTAAAAGAAAAGGACTATCTTGTCACTGGTCAAGGGAAATCTCTTTTTCATAGGGAAGTTATATCATGGACGAGAAGATGGAAAGTAGATCTTGCTGTTTTGAAAATGCATGTTGTACGTTTTTACCCGAGATGTCTTAATGTTCATTCACTGTCTTGCACAAGCATACTTGGTTCATGCTGTGGTGGTGTTCAAAAATCCAGCAGATTACTTCTGTGAATATAAACTGCTCCTTCAGAGAATGATTGCTGCAGCTGTAAATCCTCAAAGAATTGCAGAATGTTTTGGGGGAAGATGTTACAACTCTGATAAGCTGAGCTTTTCATGGTTTGCACACTTCATGTGCTCAGTGGGCATTTGTGATTGTATATTCCTTCAGCAGCTTGAGTTTGGTTTCTGTATATTGAAAGTACCCTTGAAATTTTGTTAAGAATAGTTGTTGTCCTTGTAATGAGATAGCTTAACAAGTCATTTGCATATGCTCTATTGGTTCTCATATATGCCTGTCGGAGAAAAAAAATAATACTGGGTTGCTTTTTATATAGATAGTATGATGTTTCAGTTCATATTTTACTTGGATATTATTGCATTATATTCTTGGGTAGCTTTCTTAAATTTTAAAACTAGAATTTGGTAAGTTTAAACCTGTGGTTTAAAGTCCGTGCAGCATGAGGTAGATGGGCCAAGAGTCAGGTGTAGAAGAGAGGAATTCTGATCTTTGCTTGACTGTTACAAAATAAAATGGAGCTTCATGGAAATCCCAGTTCTCCATGTTTTCCTGATTTACACCAATACATTGGACATAGCAGTTAAGGCCCCTGTGTGATCTCTCTGATCTATGACAGTTTGGATTTGGTGTAAAGAGAGCTTATTTCTCTGCATGGAAACTATTATCCACTTGCAGCTTGCGTTGCACTGAGGTTGCTAAGGGTTGCATTCCTTATCCTTCTTAACTAAAGAGTTCAAATTCTGATTTCACCCAGCTGAGTGCTTGGAGTGCCCCTGTGCCCCATTTTTTTAATATGCGTGACACATTCTTCATTCTAAATAAATGGTATTTTTTTGCTGTAGGATATTGGTGGACAATCCTTTCAAGTGTTCCTGTGAAATTATGTGGATCAAGAAATTTCAAGAGACCAAGTTTTACACAGAAACTCAGGATCTATATTGCATAGATGACAACAACAAGAGGACAGCCTTGCTGGATTTGAAGGTCCCAAACTGCGGTAATACTCTTTTAATATAAAATTACTGCTAAGTTGTTGTGAGACAGGAAAAACAAATATGCTTTTTTACAAGACGTCTGTCTGGATGACAACAGCGCTGCTAAAGGAAAAGGTTTCAATGGAGATATTAAGCCCTCAGGGGTCTTTCATCTCCCATAGAATGATCTTGAGAGATTCACGTAAAGCACTTTTTTAATGTTTGTTTTCCTGTAAGAGAACGTACCATTATTCAAGAGCCAGAAAATAGAACACCAATGATAGATAAAACAGAAGAATTATATAACATGCATGTTCCTTTGCTAAGCTAAACATTAGTGCTTCCAAGCTCAACAGATGCAAAATTTTACCTCCTTGAATGTTTTCAGGTATTTACCATTGACAAAGTCTTTCTTTTTCCTCAAAAATATGAGCTCTACTGGTAGGACTAGGTGGGACATAAGAAGACAATTCAGAACTGCCTGCTAATAGAGACAAGTTATCAATAGCTCTGTTTTTCAGACAGAAGAAACTACTCATAAAGGCTATGCAGGAGAGTCATATGTGACTTTGCTGCCTGTATGTGGTCCTGGTGAAACGTTTCACCCACTAGTTGAAGGGATTTCTCCTCCTCTGTGCATGAGAGGCAAAGGCCAAGTTTTTCTGACATGATGTGAGACCTGCTGGAACCTAGAGTTTTCTTTTTGGAGCAGGGATCTGAGATGCCCAGCAGCAGTCAGGAAAGAAGGAAAGGGAGCAAGGATATTCTCATGGATGGCTGTTTTGTCTTAGGAAAGCTGCTAAGTGAAGGTGAATAGCAGGAGGAATATAAAAATCATCTTTTCTCTTTCCACGTTTTCCCATTGAGTGTCGTTTTTTTCACTACCTCTGTGGATGGTGTGACATCCTCTGTTAGCAGCTGCCAGCAAGGAACAGTCATGGAGGGGAGCAGACCTAAAATGTGCCACGTTTAATGGCAGTAAAGCGTTTTATGGCCATGTATCTTTCTGTTGGTCTTGTGTCCAGCTTCCTGCTGGGGACAGGCGTGATAATATGTTTGCATTAAAAATGATGCTGGTGCAATCAAAGAAAAGCAACCTGCTTAGGGGGTCTTGTAAGCTACTCAGTTGGTCTTGTGTGCCATAGGATTTGATTTATGTGAAGTAGCAGATAATATCGAGTTGAGCTAAATGGACCCAGCTGTCTGTTCTAGCTGAATGGACTAGAAGGTAGATTAATCATTGGGGTGCAGAAAGGCCTCCTAATGGACTGAGATCAGTTAGTACAAAATGGGAACACGAGCATAGCCTTTTGTGAGATTTTTGGATGACACATCTAGAACTACCAGGTAGCTAGGATTTTCCTTTGAAAACTTGTGTTGTTAAATACCCAGAATTAAACCTATAAGACATTTTTCTCTTGAGTTCTTGACCATCTGCAGCCACAACAGATATCTGTGTAGGTGATGTGTAGGTGCATGTGTATGTACACATGTATACATCCTGTGGGCATATCTTGACTAGAATACTTCCCTTAACAAGGGAGAGTGGTACTTCCAACTAGAGGAAAAAGAGGAGGAGGAAAGGTGAGTATATGTGACATTCAGACTGGAATTTGAATTATGTGGAATACACGTATGGGAACAGTGCATTTTGCTGGAGATCTGTGTGGATGTCAACACATGCCTGCGAGGAATTTGTGTTAGTTTACAAGGTCCAAATATGATTAAACTTTACATAACTGTTTATTTTGTTTTTCTTTTTTTTAGTGAATCTTTCCCTTTAATTTAACTTTTTTTTTTTTTAAATGAATCTAATACAGGACATAGAGGTTTTTAATAAAGATCACAGCACAGCCTTTTCCTAGGCACAGAATAGAGAATCCCAGGTGAAGAGGAATAACCATCTTAGTGAGCATGGACTATGTTCTGGAAGATACCTGAGTGATTAAGTGCATGCCTCTTTCTTTTGGTATCTCTGTGAATGTTTTTTCAGGACTTAGTTTCAAAAAACTCATTGATGAAGTCTGTTTATTTCATTTCCAGAACTTTCTGAGAAGCTAATAGGTAGAATTGATATAGAAGAAAAATTCAGCTTTTGACATGTGTGAACTTTTTTTTCCTGTGAACTATGTGAACTTTTAAGCTCAAGAAATTTTGGGCATGCAGGCCCCGCAAAATTTTTATTTAAACTTATTCTAATTTTCTCTGCTAATGAAATGATTTAATCTGTTTGTTATTCTTTTTTAATTTATAAACTAAGCAAACATGCTTTCTTTTTTTGCATGCAGATGTTATTAATTACTTCATATTGCTATAGTAAGTGACCTGTACAGTATGTGGTAAACACCTTGGTAATAGGGCGCCTCCCTACTTTGTATTGTTAATAAATCTCTTGCTGGGCAGTTGGGAGAGGCCACTGTTTTCTTGATCATACGGCTTTGGTTTGTAGATAATTGATGTGAAAATTAGTAAAGTTCTGTGGTACTTTATTTACTGTTTATATGGTGGAAATGTTCATTAATGTGCTGATTAAAGGCTGATTGGAATTTAGGTGTCATCACCTTTGTGATTTCTTTTCTCGAGGTTCGTAGTCAAGAATGTTCACTATCTAGAAGAACCTTTCTGGCTGCAATGTTAAAAGTGGCACTCATTACAATGTTTGCTCAATTATTCTTTCAACTGAATTTGAAATGTATTTATGTGTAATGAAAATGGTCAGATTCTTCTTAAGTTTTAAATTCACAATTACTATGTCAAAGGTTTCTAAGCTGCATCTACCACAATAGTATTAGTAGAACCTTCTGCATAGAGGAATGGTGGTTACTTCTGCCATTTTCACAGTATTTGCTTCTTGTCTGTACAACATAGGCAACATCACCACTTAGGCTGTCCTCTTTTTTGATAGATTGCATTAGAAAATCAAGAGGGATAACCAAATAAGTAAACACTTCACTCTTATTACTATTTCTGTAAGCTCTGGTGGCAATTGCACCTGGTGTCTGAAGTCTTTGGAGGCACGACATGTCTTGTGCCTGGGGTAAGGTCACTCAAAAGTCTGTCAGTCTGCAGATCACCTAGAGCTTATTGAATGCCAAGGAGGAAAGACCATGTCTTTGGGGCTGGTTATTAAGGTGCTGGTTGCTCACTCTCATAGGCATTCAATTATTTATCTGATATCATTGAGCTCTGATAATGGAAGAAGTTTTCTTTTCTTGTGTTTTCTCGGAGGGGCCTGGCTCCTATAGCTGTCTCTACAATCCTGTGTGGATTTTTTGTTGTTCTGAATCTCAATCTGGCAATGGCATTTTTCACAAAGTGGCAAATTAGCCTCGTCTACTGATTTGTTATATATACAACAAATGTATGTTCAGAGTGGCTGTTTGTTTATATGTGCACCCAGTCAGCGGAAAGGTCTGATCTAAGAGCTATGAGATTTTATGAATGCCAGCATTTTGTGTCTGTTTCTTTCCTTGTGCATGAAGTACACGTGCATGTGGTGTTGCTCTTGGTGCTGCTTCTTGTGTACGACTGGCAAAATTCTAGACGCTGTTGTAATGTAGGATTAGTACTGAAAGATATGGGTTGCCCATTTCTTGCTTAGTTGGGAAAACCATGAGTTCTTACAGGCAGTTGTTCAGATGACTACAAATGGACTGGACTGGATCTGGCTTCATTTCAACCTTTTTCTGATGATAAATTTTTGTCCTAGAGGTAAATAAATAAATGGTAGTATCAAACTGAAGGCAGATGGTTATAAATTTTAAGGGGGAGGGGAGGCAAACTGAAAGATTGTTGCATTTATTTCTTTGAATTTATAGAAAAGATCTGTCATATTAGTGAGGCGATAAAACAAGTGATAGATCTCAGGCAATCACAGTACAATGCAGTCTAAAACCAAAAGCAAAGGCATGGTCCAGGGGGTGTTGACATTTTTCTCCATTGTCAGCCAGACTTCACAGATAAGACTATCAGAAGGAGAACACTACAGGCCGAATGAAGTGAGCTTAAAAAAAAGCCTTAAACATTCTTTGTGTTTACCTTTTGGAATATTCATGGGCTCTCTAGCTGCTGTTGTTTATTTTGGCTCCAGAACTGGATGTTATGCATGATGTATGGTGGCAGACTGTTCTTATTTTCTCTGTAAGAGTTTTAATTCTTATCTGTGATCATGGGCTGCATAAAAAATGTTTTTTCTGAAAGTTTCGACAGTAATGGCATTTCACTGCTGCTCCAAAGTTCAGTTAGAATTTTCCAATCTTAATTAAAACTATTTTCATTATTCCAACTTCTAAGCAAAAATAACAAGTAATTTATGGATGTTTAAAAAGGCAACAGGAATTTCATTGTCAAAGACATGTGCATAACTTCTTGTGAGCATGCACACTTTTATCTGTTTATGGAGCAAAGAGTGACTTTCATACAGATGTCTCAAGATATGATATGTAAATCAGGGCTGTGAGTGGTGATAGCTGGGTGGATGTGATGTATGTGAACATCTCGTATGTTTATTAAGAAGCAGAATTTTGGTTTATAATTTGGATTCAATTTCTGCTGTAACTTGAATGAAGCAAGTTTATAATAACCAGAAATAGAAAAAAGTAAGGCACTATCTAAGGGAAAGAAACATGTGTTGATCACTTAGCAGTGAGTTCAGGAACAATACCTATGTGCAGGTTTGCAGAGGTACTCTCTGTGCCTGATTTGACACATCTGGTTAAGTGTGGAGTACTGATCTGCTCAGGGAGAATGGCTGTCTGACTGTTGGCTGACACTACTCTTGCTTTGCTTTTACAGAGTAACTAGGTGAAGACTGACAACTAGGTAATTGTATTCTGAAATCTGAAGAAAGTATTTTTTTCGCTTTAAAAGTGGAGACACTTCATTAAGGCATCCCTTCAGCCATATACATGGTATATGATATAATTGTATCAAGAGTGAAACCCATCATTGTAGTAGTTCTCTGAAAATGTTCCTGCTTCATTATCATGTTTATCATGCTGCAAAATTTTAGGATTTCAGCAAGGCCTTTGATACTGTCTCTCAAAGTATCCTCATAAACACATTTCCAGCATACGGCTGGATAAACACATAATACAATGGGTGCACAATTGGCTGATGGGTTGGGCTCAAAGATCTTAGTCTATGAGTTTACATTAGGCTGGCAACCAGTCACCAGTAGGGTCCCACAGGGGTCCAGTGCTCTTCGATATATTCATAAATGACCTGGATGAAGGACTTGAAGGTTTATTGATGAAGTTTGCTGGTGACACAATAGTGGGGGGAGCTGTCAACACTCTTGGGGGCAAAGAGGCCCTGCAGAGGGATCTTGACAGATTGGAGAGCTGGACAATCACCAACAGCATGAAATTTAACAAGGACAAGTGTGGAGTTCTGCACCTGGGACACGGAAACTGTGGATCCATACAGTTTCAGACTGGGGTGTGAGAGGCTGGAGTGCAGCCTTGCGGAGAGGGACCTGAGGGTTCCAGTCAATGGCAGGTTGAACATGAGCCAACATTGTGCCCTGGCAGCCAAGAGGACCAATCATGTCCTGGGGTGCATCAAGCACAGCATTGCCTGCCGGTTGAGAGAGGGGATTGTCCTGCTCTACTCAGCACTTGTGCGGCCCCACCTCGAGTACTGTGTGCTGTTTGGGTGCCACAGGATAAAAAGGACACAAAACTACTGGAGAGTGTCCAGAGGAGGCCACAAAGCTGTTGAAGGGTCTAAAGGGGAAGTGGTATGAGGAGCGACTAAAGTCACTTGGTGTGCTCAACCTGGAGAAGAGGAGACTGAGAGGGGCTCTCATAGCTTTTACTACCTTCTCACAAGGGAGGGAGGCAAAACAGATGCTGATCTCTTCTCCCTTGTGACCTATGATAGGACCTGAGGTAATGGCAGGAGGATGTGCCAGGGGAGGTTTAGACTGCATATTAGGAAGAGGTTCTTCACCCAGCAGGTGGTGGAGCACTGCAGCAGACTCCCCGAGGAAGCAGTCATGGCGCCAAGTCTGCCAGCATTCGAGAAGCTTTTGGACAATGCCATCAGTCACATGGTGTGAATATTGGGGTTGTCTTGTGTAGGGATAGGAGTTGGAGTCGGTGATCCTTTTGAGTCCCTTCCAGTTCAGGTGATTCCGTGATTCTATGATATTTAACAGGTTGGCATTATTTTCAGTATTTCCTGGATGCACATGAAATTCCCCAGATAAAGACACAGCAATTACAACCGCATTACGTGCACTTAATGAAAAAGAAACCATTTTTTAGAGGGTTGCATAAGCTAGTTTAGGCCTCATTAACTTACATTACAAAGGCGGTTTAGCTCTTAGTTCATCTGCTAAGCTTGTGCCTACTACATTCAGTCCAACTACACTGAATGAACTTAGATTTCTTTTGAAAATTTTTGTGGATAAACTGAAGCTTAAATACCAGTTAAGAGCAATTTCCCCAGATATAGTTTGAAATCCTTAACCATTCAGGGAATCTGAGAAAAAACATGACTGAGTACCTTCAGGAGACTGCCAGCAAAGTAAGTGTTGATAATATTGTTAGCCTCTATAGAAATATATAAACTGAAAATTCCTACAGACAAATTGTATTAATACTGGGGATCAGGTTAATTAAATGATTCAGATGCTGAAAGATCATTTCCTATTTAGCACCTTTCTACTGGATCCTTAGCAGAAATTAAGGAGCTTGGAACTATAAGCTCTTCATCTGTTTTGAAATGCTAACAGGTACTTTGAAAGCTTCTGTACAGATTGACTGTGGAAGACAGCTCTCTGTCCAAGTGCATTTGTTCTGGTGCATGGCTGTTGGTTTTTTTTGCTTGCGTGGCATTCATGACATCATTTGAAGCCCTCAGTGGGATGGCAGTTCTGTGGAGGCTGCATTTATTTCTGTAATCATGAAGACGAGTTAGCAAGTTTTGTGGTCTTTGCTGTGGCACACACTGGCTCTACTTACAGGATTTTGCTTCTAGTGATAATTCCAGTTAAGCAGGGAGTGATGAAGTGTTTAAAGGCAAAGTAAGGGTGTATTGGCTTTGGGAGAGCATGCTTCAAAGACTCATCCTCTTCTAGTACAGGCTGTTCTTGTTCAGTTGCTTTCTGTAAAGGTACCCGGTTGAGTGCGAGAGTTGGACGTGTCATGATTGGATGCAATTTTCTTTTAGTATTTTAAAATAATTGAGTGGCTCAGTGAGCTGCCACATTGCTCATTCTGCTTCCCAATAGAAAGCTGCTTGTCCATAGACTAACAAGGTGGGTGTTGTGAGTGTCAAATCTGGCAGGGTAAGAAAATGAGAGGTGGGCTTCTAAGAAGGAATGCTGAAGCAACAAGCACATCTAGCAAGAAGATACTGAAATGAGCTTGGTCAGTGTGCATATGCCTTCCAACTGCTAATTAGTAAAATCTAAAGGCATAGGAAAGTCCTAAATGCTGGGCTGAATGACTGTCCTCAGGACTTTGGCCAGCAGCCTCTACATTTGGACTCAGTCTCTCCCAGTGGTAGGAATTTGTGCTTTTCCTTTCAAAAGGGCATAACAAGAGCGGCTGTTTGCTTTTTTTTTGTTTGTTTTATTGAGGTTATTTGTAAGATGAAAAATACACTGGCAGGAGGTTTTGTCATCTTTCTCTGGATTCAGCTTCAGTTCAGAAATTTAAGTTAAAACTTTGGGGATAATAACCTCATCACCAAACTGTGGAGTGTTTGAGACTGTTCTAGCTTAACCCTGTCAGACCTGTTCAAAATACCATGGTCATTGTGAAAAACATTCATCAAGGTTTGCTGCACTATGTGGTGAGCTTATCTATATTCAGTGGTTACTCAGTGCTCTATTCAATGGCTATAAATCCTCCTAAGAAGTTGAAAAGGTTTTCATCTGGGAAAGTTTCTTTAATTTGCATTAATACTCAGTGGGCAGAGTATAGAAATATACTGGGGAAAAGGATTATAGTCCAGGATTCATTTTCAGCTTTCCCCCTTATACCTTGTACTTTTAATTTTAATCCAAAGGAAATATTAAGTTTTGTAGTGTATGATGGCAAAATTACAGTGGAGAAATGGAGAGCAGCGCGTGGTGGTTAGAGCAGTGAAATTCTCTTGGAGAGGAAAGTGATCTTTGGGCTCCAGAACAAAAAGAAAAATATATATTGAAGATGATAATTTTTTTAAAGTGTTCTTCATTTCTGCTAGTTCTATATTTTATTTGCCTAACATATTTACATTGAGTATGGCTGTGGTTGTTATCTTGGAATAAACTTTCGTGAGATTTCTGCTATTATCTCTATGTATTGAGCATTTTGATTTTCTGGTTGTGATATGACAGGAAATGGAAAAAATTATTTATGCTTCTTTAATTCATGTTTTGCATATAAACTTTTGGGATATCCTGTTTATAATGTTCTAAAGATGCAGCCAGACTGATTTTTGGCCCTGTCATTCTTCAAACTTTGGTGGAAACATGCTCATTTAGGCCATCATTGAAATTTGGCTCAGAGCTTGTTGGCTGCCGACAGTTACTACTAAGTGGAAGACAGGAGATGTATCACATATCCAACAGCTCCTGGCTATATAGCTACAATTACTAGGAAGTTTTTTGCTTTGTTTTTTTAAACCCATAGGACCTCATAGGAATAATACCTTTGGAATTTGTAAACATTCCTATGTTTTTCAACAAGGCAGAATTTTAATAGAATGATATAAGAAGAATTTGACTTTCTTTCCTCTTTCGTTGATACAACCTGTTGGAAGCCAGTAAAACCTCTGAAATTTGCCGATCCTTGTGCACAGTTCTCAACAAATTGCATTGTCAATCATTCTGTTTTCAGACTTCAGACAGTACCAGTAGTAGGTGTTACCAAATTGTACTGCAGTGTTGTAATTAGTTATATGTTTTCTCTCTGGAGAGAAAAAGAAAAACAAGGGGAGCCAGGAACCTTGTATTGAAACCTTATGTGAGGCAAGCAGATCAGATTTGGGCCACTGTATCTTAAAAACTGCAGGGGATATTTAATGAATTAGAGGCTGTAGTAGTTTGCCTTACATGATTTAGTTTGATAGATGGCTGCTGACTCAGTTTTAATTTAATCATTCTGGGTCTAATGTATTTATTAAAAAGATGATTAAGGATTTCAGGTAAGAATTAAAATACTCTTATTAAAATTCAGATGCAGTTGGCTAATTTTGAGGAAAAAAAAGTCATTTTTTTCCTGGTAACTGTTCATATCACAGAATAAGTTGACGTGCGAAAATGTACCAAGCAAAAAAGAAATGTCACGGTTCTCATTGAAAAATATGTAGTGACACTGCATCATGACTACACTCCTGGGAGTTTGTTGATGGGCCAGTGAAAATCACAGGCTTAGTGTGCAAAGGATGGCATAAATGAGTATAATATTGGGTTTGTAGTATTCTCTCAGGTGCTCATTTCTTTATCATTTAATTTCTTAGGTATTAGTGATGCTAATTAAACATATTGAGATTTTTTTTTTTTTGAGAAGGAATTTGAGCAGCTAAACAAATCCCAGAACTGAACAGATGAAAGTGTAAGCTGAAAAAGTCAATCTAGAAATAATTTTGTAAAAACTTTTGTAACTGTGAAGATAGTTAACCAGTGAAACCACATCTTGTGTGTAACGTGGATTTCTTTTCTATTTGCTTAAGACCTTCTTCAAGAAGTTACTGTAGTGTACTGGCTAGAGCATTAGCTTTGTGCTGAGGGTAGAGTAACAGACTACAGAGTTTTTATTAGTACTCAGTTATTTCTTAATTATGTCATAACCTTCCTTTGACATATAGCAGCTATATGGCTCTACCAAGGGCAGCGTGAGTGTTCTGCAGAAAGTAATAAGTAGCAGCATGAAGGCTTTGGAAGTCCTCTAGGAATTTAAACACATTCTTTTTATTAATTTCCATTGACAGTTGTGTAGCCAAATGCTATAGTAAGCTTTGAAAATTTCAACCAAAGTATTTGGCTTTGTGGTTGCTGAAGTTGTAGCTGTGCACAGTGAAGATATGAGTCATTCCTTAATGGTGCTTGACAATTCCACTGTCCAATGGTGTTGGGCCATTGCTTTGCACTGATGATGGTCCGTAAAGGTACATAGCCCCTCCCTGCTTAAAGCAGGGTTATTTTCCTTCTAAAGCTTGAGGTGGCATAAATGATTTCCCACTGCTTGTCTCTGTTGTGTCCAGTTGTGCTGGTATGAGGAAAGTGGCTGCTTATTCTAATCCAGAGATCCGTATTCCTGGAAATAAAGTGTTATAAATTTGAATATGATAATAGATGTTATCTGTATGGTGAAGTAATATAGCTGTTACACACCCATACATAATGAAATACATGAATTTTAGTGTACACTTTAATCTATTGAACTGCATAACTCTCTACAGTGCCATTTAAATTTCTCAGCAGCAGGTTCTGTCCTCCCATTTTTCTAGAGATTCCAAAGTTTTTGGTAGTTTACTGAGAAAAAAGGGGATTTGAGAAAATGAAATAAAACAGAGAGGTCTTAAGAAGTTCATTCAGAAACTCTTTGCTCTATCCCATCAGAACAGGAGAGCATTCAGTGAATCTGAACATCACAGACAAATTTCAGAACTGTGAGAGGGAATTTGTTGCAGACAAATTTCAAAACTGTAAAACTGAAACTTGTATACAGCCTAGACAGTACGCCTGTGAAACTTATTGTTGCAGAAGGCTGTTAAGACCAAGAATATAGCAAGCGTAAAAAAGGAATTGATATTAGCAGAGTTATTACTGATATCCAGAATTACAATAATTAATGCTATCAGAGTTTGAGAGAGGTGTTGTATTTCAAGCTTTGAGGTACAAGGTAATCTCTGTCTGACAGACATGAAAATGAGACTTGTTGAAAGACGATGTCATGTCTTCTTTGTATAGGCTCTTATTCTACATGCTAAATTTACTATGCTGGCAGTCTACAAAAGTATTTAATCCTGTTGTCTGATTGCTTATATCAATTACTGTATACGAAGTTCTTTAAAATTTATATCCTTATCAACACAATTGATAGTAATCTAAAATACTGTATTTAACCAAATTAAGTCAGGAGTAAATGGAGCATAGTTGGATATCTTTGTAGCTGTGTAGGTGTCAAAATGTTACTGACCTGTATACATTATCTCATACTACCCTGAGCATACATACTGAGCATATGTGTCTGTTAAGCATGCATTTGTTTTTTAAATACAGTTATTTTTCAGGACAGGTGTTGATGATTAGTCTCATTGTTTTATTGGTAAGTCCAGTCTATCACATTTACTAGATATGAGATTTTATGTTACTGTTTGCTTTTTTTGAAACAGAGCTGCTTCTCAACTAGTGTGTATTCTGCTGTGGAGCAGTCTGTATTCCACTGGAAATAAAAGCCAAAATGAGTTTGCATTTAAAGTTCAATAACTCAAGAGATCCAACCAGAAAAAAATTAATCCCAAGGCAATCCTTGTATATGTTTCCCACCCACTTCTTCTGACTGGGAAAGGGAATAAAAGAAACTACGCACAATAATGTGATTATTCCATTCTATTCTATTCTATTCTGTTCTATTCTACCTACGCTTTTTTTTTTCCTGCTGAGTCTTGCAATTGTTTTTAATGCAACTTTAGGAATCTGTGGAATAATAGCACTATTATTTTAAAACCTTCTGACAGGATACAGCCATGATATAGCTATTTCCGTCAGAGATACAACATCAGTATGACATGTGGAGACTTTAGAAAATAAACAGAACTAGGTCTAATTCTGTGTGGGAACCAGTACCAGAGGAATTAAACTTAAGTTGCCTGTCCTGTAAATAAACACACTGCAGGAAGAAGTGTCTCAGAATTAATGGCTATTAAAGGAGGGCTCCAAAGGAGTGAAGTTGTTTTTATTTTTGCTTACATGAGAGGTTTCATGTGAAATGGTGTGTTAGTAGGAACTGTGCAGGCTTGCACCATGAAACAGTGATTTGTCATGTAGACCTTATCCCAAATGCTAGGGCTGAGAAGAAGTGGTGATGCTTAATCATGGAAAAAGAGAATGGGTTTTGTTGCAAGGGACCTTAAAGATCATCCAGTTACAAACCCCTTGCCATGGGCAGAGATGCCTCCCACCAGATCGGGCTACTCAAGGCCCCATACAACCTGGCCTTTAACATTTCCAGGGAGGGGTCATCCATGGTTTCCCTGGGCAACCTGTGTCAGTGTTTCATCATCCTCACTGTGAAGAATTTCTTCCTCATGTCTGATTTAAATCTTCCCCCTTCCAGTTTAAAGCCATTCCCCCCATCCTATCACTACTTGCCCTTGTGAAAAGTTCCTCCCCAGCTTTCCTGAAGCCCTTTCAGGTAGGCTACTATAAGGTCTCCCCAGAGCCTTCTCTTCTCCAGGCTGAAAAAGCCCAACTCTCTCAGCCTGTCCTCATAGCAGAGGTACTCCGACCCTCTTATCATCTTTGTAGACCTCCTCTGGACCTGTTCCAACATTCCATATCCTTCTAATGCTGGGGATTCCAGAACTGGACGCAGGACTCCAGGTGGGGTCTCACAAGAGTGGAGTAGAGGGGTAGAATCACCTCCTTTGACTTGCTGATAACACTTCTGATGCAACCCGGGACATGGTTGGCCTTCTGGGCTGTGAGCGCACACTGCTGGCTCATGTCAAGCTTTTTTGTCAGTCAGCACCTCCAAGTCCTTCCCTGCAGGGTTGCTCTCAATCATGTCTCCCCCCATGCTGTATTGAAACTGCGGATTGTCCCAACCAAGTTGTAGGACCTTCCAGTTGAACCTCAAGAAGTTCACACAGACCCACTTCTCCAACTTGTCCAGGTCCCTCTAGATGCCATCCCCTCCTTCAGGCATGACAATCGCCCCACTCGGCTTGGTTTCATCTACAAACTTGCTGAGAGTGCACTAGATCTCTTTGTCTGTATTGTTGATGAAAATTTTAAACAGCACTGGTCCTGGCATGGACCCCTGAGAGACACCGCTTGTCACATATCTCCATCTGGACATCAAGTCATTGACCAGTACTCTCTGGATGCGACCATCCAATGAATTCCTTAATCCACAAAACAGTCCACCCATCAAATCCATATCTCTCCAATTTAGAGAGAAGGATGTTGTGGGGGACCATGTCAAAGGCTTTAGAGAAGTCCAGATAGATTACATCTGTTGCTTTTCCCATGTTCACTGATATGGTCACCCATTCATAATAAGCCACTGGTTGGGCAGGACTTCCCCTTGGTGAAGGCATGTTGACTATTTTGAATCATCTCCCTGCCCATCATGTGCTTTAGCATAGCTTCTAGGAGGGTCTGTTCCATCATCTTCCCAGGCACAAAGGTGAGGCTGACAGGATCATTTTTTCTATCCTTTTTAAGGGCGCTATCTTGCCCTTTTTCCAGTCACAAGGGACTTCCCCTGACTGTGGTGACTTTTCAGATATCATGGAGAGTGGCTTCGCTGCCACATCAGTGAATTCCCTCAGGACTGTGGGATGCATCTCATCAGGTCCCATAGACTTGTACATGTTCAGGTTCCTCAGGTCTTCACAAACCTGATCTTCCCGTACAGTAACAGGGGCTACCCGGCCCCCCCCCACCCCCCCCGGCCAGTCCTGATCTTGCTGTCCATTGACCCAGGAGGGATGAGGAGAGTGGTTGCCAGTGAAGACTGAGACAAAAAACTTTTTGTCTGTCTATACAAGGTCAACATTTTTGTTCATCAAGGGGGGGTACGCTTTCTTTAACTTTCCTTTACTGGTTGATGTATCTATAGAAGCCCTTCTTGTTATTCCTTGCTTCTCTTGCCAAGTTCAGCTCCAGCTGCTCCTTGACCTTCTTGACCCCATCCCTACACAACCAGGCAACGTCCCTATACTCTTCTCAGGTTACCTGTCCCTGCTTGCACTGCCTGTGCAGTTCCCTCTTGCTCTTCACACGCTTGGGTCTGGCAAGAGTAGTTGGAATGGTTCTCAGAGGTAGGGTGGAAGTGTAACTTTATAGAGCAAATGATCTCATTACTTCTGTCCTTGTTCCCTAACCAGCATAATTAATATCCAAATGTTCCCTAAGATTAGTTTTATTTCCTGTGCAGCTAGTTGACAGACACTTCTGAGATTTGAAATCACAGCAGGCAAGAGCAGATGGCCACCTTTGCTAACAGACTACTGCATCAAAGCATGCAAACTGTCCAGCTCTGTCTCAATAAACTTCAACATATGATTTATAAAGTGAACATAATAGAAAAAAATCCATGATGCCTATAATGGGAATCATATTACAGCACTACTTAAAACACTGGGAGAATTGCATAAGCAGTCATTGTATACTTATGCTGATCTTCAAATCTTATTAGGCAAGAAAACATTACCTGGAAAATTCTTTGTGTTCTCCATGGTATTACTTCCTGTCATTTAATTTTTTTTTAATTAATTGAACTTAGATTTCCTATACATATAGCCTCTGTTGAAGTTATAGCAAACATATTATGTTTTCATGCTGATTTGATGATTAGTTGTATGGAACCTCTTACATAAGCAAAAAAGTCTCTGCTAAACTTCTATACTTGCAAGTCCGTGATGAAACTACTGTACTCTTAACTGAGGAAAAAAAAACAAACCAAAACAGAAAAATAAAACACAAAAGAGAGCTATTGTTTCAGAAAAAGAAGAGTCATTGCAATATCCTGTATACTTTTTCTGCACAGCAGATAAGACTGGTTTTACAGAGTGTAGCAGCTCCAGTAATGGAACAGTATCCTTAAAGAAATACACAATTTTCCTAGCATGTTGCATATTTATTTGATATGTAAATAAATATGAAATGTGAGGTCCTCTGTGCCTGAACCCTGCTGATATTACTGGCATTTTTTTTGAAGAGGATCAATATTTAGTTCCTTGTGTGTTTTGTAAGCATTCAGCATATATTTACTCTCTGAGAAGCTCTTATTGCTTTCGTTGCTGAGGAATGAGATACAGAGTGATTTGTAGCTCTATGAGATGGCGGGGGAGTCCTGATTCTTGTTTTCTGGTGAGTGATACTGTCTCACTGCTTTTTCTTGCTTTCCTAAGGGCTGTGGCAAAAGCCACAGCTGAGGTCTGTTGAATAGCACCTCTGTGCAATAGCTAACCCTCTCTTCTCTCCTGTCTCTCCCCTTGTTTGATCTGTTCAGTCCTCTGTCTTCATTGCTTTGTGTTCTAAGATCTAAATTCTCCCCTGCTCTCTGTGAGCTGTGTCCCTACGAGGAGGGCTGCAGTCTCTTGTGTTGTACGGGGGTCTAATGGGATTTTCTTGTTAGTGTTTTGGAAAACAGCAGGAGTACCACTGTATCAGTTTGTGGAAAATAAAGGTTTCTTTGCAGTTATTATGAAGAGACAGATTAATTTTTTGTTTTAAAAAATATGGGAAGGTGTTTTTTTCATTTTGAAGGTAAAAACTGAAGTTAGGGTAGTTTCTGTTTGCCCTTCTGAAATGTTTCTCTATATAATTAGCTTAATGTATTTTCACATGCAGTAATGTTTTCTTTGGATATGAAGCAGAGAAGATGCAGAAAAATGTTGCATAGTAGCTTAGTGATTGTAGTTATATGATTCCAAATATGCTCCCTGACTGAATCATATTTGACCACAGTGAATATCTATTTTGCTTGCTTATAATTGAATGGTATCTATTTCTGTCAAATACTAATGCATGTGGGTTTTTTGTTCTTTCTGTCATAGACTTGCCCTCAGCAAACTTAAGCAATTACAATATCACCGTGGTGGAAGGAAAGAGCGTCACATTGTACTGTGATACTACTGGTGGGCCACCTCCAAATGTATCCTGGGTGCTCACTAATCTTGTTTCAAACCATGAGGTAAGTTTCATATTCAAATATGTGACAATTGAGAGACAGGAGATAACTACTGAAGGATGGAGTGAAGGTTCTTGTCCAGCTTTAGTTGACTTTTTAATAAAAAGATGAAAACTAATGTTGGGATTACATTTATTTTCCAGTTACTTTCAATTCAAGATAACTACTGCAGTGCCTTTGGAGAATGGTAAACGTTTTCTCTTACAGACCCTGATTTGTACTCTGCTTTTTGGATGTTTACCTTGCAAGTGAAAGCACTGTAATTTTTTCAAAGTGATTTGGTGAACTGGCCTTATAAAACACAAGGGCTTTCTTATTATCACTGATACCTTCATGTAGACAATAAATCTAATCTATTCCGCTCATGAAAAAAACCCTTTGTTTCTCTGATTTTATTATATCTTCATGCCAAAAGCTTGGTGTGAGTTTGGTTGTAAATATTATTCTGTGGCTTATTTCATTTTCCTTCAAACAAAGAAAGCAACAATAGAAAGCCTTGGAAACTGAAGTGATGTTTTTCCTAAAAAGAATGACAGATTTTTTAAATGAAGTATGAAGGTGTTTCCTCAGTAAAATCATCTAGGCAGGGAAAGTTTTGGTTTTGTATTCTGTATGCACACAGTGTGCCTTAGACTGCCTTAGACTGTGTGCACACTGGAGACAATGATGAAGTTATTTTTGATGGAAGTGTTAATGAGGAGAAACATGTAAGCAGATCTTCAAAATGCAGCTGCTGACCACTTTAATTGTCATTATTTATGCAGTGGGTAAGATCCTCCGTTGTTTACAATTTTGTGGCATTGACTTGCCTACATTCTGGTGATGCATCCTGCCTAAAGCTTCCTGGTCTGTACAAAGTGCGGGATATGTACTTGCAAAACTGTTCTGCAGTGCAGAAGAGACAGAACCTTCAGTGCAACACAATCTTCATGCTTTCTTCCTTGAGGTCATTATATCAGGCCTGTATAGAATTTGACTAGCTTATCTCCCAACTGTTACAAGTAAGAACTCTGCAGACCTCTAGTTGGGCTCACTCTTTCTTTCTTTCTCTCTCTTTTTTTTTTTTTTTTTTGTTATGAGCCAAACCAAATGTGGGATACTGTTCAAAAAGTGAGATCACCTCATTTTTTAACCCTCCTATCCTTGAAATGCCACGGACAGTTTGCTTCAAGCTTTCCAGAAATGTGCTGACCTGGCATAACTTCATCTTGAGATTTCAGAGGGGCTCATAATTCAGGATAGTTACAACCTGAGTTGTGAAACAGAGTAGTCTTTTCAGTAGCAGAAGAGTAAGTGTCTTTGAAACCTCATTTGCTGTTCACAACTATCCTTCCCTTTTCTGTGCTTGTTGATTTTGGTTTTGGTTTCCTGCCTCCCTTTTCTTCACCTGCAGTAGTGCTTTTGCCTTTTTTCTCTTTCTTTCCTGTTTTAGAAATAGAGATATTAACAAAAGTTAAAACTAAACACTAGCCCTGGAAAGCTAATTGTGTGCTGTCAGTTCTATGCTGATGTATATTCTGGTAGGTGTTGGGTAGATTTTTTTTTCTCTAAGTTTCAGTCCTGAGTCTGTGATTAAGCCTCTTTACTTTCACTCCAGCTTTGAGCACTGCTCACCTCTGAGAGCTGCACATAGGGAAATTAGAATTGTAAGAATCAACATGTCTTACCTTAACTAGCCTGTGCTTAAACACGTAAACAAGTACTTTGACAGTCGCTTAGGCGGTAGAAGGTATGTTATTTCTCATGGAAGATTTCATAAGAAAGAGAAATTTTCAAGAAAAATTTGGCTAAGGAAGAGGGAGAACACATATTGTTGTCTAAGTACAGTAGAGCTCAGCAGACAGCAGTGGAAGAGATGTCAAGCATTAAGTGTAAAGGAATGAGACAAAAGGAAAAGAAATGCGAGGATTGAACAGGATATAGGAAGGAGGAGAGCATTCAAGGGGAGCAGAGGTAGATCATAGAAATCAATCATGAAGTGGAAGAGAGGTGAACAAGGTTATGGGTAGAGAAAAAAGGTATGTGTGTAGAGAGGAGGAAGTGTTTAAAAAAGAGGCAGAAACTGAAAGTGGCTGAGTGCAGCCCTTGTAGGAGGACTTTTGGAACTTTGAATCTACTGCCCCTGATGTTTACCATTGCTTCTGTAGATGTTTTATGTCTGTTTGGATAAGACACTAAAGTAAGGATGTGATTAATCATGGACTGATATAGGTAAAAGAAAGGGAAAATGCGAAAATGCCATTCAGCTGTGGCCAGTGGTTCCCCCCGTTTCCCTTGTTCTCTATGCTGCAGTTGACACATGTATGTTTTTGTGATTGCTTGTAGAGTGACACAAGTAAGAACCCTGCCTCGCTAACCTTAAAGAATGTTTCGTCCATGGACAGTGGACTGTGGATATCCTGTGTAGCAGAGAACATTGTGGGAGAGGACCAAGCCTCTGCTGAACTCACAGTATTCTGTACGTACACAGGCCTCCATACAGCTCCTTAGGCCAAACTGCATTTGCAGCAACTGTTTTGGGTATAAATATTTTTTGGGCTTGCAGGTTGTTGAAATAAAAACCCCTAAAGCATGTAAACTACCTACTTCAGTTAATGCTGGGAGTAGCCATGCCAGCAATTGTTCTATCTTTTTCAGCCCTGCATTCTGAAAAAAAAAAATTTTAAATACTTCATTTTCCAGTTAGAGTGATCTGTAAGTAAAGGTCTGAGACCCAAAGTACTCAGTGGCACTGTCAGTGTGGGAAGTTTTGTAGTGGTGTGCGCGTACTTGCACCTTGCCTTAGTAATTAAGAAAAGTGAAAGAGTCAAAGCACTCACAGAAGTAATTAAAAGACTACGAATGTTTCTGTTCTTACTATCAAAAGCAACAACTGCTTTGTTCAAAAAATGATACACTTGAAACATTCGGAGTGCCAGATGTAAATGTAGTTGTCATAGCTTTGAATAATGTACTTATTTGTCAGGGCCAAGGAAGGGGGTAGGGAAATGTATTGTAGAGTCGCTGACTTCTTATATCTAAGCTCCAGCCTGAATTCATTTTATGTGAACTAGACAAGTTGCAACCCTCTGCTTAATTGAAGATGGGAATGGAACACTTTGTATATGGCAAACTTTATTCAGCATGTACTTAAAGCAAACTAGAAAATTCACTGTAGATGTGGGTTTGTAGGTTGAAATTGGCTATGTAATATCTATGGGAATGGAAATAAACTAGAAATGTTTCAACAGTGTAAATGAGAGTCTGAACTTGGCACTGTTAAGAGTGATGAAAGGGAATATAACTAGATGAAATTGGATGCAGTTAAGAATAAATGTCAAGTCTGTAAACTTGAGCCATTTATCAGGTTTGAACAAAAAAATGAGAAAATTTATAGTATAAAATCATCTTTCCCTGACAGAAGAATCCAGAGAATTAAGTCATCTGTTCTGGCTTTGATTCTGTGAAAAAAATAATCTGAAAGCTTGGATTGCTAGCTGAATATATTTCCAGCAGTACTTGCTTTTGGCCAACTTTTAAATATTTTCAATACTGTTATTTTTCCTTTAGCACTCCTCTGTGTCATTTTTTCAGCAGAGTAAAGGTAAAATGTCCCTTTCCCCTTTTGCAGTAATCCAGTAACAGAACTTCCAACATCTTATAGGGTTTAAGTGTTTTAACAGGTGTCCAGTCTTTGTCTGAAAGTAGTTTGTTTTGTTTCTTTCTAAAGAACAGCTTCATTTCAGTTGACAGCATAGTACCCTAGACAGATCAGGTGGGTTCCTGTGTGAGTATCCTCCAAATAGATATAACTCCTACTAAATAACATACTTTTGTACTCATGGATGAAAAATACTTCCCTGATAACTTGGAGGGAGGGTTTGGGGCAGAGGAGGAAAGGAAGGAGAGATGTGTTCGGAGTATTCTGATGTTATTCACTCTTTTTTCCAATATAGTTGCACCAAATATCACATTTATTGAATCTCCAACCCCAGACCACCACTGGTGTATTCCATTCACTGTGAAAGGGAACCCTAAGCCCACGTTGCAGTGGTTCTATGAAGGAGCTATACTGAATGAGTCTGAATACATCTGTACTAAAATACATGTTATCAATCAAAGTGAATACCATGGCTGCCTTCAGCTGGACAATCCTACCCACCTGAATAACGGTGCTTATACTTTACTGGCGAAGAATGAGTATGGAGAAGATGAAAAACGGGTGGATGCTCATTTCATGTCAGTGCCTGGTGACGGTGAGTGTAATTCTTTGGGGTTTTTTAATGTTAACAATTGCAAATTGATGAGACTGTGGAGACAGTGTTCCTGGCCAGTTTGAACTATTTTGGAAGAAACTATTTATATGCTTTTTTTTTTCCTCCCTGAACAAATTTTTTCAAGATTAATTGCAAAATAATGTTTATCTTGAGCATTTTCTTATTGTTTATTGCTTCTCAAGGGAGGCCATGCTAGTGCTTTGTAAATCTTCCCTTTGATTAACCATCCTCAGCGCCAGCTCAGGCTAGTAAAAGCTTGCTGCTTGTAAGTGTTTTCTCAAGCTTCAGTGCTGATCCTTGAAAGAACTCAGTGCCAATTCAGGCACTTGGTGAGGTTTCTGCACTGCAGAATGCAACTCAGCAATGTATCCAAGGACACGGTGCATGCCTGGATGTAGCATCTAGTGCCATGTTGCAGTCCAATGTGTTGATGATAATACGTGGTTTAAGACACCAGAGGGAGCTGGGGAGAAAACGAATAACCCAGAGTGGACAAGGTCTCAGATCTTTACAAGCACTTTGATTTCAAATTACCATGTGTTTCAGTGGACGTTGGGCACCTACATACCTAGGAATAGCCGTGCTCAAGGTGGTTGCATAAATATATGATACATGAGTGTATGTATCTTCAGTTGCTAAAAAGGCTCCACCTCAGCCCTCCTAAAAGTTGTGCGAACAGGCTCGATGTGGACTGACTCATTGAGCTGAAGGGACTACTGTAACGGATTTATGTTCACCGTGCTTTGATCTTTTCCCATATCTTCAAAACCATATGTTAAGTAACTGTGAGAGTAAGGAGGCGTTCATATACACATATTTCTTTGTGTGGAAAAAAACCTCTCAGTGAACCTTGCACAGGTGGAGTGAAAATAAAGACATGTTTTTGCTCAAATAATTGCATAGTCATATCTGAAAATATGAGTGTGTGTGTATCTTTGGCATTTTAGCTATGCAATATAAGTAGCAAGCTTCTTTTTTGGTAAGTCAGTGTGCAGTGCTACTGTTATCTGGCAGGAAAAACGTTAATATTTAAATTTTCTCTCCTACATTACAGGCTATAGACAGTAAAAATATGAAATGTAATTAATATTTTTCTTGTCAGCTGAGTCCACTGGAGGGAAAGAGGTGATATGACTTTTGGTTTCCTACTTTTAGAAGGAGAAGAGCTGGTAACAACTAGACTTAATTTACTCCTACTGTTCTTAGTGTTCCTCTCACTTTGTTTTCTCTGGAGTTCTTCCATAAATACACTTCTTACAGGAACATGCCTGATTTCAGCTACTGGCATCCTCTAATATTGCATTATAATAGTTCAGTAAAACAGTTCACCTCATAGATGTTCTGTGTACAATGAAAGTTCTCTTACACCCGGATTATCTAATATGAACCTGGCTTCATAATAGTTCCTCTAATACATTTAGGTGAATTCCTGATTTTTTTTGTCTGATGCAAATCCCTTTTACTATTCTGTTTTTCCTTTATACCTCCGCCCCTGTACACTGAAAATTTCCCAGTTATGGCCTTTTAAATCAGTAAATAGAACTATAGGAATTATCCATATTAGAAAGATATCATTATTTATTTGTTCCATCCTCTTTATACTTACCAGTTTGTAAGTCTCCCAAAATAATCTGTGCTGTGGTAGATGAAGCTTCACAAAAAGAGTAAAAAAGAAACAAGACTATGTATAGACAGGAAATAAATGCATTAGAAATCACTTCATGCATAGTGGATGGCACCAAACCCATCTTAAAAATTAACAACAGGGGGAAAGTGCTTATCTACTTAGCCTCCTCAATTTTGTTTTTATTTTTATCCTGTAAGAATTGTTGTATTGAGCTTCAGAAAACATCACAACATTGTTGTCTCCTCCATTGAAGCTGGCAAAAAAAAGCGAACATTAAAAAACTAGAATCCTTTGTGCATTATAGTACAATTTTTGTTTTAAACTATTGCTATTTAAAGCACTATCAAGCTCTTTCAAACCCTTAAAAGGCTTTTTCAGTGCTGTCGTTACTGTGTAGTTTCTTCTTTTGGCCCACGTATTGTACAATGAAGCATAAAGATTGAGGCCCACGCCCTGATATTATCTTCATTTCCATGCCTTCATGACTAAATTAAATACCAGCCCTGATGTTTCACGGGGTGGAGTATACTCACTGAGCTTTAAGCTGATTCTCTAGTTATTGCATCACTTATGAGCAAATGCACTGAAGGTAAAAACAAAAGAAAATTAAGAAGTCCCCCTTGCCTGTAATCCGTACATCTGTCTAAATTAAATACAGCTAAGTCTGAAGCATCAACAGTGTAGTACTCCACTCTCAAAGTTACATCAGACATGATGAAGACACAGTTTATGCTAAGATGATATCAACTTCCAATATGCTACTTGCAAAACCTGGTCTGAAGATGCAGGCATAAAGAAGAGGAAAGCATGTACTGAGTGGAGCTTGGATTGATGTAATGATAACACAGTTAAAACAAAGCCTTAATTTATAACATTAAATGGAAAGGCCTGGAAGAATAAATTTAATATTCTATTAGCTAGACTTTTCACTAGCTTTAGGTTGCTAAAGTTTTTGGATTCCCATGAAGCGTTTTTTGCTGAGAATGACTTGATTATTTTAGACTACACAGCAGCAAACAATAAGCAAGAAATGTTCATGTTTTATTCTGGACACTGTTCTCATAGTTGATTCAAAGCAGTTTATGAATGTGGAAGAGATTTTTAACAATAATAAGTATTTTAAACTAAGCTTATTTATCTACCAGCTCTCTGCTCCAAAATTCAGCTGAAGAAATTCAAGTCGTATAGTATCTTGTCAAAGTAAAAGAATATGCTAAATATGCCTTAGAAGTAGCATCTTGCTTGTGTGGCGTAACAACATGGAGATGTTTTGCAGAAGTGTGGTTTTGGATTGAGTGTTTTGCTGCTGCTTTATTTTGAAAATTTCCACTTTATAAAGAAGCAAGCAAAACCAAGTGTAGTTCATGTAGTTTATAAAGCTGAGTGAATAGGATAAGTCTCTCAATATCTTATTTACACAGCAACCTGTTCTGACAGGGACCAAAACAACAAGGCTGTTGTTTGCCTTAAAAATAATTGTATGTAAATGTGCAAAATTTTTGTGGTCAAGTTTACATTAAAATAGCTTCAATTGATGTTTTGATGATTGAGTAGATTTGGTTTTATGTAGGGAACACTAAATAGAAATTTGGGGTTCATCCAACATCTCAGTTTTTGCAGCTTTATTTGAAGTGAAATGTTTCATTACGCAAAAAGGTATTTGAATGAAGTTGATGACTTTGTAGTTTATATCCCTGGCAGGAGTTGGAGATTAAACTAATCTGATTACTTCATCCCAATTCCAGTAAACAGTAAAATAAATGTTATTATTTAACTCAGGAGTAAAGACCTGGGATCTTTTTTGTTGGGTATTTTTTTCACTTTTGGATTACAGAAGGTAAATTAGAATTACTATCTTTCAGCAAGTGAGTGTTTTATACTGGAAACAGTGAATCCATGAACTTTTATGGACAGAAAACCCTGATCAGAAGTTGCTTGAGGATAGATTGAAGCAGCTTTCTTCACTTGTTATCTATTTCTGCAGATTGACAGGACAGTTCTCATGGGCTCTGTTAACCTTTGTCTCTGGATACTAGAATATCTTCAAATGCATTTAAAAGTAAACCCAGTTATCTGCTGCCATTCTGAAAATACGTTGCAATTCTGTTCAGTGTTTTCAACACAGATGTTCACGCTCTTGAAATAAGCAGAAACAATGTTGTCTTGGTCGTATTTCATGGTGGATTTATAACAGTGTAATGCCAATACTGTAGATTTACTGTATAGTACTATTAACAGAATTATGCTTTCTGAAGTTTGTTTACTCTTTAGAAATTTTGACTATCGGTTAGTTTTATTCTCCACACCAACAAAGAGTGAAAATATGGAAGACTTAATTAGGAACCTACTACATAAACTACATTATAGACCAGAATGAATGAGTGTCTTGAAATACAACACAAGTATCTGTCAAAGTGTGAATAGTCTAATTTCAGTGAGTGTTCTCTGCAGTATACTCACATATGCACTTAGACTTATGTATGTGAGTAATTAGAAAAAGCTGCAAACTGGAACTTGTGAAAATTAGAAAAGTGTAGACTAAACAAGTATTTGCTTGTGTAAAGAGTGGCTTCTGAGACATGTAACTTGATGAGAGTTCTGTCTGTGTATGAGCTGTGCAGTTGTCTTCTTGGAAGCATCTTTTTACAGAGCAAATGAAGTGGTGCTACTTAGGTTGTTGCTACCTCTAGCCATTAATTTGCCAGCTCACAGAGAAACAGTTTTATTCCTTCAGTGATTTAATAGAAAAATTTTTTGACTAGGTAAAAGTGAGAGATTGTTATCCTGAAGTCTGCTTCTGATTAAGATCAGGGAGGATTTTTACCATTAATTTTTCAATAGGAATAGTTTTGTTGCACTTATTCCAGATACACATTAACAGCAAAATTTTGCCCAGTTGGGAAACACTTGCATTTGCCAGAGATAGCAGCCTGTGTGTTAGCTGTTTCAAGTGAAGAAAAATATTAACCTTTGGAATAGTTTTAAAATGGTTGCAAGTGTAATCTGGTGAACAATTGCTCCATTATATTGATGTTACTTTACATTTGTGTAGGTACTGATCATTGCTATTGCAAAGAGTATGTTAATTCAAAAAAAAAATTGCTAGAGAAAATCATATGCTTCTAGCATTTGCAATTTATTTACAAAGGTTTTTTTTCTTTTTTTTCTCTATGTACAGGTAGTGGCCCAATTGTGGATCCAGACGTTTATGGTATATATTTGATTTCCTTTTTCTTTTCTTTTAATGATAGAAATGAAAGAACTGAAACCGTTAAAAGACTGAATGTCAGGCTCATTTAAATTGCAATGGCACATATTATAGCACAATTTTAAAAGGTACTTTGTATTTTTGGTTCTTCTCCTGCCTTGTATTATTTAAGATACGTGAGTGCAGTGTGACATTTTACTTACTCCGCTGCTTTTGGTTCACATTATGAGAAGCATAAATCCACTGCTACAAATGGTTGTGGTTGATCCTGTAAGATGGCAGCTGTCTGATGTAGCTCACAGGAATGAGATTTTTGCGAACCTTTTGGAGGCATTTCTTGGATGAATGAGAATTTATGATTTCTCTTTATGTAACTTAATTTTATTTTTTTCAGGGATGATTCCATACTTGTTTTACCTCCAAAAATATACCCCTAAATCCCACTTAAAACTGAGGTTGGCATAAGTAAGTTTTCCTGTAGGCAATTTATTTTGCTCTGTCCGCTCATTTGTACCTTCCCTTAATCTCTCTTGCATAAATGGACCATGAACTCAGTGATGTCTGAGTGTGTGCCAGATTTCATGACACGGTGTTCACATTAGTTTATCGGTTAGGCAGAACGTTTTGGTCAATACCTAGTGAAAGCCAGTGTGCACTAGAATGGAAGCTGCAGAATGGCAGGAACTGGTTAGTTTTATGTATGACTTCTGTTGTGCTTAGGAAAGTCCGTCCTAACCAACATACCCAAACACCCTTTGGCTTCCAGCTGAGACTGGATCCTCTTTGGAGTTCTTTGTATTTGGACGAAGTGGCCCATGATTGAAGTTTCCTTAAGCTGATTTAAATGTATTGCTTTGATTCCGTTCCATGTCATTAAACTTTAGCAAATGTGCAATTGGATCATTGGTTTGGCTTTAAGTGCTTAGAAATACTGAAGGATAGCTTCCCCTCCCTCTCTTTACAAATTCTTTTTTGTTTTTGGGGGGGGGGGGTTGAGAAGGTGGTGGTGGTTTGCACAATTACTTACGTGTTGCGTTATGTAAGCTGTATGCATGAAGATTTTTATTCTGAACGGTTACATCAAGGTCCTGGTGCCTGTGCATGGCTTTAGCCATGGGAGTGCTGTGCATAGAGTGACTTCATTAGGTTTCTGCTGAAATGTCCACTTCAGTTTCACTAGCAGATTACAGCCTGCAAAACTTAGTCCTGATGAAAGCAGCCTTCCTTTATATTCCTGACTTTTCTTTCTACTGTGTGAAACTGCTGTGTTTGATCTTTCAGTGACTCAATGCTTGCTTTGAGAAGTACTTTGTAGTCCAGAGTGTTTCCCTAGTTATTCCAAATTTACAAGTCCAGTTTGTGACGTGAATAAATGAGGCTGGATGAAAAGTCTGGGAACTACTGTACTGCTCTGGAGAACCATGGCTGACGTGGCTGACCACTAGGATGATCTTCCCACAAAGACTGAGCAGCTATCATGTTTTTTTTCAGACTGCTTTATCTCTATGCTGACCTGCAACTTAAGAGTATATTGGAAGGAAGATTTAAAGCACTTCCAACCCCTGCAAGCTTCCTTTTAAAATGAGTTTTTCTGAGCCTTGTGCTGATCGTGTTGCAAATCTGCCTAGTATAAAGGCAGTGGCAGAGGATTTGATGCTGCTGGCCACTGGGACTAGCTGTGTGTCTGTCAGTCTATTTGCTGTGGGTACAATGGCAGCTACAAGGTGTTTCCCTGCAAGTGTCAGGGTGCTGCATGGCTGGAGTCTCCCCATGGGGGTCCATCAGGGCAAGGACTGGCAGCCAGACCTGTCCCAGTGGTAGTGACAGGTTGCGGGGGCCCATGGGCAGCCACAGCCCCAGGCATCAGGCGCTGCCCTGAGACTGGGCCATAGACCCACAGGGACCCTGCTGAGCAGAAGCCATAGCCAAGCAGAGCTAGGCTGTGAGAAGACCAAGGTGGAGGTGACTGAGAGCAGGGAAATCCTGCTTCGAGTACCCCTCTGTGCGGAGTAAAGCCCCTCAAGAGCTGGGTTTCCTCTGTCCCATAGGAATTGGCCTTCCGTGTCTTGCACATGTATGAGGTCATTTCCAAAGGTTTTCGGTTAAGTGTTTTGAATACGCAATGGGAAACAGAAAAACTGATGAGGTTTTATCAGGCTGCGTGATGTGTTTTTAGAGAGTATCCCTAGCGGAGCAGTCACTGGCGCCTCTGGTTCACACTGTGGAAAAGAGAGAGGCTGTCCTGGCCTTGTCTGGGAAGTAACTGAGAGAAATACAGCGAGTTACCTATGACTGAGCAGGAAATCAAATACAAAGCCAGCTTCTTGGGCTCTGAGTTCACGTCTTCATGACACACCGCTTCTTCTAATATGTTTGTGGACATGAAGTGAGAATGTGCCCCATATCACCCAACCTCCAAGAGGACAGTGCAGAGTGACCCCTCAGTGATGGTGTGACTGTGTTCTTGTCTGTATCCCTGCTGCTGTGCAGGAATTTTCTAAAATGGCTTCAAAGTACTGCCCAATCTGAGTTGTGATTCACCATGGTTGACGTAGTCGGAGGTGGCTGTGTGAGGCACGTGGCACCGGAAAACCTGGCCCTGAACTGATATGAGTCCCGCGTAGTGTGAGTCAAGCGGTTTGACCCTGTCTGTATCAAGAGTGCTCCATGTCAGGATTTCTTGGTGAAATGAACAGGAATTTGTTTAACTAAGAATTGCTTGGTTTTGGCTGGATAGCCGTTCCGCGTATTTTCCTTGCCTGGCTCAAGCATTTCAAGAGGCTTTGAAGATATGTCAGTAGTTCAAATGCAAGCGCTTCACAGTTACACAGCGGGGAATGGTAGTGAAACAACAGCTTACTGATGTGTCCTACTTTAGATCTTGCCTGTTTTAATATAAAATTGCATTCAGAGGATTTACTAATCATACCTGAAGCTCTCTGTGTAGTTCTCGTTATCCATCACTGTAATTTCCAAACATGAGCATAAACGAAACTGCAAATAGCATCAGTTTATGCCCAATGCTATTTACAGGAAAAATTAAGAGCACAAAATTTCTTTCATGTAAGTTTGCATTGTAGGGTCAGAGCAGCGAAGGCTCTAAATGTTTGCTTTATGTATTGGTCTTATAAAGCTGCGGTAAATACAGAGTTGATCGAACTATCTTTCTGAAGATTTTCTGAGCTAATTGTAAAGGAAGGCCAGTCTCATACGCTGAGATACAGTAGGTTCTGCCTACAATTGAATGAAGCAGAAGCCTCCTTTGCTGTGGCAAAATGTGTAGTCATGGTGGCAGATGGTCTGCATTGGCACCTTGTCTGAGCATCCAGGCTACTTGCACAGGTGAACCATTCAGGCAGGTTTTTTGCAGCCTGAGTAAAGAATAAGAAGTGCTGGTTGCTTGCCTCTTGCTACTGTTTTGATCTTGCTGCATAGGAAGCTATAGACATAGAGGTGCAGTACTGAGTTGGAGAATTCAGATGGTAAAGACAAGGAAATTGTTTTGTTTCTCATGAAAGCTCTGTATACGTAATATGTATTTTGGCTTAAAAGAGTCCTGTCCTTCGACAAACGAGGTGCAG
This sequence comes from Tapera naevia, assembly GCA_033556795.1. Taxonomy (NCBI): domain Eukaryota; kingdom Metazoa; phylum Chordata; class Aves; order Cuculiformes; family Neomorphidae; genus Tapera; species Tapera naevia. The sequence continues at coordinate 589,623 of JAUMJJ010000209.1, read as the reverse complement.
AGCCAAAATAGACTACGTGAGCTGATTAGACAACCTGACTGTACTGACTGTGGCGCTGGTACCAGACAGAGGTAGCTTTGTAGCTTTATATACCAAAAAATCTGCAGCTTGCTGAGTGCTTTGCAGGAAGCAAAAGTGTTCATGCATGCATGGAGATCTAAAACGCAGTGCAGCTTGTTGCTAGTGTTGCTAGCTGAGCTCTCCAAAGTGGTCTTTGGAGCTAAAGAAGGTAAACCTTACTGAGGGGCAGGCCTTCGCTACCCTTGCTCAGCAGCAGCAGTTCTGAGGTCAGAAGATTTTCTGACACTGTAGTTAGTGAAACTAAGCCTCTGAGCTCTGCTTTTTTGAAATCGCAGTTAAGATTTTATCTGCTGGCTTACGGCACTGATTTTAATCAAAATGTGTGAAGAAATATGCAGTTAATTGGAAATCTAAATTACAATACTGGAGATGCATTTTGTTATAGATGCAGTTATTGCTCTTGTTTGTTTCTTTCATTTGCACACATTACAGTTATGTATATTTCCAGATGTAATCATAAAACATATGCATTTTTATTGTATTTTAATGTACATATCTGTAAGTTCATAGATATATGTTATTTAATTCTTTGTATCTAATTTGAATAATTTGTCAAATTTTTAAATTATTATAAATAATTAAGCCAGATTAGTTCTTTTTGGTGGCTCTGGGTTCGCCCTTGCAGACCTGTCAGTGGAATTATTTTGATAAGTCAAATTTCTTCATACCATCTCAGGCACTTCATTTTTTAAAGCTTTACCTGTGTAACAGTTTATCATGATAGACTCTAACCTTTGTCAACACAATATATATTTTTATAATTTTTTAAATGAATAAGAACAGCTATTTCATATTTGATAGTAATAAATTAGCTAAAGAAAAAAAATCTACTGAGTTCTTCTCAGTTAAACAAAAATCCCCAAGGTAATTTCTAAGACTGTCCTATATTTGGCTGAATACAAGGCTGGAGAAGTTCAGTGTAGAGGGCAGTCTTTCATTTTTAATGGGATGTCAGAAGCACATAAAAATAGCTTTATGGATGGAGTTCTTACTTAACTCTAGTTTTACCAGTAGAAATACACGTTATGGTGTACCTCGCTTCTCTTTTCAAGTTTATTGGTCACAACTCATTTGTTCAATTATCCATCACAGGGATCACTCCCAGAGTTTTCCAGCTACTTGAACAATTATGTATTGTTTACAAAGAGCTTAGAGTCCTGGGAGTTGTTAGTGGCCTTAACATCTTTTAGAACAGTAATAATGAAGAGTCAACGCTTTCCACTCTAAGGTTATGAAACTATAAAAGTAACCTTATTTCTTTTCCTAAGAGTATGAAACCACGCCGAATGATCTTGGAGACACCACAAATAACAGTAATCAAATCACTTCTACGGATGTATCCAACAAAGAGAATGAAGATAGCATCACTGTAAGTATATACATTGTTTCCTGATCTGTAATCTTGGCAGACTTCCTGGCTGTACAACTCACAAAACTGGGGAGATTGTAATAGGACCCTCAGCTACCAGAGCACTGTTGCTATTACTTGTTAAGATCAAAACTCAGAAAAAAAAAAGGAAGGAAAAAAAAAAGGAAATTAATTCTCCCCATTCCTGCCCTCCCCGTTTTTTTTAAAAAGTGAATAATTTTTCAGTCCAAGTAATATTGCTAATTAGTTTGTTCCATACTTTTCAGAACAACTAACTCTATTTTTTCAATCTTAAGACTTTCCTTCTAGTTTTAGCCAAGGAGAACAATCTTTGTTTACAAACCAAAGACATCTAAGGTAATTTGAAGATTATTATTTGACTTCTAGTCCTGGACTTGACCCATTACAGAGTGGATGTGCTGCAATGAACTTTCAAATTCTAATTGTGTGTTTTTAAAACTTGATTTCATGTAGGTTTTTGATTGAATAATTTGTAGTAAATTTTAGTGTAAGTAGCTGAATTGGTGGGCCTTCTCCCTTGCTGCCTTGCCTCTCATGCACTCCTGAACTGAGTTGTTGGAAACAGTTAGCAGGTGCCAGCCTGGTAGATACTGCAGCCACCTTGCATCAGTGACTCCATAAATAATCAGGCAGTGGACACTGTGTGAGTTCATGAACTAGAGAGTGGACTGTGAACTGGTATGCTGTGCTAAAAAACTGGGAGAGATTCTAAACAGTCTTGTCTTATCTGTTAAGAGAATCATTGAATGGCTGAGGTTAGAAGGGACCTCTGGAAATCACATCCCCTCTGCTTAAAGTGGGGCCAGCATGGTTGCTGAGAATTGTATCCATTCTAGTTTTGATACCTCCAGGGATGGAGACTCCAAAGCCACTCTGAGCAATCTGTAGCAAAATCACCTCTCAAAGTAAAAAATTTTTTGCTATGTGCTTTTCTTATGTGTTTTCTTATAACATGCCACTCTGCTGGAAGGGAAAGAGGTGATGTGCACTCCCTCCCACCTGCCTTGAATGTGTGGGATGTTGAAAAAGTCATTTTCAGAGGTGTCTGAATTTCTCTTCTCTACAGGATAGAAGAAACCTCAACAAGTGGATGTTTCCTATACTCTTTGCTCTGAGTGCAAATATTTCCCAGTTGAAATTAACTAACTGGGTAAATCTAAATATACGCTGACTATCTTTGATGATATTTCTTGAGAACAAAACAATCAGATCTGTTTATGTCCTCTTTTTTTTAGGTGTATGTTGTAGTGGGAATTGCAGCCCTGGTGTGCACTGGCTTAGTAGTAATGCTCATTATTCTGAAGTTTGGAAGGCACTCTAAGTTTGGGATGAAAGGTAAGCCAGGTGTTTTTTTATAGCTTCCAGAATTGTTTTGCATTGTATGAGCTGATACTATAGGTTTCTGCACTGAGAGCAGTGAAAATAACTGGTTTTAATACCATCACACTTATTGTTTTGTTTATTCATCAAGTAAGTAAGGGCAGAGGCAGATTTAGACAGGTTGCAGAATTTTTGATCAAACTCTTCTGCTTCTGTTTGTTTCTTATGACAAATACTGTTTCTCTTCTTTCTGCTGCAGAGCTCTCTGGGATACTTCCTGGAGTAAAATGTTATTTGAGTCAACATAGGTAGGAAGAAGATAGGAACTTAAATTTCTTCTGCTACGTTTTATTACAACAGTTTGATGAGAATCTATGCTGAAACTAAGAGGTTCTTCAGACCATACCACACCACAATGTCATGTTAAGAGAGCAAAAGGTGCATTTGCAGGGAATCCTGTCATACTGATGCTTTCTGACATGTATTTTCTTAACTGTTATATCTTGGGATGTAGCAGCTGGGGAGAGTGGCAACCGCTCTGTCTGTGTGGAAGGGGGAAATCTCAGCCCTGCCATTTATTTATTATACAGTCAGGTGGAGTTATATGTAACACAGAGATACCCGCAATAACTCCATTACTGTATTATTTTATTGCTAACCATTAGTCTTTGTCTGGTGATGTAAAATTGTATTTAAAAAAAAAGAAAAGAAAAAAACACTTGCTGTCTTGTTGTGAGGACTAGAAGATAGTTTGCAATGTGCTAGAAGAGTTGAGATTTTGTTCTTAAGATATGTAGATGAGGGTCTGTGGAGAGAGTGGTAAGTAATCTTTTGGTAGACATCTGTTAACCTTTTCTCTCAGCTGTGCTCATGACAAAGTACCAGGGAAAGTTTAGACTTGATGTGAGGAAAAAATTCTTCACTGAAAGGGTGATTGGCCATTGGAATGGGCTGCCCAGGAAGGTGGTGGAGTCACCTACCCTGGAGGTGTTTAAAGGGAGACTGGATGAGGCACTGAGTGCCATGGTCTAGATGATGGTTGGTGTTAGTGTTAGGTTATAGGTTGGACTTGATGATCTCAGAGGTCCTTTCCAACCTTATGATACTGTGATACTGTGATACTGTGATACCATGTGGATGTATATTTTGGTAACCTTACTTGCCCTTGACAAGTTCACTTTTCAGAGATATCAACGGTATATTTTGTTTCTCTGTATTACGTTTAGAGGAGAGTTTCTGGAACAAAGGTGAGCTGAACAGAAATGTAGTCTTTGCAGATTAGCTTGTGAGGACAGTAACCTTTTCTCTCACTTCATGATAATATGACAGTCTCTGCACTTCACAGTAGCGTTAGAAGAGGACAGTAATTGTGAAATATCCTGAAGAGCAATATGGAACCAGCAGGACAGAGCTGTGGAGTTTTGGCCAAAGACTAGAAAAAACTTTCTGCAACTAAACAATAGTTCAGCATAAATTCTATTTCTGTCTGAAGCTTTCTGAATTCCATTTAGAGAGCTGGAGTAGGTGGAACCTAACTGAGAGCAATGGTGAAAAAGGTCTGGTGTTAACTTTTTCAAGCTGAATACTTGTTAGGTTTTTCAAAATTTGTATTTAATATTTCAACACTGCGTTATTGCAACACCTAGGAAGTAAACTATACCCTGAGGGTGAATGCACAAATTTGCATTTTGTGTGGTAACATATTAAGCTACCTTCTGGGAAGCTCTGTTCATGGTGGTTATTTTTTGGCATCTCCAGGTACATCTTTCCTCATAGTCCTTCAGTTGTCCCTGCAGTGAACCTCAAACTTCTTCAAAGTTTGCATGCATACCTGAGGTTCACAGTCTGAATCAACCCATAGTCCAGAGTCCCAGAAAATCTCTCTCCATTTATCAACATCAGTATTACTGAATTTATATAAAAGCAGTATTTAAAGACCTGAGATCAGAACACTCAATTGGTATATAATAGTCAGACTAAGGCTAAAATGTTGCCTACTCAGAAAAGCCTGCAGCATACGTATGAATTGAGAATTCATAAATGAAGATAAACAGCTTGGAGTATTTGGGAATGGGGAAAATAAGGCAAAGGGTGAAGAGAACTTTTGCACTCAGTAATTGATCTGTACAATACATTTAAAATTTGTGTCTTGGAAATTCTGAATAAAAGGATCAACCAGCTACCTGGGAACTCTTTGAGTCATTTGCCATTGAATTCAGCTACAGCAAAATTAGACCTGACTTAGCATACAGACATTTTGTTATAGTTGGTGATTTCATAAACAGTCTTAGTAAGAAAGTGAGAAGGAGCAAAATATCCAGGCTGCTGTTGAAAATATTTATAAAGAAGACAACCTCCCCTTATTTTCAAATCTTCCCAAAAATTTTAATGAATATTTAGTATTCATAAGAAGGAATTTCCTGAGTTACATCAGGCAGAAATGCACAAAAGGCTGTGATCTGTTTTTCTGTTATCTTGTGAGAGCACAGCCTGGTCACCTCAGAGACCCTGTCATTAAACATCTCCTGACCCTTCTTCAGCAAGTAATTTTGAAAAAACAAAATAGTAACTTAGTAACTGGAGCAGTGCAACTGGCACCGTTTGCTATTTTTGTTGTAACTGTGTACATGGAAAACATGTTCCACTGTAAATGAGGAAAAGAAATGTGTGACTAGGCAGTCAGCACTGTGTCCCAAAGGAAATGTTTTTATGTAAAAGATGAGATTTTCACCCCATTTGGGTTCACAGGAGGCATCTGCAGCTTCTTGAAGACATTGTTTCACGCATCATATTTTAAATGCCATTTTGTCTCATGCTTTGCCCAGTCATCATCTGCCCACATCTTAGACTGTGCCATTGTTGAGTCCTTCTGCACTTGGAAGAGTGCGGTCCGTGGGCAGTGATAGCATCCCCAGACGGACATCAGAAGCGGGAGATTGTGTCTGAGCTATGATGCATCAGAGCTGCCAGTACCTCGAAGCACCGCACATGAAGAGCTGCAGAGACTGCCACAGAGCTCACATGCCTGTGTTGTCTTCTTTCCATTTCAGTACTGAGCAGGGAAGAGTCCAATTTTATGTGATAGGGAGCACCAGGTCCTCTGGGAGCTCCCAGTACTTTGACAGTACTGATTAATCTCTTATCAAGATCTTTTGAAGAGTTGTATGAGAGTAACTAACCCTGTCTTTTGGCTTCTCTCTTCATTTTGTATATCTAAGGTGAGGGGACTATTTGGGTTATGTTCTTTTCTTGCATGCATCTTTTGAAATTGTGGTAATATAGTGGTTTTGCAGGTAAGAGGAAAGCAAAGCACTCACCACTAGTAACAAAACAAAACATTTTGATTGCCATGTTCTGGATTCTGGTTGAAGTTGGGTTCGATTGTATGTGGCAATTGTTTTCATTCTTGTCTTGCTTCTTTTCAGTCTGTCTTTTAGAGCTAGGGGAAATAGCAGGTTCTGTTGATTAACTCCAGGAACAGCATTAGTACTGAACTGGCCTGTGATCTGTCCTGTAAAAGACTTAAAATAGGATTAGTACAAAAAAAAAACCACCGATCTTTCTGCTTTATGGATAAATTTTCATGTTGTGCTAGACTTCCAGGCTTCCATTGCAAAATTCATCAGAGTAACTGCTGAAACATAATTCTGTTTCTCTGATTGTGTGAATTTTAAACACCTCCTTTTACAGGATCTGTTTATAACAGCTTTGTGTGAAAAGCTACTTTTCAGTGCTTGAATCTGGAGGTGTGATTTTTAGACCCTTGTGAGATACTGCTGCATAAATGGTGGAAGCTTCAGTTAATTTCTTAAATGTATTCATTAAGATTTGTGGGTTGCTCTTATGAAACACCCTGGCTTGCTGGTGGATGTGAAAGTGCTTATGGTGGGAATTCACTGAAAGCTGCCAAGACAACTCTTACCATTTGTGTGCTTTTCTGAATCCATCTAACCAGCTTATAAAGCGGAAAAGTAAAAAAGTACTGGCGTCTAGAGAGCAGGGGAAGGTATGTGAACTCCCTGAGAGGATTTGTGGAAGAATAATTCTGATGTTTTATTCTACCTCTTGTGTTAAAAAAATCAATGTAAATAAACAACTGGTTGCAGCATATACAACCTGATACACAGTTTGCAAATGTTAGTATAGCAGCATGCCACTAAGCATGAATGGAAGAATGGAGGAAATTGATGTAAAACAAATCAGTGGATAATATTTGAAATAGCATAATTCAGTTAAAAGGATGAAAACATTTTTGCTGATTTCGAATGGAGTAAATTTTAGCACAAGATATCCCTATTTGAGAAACAAGGCAATATCCTTAGTGCTTCTTGCTTGCTAAGAAAATTGGAAGTGGATGGTTATGGATAAGAGCATGATCACATCTGGTTTACCATACAGATTAATGGAGTTTCTGTAGGTTTTACCAAAATGAGAAAGGAGAGAGAACTCACTCCTCCCCAAAGCAGCCCTCTCTGTCTTTTAAGAAGTTAACAAATAGAATCTAACAGAAGCAGAGGGAAACATATGTACTTAATTCCTTTGGGGTGAGAGGGGTTTTTCTGAATGCTTATAAAAAATTTCTGTCGGTGGTTTAAGCTGTATGCAGTAGTGCAAACGTAAGAGAACAAACAGTGCAAAATTCCCATCACAATTAGGTAGTGACAGCTATCTTCTCATGTCTGTGGGCTTGGGTGTCATGCTTTGAAAGGTGCTTCTCCTTTCTTGATTGCTCTCTGAACTACCAACCATGTCTAAATTAAGTCCTGACTATGAGTGCTTCACCTTTTCCATGATCTTTCATGTTTGTGCAGTTCAGGGCGCAGAATTTTTTCTTTCTCTGATTAGGTAATGAGATTCTGTTGGTTGATTTAAGAAATAAAACAGTGTCCTTTTGAGGGCAGACACTTCAAAATACTGCCTTTCCTTCAAGCCATTTCTAGTTCATTGTCATAAATTTTGAATGAAAGTTTAAAATTTGGACTATCAGTCATGATGCTGTGCTTTGTCATAAAACTGATAATAAGTTATGAACACAGCCATAGACTCTGCCTGCCAAAGTCTAAAGAGGTTATTTTTTCCTTCTTGACAGCTTTTTCTCTCAAGTGATTACTCTTAAGTTTTGTGTTGGGCCATGAACTTCCTTGAAAACCTTTTAATTAAAAGTGTTGATTATTCCAACGGAAGCACGTTGATAGTCAAGGAGTATTTTTTCTTCTCTGCTTGTCATTCATTGTATTGTCTTTGCCTGTAAACTCTTGTTACATTTTGGGCTTTGGTCCAAAACACAAATACAGGGGAGGGCTGTTTGGGACTCCTCTTCAGTTGCAGCATTTTTCTCAGTTGTCTTACAGTATTTCAGTTTGGGTAAGAAATACTGTGCAACTGCATGGTAAAAACCTCCTTACAGAACATATTTTCATTCTGACACAGTGCATCTGTGATGATTTAGTATCTTTAACCCTCATTTACCCAAGTAGTCATATTCATATGACTCTAAATACCTATCTGTCCAGGTGAGAGTGGAGTACTTTACCATTCTATCTAACGTCACCCTTTATTGCAGTTTTTATGTATTCTTTTGAATGTAACTTTAGAGCCAGCAGGAAAAATCTTTGTCTGTAAGCATATAGCAAATAGTCGTTGTATTCTGTGCTTTAATACATTTTACTTGACTCCATGTTGTTGTGGGAGATGGTGTAGTTGCAAAGGACTGCAAGCCAGACATATCTTCATTCGCATTGGTGACTGAAGAATTCAGATTTGAGAGTTTAGATGGCTCTGAGTGGTTTCTAGTACTGATATGGGAAAAGGGAGGGCTGTTCTGTTTATTATTAACTCATGCATTATCACATCTTGCTTAAGCAATTGGGTTACTTGTAGTCTAGGAGAAAAATACAGTTAGAGATTTCTCTTAATTGTAAACCAAGTACAAAATAAAAGCTTTGCATCCTCAGCAAAGACCTGTGGTTGGACAAATATGATCTCATGTTCAAATTGGTCTGCAATAAGCTTGCAGTGAGGGTTTCCTGGATGGTTTTCTCTTGAGGGCTTGCTACTTAAGAAGATCAGCTTGTAGCTTGGGAACATGCTTACTGCCTGGCCTTCATCAAGTCACTGAAATCCTGAACTTTTTGAGTTTCCATTTGTACCTATAAAAATGATTTTGTACTGTGTTGTACCTACCCAAATGCTGATTGTGTGGGCGTTGATCCTTTAATGTCTTTAGAACATTTTATTATTTAGTCAATGAGCAGAAAATAAAAGAGGGATTAATTCGTGTGAGTCAAGGTAAGATGTAGATATAAATGAATGTGCTCAAATCTTCAGTGTTTTTAGTGAGTAGACATGTAAAGGCAATGATGATATTGCTCATCTGAACCACACAGAAGAAGCTATTTTTATTGTTTGACATTGGCATTCCAGTCCCTGCAGTCACAGGCAGATCGTACAAATTGTCTGTCTCAGGTGCATCACTTGTACAGTGGGTGCAGTAATACTTACTTAGCACACGAGTATTTGAAAGATAGAGTTAATGCTTTTACGTACCTTACTCTGAGGCAACAAATTGCTGTGCTTCAAAGAATGAGAGTTCTATGAACTGATCCATGAAAGTAATTTTGTGTAAAGGGATTTACGAAGATCTTAAAATATTTAAGACACCATTCTCTTGTGTTCCAATAAAGAAAAGAGGTGTCTTTTAAAGCATTATTTTGGGGTCATATCACCCTATCAGGACATACTAGCATTTTTAGCTTTCCATTGTTGTTATTTGTATAAAATTTGTTCTCTAGTTTTGAGCTTTCTGTTTCTACCTGTTGCTACTTTTCCTGAGTCTGATCCTGAAGTGCACGATACAAGAGAGGAAAGCAGCTCTGGTTCTATGGTAAGAACAAGACAGCAGACGGCATGCCCCGTGTGTAACAAAGGATTTAAAGAAGCATCTGAAATCTGAAGCCTGGGAATTTTTAATTATGTGATGGTATATTTGACTATGATCTCCTTTGTTTGCAAAATTCAAACTTAGCTGTAATGGCTGAGGCAGAAAAGGAGTTACTAACTTGTTGAAAGCTTTTCATGATTCAGACTGCTATGCTGGTGGATTTTATTAGCACAGGAAAATTATATGAGGCTTCGTGTTTGTTTCAGCTAAAAAACACAGAAAGCAAGCATAAACAAGTACCTGTTGAATTGCACTTCCTCCCCCAGAAGAAGTATACAGGCAGGTGAATGAGTGAAGGTGTGCATATGTATGTGATATGTGTGAAATGAGATGGACTGGAGATCTAGGGACATGCTCAGTAGGAGATAGATAAGCATGAAATGGAAACAGACTGAAATGACCTTTGTGTGGGCTGAGGCTCACAGGAGTAGCATAGGTCCTAGATCAAGGTAGTGCGAGAAGAGTCAGTCTTACAGGTGTAAACCGCAGAAAGCCAACCTCATGTTCAGTCTACATCCATATTTGCTTCATAAGTCTTTGTTTACAGTCCTGAAGGCAAATTGTGGTTTAGCTCATGGAGAATTTTGGAGAGAAATGAGATTGGATGTAGGAGGAAATATGTTGATGAGAGGAATGGGAGGTGGGAAAGAAGTGGGTCATAATAGTTGAATGTTTATTTATAATCAGGGTCAGATGAAGCACAAAGGTTGGAAGGAGTATTCAGATGTGGGGAGTGAACGTGAAGAATGAAAGGAGCAGTGAATAACAGAGCCAGCCTATGCTACTTATTTGTGCGAATGACTCCAGTTCTCCAATGCTTTAAGCACTATCTACTACAAAATATGTATGTGCTTGGATGTGAGGCTAGATGTTGCTGGAAAATGATGCTAAAGCTCAAACAGTTTTTAAACGACATATGTGAGAACATAAAGAGTAGATAAATAGAAGGTATTCCTGGTGGGCATGAGGCCCCTTTGTGATCTCCAGCTAGGAAAAAGAAGAATATGGAAGGGGCTGCTAGCAGAGATGCTGTTAGAGGATTCTCCTGGAGGCTGATCCAGCTTGTAGTGACTCACCACAGAACAGCTGAGACTAACAGGCACTCTGAGAGATCTAGTCCAACCCCCTGCTCGAAGCAGCGCAAGCTACTGCAGGGTGCTCAGGGCTGTGGCCAGCTAGGATTGAATAGCTCCAAGGATGGAGACACCACAACCGCTCTGGGCAATGTGTACCAGTATTCAATCACCCTTACCATACCATTGATTTTTCCTAACATTTAAGTTAAATTTCCTCTATTTCAGTTTGTTCTCATTGCTGCTGTGCTGTCACTGGACATGTTCATTCACACTGGAGTTCATAAAGGTGGTGTGTGGACAAAGACACTTTCTGAGTTGTTCTGTGTTGCCTCTGAATACTGGCTTAGTTGAAGAGACAGGGAAGTACTGAAAGGTTACAGTAGACTGCATGCTATTTACAGTACAGCAACATCTTTTCAGGGAAATTACTCAGTTCAGCTATGTGAGTCCCAGTTTAATACCACCACTGGGGATTTTATGTTGTTTAGGACTCGGTTCCACTTCTTTTACAATACCTGTTGGATTTTATGTGAATTTTCTTCCATTTGCGTTCTTCAGTTTTCAAGGACTGATGTAGGATTCCTCCTCTGATTGAGTTGCATTGATTTCTGTTAACAGTTCTGAGGTTTGAATCCTTTTTTTTCCTCTGAGCTTGGGACAAAACCTGTGCTTGTCCTGAATAGTAAATAATAAAATTACTCTTTTTTATAAAGTTCTGCTTTTAAATGCCTGGCCATATTTAATTCTTGTAAATAAAAGCATTCAGTAGTGAAATTTTCACAACAGGGGAAGATGCACCATGGGCTCAGAGCCTGGCTGGCACAGAATACTTGTGCTGTAGCTCTCTTCACAGCTGTTGTCATTCTGCTTCCTGCAGTGGAGCTATGTTTTTTGAAGTAACGTGGACAGAATCACAAAAAATGAACACTCATTTAAGTGTGTTCCAGGCAAATGTGTGTGCCTAAAAAAAAAACTGCTCGAGACTGGATATGATTTTAAAGACTTTTTCTCGTAGTTATTTGAACTTTACCCAAGTCAGGTGAACTGTGTGTTCTTTCTGGCGTGATTTTGCAAAAACACACAGTAGTAGCCTTTTATCAGCGTCTTCCTTTAATGGATCTTTATTTTGTTTGTGTGGACTCATGGCATTACACTCTTTGGAGATAATATTTGGTAAAAGCATTAAGAATAGATTTTGCCAGGTTCATGGCATTTCTTCTTTCAGAATGAAAAAGAAGTGCTGTGAAGCCATTGTTGTAGCAATACAGTTGCTTATTAGGAAGAAATGAAGAAGTATAAAAGCTTATAGGAATGAATAAAAATTAAGACAAGAGGTAGCCAAGCTGCTTGAATTCTAGTAAAAGGAACAGTTTAGGTTTTATTTTCGTTCTGGGCAAAAGATTAAATAAGATTTTTTTATTTGAATGAATGAGTCCTTTTTGTATCTCTTTTTTTCAGACACACACACCGATGCACATTCAACATCTGCCAGGATGTTTATACTTGGGAACAGCATTGTATATTAGCTGTTGATGCAATGCTGCTACTGCAGTTCGTGAATTCCCCAAGCTGTTTAATTTGTGGGTAGCTGAACACACCTTTTCCAAGTATCTTATAGCTGTTCTTAGTTGTTCAGTTCAAATAGACATTGTGCCTCTCCAGTTCTTTCTCACTATTGTGCCTCTCTGCCTTATAGTGACCCCGTTTTAGTCTTTCATATTTATTTACTTAAAACATTACAGCTTTATTCAGTCCGCAGCCTGGATGATAATCCAATGCAAGGATCACAATAAAGTATTATAATTAATGTTTTTTTTTCCCCTAATAAATAAATGATGAGGTGAAATGGGAATGGTCTTTTCTGTTTTAGAGTAGCTTTTTGTGTTGCCCTCAAAGGCCATTTTCTCCTAACATCTATTCTGTATCCTCCATAAAAATCAGAATTGCTTTTTTAAACAAGAGTCTCTCATTCGTATTTTTTGTCCTCTGCCCTGTTTTGTCCCATTTAATGAAACTAGGAAGAGCTGATGGCTTTTCCAGTATGAAAATAGAAACCAGATCTAGCTAAATGAGATCAGACTTATTTCTTAGAGATTGAAAAAAAAAAGGTGGGGTTGAGAATCTTTCTGTTTTGTTCTGTTTGATTTTTTGGAGCTTCTTAAAAAGGGTGGTGGCATAGAAGCAATAACAAGGTCCTTTATAATGAATTAAAACTATTTAGTAGCTATTATTTCTTGTGGGTCAGTTTTATTTTTAGCGCTAAGTGTTAATACCATTCTTTCTTCAGCTGTCCAGTGTAGCGGAATACCCTGGAGCACCAAGTATAGTACTGCAGACCTGGAAGAAGTATTTCTAAAAAGTCATTCCTATGTCCCTGATAGGTGACAAATCATCTGTCCTGAAGCTTCACTTCCTCCTGGCAGTTTGGCCATCCAGTCTGACTGTGGCCCTCCTCTCTCTGCCAGGCCTTTTCCTGCCTTCTCTGAGCTTTGTATGATAATACAGAGGTGGCACATCTGAGAACTCAGACCTTTTCTCTTAGGTCTAGCTTAGGTTTTACCTACATCATCCTTGAGTAGTTACAGGAGGGAAGGGCACAATCTCTGCACTGCCACTGCTCCCCCACAGAGAGTGCACAGAAGCGTCTGCTTCCAGAGATGTTCTTTGGTAACTCTTGTGTGGAGTTGCCTGTGATTTGCCTCCACATTTGACAGGGTCCCGACATGGAGCCATGCTGTATATGTCCTTGTAAAGTAGGAGAAATTTTAAATATGGTCCTGATTGGAAGACGTGATTACAACCTGAAGAAAACCACTTCTTTATAATCAGTGAATTGAGTTACAGTAACCATTTGTTTCACCCAGGAACACTCAGGGAGGGGAGCTGGTGGCCATGGCTGAAACTTTTGTTACAAAAGGGCCTCCAAGAAATGTTTGCTGCATAGTCTATTGATGTTTGTACTCTTTCAAAAAGTGTTATTTCTGTGATTTCTAGGAATAGGCAGCAGCAGAAATATATCTCAGAGAAATATTCCTTTTTCCACAGTAGTGGCTGAACCAGAATTTCTTGACATCCCTTAATTTTTTTTTGAGAGCACCATTGCAGTGTACCCTCCTACTGCCTCTAGAGCCACCCTGTTATCTGTCATTTTCCTGTGGCACGTGATGATATGCCCTGAGTGGCCCACGTTTTAGGTCTGCAGCTCACTTTAATGCAGTTGCACATTTGTTGAATGTTTCTCATGCTCTAGCTGCTTGAGAGTCAAATTAAAACCAGCCATGAAATTCTGTGTTTGTGACTAACACAGGCAAAATATTTCTGCCCTCGCAACCCTCTTGAAGTTTTCTTGTGAACTCTCACAGCCCTCAGTCACTTTGGAAAGCAGTAGATAGCCTCTCCTGCTAAATTTCACTTTTTCTGTGCTTCTGAGTGCTAACTTGCCAGCGAGGCAGGTATTGTAACTGCTTTTCGTAGTGCTAGAAGCATGGTCATTGCAGCTGTTCTTGCAATGGCTTCTCCCTGCGTGCTCCAGGCAAACATAATCACATGCTATTCTGCCAGCAGAAGAAATCATACAACCTGCCAGTAGCATGGTAAAGCCCAGATGCCCTGTGGGTGGAGGTTGTGAGCCAGGTGGATGGCACAGGGCCTGTTCCCTGCCCAGAGGCTGTAAGTTTGAGTGATACGGCTATTAAGCATGAAGGCATCACCTCTGGCACATGAAATCTTTGAGCTGCAAAGGTATACTGGGTAAGTGTGACCATGCGCTTGCTCTGTGCTTACATGTTCTCACAGGCAGATACTTTTGACCTCTGTCAGAGGCAGGGCAATGTAAATTCATTTTGTTGGACTCACATCGCTGTTCTTATGTTGTACTATCTGCCATGCACAGGAAGGCTGGCAACACGAAGTATCCTTCTCTCTGTCTTGTAAGCACCCTGTTGCTTTGGCATAGGTGAGTATAAAATAAGTACACATGGCTTTATTTTAGCAAAGTAATAGTTTGGAATTTCTTATAGTTGATTTAGTGTGCAGTTCACCATTCACCAGATATTCTAGCATAAGTGTAAAGAAGCCAAAGGAAACATCCTTCCCTTCACTCTTTCGCAAAGCAGCTTGTACCTGGGTCTCGCACGTGACGTATGTTACAGACCATGTGGCATGCAAAAGAGAAGCATGATAGCAAAAAAACATAGAAACTGAGGAGTGTTTATACTTTCAGGCTGTTGGACAATACTATGCTGAAGGCCAAGGAGAGACTCAGGTAGTTCGAACTCCTGCTTTTCAGTGCATTCGAACAATTCCTGAGGTCAAGTCAAAATCTGTGAGTTCCCACAGAGACTAGAATCATCTGTCCAGTTGTGTGGTTCAGGCCCCAGTGTATCAAATTTGAGTGATGACGAGTTGGTATTCCTAGGAGAAGGATGAAACTGCCTTATTCTGCCTTCCTGTGCCTTACTTCTGTGACAGAAATCCAGCACAGTGTTGGTGTTGCTTATGGCAACTGTAAGGCTGACAATCGTACACTTGTGGTGCCAAAGGGAGAGAAATTCCTACCATGTGTTTGCAGTCTTTATGCAGCTGGCTGTGACCCATCAGTGTACTTTGAAAAATGCTACAACAGGCATTCGCAATTAATCATAACAACATCACCTAGCAGTTAAGTGCTTATGTACTACAGTGAAGGTAACTTTCACAAACTTTAACTTGCTCCCAGCAGCCAGGGCAACATTTTTGCTATGTACAAGCTATGTTTCTACAACAGGCACTTTGATTACATGAACTATAAAGCTGAACACTGTTCTCATTGACCACTACCTGCACAAAAAGGATGTTTGTGTGCACTGTTGTGTACACCAGCTGGCCTTGGAAGAGTGATCTCCTTGCCGCTGAGCTCCTTTCTTTGTGCACTCTAAATTAATACCTGTCATTTATTATATGCCTTTTAAGTACAAGGCGTAGAGCTTCTGAGAATTTTCCAGTGCCTCTTCCAGCTGTCCTAACTCCCAAGTTTACTTAAATTTTAATCACATATTTCAAAGTCAGCTAGTTAGATACCTTGTCTTTCTCCAGCTTATTCCGTTGCAGCTGACTACTGATAAATCTTTCTTCTCTATTCCAATCCTGAAAATGCATTCAGGACGGTGAGCGATGTTATGGGAATACTTTAATTGAAATGTTTTCTTTCAGTTCAGCAACTTGGTCACCAGTTTGTTTTCCTTCAATGTGAGGGGGAAAAAAAAGAACCTCAGCTACAGTTGGAGACTGCAGAATTCAGTGTTTATTACTGTTACCTAGTCAAAGAACTGTCTTAATGTTTAAAACTGTAGTAGAGTCTTTGCTAAGTGCCAGATTTTGGAAAAGGGAGGAGGAAGTGGGCTGCACAGAATGGATCATTGGTATCTAAAGATGTTGGTATGCTGTTGGCATCCTTCACTGAAAAAAATAAGTCAGTAAGCCTGACTGTTTCATACACAATGGCCCCTTTGTACTACTGTGCCAGTAAATGGATGTGCATGGGAATTAGACTTATATAGACTGATGGGTTTAGCATTTCTCTGGGGAGAGAAGTGCAGCAGGCAGAGGCCCTGCGATTGACTGTGTCAGATTCCATGTGCATCTAGGAAAGTATCTTTATAGTAGCATGGGAAACTAAATCCTCCTAGAGAATACGCGGAACCTAATCTTGGCCTTTAACCCCTCAATTAACTTTGACACAGTGTACTCAGGATAAGGGAGACATCTTAGATATACTTCTTGAATAACTTCTTAAATAGAGGATGAAATATTAGTGCTTTTCTGGATTACTGTTTCTAGCCAACATGGCACGATTTTAAAAATGTTCATAGAAAAGAGCTCCAGTTAATAAAGTCTCTCCTGAACCTGCTCTGGACATGATATGGACCAAGACCAATTCTTCTAGGTGAATCTTAGCTACAAAAAGTTATAAAAGAACAACTTTAAGGAGCTGAAATTTCAGAGGGTGCCCTTAGCTGCACTTCATATGTACCTCTCTGCATTGGCTGCTCTGTGTGGAAAGCACAAAAGGTACACTAAAAAGTATTTTGCTTATGCTAGTGAGAAAAATACATTTGTCTAGTAGAAGGTATCAACACAGGTTGTAGCCTAACTGATAAATCCTTTTTACACAGAGGGGCTTATATACGTTCATGTTCATGTTCATGTTGTTGTTCGTGTTCATGTTCATGTATGTTTACACATCCGTGGGTTGGTGTGTAGCCTGTCAGATGTAGGTAGATAAATGTCTTCCTAAATGTGACTTAAAATAGTTTTCTGCTTTGTTTAACAGACCTTTATGGTGCTTGAGTATTTTTATTTGTCTAGGTTAGTCATAATTCAGTCACATAAAAACCAAAAATGCCAATTTTTTTTAAATTCTTCATAGCTTCACTGCTTATGATTCAACTTTTGAAATGCGATTGTAGCTCTTGACGCATTTCTGTGGTTTATTTGCTAATCATACAAAATATGTCTGCAATTTAAAACTGGAAAAATATAAAAAAGTGATTTTTGCATCATATTGCATGATTCCTGCAGCCAGGCTAAGGAGAATCAGTTTTCCATTTCTGCAAAATAATATTTTGTAGTTTTTTGTGTAGCTTTTCGTCTGTCTTCAGCAGTAGTACCAGTACAGGGGGTTGGAGATCCCTTGTACTAGCTTCACCCTGACTGCCACCTTGTGAAGAAAATTACCTTTTCTTTCTTCATCAGTCTGACTGTAAGGAATTAAAGGATTGTCTTGTAAAGAAGTGTAGTGTGTGGCAGTTTGGATTGAAGAAATAGCTCTGAATCATGAGTCATGCGAAACTCTTAGACTAAAGGTTGATGGTATGTTACAATAAGGTAGGAGATATAGTCATGAGTCCTGCCAAGCAGGAAGATCATAGTCAGAGGGCTGGTAGTAGTCCAAGATCAGGTGAACTTCTTGCAATTCATTCAGTGTGTTCAATGAGAAATAAAGATAATAGTTCAAAGCCTGCCATCATTGTGGATGAAGTTAAGCTAAGTAAGAAGTAATAGAGTGAGAGAGGAGTTAAAAAAGAGGTAAGGAAAGCTAGGAGGGAAGATCTTCAGGTCCAAGTGAGAAGACTGAAATTGGTGAGCAGGTGGTGAATTTTTTTAATTGTGATGGGGAAAATGGAGAAGATTGTAGTATAGTTAAGGAAAACATTGCCATATGACTGAGGGAAAACAAGTCGAAGATTGCAAAAGTCACGCCCTTTTCTAGTTTTGTACTGGAAGTCCTGATTAAATTCTGAGTAGAAGGAGAAGAGCAGGAAGGGATTAAGAGAGAAGCCCAAACCCGGGGAGAGGTTGCTGGAGCTGAAGATGGTGTAGTTAATTGTGATGAGGAAGTTAAGACTAACTTCCCTCAGTTGCAAGTATTGACCTTTTTTTCCATCTGGGGGAGATCCTAGCCTGACTTTAAAAGGGTGGCCCCTGATGTCATGGAAAGGAGAAAAAATATCAGTGGAACAGTGAATGAGGAAAGGAGTGAAGTGGCAGCCCTATCTGATGAGAGGAAGAAGGTCAAGTCCACATAGTTATGAATTTCAGCACATCTTTTTAAGAAAACTGAACAAAAAGGAAAAAAATTAAAATATTTAAACTTCAGCTTGGCACAAACCAAGGCTAGACCAGTGGCACTGAAAATCAGACAGCTAGGGCCAAGAAATGTATTTCTTGTGCCACAGCTGCCACAGGATCAATAAGGCATGAAGATGGGAAAGCTTCTTTTGCAAAGTTCTGAACAATGGCACTTAGCCTGGCCCTTAGCTAGGACACCTCTGTTAGCAAAGGTTTACTTAATCTGACCTGTGTTAATTAACATGTGGTCACAAGATTAGATGTAAATGCGTCAAAGAATACATTAGAAAATGCAAGCAGCAGGCAGACCTTTTCTGGAGATTTCAAGGAATACAGTGAATTTCAGCATGTGCTCCATGTACAATTAAAATGAATGAAAAAAAAAAAAGAGGCCTCTCCCACCCACTATATGTGAATGATTGTGTACATAGAAGCAGCTAATGAGAGCTGTGGATCAATTCTGTTAAATCAGAAAGGTAGTTAGTTGTGTGACGAGCAAACCTCTTTGCCCTAGCCTGGCTGCTGCATCCTATTGCTTTTTCAGCACTGGAAACACCACTGATGGAAATAGGAGCTAACAGTCAGTGCAGTATAAGGACTATGACAGATTGCACAGATACTACATTTTTACTATGCATGAAAGAGGAGAACTTTACTCTTGGCCTTTTTTTTAAAAGTCATTAGAGGTCCTCTCTGGATGTTAAGTGGCTTTAGTAGTTATAGCCAAGATGATTGTTAACTTTTTCTACAGATGAGTGTTCCATCCTCTTTTATTCCTTCTTGATTTTTTATGAAGTCTGTGAAAGAGCCATGGCACTGAACATAAGTGAAAGTTGGAAGGTTTGTAACTCTTTCAAATGTAAAAAGAAAAAGATACTTACTAATAGTCTTTTGATTTGGAATATTCTTTCTGTTTTTGTCAGAAAGAATTAATTCATAGGTCATATACACCCTTGGATATGACATTTACATGATGTCCAGTTCATGGCACTGAAACATCTCATTCTTCATTACTTGTATCTTAGGGAACAGACATTGGTAGAGTGAAAATGTAAACCGAACAATAAAATTATGAATTATTCTTCTCTTCCTATATAGCACCATTTAATTCCTGATGTAAAGGTGTCCCTCACCAGATTCTTGCTAAACTTACTGTGTGGTAATATTAGAGTTTTGGACTAACACTAAGGACACGTTTGTTTCTGGCTTTATTGTAGCGTAGGTTTGCACATGTTCCTTCATGTGTAGTCTGTCACTGTAATTTACAGCTCATCTCTTTCTCTCTTACTTAAATGAGTTATCATTGCTCACTTCGCTTGTTCTTTACCTATGATGTTTTAATCTGTTTGGATATTTTTTTCACTAGCATACCAAAATGTAGATTTCCATGGAGGGCAAAACTCTTGTTTTTCAGCATTTAGGGAAAAAGGAATTATCTGCTTTTGCAGTGTGGTTTTGTGGTGTAGAATTTTTATTCAGCTGTACACTTTGTATATGATAATGATTAGCATTTTATGTTAGGACGGTAATTCAGTAATCATTAATTATAGAAGCAGCACTGTTACTCTGGTGTTTTTTTAGATCCTGTTACTATAGAAGGTACGTTAATTTAGTTCTAGTAGTAGTAATTCTCGCCTCTGTCAATGTTAGTGTCCTTGAAAAAGGGGGTGTTTCTTGGTAAGATTAAAGGGAACTAATCACATGGATATTTTGAAAACAGCCCATTTGCTACACATGTGGACTCACTGCCTTTGACTACATTGAGCTCTCCTTTGTGTAGATGCAACCTACAGACCTCTGCCAATGCACTGCTGTATGGCAATGGGGACAGAAGTTGTTGCATTTATTCCTTTTTGTATTTGCACCTTGTTATACTTTGCTGAGCAGCATCTCTCTGAGAGGAAGTGTCTACAGTCAGTGATCATTTGGCTATTTGATGGTTTTCTTCAAGTTCTCTTTTTTTTTGATCAAATTTTTAAAAAAATCTTAGCTTAATAATTTTCCAGTCTTTTAAATTATGACTTTTCTGTGAAAAAGCATTAGTAGTTAGGGAATAATTTGTAGTAGGACTGCTAGGTAAGCCAAGACCGGAGGAGGAGGAGGAGGCTTTCTTTGTGATGCAGTAAGTAGCACAGCAGCTAGACCTACCCAAAGAAAAGGTATTGGAGATAATTTGTGTGAAAGGAGACTTTAGAAGAAAAACTGAAGAATGTACTGAAGAGGGAAAACTCACTGAAGAGGAGATTGTAATGAAATGCAAGATAAATAAGCAGAAAATTATCATACACCTTCCTATGTCTCATTTAAAGGTTGGCTTTCTTCTTTCCGTTTATGCTTCTGTATTGCTTTAGTGCTAATCAATACAAACCAGCAGTTATTTGGAAATTTCCTGCCACACGAATTATAACTTTTCACATAATTTTATTTCATTCCATTCCATCTCTTCTTTTTTTAGGGCCGAATGGATATGCCTCATAGAAAGCATGCTTAATGTCCTCTCAGTCCTAGAAAAGAGCCAATGACTGGAAAGTCATATTCTACGTCAGTGGGTACTAATGAAAGCCTAGGTGGTAGCACAGACAATCAATAACATCTTTTAGTTGTTCACAGTAATGAATATAGTATATATAAACACACACATATATATGTATATTTAACATATAGATGACATATATGTTATATATTAGGTAATCTAAAGTATACAAAAATTGATACCTTTGTGTTGTTGCCTAAAGGTACTTCATGTTGTCTTGAATTAATTTACAGGGGTTTTTCATGAATAGTTTTTAAATGTGCTGGTTTTGAGCAAGTCTGAAGAGAGGTCCAGTTGGGTATGTAAAAAACCGGGGTTAGGAGCATGCTGTGGGAGCTCATTAATGATTCAGGATGGTCGGTTTCAGTTTCCACTCCTTCCTTTCACAAGGCAAAATCCAATCAATATTTTTCTTTCAAGGTCACAACTGCTGCTTAGTCTTTCTCCTTCTCACAATCTTTGCCCGGCCATATGAGTGTTTTGGAGATTTAATTACTAGTTTAATTGAGGTTGTCATCAATAACTCTTAGAATATTCAGGCTCAGACAGAAAGCCGTATTATTACAGGAGAAAGCTCTTCCGTGATCGAAGTACAAGGATACTGTGCTCCTGAATGTCTTCATATCAATCATGAAAAGGGATTTTCCCTCCCTTTCTATCCCCAGTAATGCTGTGGTTGCATTATTGACACGGAAGCTGTGAAGCACCGGTATAGCATATCTCTGGTATTTGATTTTGCAAGATTTGTAAAATAGAATTGAGTTTTAGAAAATTAAGTTGTGAGGGAAAGGTCGTTTCCACTGCATGGGTGATGACACTTCTTAATACGTTTTGGCAATTTTGTTTTCTGGAACTGCAAATGAAAAGTGTCTTTGAAATAATTTTAATAGCGGATTGTGTAGTTTTTTCATACACCTTTTCGTACATTTATTTTCCTTTGTTACATGCTCAATTATTAACCTTGCTTGCTAAAATTATTTTATAAATCCTAAGGGGAGTACCACATTTAATATTTTAATTGCAGGAAAGGAAACAATGTTCCTCTTAATGGGGTGGAAACATTTTTCACTGTAAAGTAGCTTTTCTCTTTGAGAATTATCATAACCAGTCACAAATACAGAGTAATATCTTAGTATCTTTTGGTTGGAATCCTGATAGAGTATTCTGCCAGCCAAACATTTTCTTTATGAATAGGTTGCTAAAATACAGCTTTGATGCTTTGTCAAGAGGCAAGTAAGGCTGCCTATCCTTACTTATATGCTTCAGGTTTCACATAAGCATCACATTGCTGGATAGGATCTGCTTTTTGAAATTTAAAATCTGTAGTTCAAAAGTGATGTATAAGCTCTGATCACTTGAGTAGAATGAGCTGGATATATTTGTAAGAGCTAAAAAATATGATCCAGTGTAATTTTATGTTGCCTGAAAAATAAAAATAAAATTTAAGGCATCATCTCGTCCTTCTCCTGCTTTTTAGGAAAATATGGACAGAGTAAAGGTCTGAAGTCATGACAGAAATCAGAGTTGTCGTAATAATTTCAGGAGCGAACTCCTGGAGGTCAGCTTTACTGTAGAATTTTATGAACACAGTTAATCATGCTTGTTGAACATGATGGATCCAAATTTGCTGTGGGTTGTAATCCCTAATCAGTCAAGGAATCTCCATAGTTCACTTTCCTCATTCTACTAACATCATATCTAATATGGTTCAAATAATTTTTACATATATTTAATTGATTTTATGCTGTTCATAAAATGCTTGTAACAGAAAATCTGTTCCTGTTGCTTTTTTTGCGTGGATCTAGTACCTTAATGTTAATATAATTTCCAAGGAAAAAGCTGTTGAGTGACTTGTGAAATATGTTGGAGGAAATTTGTGTATATATAACGTGCAGCTCCACAAATTTTCAAACGATATAATTTAAGTAGATGATTTAAGTTAAACTCTGCTATTTGGCTGGGATTTGCTTTTTTATTTTATTTTATTTTTTTTAGTTTAGGCATTTGTCCCTGTATTAAATTTATAATTTATGCCCAGGTCTGCTGGCCACAGATCTGTTGCCTTTGCACGTGAAGTTCATTTTTTCATGTTGTAAAGAATATTTAGCACTGATACTTGAAAATTCAGGGCACAAAGGTTTGTATTTGCAAATCTTTGGTTTATGTTCGTTGTGATGCCTCATAGTGAACTATCTTGGATGAGAATGGAAGAAGACATGGAAACCTGTTGATTTGCTACACTAGCATCTCCTTCCTTACAGGAAGCAGGGAGGCAACACAAGGGTCTCTGGCACAACAGACAGTAACCTACAGAAGCTTTAAGCAGTGCTTTTTGGTTAGAGGTTAATTTCAGTCCTGGGAGTAAGGAGTAGGATCAGGTGCTGAACAAGCTGTTTTGATATTAAGTCTTCTGAGGATTCTTTAATGCGGTGAATTACTGACTTGGCTGTTAATAATTTGCATTTTCATCTGTGTATGTTCCCCAGCAAAAGCAAAAGCCCCAAACAAAAAAACATCAACACAGAGTAAAAAATCACTCTGTGCAGTATGACTAAATGTTGACCCTTGGCTTCAGTGAAGGCCATCTGTACATTAAGTTTGCCTTTGCAGGCCAAGGATATTCACTAAGAAGAATGTGAATAGTGACTGGCAAATATTTCTTCACTGCTTATCCTGAAGCATAATATTACAATATTTCATAAAATTTTTTGAGTCGTGTATTTCTGTAGCTCTAAAATGTGCATACAGTGTTTGTTAGAGTCCAGTCCAAAACCATATAAGTTAATAGTGACTGTTGTCATGGTATAGATTGTTAACTGTGAAAAATGTGAACTAGGAACAATCTAGAGGTATCACAATGGATGTTTTATCTTCTGCTGAAAAAGATGGAAAATAAAGCTATAGGTAAAGCAATATAAATATAAAAAAAGAGTAGAATTGGCAATTGCAAATCCAAACCCTTGATACTTGCAATAGTAGTAATGCATTCCATTCCACTTCATGGTGAAGTAAAAGGAGTTGGTCTAGTAGCTCAAATACGGCTTTCTTTGCAGGATTACAGCAATGAAGGTGAGAATAATGAAGTTATTCAGACTCCTAACCTGTAAAGAGCAAAGACTATTGTTTTTAAATTTATCTGCTGAATTTACAGAATTATTTATTATTAGAATAGATGTCATTATGAAATACTGTATTTGTTTTAAGTTATATTTGTGGGATTTATCTGTCCCGTATTATATATATATACATGTATACATGCATTTTTCATTGAAAAAATACATATGTAGTGAAAAATTATGCATAATTAATGATGCATGGTAGGTTCCATAAATCTGGGAAATGCTTTTTTTTGGTAAGTGTCAGGGCTTTGAAGAGGGCTTGAAAGGGCCTTCATTCTATTGAAATAATTGATAAATTTGGACTGATTAAATAACAGTGTGACAATGTAATTTGCTCTCTTGTTTTGTTCATTACAAATACATTATGAAGCAATTGGTAAGAATCCATTTGGTGTAAAACCCAGCTCTATATCTAGGGAAAGGTCCTAAATATCATGTTTGGACCAGCATCTTTAGATATATGGGGTTTGGTGGTTTTGGTTTTGTTTTGGTTTTTGTTTTTTTTTTTTTTTGTGTTGGTTTTTTTTACTATTTGCTAACAAGTTTTCAATCATCTTATTTTCCAGTCCAGAGAGGAGTAAAATCTCAAAAATTCTCAAGTAACTGTTAATATCTTTTTCAGGCAGAATGTCAAAAATTGCTTTCTGTTCCATCAGTGTTGATTCATTGCATCAAGCTTAAATAACTAGAACTAACCAAATACCAGTCTTTCGTGTCCTACGTTAACAGAATTGGTACAATTATTTTGAAAATTATTTAACTAGTTGCGATACTAGCATGCATTTCACATAACTGACTCAGCTTTTCCTTGTGCTTTACATAATCAGGAACAACTCAATTCTATATTATTAGTTAAGTGGTCCCCCTGGACAGTAGGCACAGTGTGTGGTTTGCACATAATACATAATTACACTCAGTTCTGGGGCAAACCACAGCAGTGTTTGAGGCTACCAGTATGCCATCAAAGCAAATGGGGCTAGGGCACATTCTCTGTCCACTAGGGAAAGGCTTTGGTCATGTCCATACGTGCTCATTTCTCCCTCATCCCTCAAATAAGATGGCCTCATACATGCTGCATATTGCAGATAGTTCCTGTCCCACGATGTCCTTAGAACTGTACTGTGACGTTGTCTGGAAGGGTGATATTTATGTTATATAGATTAAATAATTTTGAATAAAAAAGAAGATACACCTTTGCTCAAGCCTGGGCTGTGGCTTTTTTTTTTTTTTTACTGACATAAATGTGCTCTGAGCCTGTTTGTCTTTGAAGTCTCCAGCTTTGTAGATGGGCCTGGAAGCAACTAGTCTTGTACATCCCATTTACACTGAAGAGTTTTTGGCTTGTTAGCTACTGTTTGGATCTAGTATGTCTGTTCCACATCCGAATTCACGTGATTATTCAGGGTCTAGTTTCTAGCAGCCTTGCACCAAGTATGTCTGAGTTTATTTTCTGGAAGGAAGTTGAGGAAGTGGGGATGGGCTGGTAGCCCCATCTCATGAAAGGAAGGTGGGTGTAAGCCCTATTGCTGATTCTTTCTGCAGTGGTAGTAGGACCGGTGGAACGCACCACGTTGGCCAATGCTGGCAATGTCATGGCTAAAGCATTGCTGGGTTCCAAGTACTCTTGACCTGCTTGGAGCCCAAAGGTAGGTTATTCTGTTTGCCTGACCAAAGAAGAGCCAGGCATATTGGTTTGGCTATTTATTTATTGAAGAGGCAAGTGAATTCGACTATGAAGACTGAGGACTCTACTTTTCTTTAACAGTGGTTTTAGGGGGGAATTGTCAGCAAGTAAAGCATCAGTCTCTCTTCTTTCAGAATGTCTCTTATTTCAAACACATTCCAGGCATTTTGTTAACCTTATTACAGTTATAACACCATTGTTTTTGTAGAAAGAGGGAGATTCAAAAGGCACACATCAGCAATGCTGCAGAAATTGTTAAGCAATAGTACCATTCTTTCCTGGTTCTGTCTATATAAAGTTATATGGTGGTAATATGTTCAGGAGTTTTCTTTGGTTGGGTAACATGAGAGGAGATTGTTCCACATGCACAGAGAGGGAATGGATACTTCTGTTGCTGTTCACACAGCTTGGAAAATTATGTTCCTTGTGCATCAGTAGTAGCAGACAAATAGGATTCAAAAAGGATATATAGCATACTGTGTGCCAGATGTGGATTAGAAATCCTGCAACTCCAGTTGCAGCAACAGAGCTTCAAATAAGAGAACAGTCTTGGTCACTTACTTGCTAATAGCCTCCTCTGGCAGTTATGACAATATGCAACTAAACATGGAATCCATTATAGACTCGTGTCTCATTTATTTAATCATAATTAAGTTTATAATTACAAGGTGTCATTTATTAAAGTTGTTTACTATGTCCTGTCAAGTCGCTGACTTCAGATGGGATATTTTCAGATATAATTCAGGTTCTTGTTAGCTTGCTGTACATAGTATGTGTGTTATTCTGTCAAAATGATGCTGTAAGAGGTAGCTTTCATAAATAAAAGGAGTGGTAGCTTCCCTTTTTCCCCAAGATCACTTTGTTTCTCCATTCCTTGGTGTATCTTGTGGACAATGCTCTTATGAATGGAGATCGGTTTTGTGCCCATGTAAAACAGTACAGAGTGAAGCAAACCAGGCCAGATTGGAGTAAGTACGCGTTTTTTTCCCTTTGACTCCAAGTAGCTGTGATTAAGAAGACTTGAACTGCTTCATTTAGTATGGTGTTGTGCAGTATTTTTCCTTAAAAATATTTTCCATCTTCTGTGTTTGGGAGGAACCACAGGGGTATTCACAGCGCAGTGGTGTCTTTGGTGTGATTCCAACTTACTGCATTATCTGGGGAGAAGGAAAAGCTCCTGGAGCCTTAGAGGAGGTGCAGAACCTGAATGTACTTCAACGTGCCTACAAAATGTGCACTAAGCTTTGAGACGGCTTTTCAGGAACGTAAATCCAGACCATGAGTTTCATGAAGAAGCATCCCATGCCTCATCCTTCTCTTCCCACAAAGCCTATGTGTTGCTGTGGAGAGGAGTTACTTAGACAAGGTTCAGTGTAAGGCAGCTGTGGGATTATCTCTTCTCTGTGCTGACATTAGGATGTGTGGCAAGAAATAGCAGGGCTTTTAGTGTATCTTTTTTCTTTCCCCTATGGGATCTATGTCTTCGTTTTGCTACTAGGAGACAATTTGTGGGTTGAAATACTTGAGCCAAGATTATATCAAAATGGAGCAATGATCTCTGGCCCTGAGAACTTAAAGTCTGCACAAGATGGAGGAAGAAGAGATGTACAGAAATGGTGCAAAGGTGTTCATGGAGCAAAACAGTAACTGGGCTAGCTGGCATTTGGTTCTTCTTGGCTTGCTGTCTTTCTGATATCCTGATCATAGGTTATGCATAGATCTTTTTTTTTTATGGAAGACCATAAATTGCCACATTGAGGTGCTTAAAAAGTGATGGTAAAGGAAGGCAGTTGAGATTAATGAAATGAAAAAAATAAGTAAAATAAAGAATTGTTTTACTAGAGGTGCTCAGGGACTAGGATATGCATCTTGTATTCGAACTTCACAGGTAAAATGTCATAGAAAAGAAGCTGGAGAATTGCTCAATAGCAACTCTGAGGCCTGTAATGATCAAAGGAGTTAATATGTTGTAAGGTAACATTATTTCTCTAATTAATGTGTAAAAACTGGCCTGCCAATTCTTGTCAAAAACCATATGCTGAAAATGTGGAGTATCTATTGATCCTTGGAATTATGCAAGCTAACACTCTGGTAGAATTGGCTCTGATATTCAGGTAGAGACACAATGGTTTTGAAGTTGACAGCGATTCCCTTTTTTGAAGGGGTAGAGACATAATTAGGTTATGTCCTTCATGTGCTCTGATCTTCTTTCATGTGGGTGTAAACTGACACTTGTCAAAAGTGTATTTGTGTAGCAGCATTTCTGTATTTTACATGAATATCCATGAGTGTATTAAACACAAATGTTAGGGATGTCATAAGGTAACCAGCCTTTTTTTTTTTTTAACTTTTTAAGTACTTGCAGAAAGCTCTAAGAAAGCATTCCTTGATATATTGATTGATCTCTCAAGCATACAGTATTTCATGTGAACCAAGTGCAAAATTCCCTGCAGACATCTATGTTTTAAAATGTGTATGCAGGTAGCAATTGCTACATCCTTTCCTATGAACTGGATTTCTAATAATGTGTGATTTTTTGTGGTTATATGGGGAGCTGCTGTTATGGCAGAGTTCTGTTTCTGAGTCCAAGCAGTTGCACATTCAAACACTCTCTTTTTCACTTTAACCTGTCCTTGAATTAGAAGCCGTGCAAAATATATGCACTGACCAACTCTGAGAACTTGATGGTTTGAGCTTCAGCTTTGAAAGTCCTTGACCTTCTCTAATCAGTAGCAAGTAAAAGCAGTAGTACTGGGAAAGAAAGCTTCTGTTGGATATTGTGCTGGAAGTTACGAGGGTAATGACTCTACTTGAGAAAGATACAGTGTTTCCTCCTTAAGAGTGCTGAGCACAAATGTTTCATTTTTTGCTGCCTGCTTGGAAAATGAGCACATCTTCCAAAGCATCATACTGGGAAGTAAAATAAAAGCTCCAAATCAGACTAAGAAAAGAAAGATTTATATAGCAAATGATCCATGTTAGTGATGTAGAGGACTGTTATCGCAAATATTTTTGGCCTCTTAAAATGCTGAGCAGACATGTCAAGTTTTACTGTCTGTTGGTTCTAACTCACTTCACATTGAGAACAGCTTTAGAGGGTTCTGTACTTAATTACATATGATTTTATTTGATCCCCTTTGTCATTTTATGAACTTGTAGGTCATGAAATAAACCATTAAACAGATTGAATGCTACCTGCACCACTAATGTTAATCGCTCAAATTTTATTAAACCTGTTTGGAAACTTCACATAGGTGGCAGCATCCATAAAATTACAAACTGTGTATGCTTAGCTGTGGAACTAGTGAAAAAGCTATTGATAGTGGAAAAGAAATCTAAGATACTGCAGACTGAAGAATTGTAAAGGAGAACAAACCCTTTAAGTTTTGGGTTACTATAAATAGTCCTGAGATTCATATGGTGCTGTGCTGTGTACTGCCGTCCTGGTGTTGTAAGCAACTGGAGTACTTAAGAGGGTCAAGACTTTTTATCTTGATGTATAACTTCATGGCGTAGACTGTTTAATCTTTTCTGATCCTAGTTTTTCCGATTACTAAGTAAACTTAGTTATTAAAAATTTTGATATGGAAAGAGAGACTAATGTGAAATTCAAATCCAGAATTTTCTGGGAATTCCTGGCCTCTGGTAAGAGAGTGTCTAAGTCTGTGTGGTTTTAGGTCTTTGTTTTCCATTTCTTTGATTTCAAACCATTTGTTTATCTTTAGGTTAAAAAAGTAATATTTACTTATGTAATTATAGCTCTTAATAACATGAATGAAAAATAGTTCCAGTGCCTCAGAATGTAAAAGTGATGCTTAGAGGTAAAAGAAAAAGTTGTATCAGATGTTCATGTTACTTTACTCTGAAACAGTATTGAAGCTTGTGCATGCAAGATTTGCAAAATCCTAAGAAAAAGTATGGAATTCTTCAGGCAATTTTATCTTCTGCTGCTAAGTAGGCATTGTTTTAATGAGGCAAGACTGTATTCTGCTTTGTGCAGTAAGCTTTCTTCGGAAGCCTATCCAAGAGCTTTTCCTTCCTTTCCAATAAAAATGAGGTGATGTTTTATCCTCATTTTGCCGCAGCAGTAGCCAGCACTTCTCTTTGAAGCAGTGACTCAGATCCAAGAAGAAAATAAAACTAGGAATGAATTGTTTCATTTAATTTTCTACTTGAAATCAGAAACTGAAAAATTTGATAAGAATAACTTTTTAGGTAATGGAACTGCATCTTCTCTTTGTTTTACTCCCTTCCACTCAGCAATTTGAGTTTTCTCCATATAAATCACAGTTCATTCAAAAAGACCAGAGATACATGTTGTGTTATGCTCCATTTGTTCCAGGCTGGAAAAAGTAAAAATGAAAATTTATTTTTGTATCAAAATACTCTGATTGGTTCAAGGTCCCAGGTAATATTCTGCTTAGGCTAAACCATATGTACTTGATAGAGAGAGAAAGTGTGATGAGACAACATCATAGTAACTTTCAGTTGCTCAGCACTTCTCTTGGTTGCACTTTCCCTTGAATACTTGGGTTTACATACAAGATCTCCAAATTTTATGCAACTCATATAGAGACATATTTGTAGAGTGGACTGTAAGTACATGAAGCTTAGTTTTAAATTGAGTTAAGTCATTACAGGAAATTTTTATTTTCTCTGACAGACTTTAGGTCAAGTTTGAAATGAGCAAGAAAATTTGCCTGCAGACCTCCAATTTAAGTACAACTTACTGAAATGTATTATTTCAAATCCTATCAGAGTGAAAAGGATTCAGACAACTGATATGTATCATTTTGCTTTGTGAAAAAAAATCAGAAGACGACTGTGTCATAACAGTTACTTTCTAAATGACTTAGTTGATGGCTGATAGGGAGCGTAGCCAGTGAGAAGGGGTGCAATCAAAATGGTTTGGGACAGATAGAAATTGAGCTCATGGATGTGTCACTATCCCCATTATAGTGATCTTCCTAGATATGGTAACACATTAGATGTTATGATGCCATTGACTGCTCAGTTTTGTGTTGTGTAATGGTTAAAGGGGGAAAAAGATAGCTTCTTCACA
Source organism: Tapera naevia (assembly GCA_033556795.1). Lineage (NCBI taxonomy): Eukaryota > Metazoa > Chordata > Aves > Cuculiformes > Neomorphidae > Tapera > Tapera naevia. The sequence goes on along the minus strand of JAUMJJ010000209.1, from coordinate 558,810 downwards.
TATAAAAAGGGATGATGTTTATAAGAGGCTCTTCTTTCAGAGTGAGCTCAGTATTATGAACATAAGGCTTTTGTGCTATTGTACTTTCATTTATATGTTGTCTTCTCTAATGAATAGAAAATGTAAAAACAATTGGTCTTAAAGGCATTTTATCCAGCTTCCCATGATAGTAAACTCTTTAGGAAGTTATGGATCATCCAGTGTCTGACATACAAATCTGCAAATCTCATGAGATATGTCAGCTCTGGTGCTTCCAGAAAGCCAGCTGCAGGATTAAAAAAAATCCCCACTGTTGGCTCATCTAGATCCATATTAATAATACTAATTCAAATGACACTTTCAATAGTACATTCTCTTTGAGGGAGATCATTTAGTCTTAAGTTTGATGTGCACAAAGTAACATTGCAAAATCTTATAATGTTTGTTTTAAGACTAATAATAACACAGTGCTCATTTCAGAACTCTGAATGAAGAGCTAATGTTTGAAATAAAGTATCAGCAGGTTAAATTTCAAACTACTTGTAATTTTATTTATTGTTGGACACATGTCTGAGAGAGAGAGACATAATATTCCCTTAAAGGATGAATGAAGTTTTTCCTTGTACAGGGAAGATGGATAGCTTTTTTTCTTTCTTTCACTTTTATTTTGAGGTTTTTATTTTTATTCTTTGTCGTACTTTCCTCTGCAAGTCTGAGTGGCAGCTTACATAACAACAATGTTCTTTTAAAACACTCAGAATCCAGTGCCCCAGCAGCAGCTAAAGCTACAATCAGGCTTTGCCTTAACCTGCCTAACTTACTCATTTTGAACTCTGAGAAGCCAGATGAGAGGTTGGCAGTTAGGACAAGAGAAATCATCTTCTAAATACTCACTACCCATAATACTTTGCCTCTCTTAGCTCAATGACTCCAAATAGTCAGAAAGCTAGTGTTCAAATTAAGTCCAGATTGCCTGCTACTTAATGGGTTTTTCCATTGAATTGGTTTTTAAAGTACTTCTTTTCGGTTTCTATTTCTTTATATTTCAGTTATTTTTCATTGCTCTGTTTTACCCGTGTCCTGCCTTGCTATCCCTCTCCTCCCTCCTGCCACCCCGCCTCCAGCCCCCCTGCAATTATTCTGTATTTCTGTGTCCTTTTCTTTTCTAGATACTTTACCTTGTTGCTTGCCATTTTTCGGTGAATGAAGCCAATACTCTTTTGTTTACCTTTTCCTTTCTTTTTTATTTTGATTCCCTTCTAATAAAAATTTCCCTTTAACATATGTATATATTATGAGTAATTATTGTGCCTTCAATAGGACTTGCAGAACTCCCTTCTTGTAGCCTTTTTGACTTTTGTAGACTACTCAGGACCTAGGTCTGAGTCTTTTTCCACACTGGTTGTTTTAGACATCAGTGTTGACTACTAGAATTGACTCCTAGAATTACTACATGCAGATACAAGTAAGAATATAAGCAGATCTCTTATTTGCCTGTTTTATGTAGTATTTTATGCTTAATAGTCATTCATCAGTTAACAGCTTCTCAAATGAGAATTCAGAGGTGACTTTAAACATAGCAATGTGATTCAGTATGATTTCAGCAGATTATCTAAGGAACCAGCTAAAAGGCCAGAAAGCTTTCACTTGCAATGATTTGTCTTCGTGTTGAAAGTTTGGTGTAGATGTGTGTTTTTATGTAAATAGGTGTATCTTGACTTAGTGTCCAAGAACATATGCAATCTCACAAATTTAAGAAAACAGCATTCCACAGAGGAGGTCTGAATTGTCTAGGAAATTAGAAGGAAAGGTCGCAACCATGCAGTAGCTTTAAATTGTAGACTACCAAAACTCTGATGGTACTTGGTTTTTTCCATCTAGCTTGTAACTTCCAAACATCCTTCAGAAGTTTACTTAGGTGATAGGGATTAACTACAGTGACGCAATAAATATCATAGAATCATAGAATGCCTTGGTTTGGAAGGGATCTAGTTCCAACACCCCTGCTGAAAAACCTGGAAAAATCTGCCACTTTTGTGCTATGTGCAGAAATGGATCCTCGGTCTTCCTCCAGCTCTGCTAGAAGGAGTTTGCGACATGCATATACAATCAAAAAAGTCAACATGTTTTATAGCCGTGCATATTAATGGGCTGTAATGTTAATACATTGCATGCTGAACTGAATTTTCAGAGACAGGGTTTTGGTATGGAATTCTCTCATGGACAATTTCATGGTATGGCAAAACAGTGTTGATTCACTCTAGGATATTTTCTGTATGTGAGAGGCGGCAGTAGAAGTAGCAAGGACCTGAATGATTTGAGCTTCACTAAGAGCACAGATTCCAACAATAATGTCATGTTCCTTACAATTTCTTAAGATACTCATCACCACACATGGATATGACCATAAGAAACTCATCTTGTCAGTGTTAGTCTAGCCTAGATCCTTCCCGTCCAAGTATAATAGTCCCTGTGCAGAAGCCTGGCTGTTCTGAATTAATGCTCACTTCAGCCGATGCTATGTTCTTGTCTATGAATTAGCCAAGTTCCTTCGTTTTTTCTTGAAGACTTACACTAAACCTTATCAGTTATTTTGGAGAAAAGGAATTTTGCCACACCCTTTTGGAAATCTGTGGTGGTTCAGAGCTTGCATGTTCAGCCTCTGAATATGCCAATACTTTCTTCTAGGGTAGAAATACTTAAGAGTGCCTCGAGGTTAGAACAAGCAAGAAAATGCAATGTAGGTGAATTAGTCATTATTACTTAATCACTAGCAGTCCAGTTCAGTTTCTCTTGAAACTGATAGCATGAGTCCCATTCATTTAAAGCAAATCAAGATTTGGCTCTGAGTTGTTTTTTAAAGAGCTGTGAAACATAGATAAGCTTTCAGTGTTTATAACTATTGACAACTTTCTAAAGTAAGGTACCTCACCCACTCCCCCCCCCCCCCCGCCCCCCCCAAAAAAAAACCCAGAAAAACTACTCATGAAATTTACATTTGCAGGATAATAGTAAAACTCTCATATTTTTTTTTTCAACTGTTATTAGAACAAGTAATGGTGACTGTCAACAGTGATGTACATAATAACTCAGCTGCATCAGATAACAACAAACTGGGTAAGACAATGCTGTTCCAGGAAGCATTTATACTGTCGAGTCACATAGTTGGATTTCGAACAGGGCCAGGCATAGCCTTCTTTGAAGTTCTTAGCCTTCTTTGAAGTTCTTAGCCTTAGACAGTCAGGTAACCTTTGGGGAATAGGTTCACAGGGTTTCTCCATCATCTGAGAACAGAACATGAGCCAGGGTTTTTCACTTGTGTTTCAGTGTGCCACCATATGTAGTTGTTGATTTTTAAGTTCCTGTTGATATTTATTTTTTTAGGATAATTAACAACTATTTCCCCCGGCTCCACACTTTTTCTGCCATTATGAAGTCATCTAATGGTATTAAGGCCAGGAGCCTATTTGGAGCAGGCAGAAGAGATGATGTGTGCAGAGCTAAGGCATGAAGCAAAGGTTACAGAAGAACTTGATGTGGTACTTACAGTAACTCTAGTATAATGGGGTTCCCTTCACTTAGTTGATGAACCAGACCAGACAGAGAATTTGATTGGGCACCCAGGCTTGTTTGCCATAGGCCTTTGTGCAAGTCACTACACCTGACTGAGGTTTTTCTGACCGATGCATAGTACAGTCCCTGCTTGAGGCATTCTAGATGAATTGCATTACAGTTTAGTATGAATTATTTGATATGCTAAATACAAATGAGTAATGTGCTTTATACATTTTTAATTGACTAATAAAAATATTCACTGTAAGATAAAGCAAATATTGTCATTTTTGTAAACTCATGTACATTTTTTATTTAACATTTTATGTATGCTTTAAATGTGTTTTATGTTTATGTGTTTCTTAAGTATTCATTTGTATGGACTTTTGTATTGATTTTTCTTTGACTTTTTTTTTTAAAGCATGATTTCTCATATTTTATTTTGTTTCTTTTAGGTTTTGTTTTATTTCATAAGATCCCACTGGATGGGTAAATGAAATAAGGAAAAGATGAGGAAGGGGATATTGAGCTTGTGGAAGCTGTATGCTGCACACTAGGGAGTGGACAGTATTCTTGCCCAGTGAAGTGCCACCTCCCTTGGATTTCTCTTTTAGACATTGGTTGTGTTTGGAGAACTGTAGAAGTAAATTCAAATCAGTAGCTGTTGTTGCAAGAGCAGGGCAAAGCCAAGCCCTGAGGCAGCTATTATATTCAAGACAGTCCAGAAATAAGCTATCACACTTTCTCCTGCTGCCTTGTCCTCACTGCATCTTCCAAAATTATATTGAAATGAAATTGCATTATATTGTATCCTCTTATCAATTTTTATTTGTTTGAATTTAACTGGAAAGATGTTGGTTTTATAAATAATATTTATCAAAGGTGAACTGCAAAGTTGCTTTTATTTAGTGGCTCTGCAAAATTTCTAGATGTTTAATTAGACTGTGTGTAAACTCATTGATTTCAATGGGAATGCTCACATCCTTAAAGTTAAGTTCTGTATATTTTCAGGATATGGCCTTAAATCCTAACACAAATTTCAGAGCTTTCCTTGCAGGTCTTTTTTATGTATGTGGTTCCACTGACTTTACCAGGAATATGGGGAGAGCATGGGCTGTACACAGGAGGGTGGCAATGCTGTTTGGGCATTTGGACATTGAACCAGTGCTATCACTTAGACTTTCACTTAGGTCATGCTGATTAAATGTAGTCCATAAGTTTGGGTAAGTGTACAAATCTTTGCCAGGCTGGAATGCTGATTCTGAGCCAAGAGGAAGAATAACAGCAGTATGCAGTTGGTCCTTCAGACTGCATACTTACAGGCCTATTTAACTGTTCATATTTAACTGTGAGGTACACTTCAGTGTATGCTTCAGTATACTTCAGAGGAGAGCCTACTCTCTCCTGAGAAGAGCTAAGTAAAGCTAAGCAGAGAAAGAAAGATTTTGCAAGAGCAGAGACTGCATTTAGATGTAGTGCTACGTGTTTAGACATTAATTTTCATGCTATTTACCTATCAAATCCTGAGTTTATAAATTGATCTTTTCAGTTTAGGGAATTGTAAGAAAGGTGAAGTTTCTGGCTTTTAACCAAGAGTTAGCTTCAAAGACTAGCAGCAAAAGGCTGAGATGCCTACATTTCTATGCATTTTGATTAAGTTGCTGAGCTAAGTTTTTGTTTTAGTTCCTTACAAGTACGTTTGGTAGAAAGGATGAGATATCATTGTTCTGTCTCTCCTGTATTTGCTTTTCATTGTTTCTGGTTTTTAATTTCAGTCGTTTTCACGCTTCCACGGAAACACTACTGTCTTTTCTTTTGCTGCGGTCTTTTACAGCATACACCGTCCTTCTCTTTCTACAATACTGTCTTGACTCTTTTGTCTGTCTCCTTCTACTTGCATTTTTTTTTGTTTTTTAGGATTCTTAGTCCTTTGATATTTTTCTTGTATTCTCTTCAGTCTCTCTCATCCAGGTTTTTTATTCCTACTGTGCTCAAGTTTTGAGAAAGTGTCTGCTTTTGCGTTCTTCTAGGCATATGTAGTGAGATATTTCCTTTCTCTTGCTGATGACTAGGGAAGCGGAGTTGCAGGTGCTAAAGTGCTTTCTTCACTTCTCCAGAATCAGTCCCAAAGGTGTATTCTTCCAGCATTAAAGAACAGGGCAGAGCTAGAAGCCTACTGATGATCTAGGAATTGTGGCATCCTTGTCACCCTGCAGGTACTGTAGGGTCTGGGAAGAGATGGCAGCATTTAAGGATATCCATTGTAGTTCCTGTTTGAAATTAGATGTCAACAAGTGTTCTGCTGCTTCTCAGAAACAACAGTAGGAATGTCTGCCATTTTACCTCCCTAAGTCTATGTGGACATGGTCTTACTTTAGACTTTCTCTTTTGCTTACTGTTTCTCGTTTGACTTCCTTTTATTATTTTTTTTCTCACCCTACTTGCATACCATTAATTTTTTCTTCTGTGGAAGTAATATCTGATGCCATTGAGCTGATTCTAAACCAATCGAGTATCATTTAGGTCAACAATATTTCAACTAAAGTCAGTGGAGTTACATCAAATGTAAGTTGGATCATGAGCAGATCTTAACCCAGTAGCCCAGATTCCAGGTTTAAGTTTTACTGGGACAAAGTCAACGTATTGCAGTTATGTATTCACAATTTATTGACAAATAAATGAAGTGAGAATCTGAACCCTTTTCTTTTGGCAGGAAAAAAGGTAAACTTGCAGAGCTGGAATTTGGCAGTTGATTTTTGAAATATTTAATTTTAAAAGGTAGTTCTTTTTGATTCATAATATTTATATGCATAAATGTGCACAGTTATTGACTGGGGATTTTATATAATTTTTTTTTAATTTATTTTGTAGCACTTTGCAGTTCATCTTTACGGTATAGGAGTAGGTTTAAGCTTCAAATATTTCAGCATGTACTGACACAGTGTTTTGGATTTTGTGTATTCATGCAGGTAACTTTAATAAACCACAACTGATTTATGCACCACTGAAATAAATATATTTATATGTATATTGTAGAATACTTTCTTACATATTTTATACTGTATCTTTTGTATTAGCCACTCAGTGCACTGTTGCTTGATGCAGATATTCACAGAACCTTATGGATTACAGCATGTGATTTGTTACTAACAATATCTTAACACAGATGTTTAATGATTGATGGGAAAAGATTATGTGTTCCTAAAATAGTTTCTTCTCAGTATGTGGACAGAGTCTCCTAAAGCTAAGGGAGCTAAATTTTTAACATGGAAATTATAGTACCTGCTAGCTCCTGTCTTTCAGCTGCATTGTAAATGACATTGCTCATAACTGTAGAGATTCTGATCTACCCAAATGGTGTTGGTTTGTAAAGGGCTCAGTTAATTATGAGTTCTTGACCTCCTTAAAGTGAGATGCAAACTAGGAATCATGCAGGAACCATTATCATGGCATAAGTTGCTGAACATCCAGGATTTGACATTAAAAAGCTTTTAGTTTGTATCACAGAGCAATAAAAAAGACTATGAAACATCTAAAGGCAGAATTGCTTTTTTTTTTTTTCCACTGTGCCAGACATGAAACTAAAATAAAAGCATATTTCTAATTTTCTACTAGAAGGAGTTTATTTATACTAGAATTTGCTTTATTTGACATTTAATATACTCAGAGAAGGACTGAGATAAGGTGTTGAGCAGTTTGATAGACAGTTTAGTTGGGGGACTGAAGAGGAAGCATTACTTAGGGTGTTTTGGTTTGAGGCAAGACATATTATCCGGTCTGTTAAATAAACCTTTTTGTGTTGAATTTGTGGAAGTTTAGCCAGTGGCCAGGTCTGTGTTGCAGAGGAGCTCTTTGTTCCCAGGCATAGCCTGGGGTCTGTGTTCTGCTCGCTGCAGCTACCTGCTGTGACAGGCGAGGTGGGTGCCCTTGCAAATGCTGTTCCTGCAGAAGGGTGTTTGAGCACCATGGTTTTTTTTTGATGGGAGTCATGGTAGCTCACCACCAGGGCAGATGGAGGCTGCTGTAACACATTTGCATGGCCATATGTATTTATCTGAGTACCCTAACCTGTTCAAGGCAGTCCCCAACCTTTCCACTGCTTTTGACTACCAGCTGGATCTTTCCGATGAAAGAGTGAAGCAAACCATTAGTTTCAGTGGGAGCAAGATCCTTGACGGCAGCAGACAGTGCCAAGAAAACATATGGACAGCTAGTTGGAAACACTTCTACTTCAAACAGTTCTCTCAGGAATATCTTTTTTTTGAATGCTGGCAGAAGCGCTAGAAATCTATTTCTTTCGTAGGATGCAGCCAGTCCCTAACTACAGTTTTTCAAACATTAAAAACTTAGGAAATTATGCCATGTAGGATTGACCAATACACTTCCTACTGGCTCTTTATGACAACAGCATTCATACCAAGGTCCAGTTTCTCAGTCCCTTCACCCAAACTTCCATAGTAAGTTGACATAATCACCAGTATGAAGACCAGCAATTTCTTTGCAGCTGTTTACATGCTTATAAACTTGCAAATGATTCACAAAGTTGGAAGCTATTATCAAACAGATCTAAAGGCATCCTTTCTGACATCTTAATTCACCCCTCCTTTTCTAGTTGCTTATTTAACATCTAAAACAATTTGAAAGTTAGTGCATTAAGCAGCTAAGTATTTTGTTCAAGTTCATTTCAAAGGAGAACCCCAGAAGCTTGCCTTAAAGTTTTTAGTATTTTCTTCTTCATCATCATTTTATCTGACTGCATCTCTTCTGTCCAGTTTTCAGTCTTCACAGTTCTGTCTTTCCTTCTTTTCTGTTCTTGAGGGAGCTCAACATTCTCCTTTGTGAGCTGTGGTAAGCTCTCAGTAACGTACCAACGTGCAAGGACTTTGAATATCCTTTTGAAAGACTTTGCTTCATTATGTGATGGTGTAAAGTATTCCAGGTTATAATGTAGGCCCACATTGTGGCAGATTATGTTGTTGGATCTCCACAGCAAGAGTTCATGGATGATTGTAGGGAGCACAGAGATCAGTGCTGCCATGTATTTCACATGTTTCACAACCAATTTCATTGTTACACTTTCATGGGAATGTGTATCCCCGAACTTTTGAAGCTGACTTCCATTTGTTTACTTTTTCGTTCATACATAGGAATTAAATCTATTGTGAAAATAGAAAATTATGTATTAATTGGAAATCAATATAGCTGTTTAAAACTACGTAGACTGTATGATCACACCTGTAGAAAATGTTACTGTCTTTTAATCAAACCTCAAAGTTAACTGATTATTTTCCCCAAAACAAAGATAGATTTAAAGAGTCCACATCAGAATTTGTATTGTTTTGATGTGGACATGCTATATTCTCCTAATTTTAATAGTATCCTTCCACGTTTAGCATTATTTTTGCAGCTGCGAGGAGTGTAATGGATAAGCACATGTGTCCTGGCCTGGAGCATAGTCATGGGCAGTGTAGAGCCAAACTGCTTTCATTTTGAAGAGGGCAGTTCCCCCATAGTCCCTAGAGGCAGCAACTCACAGCGGTGTTACTAAGCAGATTATGTCTTAATATAGGAAAGACGCATTTTTGCTGTAACTTTGTTCCTTGGCTGGAATGACAAGAGCAACCATCTAGGCTTTCAGGGAACTATCTGATGCTCAAACAAGTAAAGGGTAGAGTCATGGCCTTGTTGTGACGGCTTTGATTTTATCTTGATGTAAAGCAAGGTAAGGCTCATGCCTCAGGCATGAGCACAAAACGAGGAAAGAAATTCTGATTTTTTCCTCAGTTTTTTCCTTTTGTTTTTTTTTTTCAAACACAGCTCTTTTATTAACATTACTGACTTTACTAATGTGACAGTAACATTGGCCTGCCATGTCACTGCACAAACCCAAGACCAGAGTCTTTGACAAAAACATTTGAACTGTCATCCACGGTCATTAAGAACCTTATACTCCTTGGTCTTAGATTTCAGGTTCAACTTTAAGATAGGAAGGAGTAATTCTGTTGCTATCACAGTGTAGAATATAAGCATTCTTAACTAAAGTCTGATTTTTTTACATTGAAGAAAGTAATATTCTAAATGATAGCACAAAAATACCTTTGACTGTAACATGTCATCACATCATTAAAAATACTTTGCTGTAATTCATCAGCAAGCTGTGAGTTTTTGTCTCTCACCCCCTCTTAATTCTTCATGTTGGAAGTGTTTTATATTTCTTGTAAATAATAGACAATCATTGTTGTTATTCCCAAGTGCTACTATAATAGTTTGGACAATCTATACTCATAAAATATGTACTTGACAAACTTACTTTTAACAGGCCAATAAAGTTTTATAATTCATTATCATTGTGTCTTTTACTCTCTGTAAAATGATCACATCTAGTATTTCATTAGTAATTGTGCAGTGTATTGGAAAATATTTGAATCTTTGAGTTCCTCACCTTTTGTCTGTTGTTATAAAAATGCTTATCATTACTTTTATTTTCTGATAAACACTGAGTTTCAGGACCTTAATTATATTTTTATATCATCTTGAATATTTATGCTATTTTAAAAAGTGTGTGCTGCCCCGCCCCCGCAAAGCCTGTTTGCAATAGTTTTATTTCTGTTGAGTTCCATTTAAATGCATGTGTGTGTAGCACGTACCTTCAATCGGGCAGGGGGGCCATGTGTCTTCAAGTGATACGTATTTGGCTGTTCGCTGTAAGACAGCAAGTTTTACATGTCAGTCCTCTACTCAGAACCTGAAACAGAAGGAGTTGGTTGGTTGAATATTCAAGTAAACTGAGCTGATTTTCCAATTATTTTGAGGAAATATCAGTGCTATGATTTGAAGGCTGTGTTTTGTTTTGGGACTTCTGTTTGTTGCCCTGGACTGTCTGGATTTCTTGATACACCTAATGAAACATAGTACAGAAGAATGTTGAAATGGTTATGTCCCAGATTAAGCCTAAGTTTTTCCCTTTTTTTGCTTTTTACTATGGCATGTCATATTTTCCCATGAATCTGATGATTGCTGTATTTGGACAACAGCAGATATGGATCTTGCATTACATGATTGGTTTTTTGCTTCTGAAATGTTTGGACAGGTTTTTCTGTTCTGAGACCTCAGTGCATCTCTGAGCATTGTGACTATACTATCTTATATGCCCACAGAAAATTTCAAATTTTTCACCTATTGGCATAGTGTGATGTCCTGTAGTGTCGCATGTATGGTTTTTTATCATCCTCCATGTGAAATATGCTTTTGGAACTGATTTGATGTGTCCTCAATATCTAGAAGAAGCAGGCTCACTGTAAAGGTCCATTGTTTTTCTAAGAGAAGCTTTCAATAAGATTTGCTATTACAGGTAAATTGTGATATTGATTAGGGTGGTAGATATGATTATTTTAAGGAAAGTATTAAAACATTATGAAACATTATGTTCATGAAAGTGTATTACCAAGTAGAAGAACATTGAAATTGTGATATATTGGATTATGTTTTGAGTGGCAGCAAACTTGCCATTGAAATGCTATAGGGTGTAATATAATAATACAGGATTTGCAGCCTCAGCAGAGCAAGGAGTTACTACCTAGGGAGAACAAACAAAAAATGAAGCTGAATAAAAGTAAAACTGAAAACAGCCATTTACACTGCTCAGGAAATGAAGAAATCAACAGGATAAGAAGCCTTAATGTTCTAGATAATCCAAATTAGTATAAAAGTGCAAATAAGCCTTCATTTTTAAATGAACATGTATTGTAACTTAACGGTATTGTAGAAGAAAAGTATTTTATTCTTTCAAATGAGGAAACAATACCAACAGCATGTATTCAATATCTTTATATTGAGAAATTGTTATTTATTTCTAGTTTTTCCATTAACTAGAAATTAAAAGATAATTTCATCACTTAGTTTATAATTCTATTACTATTTGTGTAAAATGAATTTAAACATCACCTTTCAGGTTGCATAATTGATTTTAGTAATCAAGCTCTAAAACAAAAACACAGAGCACATAACAAAGAGTTCTTTGTATATTGAAGTTTAATGAGAATTGTTGCAAAAACTCAAATATTCTGGTTTCCAATGTATAAATAGTTCTATTAAAAGACCTTTTTAACAATGTATCTTACCTATGGAAAGCAAATATTGTGTATAGGTTTCTAAACTAAGTGTTCTCTGGTTAGTTTTTTGAAGGTGACAGATACTTCAGATTTGAATGATAATGTTTTGTTTAGCTTCTGAGTTTTTATCCAGAGCTCTAGGATTTGCATCGTCTGAGCAGATTTACCAATAAAGGAGCCAGATTTCATGAAGTTCTATAAACATAGAGTAGAGTTTCAGCTAAAACAATCCCCTGAAATTGTAAAACTGCAGTTCATAATGTGTAATAAAAGACGAAGGTGGGTAAAGAGAATAGAAAGGCGCATTTGGAAGAGTTGAAGATGGATTTGAATTAGAGTTCTTGTTTGATACACAAGTTGATACTGCATTTAAGATGAACATCTTGCTCTGGTGGTTTTAAAATGGTAATTTTAAAATGATTTGTTTTATTTGCGCAATTTGCTTTTCTACTCTAGTTTCCAAATGCATAGTTTATTTCCATTATACCGTTCTTATGATACCATCATTTTTCTTTGTAGTAAACTTCAGATATGGTTCCCTAATACATTGCAGTTGTAATCTTGAATAGCCGAAACTGTCTCAGAATCAGAATAAGTTAGAATATGAACATGGCAGTGTCTTTCATAGCTGCATTTACTCTTGCTGCATGTAAGTGCTGTGCTATTTACACATCAAGAAGCAGCAAAGTATTTAACTGACTGTTCTAGCCATGACAAGAGAATGATTATGCAAAAGGAAAATGTATGTGTTTGGAACCACGTATCAATGACAACACAGATCATATTTCCACAGTAAGTCTTAATAGCTAGTATTAGGTATGAGAAGTTCAGAACAGGAAGTGATTAAACCCTTTGCAACCATGTGGGCAGTTGGTTGTGCAGTTACGGGATGACTACTGTGATCCCACTGAAGAGTAACCCCATTTTTCCCTGGAAGAGTTTTAGCACAATTTCATTGTCTGCAGCACTGAAGTCGATGGTGCCTCAGGAATAGAATTATAGAATCACCCAAGCTGGAAGGGACCCAAAAGGGGTCTAAACCAGTATTCCCCTTTCTTTTTCTAAAGATACGTGCCAATTAATAAATATTAATGCTTCCTCGTGAGAGCTTGTATAATGCTGAGGTCAGAGCTTATGAGTTAGCTCAGACTTTTCTGCCTAATGTGATCCCAGAGTGAAGATCAATAGGGTTATCCATGTCAGAGATTCCTAGTGTGTATGTACCTGGTTAATATATAATCATAAGAAGTTGATTCGCTTCTGTTAAATGTCTTAAGAATCCTAGTAAAAATCTGAGGGCTGTATATACTTATATAGTTCAACTGTTGGAATTAGAACAAAAAATGTGGAATCTTGGTAAGTCTGTGCTTTGTAGAAGAAAACATCGGCATAAGACTCTCATTCAGATTCACAACAGTGTACGTTGCCTTAAATACGGAGGACGAAAGTTAAAGTATGGAAGAATATCAGTGTTAGCTTCCTCCTGGTAAGCCCTCCTCATTGATTTTTCTGTTAATGTCAGATGATCAGGTACCTTGACAGTGAATTGTCTAAGCATTTCTTTCCTCCAATAACTATCAGACATTTGAGGTATTTTTCAGATAGACCCCTCAGAGACCAGCTTTCTACTTGCTGTGGGGTATAACAAGTTACCTTTTCCTGCATGTCAGCATTGTTTTTCCCTTGGTAGTTAGTATAATCTTTTTCCAGGTAGAGAGTCACATTTCATCACTCTACATAATCGTGTTAAAAAAAGCATGAAGGGCCATGTGCTTCTTCAGGAAGGCAGCAAAGATTTATCATAACTGCTTTTCCTTTCTAAAGAGGATGCCAAGTTTCCGTTCCCTACTGCTATTTCACACTTCATTGGAATCCAAATGTACGTTGAACTCAAATGTATGTTGCTGTTGAACTCAACTACCCTGGGACCCAAGTCAAGTTGTTACCTGTTGTTAGGAGGCGATGGCTTTGTCTCTAGGGGCAGTTGTTCCTGACTGTGGAACTCTAACATTTTTTTGCTGCTGGGTTCTGGTCTGAACTTTACCCCTGATGAGAGTGGCTGTAACCACTAGTGATTTGTAGATGGCCCACAGTTTGATCAGTTGTTTGCCAGGGGACAAATACACGTGCCAGGAAAGGGCAACCTTTAGCAGATGAGTCAGAGAGGTGGAGGATTGATGCAGAGAGTCTGAGTTATGCTGTCATCAGTCTAATTACACAGGGTTTGATTGTCTCTGGCAGGGGAATGGAAGTTCTGAAAAATTTCTGATTTTTTTTGCCCTTTTGGAGACATGCAGGTCTTGTTTTGGGTGCCATAAATCAGGCTACTGTGAGATTTGTTTAATACAGAATGTAAGTGTAATTTTAACTTGCTACATTTATAAGGAATTCCATCTGCTTGTTGCAGGATGCAGAGAAACTGTGCAGATGCTTGCCTGGTTACACCAGAGCCCTGTCTCTGACCCCAGATAGAGAGTGGTACTCTATTCTCCTATAAAATAAATCAGAGGCATTAATTCATCTGAGATTTTTATTATCACCACACTTATGGACAGGAGAAATCTTGCACATGTGTGGTCTTGCCTGCAGTCACATCCTCATGTAATTTTATCTGTTTCAGAATTCTGTGGAGGGCTGTTGGTGTAGTACATTAAATGGTCCCTGATCAATGCATAACTGCTTTCTTTAGCATTCTGAAACTTCTTGTCATTGTTACCTACACGTCATAATTTTAAGTGCACAGCTTGTGCAGCCTGGCTTTCACACCTTGCATTGTCTTTATGTTTATGCTCTGTGATTGGTTATACTATGTGACTGGAAAATGCTAACAGATCAGTCTGTCCAGAGGTGAATGTATCTGCAAGAAATGCAGAACCATGAGAAACTCAGAGTAGTAGAGACTGAGGAAGGTATAAGTCAGATTCTTAAAGTAATTCACATCAGCTGAGAAACCAATTTATTTGCCATTTTTATGTACTACTATGCCATACTATTTCATAATGTTAAATTTTTAGAGCTTGAAATTCACTGTCTGCGAACATTTCTAGGAGAAAACATCTTAGGTCTTGCCAGACATCTGACATGAAAAGGAAATGCCAGCAAAATGAAGCAATGCAATGTTAATTCCAAAAATATAAGGCTTTTGTAGTGTTTAATCCATAATAACTAGATTCCAGGTAAGGTTTGTACTTATCTGTAGTTTCATTTTTTTCTACGAATTGATCTTTTAGGAGATTATGTAGGTGTAAAATTGTGCTATATATTACAGTTTCAGTCATGTGTTACTAACAGAGTGAATAAAGTAATCTTATATTTTAATACTAGGCTTGTTTGAGTTTATGTATGTATATACTTTGAAACTTGCTTGAGAACCCAAGCCAGTGGTTTAAATTCAGCAGGGCTAACTCAGGACCCCAGCGTCTTTATGCTGGTGTTTGAATCATTAGTACTTTTGATCTTTATTTTGCAAATGGTGGTCATCCCTAAACATACCTTTTTTTCGTTAAGCATTATAAGAAATGTCCCTGGGTGTGAATATTAGCTAATATTTTAGCAATAATTACTTGGCTATTTTAAATTAAAGTGGTGCCAGATGGCATTGCTAGTGGTAAAAATATCACAAATCTGTTGTAATCATACACTTGAAAATGAAGTTTCATTTTTAAATGAAAATGTCCTGCATTATTCTTGCTTTCTCATAACAATTTAAATGAATGAGTAGCTCAGGACTTAATTTTTTCTTCGTTTTGTAGGCTGGTTAGATAACCTAGCTGTATCAAGTTGTCATATCTTCTTTCCTTGGGTTTTGCTACCACATCATGAAAACATGGAGAAATTGGCTGGTAAAGTAGGAAAAGTTGGTATTGTATTAAGAAGCCAAATTCTAATGCCTCTGAAAACTGTCCTAACTAACAAAACCATCCCAAAAACTTACTTTATGAGCCGTGTATTTTTTTTAAATGAGTTTCTGTATCCATCTAAGGTAACACAACCAAGTGGAGGGAACAGCCAGGAAAATCTGAGGATCCCGAGGCAGGACAGGAGAGCCAAGTATCCCTCTAGGGGTAATGGGCTCCTCTGGTTACCCATGTGGTCCAGCTGCCCCTGGCAGAAACCCAATGAAGCTGTTGTATGTTGGCTGCTTACTGCCTTTTCTCTTCTGAGGTGTCTTATCTCTGTGGCACAGGGTCCAGCCCAAAGCCTCCCAAAGGGGTGTGCGTGCCGGCATGCTCCAAGTGCTAGAACATCACAGGTACCGAGGATGTCTTCAGTGGGTTTATGCGGTGACGAGCATGCTCTACAGCTTTCAGCTAGTCTTGTTTACTAAGCATCCAGGCTTGCTTCTTTGCCCCTTTCCTGCTTCTTGATGTGCCTTAAAGAGGAGGAGGGAAGGGGAGGTACTGCAGGAAGGATTCAGTTTTGATGACTGTCAGCCTAGTGTTAAGTGGTCTCCAACAAGCTGGCTTCTCCGCCTCACATCCATTCCTCCTCTGCAAATCCATGTCACTGAAAGGTGAAAGACGAAAATTTTGCTAATTTTAACAATCCCAACAGGACTGTAGTAGAAACCTAATTCTGTACCTTTTATGTTTCTGGTAGCATGCAGCAAATCATACTGTCTTTAATCCTTGCCCTGGCAAAACTCCCACTGACTTCATTGGGAGTTTTGTCTGAGCATGACTAGAGTCGGAATTTCAGGTTCTGGTCCCATAGTAATTTCTCAGCAAGAAAGAGAAATGGATTTTATAGATTTTCAGTTAAACATCAGGAAGACATGAAACTGTCATTCTCTATAATGTAGTGGTACAAATATGGGCAATTACATTTTTGGCATTGCCTCTTGGGAATAATACAGATCTGTTACTTTAACCCATTCCTAACATAATTCATGTGCAGCCATGTATTATATATGCTGCCTTTCAGTGACACAAATAAGTGCCACAGAAGTACAAGACTTCATTTGCCAAAAGGGTTATCATTCTTAATACAAAGACAGCAGTCCTGATTCCACTGTCATTCAAAGAGATTTTGCACCATTATCAATTTAATAAATTACTCTTGGTTTGTATTAAGGTGAAGGGAATTAGACTCTTGATATTGTTGTTTCACTGTTTCTGTTCATAGGATTTCAAGCTTCATGTTTTGTTTCACTCTTTTATCCTATCATCAAAGTTGTTTTATATACATTTTTAATGAACTAACTAGTTGTGGTTTAGCACATTATTTTGAGTTTAAAAAAACCAAAACCTCTTTGAGGGAGATGGATGGAAATGGATTCTTTCTAAAGACTCTGAAAATTATAGCCTTTCTGTTCACTAAAATGTGATTATGTTCCTACACTGGAGTCTGATTCTCGGTTATTCAGTACTGATGTGCTTGAAGTGAGGGTGTGCATTTTTCATGCACATGGCAAGTGCATGTGTCTGCTTTTTGCTGGTCCTTTCAGACATGTGTGTGTGGCCATCACAGCCTCCGGTTTTGAATCTAGTCCAGCGCAAGAAAAGACTGCGGCTGAGCATGATTTGTTTTATTTTGCAGTCTCTAGAGGCAAGAAGATTATTTTCACAAATCAACTCAGAGATATACTAATTAGGGAAGTTTATATGGTTTTCTACTTCAGTTGGTGCTAATGCTGTACACGTGTTTATTAGACTCATACAGAATTAAATACCCATTTTATTTTGCTTTGTAGTATTTGCTTCTAATGGTGGTCAGGAATAAGGCTATGTTATCAGCTGCTTTTAGCAGTTCCTTTTTGGGAGTATTTGATTTCCATGCAAATCTGTTCTGATAAACTGGTTGCTAAGAAACAGCCATGACTGAATTTTTGCTAGAAAAGGAAGTTACACTGAGAATAAATGAGTGTCACCCTAAAATACTTGTGTGTAACAAGTACCAATGCTATTTAATGCTAACATATAAATTGCAACATCACAGGAGGCCACATGGACAATTGGAAATGGAATATTACAAGGTTATAGGAAGTTGCAGAGCTAAGAAATCCAGGGAGATATTAGAGAGGATAAATGAACCAGGTGATGAAAAGAGAATCTGTTAAGAAGAGAGAAACAAAACTCTTGATAAGTGACTGCATAAGCAGAGGT
The DNA here is from genome assembly GCA_033556795.1 of Tapera naevia. Lineage (NCBI taxonomy): Eukaryota > Metazoa > Chordata > Aves > Cuculiformes > Neomorphidae > Tapera > Tapera naevia. The sequence continues at coordinate 541,064 of JAUMJJ010000209.1, read as the reverse complement.
GGCACATCAGAAGAAAGCTGAGGGAGAATACTCATTAAAGTATTCAGAAATACTAGAAATGCAAGTAATTTATGAAAATATTATGTGCAGCATCCTCAAAAAAAGGTAAATGCTGCTTTCTTTAGAGCTCTGCAGAATAGAAACGGTGATGCTTCTAGTATTTTAGCAAAACCTCACTGTGGTTTCATGACCAGTTTTGTGACGACTTTTACAATTAATGAATCCGTTTTCAAATCTGCTGTAGTAAAACAGTCAGAGACTCGTTTGTTGTGTGGCTGCCTCTGGTATGGCAGAGCTAGCCGATATTGAGAAAAGAGTGTAGGGCATTTTCCTCCTTGCCATAGAGGCAATTTCAAGGAAGGCTGGCAGCAGGGGGAATCTCCAGCAGATGAGGCATCACGTACCAGGGAGGAGGTAATTGTAAATGGCAGTAGAGGATCAACATCTAGAGGCAAGTCAATCAATTTGTGCAGCTAATCCCATGTTTTGTGAATGATGCTGCTGGGAGAGAAATTTAACGTGTTGCCTTTCTGTCCATGAGTGTCATTTGCTGCAGTGCAGTAATTTTTAAATCTGCATTTGAAGGGGTTTTTGAGTATGTAAGTCCTCAGTGTCTTAGGAATTGTGCCTGGGAAAAGAAGAGTGTTGTTCAGAGGCAATTCTGCATCTTTAATCTGAAGCTATATTGGCAGGGATATTCCTCCAAAGAATCTGTTTAACTCCTTCGCATCTCTGAAGGTGAATTGTTTTTTAAACAATGCCTTAAAACATCTAATTGAGCATAATCCAGAACACTCTAACTGTGGAAATGGAGAGTGATTAATAGAAAGTGATTGCTTTACTTTTCTTTATGACTTTTTAGAGGTGCACAAACCTACTGGATGCTGGAGTGAGTGTTGCTAAGGCTATTCTACATTGGAGAACATGACAGGTGCTTTGCCTGGTTGTTGCAAGAATTTCTGGTGACTGTTGAGCACTGGAAGTCTTCACTGAGGAGGGTTCTGGCTGGTCTCTTGCCAACCAGCAAGGTTTTCTGAGGAGGGGCTGTGATCTCTGAAGGCTAGGGAGGTGTATAGTTCCTGAGTGCTCTAGGAACGGAGACCGTAGAGGAAGCTACTGAAATGGCTGCTGTGGCAGAGAAACAAGGAATCAGTTTCACTGTTGCTAAGTAATCTAATATAAATTGGAATAAAATGTCAGACATTGATGCTCAGGAAGGAAAATAAGCTATTATCTCTTGGTTAGTGCTCACTGAGGTGAGCTTTTGGACAGCCTATCTTCTGTGATGGAGCTGTCTGTCCTTCCAGGAGCCCTCTGTAGAAGGCCAGACACTGCCTCCTGAGCACATGCAAAATATGGGCCATCAGGACGCAGAGCTTGTTAACCCAGAGCGGGAGTGAACTACTTGAGAAGACATAGTAGAGTGTTAGTTCACCATCTTCCCATATTCTCCTCTTCAGGTACAGGTGGACCTTTGATTTTTGTTTTCAAGGATGGGGAATGTTTGGAGATGAAGAGGAATTAGTCTAAGTCAGTGCTAGTCCAAGAAAGTTTTAGTTGAGCTGCAAGATCAACTGAGTGAGAGTGGAGTAAACAGCAATACCAGATTTCTGGAGATGTTGTTTATAATTTGAGCATGATGCTTGGGTTGATTCCATGTAATCGTTTAGTTTTAGATTGCCATGTTTAAGGCTAGTTAGTGCAGCTGTAAATTAAAATTTAATTGGGAGCTATTATGACAGCATGCTGGTTGAGAACAAACTGAGAGTTGTATTTTAATGTAAGACGGTGTTGATTTCATAATTCATACAGTTTTGGGGACCTGTAAGCATCTTCCACTCATAAAAAGTAAAAAATTATACAAGACTGTGTGTTATATTGTCATGTAGTTAATACTTCCACTAATGAAAACTTCAGAAACAATTAAGAGGGAAAAATCCACTAAAATAAACTGTATGTAAATAATGCAATTAAATAATTTGTGTTCTAGTAGAATAACCTACTGTAGACAGTGGATTCATATTGTTGTGTTTCTCTCCTGACTAAACCTATCTTGATTCTGTAGCCTAGAAAAGTAGCCTTCTAATGCAGGGAAATGTGTGTACATTATTGATATGTACTATGTATTTATTGAGCTACGGACATTGTTCAGTTCTGATAGACATAAATTAACATTTGAAGAACTCAAAGTGTTTTCTGTAAGACCACTCAAGGTCTACCTTTTTGTCATTTTGCAAGATTAGAGCTGAAAGGGGATCTGTGAGTTTCTTCCCTGTCCTAAGCTTGTATCAATTATGCCTGTACCTTTCCGAGCAGATACTTTTCTTGAGGTAGCTCCCAGATCTCCAGAAGTGGAGATTTCTGAATCTTGTATGAGCAATTCCAGTGGCTGAAGATGTTTTCCTAATATTTTACCTCAGACTTTCTTGATGTACTTTTGTCACGTAACTTTTCATTCCTATCCAGCGTAGACATCAAATAAAGATCTTTCCCTTTCACTGGAAGTCTGTCCTGATGTACTTCCTTAGACCTCTGTTTAGAATGAAAGAAATCTTAATTCTTCAGTTTTTCTTCAGATGTCTGAGTATTTCTATATTTTTTCGTATCATGTTTTCAGCCGATTTTCTGGGGTGGGAGTGGCTTGTAGGTAATATCTCTATACTCCCAAGAAATAATTAAGGAGGGTTTAAAGAAGGGAAATATTTTCATTAGTAATGCTTTTTTTTTTTTTTTAAGCACACAAACAGCAAGTACAAATTCAATATCAGGGAGCATTTATCCACTACATAGTGGATCTGCCATATTTTATAGCCATGTCTAACTAAACAGAATTTGGAAAATTTTTCAAGTTGACAACTCCAATTAGCTTTCCTGTTTTCTCAATTAAAGACTGACTGCCAAATCAGCACAGGGAAACTTGTGTTGCTTCTGTTGTTTCTTTACGCATTGTATTTGTCCTGCAGCCAACAGAGGAACTCATTCCCAGCCCTAGGAATGGGAATGCTAAAATTAAATAATTTATGAGAGGTGTGGAGGGAAGTGATTATTAATTAAATAGTTTTAAAATGAAAGGCAACAAGGATTTATTTGGAGTGAATTTTTTTTCGCTTGATACCAGCAAGCACACTCCAGCTGATATTTTTTCATATTGTGGTGATTTTTCACTGTAGTATTTTGAAGGTTTGTAATTTTACCCACGTTTCTGAGACAGGCAGATCTGCAGGTGGCTACAATTAATGGTCATGGTGATCTATATTAAGAAAGATAAATCAATTTTTCTTTCCTTCTTTCACGTTTTCTGCTGTCATGTATCCTCATTTTTCTGGCTCACGTACCCATATTGATTAATACGCTACATCCCTGCTAGATTTTTGTCTCAGGTCTGTATTTCATGTGACTACCAATAATAAGAGACCATAAATTTCACATTCTTCATGATAGGGCACATCATCTGAGCTTCAGATACTGCAAGCATGTCCACAAAGCACTGGGAGGCTGTACAGCCACTGTTTATCCTGCAGCTGAAGATGGGCTACAAGTCCCGAAGGGCTCTGTGATTCAGCAGCTGGGGCTGGCAATCCTTTTGGGGTCCTGGTCATGACTTTGACAAAGGTCCCACCTGCAGTGCTGGGCAAATTGGCAAGCCATGCAGAACTTCTCCTCTTGCCTCCAAATTGGTAATAATAATAGCATGTACCTCACCGAAGACGAACGATGAGGATTTATTGGTTACGGTGCTTAAGAGTTTGAAGATGTGTACCAGATTGTGCTTGTGAGGTCTGTTATACAAATGCTTCCCATTCTGACTGAAAGGAGAAAGAAATCAGCAACCTTTGTGCTGCAGGCTGAGGTTTTACTGTTGGTACCCTAGAGAGAGCTGGCCCTGGAGTGAGGCTAAGGCAGAGGCAGGGGTCTTTTGTCTTGCACAGGCAGTGTTAGCAAATCCAGTATGTATTGAAGACCTCATTCTTTTTTTTACAAGGTTTTGCAGAGCTACAAAGGAGGTTTCATGAGTGAGCTGCCTTGCCAGTCTGTCCAAGACCTAGATACCTGTGTCTTAATACCTGCATTCTGTAGATTGTGTGACATATGAGAAGTGAGTTGTGTTACGAAGGGATCCCCTAGGCTATCCTAGGAGGTCCTTCCTATTTGGAAACATTCCTTGCAAGAAACTATGACTTCTGGAGTGTTTTAGTCTTGTGTGTAAAGGGATGTATGAATGCCTGCAAGGCATTGACAAGTTTGTGAGAAAAAAGGAACTGGCTGGGATTCTTTCACAGTCATGCTCCAGAATAAAACCAAAGCGAACAAATATGCAGCTGTGGCTCTTAAGATTCAAAGCTGCAACAAAAGGGCTTGATGAAATACTTGAGTGGCTAAAATCTATGCACAGTCATTTCAATGGAAATTACCCAGATTGTGTGGTTTTTTTGCTTTCTAGAGGATTTAGGCGTTTGAAATAAGTTTTCTGGTGAGAGGAATGTGCATTTTAGGGGAAAGGTCAGCATGACCGACCTTTTAATACCGAGTAACTCTGGAAATTCAGTACTATAAAACTGAATAACATACCCATTATTTCGTTAGACTTAAATTACTATATGTAGCAAAGAAAATAATCCAGCACTAACTTATTTGCTCTGCATGAAAATGATACAATGATAAAAACACAATTTAGACTTATTGTGAAGCTGCAGGGAATGAGAAAAGATAGAACATTGGGATTTTTTTTACATGAAAGCAAAAGCAAACTACTTCGGATTCTTGATCATCCAAATGAAACCTTTTGTCAAAGCGGTGTGGCTTGATCGTGATTTTCAAACAAATGTCTTCACTTTGTTTTGCAATGGTTGTAAAAACAAACTTCTGCTTTCAGCCACTTACTCCTGGAAGAGGCTTTCTAGGAGCCCACTTCCATCTGTTATTCAAAGATCGTTAGAAGTTGATGCTGACGGGGAACAGCAGCATTTGTCTGCTGGGTGTGGGGAAGTTCTCAAGCTCTCTGTTCTGGTTCCCCTGACTTCCTGGCAACATGGTCTTGGATGAGGACTGAATGTCTTAGGCAGTGTCAGAAAGTTTTTCTCATCTTGCATATAAAGAATCAACTGAATACAAGCTTAAATGAACACTAGTGGGTGCAAATAAATTGAACAGATTAATGATACCTGTGAGAAGATGTGAAATTATTTATCCTCTAAACACCTAAGCTTGGCAAGTCTCAGTTTTCTGTCATGATCGTAATGTCTGCAGTGTGGTTTTTGGCTCAGTGTGCAGCACCAGGGTAGAAGGACATGTACTTTGAGCTGACAAGAGCAGCGTGCTTCAGGAGGATAAACCTGGATATATTGTTGCTTGGGGTGACTTTATTCTTATGTTTTCTCCACCACAAAGGAGGATTAACCCCAATACTCATTTTGCAACTGAGTGTGGCACTGGCTATTGAGATGACTTGGACAACCACTAACTGCATGAAATTTAACAAGGACAAAGTGCCAGGTTCTGCACCTGGGACACAGCAATCCTGGATACACGTAAGGAGTCGGGTGTGAGAGTCTGGCGAGCAGCCCTGCGGAGAGGGACCTTGGGGTTCTGGTCAATGACAAGTTGAACATGAGCCAACAGTGTGCCCTGGCAGCCAAGAGGGCCAATCGTGTCCTGGGGTGAATCCAGCATGGCATTGCCAGCCGGTCGAGGGAGGGGATTGTCCTGCTCTACTGTGCACTGGTGCAGCCCCATCACAAGCACTGTGTGCAGTTTTAGGCATTGAAGTATAAAAAGGACATAAAATTAGTGGAGAGTTTCCAGAGGAGGCCACAAAGCTGTTGAAGGGTCTAAAGGGGAAGCCATATGAGGAGCAACTGAAGTCACTTGGTGTGTTCAACCTGGAGGAGACTAAGAGGGGCTCTCATAACTGCTTACTGCCTTCTCACAAGGCAGAACAGGTGCTGATTTCTTCTCTCTTGCAACCTATCATAGGACCTGAGGTAATGGCAGGAAGATGTGCCAGGAAGGTTTAGACTCAATATTAGGAAGAGTTCTTCACCCAGCAGGTGGTGGAGCACTGGAACAGTTTCCCAGGGAAGCAGTCATGGCACCCATCCTTCCAGCATTCAAAAGCATTTGGACAATGCCCTCACTCACATGGTGTGAGTGTTGGAAGTGTAAGGATAAGAACTGGACTCAATGGTCCTTTTGGGTCCCTTCCAACTCGGGTAATTCTGTGATTCTATGATTCTATGACTGCACTGAGGCACAGACTAATGGCTGTTTCCCAGGATGCTGGCAGCGATTGGCATGTAAGACAAGGAGGGTCAGTTAGAAGGGGAAAGGCAAGAAATGCTATTTCTCTGCATAGCTAAACTTTGAGAAATGGTAGGAGCACATTGCCTTGTGCTTTCCCTCGTTAAAAGCATCAACAGCTGCAAAGCAAAGACCTTAATTTTAATCAGCCCACTCTGGATTTGCTGAAGAATTTGACTTTAACTTTGCACAGCTCAACCAAGCAAAGTGAGACAAAACAGGTGTCTTTAGGGGAAGATTATTCAGCCAACTTTGAATTTTGTTCATTGTTTTATATTTATACCTTTTAGTTCAATCCCCTATATTCAGCATGCAGCATTTTAAGGAACAAAAAATATAAAATAATGTTTCTATAATTATATTACTTTCTATTATGCTGGACTCTCTTATCCAGTCTATCAGAACTGCATAAACATGGTTCAATATCACAGTTGCATACAGTTGTTGAACAGAAAAAAACAGATGAAAAATGTACCAAGCCCTGACTCATGAATTGTCTTTCAGAGGGAGTGAAAGATAAGATAGCGATTTAAAAGTTAGGCTAAAAAGATGTCTGATCTGGTTAGAAAGTTGGATCCTAGCTTGCTAACACTAAAAATTGAATGTCTTCTGTTGCTGAGGCATAAAATTTATATTTTAATCATGCAGAAAAGAACTTAGAATCTACAGCAAATATGGGAGTCTCATGGGAAAAGAAATACTGTGTAATTGCTTTTCCAGAACAAGGTATTTAAGTAGTGAAAAAATACACCCTCCCAAAATGAAAAAGAGAGACTATTCAGTATGGCCTTGAAATTCAGCCGAGGTGATGCTGACTGAGGTGACATGTGCTCACTGTCCTGCTTTTGAGTTGATGGTGTGCAGTTGCCATGTCCCAGCACAGACTGGTCCTTCCCAGAAAAAGGAAGAAGGGTCAATGCTAGTACAAGGTCAGTTGAGAGATCTTCCTAGCAATCAGCATCATTTTTCATGGAAGCAGCTGTGGTTGTTAAGGCATCACAGCACAAAATCATCTCCAGAAACAAACATCTTTACCTGAGCTGCCTCGTAACACTTAACTAAGCATATGTATCCCTGTAACTATATGGCTCTAATAACAAAGCTGAAATTGGCTACTGTTTTGATAGTTATTACTCCTATTGTTTCCTAGTGTTCCTGAGTGATTAGTAGTGACTAGGAGTAATCTGTGAGGTCAGAAGGATGGTACGTGGATGTTGCAGGATTTTGTAGCTTCCAAGCTATCCTGTTTGAACCTGGAGAAGAAACATGCATAGTCTGCTTATATCTTTGAACAGTAGGTGGAGGAAGGAGGATATGGACACAGAGTCTGTTTGTGATCATCTAAACTAAAGTCTGAATATATTTGCTTGCAAGGCCATGCCAGGTGCAAACAAAATCCACATGTTTTTTTCTGTTTCTGCATTTGAGAGTGTCTGGTTTGGTTTTTTTTCACCTGAGCTTAGCCGGGTCATACTACTGTTCACTTTGGGACTCTTTCTGTACTTTGGCACAAAGGAAGGTCATGTCAATTATTCCAGTGGCAGCCAGTAGTCGCATGTGTTGCCACAACTAACTATCTAAGTATTAACAGAAGTCTGAAATAATGCAAAGCAAAACATAGCTTAGCAGTGTAGGTCTTGGTAGCATCCATATTAAAAGTATATTAACTCCAACGGCAATAGGAGCAGCAGGAAAGTCTATATTTTAAAATCATGAAAGTTTTCCTGGGCAGAAATAGCAGCACACCTTGAAAGTAATTCAGCTTTATTAAAATTTATTTCCGAAGCTAAGGAAACTCACATTCGTTGGCACTGCTGAGGTCAAGGACAGTGCAACAGTCCAAGAGGTATCGCAGAGGTGGTTTATATTTCAGAGAGGCATACTAATACTACTGAAGGTAAACCATGATCCCACTCCAGCAGTGTTTGATTGTCTCCAGATTTCTGTGGGATGTGCAGCAAGAGATACTTGCTGTTTCTGCCTGTCCCCATACCATATGCAGAAGATCATTCACAACCTAGGGGTATGGGAGGTATTTTATATTTATTATAGCTTGTCAGTTTCAAATATAATTGATTTTCTTACATGTACTACTTTTTCAGAGGTACTGTTTTTTTTGTACACAGAAGGACTTTTTGGGGACTAGGTAATACAGAATGGGCAGGGGGGTAGCTCAACCTAAATGAGAGGAGAAATTCAGGCCTGCAGTGTATAGCTGTCATGTTTCTTCTCCAGGGTTTGCTACAATTTCACATCTGGCTTCGACTTCTGTCTTCTTCAGATAAGAAATACGATCTAAAAATGAAATAAAGTGGAGCTCATTTAAAGGTGAAGGCTACTGGAGTTTTCCTAAAACCTCAACCTGACTGTGCATCAGCTATTGGCAATAGCAAAAGGATGTTGACAGTCCATGATTTTAATTCCCACTAATGAAGTTATGTCTAAAATTTTCAGATTTCAGCTGTGAAATCAATAGCAGATTTTATAAAAAATAGAATCAGTTATAGGTGACTTAGGGTAATTATTGTACTCGTTTTGCCTTTGACAAGTAATTCAATGACCCTGTTTCATCTAGATGAAACCACATTTTAAGGAGCTTTAAAATTTTTTCTTTAATTTGAACTCGGTGTGTATTCACAAAAGGGCAGATCTAGCTTCTTGTCAGCAAAGGTAATGGCCTCATCTTGCATCCTGGAAAATGGTTTTGCATTACTAGAATATCAGTCATAGCCAGCTGCATTGCTCACCTGTGATTGTAATGTGGCTTAGTGCATTGGAAAAGTGGAATGTAGCTTTATGGTAAGTGGATAGTCTGGAAAATTATCAAGCGTAGAAACAGTTTACTCATGTTGATGAAAAAGTTCTAGTAAAGGGGAAGTTTGGAACTGCCGCTAATACACAAAAATTTCCATCTGTTGAAATCTTTTTCTTAATTAGAGAGAAATAAACAGGAAATAGGATTTTTGAACCCAAACAACTACTTCTGAAGACCAGTGCATGAGCTGATGACTTGTGAATAAGTGAGAGGGTTCACTAAGTGACACAGAGCGAAGTTCCCAGAGTTGTTTTTTTTCTTAAACTGCCAGGAATTGCCTAGAAATCTCCTCATTTTCCAAGTTTTCCTCACCTGCTTAAGAGAGCTGAATATACTTGGAGCCTGCTTCATGCTACATAGAGGACTAGTTTTAACTACTTATCTTAATTGACTGAATAGATTTATAGAACAGTTGCCTACTTTTTACCTGCAGCACTTTATACAGATTGAAAAAATAGGTCTCTGTACAAAATTGTGTCTTCCAATAGTGCAAAAATATTTCATGAACAGATTGAGTTTCTATTCATTACACCACTAACATCTTGCAATGCGTAATGGTCACTTTTTCTTGCCATCACTGCAATGTGTGGTAGAAGTGAATAGTGACAAAAGAATCTATTCCTGTGCAACGGAGAACAGCAGGGCTGAAGAGGACTTAGAGACGTGTCTCTGTTAAATTACAGAGTCCAGAGAATTTGCCCATTTGCTGTAAGAGAAAGGGTCTGACTCTCATACTACAGCTGTATTAGTATAGAAGGACTTTATTTTCCCAATAAAATGTGTATTTGTTGGCCTGCTTTTTGGAGCCGTGAGCTTGGCATTCCGAAAGTGTAGAGGTTTAGGTTTAAGGATGACGCCTAGAAAATATGCGATGGGGTTTTAAATGGGTTTGCGTGGTAGTGCCACTGCACACTAGTCTCCATTACCTGAAAAAATGTTTTCTGAGTTCATGTACGTATCTTGTATGCTATCTGAAGGACTCATTCCCACAATTTGTTAGGCTCTGTACTTCATTAGAGAAATCTTCACCGAAACCTCTTAATCCTGGCAGCTTTCCTAGTAGAATCAATCTTTTGAGGATCTGGGTGATCGGTAATGACAAAACCAGCCTTCATATTAGTATTTCACTTGATAAATGGTTGAGATCTAGGCTTCACTTACATTTGTCAACAGTGACTTTACAGTGAAGTGCAGGTATTTGAAAAATTACCTCTAATGTTTCAAGCTAGAGGACTAAATGCAGTTGTTGTCTGAGGATGCTGTTCCAGGATACAGATGGTGACTTTTTCCATGTATTTCTAGCATAATTTTTTGTTTGTTACAATTAGGAGATGTGAATGCCACCCCAAAACCTCTAGTTAACAAGAACTAAGAATGAAGTGAAATGTGACATGTGTGATCTCTGTTGGGCAGAGTAGGCAAAATGTTGTCACTGCTAAATGGTGGCTGTGGTGTTCTTTGAGTATGGGATGTAAACTGGAAAATGTAATGTGGAATTTAAATGGCAGAGTTAGATGGTAAGAGCTCAAATGTTACCTCTTCTGTTCTCACTGTTAGATCAAAGGGCTCACAGAAGCTCACAGAAGTGACTATCCTAAGCAGGTTTTACCTCCATGGTACTTTCATTAAAAATATAAAGCACAGAGTGAAAACGAAAAAAACCTGTCATTGAATTACTGATCAAAGTAAATCTTCTTCTGGAAGGTGGTTAGACCCAAGTATGGATGGCAGAGCCAGTGGGATATCCCCTGAATGAGGCCCTCTGCAGTGACCCTAGGCTTTGTCATGGGGTGGGATGTGTTTTTCCTCCACCCTTCTCAGCATCTGCTCCACACCTTCTGTGACTGTTCAAATTGTCCCTTGGATTTTGGCTCTGAACCGTGTTCTCTTTCAGAAATTATTAGTTTCCCACATCAGGATGAGCCCATCTCCTCTGTCAATTTTATCTTCTTATAATGTTGTCTCGGGAGGGCAAGCATCCCCTGGATTTATGACAATTATTTCTGTATGATCCAAGTAGGGCATAAGGTAAAGTATAAGTGTATTTCATCACTGGTTTCTGAGAATGACAGAAGGGGTTCAACAAATCTTGACATTGCTCCCAGTGAAAGACTATGCTGGACCCTGATGTATTTAGTCTAGGTGAACTACTAGTACAAAAATTTGCTTCACATTCCAACTCCCCTAATGGACGAAACCCACTGTTCTACATCTGCATCCAGACATATAAAATTCCTGAGGTAAGGTCAACAAGGCACACAAAGAGAGCTGTTGGCTGCCAGGATAGAGCACAAATTGTGCCACCTCTCCCCTCAAAAAAAAAGAAAAAAAGAATTTTCGGTGGATAGGGAATCATGTGCTGACTTACAGGAAAATCTTTGTTTCTAACTCTAGGTCCTTCTTCAGTTATAAGCAATGACGATGATTCAGCCAGTCCCCTTCACCACATCTCAAACGGCAGTAACACTCCGTCTTCTTCTGAGGGGGGTCCTGATGCAGTTATCATTGGGATGACGAAGATTCCTGTCATTGAAAATCCCCAGTATTTTGGAATTACCAACAGTCAGCTCAAGCCAGACACCTGTAAGTACGAACAACTGTATGTGTTTCAGTCGCTTATTTTATCTGTGCAAGTGATGGGCCTCCTTAACAGAGCTAGAAGAACAAAATGCTCTAAATTCCTGGGAGTGGAAGTGTGGGGTTAAAATGTATGCAATTGTTAAAGGTACATGGAATGAACCGCTTTACGTCTGTCAAAGCCAAATTCAGCCCTTGCAATAAGTCAATGAAGTCAGCCTGATCCATATTCTATCAAAGTCACCGGTAGCCTTTCCATTGATTTCAGTGGTCTTTGGTCGGTCCTGTGCACTGAGTGTATTCTTGGGAGAAAACACACCCTAGATTAGAAGCAGAAGTCAGTATTGTTACATATACTCTGCTTTTAAATTGATTGTATTGGCAATGAACATAAGCTAACTTTGAAATTTGAGTATTGTAAAGTTGTAAGAATGGTAAGGGTTAAATTTTCAGTTCTTTTCATTTCATTGTATACTTCAACTTCCACAGCTGGGAAAGATGTTGACTATGTAAAAGTAGAGCAGAAGATTGCATGAAGGGTGATGAATGTCACATACAAATTCACATTCAGTTAGAAGCAGGTAAAATGTGAAAAAATATGCAACAGCTAAACATAAATAACTATGAAGAGTTAAAAAAAAGTATCCCTAACTTCACCTGCTATTTTTCAAATCCAGTGACAGTTTTAGAATTGGACATGTGGAATGTTGATTTTTGGATCAGTGATTAGCATTGCAACAGATAACTGGAAAAGGATATTTTCATTCTTAGCAATTGTGCTGCTTTCTATTTTTCATCAGTACATTAAGTTCTTAAAGTGTTCCAGAGAAGGTTGTTCCTGCTCTTTTTTTCTTGGATTTTTTTTTTTGTGTTTACATGTATTTCTGAAGTGTCACTGGAAGTCTAAACTGTTTCTCTGCCAAGTCACTGCATGATTCCCAATGTAGCTGGAGAGCATTAGGCTTGCACCTAAGGGACACTACATACTATCTCCATCCTACCCTGAACGATAGCACTTCATAGCACAAATTGTGGTCTAGGGACTTACTACCAAGGTCAGAAACCTTTGCCTCCAACTTTGCAAAGTATAATGCTCTGCTAGGAATCTTTCTTGACCTGTGCATGAGGGCATGCCTGCATATGCATATAAGGTTGCAAAGATTGATGCTGGAATACCTAAGTATCTTGTGAATATTAATGCTTACCTACATCTAGATTGTTGCACTAAGGACATTCCACAGGAGGATGTTCCTCCAATGCAACTGAAGGTCTTTTTCTCCCTTCTTGTTATACCTCCCTGATATTCGCTCTTACCGTATCTTTTTTTGTGTGGCACTGTTTTGTAATTAGAAATGCCTCGTTATCTCTTCTCCCAGACAATATTTGAATAATCTGGCCTGGCATATGCAGTGGAGTGTGTAAGGTAATCACTGAATTGCTGATACTTGATCAGTACAAGGAAAATGCTACACAGATGCATTCTGATTAGAACATTAATTCCTGTGAAGAAAGAAGCTGCTAGGGAATCAGAAATGGACAACATGCACACTAGAGCTCTCTGATGTTATATAAAAGGCCATGCTTTTAAATATGAGGCTACGGTACCTGCATTCCCAGCTGTGTTAGACAACATTATAATTGTTTAAATAAACATCAGTGACTGCAGAGCATTAATTTTCAGCATTAATGTTGAAACAACATACATGCTGTTCAGAGGAAAAATTCAAACTGTACCAAAACAGAGACTACTCTCATGTTTAGTAAGCTGCACATCAAGCTGACTAGTGCCAAGTAGGTCCTGTACCTAAAAATACATGTTTGTGATTGGTTTTGTGTGCTGAAACCCACATGATGTCAGCAAAATTAATTGCAATGTGTGAAGTTCAATTGGTGCGTAAATGCTTGCAGGGTGTGGCTCAGGATTTCCTGTGGTGCTTTGGGAAGGTTTGTGGGACTGATGCTCTGCATTCTGTTGCATAGCCATTGTGGTTTCAGTCTTTGTTATTTTATTGCTTTAGGAAAGAGAATCAGGTAAACTGTGGCAGTGCATAAGACAAGGCAAATTTCTGCCACCATACTGACTATCTGTGCAACAAATAGTGTAATGGAAATTGTCCCAAACAAAAATGGTTTCGGGTAAATAATTTTGTATACGCTCTCTTTCTGTCTCTCTTGCTCACTTATTATTACAGAGCTGCACTTGCCCTTTCTTAACCTGCCAGCCTCCTCCTCCTGATGTGCATATCTGGTATTTATAGACCCCTAAGTTAAGTAGCTCTCATACCTTTTTCCTGTTTACAATAATGCGAGCTCCAGATGTCATCTGGTTTCTCATCTCCAGCAAGATAATTAACATTTATGTTTATTTCCTATTTGGTCTAAGTTCTGTTGTCTGCTAGCATTAAAAACAGCAATCACTAACAGTTCTGTTGAAAAAGATTCTTGTGTATTTAGCATGTTGATTTGTGGACGAAGGTGAGATTTTGAGTTAGGTGAAGCTGTATGCAGGTTATAGTTTTCACAGAAGTTGAAGGACTACATCTGCTGTGAGTAGCAAGTTGAGTTTCTTCTTGAGTTTCTTCTATCATCAGTGATATTAACAGCGAGATCGAGTGCAGCCTCAGCAAATTTGCAAATGACACCAAGCTTAGTGGTGCAGTTGTCATGCCTGAAGGATGGAATGTCATCCAGAGAGAGCAGGACAAGCTGGAGAAGTGGATCTGTGTGAATTTCATGAGGTTCAATAAAGCCAAGTGGAAGGTCCTATACCTGGGTCAAGGCAATCCATGGTTTCAATACAGGCTGGGGTGTGACATGATTGAGAGCAACCCTGTGGAGAAGGTCTTGGCGGTGCTGATTCTTGAGTTCAACATGAGCTGGCAACGTGCACTCACAGCCCAGAAGGCCAACAGTGTCCCGACTGCATCAAAAGAAGTGTTGCCAGCAGGCCAAGGGAGGTGATTCTCCCCCTCTACTCCACTCTTGTGAGACCCCACTTGGAATACTGTGTGCGTTTATGGAATCCCCGACATAAAAAGGATATGAAACTGCTGAAATGGGTCCAGAGGAGGGCTATGAGGGTGATTAGAGGGCTGGAGCACCTCTGCTATGAGGACAGGCTGAAAGAGTTCGGCTTGTTCAGCTTGGAGAAGAGAAAGCTCCAGGGAGACCTCGTAGTGGCCTTCCAGTACCTGAAGGGGCTACAGGAAAGCTGGGGAGGGAATTTATACAAGGGCAAGTAGTGACAAGGGCAAGTGTTGTCATAAGCCATATTTTGACTGTGTAGGGATAACAATTTCTGAATACAGTGTGACAAGCTCCATTGCAAAGTATTAGAAGTTTATGTGTTTAAAAGAAAATTAAAAAGTTTATTGCAAACAGTTTTGTTTGAAATTCCATCATTGTATTGGTAAAATGGTACTTTCACGGCTGAATAAATCTCCAAGATTGATGTCTTCTAAAGAGTCAATCTCAGGCTAAAAGTTACAGCACTTTCCTCTTCTTGAGTGACAGCTTTCAAAGTGGGAAAAGCAAACTGATAAAGTCTAAAGACCCGTTGACTTGAGGGGTCAGGTTCCAGTCACCACTCACAAGGACTGAATTTCTGTCCCAGGCTTTGGTACAAATTCAGATCTGTGCCTTTAATTGGCATAGTGGTAGAAAATTAGTCTTCACTTCCAGCTGGCTGATAATTCCCACTTCAACTGCTCATTATCTGAACTACCCATTTTCTGTGCCAGAAAACCCAATGATGCTGCTTCCACACTTGTCTGTCTAACGCCCTATCCCAGCACTCCTGGCATTTCCTTTCCCTGCTGTGTATCCTTAGTTGCTGCTGGCTAGTGGGCTCATCTGCTACTCCAATATCTTGAGTATTTCCACCTTGAAAGTTTGTGGTGCACAGACATGTTTCAGACACGTACCAGACTTCTTGGTTCCTTTTTGTGTGAAATCAAAAGATATTTCCTCTTTGGCAGTGCATATCTAACAGTGATAACTCTGATTTCAGATGCATGAGAGTCCGCATGGTGAAATGCTCTTTGTACTTAAGTCATTATAAACCAGCTTGTGCCATTTTAGCATGAGCCTGGAAACCTCTTGCCTGGGAATTGCCTACAGTGTTCAGTTGTTGCTATTGAAAGCTGAGCCATAATTTTGTAGTGGATTAACATCACAAGGTGCAGAAATGTTGCATGGATGACAAACCTTGCAAAGCTTTTTGTCTCCTGAATTCAGCTGGATTGTGTGGTAATGTCTTGAGGGCATAGTTGCTAGCTGTTGCTACATAGTTATCTTCACTAATTTTGCGAGTTGTCACAGCCTCCAAGATATTTGGTTTTTTCATTGATACCATGATATTATAAAATTAATCATCTGCATCTGTTCACAGAAACTGTAGTTGCAAAGTTGTCAGCTGAGCCTATTAGACCTGTTGAAAGGGGATGGAAGAAACAAAGCCATTTCCCCCATGAAGAACTATGGACTTTCTTCATTCATCACTTAGATTGCAGCCTAGGGCTTGAATATATCAGCCCATTACTTTTACATTCCATGATTAGTGGTGGAAATGCAGTCAGTATAAAACATTGCTGTGTTGGTAGTAACATGAAAAGCAAAACCTGAGGAAAGGGCATGCATAAAACATCAGTGGAAGTGCCCAGGTTGAGACTCTCAGAGCAGAACTTGAATAAGAAGCTACTTGCAGGTGATTTGGAGATTTGTGGAATCAGATTATTCTCTGAATGCCAGTCCAGTAACCCCCATCCTCAAACCACAAAGTCACTGTGGTTGTTTGAGTGCAACTGAAAGGAAGGCTGGAGCTTTGTCCTTTCATGGAGAGGCTGGTAAACTCCAGGTTTCAGGTCTCCTAGGTGGAGAAGTAGGAGATGCACTGACATCAGCTTGTACTTCCTATCTAATCTGTACTTGCAACTCACTCAATTTCATTCTAAAGATATTATCAATGATGGAAAACAGAATACTGGGCAGGTTTGTTGGTTAGTCAGGGGGTAATTTAGTGGCAAGATATTTTCAGTGGCTAGCCACACATATAGCAACTGAGTTTCAGATTATGTGATGTGGATTGTGACTTTCATATGGAAAGTTTTTGTATATTCATGAGATAATAATGTTTCATTTGTATTTCTGCAGTTTGGTATTGTGTTCCTTCAAGTATGGAAGTGTGAATGTGCAGTTTAGATAATAATTATTGTGCTTCCAGTTGGCCTTTATTAGAGAAAGTCTGCAGCTGATTGCAAGTCGGTGGAAGTAGTTTTTATAAATTAATTTTGATTTATTTTGATGATCTTAAAAAATTGCAGTCTGTAGCTCCAGTTCCACAGTAAAATTGCTAATTGCATATTGGATGCTAATTTTGAAGGCAGAAGTTTTGAGAGTATCCCTCTTCCATTCAATTTTGAACATTGAACTTTTCAGTTTATAGTTAGGGATCCTTACTTGCATTTTAGAAATTGTTACACCATTTAGTTAAAGGTGATCTCAGACTTTTTCTGACTGAATGGAGATTTCTTTTTAATATATACATAGACAGACTTTGGTTGTCCCCATTAGGCAGGAGCATTGCTGAAATGCTGTTCTGCAGTCTGCCACCTCCTTAAATGGTGTTTAAGGGAGAAAATAAATACAAATGTTATTCTTATCATTTTATCGTGACTTAAAGCCATAGGTCTTGGAGTCTGGTGATAATGTCAAATTTCATTTTAGAATGAAAAAAAGTGTGAAGATAAGCTTGAGAACATGAGCCAAACCCCAGAAAGCTGAGGAAACGTGTGGTATCTTGCAGATCAGGGGTGTGAGAATCTGGTGATATGGAAGTTGCAGGCAAAAAGTAAAATGCAAAAAAAAAAATTCACCAAGATAGCCCCAGTGCTGCAGAGATCTGCCAGGCTTCTGACCCAGAGCCCCAGATTTGCTCATTTCTACATGCTGCTCATCCTGTACATGGTGTGTAATGTAAATATTAGCTATGTGCAATAAGTAGACAATCTCCATTTGAATTTATTTCCCACATAACAAATAATGGCGTGTTCCAGGTGTATCTGTCACCCTACACTCTCCTACAGTTTTGAGGAATAAGGGTGAGTTTCGACACGCATTACAAGGTAAAAAATAGACTGAGTTTGTCCCTGTGCACAGAAGGGGTTTCCAAGAGAAACACTCTGTGAGCATTTGCATCTATTTTGAAAGGCTTTTATATCTGAGTGACGACAAAAAAAAAGGCTGCTGTAGCGGTTTCCTCACCAGCTAAGCCTTAAGCCTGGATTTTTTCAAATCAACTCCTGAAGTTTGGAGAGCTGGAAATTTGTAAAAGTGGCTCGTTTTCCTGCAAAAGACACCATGACCTCAAAAGGCAGAACACAGAGGAGCAAAACCGATCAATCTTAGCAAAATACACATTGGGAGGAGAAACTTCACTGTCTCAGCTGAACTTGCAGATCTTGACTCTCATTGGTAGTTGGGATTCAGAGGTTGGGAGACTTAACAGGACTCTCATTTAGGCATCTTCAGATGCTGAAAACCAAAAAGCTTTAGATGCTGAAATCCAAATGGGAATGAGGTTGAGACTGCAAGGAACAATATACATATTTACCACTTGTCCTGATCTTTTTATATGTTTTGCAATGGAGATGTTTTATTGCGTAGGTAAATGTATAAGAGATATATTGACTGAATAAGGAGGTGATTGGTGGCAACCGACGTGGTTCCCTAAGGGTACATTATTCCTTACGAATTTGGTGGCCTTCTATAATGGGACTACAGCATTGGTAGATAAGGGAAGAACAATTGATGTGATCTACCTGGATTTCTGCAAAGCATTTAATGCTGTCCTGCATGACATTCTTGTCTCTAAATTGGAGACACATGGATTTGATGGGTGGACGATTTGATGGATGGACATCTTGATGAATAATAATTGAGTGGCTGGTCATGCTCAGAGAGTTGTGATCAGAATGTCCAAGTAGAGACTGATGATGAGTGGCATTCCACAGAGACTGGTAGTGGGACCAGTGATGTTTAACATCTTTGCTGGAGACGAGGTCAGTGAGATTGAGGGCACCCTCAGCAAATTTGCCAATCACACCAAGCTGCATGGTGAGGTTAACACGCTGGCGGGAGGGGATGCCATCCAGAGGGTCCTTGACAGACTTGAGAGGAGGGCCTGTGTGAACCACATGAAGTTCAAGAAGACCAAGTGCAAGGTCCTGCACCTGGGTTAGGGCAACCCCAAGCACAAATATAGATTGGGTGGAGAATGGATTGAGAGTAGGCCTGAAGAGAAGGGCTTGAGGGTGCTGATGGATGAGAAGCTTAACATAAGCAATCAGTGTGTGTTTACAGCCCAGAAAGCCAAATGTATCCTGAGCTGCACTCAAACAAATGTAAGCAGCAGGTCGAGTGAGGGGATTCTCTCCCTTTATTCTGCTCTCATGAGACCTTACCTGGAGAATTGCTTTCAGTTCTGAAATCCTCAGCACAGGAATGACATGGATTAATTAGAGTGAGTCCAGAAAAGGCCCA
Source organism: Tapera naevia (assembly GCA_033556795.1). NCBI lineage: Eukaryota > Metazoa > Chordata > Aves > Cuculiformes > Neomorphidae > Tapera > Tapera naevia. The sequence goes on along the minus strand of JAUMJJ010000209.1, from coordinate 521,836 downwards.
CAAAATTGATCAGAGGGCTGGAGCTCCTCCCGTATGAAGACAGTTTGAGAGAGTTTGGCTTGTTTTGTATAGAAAAGGGATGGCTCCAGGGAGACCCTATAGCAGCCTTCCAGTACTTAAAGGAGGCCTACGGGAAAGTTGTGGAGAGGCTCTTTATCAGGAAGTGCAGTGACAGGATGAGGGGTAACACTTTTAAGCTGGGAGTAGATTTAGATTAGATATTAGGAATAATTTTTTTACTGTGAGGGTGGTGAGGCAGTGGAACAGGTTGCCCAGAGAAGTTGTGGATGCCCCATCCCTGGAGGGGTTCAACGTCAGGTTGGATGAAGATCTGAGCAACCTGTTCCGCTGGAAGGTGTCCCTGCACATGGCAGAGGGATTGGAGCTGGATGGTCTTTAAGGTCCTTACCAACCCAAACTGTTCTATGACTCTATGATTCTATGATAAAGATGTAAAGACATATGAAGGTATATTTTGTCGTCTTGACTAAGTACTTTCACAGTTTGATTGCATGTTTTCATCCTTGATTGCAGTCACCATTTAAAATGCGTGTCTTTGCAGTTGTTCATCAAGTCATGCATATATCAGGAATGTTAGCCATATGCATCTATGGTGTATTTCAGTAGTTGCATTTGAGATGAATATGAATAGCACAAGTGTTTTGTCACCTAGAAATACAGCATGTGAAGCATACTTCTGGCTAAATAATGGATGTTGTAGAGAGATCTGAGCAGTGAAGATTCAAAGTATGCATTTTGACTATGGGAACGGAGTACAAGGCAAGACTGTGAAACATGCTCGCTCAGGAAACTGTCCAGTGTAAAAATTCAAGTAGAGCATGCACCTGCCTGTGTATATTTGACAGGTAAACTTCTGATAAGCACACTGCTTTGTCAGCAGAGCACTGAAATGTACTCTTAAGATCAAGCCCAACGATGGGATTCATGTGAAGAGCACAATTCAGGACTTTTATCAAAGATGAAGTGAAATTAATCATATGCGCAAGCATTCTCTGCCATTAGGGTACTAGTCAAGATCAAAAAAAACAACATGGTGCTTTTTAGTAGGCTTAGTCTCACTGGTGTTGCTACATTCAGTTTATTGTTTGACGATATATCAAATACATATTCTATTTTGACACCAAAATATGTAGCTAAATCAGTAATACATAAATGACAAGTAGCACCATTTATACTGTAATGATTAAATTATGCCTTTCAGAATCTACTGCGTACTCAGTTCTATGGATGTTGATTTTATATACAGAAACCTGTGTATGTATATAAAAGTGTAATGGGAAAATAACATGATGGATGTTAAATGGTTAGTACTTATATTTAAGTTGAATGGGGAAATAAAGTAATCAATTTTGAAAACCTCCTTATTGTGAGCCTAAGCAAACAAGCAAGACTGGGCCTTGGATTTATTTTGCTGTGTCAGTGAGAGTTTTGGCTCAATAAGAAGTATGGATCCCAGGGGAGCAAGCTAGTATAAATAAGAATAAAAGAAGAAATTTTAAGTCTTAATAAGTATTAAAGTACAAGAAAATCAGAAGTAAATCAATTAACTTTGTAGCCAAAATTATTTCATAAACCCTATTTCTAATTATCTTGAGTTCATCACCAAGCATTTCATTATTACAAAACATGACTGTGTAAAATGCAGTTAGCTCTCAGTGCAAGGTCATCCAAAGATGAAGTTTAGGAAAAAGTGACTGAGAATACAGTTGTCCACAATAATCATCAGTTAAGTCGGGGTAGTATTTATCACAGTTGCAGGATGACCTGTGTTACTTTTCAGCTGAGTTGAGCATCCTCACAGCTCTCACTGGCAGCTGTCTCAGGGGGACTAAGGCTATCAGTGCTTTGCGACTGATTTCTGAGAGAGGTTTAGGAGTTGGTGCCTTGGAGGAGACCATGCAGTAGGCTTTGCAAGTTTTCAGATCTGCTCAGTGCAGGGAGGCCCCTGGTAACAATGGGTTACATTATGCCTGGAGCTGTTAGAACTGCAGAAGGGTCCATAGCCCACTTTGAACATATGCATGCCCCTCCTCTTCTTGTGTTTCTGTGTATGAATGAAGGTGTATTGGGTAGCATGGCAGCCCATGCACCCAGCAGGAGTTAACCGGTTCTATCCTTTTCTTTCCTACTTCATTTGCACTCTGGCTATCAGGTTCTGTGAGAGAGGTGCTTTCCCACTGCATCCCACTGGTGGTGGATCATGTGGCTGAGATGCAGAAAGCTTGTGCTCCCACTCCTACCCTGTCTCCTTCTGCAAGCAGGAGTGCTTATCAGCTGCTCTGAGGTGGCTGAACTCCCAGATCTTTCCTGCCCTAGGGTCTGTGCAGCTTGATCATTATTCTGTCTTGAGGAGCATTTACCAGCAAAAATACCAGCGAGGTTCATAAGGTACCAAGGTACCTTTGAATCGATTTTGACAGGGTTTTGCTGGGGAGCTACTGATTGTCTCAGGCTTAGTTGCATGTGTACTATGGGCGTAGGGTGGGGCAGCAGAACGTGGAACCTAAAAGTCATATAAAATTTTGTCAGAAATAAAAGTAACACAGTTCGTAATATTCTGAAATATTCTGAAATATTCTTCAAATAATTAATTAAGCATTAACTTGTTAGTTAAACCTCTCAACAGATATCTCATATTCCACAGCACACTTGGGGATAAGTGATGACTGTTTTTTTTCTCACTGGAGGGTATTTAATTAACATACGCATTTTATTTTAGACATATATTCTGTATAATAAAATATCTGAGCTCAACATTTTTGATACATTTAAAAAATATTATTATGCAGATAGACAATTCCAGGAATACGTTTCCATCATTAATTAATACAAAAAAAAACCCCAGCTATTGAAACATATCTTTATGATCATCTTTTAGAGCCCTCCCTTTCTTACTTTCCCTTAAGCTAGTTTTCTTTTGGTTTGTTGGACAGAAGCAAGAGGACCTTTAATTGCCAGCTACTCTCTCTACCAAGGATGCGAAAGGGAACCCTGTTTAGTGGGACAACAACTGCGAGGCACAGGGAGAGACAGACAATCCTTGAGCTCAGTAGTTCCTGGGCTGTGAGAATTGGTATGAATTTCTCAGCCTGTGGTTGAGTAGTACATTCCACAGGGAACTGGTTATCACTTCAAAGGCTGTAATGCAGATTAAGTCATGAGGCATGCAAATCTGGCATACAGATCTGGTATGAGGTGAGCACTTGCTTGATCTTATCTCTAGTCCATCAATGCCCATAGTAATTGAAGACTATTATTTGCAGATTGCAAGGGAATTGCTGTGATTGAAGTACAAAACCCCGGCAGGAGAAAAAGTGTCAAATGACCTAAGTCAAGACCCTGAAATTGTTAAATTGTTAAAGTCTGAAATTGTTAAAGTTCTGTTGATGAAAAATTGTGCAAGACCTCTGGCTAGCCACTTGCTCATTAGCTTTTGGAGGCAATTAAGCATTTAAATGGAAAACATACTGCATGGGTGTATTGTTTGCATTTAGGAAAAAAATATATGGGGTATGCATACCAATTATGATGTTTCTCTAAATTGCAGAGTATCTCTGTATAACTAATAATCTCTAGGGATTTTTGGTTTTAGTATCTGCATTTTGAACAATTCCGGTACATGATTGCTTCTCCTTTAGCTACCTAAATGCCTCTGAAAACTGGTGTAGAAACTCTGTTGAAAGTCAGTAACTGTACAGGTCACAGGGTGCAGGAAAAGGCTTTCAGTCTCCAAGACGATCCCTTGAGCATCACTGAGTTGTACTGGATGGCTAGAGTCAGTGTTGGGAGATGGGAAGTGAAACTGTCTTTACAACGCCACTTCCTTCCCCTGTTTCCTCCTCCCATCCTGGTTTATTTACCACAGCATTGTAAAGAATGGAAAATGAGGTGTTTTTCTCTATTGTGGTTATTTATTCCCAAGACTATGTAGTAAGAAGGCAAATCTAACTTCAAATGATCTCCAATTTATATAATTTTGAGAGAAATACATATTTGACAGAATTTTCAACTGCTGTTTTAAATACTTCTTTGAGCTGCAGTGTGAGTTAGAAACTTTCTGAACTGAAACCATTCCCACACGGCTCCTTTCATTTCTGAGTGTTGCTTAGGATTTATTTAGATTTGATTTCTTAGGCTGTCTTCCAAGGATGTGCTCTCATTTTTTGGTGCCCATAGCTTGGAAGGCCTGTGGCTGCCTTAACAAATAAAAAGAAATGGCTGAAAACAATAACCTCCAAGGGGAACATGTCCTACAGAAAGTAGGGAGGAACAGGAAAAGGGAGGAACAAATGGAAAAGAAACAAAATAATCTCATTTTCAGCGTTTGGCAAAGAAAGAACAATAGATGACTGATTTGCTCTGACTGCTTGTGCAGGAGGACATGATTTGTCTTGTCCCTGTTTTATTCTCATCAGAAGAAAAGCAACTGTTTTGCAGCATTTGCGTCTCTACTTGAGGCTGTTAGGACTAGAATAGCAATGGGCTTGCCTCCAGACAGAAATGCATTGACCAGCACTGTGAAGGAAAACTTGAAAAGCTCCTCTTGGCAAGGCAAAATCTTATGGGCTCATTCTTCATCTGCTTTAGAAGTGGAAGTACTCTATTACATAGTTTGCTCTTTCCAGGACTATCCATACTGTCCCATGCTTGTGATGCTTTGTTCCATGAAGTTCACTTCAATGGGGAGTGCACAAAGGTGCCATATCTTCAGGTGAGAGTAAAATGATTTGTGTTATCATTACACTGCCATTCCTGTCTATGTTGATGGTAATTTCTCACCTCGTTTTGCATGCTGTATCTACTTAGTTTGAGAATGGATGAACTGTTGGAGTGGATCTCAGTAGTTGCTTTCCTGGTGCGTAAAAGTGAGTGGTACTGTACTTATTAAAAACATTTCGTGAAACAAGTATCTAATAAACCTTAAGGAGTATATTTCTTCCAGGTCTTCCAAAATGCAGAAAATTGGCTTATTGCCTGTGACATAAAAATCGATGGCCTTTTTTAAATACTAGCACTGTCTAATAAATCAGCATATATTCCCTGTATGGTATGTAGCAGCATCCCTGACATTAATAGCAACACATTTGTATCCTCCTGTGGCCGAAATCCTCAGGACCAGGAGAGCAGAGGAGAAGCGGGATGAGAAGCAGCTAAAAGGCCAGAGGCTCATGGTTTGCCAGCACCCCCAGTCATTGCTGCAGAAAGCTAATGCTCATCTGTCCTGGCAGGCTATGATGTGAAACAGTGTTAGCGTCGTCAGAGGTGCGTTAGTGTCCTGCACCCACGGTAGTGACTGGGGTGAGCCTTTGATACTGCCCCAAGAACTCTGAACTCCCGCTTGCATTCACAGTGTCCCTGAAGAAGGAACTGCTGCCCGCTCCTCTGCAACAGGGAAGGGCAGAGGCAAGTTTGCCACCCTTCAGCTGCTGCAGCCCATGGTTGACTACAGGTGCAAACTGCCATGGACTTCAGGTTGTGTCAGTTCTCTGGCTGCCACTGTGGAGGCTGGATTTGTGGGCTAGACCACTTCAGCTGCCACAGCTAGCCCTAGCAGGCATCAGATGTGAAGCCCAAAATGCTCTGCACTCAACTCAAGGGTCTTTTCAGTCTTGTGCCTAACCCTGAGAGAAGACATTGGATGCATGTTTTCGATGAGGTATAGTTTCAAACACAGTAAATCACAGTTCTCATTGTAGAGATGTTGTGTTGGAGCACAGACTTAAGCCTCAAATTCACATGGTCCTTCTTGGAGAACATATTTCCTTTTCATCTTATCTTTTGCTTCTGGAGACGAAAGCACAAGCTTTTTGCTTTCTTTGCAGATGCAGTGAATCTTTCTGAAAGCTAATCTGAATTCAGCTGCTTGCAACAATCCTTATTTTACTAGGAGGTGACTGCTTCCCAGCTCATTGAAATCTTTTGCATTATTCATTCTGATGCAGCATATTTTCCTGCTGGAATTAGTTTTGTACATGCATAACAGTGTTTTATTGCACTTTCAGATTACAATTTTTTATCTATTTTAATGGCAGCATTTTAAAGAACCCTGAAATTGTACCGCACTAAGAAATAAAAACAGTGTGAAATAAAGTATGTCTTTCAGAAATGAGATTTCAATTTTCTTTGCAGTGATAGCTTTCCTCTAGAGCCTCAATCCAGAACTGACTTCCCGTTTAATCAATGGGAATCTTTCCATCCTGTTGATCTCTGTGTCTTGTAAGTTTGATCTCTACATCCAAAGCAGGACTGTGGTAAATGGCAGCGTTAAACAAGCTGGTAAGAAGTTTATCTTGGACTGAAAAATTTTCTTGATTACAAGACAGGATAGTTTCAGGGTAGAACAAAGCACATAGGTGTTTATTGCTTCCACAGACAACAGCTTTGCCATGTCAAGTTTGCAGCTTGTGTTTATTGACAGAATATGTACACAGAAGTATATACAGTACTTTCTATGGGAAAAGCAGAGAAAACTATTAGGCATTTTTCTTAATAATGGAAAGTGTGCAGAGAAAAATTTGAATTTATATGTTTTAGTCTAGTCATGGGATGGACTCTCGACCTCAGCATGCGTTATTTATTTTTCGTCATATGTGGAAGGCTGTGTCGAGCCACATTGAGTTTGTGACCTCACTAGACCAGTCATCCCAACCAAATATCCATAAGGGCTTTTAAGAAACATTTTGTAACGTTTTCTCTGGCCTTTATGGGTATACTGTATACAAGCATGCATGTTATAATCCACAGTATTTGTTAGGTAAACCATCTCAACAGCTGTCTTCCTGAAACTTTGAATCTTCAATGACTGCAGACAAAGGCTTTGTTGGGAAACATTTGAAGGGCTGAGAGACTAGTGTCTGCCCTGTGATTAAAAAATATAGCAGCAGATGGCAGAAAAGCTGCCCTCATTTCTGTCCACTTACAGAGGGACTATTTAAGAATCTCCTACAGAAAGACAATACAAATTCAGAGAAGTGCTAAGAACAAAGCTGCTGCAGAAATATATCATGATATCAGGAGAATTGATTTTTAGGAAAGATGGGCAACTATTTAAATGGAAATGCAGTCTAAGGAAAGTTAGCAGTCCTTGATTTACATCTTTCCTGGGTCTCCACAGCCTTATAATAAGAAAAAGAAATATTAATTTACAAGGATGTGTATAAACCTTCTGTGGTCATAAGCTTCCCATCATTCCTTGTGCTGCTTTCTGTTAGCAGTTCCTTTATAAGCTGTGTCAATGCTGAGCTGTACTTAAGAGTTTTGCGTAGCATGTTAATTCTCTGGCTAATCAGACTAAGGAGGCCATATATCAAGGCCTATTTGAACACATTCAAGTCAAAACCAGCAAGTGCTGTTTTCCTTGTATCTCAAATTCTGTGATGAAACAAGCTTTATCTAAGCTCATCTGTGCCGAACCTCATTGGCTCTGATGATTGTATTTAGAATTAGATTTTTGGTTGTTGCTTTTAGGTAAACTAATGAGCCATTTAATACTGTGGAAGGTAAGCATTTCTGTGTCCTGATACACTTGAATTATTGAGGTTCTTGGTATGTGGTATTAAGTTGTTCAAGCTGTAGGATGACTGTAAATGAAATTGCACTTTTGGGCAGCTAGTACTCCATCTGAGGGTTTGATTCTCAGGAGACAAAAGCTTCTTCTCCCATTCTCTTCAACCCAATGAAATGTGGTGAAGCAAAACATCATGGAAAAATAGTGTAAAGAATTATGAAATTAACACTGTATCCCTAAATGCAAAAAAAATGAACTGTAGCAATATATGCGGTCTTTTATCATGGAGCTCTGTTGTAGTTGGATTACTGAACAAAGGAAAAGTGATGCAGTCTCTTTCACATTTTGCTTGTTACCTTAAACAAGCAGCTACTCTCTGTGGAAAGAATTTACTGTATGTTCTCAGGCTTTGCTGCATGGAATACCTCCCATGTTGCAAATGTGGAGAAAATATTCTTATATCTAGGTATTGCTTAAGCCAGCAGGCACGTTATTAAGGGTGTTACTGTTCTTACGTGACATCATAAATATAAACTCTTAGACACAATTACTAACAAAACTCACTAGATGGGACCAAAACAAACCAACATCACAAGATTGAAGCAGATGAATCATGCTGAGAATGGGGAAACTGCAGGGAAAATAGCCCACAACTTGCATGTATTCAAGCAGTAACCAGAGATAGCTCCAGTAAGAAGTGAAACCCTGTAAGACAGTGATGTGTACAAATCTCCCTCTCCCAGATGAAGAGAAGGAAGAAGAAGATGAGGGACAATATATATATATATATATATATATATATATATATATATATATATATAAGAAAGACAGAAAAGTAGCCCTGTTGGTCACTTACTCCAATTAACCCAGTATTTTGCAACTGTACAGTTCTAAAGTTTAAGCAATTAAAGTCAGTACCTAGATTTTGGCGTCCCCAACAGCGTGACTGCAGGATTTCGATTTAGGGAGCAAAAGGATTTGGGCAAGTAGGCTTTTCTTTTGATACATTACCTGACTTGTTAAAAGTGGCAGTGTTTGATTAAGCATCTTTTTAATTGCCTTTCACTAGGCTGATGTGCTCATCAAGCTTTCCCTCTTTTCTGCATTTCATCCTGACAGCCAACTAATTGAATATCTGAGTCAAGTTGGGAAGGGAATTTTATCCATATTCTTCTCTAGCCTCAGTGAGGAGAGCCAGAGATCAACCTGACAGGGTCTTTCTTATATGTGCGGCTTTAACCATTTGTTGATTTGGTTGTATAGCTTTTAAGCAGATGTTTATTGCTTTTTCAGATGTTCAGGAGAGAAGTCCTCTTGAATCCCTGCTGGCATTTCATTATGGTCATAACTGTAAAATATCTCATATCTTTGGGGAGTGTGAAAGGATAAATAGACTATAAGACAGCTGAAGAACAAAAAGCTCTTCTAGATCACTGTTTATTTCTGTGCTCATCTGTGTGCCACATCTCCTGGCTGCTATTACTGCTGCTTGGAGATTTGAGGAGAAAGATTATTAATGTGCTGGGATTAAAGAAATGTAGTAGCAGTGCTTGTGATTATCAAAGGGACTGGATGTTTAAGAAACATAATGATTTGCATTGAAAAATGGAGGAGCTATTCTATGGATTTTCTTTGTATGAGGAATATTAATATAGCAATATCAACATTACTGAAGATGACTCATCAGAATTGAAATGATGGGTTCTACCACAAAGATACTACCTTATGCAAAACTCTGCTCTTCCAAAAGATTTCTCCATGGATGGATATTTGCCATAGCATAGGAATTAAATTGTGGAATCATTCTTTGATGATGATGATGATTTTGTTCAGTCAGGGAGAGGTTTACTAAGCAATTACTTTTAACTCACAGCATTCAGATCAGGACATAAGTTTGTCAAGTCAGTTGTATTCAGATCTTATGCTTTGGTTCAAACTTCTGTAACGTCATTAGATCTTGCTTGAAAATTTTCCATGCTTAAAGCTGAGTTTTAAATTCCATTCTCTACACTCTTTCCACCTGCATATGATTTATACTGGATAAGTTTCTTGGGAGTCAGATTTGATAGCCTCTGTATAAGAATAAGGATAATTATTAGTGGAGCAAAGAGCTGATATACAGGCATCCTGACTAGGCTCCTGTATAACAGCTGCCATCTAGACCTTTGTCTGATGATTGGCTTGAGAGAGTGGTTCCTCCACCATAATACAAAGCAAAAGAGGAAGGTCCTAGTTCCTTTACGACTTTGTACAACAAGAATAATGCAGCTTTTACTGAATTACTCCATCTTCAGTACACTCTTCCCCCTCCAAAGTTCCGGAATAGCTGAGATTTTAAATACACAGAAGTAAAGCTGTTCAAAAGTAGAATTTTCCTCCCATGGGAGATTTCAGCATTTTAAAATTACTTTCTGCTTTAAAATCAGCATGTAATTTAAAGCAGAGGGCACTTGATTCCATTTTGTCTCAAGTTTCAAACTGAAATGTTGAAATGGAAAAATGTGCATCTTGAATAAAAAGTAATTTGTTTTTTTAAAGTGGAAAGTTTATTTGGGCAAACATTTCAAAACTATGTGTAAGATTTTTTTTTTCTTGGTGTTTGGAGAGGGGGTGGGTAAAGTTTTTTCCATTCTGGAATGTTGAATTTGATTCTTTGTTTTAGAAAACCAAAAAGGTAACTAAAAATCACCATTTTCCTGCTGCTGAATCTTTGAAACTTTATTTCACACCATTAACATTTTTCAGTCAAATTTTTTGGCTGGCTTTATGCTGAAGTCAGTACTGTGTGAATCAATATTTTGAATGTCCTGACTTGTGTTCAGTTAATATTTGGCATATTTTCTTTCATTCTTACACCATTAATTTTTCGTTGAAGGGAAGAGGAGGGACTCTAAAACACAGAAGTGTATGTAACTGCAAATGGTATCCACCAAGTTCAAACCTTCTTGGATTAAAGGGTGAAACTCCACTGAAGTCAGTGGAGCTCTAAATATTGTCACCAACTGAAAATTTGTCCCATGGAGTGCAGTTGCATTGTCACATCTAGAATGTTCTTCTTTCCCATGATAGACATTATTAAGGGAGTCCCTTTTCAAGAATTTACACATTTATTATTTTCAAAATGCATTTCATGAGAAGAGTCAAAAGCTCTTCTCACCAGTATAGGGAGCCCATGAGACTTTCAGCATTCTGAAGTAAGGCAGGTAACCAACTGCATTAAAGTTTTAACCGATTTTTGCCATTTTTTTTTAACCATGCTTTGTCATGAATCAAAAGTGACAGAATTTAATTATTTTTTGATTGGAAGAAAAAACTTTCCAGCAGGAAAAATGTCAGATTAAAACCGGACTACTTCCAAATAAATCATAAAAGAAATTCCCATAGTAAAAAGGTTCTGTATCCGATTGCTTTGTATCACTAATGTGGTGCTGTAATACCATTTTTATACCGTGTTTCTAGCAATTTTGTTAATATCTATGGAGAAAATAGATCGCAGATCTCCTCTGAAAACTTGGCTGTACAGCAAAGCTGGAGTTTTCCCTCCTTGCGTATGTTGATATTTTGCCTTAAGAACAGAGAACAATGCAATTATTTATCAATATTTGAATGGGTTACTTTTGAGCCTCAAGGTCCAAACAAGTCCTCACTGTGCAAAGCACTGTGGAATTGCTGCAAATAACCCCAGTCTGGAAAGCTTTTGGACTATGGCTCCGCTCCTGTAACCTGGAGCTAGTTGGTTGATCTGCGGGCAGGTGACAGACCTGGGGCTTCCCACGCAGGGTGAAGAATGGGGGAAAGATGCTTTGTTGTCCTGCCTGCACAAGCAGGGAGTCCCAGGAGTTAAAACCCTTGCCCCAGCTCACACAGGAAGTCTGTGTCTGGCCCTGAGGTGGAAGCCAGATCTCCTGCGTGGCCCCTGTCCTGTCCCGTCCATCCATCCATCCATCCATCCATCCATCCATCCATCCATCCATCCATCCATCCATCCATCCATCCATCCTTCTTCCTCGGTCTCATGTTGGCCTCCAGCGCAGAAACTTCTATCCGAGGAATTTTCCATTGAGTTCTGCTGCTGATGAGTTTCTTTCTCACCAATAGGTGGAAACTGACAGCCCGGTTTCTCAGGTGACACAAGGAACGGTTCTGCCATCCCAAATGAGGCAGGAAAAACATCACGCAGAACAAGGAATTTTCCATAAGAAACTGTACCATAGCAACTGAAAAAGACGTTGAAGCGCGTTACACTTTCTCAGCTTGTTGCAAGCTATGCTTTGATGCAACAGGACATCAAAAAAGTGAAGACGTTTATTTTGTTTTTCTTTTCCTCACATATTTCTTTGGCCAGGAAAGTGATTGCTTTAACTGGTGCTGCTTGATCATAATGAATTTATTTCAAAGTTGTGCAACCTTTCCACATCCATCTCCAAAGTCTGTGCCAGAGCCTGTGTTCTGGCATGGGTTGTCACGTTATAGCTGGGGAGGGAACTTCATCTACAAACTTCCATAGGAGATCGCAAGCTTTTGAAATTGTAGTAACTAACCAAATGGGATGCAGAAGTATTTCCAACAGACTGGCAGCTGTGCACTATGTGGCATCAAAATAAAGCTGAGTCACTAAGAAGTAGTGATAAATAGGCTAGTAGCAAAAGTTTGTCTTTTTTCTCTCGGTTTAACCCAAATATGGTTGTCTAGAGTAAGAGAAAAAAACATCACTGTGCAGAAACAGGTAGCTATGACATTGTTTTGCATATGGACAAATTCTTGCTGTACTAGGGATAGCATTTAAATGAAATACTGTGTAAAATCTTTAAGCGAAGTCTTTGCAAGGCAGATATTTGTTACTGAGCAGCAGTAAGAGACTGTTCAGGATGAAGAAATAAAAATTAACAGGACCTAACTGAGAAAATACGAGAAAATCTGATTAACATTACTAATCAACTGAGATCTGGAGATTCCCTTTCTTTTGAACTGGAACAGTTCAGTCATCTTCCTTTTCTATTTTTTTTTTTCAGAGTTCATGCTGCACCCTGCCTGTATGTTCCCCTTATGTCCCTTCTCAAGCCCATCAGTAGTTCAGTCTTGTGCTTCTCAATGGAGACAATAAACTCCATGGTATGGATGATCCTCCTCTCCTGTATATCCACAGATCCAAATTACTGAGTGGAAAGCTGCAGCATGTAGGACGTTTCCTGTGCATGTACTGTCTTTTCATTCAGACTCGCAAACTGTCCAATTTCCAGTTTGTGAGGCAAGATGTACCTCCTTTCTGTGAGGCTGCTTGTTTCAGTGATAAGCCTGTCACTGATTTTGGAAAGCTGCATCAGACTCCTGCAGAGCTGGGCTTCGACTAACAACTCAGTACTGGAGCACGCGTCTTCACAGCTGTCCTTAACTAGGGCTTTTAGCAAGGTCCATATGCAAAAGCACAGTACATTTCGTGCAGTAGCAGGGGTAATGCAGGTTCTTGAACCACTTGCTTCTAAATACTGTAGCTGGCTTTCAACTTTGCTAATTATGGGCAAAAATACCTTTTAAAATAGTCTCGAGAAGAGATTTTTCCCAATGATAATGTTCAAATGCTTAGGTAGAATAGTCCTTATTAGGAGGCAATTTACTGTTTTCTTCAATTTCCATAGCAGCTGGCATTTCTGATGCCGGGTTGACACAATGTGAAAGAAAACTATACCAGTAGCTTCTGTTCCTAAATCTTTATTTATTTATATTTATGAAGGTGTGGAAAGGGAGCTACAGAAGGTAGTTTTGAAGTGCTTATCATGATATGTTAATCCCTGAGGGCCGCTTTATTTTTGTGCTGGATGGTACATAAGACTGTAAACCAACAACTTACAGACTGGACTAAGCAAAGAACTAGGGCAGTTAGCTAAGAAGCAGCCTCACATTTTCTTTTGTTCACGGCAAGTATTTTTATTTTTGTCTTAAATTAGAGGGTGCTTTGTGTTTCTTAATTGCTTTTTTTCAGCAGCTTCTCTTTGTGACTGTTTAGAAGGACTCCACTCCAGTTCCCCAGTTTACATTTTGTGAGTTAGAACAGGATAAGTTTCATAGAAGACAAGATAATATTGAAGGCAATGCAAGAAAATCTTTTCACAGAATGTATTTTTTACTTTCTAGTTGCCTTTTTTTTTTTTTTTCTGTGTTTTATAATGCCTTCTAAACCTTAAGGAGGCCAGAATCTGTAAAAAAAAAAGAAAGTATTGTTTGCAGCCAGTATCTTAAGTTGTAACTTGAGGTTCTGAAATTAAGAAATTGATGGCAGCAAGGAGTTTGGATCACTGTTTTCAAAATGTACCAAGTAAGAACTGTGATGAATACAAAACTTACACTTCATAGCTTAGCGATGCTGTCCAAATAGAAAGTAATTAATGTTCAATACACACACATCTCCATTATGAAACAACTAGGTAGACTTTTCTGGCCTTGTTTTCTGTTTGGGGGAAACGATGATGAAGGGAAACAGTGATTCAGCAGAATCCTCGTAAAAATTGTTTGCCGAGGCACTGATGACAAATAACTTTTTTACTCAAGGTGTATATGTCTAGGTTTCAGAAGCAAATGATGTTATCTCTCTGTAGTTTCTCTGTAAGAAAAATTGCTAATCAGTAATGGTTATTTTTGCAGTTAGAACTGTTATATTCTTGGAACATGTGGCTGAATTACCATTCTCATTTTTGCAGAAAATGTGACAAGGGAAGAATAAATATGGTGGAAGCAATGGTGAAAGCAACACTCCAGCCTATAAGTTAGTTGAGAGGTGTACATGGGAAAACACTGGAAAAAATAACCAATGAATCTGTAAATTAGTTTATAATTTAGTAGAATTTAAAAATAAACTTATGTTAGCTTATGATCTTTGCTTTCTCCTTAAAATTCTGACCAGAAGGGTAGACTAGAAACACAAAGTGCAGGAAATTGCTTGAGGAGAATTTTGTGGATGTTGCACTACCAAAAGGCAAAGTAGCCCTCCAGATCCATAACAGGCTTCAGACCAGTCCCTCCCTGTATTTGCCCTCCTGTTGGTGGTGGTCTTGCAGGAGGCAGCGGTTAATTAGGCTGCTTGTAAAGTGTTCTGTTAACTTACCCTGGTGATATCTTGTCTGTAGGGTCCCTGTCTCTGTGTACTTCAGTGTTTTAGTTAAGTGCAGATGGTTTGCATATCAATGGACAACACACATTTCCTTAGCTGCAAGTGCCAGTTCTGAGCAACTTGAGACAAAAATTGAGACAGCTGTTTCATGATTAAAATGTAACGATTAAAATGATGATAACTTTTAATATTTCCTTTACCAATAAGCATGTGGTGTATTTTGCCATTACAGTTCAACAATTGCTACAGCTATTTGTGTTGGTTACTGCTGCTCAAAATGATTTCTAAGTACATGAGTATGTAGGCATCTGTTATTTATTACTCTGGGACAGAACTTGAACTTCAAGAGGAAGGGGATAAAAAACCTACATTTTGCCTGTCTTTGTTTTGTGCAGACTACAGTTCCTGTAAATATCATGATGTACAGTAGTTGAAATTAAACAGTTTTGTTTTTTGAATGCAACAGTCATATAAACAGTAGGTCAGAAGAGAACTTTTCTGGTCCATGCATTTTCAGTTTCTTGCAGAGACTGACAATTACATTTGCATTCACTTCTGTCTACAACAAATATTACAGCAGATTCAACTGTAAGTACTTTCCAAATGTGAAGAGTGCAGAGGAGAAAGGTGACTGTGATTTATGGCGACATCTCTTAAGCTTTTACAGAATGTCATACATGTGTACTAGCTATCACCATAAAATTAACTGTTACTAATTGGTCAGAGCTGCCAACTCAGTCTGCTTATGAGTGTAACACTCTTCTTTAGGTCATGTTCATTATACTGACATCGTATGTCAGATCTTGAATAAAGTTCATTCTGCCATTTCTACTGTTCTTCTTGTTTCCCCTGCTGTGTGTGTGTGCTGTCATCAACGAACGTTCACGTCTTTTGGCAAAGACTGGATTTGTGTGCTTTGGGAAATAAGTGTCTCGGATATCTGCCCAGTGGCCACTTCTCCAGCAGCAGTGGGGCTGCGGAAGGGCATCCTTCAATTGAATCATGGCTGGTGTTTTCGTCTTTCTTGGAAACTGACTGGAACAAAATGTTCAAAGCTCTTTCCTCCTCCCTTTCTGTCTTTCTGTCTTTCACTTCCATGCCTGAAAAGGCTGTAACTGGGTTCATTATTGTGTGATAAATCAACCAGTAAGCTTCTATGCATTTTGCTTCTTTTGGGCAGCTTCAGTTCCTTAGTGACAGCTGCTTGGCTCAGCACACTGTAATTATCAACTCAAAACCAAGATGCTTTTAGGTGCTGAAAGCATATTGGCAGAGACTGAACTTGTGCTCAACTGTGTCATGGGCCACAGGTTTATATGATCCCAATTAGTGGGTGTTTGGTTGTGTTGTCACTATTGGTACTGGGGCTCTGACTGTTTGTTATCACAGTGGACCCTGTGGGAAGCTGTCATTGCCATAAAGGAGTGCAGGTCTTTGTTTTTCATTAGCTGCTGACATATATAGTTAACTTTTGATTGATGTATCTGTGTTCATATTCTTTCTCTAAAATAAAGTTTTATTGATATGTGAGAGGAGATTTATATGCGTTAGTGAACACTTGCAAAGCCCTTATTCAAACAGATGTCTGAAGATAAGTTTGCTGTGAAATAGGCCTCTTGGTTTGTTGTCTGTAGGGGAACTGAGGTGCTTTTTGCTCCTACTTTAAGCCTAACTCGATTTGGTGTACTGACTGAGCAACTGGTGCCTAGCTGTCCACATCCACAGAGCCATACAGAGCATGGCACTGCCTCTGATCCACTAAAGGGCAAGTGGCCCTGGGATGTATGTTGTGCAGACGAGTTACAAGGGACTATATATAGTTGAAACTTTTGCTCTGTCACCAAACTTGTCTTAGCAAAGAAGGAAGACTCCTCCTTACTTATCTGAAATATAGAGAAATGTAATTTCAGCAACAGATAATACAGTCCAGAGACCTCAAGTCAGTGGAAGGAGCTTTCTCATATTCTTTGCTGGATGTATTAGCTAGGTGCATTAGTTTTCATGTTACATGAAAATAACATGAAGATCCAAGAGCAGAGAGGACAGAATACACATTTTTTGCAAGACAAATGATCTGGGGAAGTCTTACAGTTCCCATTGTCAAGCCACATCTTTTATTTTTTCACTGTGTCCTTGAGGCAGGTTGGGTTTTCTGTCAGGACAATTAGAATAGGCACCTATCCTGCTGCTGTTAAAAAAAGCTTTGAAGTCTTGTGAAATCCCTGGGCTATTGTTTAGTGTAATTTACAAAGCAGTTCCAAGTTGGAGCACCACTGTTTGCTTAAGAAAACTCAATGCAAGGGTCATGACACCGTCTCATTTGCATCCTTCCCTATAATTTGAGGATGTTGTCAGGCTCCGGAGAATGATGAGAAGTCACCCAGGCTGTAGAAACCTCATTACCTTTACACATGGAACAATTTGTGGTGTTATCATACAACAAGCATACATTTTATGGTCATAGTCCTGTGGAGGATGCAGGACTGAAGAACCAAGTCAGCAGAGGTGGTGACGTATGGTCTACAATAAGCAGGTTTTAAGCTTGAAAAATAAAGCATGTGCTATGTTCATGTGGAAAGAGGAAGAATTTTTTCCAATGTGTGTGCAAAAAGACAAAAGTCATCTCATCTTTGCAGTTGTTGAGAATCTGATCCTGAAAAACACTCAGCATGTTTAGTCTTGCAAACTCTTCATGACTTCATTTGGGTGGCCTGTAAGTGAGAACTTACAGGGCTTTTGTTTGAAGCTAGTAGAATGTAATAATCTTTTGCCTGCTTTGGGGCTGCAATAGAGGTATCTGGCACAGCCCAGCAGTAAAGACAAACTTCATGGGTGTGAGTTGCGTGCATGTACTGCCATTTGCAACTGTGTTTGTTACCCATAAGCACCAGGATTCTGAAACTGTAACCAGGGCCAAGGGGAAAATGCCCTATGGGAATGTAAGCCTCGGTAGATGGCATGCCCTGACAAAGAGTTGTGCCAGCCTGTCAGTGAAACAGAAGCAGAGCAACAAATGCCTCATCCATGGAAGGACACAAAAATGCTGAAGGACAGCATGTCTGTAAAAGGGAATAACCTCTTTTTCAGGTCTGTTCACCTTTTATAATTGTTTTACTCATCTCTCCTGTTGCATGGGCCTTTGGGGCCGTGCAATGGTTAGTGCTAACCCCTTCTGCATCCCTGGAGGAGAGAAGATAAACTGAGGTTCTTTGCTTTTCAGTCTGTAGGAAGACTCAAGGCTTCTTTTCTCTGCTCCATGCTGGTTTTGTTTCTCAGTCAATAGTACAGGGATCTGCTCACAGGACAAAGAATATTTTTTTCTTTTATTTGTTTGCAATGCCTGATGTCTTTATGTATCTTTTGTTCATCCTCCTCAGAGATAAATAAACCTGTAGCTTTTCTCTGGTTTTAAACGTACTTAGAGCAAAATCCAGGAAATGGTGCAGTACACACAGAATCATAAAAACAAGTAATTTCATAGTGGCAAAGTCCTAACTGTGTGCAGTTAAGGAAGCAGACAGAGGCTGAACCTTCCTCTAGGACAGGAGTGTCAGACTCACAACTCCTTCTGTTCTTCAGCTAATGCAGTGTAACATGCATCACCCACTGCAGACGTGACTGCGTGACTGGCGCTCGCAGGAGCTCGGCACTGCCACTGAGGAGAAACAAGGTGCTGGGCCAATAAAACAGAGTGGAGGGCAGGATTCGGCCCCAGGGACTGTGAGTTTGACACCCCCACAGTTTAGGGGAGGAGCTTACCTCAGTTGGCAAGTAAAACACGGGGATGCATAAGATCCAGCTTTTCTCATGGAAAGCCACACAGTGTACTGTCACCTGATAGAACTATAAAAGTTGCTCTGAAGGAGGACAAAAATTCCTAGGAAAAGCACAAACTGTGCTTAAAAGTGATATATGAAAGACTGGGTTCTGTCATGCTCCCACAATGTTTTTGCTCTTGTTCCCTATTCTTTCTGTGCACAATTATCATAGAATCATAGAATCATAAGGTTGGAAGAGACCTCTGAGATCATCGAGTCCAGCTGTGCCTCTCTCCCTACTAAACCATATTCCTAAGAAACTCATCAACCCATCTTTTAAAAACCTCCAGGGATGGAGACTCCACCACTTCACTGGGGAATCTGTTAGCTGCGACACAGCAGAGCTACCCATCTTACATGGCAGATCAGATGCTGTGGTCTTTTTTAGGAAAATAGTTCAGGAAAAGGTAAAATTTAAGTCTGTGCTGTTTTTTTATAAGGGGATAGGATATGGGACTGTGGGCCAAGCACGTGGTTTATAGCTTCACAGGCTTAAAAGCTTCATTTACTTTTCATGTTCCGTTTGAAAGGCTGTCAGCAAAACCCTTCTGTCCTCCCTTATACTGAGGTACAAAGTGATTTCCTTTTAAAATGAGAGGAGAAAATACAAAACAAGAAACCTATATCAAAAAAGGCATTTTCCTTTGGATTTCATGTTTATACCTCCTTAGGCCAAACTTGAGTATATCTTAGTCTCTGAATGCATGATGTTTCTTTCAGGTCCTTCTATGCCTGTTTCTGAAAACAGAGAGAGTTGATACTTCAAATACAGTGTGTTTATTAGCCTTTCTTCCCTGCAAGTGTCTGTTTTACATGATATGCTACATGGTACCTCCCCATCCTTTGCTGAGTGCTTCTCTTTCTGCAGCACAGAAGATCCCCAAAGATTACTGTCATGCTGAAGGAAAGGATTTCCTGGTCTGAGCTGAGAGAAAGGTGGCGGTGGTGAGGTCTCCAGTTGTCTCCAGTTAATTTAAACATGGAAGATGGACCAGATTTGCTACAATTAAATGCCAATAGCAGAGGTTTTGTACAGCAATGCACACACAACCATCATTAATCTTGTGGAAGATTTTGGCATTTACAAATTAAGTGTATACACATCTGCAAACGCGATGTTTGGTCAAAATTCCAGTACAGTTTTCTGCTTAAGGCTGATTTGCCATACTACACTGAAAAGCTGTTAGTAGACTGGAAGCAGCGTAGAAAGCAAAACACAGAGTCCTATTTATTCCGAACACAGAGCACCAAATTAACTTTCATTTATTCTCATATATATAAATGTTTTAGCATGTATCAAATGCAGAACAAATCCATGTTTAACCCATATTTATAATTGAAATAAAAGCCAGTTCTGGATTGATAAGGCTTGAGGGCCTTGTATACCTTAGTATATCCAAGGGCAAGATTCATGCCTGGAAAAAAAGACGATTTCATGGTTGTTCTTTTCTTGAAAAGTGAATTTAGCTTATAAAGCTTATGCATTTAAAACAATGATATAATTGTTATTATAATTTATTATTAAGTAGTTCTTATTTGATTATAAGGATGTAATCAAGTATGGCAATTTGCCTGTCTGTGGAGAAACTGACAGCATCGTGGCCAACTAAAACAAATATATTACTGTAACAAGGGTAAGATAAAAAGCCTCATCAGAAATAAAAAAATAACCTCAAAAACCAACAAACACTTGAGTTTCAACCAGAGAAAAGCCACACCAGCTATAGCAAAATGAGTTTATGGTGGGCAAGAGGTGTGGTGCCTCTGCTGCTGTGTGCAGGTGAGGGAGGACTGGGCACACTCCCAGGAACTGCAGCACTATGTCACAAAGGGAAGCCTAATTGTCAGCCAAGACAATAGAAACTCTAGGGTTTAAGGTATTGATTCTGTGAGGATATAAGTTGTAAATGAAGCAGGAGAACGGTTAAGCTGCAGCAATCACAGACTTACTGAATTCATTATCATTTATAGCTCTGGAAAACTAGGAAGTCTCTGGAAACTTATGCCAGTCCTCTGTGTGTTCACAGGTTTGCCATTCATAAATGTTACCAGGGCTTCGAAGAAGACCACTGCCTATTCAACTTGCCTATTAAATGTCTCTAAAGGCCACTTGGGGTCTGATGCCTCTGAAAAATCTGGAAAGTCACTGGTGGCCACTCAGGGCTAACTGTTTTGCAACTCTTGAATTAAGCTGTTCTTTTTTCAAAGAAACAAAACAAAATTCAAAGTGATTCAGAAACTATACTTGTGCAGGTAATGTGACAAAGACCACATGCCTTTCTGCCCTAGTTATTGTGTGGACCCTCCAGGCTCAGTTTTCTATAGCCTGTAACAAAACATTTCTTTCAGAGAAAAGTACCTGAAGACCAGGTTTTCCACCAGCTTATTTTTCCTTCTCCTGATAAGGTGTGAGTTTAATCTCAGCTGAAGCATGCTGCTTGTTTGCTTTCACCTACAACACCCGGGCACCAGTCTTCCTTGAGAATTTGTTGCTAATGTATGGTAGAAATTAAACGATAGCACTAGACAAAAATTTATAAAGAAAAATAAGTAATGGATGTTGTATGGGATAAATACATCAAATAATCAGAAGCACACTTTCAGAACTGAGATGGATTATTTCTGCATCCAGGCAATGCTGACAGGTTAAATCATTAAAATAAAAGTGCTTGTTTTTGGCTTTTGAGGCGTGTTAGAGAGTCGCTATCTTAATGTCCCAGGATTTCTACAGTGACAGTAGTATGCAGAACTGTAGAGATGCTGCTCCTTCAGAACTTGATGGCCATTGTGCTAGACTTGCTGTCTGCCGTTTGTGGTAATTTAGTATCCTTCTGCTAAGGGATTCTTTCTGAAATTTCACCCCTCCTTTTATGTGAACAATAAGTGCTGTACAGTTTGTATGCTATCTGAATAATCACTCATCCGTTTACACCTGATTTTTTTAGCAAGATCTTAGAAATAGTTGAGTCTTCTAAATTACAAGAGAAGTGGTAGGATAAGAAATAAAGGAATTTGCAAGAAGTTTTTCTGTGGCATCTCATGTCACATCATGAGCTGAGTCTTCTCTTCTGCTGCTGCTTTTTTCTTATGCAACTCTAAATATGTTTATAGTATTACCTTGCCTGATTACTTGGTATCTTGAACATCCTCATTCTCTTCTCAGAGATCTGGCACAACATATTTTATCAGGAGGATTCCACATGTGTGCCACTAGCAAAATTTTGAACATTACCCTGGAAATCAGACTCAGCAGATGGTTTAAGCAGGCGTTAAACACAGCAGGATATTCTAGTTTTGTTAGTTCAGTGAGCAGTGATGATGGAACCCGTCTGCTGTGGTGCTTATTGTCTCTCAAGCAGTGAGTCTGTAACGCAGCTTCTCCATAAGAACAGGTCTCTACTCTGCTCTGCTCTTCTCACAAGGCACGTGGGAACACATCTGAAGATGCAGTACTTGTGATGCTGTAATTGGGTGAGGTGTTCAAGATGAGATACACTCAAGAATACCACATAATTACATAATTTTTGTGCTCTTTAGGAAACCCAGCTTTAAAAGAACTAGTATCATCTTTAGACATGTAGAGATATAGGGAACTGATTTTATCATAATCTTGTGGAGAGTACTATAAGACTGTGGCTTCCAGTTAGGAAAAAAAAAATGTAAACAATTTCTTTTAAAAGATTGTTGAAATTTTTTTTCTGAGAAGAGCCATGTAAATGATTGACAAACTGGAGAAGATGTTTTCCTGGGAGGGATTCCATCTCTTTGCCTTACCAAGAAGAGCAAGAAGAGTGTTGATTATGCATGTTTAATACCAGACTTTAAAATGGTGCTCAAGCTAGCAGAGAAAGCCTCCTAAAACCCAAGGGAGAGAGATGCAAACCAGACAAGCTAAAAATTAAGAAACAAAAAGGCATGCATTTTTATTAGCAATGAAAATGATTGCACGTTAAGGAAAGTGAATAGCTCAGACTTGCAAATCAAGACTGGCACAGCTGCTTTCTAGAGATTATATCCTGTCAAGCACAAGTCATTTAACTCAATACTGTACTCTGTGCTGTGTAGAAGGTCAGTTTAGGTAGTTTAATGGTCACATATGTTGCTGAAATGTTCATACCTATTGTTTGTGACCAATGGGAAAAGACAGATGCTCTATCTCAGCATTTTCCTTTCTAATTACCTGCAGCATTTTAGTAATTTATCCTTAGTGTCTTGCTGTCCATGGCTGAAATCAGTCATATCCAGCTCAGTGAATTCAGTGTGGTGAGGTGATCCTGAATTGCGCATTTTGCTCCAGAATATAGCTTGATCCTCTCTATTCAGCCTCACCATCAAAAGTTGGTTACTTGGGGAGTGCAATCCCATGCTTGCCAATAGTGTTTGCAGGATAAGGCTTTGGTGTGTTGTTTGTATTGTGACGTATTCTTAGTGAGTGAAGAACTTAGAATTCCAGCTCTGTTACAGGAATGTCTCTGAGATCTTGAGATGAAAAGGGAGTCCTTGTCTGTAGTTGTGCTTTCTGTTGCCAGCCAATACTGTGCAGTCATCCAAGAGAGTCCCTGCTTCTGTGGGCATGGTTGTATGGTTATTATTTAACACCACAGCTTTTTCAGCATTTACCCTTGTTTAGTTTTCTTGTTCTCTCTTTTGTTTCTTTTTTCTCTTAAGTGTTTCAGTTTGACTTAGCTTTTAACTTAATGTGATGTATTTTTTACAGAAATCACATGAGGTCTTCTAAACTATGGATGACGTGCTTTTAGAACTACAAATGGCAGTTCAAAGGCAGATACTGTTTAGAATCAAAAGGAGGAAAATACATAGCTGTCCTTAGAATGCTGGTGTGTCTTTACCTGTGAGACAATGTTTTGAGACCACTTCTTTGGTAATTCAGTTATGCCGCCTCTTTGGCCAAATGCTTCTTTGTTTCTTTAATGTAAATCCGGAATAATCTCTTAGACTTCAACAGAGATAATTTGCTTTATCCTGATACTAACTGAAAGCAGGTTTTGACCTGAATTTTTAAGTGTATCTCCTGCTGAAATCTCCTCCCTCTAAAGACAGTGTCATTATGGCTGGGGCCCTGAGTGTGCTAAATGGATTTTTCCTTTAGCTCATATTTCCGTCACATCATATGTGTTTGATTTTCTTTCATTGTTCTAATACTTAATCTCTGCCCATTTAGTCACATTCAGTGTCAGTTTTTATTTGTTTAGTGACTTGTTGCACCTCAGAAAGATAACAGGGATAGTTAAAGCGTGACAAGCTGCAAATATATTCTGCCCAGATCTCTTGTGCATCTTGCTGTGTTTTGGTTTTAACAGTTTGGTTTCTGGGATGAGTTGTTTGTTCAAATGCTTGGTTTACAGAAGAGCATTTAGCAGCAGCTGTAAGTGTACTACAGAGAAGTAGTTGCTATGTTTCTTATTTATTTTTGCTCTGTTGTTTGTGAAGTCCTCCAGGAACTTCATACTGGTAGGGCCAACACCGAGAGTGTGCTGTGTTCAAAATGGAGAGGACTCACACATTCAGAAAGTTGACTGTGTTCATCACAAAGATTTTTGGCAGCTGTGGAGAGAATCAAATGAAAAACTGCCTCTGTCTCTGCTGAGTTTTGCTGCTGATGCCAGTAGGACAGGATCTCAGCCCTGCGCCCTGTCTGTGGCCTTTGTAGACTTATTAAGTTGGTGACACTGTTAACATGGAGCTGAACTTCTCTCTCTATGAGAGGATGGGGGGCATCCTCCTGGTTATAACAGAGGGGAACAGAAGAACTCCCCAAGGAGCCAGGTTCAATGGTGGGTTTGGCAAGGAGTACGGGAAAGTACTCAGTAAGCATTTTTTAAAGCACAGGTCACAAAGTGTGCTTGGCTTCTGTGCTCAGGTGACATGCTGGGGCAGCAGTACTCCCTAAATTTGTGCTTTGTGACCAGTATTAACAAAGGTGAGGCATGCCAGTTAACTTGCATCCATAGGGAAAATATATGTTTTGTTTCAAATATGTTTTGTGCTGACTATATTTTGTGCTTTCCTTGAAAAGCCAGTGCTGAGGAGGAAATGAAAATAAAAAGTAAGTTCCTACTGACTGTGGGGGAGCTGCTTATATAACTGGCCAAACAAGGCGTGTTTATATAAATGCACCACCATGATAAAACTTAGTCTTATTTTAGATGATAGTTTAATGAGAGACAAATGGGTACCTTGCAGTCTCATTTTGTGTGTATTCGGTCGGTCATTGGGATGTGTAGCCTCTGCCAGCAGGCCTGACTTCAAAGGAAGAGGCAGGTGATGCCCTCCCTGCAGCCACCAGCTGTGGGGACAGAAGCAAGCCTTGGTGGATCTAGTGTGCCATGGGCAGATGCTGTCTTTTCTCAGTCCACTTACAAGGCACAGCCGACCCGCTTGTGTGCTGGCCAGGACATTTGTAGCAGGTGCCAGCTGGGTCTTGTGGAGGTCCACCTCCTCAGGTGTGCTACCGACCTGAGGTAGAATCATAATGGAGAAGCCCTGGGGACATCTCTCTTCTGGCTTGTTCCAGCACCAGGCTTCCCCTGTATGGATGCACATGTATACAAAGTGCATTTATATGCAGTGCACTCTGGTTACCTCATCATAGGCTCAGGATGTGGATCACATATTTTACTCTTGTAGACAGTGAGCCCTTTCTATAAATGTTGGTGACAGCAGTGGGGGTAGACTGTGCCATTCCTCCCCACTGCTGTTACCAGCAGCACTCCATTTTCCGTCTTTTAGTAATGAAGGCAAGATGGTTTCTACATAAGTGGTCACCAAGTTAGGAACAGGCATGTGGCCAAAAGTGAAGGCAGGGGTTGGTATGCATCTGAATATATCCTAAATTATTGGCAGAGTTCAGTCCTGGTGCCTGCAGTTAAGCAGCTGAGGTGAGATTCATGCCTTTGTAGAAGCAGGCCTGATGCCTTTGCACTGCTATTTATTTCTCTGTGTTGAATATTTAAGTTGCAGATAGGCTTTGTCGACAGCGTTAAATTTTAGTGTTCGCAAAAGCAGCTAAATGCACTGAGGTTAAATTCACCAGTAGATGCTGGCTGTTTTGTGCAATTTCAGCAACACAAGCTGTGAGCTGTGAGCTGAGCAGTTGAACTACCCTTGCAACTGCTTTGTTTAGCTTCAACATTGCAAATTTGTAGCATATTCTTCAAAATGTGGTAGTTTTTTAATCTTTTAATGAAAGCTTGTGCTGAAAGG
This sequence comes from Tapera naevia, assembly GCA_033556795.1. Lineage (NCBI taxonomy): Eukaryota > Metazoa > Chordata > Aves > Cuculiformes > Neomorphidae > Tapera > Tapera naevia. The sequence continues at coordinate 496,161 of JAUMJJ010000209.1, read as the reverse complement.
ATAATGTGAAATGAGTTCAACAAAAATGCTCAAGGACTTTAATATCTAAATCAATTGATTCCGGGCAGCAGTTCAACTACAGCTCTGTCCACTGTGCTGTCTAAAACCTTTGTACATTTTGTATTTATTTTGCTTCAGAGCAATACTGTAAATCACATTTGCAAGACTAAAATTTCTATCTTGTACGTGTAGTATAGCACAGAGAGGGAACACAGTTGAAAAAGTGGTAGGAGAAGCAGACACTAAGTTGGATTGTGTTGAAAGAGAGCACAGTTTGTTTTCTTGGATTATGTTATTTTTGAAACTTTTTGACTTGGATGAGGGAGTTCATCTATTGTTAGAGGCACAAAAATAGAAGTGGTGTGAGAAAAGTTTGGTTGGTTTTCTGATTCTTTGTCTTCGTGTTTTCAAAAAAACAGCATTAACTATTACTTGTCCTTTGCAGCAGTCATCCTAATACAGTGATAAATGGACGTTTCCTAGGTAATTCTTATTTCCATGTCTTCTTATCCAGCATATGCGCTACTCTCCAAATATAAATATATTAACTTGGTCTTATTGGACAAAGCACTAATGAATGACACGTTGGTACTTTGATTACTTCTGTGACATGCACCCCACTCTGCAGGGAAACATATTACCCCCTTCCCATCCTGGCCTTACATCTCACTTCTGTTTTGTCTTCTTTTCACAGTTGTGCAGCACATCAAGCGCCATAATATTGTTCTTAAAAGAGAACTGGGAGAAGGAGCCTTTGGGAAAGTCTTTCTGGCGGAATGCTATAACCTCTGTCCTGAGCAGGACAAGATCTTGGTGGCAGTGAAGGTAAAACAGTCTAGGGTTTCCATTGTTAATTCATGGTTGCAACTAATGCTATTTTATTTGTAAATGATCGCGTTTACCTATTCTGTAGCCCAGTGTAGCTATTCTAATATATGGGGAAGGGTTCACAAGGCAAACAGAGCGTTAAGAGGATGCGATATTTGATCTTGCTGTGAATTATAAAATGAGAGCTTAGTTTTGTAAGGAAAAAGGGGGAAACAGACTGTATCACAAAGGGACAAAATCTTTTATGATCTACCTAAAGTATAATTAGTGAAAAATAATGTCTAAGTCATTAAAAATGCATATAGCATGTGTGTATGTCTAAAAAATAACCTATTACCAGCTAAGTGAATAGGTTTTGTGTATGATTGCTAGCCAAAGAAGGCCTTACTCTTTCAAGATTGTGCCATTCATTTAGTCAACCATTGAAATTATCTGTGGGTAATTGTCATTAATATAGCTGCCAGGAATGTTATAACAAACTTGTGGGTAATATTATCATGTGCTGTTAAACACTGATGTATGGAAATCCAGAAGTCATGCTATGTAAGACTTGTAGGAGTGATTCTTGATTATACAACTCCAGTCAACTCTCCCTCTCCACAGTCTAAAGGAGGAGTAAGCTACGTGAAAACAACCTTAACTTGGAGTTTCAAATATGCAGAATAGTTCTGACAATTCTGGGGGGAGGGAAAGTCATTTGTTTGATTCTCCTGTCATTTTACGTTTGTTTGGTCATTTGTTTGGTAGGGCACAGACTACATAGTACATTGGGAATCTGCCAAGAAGTAAGAAGATTTGCAGCTTGATCTCAGAGCTTGGACACCAAACCTGCTTCACTGTACCAAGCCTTTTTTCCCCTCAAATGGAAGGGCTGAGGTTGGGAAAACAATATCAGAAACTACACTATTAAGAGTTTGCAAAGTCTCCCTAGCAACAATCTCTTTATATCCATTGAGTTCTGCCAAATTTGAACAAGTTGTTCAGCATTTGAAGTATTTCATTAAATTCAGGGGAATACAGGTTGAGAATTTGGACTGCACCTAGAAATCATAAAATAATTTTATATGACCAGTCCCAGTTAGGCAACCATGTGTACATTTTGGATCAAACCATACAGTAAAAATATTCAAGTTGATCATCTTTTTTAATTTGGAAACAAGTAATAGAGTTTTGGATGCAGCAGTGAGAAAGAGTGTGGTCTTGTAGAGTGCTTTCTTGCTCCATCAAAAAGTAACAGGTTTTGAGAGTTTTCCAAAATTACAAGCTTTTTAATACTTGAGTTGTTCAGTCAGTCATGTTGACTGGTGAGAAAAAATTAAGCCCTGGAGATATATCTGTCATAGGCAGGAGAAAGCAAGAGATGGGAGGTGACAAAACTAGATCTGAATGAATTTTCTATTGTATTTTGGTAAGCTGGAGAGGAAATTACCTTTCCTTCATCACTTCAGGGAACTGCCTGATAGCAAAATCACAATCTTTCCGTTCACTTACTTCCTCTGAAAGTCCTGACCAAATGCAGCATAGCACTTTGGCTGTTAAATGGTGTAGCACGCTCACACTCTGCTGCTGTTTCTCGGTGTAATTCACAAGGAAGGGTATTCAGTCTTTAAAGGGGTAGATGTCTCCCTTCGTTTAGATGACAGATCTATGAGTTTTATGGATCAGTCTTCATTCTATTTTGTTTTTTTTTTTCCAAATCCACTGCTTGTAGAGTCATTAATAAGGGTCTTTCAGGCAGATGTAGTTAGAATTACATCTGGGGACAGATTATGCCCATTTTATGTTTCTCACCTTGGCTCTTGAAGATGTGACTCTGGCTGCCATCAAGAACAATTTTCTTTGGCAAACTGTGCCATTGGATTTATCTCTATATAATTGAGGGGTTAGTTGCCTGACATATCTCTCTTTCACTGCAGTACTAACTGTAGCTTACAGATGTCCTTCAGTCATTGTGGAGGTCACCAGATAGGACCTCAATGGTGCACAGAGAACTACCAAGCCAGAGGACTACATTCACACCCCACCACTGGGGACAGGATTTGGCAGTGAAAATGTGTGATTTTCGGGTTTTTTTTTAGGATTAGAGGAGTAGACCTGGATGCCAGCAGCAGGAGGCAGCTCCTCCTGGCACACAGCAAGGGTTTTACAGAGCTTCACCTCCATAAGCGAGAACCACAACACACCTGTCTCTATGAAATATATTCAGTGATCCCAGTGGGAATGCTTACTTGGTGAGGAGTAAGGTGGTGCCAGGGGGATTTAGGCAGCAAGGAGGCATGATCTCTCCTGCACAGGGTGGATCAGGATGGCTGGTGGTCTGTGACAACTGCCTGTACCTGCTGGTTGCTGGGCAACTGTGTGGTTCAATGACTGGCCCTGTTCATCACTGTCTGACTCAACACACATCTTTCTCCTTCTTGGCCAGCTGGTATCTGAAATGCTGACATTGCTGCAGCAGATTGTTTAGGAGTTAAGAGATCCAGAAAAATCTGGGAAGATATAAAATTAGGCTTAGCATAAATAACGCATAGTGCATGAGGTTTTACTCCTTGGAAGAGGAGAAAGACAAATCTGTTTAAGTTTGTTTTGACCATCAGGCTTTTTGGAGGGAGCACTGATCGTTCAAAAATTAATTTTGTGGGTCAAACGCTGTGAGCATAGTACTACCCTTCCTCCCGGATGAGTTTGTACATCACATCTGTACACCATTTACTGCAGGCACTTTTAAAAAATAGAGGATGGGGGAAGGAGGAAGGAAGAGTGGCTGTTTTCTTGCAGGCCGTTTTGCCGTGCCGCAGTGATTGTTCAGGTCTGGATCCATACTGTTTCCTCACAGGATTGAATTCCTAGGCATAGTCTTGCATTAGTTTAACCTGGCTGGAACTGGAGATGAGGATAACTGTCAGGATCAATTAAGTGGTTGCCTTTGTCTGCCCTGGGATGGTTGGAAGGGGATGCAAGCTGTGCTGCTGCGAGGTTGAGCTCAGCTCAAGAACTGCTGTGTGCATGACATGAAGAACATTTCCACAGTACCTGAAGAAGAAAATCAAAGGTTCCCAACTCTTCAGGCCTTCAGTTCAGATAAGGATCAAAACTACCCCTTTACTTCAGGGGTAGTCAATGACCAATTGGAGTGCGGGGAGTTCTACCTAGGGATGGATGAAGAGCCAACCCAGAGCCTATGAGTCAGGATTAATGGGAAGGCAGGGTCAGATGACATTATAGTGGGGTCTGCTACAGGCCACTGGACCAGATATGGTGAGTAGATGAGGCCCTCTACAGATTGATAGGCACAGCCTCGCTTTCACAAACCCCAGTCCTCGTAGAGGACTTCAACTACCCCAATATGTCTTGGAGGGACAACGCAGCAGGACACAAGCAATCCAGGACACCAAGCTGCGTGGCATGGTTGACATGCTGGAGGGAAGGGATGCCATCCAGAGGGACCTTGACAGACTTGAGAGGAGGGCCTGTGTGAACCACATGAAGTTCAAGAAGACCAAGTGCAAGGTCCTGCACCTGGGTTAGGGCAATCCTAAGCAGAAATACAGGTTGGACAGAGAATGGATTTAGAGTAGCCCTGAAGAGAAGGGCTTGCTGGTGAATGAGAAGCTCAACATGAGCCATCAGCCCAGAAAACCAACCATATCCTGGGCTGCATCAAAACAAGGGTAAGCAGCAGATCAAGAGAGGGGTTTCTGCCCCTGTACTCTGCTCGCAGGAGACCTCACCTGGAGTAATATGTTCAGATCGGGAGTCCTTAGTAAAGGAATGACATGGATTAATTAGAGTGAGTACAGAAAAGGCCCACAAATTGATCAGAGGGCTGAAGCACCTCCCATAGGAGGATGAGTTGAGAGAGTTTGGCTGGTTTAGCCTAGAAAAGGGAAGGCTCCAGGGAGACCATATAGCAGCCTTCCAGTACTCAAAGGAGGTCTACAGGAAAGCTGGGGTGTGGCTTTTTATCAGGGAGTGCAGCGACAGGACTAGTGTTTATGGGTTTATGCCAAAAGATTTAAGTTAGATATTAGGAATAATTTTTTTTACTGTGAGGGTGGTAAGGCAGTGGAACAGGTTTCCCAGAGAGGTTGTGGTTGCCCCATCCCTGGAGGGGTTCAGCACCAGGTTGGATGAGGCTTTGAGGAACCTGTTCCACTGGAAGTTGTCCCTTCCCCTCGCAGAGGGATTGGAACTGGATAGTCTTTAACGTCCCTTCCCGCCTAAACCATTCTGTGATTCTGTGATTTCTCGAGGGACTATACCACTCAGCTATTGTGTGGTGAGGGGGAGCAGCAGTAAGGATTTTGTAGGGGAAGGCTGAAACAGTATAAAGGACAGCTGCTGTGAGAGTTTCATTACTGTTACACTTAGGTTGGTGAGAGCCACATTCCCCTTGCTCGTGTATTAAGCTCCGCAGAGACCAGATGGTACCTGGATACCTGGGAAGGGCTCTCGGGAGGAGAATAAGCATGGAATAGCAGTCTTACTATCACGAGGATAAAGTCAGCAGGCATGGAACAGTCAAGGGATCCCTCTGTTGCCCAATGGAGTGTGTCTCCCCTCCTTAGCTGCTAGCCTGCGTGGTTGGAAAGCATGTATGGTTGTACCTCAGTTCCTACTTGGGAGAAACTCCTTTGTATGCAGAGCTTTGGAATACTTGTCAGCAATGATAATAATAATGAATATGTCTTTTTCTTTCTTTGTGCTCTTACGGATTTATTTTAGTTTCATTTTTTCTCTTGCATTGAGAACAAGCTAAATGCATTAGTCAATGTCATTTCTATGTAAGTTCTATGTACATATTATTTTTTTCATTTTCCAGTCTCCTCCTTACCTCATTGTGTCATCTGTCTCTCATGCATTGTGTCTCTTCTGTGCACTGCATGAAATAATGAAAAGGGGGTTTTGCAGTGGTGGCTGATAGCAATTCACGTTGTCCCTTAGTAGTAGAAACCTTGCCTGAGTTTTACCTAGGTTTTAGACCTTTCTGCATTTTGCTATTTGACAGAAGAAGTGTAATTGCCATGGCAACTGCTCTGTCATATGATAATTTTGCTGTTTCTGTGAGATAAAAAGCATCTTCTGAAATACACAATATGCCATCCTCACAGGACAGAGCTGTCAGCATTTTTACTGTCTTTCCAGAGAAAGAGCCTGCCTTTTTTTTCCCAGGTTGCTATTATTTAAAAATGGGTTTTATATTAACTGTTTTTCTAATTCTGTTGTTGTGAAGAATTACATTCCATTTGCTTTATACATGAAACCACCAGGGGAAACTCAAGTGACAAAATTGTTCCCAATTATTTCATTATATAGCATAGATTGGAGTCTGGGATGGTGCCTGTATCATGTTAAGGAACCATCCCAGAGCCTTAAAGCATTGTAAGACGTTTCCATTTCAGTCCTCGCTTGGTTCAGATGTGATTGTGTGGGGCTGTAGTGGGAAGCCAATTTGATATCCACCTTAGATGATATAGCTGTCTGTACTAATACATCATAGCTTGTGAAACTTTGATGATGCAATATTCTTGTTGCATCATTATAGGTGAAACTTAGAGAAGAAGAGTTCTGGGCCTGAAGGCACATAAAATTCATAAGTGGGCCCTGGGAAAGGGATATTTGGGGCAAGAGATTTTTCTGTTGCCTCAAGGATCCATGGAGTCTGAAATCCACAGGGAAGGCCCCTGAACTTGGTAGATGTCTATCCAGTTTGCCCTGCTACTTGTCCCCGAATAGTGACCTTATTATGGTAGCTGTTCATTTTTCAAAATCTGTGGTTGCAATTTGACCAGTAAAATGACTGTGTTATCTTACCGTCATCTTTTAGTCCATTCTTCACACATGCGTATGTATAATACTAGAAAAGTAGACAGAATTGTCCTGTCAAAAGAAAAACGGTGAATAAACCATGATTACTGTGGCTAAAAACTGGGTTTGTTGGCAGAATGATTGCACAGTTCTGTGCCTGTTCTAATGAGTGTAATTGTTGCCATACTCTGTAAATGAAATCAGGGTAGAAAATAAAGTAACTAGACGGCTAGGAGAAGGCATTTTTAGTTAAAACAATGCTGCTACTTTTGTATCTCGTCTTCCATTTGTATTAAATTTAGATGCAGTTAAAATACAGAGGTACGGAGCTCAGACATCACTTTCTGTGAATAATAATTTGTGAGCATTCATAATCTGTTATCTGTCTTGTACTATTTAAAAAAAGACTATTTGAATTAGTAATTCAAATTCAAGTGTAATTTTTGAAAGTAAAGCCTAGTTGTGGTTTATGGCCAATTAAAACTATTCCTCATTTAACTGTTGTCAGAATTTGCATGTTTTTTGTGCATTAATATTTTTCCTTGCTTCAGAAATTATAGTTCTTAAGAAGAGATCCCAAACTGCCTTTGTGTGGCAGCTAAATTAGCGTTATTTCAATATACAAATTTGATATCTCCTATTTGATCCAGTGTTGATATATTTCCTTCAAAATGAAAATATGCAAGAGTTTAGAGCTGTGTAAATAAAAGGGAGTGAGAAATATTGACACCACATAATTCTGATCTGCATCTACTTCTTCTCTGTCTATCAATTTAGGATTGTTCCTCCAGTTACTTATACATATGCTCAATCTTAGTCATGTGAGTAGATTTACTGAATTTCAAAGGAGTTTCTGGCTGAAGTCTCAGGTTTTAAGTATTGGTCCAGAGACATCCCCTTGCGTAAATCTACCTAATGTATAGCACATTACAGGGGCCAACATCAGAAACAGTGACATTAGTAATACATAAAGAATGTATCTACATTCCCACTAAGTGTTTGAAGTGAGCGGATTTTTTTTTAAAGAACTTACAAGAAAGGTAAGTACCAACAAGGGTATGCCTGAGTTAAATGCTAAAGCATATGCACCATCTGTGTACTAGTATTTTTTTTATAAGATCAGTTTATTTCTATGTTTGGAAAACACTTGACAAAGCCAGATCATGAGTATTCCTACATCCGCTAATGAGAAAAATTGTTCTTTGAGATGATTGTCATGTAGGAGAATGACAATTGTGCTTTATTATTTAGTTGCATTTTGAACATCACATCTGCATTTCTTAAAGAATTATTAAGAAAGTAATTTCTCCATCCTTTTTGCAGTAGAGTGTCCTTATGTTACCCTTACAGAGCCATCCCGCATGTTTGCTACCTTCTGCTACCTTCACCGTCCTTACATTTTTGTTTTCTCCGCCAGACACTGAAGGATGCCAGCGACAATGCTCGCAAGGACTTCCACCGTGAGGCAGAGCTGCTGACCAACCTGCAACATGAGCACATTGTTAAGTTCTATGGTGTCTGTGTCGAGGGTGACCCACTCATCATGGTCTTTGAGTATATGAAGCATGGAGATCTTAACAAATTTCTCAGGTAAATCCACAAACATATTGTGCTGCAGAGCCAGAGGTGGGCAGAGAAGGTAGGCACTACTGGTACTTAATATCAAATTAACTACTACCACTGGCAAATGCCAACACCTAGGAGTGCAACTTCTGTGTTCTGTACTGGGATGTGGGGCTCATACTTTCTTTACCTATTTAGAAAGGCCATTAAGTTAAGCCTTATGCTTTGCACCAAAAGAATGGGAACCAAAGAAATATTGTTTTCAATATATTTCAATGTATTCTGAAATGTTTGGTTATAAATCTTACAGCAGGAATTGTTTTCTTGCAGGGTTTCTGTTGGCCCTTAGTAAGATCCCACTCAACACCTATAGTGATCTGTAGGAGTCTAAGAGCTCTTGAAATCTAACCCCTTTTCTTTTTCCTCCTGTCGATGTTTTGGAAAGACTGCCATTAATATGAAGCAAGAAAACTGTGAGCCATGGAAACTTCAGTGCAATGGAAAATGCTACATTTTGCGGTCCAGATTAGGACTTTATTTCTCAGGAATATGCATCAGAAATTGAAATTAGGCAGTAAAGCAGTCGTAAATAAATAGATGACACTTAAGGTTCACACCAATTGGAAACCCATCAACCAGGAAGTTATTATTGGTAAACTGTGCATGTGCCCTTTCCACATGTGCGCTCGTTGACATAAAAATAAGCACTTAAGAAACAGCTTTTGCTGCTATGTACACATTTACATAAGGGACTGTTCTTTCAAGGTCTTTTATGGGCTTTGCATTGAAGAATATCACAAAGACATTACAATGTATTGAGATCACTCCTGCCAAAGATGACTAGAGGTACAACCATTTTGAAGAGATATCTATGACAAAGTTGTAAAATAGTCAGAACTGATGTCACTTTAAATGAGTTCAGATTTTCTATCTGACGGAATTGGCTAGTGACTCCTAGTGTCACCAGTTATGCATTTTTGATAGCCTAAGTGAAATGAATTTGTTGCCTTTCTAGTCTCCACTGAACAAGTAGCCACACCATAAAAGCAATTACATCAACTAGCATCCTCCCTTACTGGCAGGGCCAACAGATTGGCAGGGAGACCAGGACCTGAGCTAGGAATGCAGAGCAAGTACTACTACTTTTCACAGACTTATCATCTATATTAGTGGGACATTTACATTTGCCTTCTTGGACCAGTGCCGTGGATCAGGAGAGAACTGCAGTTTCCTAAGATGCTGTCATAGTACTTTTTCAGGATATTGGATGTCTGTTAGAAGCCATATTTGCAGCTGATAAGAAATAATTTCTTATTTCATAAGAAATATTTATTCTTTGATTCATTTTGATTGGCCTTTTCCTATCTTTTAACTCTGATTTTGAGTTTCCTGCTTTGGGTCTTGCCTTTTTTTAATTATTAATCAGCACATGTCTTTAAAATATAAAATGATTACACTGGGACAAGCTGCTAAGCCTAAGCTACAATTTGTCGTTCCTTTCGCATTTGGTGCAGCTTGGGTGACAGATCAGAAGTTAGTTGTAAATCGGCTCTAAGAGACTGTATTTCTTACCCTGCAGCGCCACCAAAGGCTGTCGGGGAAAATGAATGCAAAATTTAACCCAAATGAGCCTTGCTGTCTGCGTGCAGCCAAAGGCTGTTTCAGATCTAGGACAAAAGCCTCAAAGTCATACCTGTCCTATGCTTGTTCTAGTTGGTAGAGGCTGGTGTGGATTCAGAGAAATCATAGAATCATTGAATTACCCGAGTTGGAAGGGAGCCAGAGGGATCATTGAGTCCAACTCCTATCCCTACACAGGGCACCCCCAACATTTACACCGTGACTGAGGACATGGTCCAAATGCTTCTTGAATGCTGGCACACTTGGTGCCACAACTGCTTCCCTGGGGAGCCTGTTCCAGTGCTCCACTCAGTGAAGAACCTCTTCCTAATATCCAGTCTAAACCTCCCCTGGCACATTTTCCTGCCATTTACCTCTAGTCCTGTAAACAGCTGCAAGAGAGAAGAGACCAGCACCTGTTTCACCTCCCTCCCTTGTGAGAAGGCAGTAAACAGCTATGAGATCCCCTCTCAGTCTCCCCTTCTCCAGGCACCCCAGGACACGGTTGGCCCTCTTGGCTGCCAGAGCACACTGTTGGCTCATGTTCAACTTGCCATTGACCAGAACCCCCAGGTTCCTCTCTGCCGGGCTGCTCTCCAGCAGCTCAGACCCCAGTCTGTACATGTATCCAGTGTTGCTGTGTCCCAGGTGCAGAACTCTGCACTTACCCTTGTTAAATTTCATGCTGTTGGTGATTGTCCAGCTCTCCAATCTGTCAAGATCCCTCTGCAGGTTCTCTTTGCCCCCAAGAGTGTTGACAGCTCCCCCAGTTTTGTGTCACCAGCAAACTTTGTTAATAAACCTTCAAGTCCTTCATCAAGGCCATTTATGAAGGTATTAAAGAGCACTGACCCCAGGATGGACCCCTGTGGGACCCCAGTAGTGACTGATTGCCAGCCCGATGTAACTCCATTCACTATGACCCTTTGAGCCTGACTCATCAGCCAATTATTCACCTATTGTATTACGTGTTTATCCAGCTGTATTCTGGACATTTTGCTTATGAGAATGTTGTCAGAGTGTCAAAGGCTTTGCTGAAATCCAGAAAAACGACATCGACCGGTCTTCCCTGACCGACCAGAGGGTTGACCTTGTCATAGAAGGGTATTAAGTTTCTAAGGCAGGGCCTTCCCTTTATAAACCCGTGCTGGCTGGGACCAATGACTGCATTATCTTTCAGATGTTTTTCAGTAACTCCCAGAATAATCATCTTCTCCGTAATCTTCCCAGGAACTGAAGTGAGACTGACAGGCCTGTAGTTACTGGGGTCATCTCTGCTGCCCTGCTTGAAGATTGGGACAACATTAGACGCTCCCAGTCATATTCCCAAGACCACTGAAAAGTCATTGAGAGAGGTCTTGATATGACATTGGCCAACTCTTTGAGTACTCTTGCATGAACTCCATCAGGCCCCATCAGCTTGTAGGGATCCAGCTGGAGCAGCAGATTCTGCAAAAATTTGGGGTTGGTTGGGAGATTGTTTGCCCAGTCATGATTCTCCAGCTCAAGGCTCTGTGGGGGCCCAAGCCCAATGTCATTATTGAATAGAGATACAAAAAAATCATTGAAAGTCTCCGCCTTATCTAAATTGCTGTTAATGAGGTGCCCATTCTTATCAAGAAACGGTCCAATGTTGTTTCTGGCCTGCCTTTTGCTAATAACGTATTTGAAAAAGCCTTTTTTTATTATCCTTCACAGTGCTGGCCGGCTTCAGCCTTGTCTGAATGAATTTCTGCCCTGCAATGGCAAATAGCATTCCTGTAGCCCTCCCATGTCACCTGTCCTTGTTTCCTCTGGCCATACACCATCCTTTTATGTCTCAGTTTTAGTAGAAGATCCCTACTCATCCAGGCTGGCCTTCTGCCTCGCCTGCTTGACTTATGGCATTTTGGAATTGCCTGGTCCTGTGCCCCTTGGAGGTAATACTTAAAAAGTGACCAGCACTGATGGACCCCAGCACTTTTAAAAACTTTTTCCCAGGGGACCTTGCTAAGCAGTTCCCTGAGCAGCCTGAAGTCTGCTTTCCTTATATTCAGAGTTGAGATCTTGCTTCCTATTGTCAAGAATTGCCATCTCCATTAGGACACACTCTTTATGCGTGCAGCAAAAATGGTTTCCTGCTGTACATTTGGATAGGAAATTAGAAATGTAAATCTAAAATTTCTGCCATTGTTTCTCAGATGACATCTCAGAACAAAGCTCTTTCTTCTTTAAGAATAGATAGAAGGATTCATGGCCTGTCTCCCTTTAGAAATCAAGAAATGCTGGAAATAGGAAAGGTAATGCTGTACATATCACTTCATTGCCTTTCACTCTTAGAGAGGGATAAGGATTTCCTCAGTTACCAATCAGCTACACTGAACAGTCTTTCTGCAGAAAAGGTTCCTAGAATGGAACACGAGAAAAGTGCTGCTCTAGGTCAGAAGGGTATTATTATGAACGTATGTGTCTTATTTCCATGGGCAATATATCACTTGTTGTGTAATGCTTTTCACACAATGAAGGAAAACATTAAACGAAAAAAGCCAAGATACAAATTTTTCCCTGTTTTGCCAATGAATTTATACACGTTTTTGTTACTACATTCGAGCAAGTCATTTATGGTTTTAGGATCTCTAATGCTTCTCTCCAATTTACCAGTGGCCTATCACTTAATCTGCTTGTATTTTGGTGCAGGGCACATGGACCAGATGCAGTACTGATGGCAGAAGGCAACCGTCCTGCTGAGCTGACCCAATCCCAGATGCTTCACATTGCCCAGCAGATTGCTGCTGGTATGGTTTACTTGGCATCCCAGCACTTCGTACATCGGGATCTTGCTACCCGGAATTGCCTGGTTGGTGAGAACCTGCTGGTGAAGATCGGGGATTTTGGGATGTCTAGAGATGTGTACAGCACAGACTACTATAGGGTGAGTGAGCTACTGTAATTGGTAATCACCTAGGCCTTGTTCATTGATGTGACTGATTCTGTTTTTACGCTTGACTAATTTAGATGCTGGGTTATGAAGAAACTGGGTTTGAGTTACAAAGTTTTGGTAAACTGAGAGAGATGTAACCAGAGTAAGATTGGCATGTCCTGTCTTTATACATGTTGGCTTTATATTCTAATAATAAATCACAGAAAAGTTTTTAATCTGAGCAGATATTTTGCACATTTGCTTGGCTTTAATGAAGAAGAAGCAGCAGCAAATAAAAAGGAGGAGTGAGTAATCAAAGTTGGCCCAACACTTTGAAGTTATGAAAACACGTTCTTATATATTGCTAAGAGAAGTGGAAATTGTAACTTGATGCTGTATAAAGTTTCAGTTTACTAGAAGAGGTATAAATACTGGACAGCAATACTGGACCAGTTATTTTGCTCAGGTAGAAACCAGGTGAGAAATTATTATATACACATCACCTAAAAGGCTGGCTGTAAGTTTTTCCTACCTTAAGCCAGGTCTTTAGCCCTACTGCTTATGGTTGAAGAATTGTTTTGTGGTGGGTAGGAGTAGCCCATCACACTTGTTCATTCTGGTCTAAGTCTGTTTACCCCAAACTTGACAAAAAATGATCTCTGAAGTTTGCAAATGGCTTCTAGGATCGCTAGGATAAACAGGACTGTGTACATTAATTACTCTTGCTACTGTTGTCTTTCTACCATGTGGCAAGTTACGTAGCATTTGCTGTTTCTTACCACGTTTGTAATTTCATGATTGGAACTGAAGCTATGAGTTGTCTGTGGCTTGGGGAAGGCAATCTGTGGCTAAGATATTAGTTTATAAATCCTAGAGTTTGTCCTGTAAACTAAGTCACTCAGCATCTTCAAGCACATTTTCTGTATCTGCCTCTCACATGGCTTGTTGCCAGTGAATTCCTTAGAGATAAAATGAAGACTTCTTCCTTAGCCATCCAATTTGTCCATAAAGGAGAGTGTTACCTCAATATCAGCTTTTGTGGGATGTCTGGAAAGAGATTGTCTCTACGTCTGACTGAGGCTGAACTAGGCAGAGGAAGCTACACACACAAATTATTGTTGAGTGTTGTTTCACTTAACAACTGAGAAGTAACTGTCTCCTTTGTTGTTTGTCTTTTCTTTCAAAAGGCAGACCTAGTTTTTAGTAAACATATGAGCCAAATTCCTGTTATATGTTGTTATTTTGGAAACTTGGCATTGCAAGCTGTTTGGTCAATGTAAAACAAGCATGACTGCACTTCAGAACTGGGAAAAATATACAGAATGGTAATCACTGCCTCTATTTATGTTTGTGTGAGTACCAAAGGCCAACGTTTCTTGATTTTGCATCTGAAATATGAGCAGTACTTGTTGGGACTAAAGATATGTCTCTGTTCTGTACTTTATTGAGACTGTATTTGTTTACCGTATTTATCATTATACTTAAGAATGAATGTCCATGCTTAACAGTAAGTTTTTGTAAAGGCCCCGTCAGAGGCAGCAGTTTTGAACAATAAATGCTCTCTTTATTTTTGAAAAAAAAAAAAAAATAAATCACTCTCTGCTGCAGAAAAACTACCTGTAAAAAGGGAGGGAAGATGAGTAATAATATAGGATTCCTGGGACAGTTGAGGCCTGGCACAGGCACATGATCATGAAATGATTCCGGTGTCCTCTTACATGCTCATGTACTTCTGGGTTTAAGCCTTGAGTCTTACACATGAGTACTCAAGCAAAGCTTCTACCCAGTGAAGCAGAACTTTAGAACAAGACTTGTGACCTGGAGAAAGCAGGGGTTCACCAAAGGAAATTATGGATGACCTGGATGGTGCTTGGGTATCTCTCAAAAGACCTCATTCAAGCCTTTCGCTGTATTTCTCACTGCTTCTTATACAGAATCAGTCTCCTCTTTCCTTCTTCTCTCCCACTTCTTTGCTTTTTTTGAGACCAAGGGAGGATTTGTGGGGTCCCGGATGTAACAAAGGAGAAGGAAGAGGGAGTAGTGTGAAGTATGGTACAATCATGGATGCGAGAGGGGGAATGAATAAGGCATGAAAGGTAAGCGTAGACAGGTGTTGAATTGTGAATGGAGGGAGAAAGCAGTAAAGAAGTATCAGAAGGGATTAATGTAGATGTAAAGTAGCATGGCTCCATCCAGATTGATGGATGTACACTTGCAATAGGATGAACAGGTATGAAACTTAAAATTGGGTAGTTGCTTGTTCTGCACAGTGAGAAAAACAAGGAGGACCACTTCTCTGGCCATTCATGTTCCAGAGGAGTATGTATTTCGTGATGATAAAAGCTGGAAGTTATGGTTGAGCCTGTCAGGTTTTGGCCTGCCCTGCTTGGGCCAAATGTGGGCTGGTTGGAAGTTCATCATGAAACAGTCAAGGCTATGATGGCATTCCGGGTGATTCCCTGGAGAGTTATATACATGGCAGGCCTAAGTAATGAAACTATCAGCAGTTATGCTGGGATGACACTGACCTACCATACCTAAATGTTTATGGCAGACTAAGTCTTTTCAGCTGCACAGGCTTAACTGCATATGTAGAAACAGTTCTTACCCAACCATGACAGCTTTATCTGATGCTTTTTGGAAGGATTTACGCAGCTCCAAAAAGCTCTGCAAGAAGCAGTTCAGCATTGTGTTTATTAATACACTGGAATCAGTTTTTTATGATCCTACCAGCTTGTCAGGATGTTAGATTTGCCCAAGATCATTATTTATAGCTTACTTCTGTAAGATGAGGAAGATCCCCAGTCCTTTTTCACTGTTAGATTGTTAATGACATCCTACGTTAAATCAGCTCATTTGTTAGCTGATGCTTCAGGGAAGAGGAGGAGAGAAATAATCCTTGGGCTGGGAATATGTGATGCATGGCCCTGATTACACAAGCTTTTATTTTTCACCTCATTTCTTTTTTCCTTTCTTTATCATCAGGCAAGAATATTGTGTGCGGGAGTAGCTCTAATCTAAGTGCTAGCATTTTGTGTAACAGCAGTGGTTTTCAGTAGTCAGACCAGGTGAGCCTGGGAACATGAAGAAGTTGCAGTGGCTTTTCTTACCCAGCACTACTATCCACCCAAGGTGAAACTACTGTGAAGTAATTAGTGTGCCTAACAGCTACAGCAATGCTTGCTGCGCTGCAGTCCTTGTAGCACTATGGATAATTTCGCAAAGTTATTTCCCTGCAGAACTTAAGTCTCATGTTCTTTAGGGGCTTTAATTTGTCTTGTTGATGTCTGGTTTTGGTTGTTTGGATTCCCAACCCCCACAGGTTTCCCATCTTTCCCTCTGATCCCCAAGTAGTGTGACTCAGCATCAGCTTTCAATGGCTTAAAGTATTGACACTGAAGCATGGGAACAACTACTGTGCTAATATTATTCTTGCATTCAGAGATAGTATATCAGGCCCTCTTTTAGGCTTCCAGTTCATGTTTGCAAGTGGTTGCTTAGTCTTAAAATATTTTTCTGCTTTAACCAAATGTTAAGGGAAAGAAAGAAAAAAAAAAGGAAGGTTGTCTTTTCCCAGTACTTGGAAAAATTTAGCAGGGATATGCTTTAAATATCCAGGCGGTTCAGCCAACTACAGGCTTGAGCCAAGATTTTGGATGAAACTGTGATCTCACTGGAATAAGCAAGAGCTTTGCCACTAACTTCATTAGGACCAGAATTTCACCCTCCCACATTTTTATGTTTGTCCAGTGAAGGATAGAGACTCTGTTTCTGATTTAGCTTTATGGAGCTCAGTTGTGTAATCCCTATTTAGCTATTGTATAACTTATTTGCCTTTATGCAACAACAAGAGGAACAGTGAAGGACTCTTTCTTCAGCTTTACAAACTGCACAAGGATCTGTAAAAAGTCTTGGTACTATTAGTGAGGTTTTCAACTTTTTTAAGCCCAACTTTCCCCAGAGTTAGAGAGGTTTGTAAGTCACAAATTGGTTTCCCCCACTTCTGGCACAGGTAGGGCAGGAGGAAACAAGAAAATATGTTTCGGTATAAAGTCAAGTGACCTCGTTTCTCTTTAAAAGCTTCTGCATGTTTTGTACCACGTTTGACTAGTTAAAGAGAGCATAGCCTGTAGGATTGGAAGAACCAACATAGGTTACTGATCCCAAACCTTCTAGTCTTGCAGGCAGCTGTGCCAGTAGGTGGTAGGGGTAGGAGGAGCTTCTGGAACCTCACACCTCCTCAAGCCACATGGAAAAACGCAACACTCATTAACGCTTTAGTCTCTTTTATATACAGCAACAAACCTCGCAGAAATTCCAGTGGGTTGAGGGAAAAGAGGAGGAGATGTCAAGAGTATTAAAAGTATCGTAAGAACCTGAAGAGAAAGTATGTTTGGCAAAAATTCCTGAAAGTTCTTAGGAAATCCATCAGACCTTATACACAATGTGAGGTGACGGTAACCCCCCTCACTCTGTCTCAGTGATAACTAGCTTCTAAACTGTCAAACTTTAATAATATGAGTGCACAAGCCAGCTCCTCTAACCTGTGGCTTTACTAGGGTTTGGTGATGCACCTCAGGGCACATCTGTCCTTGGCACCTCTCCACAGTGCCTCAGAGCAGTATGGGAACCGAAGTTGAACCAGAGACAGATTATCAAGCAAGAGGGGAAATAAAAATGCAGGAAACCAATAGAAGTCTTGAAGAAAGACTTCAGTTAATAAATATGGAGCAGCCTGCAAAACACTGAAAGACTTCTCAAATATCCCTCAGGTATAGCGCAAAATTGGATAACAGTGGTCTTTGTCTCTAAAGCATGAATTTCTAGCTTTTGAGTCACTCCTGTCCTATCACACAGCCCCCTCCATCAAAGTGAATGTTGCAAATAAGTAGGATTGTGTTGCTAGGACATTCTGTTAGGACCTTGCTGTCCTAACAGCTGCAAGTTTTCTTTTTTATTGGCAATCTGAATCAACTGTATGACCAATGTACACCCACTTGATCACATTCTCCTCTCTTCCTAACCTTTACATCTCAAGTGTATTTAGAAAAAGTACTCCTATCCCCTCCCAGATTGTTTTTTGAGGGTTAATGAAGACACACCATCAGGAAAAAAGTTTATTTTTATTTTTCCTTATAGCAGCCTTCTCCCATAACTTTCAGTATATGAAAGAGCAGTTTTGGTGTTCTCTTTCTGTTAGAGGCATCACTAGGACTGTGAGCAGTATTTTCCAAATGAGATTTTGCCCGTTTTTTGATCAGAGGTACTTACCAACCTCTAATGAAAACATGATGTATGTTTACATCCTGGACTTGCATTGTCACTGCATTGACAGTCACAGCATTGTCAGACAGTGCCCTGTGCCACTCTCATCATCCACTCCTTCCCAATGAAGAACATATCCTTTTTTTAAGTGTTTGGATTCAGTCCCTCAGTGAAGCACTTTGCAGTTCATATTGGCACATTTGTATCTCTCGTCGTTGAGAAAGACTGGGGTCTTTTTGTTGTTGTTGTTGGTTTTTTTAATTAAAATTCAGGCCTTGCCTAATTTGGTGGTGAGTGAAGAATTAAAGAAATAGAATTATGGTTCTAAAATGTAAACAGCCGAGGGACTCAGAAGAGTTTGTAAGGAAGTTTCCTAGATTTTTGTGACTTTGTTTCTTAATCTTTTGTTTCTTGATCAGTACTATTTAATATTAAGTGAATATTTTGGGAAAGTATATCTCCTTAAACATAGAGTTGCCATGCACTTTCAGTTAAGATCTGAGAAGTTATTACACTTCTTAACCTCCCAGGAAGACTTTCAGAAAAGCAAAGAGTTACAGAATTCGCTATTCCAAGCCAATTTTAAAAATACCCAGCTTTTAGACCTTCTCTCTACATAAAAACGTCAAAAAACCCTTTTGATAAACCATTTTGACACTTGAGTGTTATGGTCCTCAGCAAACAGTCCTGATTCTAGTCTACACCGTTGCTTAGCAAAGCGAGAGTAGCATTTTGAAGACAGTGAAGTAACACTAATATTAGAGAAATGAAATGACGAAGAGCATCTTGCCCGCTAGGAACGTGTGTGAGCCGAATATTGTAAAGTGCTGTATTTCTAGCAACTGCATAATACACTTTCCTGGTGACTCTCTATATGAAATATTTGCTAAAAGATAATGCTTATAAAATAATCTTGCTTAAGCTATTTCCAGTACCAAATGCCTATTTGCAAAGAGAATTAATGCACGACAGCAAGGTGCTAAAAAAAACCAAAGGCTGGTTTATCATTATTTGGGCTGTAACTAGCCAGGCAAACACCATGATACAAATGTTTACAGTGAGGAACAAGTATCTGTCTATTCTGAAAGGGCAATAGCAGCAAACACCTGCAGGTCTCAGCTGTCACTACAGAGATGAATACCTGTGTGTGGGAGTTTGGAGGAGACTGCACTAAAGAAAACAAGAAAGAGTTACTGAGAAGTCAAGCAGCTTGTCAAGGCATCCTCGTAGGTGTGTGTATTGAATTGTCACAGTTTGAAGGCACAGTTTGAAGGCTTTTTATTAGCTGCTATTTTTGTATCCATTGCTCAAAAGGAAATTATCTGCTTCCCTACATGGACTTTTCGGCTCTCCTCCTCCGTCAGAGGCTCATTGCATCATGTGTAGTGCTGGGGAGGATAGAGGGTTCCAGCAGCCATGGAGTACGTGCACAGATGATTTTGTATAACTGGAAACAATACAGGAAATAATGGGCCAGCTAGAGAGATGTAAATCTGAACTAGCTGCCTTGAAGCCAGTGTGGTAACTCTGATCTTAAAGTAGCATAATCACAAGCAGAATTAAGCCTAATGATTTTAGAAGGCTTTTAGGAGCTTCCTAAAGGTCATCACAATGTCAGCATTTAGAAATTTATATGCACCAGAACATGGTGTTATCCTAATGCTAAAGCATTAGTGGCATGATTTGATGCCTCTTACTACTTGCCCATGTTAGAGTATATTCTGCTGTATGCAGGAAGTGTGCTCTTTCCCCATCTCTTACTTACACATCCCTGACTGCTGGTGTTTTGCCTGTAACTGCAGTTTTCTAACCTGCTTAGTACTACACAGAGAGGCCAAATCCACCTTTGTCTTCAGCAACTACAGTTTCATGGGTTTTAGCATGGCTATCGATGTAGTCACTTCTCAAGAGAAGTTTTTTCATCATCTTCACGTAAGGATCATTGGTCTTGCTTACGTTTCTGTCTGTTTTCAGTGACACTGATCCTGAGAGGGGAGTCCAAGAAAGTTTTCCATGTTAGTCCTAGGAAAAGGCACATCAGATGTCCAATGTGTGCAGTGTGCTGCATTTAAACAGTGGGTTCCTACTAAACTCCATCTTGCGCTGTTAATGACAAAACAGCAATATAGAAAAGGAGATTTTTAACAGGGGAGTTGTAACATACTTTATTTTGCCAGATTTAAGCCCTCTCTCACATGAAATGTGTAAGTGGGAAGTCATCACCACAGCCCCTGGAGCACATTCTCTTTCAGTCTGTGATATCAGATTGTGCAGAGAGGGCAGAAACAGAAAAACATGATGGCTGGGTTTAAAAATGAATATGATTAAAAGACAAACTAGAGCAGAGTGACCTTGTTTCTGTGACCAGTTGATTACGCGTTGAATTTGGGTGTCTAATTATTCCTTTATTAAATCCATCCCCACTAGATTTACATCAGCATAGTTTTCATGCAGGATGTTGAGAAATAGGTTCATCTTGTGAAAGTAAAACCAGTCAGGAAACAGCACATAAAAACATACAACAGGAAATGCAGAAGTCCTGTTGAACCACAGTATGGCTAAAAGCTCTGAATGTTTGTCAATCAAAAACTTAATCAAAGTGCTTGGAAATTTTCAAATGGAAATTTTCCCTTTATTTGCTTTTGTTGAAAGCTTTGAGAATTTACTCTTAGGTCCCATTTTGGTTATAACACAGATATTACAGTTTTCAAGTGGATGGGAATTTTGGGTTTCCCACTCTATTTTTAAAGTAGTTTAATGGTGTGGCTTTCATCAGGGTTACTGCTGCTGTGTGCAGTCCATAAAAGCCTTAGAATCCTTATGAACTCCTATAGAATATGAGGAAGTTTCTGCAGTCAGCATCACCATGGCTGACTCAAGGTTTTCTGTTGAGGGGCTCTTAGCACAGATGTTCATTAACTTAAGAAGTCCTTTTAAAATTGTATGTTCAAAACTGAATCATTCTCAAAAATAACCACACATATGGATATGAATTGCAGGAAAGCAATGATTCACACATTGAAATTAGCTTTATGAGATGCAATTTGGAAAGCTTTGCAGAACTCTGATCAAAATTGGGTAATTCCATTAAGTAGCAGCACAATCCTAGTTTTGCAGGTGCTGAAATGATTTGACTGCTGTTTAGATGTGTAGCACGTAAGAGAGCCATGTGCTCAATCCCAGCCCTCTTCACAGTTTTCTGGATTGTAGTTGGATTATTGGTGAAGGCTCTTTCCGTTGACTTCACTAGAGTCAATGTTTTGTCTGAGCATTTAGAAAGTAAAACGTTTACAGGCAACATTTTCTAGAGATCTGTCACAGAACAGCAGGAGAAATGATAAAGTGGTATCTGTAGTTTATCTTCCCGGGCCAGGTCTTTGTGCAGACCATTAATGCTATTTGGAAGTTGTGGGGAGAAGCCATGTGTAAATGTCTGGAGAGATACTGTAGTGTAGTTACAGATTGTCACTTTTGGCAGGAAATTTGCAAAGCAAATGAAAGAACTCCAAAGGTTAGCAGATGAAGCTGTTGACTTTGTGATGTGTGGTGCATGCAGTGTGAGGAAAAGATGATGTAGGAACAAAACGAGAAAAAGCTCTCTGGAAGCACAGTCAGAAACTAGAGCAGCTCCTGCCTGCTGCAGAGCACTGGTGTACCTTGTGCAACTGCACAGCCGATCCCTCTGATGATGGGGACAGCACAGAAAGGTCATCCAGAGGGTGCAGCGAACAAGAGTTCTTCTTTGAGGACTGGTTACAGGATGGGCTCCTAGCAGAGTCTTTGCAGGCTTCCAGCTGGAAGGTTTTCTTATGCAAATAGCCTTTTGCCTTAAAATAAGGAAAGCAGTTGCTAGGCAGTTCTCTTAAATACGCATTTTTTGCCTGGGCCCTAAGAACAATGGGCACCCTTTTGATTCACAGAACTCAGGAAGCACAGAAAGGAAGAACTAGATAATTAGACTATGAAATGCTGTGTGTAGCAGGATGGATCAAGAGGATGGGAGTTCAGCATCAGGTAGTAATGGAAGAGAGCCTGCAAATCTGTCTCTGTAGACTGGTGCATGCATAGCAAAGAGCTACTGAGAGTGATTGGAAATGTGGAACAAAGGAAGCAGTGTGTGACACGGCAGGTCATTTAGATCTTCACTGCTCTCTGGATCCTTCAGCTGTCTGAGGGAGCACTGGGCCAGCCAGGCAGTTTGCATGTATCCACTCTAATATGAAGAGGAAGAGAAGTCATTAGCAAAGACTTGGATCAATCCGAGCCTCTTGGCATCAGTGTCGGGGAACATGGACATGCTTTAGGTACCTGTGTAGTTCTAACACATATGCCGTTATGAAGACTTTTCAATACCAGACATCAGTAACAGTACTGAAGTTTTTTGACAAGTTGTCAGGAACAGCTCTCCAAGCTTCCCAAAAGTTGAAGACCCCAGCTGAACTTATTTTGCATCTTGCAGGCTCAGGAACTTTGTAATTAGACCTCAGAGGTTACTAGGCTTTGTCTTAAACGAGTCTTACATAAACTGGATCCAAAACACGCAATACTATTAAGTTTCTAGTTGTTACCTAACTTTAGGAGGAGCTGAAGGCCTGATTTAGGGTGAATGAGGATCAATGCATCTGATATCAAGGACAGATTAAAAAAAAATAGAAAATATCATGTTGTCTCAAATGCTTCTGTCTCCATCGGGCAGGTAAACAACTCTGCAGAAGAAAAGGCACGTGAGTGGGCATTATCTTCATTCTTCCCCAGTGTACTGAAGTGCTTTAAAGAAGCATACCTAGCTTGATATCCTCAAACTTACTTTTCAAAGTTTCTGTTTATTTGTCCCTTAACAGTATCCTTGCAAAGCTGCTGTCCAGCCCTTGAGGATTTGAAGGGCTTGCAGTGAATTTAATATAGACTCAGTTCCTACTTCTGCTATTTGTCTCGTGCATAATTTGATATTGCAATAGTGGTGTCTCATGTTTATGTCATGGTTTGTGTCATGGTTTGGGAGCTGAATTAGTCCCACTGATATGCTTAGATAGAGGTACTAACTCTGAAAGGTGTTGTCAATGAAGTTTTGAAACTATTGCTTTATTTGGTCTTATATTTCATATTGTTCTCCTGTGAGATACGAAAGTTATCTTGTCTGTTTTCACGCCATTCCCCAATGTATATTTATATTGGTCAAAAGTTTAACTTGCTGAGTAGGTGGGCCTTAATTTCAAGCCTGTGGAACCATAACTTTACTCAAGTTACATCTTCTCTCTTTGCTGATCAATATAGTTAGCTTTTTAATTGTTATTTTAACTATTAATTTGACCTGGAATATTCATACTTTTAATTTGCTGAGGCATTTTTTTCCTTTGTGAAATTTATGAGGAAGCACTATTTGAGTTTGGTTTTGTTTGGGGAGCTACATTCCTGTGAGCATTATGTGACCAGTAACTCAACAAAACTGGTTGAAATGGATCCAAAATGGGTAGCAAAGCGTATGAATTCAGAATGCTTTTTGAGATTAATTTTACTTCTGAGGAGTTTGCCTAAACCAACTTATTCAGAGTTGGGTCATGAGGAACAGGGGTATGGTGGGCCCCAGTGAATGGTCAGCAAGGATTTTCAAGAATCTGTATCCTTGCTGATTTAGATGACACCAAACCATTTTCAGTAACATTACAGAAAATACATCTGCTGCCATTTTTTTCCACACCAGGAATTGCTAGCTCAAATTATTAAGAGAAATAATTAGTTAATCACTTCTCTACACCTGACAACTCAGAATACTATCTTAAATGCTTACACTTAAACAAGCAAACAAATGCTGGATTCTGTAAAGTCTCCTTTTCTTCCTGGCGCCTTTCGCTAAGGTCAAGAATTGTGAACAAGAAATATTGTGAGCCAAGCTGTGTATGATCAGGAGGCTAGAGAGATATTCAAGGAGAAGGTTATTACTGTTTCAGAAACAAATGCATATGCACTGGCATGATTGAGCATGTAAGTAAGAATTTTATAAGAAGTAAGCCTGAAAAAGTCCTTTCAGTGGGAGCAATGCAGAGTACCAAGAAGCCCAACTGTTTTCAAGGTAGAGATGCATAAAGTTTGGAAGAAGCTTAAATGATTGTCACCCATGATATTTAGGGCTTATTCAGTCCTCAGTTCCATGTAGTTCAAGCTTTTCTCCACTGCCATGAGTCCTGGAAGTGAACATTTTTAAAGAAATGTCATTTCAATTATTCGTATAATCACATGCTTAGAAGCCAGGGCTTTAATGAAGAGCTATAGTGCAGAACTTCTGATAGTAGCGTAAAAGGCTGCAAATTTACATCCACAAAAAATAATGAGCTTTTGTAATAAAGGAATACATAGTGAAAATAGAAAAGAATAAAAATAATTGAGACATAAAGAAACCTTGAACTTGTGATACATCAAAGCACAAAACACTAGGGTTTTTTGTGTTGCTATTAAATATTGTCTAAGAAATTATTTTGGTAGCCTATACAATTTTTATAGAAGACAGAGGAAACTGGTAGGTAGTCAAAGGATGAAAACTTATCTAGCTTCCAGACCAATGAGCAAACTAGCATTGACATCACTGGGAACAAGATTTTTGCCTTTATCTTTAGTAATTGCAATTTTTTCATGGCTTTACATCTGTTTTCACTTCCGTGTTTAGTATTGTATCTAAAGGGTGAAAAAAATAAATCACATCAGCCTGTGATCCAATCCTTGCATGCCACACCAAGAAGTTAACAAATGTTTTGCTGGGAATGGAAGTGATATTTAAAATGTGATGCAGTCTGAACCTCCCTTTGGAGATTATTTTATAACATCATTTACTCCATTCCAAGGTGTGTGTATGAAGGAAGTCCTTCAAATTATTTAATTACCTGCAAGATTATGTCGCTATAACTCTGGATTTAATGATGTACAGAGAAAGGGAGAAATCTTTTCAGGGCACAAAACTCACTCTTTTTGTATCTCTCTTTTCCTTTTTTTTTTTTTTGGTGATAGGATTTGAGGAAAATAAAGAACTGTTAGTTAATTATATTGCGAGATACTCTTTGATAACACATCAGTGTTGCAATTGTTCCACTGCCAGTATAAATATAAGGGGCGGGGGGAAAGAGGCAACTTGAATAACAGACATGATGATTACAGATCATTTGTCCTGTTTTTGTTACCTGTTTTCTTCATCCTGTCATAGCCCAACTCCACAAAATAAAAATGTGATGTTATCTGAAGAATATACGTTCTTTCCAGGTTGACTTACCAGATGCCTTTAATCACCAAGTTACTTTGAAAGGCTAACTGATAGGCTGGGGTCTTTGCAAGTTACTGCTCTACATGCAGTCCTTTTGCAGCTGATTATGCTGCCAGTGTTATTTTCTGACAGTGAGATTTAGTGCAGAGTAGCTGGCTGACAGTATCCTTGTAGGAGATTTTTCTTGCTTGTGAGCTAAGCGAAGGGCAGGGTCCTGCGTGCTTGGCAGCCTGTCATATGCATGACTGTTTGTTTTTTGGATTCAGCGAGCAGAGTTTTAAATCATCTTTAGCAAAACAAGACACAGAGAAAAAAGAGAGATCCAAATAGAGCTGAATATTTCATGTCATAATTTTGGCAGCACATCTCACCGTCTTCTAAAGCGTCAGTAAAAAAGGGAATTTTGCAGTTTTCAGTCAAATGACTTTTGCATGCTCCTTTATCCTTATGTATTCTGGGACTGGTCTGTTTTACCATATCAGGCATTTTCTTTGAGGAAAAATCTAGTGTTGTGTACTTGTGTGAGAAAAGCATTAAAATAGAGCTCAGTGCCAATACACGAGTAGAATATGCCCCTCAGCAGAACGCCGATAGATTCTACTTGAATCTACAAAATAAAGCTTACATGTTTAAAATATACAGGCCAAATATTGCCATTTTCTGCAGAGAAGAATTCTATTGAAAGTGACTGAAAGATCCATCTTACACGACTCCTACCTGTGATTTTTTTACATCAGTCATGCGTAGAGGAGCATACAGTCTCGTCTAACAAATGTTCCCATGGCAGTTTGGAGAAGGGCTAAATGGTGGGTTTGGAGCTGAGTCAGCTTGTGTATGGCCAGATTTTATGCAATAGTAACCATCCTGATTTTTTATGTCCCTATCAGTTTTAATTAGTAGAGTAAAACACTAAACAGACAAGGAGAAAACTGAAAGATGTGCTGTACTATATGCAGTGAGAAGCCCTTCAAATACAGCTTTAAGCACAGCTAAAATAGCATAAACTAGAAAATGCTAAGGAGTTTCACAGACAGCTTTATACAGCTACACTGTACAATGTGAGACTAAAGGTATGTCTAGTCTGCAGGCACTGCTGGCTCTAAAACTGACACAAGCTTGATGAAGGCTCCAAAGTTTTTCAGTAGCAGGATGAATGCTCCTTTTCTGGTGTGTACATTTCTCTGCCTGTGCTACTCACAAAGTCCAAACTAGCTGCTTTAAAGGTAGCTTGTGTTTATATGTTCTCAATCATTGCATTAGAGATACGGAAACCAGCAATATATTAATTAATACAATCAGAAAAATAAATATGTAAGTAATGATCTTTTTTCCTAGTTATTCCTTTTAGTCTGGCAGTATGTTACAGCATCTTAATAGATTTCTTCAGGATACAAGGCAGCAAAATTATAAACCAAAAAAGGAATAGATCTAGATCTCTTTAGCCTTCAGATTACATAAAGTAGGCAATTACTCTGCAACTGTAGTTGAATAATTTCCTATTGAATAATTTTCCTTTTGTAAGTAATGCTCGCAAGGATAGTGATGGATTTTAAAACTGGCAGGGATTATCAGAACTTTTGGATTTGGAATAATTGTGACCTCAGAATTTTGGAAGTAACTGTTTTCTTAATGTCCTTCTACTGATGTTTCAGAAGGTCAACTCTGAGAAATGGAGGGAACTAATTGTTATGATCAGCTTAAGTGTTGGTGAAATATGGATTTTCAAAGGTGCAGAAAGTTGTTGTAAATTGTTGCCCCTAAATCAGAGGAAAAGATGGAGAACAATAGGTTGCAGAACTATCTGTTATTTCACCTCATAAAGGGAGGGGAATACTCATGGATAAAGAGGGATACAGTGAAAAGAGCCAAAAATATTTGAGATTGACTTTGAAAAAAATTTTAAAATAAACAAGACAAGGTCTCTTGACTCTTTAAATGTAAAGAGAATGAGGAGGAAAGATTCAAGACTACAGACATGATGATGTGGGAAGGAGAGTTAATTTAACCTGGAAACAAAATTAATTTTTAACATCAGGTCTTGAAAGGACAGTGATGAATATGAAGATACAGGCAAAGTGTCTAATGGAACTCAGAATATGAAGGCTAAACCTGGCACAAGGATTAGAGAAGAGATCTTTGAACAATGTGGGACATAGACAGTCTCTTTCATGGTGGGAAACAAAGAGTTCAGCGAACTCTTCTCCTGCTTCCCAAAGGTCCTGCTTCCCTGCTTAGTCTCAACAACTAATTCCTGCATCATCTGTTTTTCTGCACTGGCACAGGTATTTCTGCAGCCACTGAACAAGCTGTATTGATGAAACAATCTAGCTGAAAACAAGCATTTTTTTCCTGGTTGTGGGGAGGACAGAATACTTCTCTAAACTCAAGTACAGTGCCAGGACATTCCTACATAAAGTCTTCACTGAAGGAGAGTCTAAAAGAAAAGTGCGATATGAATACATCAAAAGAGTAAATAAATATCAGGAAGGAAAAATACTATTTAAATTAAAGGATGATTTTTGCATAAGAACAAATGAGTACAAGCTGGCTTTGCAAGAATTTATGCAGGAGACTAGAAGAAGGTTTCTAACCATCAGAGGAATAAAGTACTTGGAGAGCCTGTGAACTGGGAAGAAAACTATCTTATTTTACTGATGGGAATGATGTGATGTAGGTGAACTATGTGATAAGGTGCAAGAGGACCAGAGGACTCAGCATGCCTCTCCCGATTCTTAACTGGTACTGTGAAGCACATAAAGAACCAAAACTACTGAGTGTGTCTGAAGTATTTAGTTCGGCAGAGTGTCGACATGAGTAACATGTTGAAGCATAGATACTTCATTTTGTCTGGGTCAGTCCCCCCAGTCTTTAGTTTGCGCAGAATATTCAAAGTCAAGTTACTAGCATTTGTTAAAAATATTTCTTATTTATAAAATAATTGCTAGTAGCTCTGCAACTCTTATTTGTGACTTCTAGGCTTCTCTCACTGCTTACAAAACCATGCAAACAGCAGAAGATCAGGCCTGACTTTGTACCTTCTCTGTGATTTGGGGGAAATCTTTATTTCTGCATGCAATCTCCCCTCCCTTGGTTGATTAGGTTTAATTAGACTTTAACCGTCCATGTTCTAGGCAGGTTGGGTTCTACTCTTAATAATGAGAGCAAGTATTGCTTTGACCTTGTTGTTTGCAGGTGTTGTCCATTTGTTATTATTTAAACTCAAAAGAAGATTTTAAAGGATGAAAACATACAAGTAGTTCTTTTTCTGCACTATTTGTATATCCTTCCTATTTTCTTCATATTTCTTTTTTTCAAGAAGGGTGACAATTTGAAATTATCTTTTCCACCTGTGCCCATCTCAAAACCATGAGTGACATCTTTTTGCGACAAAATGTATTACCACCATTGCTGATTCAGTCAGGTGGAAGTTAACCCTTATGTCAAAAAGCTAGAGCTTTGCATGCAAAGTGGTAAGAACACAGGGGCTTCCATGCTGGATTGTGTCAGGTTGCCACTGGAGTGTCAATGTATAGCAGATTCAATATATTGATTATTTCATATTATATGCCCTGCTCCAAATTTCTTTCACAGAGTAAGCCAATGTCTAGAGCTTTCAGTTTCTGGAGGTCTGTTCAGATCCACAATATGATGATGAAGACAGCAGCAGTCCAACACTGATGTGACAAACAGGACACCCTGAGGTGGAGATGGGGAAATGAACAAAGACTTATATTCCTGTCAGATACAATAGCAGAAGATGTTTTAAAGCAAATCTATACCTGCTATTCTTAAAAAGTGAATGGCATTTTTGTCTCACTCCACCTTTCTCTACAACACCTAGGGAAAAAAAAGAGTATTCTGTTAGAAAGGGATCAGTAAATATTGCCTTAAAGTTCACATAATGGTATGTTCTTCTTTTGTTGCGGAGACTGGGACAAGGTTGAAGAGCATCAGGATCAGTTGTTTGATTTCCAGCAGGCATCTGGGTGCATCATTCTGGTCTTGCTCTTCATTGCAAGCACTGGGAGTCTTGAGTAGGAGGAAACACAAGTCCCAAGATGGCAGTGGAGCTTTTACTCCACATTGAAATCCCAGAGAGTATCTCTCTACAGCTGTAATTTTAATTATATAGGATGATCCTCTGCCTTTTACTGAATAACTACTCAGAATTTAAAAGGAGTCTAGAGACTTCTGGGGACAGGCAGGTTAAATTATAGTTATTACCAGGCAGCTATTTCAAGATTGCTACCCTCTGAATAGCAAATCCCCCACCCCCATGAAACACAAACAAAACAAAAAGTTTACTTGTCCTTACAGAATTCTTCTGGCATTCAACTCATAACTTGCAGTTTCCAGCCCTTCACTTCAAGACTTTCTGTTGCATTGTAGAAAAAAACTAATCATTATGGTTACCAGTATGTCAGACTGAGGTCCTGAAATAAAAAGACAGAGGCACTAATTTGGTTTCAATTGTTTTTGATGTGTAAATGCTGAAATGGTTCTTTCATTTGTGTGAAAGAGCAGTGGGATGTGCATACCCAAATCTATATATTATTGTTGTTTTCATGGGGGTGGGCTGCTAAATACTTCCCAACATAAAAGGTCCTGATAGCCTTCTCCACTGCATTGCTTAAGGCTGAGATTGCATGGCTGCCTAAGGCACTGTAGTACACTGCTGAGAAGGGCTTGGCTTCCACATCTGTATCTGGAGAAACACAGACTAGGTTTCCTTCTGCCACAGCTCTCCCATTTTATTCTTACCAAGACAGTTTCTCCTCCTTCTGGGTATCCCACAAGTGGGGTGAGAATCAATTCTTCTGAAAGTCAGCAAAGAGGCAACAGGTTTGTTGTAACCACTTGCTGATGTTTGGTCTCAGTACTGGCCCATTCTAGGTTTTGTTAGTGCAGTAGTTCAGAGACAGCATAGTTAGTCCAGCAGATGAGGAAACAGGGGTCTCTGCTGCAATTTGAACTGTCCATGGTCAAATCCCATTGCTGACACATTGTGGGGAACTGTTACGCTTGCATAAAGTTAGAAGTGGAAGGAGTTAGGCAGGTGACCGCACGCTGAGTGATGAGATGAAGAAGAAATATTTAAACAGTTCCCTCATTTGCTGAGAAGTCTAGCAAATGTACAGTGTTAAAAAGAGAATCAGTGGAAAAAAAAAAATTAGATTCTGTACTTAAAAGTGTTTTCCATAATGCATATTTACACTGCTGTTGGCACTAGACTCTTTCGTTCTGCAACAACAAAACCCACCCACTCTTATATGTGATATAAAAAAAATATTTGTACTCAACCAGGCTGGCCTTCTGCCTCGCCTGCTTGACTTCTGGCATTTCAGAATTGCCTGGTCCTGTGCCCCTTGGAGGTGATACTTAAAAAGTGACCAGCACTGATGGACCCCAGCACTATCAAAAACTCAGATGTAAACATGTGATGAGTTGCAAAGATCAAGTACATTCACAAATGTTTCTGTCTTTGTCCACTACCCATAAGCATGTTTGCCTGCTCAAAGACCCAACTCCTCAGGACTTGTAAAATACCGGAGATCATCTTAACATTTAATTCAATATTCAAGGGAGATTTCTCATTTCCCTTCTAATGGAAGGTTTAACCCAGTCCTCCTGATGTGGAGTGCACATTGTACATGACAATAAGCAAACTGAGCCCATCTTCAAAATTAGACATCTTATAGATACATGGGGCTCTCCATTCCAGTCTAATTCTCTCTGACAAGGCAGATACTGTCCTGACTGTCCTGACCTGTCCCAGCAAGCTCAACATACATGTCACTCTGCAGCCTGTCTAAGAAATGGCTGAACCTATTCTTAAGTGTAAGTCATGTTTGCTTATAAGCTATCTATCTGCCCTTCCTCTGGCCTTTATTTTTTGAGTGTTTTCTTATGCTATTCCAGAACCTGTAATGTGTGGATGAGGGATGTTGGGGTGCATTCCTGTAATTCTCGTTGCTATCTGTTTATAAGCTAGTTCATGAATTTGTCTAATAGTTGTTTGTATCTACAAATACTGTCTACCTTCGTAACTGTGGCAGCAAGTTCCAGAAGTTTAATACTCATTATGTAAAAAAATACTTATTTTTATCTGCTTTGAACCTATCTCCTGCTAATTTCATTGAGTGTCTTCTTGGTACTGTATTTCAGACTTTGCTAATAACAGTTCTGCAGTTGTTGCTGATTGATCTCACTTTAATGATTTTGTAAGTCTCAACTTAAGCATATTAGTTCTCCTTTTCTGTGCCTCTCCAATTACATTATATCCTCCTTGAGCTTTGGAGATCAGAACTGCTGAGACATGAGGAGGGCCCTTAGCTGTGTAACACAGCAGTTATTCCCTGTGCTGTATGGTTAGTACCTGTGCTGTTGTCTTGCGTTTCTCTGGCAGCTGCGGCTGGTGTCAGAGGTGGATGCAAACTCTCCATCCTCAGTACTAGCTCCTAGTACCGGATGTAAACATAGGCTACTAGATTATTACACATATTTATCATGCACATAGTTAATTGCATCAAAGCTCATCTCCTGTCTGCAGTCTCTGTTTTGCGGGATCCTTCTCACAAAAGCCTCTCGAAGAACTTAAGTGTCACTCCCGTGCTTGGACTAATTGGCAATGCTTTCCTGTCTCCAGGCCATTGATGAAGATGATGAATGTGGTGCTAATACTGACCTCTCTGGGCTCCACTACTGCCTCTTCTCTATCCTGTGAAGTGACCTTGAAGTCCTACTTGCTGCTTCTTGTTCTTTAACTAGCCTTCATTCTAGAAAAAGACCTTTCCTAAGCATTGCAGTAGCTTAGCCTTTTTAATAACCTTTGAGGTAGAGCCTTATCACAGGTGTTTTGAAAATCCACATATGCTTTTTCTGCTGGATCACCTTTGTTGAAATTCATTCTGACTCCCCGTGGGCCACCACTAGGCTGATAGAGTGGGATCTCTTTCTACAGAAACTTTTGATTTCCACTCTGCTCAGAAAGCTTTTATCTATGCATAAACTCTCTGGCACGGTTGCCCTTTTTAGTGATAGTCATACACCTGAATTTTCCCACCTGCATGCATTCAGACTCAGGCGAATGCTATTTGGTCATGGTAACAGTAACAACCAACTTGGAAAAGAAATTCTTTTCCTGTAATCTGCTAATATTATTTCTTATTTAATAAAATCACTGTCAGTTGTGTGAGAGGGAAGGCTTAAACATATGATGCAAACCTTGTAAAACAGTTTTCTTTCTTAGGTTAGGCATTCTTGTAAGTAACTTGCAAATACTCCATCACTACTCCATCTTTTATGCACCAATTTGTGCTGTAGGAGCAACTCACGTGTGACAGACTTAGTATACTGAAAAATATCATGGGGAAGTCCTCTTCCTTCTCAAGTCAATGGTAATTCTGCCTCCTTAATGGCAAGATCAGTGCAAGACGATATAAAGTCTCTAAAAGGAAAAAAAAAGCAGAGGTCTTGTTTTGCTGATCTTAGCTAAAAAGGAAGTATCCCTGTGAGGAGCTGTTTGGGCTGTTCTTAGTTGTCATGCCTAAGACCTGTCTCACTTTGCTCCCCTGCCTGCATAGTGATAGATCTCCCTCCCTCACAGGAATACCAATCAGGACCTTTGTTGTCTGTCTTGGATACTTCAGCTCCAAATCTCTGCACTTCTTCACAGCACAGTACAGCACATTCTGACTAGGATCTGATGTAAGTTCCCAGCATTAAGCTGGTTGTTCGAGTGATTGGGACAGAGAATCAGTTGGAATATTTTACATCCGTTGCATGAGTGGGTCTGCTTGGGACATAATCAGCTCCATCTAGTATTCAGAGAAGTGCTGACCCCGTCTAAAATTTTCTGAATGTCCCACTAAAAGAACAGTGGGGTTTTTTTCTTCTTTGTTTTGTTTGCTTGTTTGTGTATTTTTGGGAGCACGCCAGTTTTGTTGACCTTCTGAGGACTCCTGCATGAATAAATCATATAATGGGGAACTTAGCTTGGAAAAAAGAAAGCCAAGGAGATTCGCCATTGCTGACCTAAAATCTTACAAGGAGATGGGTGCAAGTGAAGCTGTGCTTCAAATGCTGAAATTTGGGTGCTAAATCAGCTTTAAGTGTACACTCAGCCCCAATTATATGCCAGAAATCCTGAGGAGGGAGAACTGAGGACAAAAGTGCATTTCCCATTGCCACATGGCCTGAAGTGGGATCAGAATGTTTTCAGACACAGAGCTGGAGCTGAATTAGGTTTCTGCCAGGAAAAGGCATCAGGGCACACAGTCGGTGCCACAAAGGCTGTGTTTCCATGCGACTGCAGTCCTGCAGCTAGCCTGGGAAAGGGAGACAGGACTGAAAGGCTGGGCATGGGATCACAGCCTTATTGCCAAGGCAGGGGTTTGTCCTCTGACAGCTTGTGCTGTGAAGGGCCTGAGGCCCCCCCTGAACTTTTCCCTCACTATAATCAGCACTTTTTCTGGCTAAAAACAGTCCTTCAAATATGTGAGTTGTATTTGGAATGGTCAAAACCGCTTTCATGACATGGCCTGTGCGTGCATTAGGGGTGTTTGATCCAGACTGTAAGTGGATTGGGGGTGGGGGGTGAGAAGCATTTGAAACATTTTGAAGATAAGCGTAGGTAATAGAGTGGTAATTTTTTTTTTCCTCCTGAATGTCTGCGTCCTTATGCCCAGTACATATTCAGCTCGTGCAGTGCCTTGGCAGAACAGCCCTGACCTGCTCCCACCACAGTCAGCATTACCACTTCCCATTCTGCTACCTTTAAACCTGCTCGAGCATCCCCTTTATTTGTGCTTCACCACCGGAATCTTCTCCAAAGGTTGGTATGGCAGTTTCAGGGCATTTGGAGGCTCAGTTTCCATGGCAGCCAGGCTCCTCTGCTCCCAGACTGCAGCTCAGGAAGAGAGAGGAGGGAGAGCAAGAGAAAGTCATTAAATGTGCCAATTAGTATGCAGGGCCAGGGCTGCGGTGGCAGGCAGTGCTTGCAAAGGCAGGCAGTTGTAAGGGGGCCCAGACTGCACTGTTGACCAGAGGAAGATGGAGTTGTAGGCATTTGGCCACAGCAGGCGGGAGCTGAAAGGCAGCTGCTGCTCACTGGGGCAGCAAGAAGGGTACTACACAGGATGCTTACCCTCTGTATTACAGATGAGCTCTCTGGCATGACTCAGATCTGCAAACTAAATGCCCCAGAAATAAGGAAGCCCTTAATTTCCTCTTGGGCAGGAACAGGGGAAAAAATAACACATTCTGAAATTTCTGCATTGGATAACTAGTCAGGTATCATCATGACATCCAGCTGGAGAACTGCAGAGAGGGGAAAGAGAACTTAACTCAGACAAAGATACGACATTTCCTCTGCTGCAGCTTACCTTGTAGCGCGTGCAGGACGTGACTTTTAGAAAAGATGTAGCCTGGAGACCAAGACGCATTTTCACAGGAATAGACAATGTGGCTCTGCTAGATATTATTTGTGGTGCTGAGTGACGTGCTGGCCCCTCCTGTAGAGCACCTAGTTTCCACTGGACATAGTATTTTTATTATTTTTTTTTGACGTATTCTGTTTTGGATTTTTTAAGACTTTTCTGTTATTTTCAATTGTTGAAAATTTTGTGCTAGGTTGACAATATTTCATCAAGAGCTTCATCCATTTTATACAGCTGTGCAGAAGCTATAGAAGTTTTGTGATGTTTCTGAATAAACAATGCAATGTGACAGTCGGAGATTGTTAGAGGAATTAATCCTGCTGTGATACAAGTGTGCTAAAATATTTCATCTCTAAAAGGAAAGCATTCTAAGAATCTTACTAGGACATTGACTCGTGCTATTTCAGATTTTGGGGTTCTTCTTAACAGCTGCTGATCACTTTCTCCCATCATTTCACTTTCCATGGAAAGAATCTGTCTTGAGGGATTCAGAAGGATTTGCCTATTAATTTTGTTGTTACTTGATTTGTTTAGGCTGTAAGATAATCCACTCCCTTCTCAATATGTGTTTGTTGCCTGTAGTATGTTTTAGTGCTTTATCTAGGATCGAGCTTCTTGTGTGAAGCTTGCTTTGTTTGTTTGTTTGTTTTTTCCTGTGAATCTCTGTAAAGATACCATCCCTCAGTACAGATCTTGAGTATCTTGAGTTGTACACAGAGCAGTTTTGAGCAGGGGAAGGATTCCTCGAGGAATTCCTCCTGGAAGTGATAATGGAAATAATTTAGATGCTGGTGGTCTTGCATTGAGCTGCTCCTCATGCCCTGGTCAACCTCTTACCATGCCAGACTGTCCAAGGCCTGCAACACACTGGGAATCCCCAGGATGCTGGGCTGCTTCTCACTCAAGGAGATGCCACAGTCTGCAGGAAATTGGCTGCTAAAAACCTCGTGTTCTCTTCCACCTCCTGGCCCTCTGGCAGCAGATGCTGCTGAGATTTTTCTTAACAGACTTCTGTAGGTCTTTGCTTCACTACCGAACCAATTTGAATTATGCACAATATCAAAAAAAAGTGCTGTAGAATGTGACCTAAATAGAATATCATCAGTCACATTTTATTATAATTATCTGAGTACATTTTGTTTTAAGTTTCCATTCAAACTTAAGTCTTTTGGGAACATCTAGCTGTTTTGTTTTTCTGGAAAACATCAACATTTTGCATTTCAAAATTTCCTGCTCAAAACAGTTCCAAATATTTCATTTTGTGAAAATGTTCAGTACTATTGCCTGATACAGAATCACAGCCATTTCAAAATATCAGTAATCCTCACAAAGAAATGAACTTTTTTTGACCACTGTGGTTTTGTTGAAAAGACTAATGAGGGGACTGTAAGTGGCCTAGGGAGGTGTTCGTATAAATCAGTTTGGATTTCTTGGAAAAGAGAGGTTTAAGCAGAAACGTCCAGAAGAAGAAAAAGGTAGACTTTTCTGCTGTCTTGTTGAGTCTTACTCTGTTTATCCCATCCTCATACTCTGCTGCTTCTGATACTTCTGAATCAAAGTGTATTAACATGATAGTCAAAAGTTACTGTATTTCTTCGACCACCACAGCCATCTCTTGCTTTACAGAGTATTGTTCTTTGTATTGAAAATACAGAACAAAAAGGACTAGGACTCAGTTCTGCAAAGACTGCTTCTGAATACTGTTGCACGATGTAAAAATATTATCCATTTCTTTAGAATAGTAGAAAAAGGTTGGATTCTAGAACCTGTGTCCCAGCTCATGCTTCCGGTGCAACTCTATCTTTCATCTAATTTAGTACATTTTTCTCTTTCTTTGCATGCATAATATCTATTATTCTCATAATTAATATTAACAGTGGTAGTATTTTATAGGGTTAACATCAAATATTAAATTTTAAACATCTTTAAATAATAACAATCTTGACAACATTCATGATAAGAAGATTTTTATCCATTATTGTATCATGTTGAAAGTAACTGTTCTGGAGATGAATTTGTGGCAAACACATTGTAGTGATTGGTATCCATCCCAGTGTTAATAATCAGGATGAAATTGTATTTATTATTCTTATTCTGAGTATTGTGTTCCTTGTGTAGGAGGCTGTTAGTATTACTGTGTATTTACTGAAATAACTAAAAGGGTCATGCAGGATTACTGTTGGTCTTGCCAGGCTTCAACCCATTCAAAAAGGAACTTAAGTGCAGTAATGAAGAGGGTTATGTAGAGCATAGTGCTCACTGATGACTGCTTGTGTGCTTGCTTACTGGAGGTGCTTTGCAGTAGACAGAAGGCTGACTGGTCATCCATTCCTGCATGCCCTTGTCTATGGTTGTGACCATTTTGCTGTTTTCCCAGCTCCTGTTCACCCTCTGTGCCCCTTCCACCCCACACTCTCTTTTCTCTTTGGTTGGTATTCATCTTGATCGCTTTCTCCATTCCCCAGGGCTAGACTGTTGAGCGGTTGCTTTGTTTAGTAGCTGATTCTTCATTGAAGTACTCCTGCTGAGCATAAAGAGGCTCTTATTTGAGTAAGTGCCCATCAAGGGGAGTAACTCATATTAGTTTGGTTTAACAGGGGAAGTTGTCCTCTGCATTCTGCAGAGTCAAAACAGTCTTGGAGTCAATAATGTCCTTCTGCTGTCATTGTGTCAGGCCTGTTAAAGGAGGACATTGATGCTGGGGTGCTGTCTGACCTTAAAGAGTAAGAAGTCAAATTAAATTTTGTTCAGGAATTGTCAGACTTAATTGCTGTCTGATAGAAGCATGGTCTGTATTGGCTTACATCTGATACTCATTGTTATCTCTTGAAAACAGCAGAAGAAAGAACATGTAGTGTTATTTTTGTGTTTCAGATGTTTAACTCCCTATTTCCCTGGCTCAACAATTCTCACAGAAAACTGGAGCCACCTCTCACTTTCCAGCAAAGGTGTCATACTGACCATAGCAGTGAGATCCTAGCAAAACTTAAGTACCCTTACCAAATACAGTGCAGTGCATTTGATATCATGCTGAAAATATTATCCTATGTAACTGGAAGTAAGTAATGTGTCAAAATTAAGTGGCATACATTTTATGATGGAGACTTCGTGATTTTGCATTAATTCTGTTCCTTTACCACCCAGTTTGGCTTTCTCAGCAACAGAGCACCCAATCACTCATACAGGGATAACTGTGCAAAATCTTCAAAAGAATTGAAAAGCAAACTGAAACGATTCAAATGCACAGTTCAGCAACTTGAAGGATATTAATTTAAAATGTCAGTATTCACCTGGAATTGCCATGCTAGCGAGGCACCCTCCTTTGTCATTTTTATCTCAACAGTAATAAGCCAACTGATAAAATGAACATGAGACTTGTATAACTCTCGTTTCAGATGTCTTGTAAAGCTGGAGCGTTCATACAGAACGGGTTTTGCACAGTACAGAGGGTTTCTAAACTCAAAATTGTTATGGTGGGAGGAAGATCCTTTCAGGAGAACTTAGTGGTTCATCTACTTTTATTAACAAAAGCCTCTTAGCCACCTCAGTGACTGAACTGTCTTGAAGGGAAGTCCTAGCTGGCAGAGAGGAAAGTAAAATAAAAAGGTACTAAATCCCAGCCTAACTATGGGTCAAGGCTAGTGGGAACCCCAGAACCATCCCCTTCCTGTAGGCCACGTTAAACCAGTAGATGAAAATATCCATATGGGATCCAAGGGCATTTTAAATGGAAATATCTGCAGAGGCCAGGTTGCAGGATTAGGTGAAGGTGACAGCCTAATACACAGAAAGAATAATAGATTTGCCTGGCAAGAAAACAAAGAGAACCGTACACTAAGGCCTGAAGCACATAACATTTTAATAAGAACATCATTGAGTGCATTTGATAATGATCTGTGTGGATCATCCTACACATGTCCAAAGAGCATAAAGTAGCATGACTTTTAAAGGCAATGCAGGCTTGGTAGAATGACATTTCAGAAGTTTTCATTTGAAGCAGATGAAATATATTTTGAGGTGTAAAGACTCACAGAGTATGAGGGCTTTAGTAACCCACTATCATATAACCAAGTCAAAGTGCAGCTACTATGGTGAGTTCATTTGTAATTTTTGCAAAAAAAATTTTGTAATTGTTATGCATGACATGTACTACAAGGGTGTGCAGGACCCTCATATAGATCAGGAATTCGTTGGCCTAGGCATTATACAAACAAAGGTCAAAAAAACTAGTGCCAACCTAATTTAAAGATGACTTGTTCTAATACCAGATTTTTCACAGAGATTGATTTGGAAGACTTAGGCAAAGTATTCCTGAACTGTCCAAAACACTGGTGCTGTAGACAATCTCAGAAAAAAACAACAAAATTTGAAATATATTGTCTTAACAATTTGAGAATTAATTTCCCACTTGGCTTTTTTTGAACATCTCCAAGACCACCTTGAATCTCTGGTGTTTGGTAGTGCTGCATGTAAGATTTGTATCTAAGATCAGAGATTTGGGCTGCACTTCTGACAGTAGGGATCTCAAAAAAATTAAATTCCTGTCCTAACTACTTTGGTGTAAAGTTACAGCCTGTTTTTAAAAAAAATGGATATGTAACTTTTGAGATCTCAGTTGTCCTAATAATGAACTAGTTCAAAAGGCTTTATGTCATAAAGCCAAACTTCCACCCTGCTTATGTGCCATCAGGGAATGGATCCACCCTGGGGAAATTTCAGGGGGCGTACCTTGCTAGACTGACACCTTCTGCAAATGCTTGCATGTGAGGAGATTAGCTGACCTCACTTTAAAGACAGAAGGAAAAATTCTTCATCATCACAGGCAGAATTTGTGGTTCAGTGTTGGTGTTAAACAAATGCAGTCGTGTGAATTCCAAGAGCTGTTGTATACACAATGCCTTACAATGTTTTCCAAATGGAAAATGGCAGTGCTGAGAGTAGAGACAGGCTCTGAAAAGAGTTAAGAAAAAAAAAACCAAAACCAAATACAAAACCTAAAAGCAAATTTGTGGTTCCACGCTCTCTGCTGGTTTAAATTCCCCCTTTACACCAGTGTAGACATTCAGCCAAGAGCTATAAAATTATTTCATCACTAATTGGGCTATGCTTTGGTTCTTGTGTCCAAAAACAATATTTTAAGCATGGCTTGAGGAATAATTCAACACATGAATTTGATAAGGACAATTTAGAATTTTGGAAGCTCCA
Source organism: Tapera naevia (assembly GCA_033556795.1). Classification (NCBI taxonomy): domain Eukaryota; kingdom Metazoa; phylum Chordata; class Aves; order Cuculiformes; family Neomorphidae; genus Tapera; species Tapera naevia. The sequence continues at coordinate 456,287 of JAUMJJ010000209.1, read as the reverse complement.
TAGAAATGTGTAATTTCTTTTTTTTTTCAGTAATAGCAGTTACTGCTATTTTTAATGATCATATTGCATGTTGTTTGATGGATACCTCATTTCAGAGCAAATGCCTGTTTCAGCTCATGGAGTGATATCATGACGCAAGTGAAGAGACAAAAACTAGAACTCATGGAATGAAAACAGAATGTTTTTTATTCTATTTTAGTGAAATTTTTCTCTTGTGTTTTCCAGTTTAGACAAATTATGAGCCTGAGAAAGTGAGAATTAGAAAACATCGTCAAGAATGCAGAAGAGAAAGAAAATCAGCACAAGAACCTTGCCATTGCCTTGTTTTTTAGCATCTAGTTGAGGACCAGTATAAATTAGCCTTTCTCGGGTCCCTGCTAATGTGGCTCTCTGTCTGCATAGACTTAGATTAGCCTGTTGACACGGTTGGTGTGGGCGTTCCCATTGGAGGCACTGAAGACATATCAGGATTTTCATTGTGATCATACTTCTCCCTTACTCTTTAGGCAAGTAGAGAGAAGTCGTCACAGAAAAGAGCAGTTGCTAATTCTCTGAACTCATAAGATTAGTGGTCTTCCTTTGAAGTAATGACATCTTGCTCTACCTTCTTGATAGTTTTGACTGGAAAGAGTACATCTCTGAACTCTCTTCGGGCCAGCTGCAGTTGACACATTTGATCTTACATGACTTACCCAGCCTCATACAGGTAGTCTGTGAACAAGCCAAAAAGCTGACATAAAATGGTCGACTTATTTATTTCCCTTTCGCACTGATGGTTCAAAACCACCTCTTTCACTTGAGAAAGAAGGGGGAACTCAGTCGGTTTGCCCATGTGCTTAGAATTTGGGAAGCTAAAGACTAGTCATTTTGTTGCCTCAGATGTGTGTGGCAGTTTGTTAGTCTTGCTATTTGTAAGCCATGTGATAAATTAACCACCTAGGGAAAGACAGAGAGGCTATCTAACAAAATTCAAAGAATGGAACATCTGAGACATGTCAACTAAAAATTGTGATGCTCCCATGCGTGGTGTGTTATAGAAACACTTGTGACTCACAAGGGAGAAGTAAAGCCACAAGCCAAGCTCTGTTGTTCCTCTCTTCTCCTGTGATATAATTTGACGTGACCAATAGAGCCATGCATGTTACGTTAACCTACGATAAATTTGAAAAAAAAAATTGTTTCAGTAAAATAGATACAAGAAAGGATCGTGATCTCTAGTAGTTGGGAAATAGCTTGTAGACTTGCAAAAGGAGTATATATTTGCTCATGGATACAAACTGGCTTATGCAACATAATACTTGGCTTTCAGACTCTACCCTCAAGTAACTGCTGCTTGTTTGATATTGACTGTGCAGTTGATCATCTCATCACATTACACCTCAAACCCCCTATTTAAAAGGGCAAACAGAAAGTAGTATTTCAACTATAGTGCCAACTTGTAGAGGCTAGTTTTCCAATGCATATTAAAGGTTGTTTTTAAAGCCTCCTTGATCCTGACAGCCCAGACTACTTGGGGTTAATAGAAGAGTGAAATTTGATATTTTGTAAACCATTTGCTTTGAAAATCAGAAAGGCAGTATCAGTACTGTTCATTAATATTGCATTGCAAATTTTTTTTGCTGTTGACTTAGATGCGTTAGATGATCATCCCAGAGCCTGTGAGTATTTTAATGTTAGTTGTTCCATCTGTCTGAGTGCTGGTTCCTGATACCTCTCTTCTGATACGACCAGTAGATACTCTGGTGTGGAAACAGTGGTAGAGCACAAGTGGTATAGTGATGACATTTTGTAAAGCAAAACCCAGGACTTCACATAAGCTCAATATTCTGAGTTGCAGGTCATGCTGCTGAAGTAATCAGTAACTGTATGCTATGGCGTAACTTAATATGGCAAATTAGGAGAGTACAAGTTGTTGCTGAAAGAAGAGGCTGTCTGCTTCAACGTGCCAAGTCCTCTCTGACTTAAAGGAACCATACGTCACTGCTTTTCACCAAGGGCTTCAAGTACCATCTTCAGAAATTAATCTGGATGTCCACTGAAGTAATTGAAATACACTATTCAAGTCGTTTTTCCTTTCAATGTACCACAGTATACTTCTCTTTCTTTTCATTGGGATTATCATTTATTGTTTAACACCAGAAATTTTTCTCAAGGAATGGAGTTCTTCTTTTCATTGATACACATGTCATCCTGGGACACCAAAAAGCTGTAATCCATTACTTTTCAGGGCTGGAGATTTCCACTCAGTGAACTTTCCTTATGTCGCTCTGATAGCGGATGTTTCTTTTAATCAGAGATGTGAATCATGTTACCTTCTTCATAATACTCATCTGATCTTACCTCCAGGGTACTTCTTCCTTTCTTGGAAGAGTAAAAGTACTCTGTAATGCAATAACTACTACAGTTTATTAATTATCCTGTATATTTGGATGACCCAATATGATATTGTGTCGTGTAAAACACAATAGATACAATTTCTATATGCTTCCAAATTAGCATTTGAAAAGATCTTTCAGAAGATGCCAAATTGTAAGGTACGTTAGGTCATTCACTGTTTATTATAAATGTGCCATTTACAAATTTCATCTGTTGTCTTCTGGTTCTTACGTTATGTGAAATTCTGAATAGTTCTTGGTCTTTTTTTCATCTTCTCTATGCCACTCATGATTTCATAGAAACTAAAGAGAAGTATTTTTTTTCTCCAGCAACACAAAGTTGACACATGATATTAAACTGATGTTACACAAGAGAGAATTTACAGTATAATAAATGTTGTTCTGGACGTTGTTTCAGTTTTTGACAAAACCACTGGTAGAATTAATTAAGAACTTTAGACCTAAGCCCCTTTTGAACAGAGATGAACTAAAGCAGGGTTAAAAGTGAAAATGAAAGGACACATCTTTCACTAATAAGGCTAATAATCTGCCTTATTTCATAATTCATTAACAATATGTGCTGGAGTGGTATGGCTTGTTATGACTGTGAAAACAATATATTGCTTTTCTGCAAGTGGACATGGAGAACTGATGATATTTTCAGAGGAGACATTGATTTTGTCTGCAAGGCCAGGGCGTGGAAGAAATGAAAATAACAATTATTGATTTTTTTTCTTGTGCTGAGAGAAACATTTGCCAGCATTTTATGAGAGGGAAAGAGCAGATGTTCACCAAGACAGGAGAGGGTTTCAGTTTTAACAATAAGACATGATATTTTTTGCAGAGAACATTGCCTTGCAGTTATATCAGCCTGAGATAGGGAAAAAAAGTCAGAAGACCAAAACATAAATAACAAAATTACCCTGAAATGCTTTAATCTTGCAAGTATACAGGATGATTTTTAGGAGGGGATGAACAAATTAATCAAAAGGTCTAACTTTGTTCCAGTTTGACGAACTAAGATCAAATTGCATTAGAGACTGAGAATAATATTTGTCATATGACAGTTCATTTAGCGTATGCTGGCATATGCTGAATTGTGTTGCTTCTTTCAAGACTACCCTGAATTGCAAAAGGTCTGAGATCAGGAACACTCTGGAGATTCAAGCCCAGACAGGATCAGAAACCCTCAGGTTAGTCATTCGAATTCATTGGGCTCACAAAGTAAAACTATTACTTCTGTCCTGTTGGCAGAAAAAAAACATCACTAGTCTTTAAAGAGTATACAAAGCACTGTGACACGTTACTGCAATGTCAGTCTTTGGGAATCGTGGGAACCTGGGAACAGTGAACATAAATGAGGAAGTCTGTTTTCCAAGGCTATGCAATTGGTTGCTGTGCTTTTTACTGCATGGATTCAGAGTAGTCAACTATTTAAAGTCAGAAAGTGAAAAAAATTGGGAAAAGGTTATATAATGAAATGCCTGCAAAAACTAGGAGTTGGATTTGACATCCTCTTCAGGAGTGCTAGAACCTCTCCAAATAAAGCCATAAGCATTTAGCAGGAAGAGAGATGATTCCCTGTTCCGACTAGTCCCTGCCCTGTCCTTTGGTCAGCCCCTGCATCACCTTATGGAATAGTCCTGGAGCCCCAAAGTCCTATGTAGTACCCCCAGCACCACAGCCCCCAGTGCTGGTATGATAAGATCAGGTTGCAGCTGGCACGCATTGCAAAAGGGATGCCAATCTATTGTCTTCCCTCTTCTTTGTACAAATGAGTAGGGTATAAAGCTAGTGTGAATTGACTGAGAGGTCACCTTAGTAATGTTATTTCTTGTGTCTTTCCCAGACCCTGGCTTGCATCTTATTTGCACAGCCCCACTTTTTTCTTCCTTGTCTCTCTAGGTTGGCTACTTCTGACTCCACCCACAGCCTCTTGTTCCCAGCAGCATCTCAAGGCTTCATTTGCTCCTTCTTTGTAAAAGATCTTATCCATTTGCTTGCAAATAGAAAGACAACAGGGCTTTGGGCTCCCATGGCGTTGAGCAGTAGAACTTGAAACAGTGGCCAGGGCAAGGTATTGACAGATGCATTTTTAGAGAAATTGCAGTGATTACCTGCCTTTAGCTTGATGACAATCAGCTGAAGACTATTCTCTGTAGTAGTAATATTAATGTGCAAGAAGGCTGGGTTTACATTGGATGGATGGATGGATGGATGGATGGATGGATGGATGGATGGATGGATGGATGGATGGATGGATGGATGTGTGCAGACCCTTGGGCAACAAAAATCAGCTTCCACAGAATTTCATACTACAGGCCTGATTTCCTTCTAAAGAATAAAATTTCTACATTAGACAAGCTTCACCATTTCCTAGTACCAGTGAAGCAGGATATGGAACATAGTAAGCCAGAAAGTGAAAAAACTTCAGCAAACTCCAGAATTAGATGCCCCGCTTCAAGGTTAAGACATGGTGTTTGTTACAGCAATCCATGAAGCCTGACATTTGCAAATAGATGAGAACAATGTTCAAGGTCAGCTTATCTGGCACCTTTTGAAGTGATAAATTCATTTAAAAGATGAGTGGTGGAAGTGGTGACAAGTGGAATGACAATGTATTGTTAAGTGTGACATTTCATATGTGGAACAGTGTGGCCGTTTTCCCTTTGGAAGTGCTTCTTTGGAGAATATAGTTCAGTGTTCTAGCATAACAGTCTCCTGTTTGCACATTGCAGAGGCTAATTCACTGAGCTTTCTGGTTTAGATTTTAGCCCAATACTGCTAATAAAAGCAAATAGTGAATGTAATAGAAGGCAATGGCTGGGCTAGGGAGTCCTTGCTTTTGTAGACTGTCATTTGGAAGCAAGTACTTAAGTCCCAGGAAGGATCTGTAGAAGTGCAATTCTAAATGAAAACGAACCATTATAAGGCAGCTGCTTTCAGATAAATATCAAGAAAATATACTATAACCTAATTTGTGTCTATAAAATGGTCATTTTGCAGCAGTTTGACATTTACAATATGGATTTTAAAATGATAGTATATTAAGTTAAAACTGTAATGCTTTTAAACCTGTCATAACCTTAACTAGACTGAATATAAAGGTGTTATAACATTTACCTGCAACTGTAGTCTGTTTAGCACACAACCATTTTAAAATTATGTGTATCAAGCAATTGCAGGGTACATAGGAGGGACTTCCTCCTGCAGACAGCAGGTGATATCTGAGAACTGTGCAATACAATGCAGAAGTCATCCCTAGCATTCAGTAACTTTGAAGTTTGGTCAGTGTAGTCATGATTTCTTTTACTCCTCGTTCTTGGAAAACACCCTGTAGCATTTCTGAGAGTTTGGCAACAACAGCAAAAAGGCACTCCAGCTCTCTTCAACTGCTATTATGGCACAACTGTGGGTGCTTGGACTCAACATTCCAATAAAGATAGAAGGAATGTCACAATTGACTGGCAATTTGTTTCAGGCATCCTGCAAACAGTGGTGTCAAGTCCCAGGCTTCATTTTAAGCAGTACCTAACAGGGCCCTTAATCCTTTTATGAGCTGAGTGGGTGTTGAATGAGTAACTACTGATCATTAATAGAGAAGGAAATATGCATTTAGAGAAAGTGCCTTTGGCCAGGCCCTGGTCTTTGCTTTTGATGTGGCTGAACTGAAATCTGAATTGAAACTGAAAGTGCTTATAGAGTCCTGGGCAAATACTCTACCCAGTGAAGTCTTCTGCCTTCTGACACAGAAATGGACACACCTCCAGGTAAGGTGATGTGAGAAGAACACCAAAAAGCCCCATGGCTTGTGCTTATCTGTAAATTGAATTCTTGGTATCAATACTGATGAGTCAGTCTTGCTATGAGTGCAAAGAGAGATAGCTAACTCTGCAATGTTACAGATCAGTTCATCGTAAAGCCATCATTTGGTGTCCGTTTATCATCATCATCATCACTCTGGAGGTGTGTCATTCACTTTACTGAACAACATTGGGAACTCAGCATAGAGTCCTACCACAAATTCGTTGTGGTTCCGTAGCAGGGAACCATGTGAAAAGAATATTTGGAGACTGCTTTTTTTAAATTGCTTTTTCAAAATCTCTTGGTGTAAGATATGACAAATAAGAAAAAAATAGAGACACATTTTATTGTTTATAGCCTTCATTGATTTTTTAGGAATGAGTCAAAGAAATTGCTGAAAAGAAACAATAGCAAAGGCTATATGATGAGCAGATTTAAGAGCTGTTTTAATATTTGATGAGACCAAAAGCTTCTCATCACTAACCATATTTTAATGGCACTTGTTTTTTTTTTCTGGGTGTATGTGTCTGTATATGGGTGTATGTAAGGGGGACTAACTTTTCTGACTTTCTAATGAAATGCCTCAATGGGGTCAAAAGTAGGGATTTGGAACTATTTGCTTGTGGTGTCATTTTTGGTAATGATAAAGTGGGAAACAGACTTTTTTTCCATCTTAGAGTTGGTGTGTTACTTCAAACTGTCCACATAGAGTGACTTCTCAGTCAAAGATTATGAAAATAGTTATGCGCAGAGCCTTACAGCCAGTCTGGCTGCCAGAGGGATAAACTGTAACCCAGAGAAAAGTGGGACGAATTCAGCAAGGCCCTTAAAAATCCATTGTCTATCAGTGGAGTGCTCACATATTAAGTTAGGTGGAAAGCCATAGGAATTGAGGCCCCTTTTGAATGCCTCTGAAACCTGTGCAGAGCAACCTGCATAGAGGCAGAAGCAAATCTGCAGTGTAGCCAGAAACTGAACTCAGGAGCACTGCCTTTCATTCAGCATCTGGCAAAAAGTACTCCTTCATCGCTCACATGACATGCCATGTAGGGGGAGGAGAATATCCTAGTAATAGACCAAGTCTATGAAAGCTTTATCATAACTTTTTGATTTTATGGAGTCAGTTGCAAGTGTTGGTTTTTGGTGATACATGGAGCAGGGTTAAACTCTCACAGCCATATCTGTGTGTTCGGTATGCTGCATTAATGCTGAATTACTGAGAAATAGCTGGAAATAGATGTTCTGAATGGTTTAGAAATAACGTGAACCCTGACTGAACTTCTACTGGGTTTTCCTTCCATTTGCTATTTCAACGTGAGAACAAGGAGGGTATTTTTTATAATAACAAATGTTAAGTCTCACAGGGAGAAATCATATTTTGAATTGACAGAATCGTGAAAGTGTGTTATAGTTTGAGTTAATTGGGGTGCTTCTGACTCTGGCTTGGCCTTAGTCTAAAGTAACTGCATTTTTTGAAAAACTAACTGCACGTTTTTCAGACAGTTTCTCTCTGGCAGTGTTAACATGGAACACTGGTATTTAGAAAGGCCAATGTTTACACTTATTCCTCTAGTAACCAAGGTCATCCTAATGCCAGTGGGAAAGGCTGCACCTGCCGCGAGGGGTGGACAGGACAGGTGACCTCGCGCTGACCAATAGAGTATTCCATCCCATATATGTCGTACTCAGTATAATATTGAGAGATCATGCAGGTCTTGCTTGCTTCTGCGATGGCCAGCATCCAGTGGGGACCTCATTTTTCTGATTGTTTCTGACCCCAGATCCTTGTGTCCCTCAATCCAATTACTGAGTTCAGCTCCCTCCTAGCTGTGGACCCATTCCCTTGTGTCTGCTCTACAGCAGCTGTGGTGATGTACAGTCATCGAGGGGTGGGGTAGGGGTGCGATCTCAGATATTTGTACATATTTCATTACTGTCTAATTATTTTAATCATTAGTACTATTATTATCATAATTTCACTGAAGCTGTAGCTTTAGTTTCTGATCTGCAAGCCTCTTTCCTCTTATTTTCCTTTCCTTCCCCTGGGGATGTGTGTGGGGTGGAATCTGGGAGTCCAGCTGCACAAGTTTAGCCAAAAATTATCTGGGTCAAAGCTAAACTGTGTAAATGTGGTTTCATAACTAAATACCTTTTCAAACATCGAAAGTTAGATGTTCTTGAAAAAGCTTTCATTTTTTTTTAAACTTCCTTAAAAATAGTCATAACTGTCTTGATGCAAACGTAATCAATTATCTATATCACAGTATCTCAGCAGTTAGTTGCACTGTTTTAAAAGTACTTGGGTGGATTTCTTTATTAAGGTGATTCTGTCAGAATGGGACATACCAGGAACAATAAATTGTTTAGAAATTGGAAATAAGAGATATTTCTTTTTAAATTTAAACTAAGGTTATGAAAAGTAATTTTAAGGAAGTACAACATTCTGGAGAAAATGAAAAATGTCCTAAGACTTTCAGAAAGGCATTAATTCACTGAAAGTTCCCATTCAACATCTGTTGATTTGGAATAGGAGTCCATGTTTTAAAAGTTCTTTATTATCAAAAGACCATGACCAAAGGATCAAATTGGTTTTTAATTTTTAATCAATTTTTTAATTTTAATCAATTGTGTAGGACTGGGTAGTTAGTTAATGTGAAACAAAATAATTTGATGCATTAACTTCATAAATTATCAGCAGAAAACAGCATTGTTTTGATTGACTCAAAATTAGGATGTTAAACTATACAGATCCTGATCCTAGAGTATAATGAAGTCAGTCCACTGTGTTTTCATGGATTTCAGTTGATATCACAGTATCACTGTATCACAAGGTTGGAAAAGACCTTCAAGATCATTGAGTCCAACCTATGACCCAAAACCAACACCTTCTTGTCATCTAAACCATGGCACTAAGTGCCTCATCCAGTCTGCTTTTAAACACCTCCAGGGATGATGACTCCACCACCTCCCTGAGCAGTACATTCCAATGGCCAATCATCTTTTCAGTGAAAAATTGTTTCCTAATATCAAGCTTAAACCTCCCCTGATGAAGCTTGAGACCATGTCCTCTTGTTCTGTCACTGGTCACCTGAGAGAAGAGAACAAACCCCGCCTGCCTACAACCTCCTTTTAGATAGTTATATAGAGCACTGAGTTTCTAGGAGAATCATCAGTGCATATTTAATTTCATTCATGTAGTTTCCTGACGTTAAAATGGAGAGTAAAATTAGTGTAATTTCAAGTGGGTTGGCAGGCTAAATTAATTAATAATTTTATAGAGCTTCCTGTTCCTTGGGTAGGGTATACCAAGTAAATGATAAATGATCAGTTTGCACTTTAGAAACAATGTCTTTGGAGATTCTATTTAAAAAACTGTTGTGGTAATGATTGTTGCTGGGGAAAGAAAGACTTCAGACCATGAATCCCTAGTTCTTCATAGCTCCTCAGTGTGAACGGTATCAGATGGAAAAACAGAAACCATGGATTCTCTTTACTAATATCTGGATGCTCTTTGTTGTGAGGGTCTGGAGGAATTATTTGTCTTTCATTTGTTTTTCTCAGGTTGGGGGTCACACCATGCTGCCCATTCGTTGGATGCCTCCAGAGAGTATCATGTACAGGAAGTTCACCACAGAAAGCGATGTCTGGAGCCTGGGGGTTGTATTATGGGAAATCTTTACCTATGGCAAACAGCCATGGTATCAGCTCTCGAACAATGAGGTGTGTGTAATATAGTCTCAAACTGTATTGGGAAGGCTGACACATTAACTGTTGGTACAACTTCTCTGGAGAACTGGCGGCAACAAATTTGTTTAGTAAAGGTAAAATCCCCAGTATCAGGTATTTGTGGTATTGTCACAAACTTTGTGGTTGAATGTCTTCCTTTTCACTCTTTTCTCCCCAGGGTGGATGAAAGTTATCTAAGCGGAACTACAATAGTTTGAATTTAGCTTTTTACTTGTATAGAATAAAGTCCAGTCTGGGATTGAGAAAGACCATGAGGCAATGAAAAGTAGCTTAGCTATCTTCTGAACAGGCTTTGGGAGATTTCAATTCCGTATGATACATGTCACTTTTGCAAAGTGGTTATCCAAAATCACTCTTGAATAGATTGAAGAAATCTGGAGATCTCATGATCTCCAGGCAGTCACAGGAAGCCCTTTTCCAGAGAATAACCACTGTTAAGTTTAAGAAGGGAGAATAGGAGAGGCTCTTGTGCCCTGTGTGAGCAGAGTGAAACCTTCGCCACCTTCTGAGATGAGCTGAGATTGATAGATGGGTAGAGAGAGGAAGTATGGGGTTACTTCCTCGCCTCATGAGTGGAAGGGACAATGTGGGTGAAGTTAATATTGCTTAGGTTATTGTTCCTTGACAATTTATATTACAGTGATTTTTCCAGATTGCATCCTGCTGTTCATGTGTATCTATCTAGAAACACAGACCTTGGCAGAGTTGCCTGGGAGACTGCCGCCAGTGAGGTGATTAGTAGTTGACTCTTCCATGGATGACCCCCACATAGTTGGCACAGTTGTGCTGATCCTTTTGTTGTGATTTCTTGTAGGTGATTGAGTGCATCACTCAGGGCCGAGTCCTGCAGCGACCACGCACGTGTCCGAAGGAAGTGTATGACTTGATGCTGGGCTGTTGGCAACGGGAGCCTCACATGAGGCTTAACATCAAAGAAATACATTCCCTCCTCCAGAACTTGGCCAAGGCATCTCCAGTCTACTTGGATATTTTAGGCTAAGGTCTTCTAGCATTTCTTCTTATGGGCTGCGGGAATGAATGTGTTCAACTGCCGCTGAACTCCATTAAAATGTGTTCTTAACTCTGACAGCATTAATGACAAAGTTGCGGAGAAGCTTTCAAAGGGCAAGCAATGTGCACTTCTCCATCTGTAGACACAGTATTGACTTTTTAGACATTGCTGAGACATGTCTCCTCTCTCTCTTTCAGTTTTTATCATTTTTTTCTTCTCTCCTGTGTTTCTAATCAGTTTGGCTTCTGCATTATTGTAACTCTGCATAGACAAAGGCCTTAAAAACCAATCTGTTATATCAGCGGACTCTTCAGTTTGCCCACCACAACTAACAATGCCTTGTTGTATTCATGCCTTTGATGTGGATGAAAAAAAGGGAAATACATATTTGACTCGAACTTCGTGATTTCTGCTGTACAGCTACTGGAAGTTTCTATGGATTCACCTCAATTTTTTTGCTTCAGCATGTGGGTGGAAAAAGAAGACTGGTGCTCTCTACATGAAGCATATACCTTGCAGAGATAAAGCCAGATGGAAAGAAGAGAGTCTTGTGTGATACACTGTCTGGAGGAACTAGGAGATCAGATGGCATCCAACCCCACAAAAAACACTGAAATGATGGAGGCAAGAGAGTGTTTAGCACTTTCCCTGAAGAGTCTTTCTGAGGACTAAAGAGACTGTTCAAGGAGGTGCTTTGCCAGCACCTTTCATTGCCAGATACACATAAAGGCAAAAAGATGCTGCCTGCACTGCACACATTTACGTTACAAGATAGACTGGACACATGCCCTTATTTTGTCTTCTGGTAGGATGTTGTCATGCCACTGGTGTAAAAATGTTCTCCAGATAGTCTTTTTTAAATACAGGCTGAAGCTAGGCTTATTAATGTACAGTATTAATTTCACGATCACATGTTGAAACTAAGGATTTTGATAAGATAGGACAAGCTATAGATGCGTGGGCAGGCGTATCTTATACTGTGCTTGTCCAGCAGCATATTCCTTCCTTCCTCAGTCCTTTTTCTTTTCTCTAAGCCATGCAAGCAAAACTGTGCATGGTCTTACGTCAATTGATGCCCTTTGTGAAGAAACTATCACTCACGTTGTAGTGCACCCTAGTAGGCATAGCGAACTCATAACAGTATAACTTATATTTCATTAGAAGGGGCTAATGGAGGACATTAGCCATGTTAAAATGCCTTTACAATGTTACAGAAACAATAGGCTGATATAACATGAATAATCCAATGTACAGAGATCACTGGTTATGCTTGAGCCATGGCAGGGGATAAAGATCTCTAGAGAAAACAAATTACTCTGAGGTTATGGCATACTATTCAGAGTGCAAAGACCTTGAGCTCAGCACCATGTTTGTATTGGTACTAGTGCTGTCATTACCAACATCCAGTCTTTCTTAAATAATTTATATTTGGTTGGATTGGCATTGTATGTGTACAACATTTGCATGGCCACTGTGTTGATGACAGCTGCATGGGGATACTTGTTATTTTTCAAACCAGAAGTTGACGATTTCAAATTTAGAGTTAGGATTATTTTTAATATGAATTCTTACAAATGAAAACCTACCTTACCTATTCCTCAAGACTTTTGCCTCCCTCTGTGAGGGGGCGTTAATTGCAAAAAAAGTGATCTTTCTGTTTTCTCTTTTTGTTATTTCTTATTGATATGAGCCAGATCAAAATAGTCCTTCATCTTCGTATTGGGGATATTTTATTTAATAAATTAAGCATTTTATTTTTGTAAGTGTTCCCATAGCACATTTAATATATAATTTGGTTGCATATATTATTTATTGAGGCACTTTAGGTTTTTCCTTCAGAAGCTTTTAGAGCTAGCTCATAAAGATTCTGAACATATTCAAAAGAAAGCAGTTCACTGGACAGTGATGAAGTTTTACCCTTCTCAATGTCATTGAAAAGGCAGCATTATGAATAAACATGACAGTGTAACTATAAAGCCATACTCAGTATTTCTTTAATAAACTAGATGTTATTCCTTAACCACTATTGAACTGGAAACACATAAAAAGCCAGAGGAAGATTCCTAAAAATGGGCCTTAAGATTTTATCTAGACTGTCTTGGAAGTTCATATGGAAAGCTAGGTAAAGACTGAGCATCCAGTGAAACCCATTCTCTTGAGAGTTTGAATGTTGTGTTTTAAAGGAATTTGAAATTTATTTTCAAAATAACAATGGTGGAAAAAAAGTTGTCAGAGTCTGCTCTTACTGTGCAGAGGGAGAAGGCTGCAGGTGGTGGAGGGGGGATGCTAAGTTTCTACCTGCTGTATTCTGTCTTAGTTTCTTATGAGCTGAACAAAAAGGCATCTGAGATGCTTCTTCTATTGGAAAACAGGCTCCAGCCTGAAAGTGAACAGGTGGGTTTTGCAAGCACTGAAAGAATGTATACCAAAAATAACCACAAAACCCTGAAAATGTACTTAGTGGCATCTCCTTTTTCATTTACTAGTGAGACTATCAGAGTCATTTCAAAGAATAAATAGTGTTACAATGCATTGTGCAATAACATAGCAGTATGTTAAACTTCTAAAGGACCAAATGTTCTACAGAGCCACTGTTACCTTGACCTATATCATTAATGTTCTTGATAGTGCATAAAATGTATAATCACAGTAGACAAGCGATAAACTGTAGCTATACATAGTTTGCTTTTGTTCTTGAAAAGGTGGAAAAGTGTAGGAGAATGAGCAGAGAAGAAATATGTTCAAATCACAATGAAGGGTAAGTATATGTGCATACTCATCATGCTTGCACTGTCAGCTAAGTCGTGTACACTGAGTAAATATGACAATCAGGCTCATTTAAAAAGTCTTTCTGGACTGTGCTATGAACTGATCGTATATATAATATCTATTATATATGTATGTTTGCATATGGCATATATATACACACATAGCATATACATGTATGCCTATGTCTGTTTTATTTTATTTATATATGTGCAGACATGCATGCACATTATGTATGGGCTGTGTGTATATGTATAAATTTACATACAACTGTTACTACAAATGAGATTAGAGTGCTATTAATAAATTGATAAAGTCTGCTAAGTAACCAAAATATTATTTTCTTCTGATATTTCTTTTTTCTATGTTCGTAAGATTCAACTTTTTAACTGGTGTGCAGCAGAGGCAGTGCTAGAATGTCAGAGATATAACAACAAGCACTTTTTTTTTCCCTAGATGATTGCATAAAAATATTTCTTCCATTCCCATCTCACTTGTTATTTTCTAACAAACAAATGAACAGACAAGCTTCCAAGCTCAGAAAACAGAATTTAGTTTACTGTCATTTCTGAGTTTGTGCTATTGTTGTTTTCTTTTTCTAGAGCAACAGTGCAGCTTCATTAGCATTTTATACTCATCCACGGTAACAAAATAATTCCAAGGATGAGCTGGACTATTCAGACTGCAACACAACTTGTAGGACAATGAGAACACCAAAATTTCAGCAGTAATAATAACCACATTTGCCACATTCTGTCCTTCACTCTTAGCAGATCTCCAGAACTCGAAACTGGCTATAGAGGACAGATACTTGTAAAGCAACAGCACCGCATTATGCATGATGGAGTGTGCCATTTTTAGAAGGACATAGTTTTGATTTGTAAAACAATATACCTACATATTGTCTGCAGTTTAAAAAGTAACTGCCTACCTTTTCTCTTTCTTTCTTTTTCATCTTTTCTTGCTACATCTTTATCACTTCTGTTCTTTCTTCTTTTTCCTCTCTTTTCTTCTCTTTCTCCCTCTCTCTGTTCTGCTCCCCACCTTTCTGAGAGATTGTTTTTGTTGTGGTTGATGTAGACTTGTACAAAACGCTTTAAAAAGAAATCAAGTAACCCAATAAAATGATCAGGTCACTGGATGACTAAGGTACAATGCACATATGTTACAACAAGTCTGTGTCTGGGTTGTTGCAGCCTGTAACTGAATTTCAGCTACTTCTGTAAAATGTGAGGGAGGGGAGTGGGGTGGGGCTGGGAAACAGATTGGGTTATCTACTCAAAGAAAAAGGTTTTGATAGCACAGGAAGTTGTATTTTCTTGTTGGGATGAACAATGCTGCTTTGAAACAAGAGGTCCTTTAGAGCCTTAGTTAAAACACCTTTATTTGGGTGGGGCGGGAAGGCATGCTACATTCATCACAAATACGACGCAAAAAAAGAAAAAAAGCCTACATGTTGCAGGGAAAACACTGTGAATTTCACAATAGCAACCAAGTGACTATTTTGCCATCTTTTAAACATACGTCTCAGGAGAAGAAATGGGAAAAGATGGGTGTGTTATTTTACCGTCTATGCATTCTAGACCAGGTCTGTGGGGGTTTTTTTGTTTGCTTGTAGAAGGTTCTGACTGATGACCGGCTGGTATTTCATAAACACTGAATACTTTGGACAAGGATAATAGAAGCTGCTAGTAGTGAGGCCATTTGATTGGAATGGGTGAGAAAACAAGAGGCCAAATCGAATCTTTCAAGAGGCCTATATCTTGCAGCTTATGCGTATCTTTCTGTAATTTAAAGAAAAGCAGCTAAGAATGTTTTATATACAACTAATTTAATTCAACATTGATATTTAATTGAATCACCAATAAAGAATCAATTATGAAATATTTGTCCCAGCCCTGCTCTCCACCTATACTTTATGTATATATATTTCTAGGTATCGCTCTCTTTGTCACTGAAATAAAGAGGAAGATATCTACATATAAATATAAATCTCTATATTGTCACCAAACTGTGACCTGGTGTGTAGAGCTATCTTTCTCCTTTCTTTTTTCCTTTTCTTTCTTTTTAATGTGATGTCTCTGTGGAAATATTTAGTGGTTCTTGTTTTGCAGTTTGTTATAACAAATCATTGCTTTAAAACTTTCATTGCATCTTGGCTGATTTCAAAGTGATGCCTAGGTATCAGTGTTAAAAGTTTTGTTTGTGAATCATGTGACCAGCTTCTCTTGACCTGACATGGGAAGTCTCTTGTATTACAGTGTATTTAATAAAAATGATGTCTTACAATAAACAATGTCATCCAAAAGAAAGAGAAAATAATTACTTCAAAAAACATAAATGTTTCTTGAAGTGTTGTGTGCTATTTTCTTTTTTTTTTTAATGCCTTTATCTCCATTCTTTTTGAAAAGGGTGAGATTAAGGAGCAGTTTAGAATGCGTACAAACTTGACACATTTGCACTGAGTGAAAATCAGGTTGCTGAACCTGTAGTTGATTATAGAGGAGACCCATAGGAATAGGGAAAAGGAGTATCAAATCTGAATGAGGTGACACATTTATTTTTAATTTTTTTGTTTTCCAAAATAAGATTGTATTTGAATTCTTGTTCTTTTGGGGAGCTGGCTGAAGAAGTACTTGTTTGTCTTTTAGCACAAACAGGCCTTCACAGATTTTCTGGCTTTGTGTTAAGTGTCTCTCAAACCATAGCCCTGTTGAAAATTTAGTTTGTTCTTTTTTCACTCATGTCAGTCTAAAATGAATATATTGTGAACAAATACAGCATTAAACCCAAGTCCTTGAAGAACATAATTAAGATTCAGAATGCTGAGTGCTTTGACATCCAAAGGAAGGTTTAGCATCTTGATTAAAGGTCCCTCCACAAGCTATTGATCTAAAGCAAGCCCTTCAAGGTTAGAGTAAAACAATACGAGAGTCACTTTACAACTGCATCAGCTCCCCTCTGCCAAGAGACCTCTGAGATTAGATGAGCTGCCTACAGGCATTCAGAAGGTCAAAGGAAAATAATCCACTGAGAAGAAGCCTCAGGATAAAGTTGTTCTAAAGCTGTGAAAATACACTTGAACCACACTAAAAAGATTTGTTGGCAGTTCATGTTCCTCCAGTGAGTTAGAACTGCTTTTATGGTTAAATCTGGATGCCTTCCAGACTTGATGGGTTGGGTTGCCATCCTGACATGAAACACCTTGCTGTGGACAATTCGTTGCAATGAAGTGTGTTTGGCAACAGCGAGAGCTGCAGAAACTCCCAGGGTTGAGCCTGTGTAAGCATAGGCCTGCAGTCCCAGCAGCACAAGCAAGACACCATGCACAGCCTTCCCACTATTCACTTTCCCCAGGGATTTTTAAGGCTGTGGCACATAGAAGCAGCAGGACTGGACATTGCCACTCCTCGTGGGTGGTCTGGGTCAGAGACGCAAGGACAGATGAGTCAGCAGGGCACATGGGCAGCCTCAGGAGCACACTTAATCTTTGCAGCATTGCAACAGGGCGGTTTGGTTGTTCCTCTCCTGTGCAGCCCAGCCCTTTCAAGGCTACAGTTTGAACTTCCTCTTCCCAGCAGCCTTCCCACTTACCTACAGTGTCCCATAGCTCCCTCCCAGCTGATGCCAGCATTCCCAGATGGACCATTGGGCAGGCAAGAGGTGTTGATAAGTTGATACGCTTGCTCACCTCTGGTAGAAGGAGGAAGGGGTTTGTGTGTTTTCCTGTCTTACCTACTTGGGCACATGTGGCCTCACAGTGAACAAAATGTCACAGAGCAGAGGTTCAGCTTGAAAGTAATGACTGGTGCCGTTTTTATTGCCTTTTGTGCACTGTATTTGTATGGGTAAAAGTATCCAGTTCAGGATCCACATGGGGCTTGCAGAAGATCCTTTAGTGAGACTAATAAGCTTCCTGATGTTCCAAAACACGTCACATTCAGTAGTTTGTTTAAGGCCATTTGCTTCTTTCACAAGATGCACAAATAGTGCACCCTCCTGTTTGCTGCTCAGTAGCAGCCCTACCTAGCCTTGCAGCAGCTGAAGACCTGTCAGCTAATCCTGCACCTGTCTTCTGTATAAAATCCACAGAGTTGTGAAATACCTAACAAGCCAACAGGGAATATGTAACACAAGTCCTGTGCCTGCTTCTCCTGAGGCTCAACAAACTTCTGCAATTGATTTAATGATGAAGTCTTTGTGCTAAATACTTCATATAACTGGAAAAACAGTCATCTTGATCACTGTTTTATTTTAAAAGTGATTCACAATACTATTGATTACTCCTATTAGTATTTTTTTTAATGGCCATAATAACTAATTTTTAAATCAGTGAGAAGGTTTATGGTACAGAGAAGTATGATGACCTGAGAAAGGAAAAAAAAAATCTCGAATGTCATTAGGACAGTGTCAGGTAGGCCCTACTAAAAGAGCTCACATGTTGGCTTATCAAAGCAGTGTGTTAATATTTATCATAAACCATGTGAACTGATATGCAGGACTTCTCTCTTCATACAAGAGAGAAAAATACTTGGGTAATCACCTGAAGAATCAATCACCCAACTCAATTTTATCCTAAGAACCCTGTGCTTTTACATCTTCAGGATGGTTTGATCTGCATGAAATGCATAGGGTACCTTCAGTAAATCCTGCCTTTTGAGAGCTGAAGATTTTAGGACTCAGACCTATTTTTGTTCTTGGATGCAATGAAGAACACTAATAAAAAATTCCATAAGCAGAACAAGGGAGATGTGGAAAAGTGATTGCTTTGCTTTCTTGAGCTGATAGTCACATCATGCAAAAATCATGCAAAAATATGTCCTGTTACATATTATCATAATTTTAGCTAAAAATCAGCCTAGACCAGTTATTGATAAGGATGCCTGGAACAGAAGAGCTTGTGATCTTTCCGGGTGGATTCTCTATTAAATGGTATACAATGGAAGTAGAGATGAATGAAAGAAGATCAGACAGCAAGTGAGCAAACTCTTGTTTAAAATGTGATGTAAATATTAGATATGCAGTTTTGCTGTCCCAGTGTCTGACCTTAAAGACAAATAAAACAGACACTTGGCAAATGATTTACGCATAACTTGAGGACTTCTGATACAGAAGATGATGTAGAAGTGCTTTTTTTATGATACAATGACTGCTCATGAGAAATCTCATGAGCAAATCCAAGTCTGCCACTGTATTGTCTTGATTTTTGATTTTTTTTCAAAGAGAAACCGTTTAAATACATAAAAACTGATACTACTGTTCAATGTGTCACAGCATGGGCAGAGCCAGCTCCAATATAATCTGGAGTTAGCCCAGTTAGAAACTATTGGAAATGATTATGTAATTTACTAGTGATTAGCAGAGAATGGGAATATTGACACAGGTAATTCCCAAGGGCTGACCTCTGCTTGGCATGATTCAAATTCTTCTCTGGAAGGCTGGGATGCAACAGCAGTTATAACACATTTAACACCTTCTTGTTCACAGACTGAAACCAATTTACAACTGGTTTGCTATAGCTGGCCAAAAGTAGAAACGTTTCCTTTCTAGAGCACCTTTCTGTATACCCTTCCAGCCAGTGCTACCAGCCCTGGTCCTGGACAACATTTAAATAGAAGGGTTTTTTTATTCCCCAGCATGCATTACCAGGGCAGAGCCTTCAAATGTGACAGAGTTGGTCAGCTTCACCCTTGAAGCAGATGATTCCTTGCCAGTTGGTTTTCACACCTGTAAATGTCCTTTAATTTCTGTACCCTGATACTGTGGAGACAGCAGATGCTCTCAATACATGTGAGGGTAGATGAACAGCATTTATTGTCCATGCAACAGAAAGGAGAAAAAGCATATACAGAGGAGCCAGTTCAGACTGCAAATCTGACAGAAGTTGAATCTGTGGTCTCCATCCCCTGAGCAGCGCTGAGAGGTCAGTGATATCTACCAAGGAACAATGTGGGCAGTTTATTCCCAGCATTCTCATGTCTTATCCACCCACCTTAAATGTTTCCCTCTTCCCTCATGCCCCTCAGTATGGTAGGGTTAGACCAGCAGCAGCATGGATGTACTCACAGTGCAGAGCACAGTCTTGGCCCTTAGTTTTATTTGTTTTTTGAGGTGAGGCCTAGCCCCCAAGATGTCTCTGTCCACAGTGCCTGCACTGACTGAGTTTCTTCCTGCGTGTACACATCCTGATAGAGCAGATGGCCATGATGCCCTTTTGCTGGCAAACACTGGGTTCAGTGCTGAAAACAAACTTCCTGTTTATCTGAGGTGAGTTAGTGATGTCCCATGGGATGAATGCTTGTGGAAGTGGAGTGGCTTATCTCCTGTGGGAGCAGAGAGCATGTAGCTGTGGACAACCTGCAGCCTGTAATCCCCCTCAACTCTTTCCTGTGGCCTTTGGAGTATCCCAGGGCCAATAATTGACAGGAGGAGGGAGGGAGCACACTTTCATCAAGGCAGGCAAAGGGCTGAGTGTAGGGTAGTCTCGGTCTTAGGTGAGTGGGAAAACATGTTAATCACTGTGACAGGAATTGCCAGTCATCCTCTTCATCATAAACACCCTACACACAGCTGCCCACACTCATATCTTCACATGCTGCTGTGCATCAGAGCAAACAGCCAGTATGTAGCGTGGCTATGAGGGTTGCAGAGCTGCCCATCTTGGCATTGGCTGGTGCTCATGACCATGGTGCATCTCCTCAGCAGCAAAATCTCTGGTTTGGGTGGACCCGCTGGCTGGGAGATGCTACTCATTGCCACTCCAGCAGCCTTATGCCGTTTGCCATGCAGAGGCCTAGCAACCTGACTTGGCTTTGCATCTTGGTCTTGGATGGTTTTTGTGTGCCTTGTGCATCTGCTTGCCTTTTCTCCAGCCAGGAGTCTGGTAGCAGAAATGCAGCTGGTTCCCAGCCCTGCTCCAGAAGGGGACAAGCTTCCTTGGCCCCAGTCACTCACCTTGTCTCTGCAAGGCTCTGTCTAGCTGCTTCTTGGCAGAGCAGTTGATAATTTATTACACCCAGTGGTGTAGTTTTGTAGTTTCAATGATCTTGAGATTAATATACCAAAATACTTTGCCCACACTGATTAAATTTGCTCAGAAAGGGAGAACCAATACATCTTGTCCCAAAAACTATCTAACAGCCCTCAGAGACATATGCAGTCACACCCCCTGGATAGCATCAACAGTGTTTGCACTTGCGTGCCTTGCCACGGCCACTGTGGGCACGCCCTCCTCAGCCCCACACAGTTCCAGCACTCCTCTCTGAGGTCAGTTTTGGTAGCCAGCATACAGGCACATAAACAATCCACTGTCAGGTGCCCTGGCCAGCACAATGCAGGGCAGGTAGAGGAGCAGTCCAATGCTCCTCATGCAAGCCATTGGTGTTCCATTGATTTTGCTGCATTTGATCACTATTTCTAAAGCTGGCTTTTTATTCATTAGTTGACTCTTTTTCAGCTCTTAAGTTAGTCTGTTAAGAGAATTACAGGCATCTCCAGCTCCTATAATTAACATCTTAAGAAAAATCACAGCCAGGAATGGCAAGTCTGTAGGAGACAGAATAGGACAAACATACGGATCTCATATCCCCTTCTTCCCTCTCCCTCCTTGCCCCCAAATTTTGGGGTTTTGGCTCTGAGTCTTTTTTGTCTTCCAGTTCCTCCCAGTTAGTTGTTACAGAAGAAAAAAAGTCTTTGCAAACGACCCCTTGTAAACCCAGGTCATCTCTTACCTCTTACATTTTTTTTGCACTGCTTTTTGATTTGGACAATTACGTTGACAAATGTCATTAGCACTAGTAATTTTTAGTAACCCAGACTCTAAAGAGATTTGGGTGAGGGAAAGCAGATGGAGAGTAAACATGGTGCCTCTGACCAGAGAGGCCATTAAATAAATATGCAATTTGCTTGGTTAAAATAACACCTATTGGCAGTAAATGTTGGGTTTTTTTTAAACCGGTGGGGAACTAATCACTCTGGCAAGATCTAGGCACTCTGCAAGCTGTTCCTGTGGTGGTTTTGGCTCGTCTTGTGTTATACAACCTCGATGACTTCCATGCTAGGCAACTGAGTAAGGACTGGTGAAGTTAGCAATATCAACTACAGGCTGCGCTGTTTTCCCAAATTGTGCAAAATCCAATTGCACTGTCACACGTTACTTAGAGGTTGTTTTCAGATTAGATTTGCTGCTAAACAACTACTTGTGAATGTGACTGAAGGCGGAGTTCAAAGGCTACTTTACCAAGACAGAGTGCTATATGAGATAAATTTAGCTGCCAGTTCTTTTTGGACAAAGTCAACAGTTATTTAGAAAGCCATAAATACAACCACTATATGCAAAAATTCTTGATTTCAAGTCTGTGGCATCAACATGCTCAGCCTGGGTCTTACCATGATTAGGAGCATACAGGGACCATAAAACATAAACCAACCAAGAGCATGGGCTGTGGCATGAGCAATGGGGATGTCTGCTGGAACCCTGCACAGGATCAAACGCTGCTGCTGTTCCACCTTCTTGAGGTCAAAACAAGGGGTATTCAGAGGAGACAAGTTGGTGAAAAAGGACCTGGGAGTAGATGGCAGACTAAGAAATCAAGCAAAGGTCAATCCCTGAAATCCCAAAACTGTCAGTCTGTAGCAGTACATAGAAATAGTAGGCAAGATTTTACACACAAACTGAGAACAACAGTTGTAGTGAAAAGCAGCAAAGCACACCTAGTGCATTTATCTTCCCAGCTGTTTGGTTTTCTGCTGTATTACTGATGGCACTGTGTAACACCAAGGTAACCCTTCCATGTTGTCATTTTCTCTTTCAAAACATGCTAGTGATTAAATCTATGTGGGCAGCTGGCATCTTGGAAACTAAGACAGCACAGATTTGTTGTGTTTTACCTTAAAAAGACACTGTTGATTGCCTCCTTGCCTCCATTCTCACCCTGCAGTTGGCAATTCTCCAGTGAGCAGGACACTCGATGCGAGCTGGACACTCCAGATTTTTTTCTAGTGATGCTTTGGTGAGGCTAACGCTGGCAGCCTTCATCTCACTAGCTACCCTAAGTTCACTTTCTGCGTCTTCCACTTCTGCTCTGACATAAAGCCTTTGTCAAGAGAGACGAGTTGCCATGGTAGTGCCTCTAAAATAGAACAAATCTAACACACATCAATACCTGTACAATAAATAGAATAAAGTACTACTTATAATGCGTTATTCTGCATTCACTGGGTAGTAATTTGTGCAAAGGACTGCAACTAACTCTTTTTCATTTAATTATGGGAAAGTAATTCTTCAAGTAGGAAATGCTCTGTACTTGGGAAGGAAAGAGCAGAACCTTTGAGTGATTAAAAAGACAGAGCTCCAGTTGCTAAATTAGAGCCACTAACAAGGTTTTTCTTCATGGAGCAGCTGATCTGTCTCCACCTGAACATATTTGGTGCTGGATCAGGCCCATACTCTCATACAAATGCAGGCTTATAAGGTGTTTTAATAAGACTATGTTTTATTTTGCTGGAGGTTGTGGTTGATTTTCTCAGTCACTGCAGGCTAGAGCAAAGAACTCTTCAGGTCAGAACACCTGGCTGCAATCCAGGCAGATGGAGCTCAGCCAGCTTCCCTTTCCTGAGATAGAAAGCATTCAAAGACAACCAGAACATCAACTATATTTATGCAGGTATAAGACCACGGCTGTGACGTGGTATGTTTCCCACCAAGGTATGAGTCTTCCTGATTTAGGCTGCAAATGCCACAGGCAAACCAGTCTGCCAGGAAGAACTCACAGAAAATGACCATCTTCGGATATCTCCTGGAGCAAGAGAAAAAACATTCCACACAGGTGCCTCAGGCTGGAGTACATGATCCAGTGTGGAATCTTCCAGCCTGGTTACTCTGTGAGAGGGAGCCCCTATGTCCTGCCCACTTGTCTTTGATGCCCTGAAGCTTTTCCATTAAAAGCTTCCCAAGACAGTACAGATCAAACTGTTATGTTGCTTTGCTGAGCATTATAACTTATATATATTTTTTTTTTAAACAAGACTTTCTCTCATGCTTTGGCACTTTCAGAAATGCTGATAAACTGGTTTTTGTTTCAGTGATTTGCTGCTCTAGTTGACTGTGAGCAGTGAAAGTCTGTAATGAATAGCTACAGGACACCTTTGATGCAATGGATGAAGCAAATTTATGTTCAGACTTCAATATCAGTCCGAATGATTTGGTTGAATGAGTATAGGGGTATTGTTGAACAAATTTTCTATTCATTTCCTCATTCTCATTTATGTAGCCATTATAAACTTGTCATACCGAAGCTAGGCCAATTTTCTTTACAGTATTTTCGAAACACATTTTTTTCTCTCACATTCACAGTGAATAGTATTTACTGTTGCATAAGGTGCCACTGACTGTGCCATAAGAACCTCCTCCTCTTACATCTTCACTGACACCTGTTAGAGCATTTTACTAGGAAAAAGTCTGTTTTCTGGTGTGCTTATTCCTCCCATTATTACAACAGCTCATGCAGTTAGGACCGGAGTTTGGTAGTTACGTTTCTGAACTACTGAACATACTCAAGATATTCAGGGAAAAAACCTCTAAAGAATATTTTCAATAAATGAATATCTGAAGAAAAGGTATTAATGATGCTGCTAAATTGCATCTCGGCATTAAGACAAAATTTCGGTTTACATGCTGGTGTTAAAAATGATCGTTTCAGAAAAGAATTAACTCACTTCCATGCAATATTTTTTGCTATGTATAACACAGCAAAAAAATAGAAGCTCTATGAAATATAGCAAAATACAGGCATAACCTAGGAATAACCAAAAGGAAGGTTCAACAAAACACAACTGGATGCTTTTCAACTGCACTCACAAACAAGTGCAGACAGAAGAATTTATGTTGCCTTTATAATGTTTCATAACATGATTTGAACTTACTAGTGACAGATCCTTTCTTGTTCTTTGTTTCAGACTGTCCAGCTCTTAAAGGCAATTTAATATTTTTAATAAATAAATATCTCTCTGGTAAAAGCCCTTATACATGAAACCAGTCATAGCCCAGAAGAAAAGCTAGCTACGTGTTCAGCAACATTTCTCTGTTCAGATATAGACTTCCTTCAGAACTATTGTTTCTAAAAACATATATATATATATATATATCTACAAGAGAGCTTTGACAAATGTAATTGTTAATTAAATTTTTCTCTCCGTGAATACTAATTTATAGACATGCATACCTTTTTTTTTTGGTTATTTTAACTTCTGATCTATACTTTGCCTGATCTTCCTGAATTCTGGAAAAGCTCTGATAGTGGAAGGAGGAAAGGTGGAGAAGCAAGCTCTAAGTAGTGAACACTTCTGGGGACTTGCAATGAATGTACACTGTGAGGAGTACCTATAAATCTGCAATGGGGGCCATCCAGTAATTCTTTGGTAAGGAAAAACAAGCAAGACCGGGGAAGCACAGGAGAGAGAAGAATGGAGATGGAAAGGTAAAACACACAAGACTGTATACTGTGTGAAATTTTTACAGTTTTAAAATTTTTTTAAAATATGGATTAATATTCCTCAATTGTGAAATAACAATGTGGACATGATTGGCTTTCCTCCCCTCTTCTTCTGCCATTGACTTAATAAAAAAAGTACAGGATAAGAGAGAATTTGGTATTCAAGATGAAAAACTGCCTACAGGGCTGTTTAGTCATGGAATAACTTTTTATTCTATCAGTGGAAGTTTATAGTGTGTACTTAGTCTTCAAGAAAAGTGAAATATCCCCTGTTGTTTTCTTAGAGTGAAATGGTGGTCAGGCCGTGCTTTAAGGGCTGGCAGAGCTTGCATTTAAGTCAGTGAAAACCTTCCTGTTGATGTCAAGCAGTTCTAGGTCTGACTGCTGTGAATATACCTTATGGCTGCAACAACCTGGACATAAAAGTATGTCTCTCTAAATCTGAGATAATGAATGGTCGTCTTGTTGCTGAGTTAATCAGCTGTGCTAGCACCAACATAGGTAGGAATTAACATGAAAATAATAGAAAATGAGCAGAAAATATCATTGTGTCCCTGAGTAAATCTGTACTTCTTAAATGCTGTAGGCATCTCAAACAGAACTGTTGAACTGAAGAAAATTCAAAGAAGGGCCACAAAGAAATTCCAGGTTATGGCAGCAACCCTCATGAAAGAAATGCCTCGGTAGCGTCCTAAATACAATCTTCAGGCTTTGCAGAGGTTTACGGTTGGTTGAACATGAGCCAACAGTGTGCCTAAGTGACTAAGAAGGCCAATAGGATCCTGCTTTTTTATCAGAAATGATGTGGCCAGGAGAACTAGGGAACTGGTTTTCCCCCTGTGCTCAGCACTGCTGAGACCACATCTTAAAGCACTGTCTTCAATTTTGGGTCTCTCATTACAAAGAGGACATTGAGGTTGGAGTGTGGCCAGAGAAGGACAGTGAAGCTGGTGAGGGGGCTGGAGAACAAGTGGTATGAGGAGTGGTTGAAGGATCTGGGGTTGTTTAGCCTGGGGAAAAGCAGGAGACCCTATTGCTCTCTACAACTACCTGAAAGAAGTTTGTAGTGAGGTTGGTGTAGGTATCTTCTCCCAGAAAACAAGTGAGAAGATAAGAGGAAAAGGTCTCAAGTTGAGCCAGGGGAGGTTTAGAATGGATATTAGGAAGTATTACTTCACTGAAAAGGTTGTCAAGAACTGGAACAGGCTGCCCAGGAAGGTTGGTTGAGTCCCCATCCCTGGAGATATTTACAAGACACAAAGATGTGGAGCTTGAGGACATGGTTTAGTGGTGAACTTGACAGCATTAGATTTATGATTGGACTTAGTGATCTTAAAGGTCTTCTCCAACTCAAACGATTTTATCATTCTGTGAGGTTACACCAAAGATCTGTCAAATCCTGAGTGGCATGGTGAAGGTGACTATGGCATGATGATTCAACTTTTTTTTCAGATACAAGTGCTGAGAGTCATCAAAAAGAAATAAAACCATATTATTTTGGCAAAAAGAGACGATACCCTTCCACATCTGCATTTTAGCCGCATAACATGACCAAAGCTTCTTGTGAGCACCAGGAATGAAAGTGGGTTCAAAGGTTGCTGGACAAATCCATTGGATGAAAAATCTTCTAAAAAGCCTTATAAAGTAAGACATCGTCTCTGACTGGAGAGGTCCCACAGCAATGGCTTTACAGCCCACGTTAGACTGAGAAAAATCCTGGATGTTGCTGTGTTCCTCCTGTCCTTGCATCCTTCCCCAGGCACCTGCTACAAGTGGCAAGTGGCTCCTGGGATGGGAAGTCCTCTATCTGTCAGGGTACAGCCAATCTCACCTGATTATTTGTAAGAGAGAGAGGTTGAGATGACTGCAGCTGTGGCTTTTAGCAGCACCATTCGGACAATAGGAATTTCATAGGAATTATGAAGAATTAGTTCCAATACTAACAGTATTCTTTAACATCATTAGTATTTGATGATTTTTTTTCTGAAGTGGAATTAGATTTTTATTAAAAATGTTTATTTTTTGTAATGAACCAAAGTGAACTGACAAAGAAATTTCCGCTTGAATAACTAGAGAATGATGCCTCTATGTTCAAGCAAAGTCAGTCTTAAATGAAATGTCCTCAGAAGCAGTAAGTATGCGACCTCATTAAAATGGAGTCCATGTTTTTACTTTTTTCTCTCATTCATGAGAATTCTTTGGATTTTAAAATATTTTTATGTAGCTATTTTCCTATTTTCTTCTTGTTTTTCTCATCTGAAAGGTGCTTAGAAGTAACTGGAATCTCTAGAGAAAGTGATGGTAGCAATGTGCAAATTACTAACAATTGTATACAAAGAAAACAAAGTGATGGAAGAGAAAAAATTGTGCTCATACACTTTTCATTTTTCATCTATTCATTTTCCCTGAGATTACCCAGATGCTCAACTCTTATGCCCTAGGTGACTTACAAAATGTCTGACTGAGGTATTTGTAACAGGTTAAAATCCTCAGGTGGAAGTGACACAGTGAACAGTACCCCTTGTTAAAACTCAGGTAAAAGTAAAGCTGGACATTGTATAATCTCTGTTCAGATCCCAGTGCCACTTGGTTGCAGTCCCCTGAATCTCCCAGGCTGCAGGGAGCTGAAAATGATCTCTGATCCAGATGGTACTGTCCATACAATCCCAGACTTATTATACAAGCTGAATGTGTCCCAAAGCTTTCAAAGCTGTAAATCATGCGTGGGCAGCTGGGTGCTGATACACATATATGTTCTTAGAAATACCTGTCTCCATAGTATGTAAAATGGGAAAGTGGTGACATTTCCGTGAAGCAATGATCAGGACAGTTCACCATTATCTTCACTTTCAACATGTTCGCTAAAACTAAAGTTTATTTTAAACCCAGATGATCTCAGTGATGCCCCAACAACTTGTCTCTCTGTAACTGGCACAGCCCCACTACGCTCCACGGTAGTTGAGAGGATGTGAAGCATCCAGAAGTCATCCAATTAAACCCCCTTACTCAAGCAGGATCAGCTAGATCCATTTGTCCAGGACCATGGCCAGACAGATTCTAAATATCTCTGAGGACAGAGACTCCACAACTTCTCTGTGTCAGTGCCTGGTCACCCTAAGAGTAAAAAGGATGTTCCTGATATTCAGACAGTATCTCCTGGCAGGGAGACAGGCTTGGACTCCATACATCCTCGTGTTCCTAAAGTCAATGCTGATTGATTCAAAGCTGAGCAGCCTCACTGCTCCAGCTGCTCTTCCTTCCAGGCATGTTCGCTATCCGAGGTCCCAAGCAACAGCTGATCTGGTGACAACACGAGGCCACGGTGATGCTATTGTGATTGTGACTGTAGCTGAGGTGCATTGTCAAATACGGTAGGTTTGGAAATGGGGGACCTGTGGTCTGAAAGGTACCCAAATGTGGGAGAAGGAGGAGGGTGGTTAGGGCTGAGGGTCCCTTTCCTGGGGATCGCTCCTGCCTGCCATGTTTCTAGCCTGAGGGAAAGGCTGCCCATTGGGCACAGCGACTACCCTCCACTTCCACTCCCGTGTCCTGGGTTCCACCCTCCTCCTTTTCCTATGCCTGGAGTCCCATAAACAAGACAGCCAGGAGGGTCAGGAGTCCTCGGCCATCGGCCTGGTGCCCTGCAAGTGGTACAACCCCCTATGCTCAACAATGGCTGAAAGGGGGTGAAGCATCCACATGTCAGGCAGTCCAATGCCCTGCTCAAGCAGCATTAGCTAGATCTGTCTGTCCAGAACTGTGTCCAGACACTTACCGAATATCTCCAGGGACAGTGAAGGGACAGGGCCTGATCAACAGGCCTAGAATAAAATAGGTGACCCACAGATGATTTATATTTCATTGCTTTTATGTACTGTTTCATCTGTAACTTCTCACACTGCTATTATCAGTAGAATTGGGTTGTGCTATTCCTAATGTATGGAGTGTGAGAAAATACATCATAGTTGCATTATCGGTAGAACAGGGCTGTGCCACCTTACTTGTATCTTCTCCAGCACATACGGGGTGTGAAAAAGAGCAAGAGCCCCTGGGCCATCAACATCCCAGCTGACCAATCAGCACGAGCATGAACTCTCTGTGAAAGCAGTAGGAACTATGCACTGTATAGTTTATTCATACGTTTTGTATATCACTGTATATCCATCTCTAAACAACAATAACTGAAGTACTGTTTTTTCTTGAAAGCTAATAAGTCTGGGAGAGAAAGAAATATTTAACATGTTAATCCTAAAGTAAAATTATCTTTGAAATTATTAAAAATTTAATGATTTAGAGAATTAAGAAAGGAAAGGAGTCAAAACTAAAAAAAAAACACAAAACCTGCTAATGGTTTTTGCCTGTGTATTTCTGCCATGTAGTACAAACCACAGCAAGTAAACTGAATACTCATAATTATCTTCAAAAAATAAAACAAACAAACGAATGAAACCCCTCCAAGTAGTAAATAACAGCCACTTTTCTGGTGTTTATTCAGATGTTCTTCTGATTAGAGCTTCCTAGAAGAGGTTTACATTGAGAATACCTCCTTCTTTGCTAGGGATGATGCATCAGACAGAAACAAATATGATTTATAAATGAGCAGGATTTTAGTCTGTATTAGATCCTAGAATACTTACTGGGAATATGTAATTTATAAATAGCAGAAGTGAGTTTGGGCAAGTGAGTCTTATACCACTGGAGAACAATTCAAAATCACCTATTTACTAGAAATAGTTAAAGGATTGGGTTGACACTAGTTCTGTCTTCAAAATGTGTTACTTCTTTCTAAGAAAGGTAGAGTCTGAGATTCAGGTTGCCTAATGTTTATTTCTTTCCAGAAACACCATTGAGTGACAACATTTCTTATTCTTGATGTTTTTAGGGTCTTCTGTTCTTCTAATCTGCCTTTTTGCTTCTCTGTTTGCTTGTGTTAGGCTCTGAGGTTGGGGAGGTAAATAGACAAAAAACGTGTAAGAGGACACGAAGATTTGGAAGAACTGGAGGATGTAGATGCAGAGGATTTCAGATGGAGTAGTCCATCTCAGCAAGATGCACATAGTGAATCAGGCAGAAAAGGTGAGAAAGCAGCCCGAGAAAAAACTACCAGTAATGTCAGAAATCAGATTTCTATGAAAAGATACTACATCTTCTTAAGTGACTGGGAAGTTGCTTCACACAAGAATGTTTCACACTGTAAATATCACTTGTGTTCAGGACAGCAGGGGATCAAATGTGTTTGTAGATAACAGTAACAGAGGCAACCTGACACAGATGTGAAATAACTTGCTTGTATGTTCCCTCTTTTAAAAGAACACCCTTCACAACTCATCACAAGCATGTAAGCATTGACTCCTTTTCCAGTAAGCAGAGCTCCTTGTAGAAATGCTGCAGAATGTGATACTAGCTGTAGCAATCACTAGCAAGTAACCAGCCAGTAATCTTCAGAGACCATCCCTAGAAACTTTGATACAGGCACGGTGCTTTTTTTAGCTCCATAAGGTGGTGATGCAGTTCAGGACTGCACTGTCATTACAAAGTGAAGCAAAAATTCCTTTGTCATTCATACTGAGTAACAGCCCTGTTTACTGGATGGCAAGAATGCTAGAGTAAAATTACTTAATAACTGGAATTAATAGAATTTCAGAAGGCCTGTATCCACAGTACGTAAAACAGGAAAATGTTGACATACCTCTGAAGCTACAAGCAGGACAGCTCATCATTAGTTTCATATTTCACACACTAATTTAAATTCTTTCTTTAAATCTTTATGTACTTATTCCTGTGGTTTTTATGCTATCATCTGTTCAGCCTTATGTGTTGATTGGTCTTTCCTAACTATCATGAGAAAATAAGGACAGATTGATGTACAGGCAGAATTACACCAGTAGGAGTAGGGACATCATGCACAGCTGTACACCCATGCTTAGAAAGCAATACAATGCAAACATCTGGAACCAGTTAGCACATTGACTCCCAAATCATACCGCATCTTTCAGAGCATCTTTTGTCAAAGTAATGACAAACCTGTCTATGGCCTTTCCAGCCAGTTCTATCTTTTGCCAAGAGCAAAATTTGCCTAGGGTTTTAAACACTGCTTTGCCCAAGTAAATGGGGAGAAGGGAGGTGAAAGATAAGTGAAAATATTAAGCATGTTTTCCTGCCAATGATTTTTTTTTAGATGACATTCAGTAGTCACAAAAATAATAATTTGGAATATAATTGGAAAATCCATAGAAGAAAAATTAAATGAAAACTGAAAAAAAAATTAGTTGCAGCTGCAGCAAGTGAAAATTTCCTACAGAAAAATTTGGTACACTGAGAAAATAGAGCATTTTCCAAAATGGTAACTGCATTTTACCTTTTTCTGTTAGCACCCTCTAATTAACACCAAGGCTGTAATGGTCCGAGAAATCACCTTCAAGAGAACAGTGGCTCTCATTAAAATCTCAATTCTTTTTTCACAAAATCTGAAAAAAATCTCACCAAAAAGACAAAGGTTAAAATTAGATTAGCTGAAGCAACAACGTTTGATTGGTAGTCTTCAGAGTTCATCAGTAGATACATCACATAAATCTTTACAAGATATTCATTCTGTTTTAAGGCAGTCCAAAATCTTTTTTTCTTCTGTTTCAGCCTTTTGGTTTTCCTGTGCTTCTAGGTGTATCTGTGCAATAGTTCTTTACCAATAATTACAAATTTTCCAGGGAGACCTTAGAGTGGCCTTCCAGTACTTAAAGATCACCAACAGCAAAGATGGGGAGGGGTTCTTTATCAGGGAGTGCAGCAATAGGACAAAGGGTAATGTTTTTTAGCTGAAAGAGGGGAAATTTAGATTAGGCATTCGAAAGAAATTTTTTGTGAGGGCAGTGTGGCACTGGCACTGGTTACATGAGAAGCCATGGATGCCCTGTTCCTGGAGATGTTCAAGACCAGGCCGTATGAGGCTTTGAGCAACCTGATCTAGTGAAAATCGTCCTTGCCCTTGTCAGGGAGGTTGTAACTGGGTGATTTTTAAGGTCCTTTCCAGCCTAAACCATTCCGTGATCCTATGAAATTAAAAAAAACACTAAACAGATAATATTTAAAAGAGTAATTAAGTCCCTGTAAGATACCAGATAGAATTTCAAGTTGGTTTTGTATCCTGAACTAAAAAATTGCTTAATAATACATTTTGCAGACATGCATTGTTTTTCTAGAAGCGAAATTCACAACCAAACATGTTTCTTCCTTGCCTAAAATTTTGCTAAATAATTTGACTTGATTGAAAGAAGAAGGACTAGTAATGGTAATCCAGTTAATTTCACCCACTTTTGCTCTAGAACAAAACTCCATTCATATGAATCCAGCTGTAGGGTTATGATTTTTAAAAGTGTTTGAACATTAATTCTAATTACCCACGGCTTCTGAAATGTGGTGCAAGTCTCTGATTAGATTTTTTAAATTGCATTCATTGATGGAAAAGGGTACATTTAAGGAAGATTCTCTTTCTTTGAGTGAAAATCTTGTCAGCATTTTAGGGTGCAATTCAATTGCTACTGCACACCATTCAAAGTGCCCCAAAAACTTGGAGACAGCTAAAACATCCTTACTTTTCTTCATACATGTTTTTACACTGCAGAGAGGTGAAAGCAGAACAAAACTAGACCTCAATCTTGTTTCCCTCTGGTATAGTACAGAGTGTATGCCAAAGCCCAAGCTGCCTTTCTTGCTTGTATTAAAGTGTGTTAATTTGTCCAAAGCCCAAGGAACCCGATAGCAGTATTTGCAATTAGCTGACTAGCCTGAAGTCAAGCCTCTAATCAAATGAGAAATTAGTAATTAAAACACCATTTAAGGATGGTACTGTGGTTATATTTTATACATACAAGCATTTTGGAACATGTGGTACGTCACATAATTTTTTCAGCATGTATTTAATATAATGACACATGAAGGGCAAAGTAGTACCCAGTTAATCTTTTTTTAATTGAAAGATAATTTATCAGCTATATTATACGAGCAAATATGTCTGCATGTATGAATTTCTACACTTACACTTTTAACAAGATAGCAATGATTTTTGTGACCAGCAAACTGTGTCAGACTGATTTTGAATATAACTAAGTCACCTACTTACTCACATGGAGACTAGAAAAGGATAATAGTGTTAAATAATTAACAGGATGAAAGTGTAACAAAGATATCTGAACAACAGCGCAGAATCTCAAGGTCTTGTCTGGAAACAA
Source organism: Tapera naevia (assembly GCA_033556795.1). NCBI lineage: Eukaryota > Metazoa > Chordata > Aves > Cuculiformes > Neomorphidae > Tapera > Tapera naevia. Next base: position 422,866 of record JAUMJJ010000209.1, on the reverse strand, counting down.
ACTGCACTAGTGCTTTTGCTGATTACATTTAGATATAATTTCCAATACACTAGAGAATTTGCTATGCCCTTCAAGAGCTGGGAAAGCATCAATTCAAGGCTCTTGGTTTTGAAAGTAATTTAAATATTACCAAGGAGACAATTTTCTTCCTGTCTGATGATGTACTTTTGGCTCCACTATCAAAATCATTATATGTTTTTTTGAAACCATAAAACCATATCAGGATGCCTCATCCTTCACAAATGCAAGTTAAACTTCACTTGTGATTGAATTTGAATGAAAGGAGATCTCTAATTTCTAACAAACTTGATGGACGTCTGTCTTTGTTGTGATGCTTGGAGAAACTGAATCTTTTAACAAGTCAATCAACGGTACCCAGAAATGCTAATATATAGGAGAGCTTGGCAGGATAAAGACGAAAAGCATATTTCCCATTGCACAAAGCCCCTCAACCAAGGATTAGTCACGTGATGAACAAAACTAGAAGATTGTTTTTCAAACGAGACAAAACGCCTTCAGGCAGACCATCTTTCTAGATAAAATACTCATTTTTAGGGTATTGTTCCATAGGAATTCTACAGGGACTTGTGGTCATTCAGCATGGAGTGGAACCAATGCCTTACTCAGCTGCATGTGTGGCCCCACAAGTGTGGTTATGAGCTCAGTAGCTTTGCTAACAGTGAGTTTGGAAAATAAGATCCTTTGATAGATACACTTTTTAAGGGGTATGCCAGCCAGGGCACTGATACCTCCAGAAACAAGGAAAAAAACCTGAAAGTCACAGACCCATGCATTGCTGCATTGTGCAGCATCCCCTGACATGTGGGATGCCAGGTATGGATCTCTTCTTCCCAGCCACCTACACTGTTCCTGGACTTGAAATTCTCCCGGATACTGCCATCACATTGAAACAGGCAACGCTGGTACAAATGGGGAGCTAGCTCATTAGGGCAGATCATGAGAAAGAATTTATCAAGTTTAATGCCAGAAGGGACCATTAGATCATCTAGTTTGACCTTCTATCTATTGTAGACCATTACATTTCATCTATTTATAGCTGTATTTTTCTCCATTAACTTTGCTTTATTTATATATGCTTTCCTGTAAGGCAACTTAGACTTAAATTGGGACAGGGAAAGATGGATACTCATCGTGTCCCTTGGAAGTGTGTCTAATGACTGGTCTCTATTGGATCAAGTAAGTAAATTTATGTGCTTGGTTTTCGTTGAAATATATTGGACGTTTTTCCACTTTCTGGCTTTGTTGTGCCTTTCTGCACTAAATCAAAGGTCCTATGAATGTTGTCTATTTTCCTTCCATAATCAGATTATTTCTTGTTTATATTCTTCAATTGGTTTCTGATAAATTATGCTGAATTTATTATGTTTCTGTCTGGAAAATGCTCTATTTGTTTTAGCCCTAGTATCAATTTGTGTTTCTTAGGGTATTTCTTTTTCAGCATCATTTTACAGTTGTGCAGGGTTCCCTCTTTAGTCAGTTTTTTACTGTATAGAGAGGTAAAATTACCTTAATCTCTTTTCCTATTCGCTTCCTCCTTGTTCATATGCTTACTCCTCTTATTATCTTTGTTATCACATCAGTAGAATTTCTCGCGTTGAATGGCTTTTTTGCATTGTGTTCCCTAATGCCCATTCAGGGCAACTGAGCCCAAAGATATGTTTCCATATCCTCTCAAGATTCCCTGCCTTCTTTGTTCCTAAGCACACAATCTAGCACTTGTCATACATTGTGTTTAATATCTCCAGTGCCCTGCTGTACGGGGTTTATTTTTCTTATCCTTATCACTTCACTCTTTCTATGGTAAGTAAACTATCAAAATCTACAGGACCCTCCCCTAAATGGCATCTTTGAGCCTCATGCCACCTGGTGATCACGTTGGAAATGGAAGTGCTAATGTACCAGAAAGTGTCTCCGAGTTCCCTGAACTCAAGGCTTATTTGTGCTTTTGGTCTTGGTGATCTAATGCATTTGTAGCTCAAAAGCTTAAGACTGGACACAAAAAATAAGATCTTGTGTGTTATTACCATCCTTAATTTTGAATCCTTCACATATATGAGATCATATTTTCCATGCTATTTCCATTAAGACTAAAAACATGTAAAGAAGAAAAAGAAGGCAATCGCTTATTGAAACTAGAATGTAAGATCTTAGAAATGAAATTACTGTCATAATGAATTTGAGACCTTGATGGACTCACAGAAGCCAGCAGAATTGCAAAAAAAAGTAATAGGAATGACTTCTCTTAAAAGCAACTCTTTACTTAAGTAAGTTTAGCAAGGGCTAGCATGGTAAACAAACAGTTAACTGCAGACAGACACAGTGGGATTTCTTTGTTCATGTCAGTTTGTTCCTCCTGAACATAAGGTCAATGCTATGATCATCCTTTTCTAAGACTTTAGCAGTCGTCTGTGAAAACCAGAGTTGTTTTAGTTTGCATTTACACTGGTCACAAATTAGAATTAACAAACCTAGTCAACATTATGTCCCATTGCTATAAAACTGGCTGTATTTAAATGTATTTTTGTATCCCCTTTTGTTTCATGAAGGTGTACTTCAACTTTTGAATGCATTGCTGGAAAATAAGAAACAACCTGCACTGAAGTTGAAAAAATCCTGTGGTTCATAAATCAAGGGGACAATCTGGCCTTCCTTATTCAGGGTGAAATCTTGGCTGGAGTCAGTTGAAAATCTCCCATTGACTTCACAGATGTCGTGGGTTTGGTTTGTTTTCTTATGTGAGTGTTAAAGAGATTAGTCTGCACCTTGCATATTTTCCCAAGTTGTAGACTCACCAGCCTTCAGGCTGCAAAGCAGCAGATTAATTGAAACACTTCCAAATAATTGTCATCTTCTTACAATCTTCAATGTCTGTCTTAGGGCTAGCTATAAGCTGCACTTCCATACTTGGTAATAAACCCTTGATGTTTAGCTAGTAGCCCGCAGGGCAACATTTCCTGAACTCTTTCAATTCACCTTCTCAAGAGAAATCTCTTTTTCCTAGTCCCATCAGATTTCTCTTTCCCCTCTCTAGGTGGAGAACCTGGCATGAAGGGTGTGGATACAGGGACTGTTTACTTTCTACCCTGGTGCGCCAGGCTTTGGCTAAAGAGGATCGGCAGAACAGCTTTACTTTGTGACAGCTGGATTCTGTCCTCAATGTATTGCTCACAGGACACAACACCAAAGAAATTCATGATCACAGTATCACAGTATCATAAGGTTGGAAAGGACCTCTGAGATCATCAAGTCCAACCTATAACCCTACACTAACACCAACACTAACACCAACCATCATCTAAACCATGGCACTCAGTGCCTCATCCAGTCTCCCCTTAAACACCTCCAGGGTTGGCGACTTCACCACCTTCCTGGGCAGCCCATTCCAATGGCCAATCACCCTTTCAGTGAAGAACTTTTTCCTCACATCAAGCCTAAACTTTCCCTGACGAAGCTTAAGTCCATGCCCTCTGGTTCTGCCACTGGTCACCTGAGAGAAGAGACCAACCCCTGCCCGACTACAACCTCCTTTTAGGTAGCTGTAGAGAGCAATGAGGTCTCCCCTGAGCCTCCTCTTCTCCAGACTAAACAGCCCCAACTCCCTCAGTCGCTCCTCGTAGGGCTTGCGCTCCAGCCCCCTCACCATCTTCGTTGCCCTCCTCTGAACACATTCCAGTATCCTAACATCCTTCCCAAACTGGGGGGCCCAGAACTGGACACAATATTCAAGATGAGGCCTGACCAGTGCCGAGTACAGGGGGACAATAACTTCTCTGGTCCTGCTCACTACACTATTCCTGATGCAGGCCAGAATGCCATTGGCCTTCTTGGCCACCTGGGCACACTGCTGGCTCATGTTGAGCTTCCTGTCCACCAGCACTCCCAGGTCCTTTTCTGCCTGACTACTCTCCAGCCACTCTGTCCCCAGTCTATAGTTCTGCATGGGATTGTTGTGTCCAAAATGAAGCACCCGACATTTGGACTTATTAAACATCATCCCATTAGAATCAGCCCATCTCTTCAATCTGTCCAGGTCCCTCTGCAGGGCCATCCTACTCTCTAACAGATCAACCCTTCCTCCCAGCTTGGTATCATCATGATGCCAGATGAAGGGATGTAGTAATAGCGATTGATGTACATGCTGTCAATTTAATAGATATTTTGGGTTAAAAACCGCTACTCCCAGTGCTCATGACTCTGAATCCTCTGTGCTCATGCACACCTACTGCAGACAGGTGGTTCTCTCAAGGTTTTGTCATCCAAAAACTGCCAAAATCTCCATGCGTGCAAGAAGGAAACCTCTGCCCTCGTACTCATAACAGAGATATATTCAATGAACAACTTAAGAAAAGTGCTGTCACAGGGAATCATATCTAGATCGTGCACATGAGGGCTGATATTGTCTGAATTCTTGCCACAGAAAAGTCCTAGGAAGGGTGAGTGAGCAGGGTGCAAGGGAGCAATGCTGCCCTTGAACCTGCTCCTGCTTACCTGCAGTCTTTCACCATGTTTACTCCTTGGCAGCTTGTTCTTACACCTCTTGGTGCCCCCTACACCCGCCTTTTTAAGTGAAATGCTACCTGAATAATTAATTGTCCTTCCAGATCACCCTGCTTGTTCTCTTTGATTTATCGAAAAAACCCCAAACAAAACCAAAACCTTAAAGGGCAGGCAAGTCCTGCCAACTGGCACAGAATATTTATTTTGCGATTTCAGCTGCCATTTATAAAGATGGTTAGGACAAAGCATCAGTGGTGTCGTCCTGCTGAGCCAGGATTTAAATAGCATTCTTTGTTGCAGGAGACCTGGCCTAAAGTCCCATCTAAACAACATTTAGAGCTTGGATTAGAGACAAGTACAAATCTTATAAAATTCTCACTACATGCAGACCCTGCATGTTCTAGTAATTTTTAAATCCAAACCCAAAACAAAGCAGTTTTTTTTGCTTACAGAGATGTTTCTTTATTTTCTTTTTTTTCAGCCAACACCACTCAACAAAACACACCCAACTTCACAAGTCATTTTGGCTGATCCAAAAGTTAACCCGTGCAGTGCTACATGAAGAAGATCAGTGTCCAAATAGCTACTTGTTATGAATCACTGACCCTCCATTTAGGTCAATAGCCAATGGGGGTAGACACCAACCTTATGGTCTGGTTCTTGCCATTTACCTAGGCCTATTTGCTCATGCCAATTGGGTATCATGAGGCAAAGCATACATGGCCCTAGACTTATTCATCTGTGGGTAGAAGTTCTGTGCAGGAAAATGTAAAGGCAGGTCAGGCACAAACTTTCACTTCTGTCATCCAGAAGTGGAGTGTGATCTCTTTTTCCTGGCTATATTTAAATGTTAAGAAAGGATGGAAGCTAATCCTAAATTGATCCAAGCTACACGTATCTTATTGCAGCTGTCAGCGTCTCCCCCAGGAGTTCTAATCTACACAAGCCTGGGGCCACTGCTGTCTACAGTACTGTTTCACTTACGAAGGGTTGCTCAAAGTTCAGCTCTTCATAAGTATTTGGATAATGGTTACACATGAAGATGCTGCTTTTAATGACTGGGAGCAGTTACTTGTGTGTTGTTACAAGTGTTAGCTGCCCATGGGGGGCCGCTCCTCTGACACCATCAGTGTGATCAGGCCTGGCTTTGTCCAAGGTTGGAGAGTGTTAAAGGCAAGGAGACAAACAAGATGGTAGAAGGACTAGGAGCAGCCTTATAGCCTTACCTTTTATAGCTCAGGGCAGGGGACTGTCACCCCATCTTCCCCACTCCTCCTTCTGGCATCTCTGGATTGCACAAGTGGGTATTAGAAAATCTGGCCTGAGACTTTCCAGATCTTTGGTTATAATCAGAAGCCCATTAGCAGTAAAACTATTAATCTTCTCATAGACATTTAGAGAACAAACCACAGACCACGCACTAACAGCTAGTAGGGAGGGATGGAGCTTTAAAAGGCAGTCTGTCTGTCAGGGCCCACTGTGAAATCACAGCTGCAGGTTTCAACAGAAGAGCATTAAGCTGTGATCCCTGCACTCACCTGGCTTCCCAGAAGGCCCAAGTTTAGAAAGTGAAGTGCAACCTGTAGGGAAGACTTAATGTGCAAATATTCCCATCCCATTTGGCTGCAGAGGAACTCAAGTAGCCACCCCGACAAGGCTTGGGCAAGGAACATTCAGAAAGGTTCAATGCGAGTTCAAGGTTGTGTCAGCCTCGATTAGGCTGTTGGGAGTTTGCTTCTGATGTGAGTTAATTAGCTTTTATCTTTTATATGAAATTCAGCACAGAAGAAGAATTTTTGTGGGATATGAAGACTTGTTCTGCGAATGTGCCATTAATTGCTACTCTGCTCTACCATCTACACCTGATTTTTCTCTTTCATTCATTAAATATTATTCACAGATTGGCATGTAACATCACTAAAATGCTGGTTTCCTCATCCTGTCTGAGAAAAGTCTTGGTCTTTGGGTGGCTTAACTTCCCCTTCCCATTATACCATCTCAAGCAGAGCAAAACCAACTGCCTCTAGACCTACCAGGCAGCCAAGGAGAAATTGTGAATACTGTAGGGAAGGAAAAATCTCATAATCAACAAGTTAAAAATATTGATGGTTCCATTTAGTTTCAGCACAACTGGTAAAAGCTGATTTTTTTATCTTTCTTCGTATTGCAGGAAATCCTCTCTCTTCTCAAAGTTTTATCTTCGACGGTGGGAGAGCTCACACAGATTGATTCCCTGACAGTATTACTTAGGAGGATGGATATTTTCATAAGGTCAAGAGGAAATCAGAAGTCAGTTATTTTTGCTTACCTCAGTGTCTCTGAATATTTCCCCGTTGATAGTATTTATGTTTCATCTCCATGTAAAGTAGAACGGTCTCCTGCTTGTTGAATCTATGTGTCTTCATATAGCAATGATTGGGTCTTCAGGGTCATGGTATGTAACACATGCAATAGCATAGTCAAGATGCAGTAGTAACTTGAAATGCATCAGAAAGGAGTTGCATGGGACAGATAAGGTAGGGGTGCACTGGTTAACAGGGACAATAAAATCTGTCCTAAAACCAAGGCAAGCACTCAGACTCTGGCCTGTACTCATCTCCGTCTTAATACTGCCACAAAATTTTCTGGACAACCCAAGCAAGGAAAATGCGGTTTTAGATGTCAGAACCTAAGTACTATTCAAAAGAAATACAAACTGTCTGTAGAAGAGGGTATCACTGATTTGAAGATAATAACTTGCTCCTGTTTGCTTAAACTATAGTGCGTGCACAAGCTCACATGCACACCACAGTTCATTGGATTGCACACACACAGAGGGTAGCAAACTAATTATCTGGACCACTGGTATCCAAGATACAGTCTATGAAGATTAATGTTTGCTTTTTCCCTTAGAGTGAGAGATAGTGGCTTTAAATAAATTGCACTGAATTGCTGTAATGGACAATGAGAATAAATCAGTTTCCTATTTAATTTCCAGCCCTATTATATAATCTGTAGCTATCTAAGGTGGTTTCCACAGCTGACAGAATACAGTGATTACCAGTGGCTAAGTATTGCAGTTACTTATCTCCGACACAGCAGTAATGGCTACTGCAACACCAGAGATTACTGCTCTTCTAAACCCTACCCTCCCTTTCCCCAGCAAACCCAGAACAGCCTCAGGACCTGAAGCAGTAGTACTTCAGAACGTTCATATACCTACCCCATGTCCATTTTTGACCCCAGAGACAGTGTCGTTGCTCTGGCAGTGGATGACAGGAGCTGCAAGAGAGGTAGTGATACATATGGAGGGGTTTGATTTTGCTTTTGTACACTCAAATAAGTTACAACTGTAACCAAACTGCTCAAATGCTAAGAATTTAAAGGCTGCTGAAAAGCTGGCAAATATAGCAGTTGAGATACAGGCTCTTTGGCAGCTTTGCAGAATGCTGAGCTTGAGCTGAGGAGCACAGATCTTCCCTATCATGCCTAACTGGAAGAAATATGAGGAGAGCATGAATTGCACACGGAGGCAACCTGGTCTTGGGACAAGGAAAGCAAAAGATGCACAGCTCAGCTGGAGGCTAGGTTACAGACATCAGGATGCACTATTGAAATCAGGTGCTGTAGTGTGTGCATAAGGCAGTATCTGCATATAATCGCATATACAGACTGTAGCCTGAAATGACATGGCTTTGAAACTCAGGTCCTTTTTGGAAAAGTTCTCCAATAGTCTGCTTTCAAATTGGAAATTGTGTCTATCTCAATGTCTGTAGTTATTGACCATCTTAGTTGTGCCTCAGAGGTTGCCTGAATGAGTAGGACTGGAAGACTTGATGTTAACAATAATTTATCAGTACATTTTTGCTGGTCTGTTGAGAAAAAAAGAGTATGAGTGGCACGTTGCAAGTGAAACTGGGGCCATGCTGTGGTTATCTTTTAGTTTAAATACATTTGGAAATGGACTCTGTGTGTTTTTTACTTAGTGCTGTGTGGTGTTGGTTTTTTAAGGTTTTTTTCTTTGATTTGGTTTAATATAGTGATTATATTATTTACATAGTGAAAGGTGTTTCTTTATAGTTCTTCCTTCATTCTGGTTTTGAGTGGTTTTTATGCTATTGCCTTCTTAAGGAAAATTACCAACAAGTGAATGACACCCATCATACTGACCCTTAACAAAACCTGAAATGTGATATTTCAGGAAGTTTCAGAGGAGCTCAGAGCTTCAGGCCAAAGCAGCGTGTTGCAGCCCTGAATCAGAAAGCTATTCCTCTGTACATACATTGGAAGAAATACGTGTAATATTGAAGCAGAACATCACTAACTTTCTATGCTTGCGTCAGTTTGTATGCCCGCTGTACATTTAATTATTTGGTTTGAGGTTTTCAAGAAGTGTGCTGGAATAAAACTGTGTGTATATGTTTGCGTACTCACTGACATATAGAGAACTGTTGGAGGTATTTTGCAGGCACACATTGCCTGGCCTCTGGCTTATTGGCTGTCACAGGCACTTGTTGATTTTATTAGCAGATCCAGCCTCATTAAAAAAAATAAAAATTATATTATGTCTTCCTGTACAGATTGATCCCACAATCATATGATGGAGAAGATTTATAGTTTGGAGTATTTATTGATGTTGCATATCTGAGACCCCTGCACGCTGTGTAGAAAGAAAGAAAAAAGGTGAATAAGAGATGCTTGGTCAGGTAGTTACATACTTTGGCACATTTTATTGCTTATCTTCAGGGCTAATTCAGTGGCACTAGTTGGTGAGACAAAAAGGAACATTTTCTTTTTACCAGACAAATGTATGATTGTTTTCAAGCTGTAAAAAGAATCAAAATAACAAAAGTTCATTCATTCAGTATTGATTTTAGGTTCTTCATAGAAGGAACTTTTGATCATAACGTCAAAATGCCTAAGAAATTAATTAGCCATTCTGCTGGGTACTAAAAGCTTTCCTGACAGGGTGCTTCCACGGAGACTTAGTTGTGTTTTACAAATCTGTCCATGTGTCTTCTCTTCTGTTTGTACAGTATCTACCCGGAAGGGCAGAAAAGGCAATCTTAACATGAAATTATTCAAATATCAGATTGCACAAGCATTACTGAAGTGTTTGTTAAACTCTTCATCCAACAGAAACATTCTTACTTACCTTGAAAATGCTGAAATACTTCTAGTTTAGGCAGAAATATATGAAATTTAGCTAGATTGTATTTCTTTAAGAATGTATCAACAAATCTTGGATACAGCCTTATCCTTCCCAATTTGTGATTTAAGTGACATCAGATAAGCTTTAAACTTGTATTGTTCTTCTCTTATTTTGTCTTCCCCATCACTGTTAGGAAGTGTTACAAGAATTATATTCAGGGTAAATAAAGTAAAATAATTGCTGCTTGCCTTTCTTTCACCCCTACCAAATGTCTAGGCTTTTAACCATTAATTTACAAGTTCCTTGTGCAAAAACTGTGTCTGCCTGAAACCAGCCTCTTTCTTAGAAAGTTGGTGTATGAACGTCTCATGGATTCATAAGATAAAAGGGCTTTTCTTTGGTGGGCTGTCTAGCCTATGTGAGCAAACAAAGTTTCTAATGTCAGACAGAGCATGTTCAATAGTCAATGATCAACCTCTTAGAAATGTTGTTATGTATGAGAATACCCAACGGTACACTGTTTCACTGGTAACCACCATTGGTATGAAAAACATGACTGAATTTTGGCTTGGTTTTTTTTTTTTTTCAAGTTCTATAACTGCATTTCAATCTACTTCTTTCTTATCAGTAGAGGCATGAGGATTGTCTTACGTTGGCGTGTAAGAAACAGTGGTGTGCTTGAATAAAAGAGGTGGAAAAAGTACTTGTGCATGTTTCTTGCACAGGTTGATATGTCTCCCAGTCTATCCTCAAAATGAGGTAAACACATAGCTTTATACAATTTATTCATTCTTGCCTTCTCCTCAGTTTCCAAAAATAGGTGTTCCTTGCTCAGCTGTAGTGGTAGTTCCTCTTATTAAAAGCAAGAATCTTGCTTTGATCTTCCACTGCTTAAGCTTAATGGAGTCTAGACAACTTTCCAACTAGCTTTCCAATTTATAAATGGAAAAAGAAGGTACATGTTAAATGTTTTTAAGGGTAAATAGACCAATATTTAAAAAGCACTAAGAGCCTTTTCACTCAATATGTTCCCGGAACACTGTACTATTTCCAATTATCCTGCTTTTCTTCAAACTTAGAAACAACAAAGAATAACAGATGTCAACTTCTATTGAAAGCTACTTACTGAATGCTAGCTGCTCTTGCTTATTGGAAACACTTTTAGAATGATTTCCCTCTCTTTCTGTTACCATGACAATATTTGCCTAATCCCATGGCTTTTTTTCACATCTAAGAACACTGTGTAGGCAAGTGGAATTATCATTAAAAAGAATCCTATTCACAACTTATAATGAATGCCTTAAGTATGCCCTTGTTTGTAAGCGTTACGTTCTTAATATCATTCCTTCAGGAAATATAGCAAGGGAAATACAAACCTCTAACTGTCTCTGATTATAAGTGGTGGATTGTTCCCTGGCTGTAGTAGGCTATGGATTGCGTTTCTATGAAAATACTCTTTTATTGTGTTGAGAATGTTCTGCTGTTCTACAATGAGATAAAGTTATCCCGTCACACTTACCTTCTTCACAAATGTGTAAGAGTCAGCCTCCAAATTTACCTAGATATCAAAAAATCTATACAACCTATCTTGTGCTAAAAAAAAAAAAGATTGTGTTCTAGATTTTATTTCTTTTATAAATACTGAAGTTACTTAATTTGTACACATAAATGTTAGGACATATATCTCTGGCTATTCTACCCATAAGCCTCCTTTACTCAGCAACCTCAAATCCATGCGGACTGAATTGTAGTCTACTAAAAATCTTATACAACAGAGAGACTAATGCAAGGAAGAGGTGCATGCACTAAGTGGAATGATATCTGCATGAAATAAATTTTTTGCAGTTGTCCTTTCATATGCTAGGAAAAAAATCAATTTCATTATTAAGGGTCTTTTATTTATGTGGAAATTATTGGTTGGGTATCCAGAGTAAGGACTTTTAGTGCAATGAACATACGCTTATAAAAAAAAATACATATAAAGTTAGCTTGAGATCTTTTGATCTTTTCTGCTGGGGTTACGGGTTTGACTGCTGAAAGTTACAGTGCTAATGAAATGTATTTAGACTTCTGTACAACATTTGTTTGATACCACATGTCATTTTGATTAAGAAACTAGAAAAATACAAGATCAATCTGGACCACATTAAATGGATTAAAAGATGGCTATACCATATATAAACAACTTGGAAGAAAATAGAAAATCTTTACCAACAGAGACAGCAGATAACACGGGAGCTGAACAGTGTAGAAGACAAATCACTGAGAGAGGAAGTGGCCCCTATCCCTTGGTGAACTCGTTCATCCAAAAAAATTTATTTTAACAGAGCCAAATTCATAGTCACAGAACTCAACCTGCATTTACAGATGGGAGATCCAAGTACGACTGTGGATCTGGAAAGGTTTCAGCAGCTACAAAAGACAGATAGTAGCACTTCTGTGTTTGGTGCCCATAAAGTTACTCCTGGAATATTGCATCCAGCTCTGGAAAGGATTGTAAATGAGTTAATGTTGTCATCAAAGACAGGAGAAACATCACAAAAATACCTCAATGACTGTCAGCAGTTTACTGGAATAAAAAAAAGGTTAAGGATTGATATGCTACGAAACCTCTGACTGCCTACAAAAGGGACACACAGTTGATATGTTTGGTCTCTTGCAGACAAGTGTATGTCTCAATGCCTGAAAGCCAGAGCTGATCAAGCCAACACTAGAAATGGAAAGGAAAATTAGAGCATGTTATTGACAACATTAAAAGAATCTGTGACAGGCTGCAGTAGATTCTTGGTTGCTGGTTAGCTAAAGTAGTGTTGAGATTAATTTCTAGAAGTTACATGGTAGTTCAACAGAGATTTCATTTAGGGAAATTTTCTGATCTATGTAATAAAGGAAACAATAATAAGAAATTACAGTTTTGGTCATTTATAACGTACAAAGGACATCTATGAAATTTGGCCCTACAACCAGTGATAAAACAAACAAAGAATATATCCACTTAACGGCAACTTGAGTCATGAACTGAAGTGATCCCTATAAACTTAGGGCAAGATCCAAATAAGGAACTTGGAACATATTGTATCCGGGAGAATGACAGGCTCTATGTTATAGAGGTAGTATTTTGTGTGACATAAGATGTACTTCCTTTTTCAAGTTCTTATGCATGCTATTGGTTTGCCTGAGACAAATATTGTAAATTAAGACCAAAAAAAGGGCCCTTTCCATGTCATTTTGATGAATGACATGCTGGCATAGCCTACCTATCCTCTGTGCTAATTCACAACCTGTAGCTAGCTCATGACCTTTTTCTATATGCCTAATGACAAAATTATGAGCCCCAAAGGAGTACTTTGCCTTAACATATGCATGCATGTGTCTATATGAAAATATATCCAAAAAAACATTAAAATATGTTTCAGAAATACTATTGTCTTTGGAGGAACAGGGAGAGACCAGTATCTTTGGAAAATGAAATCCCCTTTGATACGCTCCTTAAGATATTATCCTTGTTAGTGAATGAGCAAAAGCCCTGGATTCCCAGCCACTGGGGTCCAGATAGCCTCCTGTGATCCTTTCCAGCAGCTTCATTCTATTCAAGTTTAGAAAACCCTTTGCAGAGAGGCAGTCTCATGATAATTTCCTGCAGGTTGACTTTTCTTGACAACTGTTTAACTTGGAGTACTCAGTGCCTCTTAGTGACTCAAATAGCTTCTTTTTTGTCGAGAGAGAGCCAGATCAGTCTCAGACTGTGATGCCACCAATTTTAAGTCCCTATTTTTTGTGTTTCTGTCAAATATGGAAATTAAAGCTCTAAAGCTTGTGTAAGTTTATAACGTCATAGCTTAGATGAGCCTCTGAAAAGCCTGGTAGCTCTCTTTGGAAATAAAGAGTGAGCTGGGATGCACAGATACCAAACAAATCCTAAGTGCCACCTGTAGTGAAGAACTTACAGTATAGCATCTCCTATACAACACCTATCTGTAGATATGTCATTATTTATTTTTTGTATGTATATCTATACACACACATATATATGAATCTACATATATATGGTAACATAACGAAAGGTGTAGGTGCCCAATGTACCTTTTTCTCTGTTTTACCAGTTGGAGAGAAGGGGACAGTCAGAAATAGGCTTATAATGCAAATGAGCTGCAGCCATCAGGAAGGATTTGGCTTTTATGACAATGGAATATTCTTCAATGACTACAGCCTGTTAGGGAGGAATGGGATCCATTTGTCTGTAAACGGCAAGGGAATCTTTGGCAGTCAGCTGGCCAGTTTGGTGAGGTGCGCTTTAAATTGAAGGACTTAGGTGCTAGGGGTCCAAAATGGCAATGATCATGCCATTACGTCCAACTAGGAAATAATAGACCAGCCTGGTCAGTGACAAACCTCCCTTATGTGCCTCCCAAGAACCAGAATGCAAAACATCTCAAGGGCATGTGTGGCTATGGTAGATACTCCTCCACACCTGCAGGGAAACCTACATGCTGAAGTACTTCTGCTGAAGTACAGGAGGAACTAGAGATCTGTGTGTGGTCACAGGGCTATGACCTCACTGCAATCACAAAAGTATGGTGGGATAGCTCGCATGGCTAGAGCACTGTCATGGACACCTATGTGCCTCTTAGGGAAGACAGACCAGCAAGGTGAGGTTGTTCTTCATGTGATGAAGCAACTAGAATATATCAAGCTCATCCTAGGTGTGGAAGAAGAGTTGAGAGCTTAGGGGTAAGAATCAAGGGACAGCCTAATGTGGGGGACACTATCGTGGGTGTTTACTACAAGCCACCTGATCAGGAAGACTGGGTCAACGAGTCCTTCCATAGGCAGCTGAAAGTAACATCATGATCCCAGGCCCTGGTTCTCATGCAGGACCTCAACCATGTGGACATTTTCTGGGAAGACAAGTCAGCTAAGCCCACATAGTACATAATATTCCTACAGAGCATTGGTGATAACTTCTTGACACAGTGCTGGGGAAGCTGACAAGAAGAAGAGTGCTGCTGGACCTTGTGCTAAAAAACAGAGAAGGTCTAATTCAGGATGAGAAATCTGGGGGAAGCCTTGGTTGCAGTGACCACAAGATGACAGTGTACAGAATCCTGCATAGAAGAAGCAGGGCAACAAGCAGGATTGCAACCCTGGACTTCAGAATAGCTAACTTTAGCCTCTTCAGAGACTTGTAGAGGGGTCCAAGAGAGCTGGACAATCTTCAAGGACTTCTTCCTCTAAGCTCAAGATCAATGCATCAGTAGGAGTGACAAATTGAGCAAAGGAGGCAGGAGACCTGCATGCATGCGACTTCCTTGAGCTTATGGAAAAACTCAAATGGAAGAAAGAATTTTACAGAACATGGAAAAAGGGACTGGCCATTTGGGACAAACATGGGAATGCAGTCAGAGTACATAGGGATGCAATGAGAAAGACTAAGGTTCACTTGGAATTAAATCTGGCAGAGGACATCAAGCACAACAAGAAGAGCATCTTCAGGTGCATCAGCAGCAAAAGGAAGACTAAGGAAAATATGGGTCCATTACTGAATGAGATGGTTTCCCTGGTGACACAGGATGCAGAGAAGGCAGAGTTGCTGAATGCCTTCTTTGCTTCAGTTTTTACTGCTAAGACTGGCCCTCAGGAATTACCAGCCCTGGAGGAAGGAGAGAAATTCTGGAGAAAGGAAGATTGTCCCTTGGTCAAAGAGGATCAAGTTATTGTTCATTTAGGCAAACTGGACACCTGCAAATCCATGGGTCCTCATGTGAAGGATCCACAAACACCGAGGAAGCTGGAACGTGTTACTGCCAAATAGCTTTCCATCATATGTGAAAGATGATGGAGAACCGGAGAAGTGACCGAAAAAGGGAAAAATCTGATATGATTCCAACCTTCAAAAAGGGCAAGAAGAGGAACCCAGAAAACTATTGGTCTCTGTCCCCAGAAAGATGATAGAACAGCTTATTCTGGATGTCATCTGCAAGCATCTGGAAGAAAAGAAGGTTGTCAGGAGTGATCAACATGTATTCACCAAGGGGAAACCACACTTGGCCATTCCAATAGCTCTCTATGATGGCATAACTGGCTGGGCAGATGAGGGGAGAGGGGTGGACGTATTCTGCCTTGACTTCAACAAGGCTTTTGGCACCGTCTCCCACAACATCCTTATAGATAAGCTTAGGAAATGTGGGATAGAAAATTGGATACTAAAATGGATTGAGAACTGGCTGAATGGCAAAGCTCAGAAGGTGGTGATTGGCCCTGCAGAGTCTAGCTGAAAACCTGTGACCAGAACTGTTCCCCAAGGGCCAGTGCTCAGCCCAGTCTCGTTCCATGTATTCATCAATAATGACCTAGATGAGTGGGCAGAGTGTACCGTCAGCAAGCTTGCTGATGACACAAGAGGAGTGGCAGATGCACCAGAAGGTTGTACTGCCACTCAACCAGACCTGGGCAGGCTGGGAAGTTGGGCAGAGAAGAACCTGATGAAGTTCAACAAAGGCAAGGGTAGAGTCTTGCACCTTGGGAGGAGTAACCCTATGCACCAGTGCAGGTTAAGGGTTGACTGGCTGGAAAGCAGCTCTACAGATAAGGACCGGGGAGTCCTGAGAGGTAACAAGTTGTAATTGAGCCAGCAATGTGCCTCTGTGGCCAAGGCAACCAACAGTACATCAAGAAGACTGTAGCAAGCAGATTGAAGGATGTTGTCCTCCCCTTCTACCCTGCCCTCCTGAAGCTACATCTGGAGTCCTGTGTCCAATCCTGGGCTCTCCAGCTCAAGATAAACAAGGAACTACTGGAGAGAGTCCAGTGGAGGGCCAAAAAGATGGTCAGGGGACTGAAGCATCTCTCCTAGAAGGAGAAGTTGAGTGAGCCGGGTCTGTTTAGTCCAAACAGGAGAATGTGTCAAGATGATGGGACTCTTCTCACAGCACTCAGTGACAGGACAAGGGGCAATGGACAGAAACTGAAACACAGGAATTTCTGCCTCAACATGAGGAAATCTTTCTTTACTGTGAGGTGACAGAGCACTGGCACGGGCTAATTAGTGAATGCTAATGTTCTAAGGGTACTTCGATATTGCCATTACACAGCTGATCACATTGTTAAAGAGGATAACAATCTAACATCTCTATTACTGCATTACTAAAGCAATATTATATAACAGAGGAAGACCACTTCTCTAAAAATGTAAACAAGTACTCAGTAAATAATGATCCTAAATAAAACAAGGGCACTGTGGCAAAAGACCTTCCTTCCCACTTCTTTATTTTGGTCAAAAAGCACTCCATGTAATTGCAGGAAGGAGTGCATTTTGGCTTGAAAAAAATGCGTCTTTCATTTACACTCAAATCTGTACCTCGAATACACTAAGTAAATGGACCAAAACGAAAGGTGAGAATTCTACTCAATTTCAGCCTTCATATTATCTGTTACAATCAGCTGCATTTGTAAGTCTGGAGACATATAGCATTTTGAAGCAGGAAGGAAATCCACCTGTTTTTTTTTTTCCAGAATATATTTATGGACAGGAATTTGAAAATAAATTATAAATTTTGAAAAAATTATCTGAGTTTTACAAGGCTTTCCTGAAATTGTCAGCTTTCCTGCCCTGCCCTCGTGCCTGGTTTCCAGGAGTGGTTAGCCTAGAACTGTTTTAGAATAGTACATTAGTGTACTCAATTGGCTGACACAAACAATGCCTGTAGCAGTGCAAGGCATTATACAGAGTTACATACCCACCTGTGGTATGTGAGCAGTTCCCCTGGTTTCAGTGAGGCTACTCATTTTAAAAGTCTGACCAGTGATGAACTACATTTGCTGCATCAGGACCAACTGAGGTTTCTAAAAGGATTTTGCTTAAGGACGGGACTCCAGAGCTAGGGAAAATGGGATATTCGTGTTCTGTGGTAATAGAAGGAGGAAATTGTTCCAGAATCAGAGAAAGTACGTACTACAAAGAACAGTTTGGGTGACTGTTTTTCAGTAGTTCTTGAACTACAGAAGAACTGCCTAATGTCTGAAAATGTATCTATGTACCAAGAAAAAGCAAAATGTTTGTAAGGTATTTCACTTTTACTTCACTACAAGTACATGATACACATAGAATATCCAGTGCTATCCTGTATACAGGAATTATTGTTATTCTGTGTACATGGTGTAAAAAAAAAACCTACAAAGAAAGAGGCAGGAATGGGAGTTATGGAGAGAGTAAAGGACAGAGAGTGATGGGAAAAGGTATTATTCACAATTATATGGATTAGTGTAGACAAAACTATGTGGCTTCTGTTCTAATGAAAACCACAACTTCCATATCAGCATTGGTCCTGACAAGGATTACCGTGATGACAAATTCTGACATATCACTACAATAGAAACAAGCAGCAAGTTGATCAGCTAGCCCACCTAGCATAAAAACTCATTGCTTATAAACAAAGCGGCTGGCTTCATGGAGGTTAACTAATATTTTTGTTATCCCCAGTTGTAGGCTAGACAGCTATTGCTTCCAGAGAAAATCTGTGTCTAACTGAATTTAGCATCCTAACAATCTGCAGTGGTTTTAGCCAAGCGCTGCAAAGGCACATCAAAGTAGCAGGTCTTAATTATTTTGCAGTAGACACAACAATGCACTGCAGAAGATGACCAGTACCATTGCAACAGCCTGTAATCTCTTCTCAGAAATAACTTTTTGTCTATGATCACAGAAACAGAGTGAAGTAGATATGTTTCAACAGTGTTGTTGAGTGTGATTGCAAACATGTAGCAGTACAAACATTAATGTGTGTGGCATTAACTTAATTATGTGGATGTAACTGCATTGACTACATGCTCGTAATTAAATACCTTCAATGGTTTGCACAAAAGACTTTGAAGAAAAGCTGATGTTCTTTCCAGAGAATTATCTGTAATATACTGGTTGAAGCTACACCCATTGGTGTGAATTTCAAAGTCCCAGCTTCACTAGCACCAGCTCTACAATTCTCTTGTGTCCTCAAAGGAAAACAGTGGCTTTTCTCACATCAGGAATAATGAGTAGAGGATTACGTCAAATTCCTGTTCCAAAAGACAGAGATGTAGAAGGAATTCTTCACTCTCTGTGAAGCATGGAGTCTAAGTGCAATCTGTGCCTCCTGGCTGCAATGTGTATATCTGGAATAGCATCAGTGAGTGTATTTTTAATTTCCTATTTGGTATTATTTATTAAATGCTTTGTAACTTTATACTCAGATCTTGTCGACTATGGGTAATCAACAACTAAGACATGGAGGTATTTCCTAATTAATAGAAAATGAAAAAAAACAAAACATCTTGTATGCCGGTAGTTCCAAGCATAAAATTATCAAGAAATAACTTTAATAGTTTCTGTGGTATTAGGGGACCTGAAAAGTAAAATCAGTGCAATATTTTACTTTTACTAAATCATTTCTTAATGTCAGAAGGAAGCAACGTGCATATGCAAGAGTCACTGCAATCAACATCCTTATTCTAATTTGTCTGCATATACCAGTGAGGTTGTAATGGTTTCCACATTTGCCAGACTCACTCATGCAAGGCATAGCTGCTGAAGCAGGTTGCGGCTGGTAGAAGTCATGCAAACTTAACAGATCTGCATAGCCATCCATCTTACGCTTTTGTGTAATACTCTCCACTTTATTGTAGGAGCTTTTTTCAAAGTTTTACCTACCCACTATTATTTGCTGTTATTTCATCCAAAGATACAGCTACCAGAAAACGGATACATCCCAATACTGTCAGGGTGGGGTTTAATAACTTATCCCTGGCCAAAAGGGAAGTCCGCAAAGGATGAGACAGTTGGAAATGAGTCTTTCTGAACTGGACTGTGTTTTATTTCTCCATGCCTTCATCCTCCAAAGATTTGCCTGAGTTTACCTCTATGTCCCTCACTTTCAATGCACTTGATGAACTGCAAAACTAAGCACATTTATAAGCCTTCACCCCCAACAGTTTAGAAGAGGAATAATTGCTAAAGAAATAAATGTGTTACAGAAGTCAAGATATTTACATCAGTCTTCTGCAAACCCAAAACATAGAAGTAAAAGGAACTCATGCCTGGAAATAGCAAAACTTCACTATTTCACAGATAATTTTAGCAAATTAATTATTGAAATATTTATTAACAAAACATGTCATCAGGGTCCTTCTTATGCCTTTCAAAAAGGTAATTAGTTATGAATTGGTGTTTTCTCGTGAAAGGATTCAACTAGGTGCATTAGACTTTATAAGATCCACACCGTGTCTTCTGAATGTCACATAAACAAGGGAAGGTGATTACTTTCTGCTGCTGGAGGAATCCTGAGTAAACTACAAGTGCTATGAACAAGTGTGAAAAATTCCTGCTGCCCACACCAATGCTGAAACTTTCTGTTAGCTGCTGCATCCAAACGTATTGTCAAAGAATTGCCTGTTTGGTACTAGTTTGTGGGGAATTTTCTTCCTTTTCAAAGCAACACAAGTGTACTTGGTGACGGAAAATGAAAGATTTGGGCTGAGAACTTTTACTTCCAGCAGTTTTCACCAAGCCATATTTAGAACAAGAAAGCTCTTCCCTCATAGTGCTGACAGTAGCTATTTCATCTAATTGTTGAAGACATGAATAAATTTTCAGCCTGAGAACTTTGACATTCAAATTACATTGCCTTACATTCTTTCAGTTGTCCAATGAGAAAAAAAACAGAGACAATAATTCAAATGTATCTGCTAGCATCAGAAAAGCTGGCCCCAAAATTTGAGGAAAACTTAGAGGATCTCACAGTGTGTAAACTGAAAAGGTGCTGTGCTTATATTGCTATCTCTAGTTATGTGAAATATTAGGGTTGGATTAAGCCTGCCAAAATATGAAGGTTTGGAACATCCAAAATAATTGTTGGATTTGCGTCTAGTTTGTCAAGTAGCTCGGCTGAAAGAAAAGAGATCTTTTCTAGAAGATAGCAGTTTGATATTTTCAAAATGAGATTTTTCAAAAGTTATTAGAACAACATTTTTTTCGAAACTTATGTAGCAATGATACTTGAAAAGCATTCAAATGCCTAGAATTGAGCTAATCATTTTGGTTTAGGTCAAGAAAAACTCCTTGTTTGATTCAAAACCTTTATTCCTTGAAGTATCAATTATTTCCATGATGTTACTTCTGCAAGCTAGCTGGTCACCTCTACAATCATAGTTGTGTAGTTTGGGAAGATTTCAATGCATTAAGAAAATAGAAGTGGGAAGCCTGAAAATTTTTTGTGACAGTAACATAGAAGGGGGAAGTGGTGGGAGAACTGCAGGAAGTTTTATGCCAAATCCATGGCATTACTATTTTACATCTGGATGATCCAGTGATCCAGTGCCTCTCCATAAAAACAGTGATGAGGCTTTTAAATGTGCTGGAAAGACCTTCTTTTTCAAACCTGGCCTAATAAACAGGAAAGTCTATAGATGTGATTTTTCATCCTAGTTTCTTCCATGGGTACTTCTCTTCCCACAAGGAAATAATAATCCAACATTTCCTTTTTAGTTGTCATTTATTGCTAGTGCTAAATCACAACTGATTGAATTATATAATGTAGAATTATATATGTGAATGAGCTACAGAAAAACAGAAAGTAAAAACAGATGAAGCTTGAACTCTTCAGATTGCATATTCAGGGTGAAATGAGACTTTCAGATCAACTGTCTGTACTTGCCTGATCTTCACTTAAAACAGACTTTCTTTTAAATTCTTATATTTCACATGCTGGTTAGCAAAATACAAAAGCACATTGTAAGACAACAATAGTGCAAAATGCTTCCTGTTTGATAAGATCAAGGACTTTTTGAAAAACAATTTATGTGAAATATCCTATACCTTACCTTCAAGGGAAATCTGCAGCACATTTGCTTAGACCAAAAAGTTGATTCTCTATGGTTCAAAGGCCTACTTGTTGTGTGATTGTAGTATGTACTTTCTGGCAAATGTGACCTTGTGATAATTTGTGTTCTTTGTAGAAGGAACACATTTTAAAGAGTGGTTAGTTTATATGAACAAATGTCACTACTTGGCTATTTGGCCATATTTGAAGAAAATGTACTTAACACTGTTGATCTGCATAACTCTTAACTGCTATATAGCTTTACCTCTTCTCTTACAAAACATTATTAGTTCAAAACTCAGGTTCAACTTTGCTGCTTCTATAGGTTAGGGACTGACAAACCTAGCTAGAATGAGACCTGATGCTGGGCAATTTTTAATGCACAAATTTTCTGAATCTTTCAGGTTTTATCATTCTTTCTTGCCTTGGGCTTTCATGATTTGAGACTACTGCTCATTCCAAGAGATGTTTTTTTGGATGTGACTGCTCCTTTATTAAGTTTTGTTTCGCTTATAAACCCTAGCTCTCTTTATCACAATTGCCCTCAAAGGATTTAATCTGCTTACTCTCATGCATATCATCATCTTCTCGGAGATAGCACTAACTATGCTGGCACTTGAATCACATTGTGTACGGGAAATAGAAATACTGGAAATGTATGTGAGCAAATTAAATCTCTATAGTACTGGAAAGTCGGTCAGCCAAATGATCTTTCAATGCAAATAACAGAAGAACCCCAGTGGCTTCCTTGAGTTTGGTTCCTTGATGAACCTGGTCTTATTACTGCATGAGGTACAGCAGGACTCCGAGCTCAGGAGGTGTAGATGAAATCCAGAGAGTGTACTTCAGTCTGGAAACGGTCCCTGCTTTTACTAGTGATAAGACACGGTCAGGAAAGGAATGGTGCAGTAAAATTAGACATGAATAATAGAGCATGCCATCATCTTTCTTTATAGACCATTTAACTCAGTATTAGATTACTAAAATTTCTTTCAACTCTCCTTTCATATTTACAGCTATTCCAAAGAACAGAACCTTTCTGTGCCAAGAACTTTGCAAAGCTGTTGGAAATAAATGCTGTTACAGGAGGGAGGGAAGATTACAGTTCATTGCCTGCTGACTCTTTGTGCTTACAGATATGTGTGCTGTATTTTCAGTATTACAAAGTGCCAGCAATCTTCTCCCCACATAGGTGTATCTCTCCACTTATGTACATGGAGGGTGAGAAGAGCCATGAAGGAGGTGAGCTCAGGCACCATAAGGCAGTGCTGTCTGGGGATACAGGGCCATACAGGTGGGGGCCCTTCAGGTGACAAAACAGGGATGTCACCCCTTCAGGTGACAAAACTCTGAAATGGGAAAGGATTTGGGCAGGGGATACGTCTCACAGGGGGAAAAGGGGGAGTCATGGAGGGCTTTGGAGAGGAGAAGGAGGAAACTTGCTGTGAAGGACTCCCAGCTTGGTTTAATTTCCAAAGGCATTATCAGTAACGGGTTTGCTCTGCCTCAATGACACTTTAAATTCCCCAAGATAAACTGAAGACCTTCTGTTCTGATTGTAAGATTAGTATTTTAAGTACTTGTTGCTGTCTCAAGTAATTGAAAAATCATCCAAAGGCTCAAAAAGGAAGTTTAATTTTTTCCCCTAAGGCAGAAATCTGATATGGGATAATCCATACTTTATATATAATATGAGTAGCTCTGCAAGAGATCAAAGCAGTTCACCAGAAAGCTGGGGGTTAGAACTGTACAAGAATGGGGCCACTGGCTTTATGCTTTTTTTTCTGATGATGTGCTAAATTTTGTATATTAAAAAAAAAAACTCTTGCAAGTCACACATTTCAGATAGACACTAAAGGTATATGCAGTCTTGTTTCAGTGGTATTGAAATTGATTGTGCAATAAAGCAGAAGTGCCCAGCTGCTTCAGATAACTTCAGTGCTTGCTACATACAAAAACTTACCTAAATGAAGTCCTAAGCTAGATCTGTAAGGAAAAATTTGGATTTCTAGGCAAAATTTTGATCCCTTATCGCTAGCCCCAGGGTGTAATCATCTGGTTTGACGAAAATATGTGGCTGTCCCTGTAGTGGCTGACTGTTACAAGTCCGAGGCAAAGTTGTCTTATTGAGTGTTTGAAAGCATTTCACTGATGATCCATAGCATCTCCTTCTTTGCAAAGCTGGCATGTAATAGCTGTTAATGGTGCATTATAGCGCATAATGCACTTAACATGATATTTCATTAAGTTTGCTGTTATTCCATTGTCAGAGATAACTTATTCAACCTTATTACATGCTTAATATTATTTTAATAGCTTTGGCAATAGCATAGATAAATAAATCAGAGATATATACCAAGGCCTGAGCTGCTTTTCACATCACTTCCTGACTCAATTCAAGACTAATTTTCCCCAAAGTTATCAAACTGTTTACGCCATGTGGAAGATCCCTCCTTTTTTCCCATTTCACTATCTGTGTATGCAGAAATCTCTCTTTCAAACTGGAGTCTGAATTACAAAGCTGGTCCAAGACCCTGAATCAACAGAAACCGAATGCCTTTTATTTTCGTAAAGGACAGTGTTAACAAAACAAGAAGAATCTGGCTGAAACAATGTTATGTCTTTTATAATTCTTTGTCTCCCAGTTCCCCTTCAACTGATAAAATGTTCCAGGAACTTTGTCTTTTTGGGTGGGTATGAAAATACAATGGGAAGATTTCTTTAAAGCATACTACCAGGTGGTTTGAGAGCAATAATTTGATTTTATTTTAGAAAGAGATGAATGTGAGAAAAACTGCTATAAACAGGAATTCTCCTTCTCTTGCTTTCTCTCTTCTTTCAAGAGACGATAAAGTGCTGGCTCTGAAGAACAGAATACTGTTGTGTTCATTTATAGGAATTATGGTATTCCAACAAAATGAGATACTCTCTGAATCAGGAGAAGAATAACCCCATATATGATGTCTACTCATTAATTACAACAAATACTAATAACTTGGATGGGCGTAGAGAAGCTTAGTTTCATTCAGGTGGAATGGTGGAGTAAATGACCCAGCACAGAGCATGCAGGAGTCTTCCCTGGTTCATTTAAAATGAACAACAGTAATTTAGTTTTCTCAGCAACATCATATGGACTCTACTGCTGCAGAAGAACTTATTGTTCACTGGTAAGAAAACTTGTGAATGACAGTCTTGGAAACACTGTGTTTATCTACTTATCATAAATGAGAGACTGTAAGTACATTCTTTTCTCAACTACCTGAACTTTTTTAAAAATAAATTATTACTTGTTATTCTAACCTCTGTTCCTGGAAAAATCATGGTGAAGATTATTTAAAGAATCAGAGCCATGAGTTCACAAGGGAAAAGTGCTAATTAACTAATTAGATATCCTTCTATGATAAAATCACCTGCCTAGTGGATGAAGAGGGGTTGATGGATGTAGTTTTTCTCAATTTTAATAAGGTTTTTGATACTGTCTTTCACTGCATCCTTCTGGACAAGTTGCCCAGCTGTATGATCAGTGGATTCACAGAGCATGGAGTAAAGAACTGACTGAAGGACAGAGCTCAAAGGGTTGTCAAGAACAGGCTATGCCTGGCTGGCAACCAATCACAAGCAGTTTTCCTCAGGGTTCAGTTCTAGGGCTGGCTCTGTTCAGTACTTTTATCAACAATCTAGATGAGGAAGCTGAACATATTATGTGCTATTGACTCTCTTGGAGGACAAAAGGCAGAGGGATCAAGATAGAGTATTGGGTGACGATTATTGGATGAAATTTAACATATACAGCTGGATAACATCAGGAACAAGTATAAATTGGGAGAGGAATCGCTGAACAGACACCATGCCAAAAGGATTTGGTGGGGTCAAGCAGTTGGAACAGATCACTGTTGCAGGTCCCTTCCAATTGAAATACTCAGTTCTATTCTATTCTGTTCTATTCTAAACTAAAAAGAAGGAGTTGAGATTCTAAGAACCATTTGTTTAACACACTAATCTCATCTTCATTTGATTCCATACTTTGACAACTCCTGAATTTTAGCCCAATATTCTTAGGCTGATTCGGAAAATTACTCTATTTCAACTGTACCATAAGGTTGATTGAAACCAGTTTTTCCTGGTCTGCTTGTCTTTCATTCAGAGAAAATCAAAAGTTTAAAATGGATTTTTTTTACTTATTTTCTGGCATGAGAAAGAAAATTTCAGTTAAAACTGTAGTTTAAAACAGCTATTTCTAATTATTCTAAATTAAATTGTTCTTGTGTTATCTATGTTATTTTTTTTAAACATATGCTGGTTTCTATTATAAAAGCAATAATCTTGGAATCATAGAATCATAGAATGGTTTGGGTCAGAAAGGATTTTAAAGACCATCCAGTTCCAACCCCCTTAGGCAGGGACACCTCCCACCAGGCCAGGCTGCTCAAGGCCCCATCCAACCCGGCCTTGAATACTTCCAGGGAGGGGGCATCTTCAGCTTCCCTGAGCAACCTGGCCCAGTGTCTCACCCACCTCATGATGAAGAGTTTCTTCCTGATGTCTCATCTAAATCTTCCCCCTCCCAATTTAAAGCCATTTCCCTTCTTCCTACCACTACCAGCCCTTGTAACAAAATCCTTCCCCCACTTTGTGGAAGGCCCCCTTTAGGCCACTACAAAGTCTCTCTGGGCTGTTGGTCATATGACCTTTTTAGCGGAAAATCCCTTATTTCCTTAAAGGTGTTCCATGGAAGTTTCCTTGTTGGCTTCTACTACCCTGAGCCCCCAGCTCATCTCCACAAGAATTCAACTGTGCTGCAGCGACCACAGCATACCCTGAAGCAATAGGTGGAGGACCCATACTAGCACCCCCTCCCTCTAACCAAAGTGTGTCCTCCTCTCTCCCTTCACATCTAGTTTAAAGCCCTTTTAATAACTTCATGGAAATTTTCATTAGTGAAACTAATAAACCAAATAATTGATAACCATCAAAACATTTTCCAAACTGAGAAGTAGGTTAAAAAGAAAGAAGCATATATAGAAAATATTTTGAGTGGTTCTGTAACTCTTAGGTATTCTGATGCAGATCAGCATAAGTTTTATTGAAGTAATCATTAATTTCAAACATGTAGATAAATACAATACATCAAGGTCTTCCAATGTTTTTCTCTAAAATTAATAATCCTCAAAAATGACTGAGGGAAAGACTCTGTATTCTCAAGTAGCTTGAGTTATCTCTAGATGTTTCATGCATCCTTGCTGGAAGAAGCAAAGGGTTTTTTACTGTATTATTTTGCTCCCTTTTGCTCAGACACCTGTTTAATTGCAGTGTGGTCACCAGGCAATGTGCATGTTGATATTAATAGAATTGTTTAACAGAGTCCAGCTAACTCTTTTTTTAAAGCACATTGTGCAAGTACAAATCATTCCTTACTTCCCTATCTTCTCCCAAAGCACTGCATTAAGAGTACCATTCAGTTGCTGTCTCATTCAAATTCTGTAGTCCAGATCATAAATGCCTTTTTCACATGTAAAAGAATTGTGGGATTGCTGTTTATATATGGCAATATTCGCCTTTCCCAAAAGGTAGTCTTCACCTCAGTAATGGGCAGCCTTCCCAAGGAACTGAGTTGTCTCTGTAGGTCACTTTCTCTCATCCTCACTCTTTCTTTTCTAAACCACAAAAGATTTCCTCCCGTATGTCTGTTTCCACATCTCCTCCTGAGGCTGATTCTCTGCCTAGGAATCAGATAACCAGTGAAGAAGATAACCAGGGAAATGTTGGAAAAGCTGAAAGAGCACCAATATTGCATGGTGTTAAATAAAATGTTTATTTAAACTCTTAAGGTAACAAATTCTTGTGTGCAAAGTAAACTATGGGGATAGCTAAACTATAACACCCTGCCTTCAGGATTCTGAGTTGACAAAAGTCTTTAAGTTACACACCAAAATATTTGCACCCTTTATCTTCTGTTATAGATTTAGGGCCCTTTTTTCTCACTTGTGACCACTATTACAAGTCCACAAGGTGTGAAAGGCTAAGGACGATGTCAGAGAGGAACCTTATAGTGAAGGATCAGAAGTTGTAAAACCCAGATCTGTTTCTCTTCCAATATATATCAGCAGGAAGAGCAGGAAAGACCTTTTCTATGAATATGAAATATGCACGAATTAACCACAAAAGTATGACAGCGTTTTGCCTCATACTGTGTCAGAGTGTATCCAGATGAGCTGTGGTAAATCAAGCCAAGGCAGTTCAAGATGCTGTGCTCTGAATGTTAGCAGTTGCTGTCACTGTGGCTATGCAGGGAAACATGTTAGTAACCACAGGATTCTTGGCCCCAAAGTTCACACCTGACGTACTAATTCCAGGTGCCCTGTTTTCCCTTTGTGATGCCAAAGTGATATATCATGACAGAGGCCATTCCATCTGTTTTCAGAAATATTTACAAAACCTAGTGAAAAGCAGACAGGAAACATAGCCCAGGGGTGTCAAACTCATGGCCCACAGGCCAAACCCAGGCCTCTACCTTGTTTTATCTAGCCTGGCACTTTGTATTTACCTGTGTATCTACCTGGTGGCAGTGCCGACCTCCTTGTCCCTGTGCTCCTGCCAACGCCGGTCCCATGAGCAGTGAGTGATGCGCATTACTCTGCAGGAGCCGGAGAGCGGAGAGAACCAAGAGTTTGACACCCCTGGTAGAGCACATCTCATCCTACTCATCCTAGTCCTATTAGTTACTGTCTGATTTGGATCTCTGAAATACTCAAGATTTTCAGACACCATTTTTTGCCCATTTTGTCTTACTATTATATAGCCTGTTATACAAAGAACATATTCTTTTTTATTTTTAACTTTCAACTATATTCTTGGCCAGCAGAGCAGTCAATAGTAAATTTTACCACAGTCTGATTATGTTTTGTATGAGATAACATTTCTTTTTACTAGGTCTGAATTTGCCACCTTTTGATTTCTTTGAATTCTTACACCTTTTATGAGACAGACAGAATACAAGTTCCTGCTCTGCTTTTTCTGTAATATTCATTATTTTGTACACTCTTATCAAATCTCCCATTAGTCACAGTCTTCCACAAATAAACAATCCCGGTCTTTTTAATCTGTCTTCCTAAAGGGTTTTTTTTGTGTGCTTAAGAATTTTCAATGCCCTACTCTGACCTCTGCCTAACTCTGCAGTACCCTTTGGTGGGGAGGGAGGTGCTAGGTGCAGTAGCTGCAAACCAGAGACGAAGTCCCGTCATCTATGTGTATTCTGTACCACAACAAAAAGAGCAGAAGTCAGTTTAAGCTGGTACATTGTGGAAATTTCATAAAAGGCCTCACTTATCATAATGGCCTAGGCAGGAATGATTGGATTTGTGTTCTATTTGTGAAAGAACTTTCCAATATTGCTTTATTTTGTACAGTATTCCTGATGTCAACTGTATCTGGAAATACTTTACAAAACAAATACCAGAATAAAAGAATTCTGTAGTAAATAATGGCAGTGAGAAAGAACAGGTAAAGATAGACCTGGAAGAGCTTTTAGATCATGAAATTCTATATGCTCCTAGAGGAAACTTTGGTTGCTAGATCAGTCTATATTCTAATAATATTTCAACTGTGGTGTGTGCTTTGAAGTAAGTTTCCTGTTTACTGCAGTTTGGTTGTTATGGCAGGGCACTCTCACTAAGCAAACAAAGCAAGAAGGTGAGCCACAGCCACTAATGGGTGTCCAGACCACAGCGCCAGACTACAGGTAATGCAAAATAAAGATGCTATAAGGTATGTAATGCAGACCTTAAGTTGTCTGCACCCCACGGATTGCTTTGAAGAGACAGTCCTGTTGTGCTGTACACCTTGCCACTGCCAGTCAGCCAGAATACTCAAGAAGCTGAGCCAAAGGACTAAAACATCCCATGCTTTACAGTTACAATCAACTTTACTCAAGTGAATAAGTCCTCTAACACTGTCTCTGTTAACGGGTGAGGAAACGTGTTGTCATTGACACATTCTATAAGAAGAGACATTTCAGTGCTTAGTCCCCAGGTGCTGAAAGAGAAGAGGTACCTGAGATGTGGAATTACAGGTTTAACCTGAGCGTGTTTAGGAACAAACTCTGGATTTCTGCTGATAAGGCATCAGTGTAGGGAATGGTTTTGAGGAGCACAAGGAAGGACAGGGGGCATTTTTGGATACGTGGAGCACTAGACCACCAAACCCTGTCTGCAGTGAGTGCAGAGTCACTTATGTACTCAGGGACATCCCAAAGGAGTCATACTTACATTCACCTCCGAAATATTGTGCCAGGCTCTCTTACACTCCCCCAACAACAGATCTGCCTGTGTGGAGATCAGGCAGGAGTTAATCTAATTTGGCAACTGTGGGTTATCCTCAAGGTCCACTTTCCTGCAGTATCATGTCTTGCAATGTCAGAAAGGTGGCTGAAAAATCAGCAAAGTGGGGTCATATATTTTGTGCACCTTTGCAAGTTCTTGTTAATTCATCAGAGCTGGAAGATGAAAGGAAAAAGCAGGAGAAATAAAGAGTAAAGGAGGGGAGAGGAAATAAAAAACCCAAATGCCAAGGGAAAATACCTAGGAATAGTAGTAATGGGAACAAGATAGGACAGGGATCAGCCTGGTTTCCTACAAACCCCAACAAACCCCATTGACTAGCAACACATAAAACCTCTTTATTGCTGTATCTATTTCTCCAGACTCAGAGGGCAATGGAAATACAATCTTCTGCTTGCAAAGTAAAAGCATAGAGGATGAAGATAGGGCACATATGGGAACGTGTGCTCTTCTTTCTTTCCTGAAAGATAAGCATGCAATAGGATGAGAGCTACGAATCACAGGCATCAGTTTACTGATCATGCAGAAGGGAGGAACTAGAGCTAAAGGCAGTAAAATGAAGGGAAACGTGTTGAAGGCAAAAATAGCCATAAAATTGAGGGTGTAGCTTGTTCTAGTAATCCAGAAGAAACATCCTTCCTTCTTCCTTACTTATATCAAATATTACGACCATATAGTTCCGTTGATTCCAGTAGTCCTTACTACAGGTAGTCCAAACTGGGAACAATAGCAAGTATGGATGAGAAGAAAGAGAACTCTTGTATGTAAATATAAACATATTTAGGAAAAACATAAAATAGAAATAAACATATAGAATAAATGCATACTAGATAAATAGAAATATTTACAGTATATAAATGTATAATTACAGTTTATCATAGACATGAATGATATAGCTACAGGCGTATTGATATTTTTAGTTCTAACTAGTGAGACTCTTGTGCCTCCGCCGAGGTAGGTGTGCTAGCCAGTCTTGTAAAGGATAAAATGTCTATTTAAATGGTTTGAGATTTTTTTCTGCAAATCTTCTCTAACCGCATCTCTTGAAGGGTGTACTCCCATCCCATGGTCTGTGAAGAACAAGAATACAAGAGAGGAAAACCAAAACAAGATAGAAAAAATATGCAAACTACTAGCGTATCTAAGTATAGTTAGCATGGGGGTGGTGGATAATTAAACCACAGGAAAATCCCTAAGATTTTTGATAGGAAAGAACTTCTTGTTCGGATTTTCTATCTTAGCAAATGGTAGTCTATTCCAAAATGAAGTGGGCTGTTGAAGACAATTATGAAGATTGTCAAGAATTGCAAGTTCTTGAGGCCCTCTTTCTCTCTTTTGAGTCTCCTTTGAGTACACAAAATAGCAAAAAAGTCACTGTTTTGTTACATTTGAAAAATTATTCTGATCCTTTGAATAAAAAAGCATAGACCTGTGCAAAGTAATACTATTTGTAGTACAGGCCTTTTCCTTTAAATTTATGCTATTTTTGGGGGGGTTAGGTAAGAACTGTGCAACCACAATCACTTTTTAGATTTGATGGCACTTGACAGACATCTTCCAGCATAGATCTGATGGATTCATGTAAGAGTAAGCATACATGAACACACACACAAACATATACTCTACACGCATATGAAGCAATTCGCAGGACTGGAACCAAAAACTGGAGTATACTGTTAAATGTTAATGCAAAGAGTAGCTGGAGGACGCTTTTGCTGTGCACAGTTGCTCTATGCATTGGTCGTACAAAACCCCAAAATTACGGTAACTTTCATCAAGAGCTATCTATTGGTGCCTTCCTTATTTGCATGTATATAAATATGGTATGTGCTTGTAATTGTTCATTTGCAGGACTGAGAGGTAAAGGACATTGATAAAGGGCTTTCAGGATGTTTTTGCTAATTCTTGTCATATATTATTACCATTTCGAGAGGACTGTACACCAAATGACAACTGTGGCTTGGAAATGAACTACGTTTGATCATGTTAAAGTGACAAATCTTTATTTAATGCTCTATGATACTCCTGCAATTTTAAATTTTCCTTTTGATCAGGAGAATAGTCTCAAAATGGCTCGCTTGATGATAATGTAACTGTGAGAAATCTATACTGATGACATTAGAGCACAGTTATCAGCCTCTTGTTCATACTGTTCCAAAGAGTAATGGGACCTTTGCAGTGATTTATCCTCAAATATTCTTTCGCGGTCGTAAATGCCAATCTCTTTACAGAATATAATGAGAGGACTTCTCACAGACAATTATCACTTAAGGACTTCACACAACCAAGTGGGGTGAAATAAAATTTGCATAATTGCATCATCTAGGCTGGAGAGATCTCTCAATCATGGACACACTTAAGAGTAATCATGTCCTTGGGTTTTGCTTGCAGACAAGATGTAGTTTGACTCCTTATATTATCCTCTCTCTCAACAGAGCTGGTCAAAGACAGTTTGTGGGAGCCAAGAATTTTTTTTCCTAAAATCTTGTGTCTGAAAATAAGACATTTAAGACAAAAATGTTTGCTCACTCACATGCACTCATGCAGAATATATTATCTGCTATCTAGACCTGACGGACTAACTTGAGAAATCAGTCCAAGAGAAGAAAATGCCAGCTTTCGTGTTACTGAGTTCTAGGATTCATTTGTTTATTTCAATTTTGATTTAACTTTGAAGGAACAGAAAAGAGTATAGAAAGTTCAGCATTTAAACAGTCATTGTCATGTCATCATTGCTTTCATAAAAATTCACAAATATAATCTGAAACAGCTCAGAAAAGATTGTGATTATTTTTGCATAGTTGGTAATATTTCCCTAGTATAATTACATTTTACAGATTTTAATATGGTTAAACCTGAAGTACTGGAGTTGAACTTTCAAATACGTAAGCTATTTTGCTTTATGGCTCTCAAAAAGAAAAACCTTGTAGTAATCCATGTGTTAAAGGTAGGTGAAGTTCTGCCCAGGACACTAAAAGCTTTAAAATGCATTGGAGCACTTAACTCTGCTCCTTCCAGCTGCCAGAAGAGAAATTAACAGTAGCATCTATCGATAAAACAGCTCATTTTCTCTCTGTTTCACTTGTCCCTTGCTCCACAGATTTCATTGCAACAGTAAGTAAAAGCAGTGCTACAAAAGCCTGAAAAACATGAAATTTAATTGTTGGAACTGGGCAATCACAATAACGAGTGGAACAAGAGTTTAACTGAGAATAAACTAATGACCAAGGTACCTGTAATCCTTTGAAGGATTATCCAGGGCTACTCAAGACTCGTGATGCTGCAGGAAAGTGCATAGATTAATATGTCAGCAATAACTGGATGCCTGATGCTAATAATAGCTGACATTTTAACTAAAAAGTTAATGAAAATGCCTGATGTGAGATTATAAATCATAGGAGAATGCACAATATCGCGTCTGAAGAACCAGTTAAGTACATTTTGAGGGACAGTGCTGTTTGAACTCTCAGACTTCAGGCTTTTTGGGAGAGTCACTGTCTCTGGTATATGCCTGAAATTATGTTGACACCCTGGATTAACAAACCTGTGCTGGATCTTTTTGCATGCCTAAGCCCTAAGACTGCTCAGTCCTCAAAAACCATTGATCCCTGGAGGAATAGCAGTCCCAGAAGTCATGGTGATGCTTTTGGAGTAAGGGTGTTGGTGAGGACAGACTTAAGTAAAAGCAGCCAAGAGCAGCATTTTGTTTCTTAATAGAGAATGAGAAAATTTGAGTAAGGGAAAGCAACGTTGCAGTTATCCCCGTATGCCTTCTACTCCTTACATGGAGATTATGAAAACATTTAGGATACACATATGCAAAACAGGTAAATTGTGCTGAATGGTGTCAAGATCCACCAGGACAAGCCCCCAGTAGCCTTGGAAGCATTTACTAATGGCTGCCTTTTGAGAGACAGTGATCTGTCAAAGATAATTTGAATACAAGATGCTTCAAAGAACTGTATTCAACCTATGAATAAATGTGTAACTATTGATGACTGTGATGTACCTTCTAGAGAGGCACTCTGAAATAATAATCTTCAAATCGAAGTCACGTTCATTCCAATGTATTCTGAGAATTTAATCCAGAGGTCTTGGTTTGGTTACAGAGGTTTCTAAGAACCTTCTTTGAGGTATATGACCTTTCTAAAGCACATAGATGTTCTTCAGTTTGTGATCTGCATTTGAGGCATGATTATATTTTCTATATAAATGCCTTTATGAAATACTTACATATGAAGCACACAAAAAGACTACATATATTTGATAATGTTTTCAGTATTACTGCTTTTAGTATAGTGAGGGAGAGCGCATTTGATGGACTGACTTGAGATGAAAGGCGATGGGAAGAAGTCCCCCAAACTTTTAGGAAGAACAGACTGGTGACAATGATAACAGAAGCTAAAATGATTTGGTTTTGTACATCTGCATCCCTGTTTCACCTTCCTAGAGCATACAGAAGATACCCAATAAGGCTTATGCTTTACAATGTGGACCCATTCTGAATTTCAAATCTTCAGGGATGAGGATAAAAAAAATGTGTCTTTCGTGTTTTGTGAGGTGTTCCCAGCTGCGCAGGAACTTTATGGGACTGCCTGGAAGGTACAGTGCGACTTCCACAATCAGTGGTATGATGTGTGAAGCAGGGAGCATGGCTGGATGGACAGGCAGTCAGCGACATTATTTTGACAGATGCCATTGGGAGACTGTACTGTCATAGAAGAATTTTCTAGTCTTGTTGTAATCTTTAATATCTGACAAAGGCTCTGGCTTTGCTAAAGATGAATTGCTCTGATTATCCCACCATTACTTTTGCCCCGTCTGGCTCAACTGAAAACAGTGTCATCCACTTTTAGTCCCAACGAAACAGACAGAAAGAGAAGAATCTGCATTGACTCCAAGGCATCACATCTAAGTTGCATCATAATGCCTCAATGAAAAAATTCTACATGCTTTACCAAAACATGAAAAACAGATTCCCTCTTTGCTGGAGTATCCTGCAGTCTAAGCCTCATTGTAAGCTGGATTCAAGACTGTCCAGTGGATGAGCTGAAGCCCCTGTAGAGCTGCCCAAGGAGCCAGAACTCCATGCAAGCCAGACCTCTAACAATGCAAGACAAGTAACTCAATGAAAGACAAAAGTAGGATTTCTTCCATGCTGTTATCTCTGTACAGATCCACAACTTGCTAGTTTAAAATCCAGTCTTACCTCTGAAGCTTCAAAAGAATAGAGGCACACATGTGCTGTACAACAGATTGAGCCTGTCATACTCAGTGTGTCAGAACCTCTGGACTTACATAAAACTTGGAGGGAAAGCAATGAGGATTTGGCTAATGTTCCACGCAGGATAAATTCCACTTCACTTACATAATAAATAATAGGCTTTCAAGGGATGCAGTGTAGGTGTCAAAGCCCGAGGATGTAGCGCTTCCTTTCCAGTGCAGATGCTTCCAGCCCAGTGCTTTGCAGAGGAGAGTCAATGATGGAGTCTGCATTCACTAGCACGCAGGTCTTTTCCTAGGTCTGCTGCTGAGGACTTCCCTAAAGCTTCAAGAGGAATGGGTGGTAAGTGCCCCACTTGGCCTGGAAGGTGCGTTGGAGACCCTTAATTTTAGTTTGTTCCAAGGGCTGACAGACTAAAGGCAAAAATGTTTGCTTTTTCTTTTCATGCAGAAGTAACTGATGTCAAACTTCAGTTGCTTGCATCTTTGTTCAAGGACTGACAACAGTCTGCAGACTCCAGTGCTGTACGATAGGCTGTCTCATGAGAGTCACCAGCTGGTGTTCTGTCTTTTTCTACCCAGAAGAGCTCATCTAGTCTTATAGATGTTTTCTGTGGGAGAAAGATTAAGTAAACCCAGAGCTCCTGAGCTTTTTAGGGTATAGCTGTCTGTACTATTGCTGCTTTTGAACCCTGTCGTGTTTCTGGCTGAAGCTCTGAGTCAAATCAAACATAAATATGAGTTCTGTCAGAACGCTACATGTTTCCTCATCTATGCATTTGGCTCCTGAAAGCAGCAGCATTGATTTTTACATGATTTTTGGTTATTAACACAAACTTCACACTGCTCTCATTCTCGCTCCACCTCTCTCTGTTTCTTCTATGGACTTGTATGTACACACAGGGATGAAAGAACAAGTTCCCATTGTGCATTCATTGAAATTCTGTAATTTAACTTCAATTACATTTAGTGGGGGGAACACAAGAAAAATCAGTGCTGGGAGACAACCTCTCCAGGACTAAGTAATGAAAATTCTTCGGGTGGTTAGACAGTCAGAGTCTCCCCAGAGTAGTCCCAAGAGTGCTTTTTGGATGACAGCATTAATTTCTATAGTAACCAAACACTGACAATTAAGAAAGGGAATGAAAATCAAGGCCCCACCTTTGTGTGTAGTGCCTGTTATAGATGTGGACTTCTGTTAGCAATTAGCTTGCTTTATATGCAGGCTGTGGTAGATGGGTGGCATGAGGGTTCACAGGAAATATGATCTCTTTCTAAAACACAGACTGAAGTGAGAGAGAGATGTGAAAAATGTGTCCCCAGAGGTGACTGAGGAATGGTTGATGAATCAGGGATAGGAAATCTGGGGAAAAAAAAAGGATCTTTTCAAGAGTTCTAGGTGTTTTAGAAATGCCATCAGTACAAGGGATGATCAGTTCATTTCTCATGTAAGGAAAGACAGAGCTGTTACAGATTTAGAAGGGAGATCTGCTCCTTACCACTATGGGGAGGAAGTTTATGACCTGTTTCCTGAATATTACACTTTATATTTTTAGTATTGACATACATTCACCTTGTGATTCAAGAAGACCTTTGCAACACTGAAAGACAAATACAGGTCTGATGAATTATCATTTATGCTGGCTTGGGCTTTGGACAACAGACTGTGACCTGAGAGGGTCTACCAGGGACCCTGCAGCCACGATTTGGGATTGCTTTAATAATCAAGACACATCTGCTAATACTTCAATCTCACGGCTGAATTTGGTTGATGCTTTCAAAGAGCATGAGTTGGCATGCAGTAAAGACATCAATTCAGAAATTATTGACAAGAACAATGAGCTACAAAACTTAATGAACGTTGACATCAATTCGTACTAGTTGAAGCATAGATATATCCTAAGTCCTTATAAATATTTCCGACCTAGTATTAAAAAGAACAATAGCAAGTGACATAATTGATGGGGAAGTAATACTCACCCTTCGTTAGGAAGCTATGAAGGTACATGGAGAGATATTCTTTACAAGCCAGAAAAGACACAAACCTTGGATTTGCTTGTGGTTTTCCCTCATAGACTAGACTGTCTAAAACTCTTTTCACAGAAATTAAGGCAGTGGTGTCTCCCTAAGGATATTGCTCACGTCCTGCCTTTCACCATGAATCACATTAAATATCTTTTACATAGCATTGCCTTGGCCTCTCCTAGCACAGTTAAGTTTAACTTCTGAAAAAAAATTAATTTCAATTAAATTATGCAATTTTAACAAAAAAAAACAACAAAGAAAGAGCATTGTTTAAGAAACATAAGGTGGCTTGTGCTGATCCCTCCAGTCTTCAAAAGTCACAAGTAAACACCAAGGTGTTATGCAAATGAAAGCCTGCCTTGTCATACCCTAGACGACCAGAGCCATTATCCCAGAGGTAAGTTTATGTGGCATGAGCCGTGGCTTCATCAATAGCTTATTCACTTTCAGTAGGTTCATTTTAGAGGTAAAAGGACCCTGAAGAGGCACCAGTCTTTCCAAGGGGAAAGTATGGGTCAGGATGCACACTGCAGGGAAAATGGAGCTCTACTACTTGACTCTGCAATTTGAATGCTGTCCTTCTCCTTGGATGGCCTTGATACCTTAGAAAGAAGCTGTTTCATCCCTGTGCTCTGGTCATTTCATGACACCCTTTTCTAAGAAATTCTCTGACCTAAGAGAACAATCCATAGTTGTGGCAGGCTCTGGAAAGAAACAGCACTGGAGCATTTCTTCACTCTTGCTCCTCATTAGCTTTATTAGCAAGGCTTGGCAATTTCACGTGCCTGAAGTGAATACTAGAGTGACTGTGGGATAGACATGAAAAGAGTTTACTGAGAGGAAAGAAGAAAAATGGCAGGTGAGGGATAGGACTAACAAAAATGCTGTGGTACGTGCCTATTACTAGCTCTTAGCACATTATGGGTTATATTCAAGGCACACACCCTTGCCACTCTTCTTAGCTTGCCTTGGTAAAGCTATATCTATATTAATGCTTTTCTATTATATCAGTTTACACAGAAACATCTTAAAGCACTATATTACCAAACACACCTCAATTTACATGCTTTACTGTCCTAATAGCAAAGCTTTTACTCTTGTCCATTAGACCTCTATTTTCTAGGATCAAATACTTTTAGCCTAGCAATTATAAAAAGAACATTTAGTAGAAGCTTAATCTGTTCTCCTGCTAAAATACCCTGAATTCTTGTGCTGGTAACTTTAAAACATTCTTTTTTTCACAGAGGAATGAAAGTTTTCTATAACTTACACTGTGCTTTTTTCCCATAATTCAATTAGAGAAATTTTAAGCAGTGTACAATTTTTTTTTCCTTACCTAATGGTAGTTCAAATCACCAAAACAAAGAGACTGTGATGTGAAAGAAATCCAAAAGTACTGTATCTCCAGCTCAAAGTGAAAAGAAGATAAGCGCATAACTCCTCTCTATTTCCATAAGATGACAACTACACTATCCAAACTGTCTCTGAATGCTAGAAAATAAACTTGAAGAAGCTCTCAAGAGGTAAACTTGTCCATGTATTTGACTGAAAGCAGGATCAGCACTCTTTTCTCACTGTATAGACGTGTTTATCTGCTCTATCCTTAAAAGCCATCACTGGGCAGAGACATTAAAACCTTTTCAAACAGTTGATTCCACTGTGTTACTGTCCTCAGAGAGTAAAAAAAAATCCACGTTTTGCCATAAGTCTACAAAAACTACTTTCTGTCGTGCTTGCCTTATTCACAAAAGCACAACACTACTGACTCCTGTTTGTCTTCTCATCCACCACAACTCCTATATTACTTCTGCTATACTACATAGCCGTTCTGCCTCCCTCCTGTATTTGAGAAATGGTCTTGTACTCTTCTATGCTTCATGCTCTGCTTTTACAGAAGTGATTTCTTCAATTTCTCCAGTTTTTTCCTAATGCATGTCCTGTCCCCCAGTTGATGGCAGTGCCTCCCAGTTTCCTTGCATGTTATGTGTCTACACACATGCTTTCTATTCCAGCATGTTGCTCGTTAATTGCAAATCCATCATCCTATATGGTACCTCACTCAATACAAACTTACTGTCTGGTGATAAATCACTGGTAACAGCTCTCTGTCTCTTAATACACAGCTTGAACTCTTCCTAGAGAAATTTATTATTTGATTACGTGAATGTCATTCTCCTGAGTTCGGAGTTTAAATACAGAAGAAACGAGGAAAAAGTTTGTGACCATCATATAGACATTAGCTAAGATTTAAACAAAACAAAATACAAGACTGTTTTCTTTGACTTGTCAGTACTTGCAATAACTTTACCACGGCTTCAAGTCTTCTCTGTATTCATCTCCTCCAAGTAAACAATTTTTCTTACACTATATGTAGCATATCTACAACTAAAATTTTTTAGATAATGACAGTGAAAATTCAAACTGGCTTAGAATTTCTATGGCTTGTGAAGGGGTTGCTTATTTTGTAATGCAGATTTGTATGTTAATTTTCGGCATCTGCTATTGGTAAATACCACTTTAAAACAACTGTCTGGGCACAAAAAGCTCCCTTTGATCTGCCTTAAGGTTTTTACTAGTGTTAGCATCAAGTGCAGTATTCAGTGTGTGACAAGCTTCCGGCTTGCAGAATTGTGTAGAAATGCAAGTCAGAATGCCTAGTTTTCTCAGGCAGAAAACCAGCTTTGCGCCCACACAGGAAGAGCAGAAGCGGAAAGCAGAGTCCCATCTCATTCTACTCCCACAGCTCCGGGGTCTGAAGTGGCCAGGGGCTGTTCCTAGATGGACTTCTCAGTAATAGTTCCTTCAGTTTTGTTCTCATGGCTACTAATACTGGCATTATTTAGGTACACTTGTTCAACAAAGTGGCAGTTTTGACCATGAAGGTTGCTGGCAAAACTCAAAATATATAATTTAAGATGAGTATAGAAGCAACTGCATATTCTTGCTCTGATTCAATCCAGATGAAGCATGATGAATCAGAGTTCATTATTTTGACTCTCTTTGTATTTATGCTTTTAGCGAGAACTTTAGTACATAAGAGCATAGGGTAAATACACGCAGCTGTTGTAATAGCACAGATGCATGCTCATGATACACTCATCTTTTATGTCAATTTCTCATAGAGACTGAACATCCAAATTAGAGTATCAACAATTTTTGTTGCGATGGAGTCAGCGATGTCACAATTCACAGCATAGACCTATTTCAATGGCTCCTTTCAGCAAGCTCACTCTCAGACCATGCCTGTCAGTTATTAGGGTGACATCTTCATGTTTGCCAGAAGCCACATTTTCTTCTTCAGAGCATCTCCTCCACATCCACTTTCAGACGGTGCCTCTGGTGGATTTCTTCTAGGGAAGGTTCACACGCAGAATAAGACAAAGGAAACAGCAGGGCATTTCCTTTCCTCGCTCATATTTTTCTTCTGTTGTGCATAAAACCACATTGAACTACTGGCATTATTCCCAGGTTAGGGTTGCTCAGAGTTTTAATTCCTCTTCCCTGTTTTCACACCATTTCAGATTGATTGCGACAACCTCAAGCATTATTGTGTTGGTTTTTGTCTTCATTTAGGGAGTTTTTCACATCCAAGAAGTACCCTGTGTACTTCAGAAAGGAGGTAACATCATCAGGCCATGGAGAGGTGACAGTGATATTTATAGAACAGCTACAACCTAAGGAAAGAGAGTACAAAGCAATTTTTTTTTGCTTACTTTCTCCACACAAACCATATCCAGTGACCCAAGATCGTAGTCCAGAATGACATGAAAAATTCATACTGGAATTATAGAGTTTTTAGCAGTACTGAAATGCCATTAGAGCTCCGTCTTCTCTGTTCATTAGGGGCACGAAGAGCTTAAAAACAAAACTTTGATACCAACAGGCAGGGCGGTTTTTTAGACCAGCGTTTTTCTAATGGCTCCATTTGTTACTCACGGAAGAGTTTCTCGAAATATATTTTGTCATTTTTTCAGTCAGTACAGAGTTTTTTTTCTTGTGTATTGCAAAATTAAGTATTTCAAGAAGAAACTGAGTAGGGGTTAGAATAAATATTTGCCTTGAAGTTCTGTGCATAGAGTTACATAAAATACATAATGATGCAATGATACCCTGGAGAAATCCATATGCTTTCTGTGGGACAATATAATTCTCTTTGAGAGATAACCATTAGGTGAACCATTTCTAATATTCTGATATTAAATTAAAATTGAGGAGAGGCTCTGATATGGAAATACGTGTTACTAAACACAAATACAGCATTATCTTTTGACTGTCAGTTAAGTAACTTTCTACCAAAATCCTTGAAATGTAAGAGGTCATTCTAATATTTAAGTTTGGATACTTGCTAAAGAACACCCACGAAATACAGTACTATAAAAAATTCAGTACATTTGGTAAAAAAACTTTTCAGAAAGTACACTGTGGAGGCTCACACTGTGCCGTGTCAGCCCAGAAGAAAATTAAATAGAAATCTGCAGCCACTTCAAATTATGCCAGCGTTTCAAGATCAGTTTCATCAGGGTATGAAATCATCAGCCCTCTGCCCTTGCTTAGCTTTAACTATTTTGGCTCTTTTGTAGTTTAGACTGGGACCAGAAAGGCCTAGACTGCTATGGTCAGGTGAGAAAGAGATAGGTAATAGGAAAACTTAACATGTAGACATTTCCACTGCAATGACTTTAGTAAAAATGTTTTTGAGGTCACTGTTCAAGTATTTTGTCTCCAATTTGTCTGTAACTCAGATCAAAAATATTTGTACAACTTGAGGGCACTGGAATTAAGGGACAAGAAGTTGACTCTTGAGCTGCAACACAGTCACCACGTGTCACAGACCCATAAGAAGCTTATTCTAATGTGCAAACACACCAGTGCGATGTTAGACACACTCTTAAAGAGCCACTAACTTATCCAACTGTCACTTTTTTTATCTAAGCACATGTGAGGTGGCCTGCAGAGTGTGCCCTCTTACTGGCTGTTTCAGTGTCAGTCAGTCAGGTCTTTTGGTGGAGATAGAATTGCAGTTTGCAACGTGTGCAGTATGTAATCCTGTACTGTATTACGATGCTCTAGGGAAAAAAAGGAGTTGTTCTCCATTTTGTGTCCAACTTGGAAATTTGAAAATGCAGATGTTAAAGGATGGTGGCATGTTTCTGGGTGACAGGTTTCTGTGTGTTAGAACAAAGCCCAGCAACTGGGTAATCAAATTCACCCTGAAGGCTTTTCAAAGCTCCCCTCTAATGCATTTTGAGGTACGTAAGATGACTGTATGTTCTTCAGTCCTTCAAGTCTCCAGAGGACACAGTAGCATGGCCTCAAGGAGCTGAAATGGCTGATACATACTGTCTGGTTTTTGTATCCTGGAGAAACAGACGCGTGGAAAGGTGAAACACAGGCAACACAAATCTGTTATGGTTCTTCTCTACTAGCCAGCAAGGTGACTGCACAAGCTTCTTTTGTAGGGCACATTTGTGCATCATTGCTGTTGTGTAGTGCAGAATTACAGAAAGGCAGCCAAGGATATGCCCTTGCTTTTAAGAAAAGTGCCAAGTATTTAAAAAAAAGAAAGAAAGAAAAGAAAGAAAGAAAGAAAAAGAAAAGCACCTCTGTCATATATTGTATTTCACTCCATTCCACTGAATTGGATAGTTGCAATACTATTTGTACTGAAGACTTGGTCACTGGTGATAACACTACCAGCATCATGGCATTGCCACCTATGAACAGGAAGGAAAACCCGGTCTTAGACTTTGCAGCTTCACAGAGCTTTCTAAATTATTTTGAGAGTCGTATCAGAAATCCCACAGAAGGAAGAGGTGTGAGGAAAATGGCATGTCCTCCCAGAATGGAAGTCCTCTTTTGTCTGAGTCTTACCAAAGAATATTTATTGAAACATAATTTTCAAAAATCAGAACAGTGTCGTTTTGGACAACATCTTCTATAGCACACCAGCCACTGTTGAATAGTTTGTACACCAGTTTGGAAACATTTTAGTTGTTGACATATTTTAAAAATAACTGCAATAATTTGCAAGCAAAGTAGCATTTGAAAGCTGTAGACAGAGAAACATTCCTCATACAACTTCACCTCCAGACATAACAGCATTGTGGCCTCCTCTGAACACTCTC
Source organism: Tapera naevia (assembly GCA_033556795.1). NCBI lineage: Eukaryota > Metazoa > Chordata > Aves > Cuculiformes > Neomorphidae > Tapera > Tapera naevia. Next base: position 379,659 of record JAUMJJ010000209.1, on the reverse strand, counting down.
TAGAAGTTTGATGTCCTTTTTAACCTGTGACACCCAAAATGCACACAGTACTCGAGGTGGAGCCACACCATTGCAGAGCAGAGCTGGACAATCCTTTCACTCAACCAGCTGGCAATGCTGTGCTTGATGCACGCCAGGGCACAGTTGGCCCACTTGGCTGCCAGAGCACACTGTTGGCTCACGTTCATCTTGCCATTGACCAGAACCCCCAGGTCCCTCTCCGCAGGGCTGCTCTCCAGCACCTCAGACCTCAGTCTGTACATGTATCCAAGGTTGCTGTGTCCCAGGTGCAGAACTCCGCACTTGCCCTTTTTAAACTTCATGCAGCTGGTGATTGTCCAGCTCTCCAATCTGTCAAGATCTTTCTGCAGGGTCTTTTTGCCCTCCAGAGTGTCAACCGCTCCCCCAAGTTTCACATCACCAGCAAACTTGGTTAGTAAATCTTCGAGTCCTACATCCAGGTCATTTATGAAGATATTGAAGAGCACTTGCCCCAGGATAGACCCCTGTGGGACCCTGCTAGTGACCAGTCGCTGGCCTGATGTAACTCCACTCACTATGACCATTTGAGCCTGACCCATCAGTCAATTATTCACCCACTGCATTAAGTGTTTATCCAGCTGTATGATGGACATTTTGTTTAGGAGGATGCTATGACAGACAGTATCAAAGGCTTTGCTGAAATCCAGAAAGATTTCGTCAACTGGTTTTCCCTGGTCGACCAGGTGGTTAACCTTGTCATAGAAGGAAATTAGGTTTGTCAGGCCTTCCCTTTATAAATCTGCAGTGGCTGGGACCAATGACTGTGTTGTCTTTCAAGTGTTCTTCAGGAGCTCCCAAAATAATTGTCTCCATAATCTTCCCAGGCACTGAAGTGAGACTGACAGGCCTGTAGTTACCAGGGTCAAACCTGCTGGCCTTCTTGAAGACTGAGACAACATTTGCCAGCTTCCAGTCAGCTGGTACCTCTCCAGATTGCCAAGAGTGTTGAAAAATCATTGAGAGAGGTCTTGCTATGACATCAGCCAGCTCTTCAAGTACTCTTAGATGAATCCCATCAGATCCCATTGATTTATAGGGAGCCAGCTGGAGTAGCAAATCCCTCACAAATTCAGAGTTGATGGGGAGTTTGTCATTTGCACACTTGGTTCTCTAGCCCAGAGCTCGGGGGGGAAGGGGGCAGGGAGGGGGAGGCAGCCGAGCCTATCATCCATATTGAAGATAGAGGCAAAAAAAGCATTACGCATCTCTGCTTTGTCTATCTCTCCACTTATGAGGTGTCCATGCTTATCGAGTAACAGGCCAATGTTGTTTCTGGCCTGCCTTTTGTTATTAACATATCTGAAAAAGTCATTTTTATTATCCTTCACAGTGCTGACCAACTTCAGCTCTAATTGAACTTTGGCCACACAAATTTCCACCCTATAGTGGCAAAAACCATCCCTGTAGTCCTCCCGTGTCACCTGTCCTTGTTTCCACTGGCCATACACCATCCTTTTATGCCTCAGTTTGAGTAGAAGATCCCTGCTAAGCCAGGCTGGCCTTCTGCCTCTCCTGCTTGACTTCTGGCATTTCAGAATTGCCTGGTCCTGAGCTCTTAGGCAGTGATACTTAAAAAGTGACCAGTGATGGACCCCAGCACCTCCAAAAGCTTTTTCAAGGGGGCCTTACTAAGAAGTTCCCTGAGCAACCTGAAGTCTGCTTTCCTTATATACAGAGTTGAAGCTTGCTGACAACTTTCTTCCTGTTAACATAGATGTTAAACTTGACTGTTTCATGGTCATTGTGACCAAGGCAGCCTTCAGTTGCCTCTTCACCCACAAAATCCTCTCTGTTAGCTAGCAACAAGTCAAGGAAGGCACCCTTCCTGGTCAGTTCCCTTGGCACTCGTGCCATGAAGTTATCATCCAGAGAGTTTAGGAATCTTCTGGACCTATTTGTCCCTGCTGTATGGTAGTCCCAGTTGATAACTGGCAAATTGAATTCCCCCATGAAACTTGAGTTCAAGATACCTAACTCGAACCTGTCACTTAAGTGAGACACGGCCAACCCTTTCTGAAACAGTGCTTTTGGCAGTATATGCAGTATGGAAATGTAGTGTAGTATCAAGACCATCTCAAGAAAATGCAAAATCAAGAGGCTACAGCTGAGTCACAAGGCTGTGGTTCTTTTATATGCAGTTCCTCAGAGAACTGAAGGCACCATACTCTACTTTACCCCATTCAAAAGGTCATGTTTTCAGATGTGGATGCTGATTTTTAAGAACCCATATCTATATTTAAACAACTGCATGAAAGGAATCTGATAACATTTAAGCTAGCAAGTATCCCATATTTGAAGGTTCAGGTGTTTAAAATGGCTAATAAAACAGCTGACAATTAAAAACCTTCTGGGTTGACATAGATATCCATAGTTAATTGAACAACTTTTATCCTCAATTCAGACATGTGGGCTGTGACTTTTCTGGATAGCATGATTGTTGTACATTAGACTAAGACTCACTAAAAGACCTGAAGCCATGGCAGGCTCTTAGGGACATTTTAAAATAGGGAAATAGTCTCTGGTTTTGAGAGCATAATATAATTCACACTTTGATTTTATTTATGTTTTAGAATCTCCAAAATAACAGACAGTGGGTAAAATCTGTGAAACCAAGTTTAAGAGCAGTATAACTGATTTTGCTTTCTCATGTTTCTGCCAATAAATGTTAGTAAAAAAAATTCCTAGAAAATTTTCACAAATCTGTAGTGTTCACCAGCCAGCCAGAAGTTATTTCTTTAATATGTTTTTAATACAGACTCTCCATAATCAGTGAGCACTCCATCAGACAGAGAAAGACGGCTTTACTTTTCATGCATTTAATATATAGCGTGTTTCTCAAGTCCTGTCATTTCAGTCTCTTCATGAAAACACATTATCATGAGGGTAAACTACTTACTTAGGCAGATTACCTAAGCAATTCAGGTACTGCCAGACAGAAAACTGTTGGGGTCTGCTGTTTTGTTCATTGAAGTCAGGGTATTTCAATGAGGAGTGGAAAGAAGGCAAGATCAGAACAAGAAAATTTTCTGAGAACTTATTTGATCTTTGCAGTCTTGTCTGAAAGACTTTATGAGGTGTAGGTAATCTATAAATCTTCAGAAACATTGAGCTGAGCACTTTAGCAGTTCTTGAAAAAAATTCTTGCTGAGTCTGTAAACTTGTTTAGCTTTTTATTTTGTAGCATTTTGCTCAGTACAGCAAATGTAGGGAAAAGAGACAATGAGAAAGGTGCTTGTACACTTGGTATATGTAACATAATATATGTTACTTGGAGCCATTATAACTGAGACACAAAGTATTAAACACTACACAGAGTTTAAGAGGGCTTGTCTCTTTTCATACAATGCATGGGCTTCTTTGATAAACCTGCGTATACAATGGGAATCCAGAGTTCTAAAGAACAGGGAGAAAAAGGAGAGTCTGCCCAACCTGTATGTGTTGCCCAGATATTGACAGACAGATTGATTGTTAAAATGCAAGTAAATAAAATAAAAAAAACCCTGACCTGATTTATTGAGACCTTTTTTATAGGATGGTGCTCTCATGAAGAACTGAAAGTCTTGAGCAGGATGGTCAGTCAGTGTTTAGATGGCAACAGGAGAGACTGTTGCAAAGTTCCTGGATTGAGTTGTGAATCTCATAATTCAGCTGAGCACCAGCACCAGTTCCACCTAAGAATGTGGTTCCTTGTGTGGATTATCTTAAACTACATAAAAAGCATACCCTAATTCTTTTAATTATGAAGAAAAGACTGTCCTACATGACTGTTACTGCACCTGCAGGATGAGGTTCTGATGACTACTTAAAACTCAGATGCAGTTTGGCAAATCTTGCAGGAGGAAATGCCTAGGGCATGTCTGGATGGCCAGGCTTTCCACCCAGGATATAAACCAACACTTATGTACATGCAAGGAGTGCTTATACACTAGCTTTCACACAGCAGGACTGTCTGAAATCCCAGCCTGTAGACTTCTATAACAATGCACAGGACTATTTGTGATGAAGTTGTGCAGCCCATTGCATCATACCAGGGGAGATGTAATACTTGACCTGGTGATCACCAATATAAGTGAGCTAATCAGGGGCATCAATGTTGGAGTCTGTTTGGGATTTATTGATCACGCACTGTTGGACTTTGCAGTTCTAGGGGATATGGGTCAAGAAAAGAGTAAAGTCAGGACCCTGAATTTCAGAAAGCAAACTTCCAGATCTTCAAGAAGTTAGTTGATCCCCTTGGAAACTGCCCTCATGGACAAGGGAGTAGAACAAAGTTGGCAGATCTTTAAGGATGCTTTCCACAGAGCACAAGAGTTCTCCATCCCCAGGTACAGGAAGCCTGGCAAGAAAAGCAAGAGCCTAGCATGGCTGAATCATGATTTGTGGCTCAAACAGAAGGGTAAGAAGGAAATGTGCAGGCAGTGGAAGCAGGGTCAGGTATCCTGGGAAGACTATAGGGATGCTGCCTTGTTGTGCAGGGATGGGGTCAGAATAGCATGACTGGAGCTAAACTCGGCATAAGATGCAAATAATAACAAGAAGGGCTTTTATAGATATGTAAATCGGAACAGAAAGTTCAAAGTGAGTGTGCCTTTCTTGATGAGCAGGACTGCCAAGGTGGCAACAACAGCTGAATAGAAGGCTGAAGTACTCAACAACTTTTTGCCTCAGTCTTCAATAACAACCTCTCTTGGATGGGCTGCAAGAAGCGTGCTGGGAGAGCAAAGTCTCTCCCACTGTACGAGAAGATCAAGTTTGCAATCACCTGAGGAACCTGGATGTGCATAAGTACCAGATGAGATGCATTCAAGAGTTCTGAGGGAACTGGCTGAAGCCCTAGCTGAATTTGTCCCTGGTTATTGCAGAGGGTTTGGACTAGATGACCTGTAAAGGTCACTATAAAGGATTTCAGATAGAGGAAAATTTCCCTGTATATTTCCCTATGTTTGATTAGATGAGTTCAATTAAATCATGTTCACCAGTAGACTGCAATCATGGAAATTCCAGTGGAAAATAATGCATATCTGTTAACCTTTACTTTAGGATACAAATGTCAAGGTCAAGGAATTCTTACCTGCCTTATTAACAATCAAGTGTATATTTCACCATAACCTGTGTGTTTCCTAGGCTTTCATCTCCCGCAAGGGCTGTTCCTCAACTGTTAAGTACCTAATGTGTATACTGAACTGTTGTAGTCTCTGTCTCCTAAATTAAATTAAGATCGTTGCTGTTAAGTGTGGATTTTCTATCATGGCTTCTTATATCAAGAACAAAGAGAGCCTGGAGTGGGATGACTTCCATTACAGATTGAAGGGGAAAAAACCCAAGCTAGCAAGAGGAAACAAAGTGGAGGAGCCCAGCCATCCAAAGGAACTTAAAAATTAGGAAGCTCTAAAGTCTTCCAAACATCATTAGATTTGTTCAAAATCTTCTAGATTTTAAAGTTAAACATTAGTTTTTTCTGTACACCTTGGATGTGTCTCAAAACAGTTTGTAAAGTGGAGACCCTTCTATTATCTTCATTTCCCAAACCTCTGAGAACTAAGTTAATTATTTGATGATTCACAGTAAAACCAGAGGAACTGGAAGAACCAAACATTCCCCATAAGCAAAACTCTGGAGTGAGAGTCTCTTTGTGTGAGTAACTACATCTATCCTCAGTCGCTATTTCAACCACAGCGACAGATGACCAGATTTGAAAATCTGCATGTGCTGTACATCCTAATAGCTGGTACACAGCCACCATTAAAAATCTCATTTCCTCCCCAGCCCTGCGAAAACTGCAAGGGTTGCTACATCCACTCAGATTAACCTCAGATATTTGGCTTTTAGGCTGTATTCTTAGCTATATTACTGGCTCTTGTATTACTGATCGTATATCAGATTATTTATGTCTTTCTTCCACAAGCACAAACTATCCTTGAAATGCCAAGCAGTTCATAAAGAGAACAAATGATGGAAACTGTGCACTAATGTATTACAGATAAATGTAATATGATAATCAGCACATTTGGAGGGTCTCACTTTTGACAAGAATGTTTCAAAATGTCTCATTCTCTGAGGCAGTAGATATATTTCTAGTCAATCCTTGTTTTTCACTTTGCAACCATTCCCCGCCTTCACAATGAAAGGGTTATCTGAGCAGTGGGCAGAACTTCTATAGCAAAATTATATCCCTTATTGGTAAAGTTAGATTTCATTCAGTGTAGAAGAAAGCAGAGAAAAGAAGCAAGCTGAACATAGCTCTTTTGAGAAGCTGAAACATTTTCTTTTACACGTGTTGCAGTTTTCGTTTAACACACTGATCCAAACTAACCAGGAGGATCCTTGGCAGAGGATCGGTAGTTTTGGAGTGAGAGCAGCCCACAAATCCACGAGTGGCAAAAGTCTAGCAGGGAAGAGCAGATAGGCCACGGGAACGTGTCCTTTCAGCCATCCCCATGGACAGGCTTGAGTGACAACTGAGTCCTAGCGCCAAAAGAACAAGAAAACAAGATGCCAATGAACAAGAGAGAAGGAACTGCAATGAATACAGCGAGAACAATTTCTTTCTCTGCAGACCCATTTCAAAACCTATTTTGAATGAAAAGCCTTATCCTGAGCTCTTCACTTGTTCATGGCACCTATTCAAACAACCTTAACAGAAGGTCAAGAGCACATCAGATTGTTCTGGGTCTTTTGTTTCCGCTCTGGTATCTCGTTTCCCTCAAAGATAATTCATCTAAAGCCTACACAGCTAAAAGGCTAGGAGAAGGAGGGGAGAGGACAAACAGGAAGGTTGATAAAGAATCAGGATTTTTGTGATATCACAAAAATTCACATATTGTTCCATGGAGAATACCACTGCTTTTTAAAGTCAGTAGAAGCAGTAACTCTTTTACAAGCCACACACTGATGTATTTACTCTGCAATCTGCCCTTTTTTGACGGCCCTGTTTCAGTGCCTGGCTGACCATTACTGAGGTAGATTTGAATGTTGACATTAGTTCCAGACTCCGAGGAACTGACTTTTCTCTTATCTTCCCAAGACAGGACTCACAATTTCTCTGAGAGACGTACATTGTGGTTCATTACTTTGCAAGGCAAAAAATTACAAAACAGTATTTTGAATGGTTTCCACTACATTTATAAGACAAGAATATAGTTGCTCTCTGAATACTCATTCCAGCAAAAATTATTCCAGCTGACCACTGCTTTGAATAAATAGGAGTTATTTTCCAATAGTACAAATCATTTCAGAGAAATAACAAAATAACTTAAAATATAGTTGGGAGAATTTTTTCAATAAACAGCTTCTGAGTGTCCTAGGACTTGCTCCTTAAATGATTCCATCTCTCAAAAGTAATTCATCAGCAGTTGATGGCTTTCGGACTCCAGCAATATACTTGTGACTACCTACTTTTTTAGCACGTATTCTGGTCACTCTGGCTGGTGCCAACCTGCTGAATTAAATCAGGCCCCTGAGTGGAGGTCACTTCACTATCCATTGGTTAAAGGTGAAGGCCTTTCAAATTTAAATGACTTGTAAGCCAGTGCCTGTTTTTAGGAAAAGCTTTTTGGCATGGGGAAAAAATCTTATGAAAATATTGTACTTATTTACAGCAATGTCCCCCAAGATTTGTATCACATCGCAAGTCTAATTTCAGATGCCTTGCTATAGTGCTGTGATAGTTACTTTTAACTGGAATACTTAAAATCTAATACTTAAAGGCATATATAACCATCTACATAAGATTTTCAGCTTTGCTGAGAAATGGGAGCTTCTCCAGCACAAAACACAAACAAGACACGTGCCAGATCTGAAAAGAATGCTGTTATTTAAGTCCTCAGATACAGATTTTATTTGACCTTTGATTTGGATACTTTTTTCTAAAATCTCAAGTAGCTAAATTTCAGTTGTCTAAGGTTTTCCATTACCTGAACAATAGTGTTACCTCCAAATATAAATAAATTCTACTGAAAATTGTCTTGATTATCGCAGCTTCTCAAACACAGATTCAGGGCAACAACTTAAATATGCTACTAAAGCAATGGAGGTTCCATGTTGCACAGTGTTTTATTGGTGTTATAAGTAAGTAAATCTTTAGCTGTTTCAGTAAGGATATTTTTATAATAATTAGAACTATTTGTGTCTTTTCATATTGCTGCTGCAATAAACAACTGAGTAACATTAATCTCTTTCTATGTTGTCTATTTGTATAAAAATTCTTTTAACTATAGTACATCTTAGAGTTTCTATTTGAGGCATGAAAGGAGAATTCCAGGTTTTCAGATTTTTGCACCTTGTTGCAATTCAATAGCTTTCTCTGCCTTCCCCTTCTGAAATAGGGTTTTACCTGAAGCCTCTACAAAAACTGAAATATTTTGCCCCTTTGGAGAAATTTAGCCAGAGGTTACACCACAAACATACACAGAAAATATTACTTTACAGTACATCATAAAAATGTGGTAAAACTGCATACTGAAAATGCCCTGTGTTGATTCATTTCAGGTCAATCTGTTATTTGTTTGTGGTTTGTAACAAGTATAAGCAATATTGAAAACAGATGTCTTTTTTTTGTTTTAGGATAAGAACCTGGACTTGGAAGACACTAGGTCTGCAAATACAATTCACCCCACAGGCATGGGCTACTTGGCTGGTTTCTGTAGCTACAGCTAGGAACATCCCAATAAAGTCCAAATGACAAGCCATAAAACACTTCCCTGTGAAAAACGTGAAAGACTAAAAGCTACAAAACATATAGGACACCCTAGGAAAACTGCAGGACATAGCAAAGTTTTCATTGCTATACATCAAAATAGTGACAGTTGTGAATTCAGTCAGGATGTGTATCTGGAAGTCTGTGTGTATATAAGAGTAAACCACTACAAAACATTATGAGTACATATATTTAAACTCATTTAATTTCAACACAGATGTTTTCCTGATGAAGTAAAATTAAATGGAAATAAATCACCTTTAAGAAGGGAAAAGTACTATCTGTGCACATCCTTTACCATAGTTTACCAGTTAAATGTGCTGAAATTCACGTTTGAAGTCCATATAGAAGTGTACTCGGAATGCCAAAGAAAATCAAGAAAAAAAGACGAAATGGTAGAACTGTAGAACAATTTGGTTTGAACAGGACATCTGGAGGTCACCCAGTCCAACCTTCCACTTTGAAACAGGTCTAGTTAGAGCAGGTTTCTCATGGTCCTGTGCAACTGAGTTTTGAATTTCTTGCCCCCAAGGATGGAAAGTTCACAGCTTCTCTGGGTATCTGGTCCTGTGTTTGGCTAACTGTATGGTAAAAAACCCTTTTTCTTATATCAAATCAGAATATTGCATTTTTGCTTGTTGAGGGGTTTGCCTCTTGCCTTCTCAGCATGCATCTTTGAGAGGTTTGGCTCCGTTTAGGTTTATAACTTCTCATTATCTGTAGACAGCAATGTTGGGTAGACCAGAGAAGGGTTGCTTATGAAAGAAGAAGATTGACTGATATTATTTTGTTGGCATTGATTCACTTCCTGCAGTCATAGTAGAAATAATGCAGCAGGAGTGTGTGTAATGTTGGTAATGGGAAGGAGTAGAATGTAATGAACACCAACATGGCAGAGGATGAGGAAAGGCAAGAAATTGTCTTACACTGGGCATCACAGTCTTTGTAATTTAAAAGTCCTGCCCTGAAAATTTACATGTGTTTTGTTGATTTAGTGCATAGGAAAACTGCAATAGAATAAAGGCCAGTGCAGTGGCTCTCCCATACACTGGCTGGGAAAGCAATTAAAGTGACAGGTTAATTAGTTCAGAAACTCTGCACTACAAAATGTAACTGTACCTGAACTCTTCTCTGCTATTAGATAGGGAGAAAAATATTTACCCGTGAGGACACTGGCTCCAGTCACTAGCATAAGGATGATGAGATAAGCTGAAGGCACCATGACCCAGAGAACACAGTTTAGTAATTAAACATTTCAGTTGGATCCCAAACTGCCCTCAGTGACCTGCTCCCTTGTAGTTTGTTTTCTGCTTCTGCTGCTGCGCAAGGGTTGTTGTTTCACTCAATTGTCCCTCTGCATGTCCTTCTCCTGTGCAGGGTCGGAGCCAGCAACCCTGTATGGGGGAAGAAGTGTTGTCCTGCGATTGTCTTCATTCTCTGTCCTTGTCCCAGCTGCTCCCTCCACTCCCTGCTCTCAGACTCTCTGCTGTTTCTTTGATAGAATATTTCTACCTGGGGACTGGAAGTTTAATTCAGAGAAGCGATAGCCAGAGACAAAACTCAGCAGATGGACCTGGACACCTGATTTGGGGTCTCATTTGCATTTTCTAGGACAAGAGTTTAGAGACAAGGGGAACACATCTACCTCCTGCGTAAGCATAGAGCCAAGATTAGCAGTGCCTGAGGATCCTGGCTGAAATACAAGATCACACACAGATTTTGTTAGTTTGATCATGTTTACTTAAGGAGCAAAATAGAAAAAAAAAAAAGTGGGAGGAGGGGTATGTGAAACACAATTAAGAGGCTTACATAAATGACATCTGCTCCAAAGCCCACTTGTAGTCCTTCATTGGTCATGAATAAGGACATGGAGACAGATGTATTTTCTCTTGTGTATTCTACCTTTCTCAAGACTGACACTAATAGAGATAACTTCACTGGCACTAAAACACAGTTATATCTCCCAGAAAGTTTTTATCAATGACTGCTAAAAAAATATCACATTCTTACAAGTTGAGAGCATCATATCTGCCTAAAGTCTTAGTGGGAGTCAGATATATGTAGGTTAACTTCAGATAGAAGACGCTATGGCTTTAGGTCAACAACTCCCTATAAAATTGCACAGGGCTTTATTGACAAATATGAAGGCTGACGTTTTACCTGGAAAAAGGCACATATAAAACAGCAGTTTACCCCAACACAGTAGGTTGTAACATCATGGTTTTTCTGAAATGATGAGTAACTTTTTCTATTAGTGAGGCAAGGTTAATTCAGGGAGCCAATCAATTGAGCAATTTTTTTTTTTTTTTTGTGAGAGATAGGGGATTTTTTCTAATTAAATCCACGTATTTTCTAAATGGCAGCATGTGGAATGTATCCCTTTCTGCTGAGGTTTCCTGCTGCATAGGTCATCCATCAATTTTATTTGACAGCCATCTTTTTTTTAGGGGAACGGCTTTTATTTCAAAATAATTACTTAACTATGGCTTCCTCAAAAATGAATTACTGTATTGTTCCCAGTTGGTTTCTTCATGAAGTTCCTCAAGAAGATGATGATCTCAAAAATCAGCCTTCCAGAGGGAAATGGGAAATTGGTACTATCTTTTCTTTTAGTATTACTTACACGGGATGATATCTGAGCATTTGACTGAGATCTCAAAAGAGCTCATAGTTTGGGCAGACAGGCAGAGAGAGGGAAGCAATCAGTCTTGCATCAAAATTTAATTGGGTTGCTGTGAAAATAGTGCATAGGTTTTCATCTGAATTGCAGACATCCACTTTTTCCTCAGTGTCTACACTCTCTCGCTGCATCTATGGTTATTTTATATACAAAGTATTTTACCTATACTTCCATTATTTTTATATATATGTGTGTCCATGTACATACATACATAGGTATAGGTAGAAATAAAACCTGATTATAGAGAGGTTACCCTATCCTCTGAGTTGCCTCACTACTTCAGAGAAAATTCCTCTACAGACTCCAATTGCAACCATTTCTTATTGTCTGTCATCTTTCAGCTAGTCCTTTTTGCCTTCCAAACTGGTTTTGAGCCTTTAAGCAGCTGAGAATGGAAGAACACGAAAAAGGTCTTGGGTATTGAACCTGTCGTCTTGCATACGCTTGAAAGACTTAAGCCTCCCTAGAGAATTTATTGAGCAGGTGTACAAGGAGGTAGTTGAAATGATGAAATACCGTATTATCCAAATATATGTCTAATCTGAAATATATCTTACTTGATAAACAAAAAGAAATAAAAATAGTTTTCTGCTGTTGTTAAAAATTCACCCATTGTGTTATCAAAGACAGGCAGAATAGACATGAATCACGTGTATTTAAGGATTAGTAACACAAATTAAGACAATGGAAGCAAATAAATTTACTGTATTTTCTGAAAAGGAAGTGCAGTTATGGGAAAATTGTTGGTCAAAGGATGTATAGTGATACAAATATGCTACTTATACAGATGTGAAATTTTACAGAAGAAAATGGCTCTCCATTATTTGACAAGCATTGCCTATGGCATTAGAATTTATTTAGAACACTAGAGGGTTCTGGTAAATCTCAAAGGTTTTTGTCCTTGTTTTTATAAAAAAAAAGTCCTACAAAACTCACTGGCTAAAATACTGGTTTGTTAGAGTTGGCAGCAAAAATTCCATCAGTTTTAGACATTCAGTAAAGTATTCTACACAGCTACGCAGAAGTAACTTAAACAACTTATTCATCTTTTACATAGTATTGTGGTTTACACTGAAGTGTACATAGAAATTTCCATGCACAGTTACTGTATCTTGAGGCAAGATTATCTTCAAGTACAGGAAGGCATGTCCATTTTTAGTGTCCCAATAAATGAGATTTCTACTAAACTACATAAGAGATCAAATTTTGTTTCTGAAAGTTTGGATATTCTTTCTTTCTTTCAGACTTAATAAATCTGTCTCACTGGCTGCTTGGGGGGTGAGAGTTAGTGTTCCATTTTCTAAAATATAAGCTCTATTAGGAGAACATGTTTGTGTGCATTTATGCCTATATATGTAAACAGATAGATTTTGCACATACACAAACTTTCACACAAAAAAACTGTAACAGTCCATAATGACTTTCAAATCACCTTCTCTTATTTCCTTTCTGTTTGTCTGCTTTCCTTCCCTTCCACTCTTCTCTTTGCACACAAGCTGGTGCACTATATATAGCTCTGAAATTAAGAGATGTCTTTAAAAATGCATCTATTGTAAAGTGTTGCTGGAAGAAGCTCCACATGGAGAGCTTGCTGCAGTCAGGGTCTTACAGGGACTGCAAGGACAGAGACTGTGGCTGAGATAGAAGAGGGGAAAGGAGTCACTGGCATAGACTTTCCTCTGAATTTCCACAACAGTACAGACAACTCTCCCCATATGTTTTGAATTTCTCTCAACTCCCTGCCCACCCCAGCAGACCTCAGCACACACGTGTAGTCATCATTAGGATTTTCTGTGCTACTAGTTTAGTTCGGTCTTGCTTATGTACAAAAGGTGACATTTGACAATTTAGGTTTTTGTTGCTGGGTTTGGGGTTTTTCGATTTTTTTTTTTGTGATTTTTTTTTTTTTTTCAGAGCTCGTCAGACGATCTGTTCGTTGGTGTGTCTAAATAGGTGGCCTTATGTACTGTGGCTCTCTGGACTTGTGGTGGTCATCCCTGTTTTGTGGGTCACCACCAACATGGTGGCAATGGAAGATGGACAAGTATGTGTGGAGACCTTGTGGGAGAAGACAATCCCAGAGGTCAGGGGACTCATGTGCCAGACCCCTTCACCTCAAGGTGTTTCAATCTATTGCATACGTCTGAACAAAAACAGAGGTACATGTCAGAGACTGAGTGTAATATAGAAGCAACATTTTCTCATATGCCCCAAACCTCATCCTCAGCTATCCTACCACAAGCACTGAAGAGTTCCAACCCTCAACTCTCTGGAGGACATGTGAAATTCAACCAGAAGGTAATAAAGTAGGCTTCAACTATATCATTGAGGTATGAATCCCTTAAGAGTGATCTGGCTCAATTTTGTGAATCCCCAGTTCGTATTAATATATTATATCTGAATTAATTTTCCCCTTCCCCTGTTTCCTCAGATATAATTATGCCTTATTGCAGTTGCATAAACTCGCTGCTCTAATCCCATCTTCTTGGTTATTAGGTAATGCAGTATGTTCAAAGGTGACTGGGTGATTGAAATTACATTATTATTTGCTTCATTTAATATCCTAAAATAGAACTTAACATTTGAGTTGCTGTGGCATATAAAGCAATCAGAAAAGATCCAAATAAATCCAGTATGGAGGGATATTTATTCTTGCTGTGATCAGGCCAGTTTCCCACAGACAGCACGGAGAATAGCAGAGGTGACCCCCCTTGCTGCAGTACAAATTGTCAGCCACTACAACGTCTGCAAACTATTTCTTTGAACCAGTTCTAAAACAAGTATGAGCCCACAATTAACACAGAGACCACAGAAAGACCTCAGACCACAATTTGGAACCCATGTTGGTTTTCTGCAGGTCTATTATTTTAGTTACTTTAGTTTCTGTTTGATTCATAATTAGATTTTATTTTTTTTTTTTGCTATTTCTGAAAACTTAGAAACATAGCATCTTAGGATCATTAAGATTGGAAGAGACTTCTAAGACCATGAAGTCCAACTGCCAGGCCAACACCACCATTCCTACTAAACCATGTTCCTAAGTGCCACATCTACATATTTTTTTAACACCTCAAGGGATGATGACTCAAACACTGCCCTATGCAGCCTGTTCCAATGCTTCATCATTCTTTCAGCATCCAGTCTAAACTTACCCTGGCTTGGCTTGAGGCCATTTCCTCTTATCCTACCACTTGTCACTTGGGATAAGAGACAAACACCCACCTCACTACATCATTTTAGGTAGTTGCAGAGAGTGATAAAGTCTCCCCTCAGCCTCCTGTTCTCCACAGTAAAGAATCCCAGTTCCCTCAGTCACTCTTCTTAACACTTGTGCTCCAGATCAGTCACCATCTTTGTTGCCCTTCTCTGGACATACTCCAGCATTTCAATGTCCTTTTTGTAGTGAAGGACCCAAAACTGAGCACAGTATTTGAGGTACAACTTCACTAGTGCTGAATACAGGAGCACAATCACTTCCCTAGTTGTGCTGGCCACACTGTTTCTGATACAGGACTCTCTTGGCTTCTTGGCCACCTGGACACAGTGCTGGCTCATGTTTAGCCAGCTGTCGACCAGCACCCCCAGCTCCTTTTCTGCCAGGCAGCTCTCCAGCCGCTCTTCCCCAAGCCTGTGGTTCTGCGCGGGGTTGTTATGACTGTAGTGCAGGACCTGGTACTTGACTCTGTTAGACCTCATCCTATTAACCTTGGCCCATTGATCCAGCCTGCCCAGATTCCTCTGCAGAGCCTTCCTACCCTCAAGCAGATCGACTCTCCCACCCAGTTTGGTGTCATCTGCAAACTCACTGAGGGAGCACTTGATCCCCTCATCCAGATCATTGATCAAGATATTAAACAGAACTGGTTCAACACTGAGCCCTGGGGAACACTGCTTGTGATTGGCTGCCAACTGGATTTAGCTCCATTCACCATAACTCTCTGGGCTCAGCCAGCCAACTAGTTTTTTACCCAGCAAAGACTACACCCGTAAAAGCCATGATCCACCAACTTCTCTAGGAGAATACTGTGAGAGACAGTGTCAATGGTTTTAGTGAGGTCAAGGTAGATGTCATCAACTTTCCATCATCCACTAGGCTTAAAAGGAGATCATATTGGCCAAACAGGAACTTGTTACAAAAAATACAGAAGAAATTAAAAGTCTCTAAGAATGCCCTTTTCAAGGATTACCTCATGAGTTAAGGGAAGAAACTGTTACTGCTGTATATTATCCTTTAAGGAGTAAATTCCCTTTTAATGTACAAATCATAGAGTCATAGAATGGTTTGGTTTGGATGAGACCATAAAGATCATCTAGTTCCAACTCCCTCTGCCATGCGCAAGGACAACTTCCACTAGATCAAGTTACTCAAAGCCTAATCCAACCTGGCCTTGAACACCCGAAGCTTTTTGAATCTATTCAGCCCTCTAGTCTCCCCTGGTCCCTGCCATGGAGGTTGTAAGTAGCACTGGCTTTTCTCCTTGGAGGTGTCCTCCTTCTTGCAGAATAATTAAATTGTATGGCTGACACACACACCAAGCTTTGGGTCTTTGCTTGGGTCTCAACAAGCTGAGGGAAGTCATTATTGCCCTCTGCTCTACACCAGGAAGGCTGTATCTGGAGTAAGGCAACAGCTTTTGTTCTTTTGCTGCAAGAGTGAGTTTGGCAAAGTCAAGAAACACAATGGACACCACTCACATCCTAAGAAGAATAGAGTATATGCCACAGGAAGAGAGGTAATGGGTACTGGCCTTGCTTAATCTGGAGAAGGAAAGACCTGGCCTTCAACACCCTATTTGGTGTCATCTGCAAACCTACTGAGGGAACATTCAGTCCCCTCATCCAGTTCATTGATGAAGATATTAAACAGAACTGGCCCCAACACAGAGCCCTGGGGAACACCACTTGCGACTGGCTGTTTGCTGGATTTAGCTCGCAAAATCTTTTAGTTCACAAAAACTTTCTGGGCCTGGACACCCAGCAAGTTTTTATCCAGCAAAGAGTACATCTGTCTAAGCCACGAGCCTCCACCTTCTCCAGGAAAATGCTGTGGGAGACGATGTCAAAGACTTTACTGAAGCCAAGGTAAATAACATCCACAGCCTTTCCCTCACCCACGAGGCTGATTACCTAGTCATAGAAGGAGATCAAGTTGGTCAAGCAGGACCTGCCTTTCAAGTACTCTTGTTGGCTGGGCTGATCTCCTGGGTCTCCTGCACACTCAAGATAAACTGCTCTATAATCTTCCATAGTACTGAGGTCGGGCTGACGGGCCTGTAGTTGCCTGGATCCTGTAGATGAGTATCATGTTGGCAAGCCTCCAGTCATCTGGGATTTTCCCTATTAACCAGGATATCTGATAAATAGTGGACAGTGACCGAATAAGCTTCTCTTCCAGTTTCCACAGTGCTCTCAAGTGGATCCCATCCTGCCCCATAGACTTGTGAGTGTCCAGGTGGTGTAGAAGGTCGTTAACTGCCTCCTCCTGGGTTATGAAAGGTTTATTCTGCTATCCCTCCCTGTCTTCCAGCTCAGGGGCCTGAATGCCCTGAGGATAACTGATCTGACAATTAGAGACTGAGGCAAAGAAGGCATTAGGTACCTCAGCCTTTTCCTCATCCTTGTGGCAACATTCCCTCGCATGTCCAATAGAGGATGGAGATCCTCCTCAGCCCTCTTTTTGTTGTTAATGTGTTTGTAAAAACATTTTTATTATCTCTTACAACAGTGGCCATATTGAGATCTAGCTGGGGTTTGCCTTTCTAATTTTTTCTCTACATAACCTAACACCCTTGTATTCTTCTTGAGTTACCTGCTCCTTCTTCCAAAAGTAAAAAACTCTCCTTTTCCTCTTGAGTCCCAGCAAAAACTGATTGTATTCCCCGCCAGTTTGTCTTACGGCACATAGGAACAGCCTGCTCCTGCACCTTTAAAACTTCCTTCTTGAAGAATGTCCAGCCTTCCTAGACCCCTTTGCCCTTTAGGACTGCCTCCCAAGGGACTCTTTCAGGCAGTGCCCTAAAGAGGCCATAGCCCGCCCTCCAAAAGGCAGTGGTTTTGCTGACCCCACTCTTTACTTCACCAAGGATTGAGAACTTCATCATTTTGCAATCACTAAGGTCAAGACAGCCTCCAACTACCATATCTCCCGCCAGTTGTTCTCTGTTTATAAACAGCAGGTCAACTGAGGCACTTCCCCAGTGGGCTCACCTGTCAGTTACATCAGGAAGTCATCTTCCATTCATTCCAGAAACATCCTAGACCATTTCTTCTCTGCTGTGTTGTATTTCCAACAGATGTCCAGAAAGTTGAATTCTCCCACAAGAACAAGGGCTCGTAGAATGCTTTATTTACATCTTCATCCTGGTTGGGTGGTCCGTAACAGACTCCCAGTAGGATATCTTCTTTGTTGGCCTTCATCCTCATCCTAACCCATAAGCACTAGACTGTATCATCAAAATCATTGACCTCTACACGTATGAACACCTCCCTAACATACAGAGTCACCCCACCACCCCTTCTTCACTGCCTACGCCTTCTGCACAGCTCATCACCATCCATTGCAGCACTCCAGCCATGAGAAACATCCCACCGTGTTTCTGCGATAATCATATCTATCCTACTGCACAATGGCTTCCAACTCCTCCTGCTTCCTGGCCATGGTACATGTATTGGTGTAGATGCACTTGAGCTGGGCTATCAATTTCACCCCCAAGATTGGCTTACTACCTTAAGCTCATTTCCAGTCCCCACCTTGAGACAGCTGAAATCTATCTGTCATCAGCAGGCCTGGTGCTGTGTAAACCTTCCCATGATAAAAAAAAACCAAAATTTCACTGATGGCACTAGCTTCTGAGCCACTTGTTAATCAGATGAATTTTCCTGTTCCTTTCACTATTCTTCCCTGCTAAGAGCCCTTCTACCTTGAGATAGAACAAAGGACCATTTGCATTTAGACGCCTTCTGTTCTCTTATACAGCTTCACTGAACCACAGCACTACTACCTGGTGTCAGAGGGAAAAAATGCAAAGCAGCAGAGACTTCTTGTTCTGTTACTAAAATCTGAAAGTGGCTTTTATGAAACCTGTAACTTTGTTGTGGATTGATAGGTGTAATTACCATGGCTTTGGGATATTCAGGTCTTTGAGATTTGTGGCCTCACATGAATGAAGAGGGTTTTCCTCAGTTTTATATTTTTGGTAATCCAGTCTCAATATTAAATATAGCAATATTTACCTTTTTTATCAGTTCAAGGTACATAAAGTAAAAATAACTGACAAAATAATTTGAAGCATGCCTGCAATCTCCCTACAAGATGGCCAAATACAGCAGATACTTGATCAGCCATCACGAATCATTACTGTGTTAATTTGTGTGACATGAAAGAAGAATCTCTTAAACAGCACTCAGCCAAATGGGTTATTTTTCCATTGGTAGCAATATTAGTGTACTGCAGGAGGAAATGGCAAAAATTATCACAGTTTTAGTGCTGGAGAAACATGATGAGTGGTGAATGATTCTTAATATAACTGTCTATATAAAAGGAGATGAAAGCGTAACTGGAGAGCCTTGTTCATTCAAATTTTTTCTGAGATACATCATTCTATTATACTCTTTTCTCTTGATTTCCTAATACCTTCACGTTTGATGTTCAAAACCAGGAGAAGCAATTCTTCAGATACTTCTGACATATAAATAACTATTCCTTCAAACATCCTGAAAATCAAAAAAAAACAAAACATAGTGGGCAATTTCAATAAAACAACTTGTTTAGTTAAAATAAATCTAAATATATTTTGTGTTTTCTTTCTTATATGGTATAAACAGGTGTACGATTAACTACATAAGCGAACCATACAAGTGCATAGAGAAAAATATGCTGTGGCTGAAACGCACTTGCCATGCAATCACCTAGTATTGAAAAACTGCTGCATTTCCTGAACACACAAGTTTCTTCCATCTGCAGCAGCATTCAAGATGAAAAAGCTGCAGCTGTCACTAAATCATTCAGTAAAATCTCCATTTTCAGCATGAGGATGGACGCATACCATATCTCTTCAGAATAATTGCTGTTGCTTCTAATTTGGCCATTTTATCATATGGCAGGTGATAAAACAGAAGTTCAGCAAAAATATCAAAGTACTACCCTATCTGCTGATTTTTATTAATGATCTGCTAACATTGGTCTCATAGTAACACAGCCAGTAGGATGGCATGATAGGGAACAGCTTTGCAAACAGGGAATGCTATTGATGCCAAATCTTTCTCTATTCAATTCACTGCATATTGCTTTCTACCATATTGCCAGGAAGATCCTCTGATTTCTCAAACAGTATGACATAATAGGCTTTTACTTCTTCATGATTTTTTAGTGTGGTCTCTGAGGGTTTATATTTTACCCCAGGAAAGTGTGTGCATGGATTTATTTCAGTGGATACCCTTATTATTACCTTTTTATAAAAAAGGTATACTTCAATTATGTTTTTTAAAACATAAATTGTCCACACAAACCTTGGGGAATAGAAGTGGGGCTTCTTGGAGTCCATTTTCCCTGGGCTGTTTCCTGGACCATTACTGACAGCAGTAGGGCTCTTTCTAGCTTCCATTGAGGCAACTAAGGCTGCTAGGATGTTATTTGTTCTCCTCCGTCCTTACAACTTGAATTGTTTCTCTGAAACAATGCTTCAAAAAAGCAAATTTTTTGTTTCGAACAAAACCAGCAGGGAATGCATAAATCTTTTTAGCAATCATTCATGTTGTGGAAAGCTACTAACGTTCATTCTTTCAGTTACACTTTTTCAGTGTAAGGAACCACAGTTATTTCAATTGTCATACAGTGGTGATGTTTTGTAGAACTCTTCATTTTCTCACATCTCTCCTCTAGATTCTCTCCTATTGTTCCTATAAATTTCCTAAAGAATAATAACTTCAATAAAATCTGTTTATGTAGCTGAAGTCCTCCAGGTGATGCATAGAAAATAATAATTTCCTCCACATCTTACACATTACATTCTGCCAGTATATTACAAAATGAGACTTCCTTTTTTTTCCCTAGGAAGACTAGTGTGCTGACTCAGGTTGAGTTTAGCATCAGCTGTAACTCACAATCCGATTTCTGCATTATTGCAGCTTGCTAGTTAGTCTCTTCATTTCTGCGCTTCCTGCTTCCTCATCAAAGTACTTCATGCCTGTGTCTGTTGATTTTCATCTTTAACTTCAGACCATTGCTTCAGTTTATTAAGAACTTTGATCCTTGATTCTTCAATATCATTCAACCCTCCCGGCTTAACATTATCCATGAATTGCAAGTGCATTTTTTAAAAAACAACTCATTAAAGAAAATTTTGAATGAAGCAGATTCTGCAGAGACCTCTATATGCTTCACTAGAAGAGTTAGTAATCTATTAATAAGTCTTTGCATTACAGACCAAGCAGCTGCGTGTTATGGTGATCTCTTCTGTACTGCGCTTTCCTTTAATCAAGTGCACATCAGGCCCAACAATATGTAGAAGATTGATAAAGTCAATGAGTCACTCCTGCTGCTTTTCTCTATTCTCTTGGCTAGTCATCTCCTCAAAAATAGAATAAGATTTGTGTGATGTGATACATTCTTGACAAATAAATATTGGAGGTATTTTATCACATTCATTCTCCTCTAGATGTTTACAAATTGATTATGCAATCATCTGTTTTAGCATCTTCCAGATAGTGAAGTTATCCTGATGAGTCTACACTTCACAGGTCATATTCTTTTCCTTTTATTAATAGTAGGTACTGCATTTGACCTTCTCCTGTCCTTAGAGATTTTCTCTGTCCTTCACAAGTTCTTGAAGGGAATAACTAATGGTTTTGAAAATCCTTTGGCTAGTCCTGATATTCTCTAGATTGAATTTCAGAGGCCTCTTTACCTTGAACTTTTAAAGTTATCCAGATTTTTCTAGCCTTTCTGGCTAAGCCTTATATTTATTACTGACTTAAAAGCATATGCACTAGGCAAACACTTGAGGCCACACCAGTTTTATGCCAGTAAAATGAAAACAGAGGTAATTCTCCAAGGTCTAATTTAATATCATGCAGCCAACCTGGATGTTTATCATCAGTTTGTATTTATTTTTAATCCAGTGACAGCATGCAGTTAACAGAACAATTTTTGGCATCTCCTGTTTTTTTCCAGCTGTTTAAATATGTTGTTGTGGTTTCTGCTTCTTTGAACTGCCTCCTGTGCTACATATTTGCTTTAACTGATTATGAATACCTTTAGTCAGAATCTGTTGTAATAGTTATTAATGGGTTACAGTTCATGAGCTACATCCATGATTATTTAATTAATCATTTCTGATTGTATATATTTGGCATTCTAGTAAAACAGCTGCATATCCCTAATGTTTTGAGGGCTACAAATCTTCCTAAAAAAGGACCCTGGGACTAGAATTTGCTTTTGTGGTTATTTCCTTAATCTTTCTACATCTGCAGAAGTCAATGTGGCCCAGTGAGAAGCTGTGCAGCGTACCTTTTCAGAACAACAGGCGTTTTGTAGTTTTGGGAGGTTTGGTTTCTTGTTTGTTTTTTTTTTTAAATGAGGACTGAGGCAGAAAGTAACATCCAGCTGAAATGTCTCTCCAGCCTTCACATGTGTGTGTCCTAGTGGCATCAGTACAGCAGAAGACTAATAGCAGTTTCTGAGCTTGCATCAGAGGAGCCAGGATGCTTTAGCTATGTATGTAGTTTAAACTGGAGGGGAAAAGCAACAGTGAGCATCCTGCTAAACAAGTCTCCTGGGGCTGGTGTGAGGTGGGGACAAGCAAAAAGGTGATTGACCAGAAAAGCAAGTTGACCAGAAAGGCTGCAGAGTCCCTATCCTCTGAGATACTCAAATCTGACTTGAAATTACTCTTAGCAACTTACCGTAACTGACCTTGCTTCAGCAGGTGGTTGGACCAGATGATATCAGAGGTCCTTCCCTGCCTCTGCCTTTCAGTGACTCTGTGAGGTGGCACTCACCTCAACACTGTCCTATTCATGTGGCTGAATCAGCAGCCCTTCATCTCAGATGGAGAAGCCAGAACAGTTTCCATGATCATACCCTCTTTTCTGTCCACGTACTTCCCCCAAACTTTTACCAGTTTCAGATGAAGTACACCATGTTGGGTTTCTGGCTCAAAGATGAATAAATAATTGTAATAATTAATTTTCTACTTTTTACTTCATAATTAACAAAATTACAATATATCAAAATTGTTCTTGTGACATAGTTACAGGCATACCCTTTGTCCTGGTTACATTGAATACTCTTCACAGTGTGCACTGTTCAGTATTTTTTCTTTCTGTTGCCCTCTTCTAAGCTTTTCCATTGAGTAGTTTTTCCAATAAACGAGCAATTACTGGAAAATTACTTTTATCCCCAAACTGTTTCCTTTCAAGATTAATAAATCTTTCCTACCTTTTTGTTTTATATTTTTCAAAAAATCCAACTTCTTTTTCTTTCATTTATTCTTTTAGACTAGGTCCACATCAAGCCATGTGAAGGAAATAATGAATCAATTGATGAATTAGCTGGATCAATAGCTCTGTTTTGACGTTCTACATTAAGCAGTAACTAATTGCCCAATCCTTAATGCTTTTAAAAACATATCTAAGAAATCAATAACACAGTAACTGCATTTTAAACAGAAGAATGAACGCAGCTATGCAGGAGGAAATGGGCAGTCATAACTGTGCCGTAGTAGTACAGTTTTCTGCTGGTTTGGTTTTTTGATTTTATGTGCGTTTGTCCACAGTCTTTTCCTGACAGTCACTTTGATTTGTGTGAAGGAAATCAGTAGCTCATCTGGAGCTTTAGTAAGAGATGACCATAGGAGCTATGGGCTTTTGTGAGCCCAAGGCATGAACATGTCCTCCTTGCCATACCACATGGTCTTCCTAATTCACAGAGAAATGAAGAGTCGTAGAGCTGGAAGACGTATCCAGCCAAAGCAACACTTGCTGACCCAAATTGCCATCTCTTCCTTTGTGTTCAAACTTCTTATTTTCATTCATTCTTCACATTTTTACACCCCTGATTAGTGATTTCTCCTGTCCCATTGAAGTGGTATTTTGATCTGTGCCGTGTTGAAGCTCAAGGTATTTCTCTAGCCATCTGTTCTTGTGAATGTTTCCTTTCCACTGCGTTCTTGTCTTTAATTTTTGAATTATAGTGCTTTTTGTTTCATTTATTGTGTGAATAGTCATTGAATGGTAATAATTACATAATGTTACTAGCATGATTTCCAAAAAAATCTTCAATAGAAAATTTTCACATTTTCAGAGTATTTAGTGAATTGTTCCAGTAGATGATCCTGCAACCCCGAATCCACTCATGTTTTGTAATAGCTAATTTTATATCAAAACAATGTGAACACTTTCTTTAGAAAGAGATGAAATAAATATATCCAGAAGTGACTTAGTAAGAACTGATCTCTGGTAAATTAAAATTTCTTGTGTGAAATCCTGATTTCATTGAAGCATTTGAGAAACTTACTATTGATTTGAATGGCTCCAGGATTTACTCCTTCTCTCAGCTCAGGCACAAAATCTGGTGGTTTGGGTTTTTGTCTGTTTTTGGTTTGCGGGTTTTTTTTGTAAGGTGCAAATTAACAAGCAATCTGAGACCCAGTTTCTTAGCTGTGACTTCTAGCACACTTGAGTTTTCATAGAGGTCTGTGATATCACAATTTTGGTGAGCAAGAGACGCATGACACATTTTACCACACATGGATATCATGCTAGATTTGCTCCTTTCCCTGCAGAGGACTTATCCTAAGAGGTGGTTCCAACGACTCTGTGTGGTTTTTGTTTATGACAGATATCCTTAATGAGTCAGCAGTTCAAGGTAATTCCATATAATATATTATCATCTTCATTTAATGAGCAGGTCAAGATTATGTCATGTGGCGTACCCTAATAGAAAGCAAATCATCCTGTTCATTTTAGTTCTTTCAAAATCTCACACATTACATAAACTATTCCAGAAATGAAAATTGCCTATGTAATAGATTTGGACTTGCCTGAAGTAATTTAGGAATATGAAGTAATTTAGGAATATCCAACTTATAAGTTGGATTTGTTATTGAGCTGTCGGCTCCATACATGTGTGTTCATACAGTGACTTAATTTAATAACTGGATTGCCAGGAAATGTGCCCAGGAAGAGTGAGAATTGAAACTAGATACATACTCCCCAACAGACACTTCAGACACTATACAAGAGCTGTTCAGTTCAATGCTTTTATTGCAAGTCCCTGCTGAGCTGAATAAGTTTAGTTATGGGTCCAAGCATGTAAAGAGCAAGAAATTTCAGTTATATTTAAAGGAAGCCCCATAAGGAGAAAAGAGAGGGTATCAATGCAGTAAGATGACCATAAACTTGAGAGAGTATTTGAGAATTTAGCACTTATTCAATCTCTCAACAAACCAGTGCCTTAAGTAAGACAGACCTTTTGCAATTTTAAAAATCTTCCTTTATATTGTTGGGTTCTTTTCTGCTGCTAAAATTAAATATTTATTTTAAGACAGCTATTCGGTCTGCCATATTCCCCCAGGTCACAACATCCCATGAGAAGGAACTAGTCACCTTGCCACTTCAGACCTGAGGGTAAAATATGTTTACATCTTAAGAGTCCTGTCATCTAGAGGTGTCTAAGAGGGAGTAATTCTAATAATCTGCTCTAAAGCGGACAAAGGTAGTAGTCTGAGTTAGAGAATAAAGTCCAGAAATGCTATCACAGGCATCACTTTTCCGCAACAGTCTGCTAACAAGAGAAATTATGGATCAGATGATGAAATAGTGAGTATTGTACTCGTTAAACATGTTATTTTGCTGAGTTTGAGCTAAACAATTCTAGGATTTCAGATAATGATAATGAAGATAATGGAAACAGAAAATGTAAACCAGATAAATATGCCAATAGCATATTTCAAATAGATCACAGCAGCTTGCATTTCTGCACAGTCAGTTGCATCATTCAGATCTTTGTATATGTGAATAAGTTTATAGGAACCTGGGATTTTTGCTGAACATAACAATATCTCTGAAGTGTCTTTTACAATATGATGAGTGTTTTAAAAGGTATCTTACTGTGAACCATTTAGCAATATGTATGAATGATCACCTGCAGTGTTAGAGGAAATCTTCTCATCGACTGCAGTGGTCAAACCCAAAGGGGCTCCCAGTGATTCTTGAGTGTTCTCTGGATCCTCTGGAAGGGTGAACATTGAAACTGCACAGGGAGAATTCCGTACAAATCTTTCTTGTCCTAGACAACACATTGTATCTTGTTATGCACATTGTCCATGTTATTTATGAATCCTTTTACAAAGAACAGAAGGGTCTTGATAGAGAGCTAGAAACATGGATGTGAGTTTGTAATGTAAGGTGCTTTATGAAATCTGTTCACTCTGATTGAGTTTCTTCCTACTGTGTTTGTTGTCCTCAGATTATCCGCTGTCAGTCTGCTATGCTTTATGCTTCCTATGCAAACATCTCTGCCTGTTTATACAAGGCCCAACCCATGTCATTTTTGGGCTGCAACCCCAGCATTTAATTACTTGGAATTTGCCTTTGAAGAATAAGATGGACACAAAGGGGAACTTTGATCCCAGAAAAAGAATTATGTGTTTTCCATCAACCTACACTCCCAGAGAGAGCGCACACATATGTGTTTTTTCTGCTTCTCTGTTCCAGAGATGTAACAGTGTCATAACAGACACTTCCACAAATTTATCTGTTGGTTAGAAAGACAGAACATGAATTTTAATATGGACACAAGAATGCACAGTACAAGAGGGCTCTTTCACTCATAGGCTTGCCAAATCTCTATAATTAGCTAATAAAAATACATTTCTTACTCTTCTAAGGCAAAATGATAAGAGGAGAGCCTGCATTCAAGCCAGATACCGTATTTGTCTTCTTAGGTAGCGGATTAAATAAGAAAAAATATCACCTTTAATTTTAGGGATGTTGACATAAGACCCTTTCTCACTGTCCATCTTTCTTTATAATTCATAAATTCGTTGATTGCTTAATTGTTTCTCTTTGTTCTATTCATCATTCATATTATCCATTCTTCTCAGCTCAAGAATGCTGTTCTCAAACACAGTTTGTCTTCAGAATGTTACGTTCCCAAAAGAAATACATTAAAAATCATCATTGGTGGAATTGGTACAAACAAATTTTGATGCATTTCATCTTGAAACCATCTATAGTGAGAGATGTTTTGCTCTAAAATGCTTTTTTTCTCGAAGGTACTCCTATGATTTTCAAGTCCATACCATTCTCAATGCAAGTATAAAAAATACTTCCCTACAGAAAAAGGATGTTCAGTTACTTCTGAACATTGCCAGTCAATCCAGAGTAGACTTAGTATGTTGGACCCTGCTCATCTCTGTCTAAAACCATTAACTCCAGTAGACAAATAGCTTGAATTAAATCAGCCTGATAGTTCTTTTAAATGCACTTTTTTCACTGATTTCCTTTCATGAAGGCAGAAAAGATACTCAATATCTTACAGTTTGTAGCTCCAGGTCCTTCAAATAAAATTATAATTCCACATGATCATGTAAAAAGCAAGAGAAAATGTGATTCAAGTAAAAATGCAAGCAGTTTTTTTCCAGAACATTACAAGTCCGATTGATAAAGGTGCCCTGACACTTTCTGTGAGGCTAGACATTCCTTAAAATTCTATTCTATGCAAACAAAATGTAAGAGTGCAGCATCATTTCAATGAACAGATTACTGTTCATGATACACTTGAGGTCTCCAGTTATAAGATTTTGCAAGGAACTTTCATCATTTGGCTATAGTCCAATTCACAGATGTTTGGGAGGAATGAAGTCACTGCAGACAAAGCCCAATAGGTGCTCAGAGGCTGGATAAATTATAAATAATAATTTATTATTTATGAATATATTTATATTTATATCGATATAGTAAATGGTACAGTCAAACTAGCCCATCAAGTCAAATGAAAAAATTCCAATTTTTAAAAAATGTAGGTTTGTACTTAATGACTGAAGCCCATATTCTGGGTAAGAGAAACTCTGTAAAGAACTTATAAGGCATTGTATTAGCAGACAATCTGGCAGTAAGATCAGTTTTTATCAAGATCAGATATCTGCTTAAGGAGTTTATTCTACTGCTACCTGTTGGTTACTGGGCTTCATTTGGGAAGTACTGTGTGACGTTTTAGGATAGGCAGAAGAGGTCCAACTGGATAATGACCAATCCCTTCACACTGTAAAAATCTATCATTCTACTTAATTAAATGCTCTTCTACTAAAATCTTGATTGCTTCAGAATAATATATTTACTTAGGAGAATCTGTCGCAGGAGTCACAACATGGATATAATTACTACTTCTACAAGTGTCCAGCTGTGAAGAAAACAAAACTACTGCAGCAGATCAGAAAGTCTTTGCTACAAAAAAAAAAGGCCAATCTAAAACATAGCAAAAAGTAGGTAATGAAGATAGTTTTATCAAAGACTCTAATAAAGTATACTTTAAAAAAAGACCATGTTCACTACAGGGATTACTTTATTCTGCAGTGGCAGAACAGCCTTATTCTGCAAGGTTCAGTCACTCAATTTAATTTAAAAATAATTTAATCTCTTAATAACTATTAAACATGTTCAATTTTAACATAGAGAAATCATTACGTTTTAGCATTCTGCTCTCCCCTAGTTACATTCAATTGAAAGAATGTAACCAAATATCAAAGAAAAAGCCATCACTTTCCTGAACTCAAATAAAGTTGTGGTTTTTGGCAGCAGCACATAATCAAATTGCCATTTATTTCACTGCAGAGCCTATTCTGAATTGATTGGCAAATTAAGCTATCACTTGCTTTTTTGGCAAAAATAACTGCCTTTGAATCATCTGGTTTGCTCCACATGAGTCCACATGACTGTGCAGATTGCTGCACAACCTGGTCTAGAAAACTAAGCTATTTCTTGCCTTGATGGAAAAGTAAGATGTTTCTTGCCTTAATGGCAAAGCACAAGCATTTGAAGTAGCTGAGTGTTGCTGAAAAGATGACATCCATTGCTTCTTAAATCTTTTCAGACCTTTGATCACTAACAGATAACACCTTTAAGATCAGGGTCATCTTCATGGTCCAAATACACTTTCCCTGAAGTTTCTCCTTGTCTCTTACAGCAGGACTAATGGTAGTAAACTCCTTCCCTTCAGGTAGAGCTGGCAGTAGTATTGCTTTGTACAGCATATCCTTGGTTTCTCATTTACAAATCAGTATCCTCCTCCATGCACCCTTAATGTCTTATACTGAGCGTTACACCTTGCTCATGAAGTCACCGTGGTTGAGGTGGTTTCTGAGCACTGGGTTTTTAACAAGTGTGGTGACTTTTCATAGCCACTGCTAAGAAACACAGCTGGGATCTTCATGGCTTTCGAATTTTCTGTACAGCCCGGATTTCAAGTTATTGAAGGCCAGAACCCAGATTTCTTCTTGGTGTTTCCCATCAGCTGAGATTCTCTGAAGACCTAAACGCAGCTGACAGGCAAAACCAAACATAGGGATGTAAGTGGCTTTCTGGTGTCAATCTGCACGAATCATCAGTACTTTATGTTCATCTTGCCTTGCAACATACCTCAGTACAGTCAAGCTCAGATAAACTGACTGAGGTGGAGCTCTGCAGACAGTTCTAGGACTATATTTTCAACAAGAAGGTTTGATCTTAATTCTTTGACAATCAGGTAGTATCTCTTTATATTTATAGTTTAGCTGAATTTTATATCTGTTCCATTTAAAGATGTAATTTA
The DNA here is from genome assembly GCA_033556795.1 of Tapera naevia. NCBI lineage: Eukaryota > Metazoa > Chordata > Aves > Cuculiformes > Neomorphidae > Tapera > Tapera naevia. Next base: position 350,433 of record JAUMJJ010000209.1, on the reverse strand, counting down.
ATAAACAGGAGCCAGCAGCTACATGGAAATTCTGTAAGGTCATTCTGCAGAAAAGACTAATTGTTTTAACAATATGTGTAATTGTTTCTTTTTGTGTGCGTTACCATATAGCAACATTTTTGGAAGGCTGCTGATTTCTCTTGTTCTACAGAATTTCAGCAGCTGGCCTTAAACAGCCGAAGAGCCACTCTCAAAAAAAACCACTGAGATGATGGTGCAGAACGTTACCTATGCAATACTTTAATCCATGTATATTTCTTGGAAAATGCTCTGTCCTTTGAAAAATAGACAAACCAATAACAGACATAATCTCAAAAACAAAAAGACAAAAACCTCATTAGCAATTAAAAAAAAAAACAAAATAGCCAGGCTATCTGACTGTAAAAAGCCATGAGGAGTGTTTTTTACCTTCTTCTGTTAAACTGACAACTAGGAAGTTACTGGTTATCAGAGGAAGATGCTGAATTTTGGCCTTTGGTCAAAGCATTATCTTGCAGCAAAAGGCTGTAGCAAAAGTGGGCATCATTCTTTACAGTAAAAAGAAATCAGAGAAATCTTCATTGTAGCTTACAGGATGGTAAATGAGTGGCATTAATTTGCATACAGTTTTATAGTTCTTGTCAACCACTGGATGGAATTAAGACCTTTGGTTCTGGTTCATCTTCTAGTCAAGTAACTGAGATAGCTGACTAGGAAAACCGATCTGTTGTGCTTCCTGTGTATTAGAGGAGAAACAGGCCCCTACAATATGTTCTTGGCAATTCATCCAAATATACAGTTATGCTGTGAGGGTACAGTTTTTCGCTGAACATGGATATATCATCTAACAGTAAAGAATTAACTAATTCAGACTCCTCAGGTTGGTGCCTAACACTAGCTAGGAGTAATTTTGGCACTAAATCATGCACACTCTGTACCCAGCTTTGTTAAGGAAATGCCTTGTCTCCTGAGAGCAGCTCATTTAACTCCTGTCTCAGTTTCCAAAGCTGTACAGTGATGTTATGTATTTCTATAAGCTTTAAAAGTACCAGAGAAAAAAAGAGTTACAGGTAGATATGCCATCACAAATGGGGCTAAATTATGATCTAATTTTAAAGTAATAATTGCATTTCTTATTTTGAAAAGTCTGTTTCTGTTTAAATCACACTGTTGCTTTTTCTTACACTGAGCTCACTTAAAATAGAAATATTTTGTTGCCATGGCAATGTTTTTTTCCTTTGTAATTCTGTTATTTCAAGTTCATTGCACACTACACTTCATAACCAGAATTTGGAGATGGAAAAATATTTCAGATTATATTCTCCATCCTTTGGGCAGCATACATCTGGTGTCTAAGGCATGTATCAGAGTTGATAGCTTGTCCAGGGTATTACTTAGTGTCATCGGAAGTGATCCAAATTGGAGTGAATATAATAAAGAGTTAGATAACACAAACATATATTTCTGTCACTATCCAAGCTGATTTTCAGCTTCCAGTTTTCCCTTTCAGCACAGATAAACAGTCCACCCTAAGAAACCCATCAATACGCTCAAAAAGAAATGTATAACTCTCCACCAGCTTACAGTGTTTCTGTAATTGCTCTTAGAGAGTGTTTTCTGCTGTCATCTCTGACTTTATTTACTTGACTCATGCCACTAGAAGACCTGACAGAAGATCTGGGCAAAACCTACCTCGTCTACCGCCTTAGATTGATATTTCTTTTATCTTCAGTTGTTCAACTAGCACAGAAACGACAGGGCCAAAGATGCTTATGGCTCCATTATACAGATCTGGAAAATAGAATGTACTAATGTACAACGAGCAATGAGGGAGAGTAACGCTGACTTTAGTTACGCTGTTGGCAATCAAAGAGTTTTGCAATGAATAGTAGGAGTTGTTTCTAATCAAATATATTTTTTTCACTTGTTTGTTCCTACCAAAGACGGTTCTTTAACATAGTGCCATTTACAGTGCAGTGAGGAAACTGAAACATAGCATCTCCGTCCCCAAAGGAGCTGAAATGCTCTAAGAGCTTTCTTCTCAACAGGACAGAAAGACTTGTTTTTTAGTCCTCAGGAGCTCAACTACCCTCTTATGTTTCCAGTTTCCGCTTAACGACCACCTTCCAAAACACACTGTCAAACACACCAACAAGGCTGTTTCTACCAGGACTGGATGTCTGTATCTGAATTGTAAATCACAGAAACAGAAACACAGTCTGGGGGCCTTGCAACATTTACCTCAGCCACTAATTTCCTCCTCTGACTTCAGAAAGAGAGAAATCTCTAACAATAATATTATAAACAACCAGGGCTTTCAATATGTCAGGGAACTAAGATGGCAAAACATTGAGCAGAAATTAGCTTTGTCAAAAGTGTGATATTTGCTTCATCTCAGGATTAGATTAGCCGGACTGGTTTTGTTACCAGGCACTTGAATCTCCCTATTCTTTCTATTACACCATGCTTTGAGCTGCTCTATTTAATATAACAGTTTACTGTAAGTGTTGAATACAGCAATTCATGTTCATCAAAGCAGTGTTCTCTCTATCGCTGTTGTCTTGATATTTAATGCAAAATCTGTACAGAGAACAGAAATTGCTTCACACACTGGACTCAAGGCTGCTGAACTCAAGGAGGATGTGGTTCCCAGGACTGAATTCTCCAAGTCAAGCTCAAAAGAAGCCATTGGATAACTTGCAGGAGAATTTACCTGGTGCAGCCAAATCATGGGGCTTCTGCTTGTCTAGTTCTGGATACCGAACTTCCATGTTAAAATCTTGTCTCTTCGTCTTAAAGAAAACTCCTCTTTGAATAACTATAAAATAAGTGCTGTAGCTGTGCAGATGACAGCAGTAGCCCAAATAACAGCCCTCAGCTCTGTAACAACATGCAAGTCAAATGATGGACACTATGCTGGCACCATATACTGTAACTTCAGTCAGGGTTTGGTAGCCAACAACTGCAACAACTTCATATACCCTATGAATGAAAGAGGAGCTGATCCCCTACCTACTTCAGCATGAGTGATTTGTGGGAGCTTCCTATCTCCCGCTGATGGTTAGATGGCTACCTCAGAGGGTTTACCTCAACCCACTGTTTCCTCTCTAGCACCACCAAAGTTTAACATGGAAACACATTGATTTATCTAAAAGAATGTCTAAAACTTCAGCTTTATGTGAGTGAGCTATTAAAAGATGTTGACTTCTGAGTGTGAGTAAGCCAGCCAGTTTTGAGAATCCTGCAAATATAAATCACATGCTGAACTGTACCTTCCCTTCTTTTGTGTGTAGTGCTTGACTGATGCCTGGCAGAAGCACAATTCCCAAGGGAAACAAAGGCTTTGCAAACCAAATATTCCCGTGGATCACTCATAAATATTTAAATCATGCCTGAAGATTGATTTCCAGAGAAAAATAAACCGTGCAGATTACTACCATCCTTTCAGTGAATAAATAGAATCACAAAACTATGAAAATCAGTATTGTATGCATGACGTACCCCTATTCTGTGTTAATTGAGATAGATTGAAATAAATTTCTTTTACAACACAAATTAATTTTCACTCATGCTGGCACAAGGAGAAGGATGCTGCTGGGATAAATTTTGCCCTCAGAAATGTACATGCAATGTCTACAGAAATCATACATAACTACTTAAGAATATCACTTGAATTACAGACAAATTGGTTTAACATCGCTCTTAAGTTTATCTGAAAAAGGAATGAAGGACAATGACTTTGCAGGTAGTCAAACAATGCAAACACATCAGATGTTCAAGACTAGTGCATATATGTGAGGAGCAAGAGCAGATATAAACTTGTCCTTGATTATACTTAGGAAAACAAAACCAGAAGTGTTGATAAAATATTCACGAGTGAAACAGACTGCTGTACAAATGTTTTGGAAGAAGAAAAATAAAATAAATTTTGCTAATGCAAAAAGAATTCCACAGATCTCCTTTTTTAATTTCACTGAAGTCCAGGAGGATGAGGGTAGACAGTTAGCTTTACGCTGTTTGGGACAGTCCTTTTGAAAAAACAGCAAAAATTCTCTATCTGAAGGATCACTAATTTGGTGAGGGAAACAAAAAAAGTAGACGTTTTTAATCTTCACTTTCCAAGCAGGCTGACAGTACCCTTTATGAAACTGATATGCAAGCACACATTGAATTTCCAAACACTACTAAGAAAAATGGGTGGCAAAATTCTATTGATTCGTGTGGATATCTTTGACAAAGCCTGCTGAGCTAAATGTGTTTGCAAAGGTAATTCAAGATGCTCTCAGATCTTTGGGTCACACAGCAATACCTGGCAATACTGTGCATGGGAAAAGGTTTTCTCCTGCCTTGCTCCCAGAACCATCCAAATGAGAGTGCCTTGACGTACATTAGAGGAGCCTGAAAAGCTGTATTTATCTGGGCTACCTGTGCTAATCTGTGTGGGATTCTTGGCTTGGTGGCTAGCTGTCCCTACCTGCCAATGAGGTACATGCTCCAAGTATTTTGAGGGGCCTCAGCTAAAGCAAAACTGCCTACCACTTCTTCTTTCAGTTTGTTCCTCCAACTCTCTGCCATATTATAATCTCCAAAAGGTCAGATTAGCTTCAAGTGTGTTGCACCTTTCACCAAATAACTAACCTTTCAAGATTCCTAGTATTGCTAGAAAATTGCCCCTGCTGTTTTACTACACAAGGCATACTCATTTCCCTTCTAGTGGAAGATGATTGAGATTTTTAAGTGCTTACTTATGGGTTGTATAAAAAAAGGCCTGAGGTCTAATGATTTGACATTAAGCAGTAATTTCAAGATGAATGCTGGAAACCAGAGAAATCCCTCTTAGGTATTTATGTGATTTAAAGACTAACTGAACTGCATATTTCCGTTTAGTAAATCTGTGGTCAACTTGATCACTTTAATATGGCAGCTGAGGTGGCAGGGGGAGGAAGCAAAGGGATTTATTGAAAAACCATCAACTTAAATATGTATCAGGCCGCAAAAAGTTTCCAAAGTCCCCAGAGGCCATTTTTGCTTTGTTTTCTGGCCATGTAGGTCTCTTTTTCTTTTTTTTTAACTTGTCTAGTTTAAATGCTAAATAATAAGTGATAATAACAACCATCTGGCTCACATAGAATAGAAAGTGACTGACAGAGCAACTGCCATTCTTCTTTCTCTCGCTCCCATTGTCGGAGATGCAAAGAATCTGTTTAATGTGGTATATTAACAGTACTATTATGACTATAAATACTAAACTCCAAATCCTCACAAGGAACTCTGTTGAGCAGAGCTTTTATTTCTGGGGATGTGATTTTCCTATGGAGCTGCCTTCAGGGCCATGGAGAGTGCTCCCCTATCAGAAATGTATGACATGACATGTGGAGCATACTATCTCTCTTCTGACATACACATCCCAAAGACTTAGCTGGTCACAGCTGGGGTTGTCAGGGTTTTCAGTCTTTGCTACACAACATCCCTGCATGCAACATTGTTAGAAACCTCAGCATAAGACACGAATTGTTCCAGGGTTTGCAGGAAACAGTTCTGGAAAGAAAAAAAAACAGCTACAGTCCATACTGCTTTTACTATCACTGCATTTGGGAATTGCTTTCCCAATAAAATGCCATTGACTTCTTGCATGTGCAGAATTTGGTCAAGTATTTTCCACTGGCTTTCATGGAAATTACATGCTGAAAATCTGTGCATTGCTGAAAATACTGGGGTTCCTGACACTTTTGTTACAGGCTTTTTTCTGCGTGGTTGATGGGACCTGTACTGAGCTCAGGCTTTAAAGTAGCAGCCTCAATTTCCTTAGCAGCAAATTCATATGATTTGCCCCACACTCTGTTCATATAAGAGTTTGTCATTTTTTTTTTCCCCAGAGTTTTCTGAATACTCCAAGAAAATCGTCATTACGCTCATGGTCACTGCAGCCCTTCAAGGTGCTAGATTCTCTGGAAGGAAAGAGATCCAGGAGAAGAGTCACAGAAGACACTTGCAATCCCTAAAGCTGTCCGTGCTGGCACCAGGAGTAGGTGCAGAAGGTGCAAGTTTATTCAAAAATTTATTGTGGAAGTGCAAGGAGCAGGAGTACAGCTTCATTTCTGAATTCACTCTGAAAATGCAACTCACAGGAGGGATTAAGACCAGAAAGGGCTGTAGTGTGGAGGATTAGGATCTCCCCCAAGACTTACACTAAGAGGAGAGCCAAGAGCCTGCCTTACTTAACAATAATAACTTATACTTACCTCCCCGGAGTGTTGTAAGGCTTAATTAGTTAATGTTTGCAAAGTGCTTTGCAGATGCAAAGAGCAATAAAAGTTCTAAGTATTATTAACTGGCAGAAGACTTCCACGTGAGAAGTCCCTACAGTCTGCTAGAACTAAATTATTCAGTGAATTCCCTAAAATTATGGGGCAAGGTACAGAAAGCTCTCCCTCAGAAACACTATGAGCCTGTTTTCTCAGCCTCCCTCTGTTTCACACATGAAGGCTACAAATCAAAAATTGTCTCTCTTCCTCTGGCACTACCACCCAAGACAAGCCAGGAGGACAAGGTTTATGAAAGCTCCCCTGGACCGAACTGACCTGAACAGGGGGTTGTTTGCTCTCCACCAGGCTAAAGACAGGATTTTGTTAATGGCATGATTACAGCTCGAATTGCACCCTAACACCTTTCATGAGTTTTTCTCCTGGGAAACCTATTTCCAAGGCACCCTGGAGCCTGGTTTTCCCATAATATGTTACCCACATTGGCTGGACAACTGTAGTTGCCAAAATAGAGCAATAAACTCTTGCATCACTTACAGAGTTATTTCTGTGCTTTCATACTAATACATAAGCTGAATACTATGCACATAGCTGACAAGGTGGTAATCTTCAGCTGACAAAAAAAAACAAAACAAGAATTTCTCATATGGTTCTTCAGATACTATAGAGACTAGAAGTCATATGATGCATTATTGTTTCATTTTCCATTTAATTTACAGCACAATAAAAATTTCTTGTAAAATTCTTAGTTACAAATGTGTGATTTTAATTTTTTTTGTTCCTGCGTTTTCCTCTTCTTCTATCCTCAACATGTATACTAGCTTTCCAGAAGGATTGACCAGTTGGCTATGTACAATATTATCTCATATCTTTACACTAGAAGGATAGTAGATTTCCAGCATTTGAATAGTACAGTGATATTAAAAATAGGGCATCCAAATGCTCCAGATAACTGAGACTTCCCGTCTTGAAATCATCATGAACAAGGTGTGTGATGCTCAGTACTTGTGTCACAGTGAAGCTCTGTCCTGAGATTACACTCAGATGTACCTAGATATTCCTGATTCCAACTTGTGCCTCAAACACTCACTGCTTCAAGTGGACTTTGGATTCCCTCCTCTCTCTGTCTCCTGGGTGGCTGTGGACAGTCATTTGCTGCCCACTCGTTGTGAGTGCTCCCTAGGCTACAGCTAGGAAACAGCTGCCTCCCCGGTGGCTGAGAAAGAGGACACATTAGGAAATGGAGCGGAGTATTTCATTTGGCATCCAACAAGGGATCAACAGATACACATATACCAGCAGCCTCTATCCTGCTTCTCTCTAGGTATGGAAAACACCAACACACATCCAACCTCGTGTGGCAAATCCCCCAATACTGCAGGTGGAGAAGCGTGTGTGATATACCTCATAGTAACACTACATTATCAATGAAACATGCTACCCAGTACTGGGCACCTAACTCTACTGAGTGCCCACAAATTGTAAATAAAATAAAGGCAGGCCTTAGGGGGTTTCCTAAAACTATGCTTACTAATTCAACATGTCTAATATCATATACATAGAGAAAATACGTAGTTTTTATACCACAGGGACTTAATATTGAAAACCTGCTTGGATTGTTTGAATAACTGACTGAAGAACCTATGCAATAACCATATACTGGAATCAAAATTTGAAGGATTTTCAACCATGAGCATCTTGAAAACTAGATATTCAATGCTTCGATCTTTTATTTGCCACAATAGACAAAAAAAAAGAGTGAGCTATGGGTTCCAACAGCACAACATTTTTTCCCTGCCAACAAAGACTGGAATAGGGATGTTGTCTCCTTCCCACAGAGTTGCATTAACAATGCAGGCAAGGCTATTTAATACAGACACAGAAAACAGCACGTGTGCGATATCACACTAAGTGGAATTTCTTCTTCAAATAGATGTACACATTTCCTTTGAAACTTTTTTTAATTAATTTTTTTTAATAGGTCACTACAAGCTAAACAGTTGCCACATTTCCCATCAGACATAGAATTGGTTCCTTGTTTCTCAATATAGATCAACTGATGAAAGCTCATCTTGTAACAAAAATAAATACAAAAACATGTACACATTTTCTATGATACTCTAAGATCATCAGTTATTAACAAGCCTTGTGGTAACAAACCCTTTTATGATGCATTTATTCAAGGTTCATTTTTCCCAAAGAGTGGGGAATACTTAATTTGTTTTCTGTGCCATACTTTGTGTTACTAAATAATTAATCACATTGATATTCTATCAATACATCTTTCTTTAATGGTTAAACATGTGTTAATAATTCAAATATCTATGGGTGACCTCTCTGCACTCCTGTGATTTTCAAAAACCCCAGTGCTCTTTGAAGGCACTCCATCATTATCATGTACAGCACAAGTTAAAAGCCTTTTGTTTTTTCTTTCCTTTTTTCTCTCCTCTTCCACTGATATCAACCTTTCCAGGAGGTGTTCTTTTGGCCAGCAGCAACCTGGAGCTAGTTTTAGGTGGAACAGCAAAGTTCAAGGGGGTTGAAGTGCTGTTTCACTTGCAATACTCAAAAATAGTGCAACTATACTGAGGGGGAATATGAGTGCTATACTGCATAAATCTCTATATTCATCTGGAAAAGTTTTTCAATTTTGATTAGATTTATCAACAGAGTGTGAAAACCTGAAAACTGGATGTTTGCCCAATTCACAGGTTATGCAATTATGACCTATTAGAGGCCAACAGTCTAATGATCCTGGCAAGTCCCAAAAGAAGTTGACTTCTCTAAAATTCTGTGGGCTTGAAATACAGTTGGATAGCCTTTGCTATAAGATGTTTCACTCACTGCCTACAATGAAAGCAGAAGTATTTCCGGGCAAACTGGTGACCCCTGTAATGGAGCTCAGAAACTGCAGATACAGAAGTCTTCTTTTATGTCCTGCGAGTAATCAATTTTACTGTCAAGTTTTCCACATTTTACAGATGAAGCACAGGGCAGACTTCCAAAAACTTACAGTGAATGCTTATAGCAGAGATCATAATGCAATGGATAATCTTATATTCATGCCTACTGCTTTAACACAAAAATATACTTCCTTGTTAAAGCTAATGTGACACATGTTAAGAATTGTTTATCACCTAGTGACTCCTCTTATGTACACTTGCAGTCATTTCTTGCAAATGGCATGTCACAAATTTGTTGACATAATACTGCCAATCCACCTTTTCTGGAAAGAGAAGTGGGTTTTTTAGGTAAACAGGGATTGGTGACTGATTTTGGGAATTCTGGGACTGTGCTGTTGGCCAGCAAATTTAGGGACAGTTGTTCTTATCTTTTTCCCCCTTGTCAAATCTTGTGTAAAATGAACGCAGAAACTGGCTTAGCTTGGACACAGACAAACAGCTGGAACTGACTTAGTTCTGTGCATAGGGAATTATAGTAAAGGAAAAAAGTATACAGATGTAAGTGGAAAGTATATTTTTAGCTAACTTCTCTCATGATCTCAAAATCTGTCCTGTCAGGTATATTATAAGAATACACATTTTTTTCTCTGAAATCACCTCTTGCTGAAAGTTGGAGGAGTGGAATAATATACAAGATGCCATAAGAGCCTTTTGTGAATTCCTCATGAATTTACCCCTGTGTGGAGAAAGAATAATACAAATGTTTGTACAGGGCTTCTACCAAACCCATCTATTGTACTTCTTAATATCTGTACACTGGTATACCCTGCCATACATCTTATTTCAGGATAGCACCAAGAAACTTCTTCTGGTCCAATTCAGGAAAACGTATGTGTTCAGGAAAGTTGGAAAGTCAGTATTTTACCCTTGAGCTTGAGCAAATTTATCTTACTACCAAGTGTTTTCCTCGTGGATGGCTGAGCCTGAAGCCATGCTTGAACACCAAAGCCTTCGTTGCTGGGTTAATCCACAGAGTAAGAAGGATTCCCTATATAAGGTCCCTCTGAAGGGGCTCTGGTAAATACCACCATGTTTTACCTGTCAGGACTTACCCCAATGTGTTTTCCTCCCCTTTCCTCAAAGCAGGACACACCTGCTAGCTCAAGACGGTGACTGTGCACTCAGCTGTCAGTCAGCTCATCACTTCTCCACAGAAATCATCCCAGGAATTGTGATGTTTTATTTGCCTGGAACAACCGCAATCTTGTCAGAGAGAGAGAGACACACACCTTTTTCGACAGCTTAGTGTGGGCAAAGGTTTGTATAACACACCATGCCATGTGGTCAGATGAAGTGTGGTCAGATGAATTATGGAAACCCTCCTGGTTTTCAGTATCAAGGGAAAATCATATTATCTCTGAAACTGCACATGCTGGAGGAATCTATTCCAAAACATAGTATGATTCAAAGTTCACGGGTTTTAATGTTTATAATTCTATCTGTGCCTGCTTTTAGTGTTTGCATCTATCTCCATGGGAAAAAAAAAACCCTCACCCTCTTTTTGTAATTTGAGTTCTAGCATTGTGGGAAATGTTATGCAAGGTATCAAAGCCACATACAACAGCACTGGAGGTCAATGTGAAGACAAAACAATGCTACCTCCATCAAAAACTCGGGCTCATTGGTACAAGCCATCCCATATTGTACCTGACGTTAAGGAAGATTCATGTCTAAAAGGATGGCAGGGACCTTTCTTTAGCAGCGAGGGAGAGTGTTCACAATTCCTTAAGGAGCATCACATAACACTAACCAAGCATGACATCTCTTCAACTGATTGTTTAGTTTGTAAAACCACTTGGAAGAGTTGGTTATAGATTTGGAGTTATAACCCCACAGACAAAACAAAATCTATCCCTTTGAGTTCTACAGTATAGTCAATCCACCCGTTAAACAGTCTTCAAACACAGGCATCCAAACCAAGTAATTTAGAATAATCTTAAGGTATACAAATACATACCCAGCTGGCTATCTCTGACAGCTGCCAACTTGCAACTAACTTAAAACCTTGCCTCACAAATTCACTAGCTGCATTTCTTAGCTAGCAAAGATCTTACCCACATCATAAAAATAAGTGTGTTTTTCTCCTTTATATTTACTCTTTAGGTTATAATACTCTACATAAATAGGGACATGTTCGCCTGAACATTACTTCGGTGAACGCTGTTGTTATCTGCCTTACTGAACTGAAACATAAATTATCCAGCTGGAAACTGCACAAAGTAGAGAAAGAGCCAAAATTTTAACTAAAAATTTTCAGACCCCGCACTCTTCTTTCTTTAGACGCCCCAAGCTCTTAGTGTAGTAAAAATCTTGTTGGAAGGACCTGGCTGGATAAGTAAAAAGACAGAATGAATCAATTGAGTTAAAATATGAACCTGAACTTTAACCTAATGTTGTCACTGGATTTATTTTCTTTCTGTGTCATCTCTGACTTTTCCAGGACCAAAAGTACCATCACATCATAATGAATGCAGAAAACACTCTTTTCTTTCCCAGCTAAAAGCTAGAGTTGCTGACAATATCCTTTGTTCAAAGATTGTGGTGGGTTTCTACCTCAGCTCTATACAAGACATTTTGGGTTCTAACACCTTCCCTTCCTCTTCTGTTTTACCTGCAGTGACAGAGGCCAGTCAAAGTATTTCTGTTGCTTGTTCACAAAGCTGGCTCTGTCTGCACCACTTCGTCAGTGAGGGTGGCTCACCTGCACAGTGCGCCTCTCTCGTCGATCTACAGGATGCATGGCAAATATCTTCTCACAGCTTGGTAGCCTTGTGTACATGAATGGGGTTTTGATAAGTAAAAAAGACACTGATAAGCTTAGTCCCTTGAAGTACCAAGAAAACTCTCTCGCTCATTACAAAACAGCCTAAGTGCTGTGCTCTACCATAGAATAAATCAATTAACCTTTGCTTCATTCTCTGACAATATGATAAGTATTTGATAGTCATAAGCAACATAATGCTAGGCAAGTTTCCAGGGAGAAGACCTGGTCCATTGGCAGCATGCACATCTCACGTCCTTGCAGTTGTGTGGAGGCAGGGCCAGTCAGTCACTGCCTGTGCCAATCCGGCCTGTTTTGGAAATAAATTTGATAGCTTTGGTCCAGATCATGGCCAATCAGCAGTTCCATTGAAAAGAAATCAGTGCAGGAGCTGGCATAGATCTGAAATTGCTGTGTGATAGGTTCGTCCTGCATGCAAAAGGTCAACTTGCACCATTGGTTTCCAGAACTTCAGTAGGCTTTGAAAGTTTTTGCATTTTCAATTTTGTGTGCACGCAACTGGAGCAGAAGGACAGCGCTTCCACTGTGTGATGCAAAGAAAATGTAATGAAGAAAAATATCCTGTCCTGGCAAGTAATGAAGAGTTAAAGCCAGCGATAAGAAATTTTTTAGGAGCTCTGACAATAGCTAATACTTTCCACTGAAACATTTACCCAGTGAGAATGGAGTCACACAGACATCTTGTATTTTGGGGGACAGTCCTGGTATTTTCTGTTGTTACTGGTGTTCTGATTTTATGATGTCAGAAGAAATGTTAAAGGAAAAATTTGGACTGAGCAAACATATGGAAGTCAAAATTGTATTTCAGCATTTCAGTCCAGCAAAATATGAAAATACCATTACTTCAAAGCAAGGCTTTTTAGAGCAATTTCCATATTGGCTTTTCCAAAACCCATATATTCCAAAACTTCCTGCTCCATAAAAGAGGAAAGAAAACTGTCTAAACAACTGCATTTGGGCATGCTTTCATTAAAATAGCCGTTAAAACAATCTCTCGTGGTAGAAAAACCCTACTCCAAAAGCTACAACATATTACATTTACATAACAATTTCCCTAATAACAGTCATCAGGGATTTTAGCTCTTGCCCTGCCCAAATTCCAGGAAATTCTGTCATTTCTTTCGTTAAGACTCACTTTCCTGGTTCATATTCAAATAATCAAAATAACTCATCAAAGAGAAATCTGCTTAGTTTAGAGCTGTGTGGGGCTCTCGGCTCACACAACTAGGGCTGTGGTTTCTCTACCAGTCTGATTTGTGCTTTACTTCCTTACTCTGCTTGAAAAGTATTCAACTGAAGCACAGTGTAAAATTAGTTAAACATCTCTTTCGAGTAAATATATTTGCAAATTGTGTGTGGTTTAGTTTGTAACTACACAAAAGTGGTGGAACTGTTAACACTTTAAAGAATCTGCAGGCATTAGATCCTCCTAGCAAAGCTGACTTCTGTCCATAGTACAAAATATACCACACTGCCTTTTCCTGAGGGAGTTGGGGCTGTTTAGTCTGAAGAAGAGGAGGCTCAGGGGAGACCTCATTGCTCTCTACAACTACCTAAAAGGAGGTTGTAGTCAGGCAGGGGTTGGTCTCTTCTCTCAGGTGGCCAGTGGCAGAACTAGAGGGCATGGACTTAAGCTTCGTCAGGGAAAGTTTAGGCTTGATGTGAGGAAAAAGTTCTTCACTGAAAGGGTGATTGGCCATTGGAATGGGCTGCCCAGGGAGGTGGTCAAGTCGCCGACCCTGAAGGTGTTTAAGGGGAGACTGGATGAGGCACTGAGTGCCATGGTTTAGATGATGGTTGTTGTTAGTGTGGGTGTTGGTGTTAGTGTTGGGTTATAGGTTGGACTCGATGATCTCGGCGGTCCTTTCCAACCTTATAATACTGTGAAACTGTGTGTGAAACTGTGAGAAAAGAGAACCCACTTCAGGTATTGCTATTTCTAAGAAACTTCGGGGAGCTCACAACAAATTCTTGCCCTCTAGAGCCATACTCTTCCTTGGTAGGATTACTCCAGCACCACAAGATGGATTAGCTGTTCAGCCAGCATCACCCATCTCAGGTGAGAGTTTATCACTACTGAAGATGTCATTCAGCTCGAAAAACTAGGTGTTTGATAAGAGGGTTTCTTGAGAACATCTCACTCACTTGACCATCAGATGTGTCTTTGATTTTTAAGTCCAAGCTAACTTGTTTAAAATGCACACAGGAGGGGTCACAGCAGCACTCCAACAAATTTTAGAGTAAGTCTAGCCCAAATCTAGTCCCATTGGAAAGGTTTCTGTAGTAACTCATCACTGGCTCTGCTTTTAACAACTGTTCAAAAGTTCATGCGGCACTGAAATTCTGCCACTTATTTTGAGGCTACCATTAGGCACTGCTACACAACTGAAAAGAAAGTAAAAGCCCTGGAACAGACCCACTTCCTTTCTTTTGATAACAATACCCATTTGAGGTGATAGTAATACTTTTTCTTTCTGATACTTAATTGTGTCTCTTTTACTATCAGGTGGGGATTTGCTCGGCAACAATTCTCTTGTTTTTGTGTAAACTCAGGATTCCTGCGGAGCACAATGCAACAAAAAATATGTTCCTATATGCTGGAGGAAAGTGTTTCGTTTTCCAGACACTCAAATATAACATAACCTAGTTTTTTAACTTTTCAGACTAGCAGATACTAACAGGTATACTTACACATGATAGATATATCTCAGAGTAAGATCTGATTTGTGCTCATTCCACAGAGACTCTTTTGAAGAGCAGCTAATGGGCTTGTAAATTTCCGCCAGTAGTTTGTTTTTTTTCGATGTCATTTTCTGCTCTAAAGGACTTTGAATAGGAAATCCACAGTCAAAAGTTAACAGAGCAAAGAACATTTTTTCCTTTTTTTACTTCCCATCAGGGTCCTGGAAAGGGAGGTCTTCTCTGTAGGTCTCCCTAGTTACACAATGCATCTCAAGCTCGCTGAGCATTTTCTGCTACAGTGCTTGCCATCAGGGCTTGCTGAATGTCAGAGGATGGTTTTCATGGGCTGTCTTGGGGAAGAGAACCGGTAAGAAAAAAAGAAATCTCTGTCAAGGTGTCCTTGCACAGGAATGCTGAGCTTCCCATGTCCCTGCTGAACAGCAAAGACCAGCTAATGCCTTTTTAAACCATCCAGAACCATGGAGATATATTGATTTCCACTGGCTGCAGATCCAAGCCTGAGTCCCTTTGATATGTTTTGGCACAGCCACATCATCAGTCCATTTTTTGTGCAAATGGAGGCACGGCAATGAGAATCTCCAAAATACCAATAAAAGAGAAAGACTGGGTTACACAGAGACATGCTCCAATTTGTACCACACACGAATCTATCCCAAAGACGTTAACAGGAAACTCTTGTGTCATTTGTGAGTACTTTTTAAAAACAAATGGTTTTCAGGAAATTCTCTGGAAAATGCAGGGTTTGGGTGGACAGATTTCTCTGCAGATTCAGATGAGACTTGCAGAGGATTTTGCAGCTGAAATAAAAAATGACACAGTAATTCATGGCTGCTAAAGGTACCTCTTTGAGAAAACACTAGAAAGATACATTCTCAAAGGTGTTTTCAAGCCCATGTAACAAAAGACAAAGTAGCTATTCCACCTTCACCTGCCAGGACAGTCATCAAAGCCCTGAAGGGGGAAAAACTCCCTGGCTTGCACCTCTCATCCACCTGTGCTCTCCTGCAAATCTTGCTTCCAGTGTGGCTCTGCTCACTCTTGACAGCTGATGCTTTTCCATTTTGCATGGAAATAATCTTTCAGCCAGGGAGTAAGCAAACATACAGTGTCCCTGCAGGCTGGACACTGCCATCACTACCCCCTTCTGACTTAGATGCAATATGAATTCAAATAAGTACTGCTATGGCAATCCCACAACTTGAACAATTCCGTGAACCATTAAGCAACAAAGTCATTTCATTAGTTCTCCGAACAAGTGGACATAAAGAGACCTCAAGCAGCTTCCTCCTTCATCTTCTGTCCACATGCCCACTAATGTTCTGATCCCACAGAACTGCCTGTGCCAAAGATTTGTCAGACAGAAATTACAGACTGACATTGTTGTAATATCTCAGCGAAAGATACTCCATAACCAGGGCATCTATTGCCTTGTTATGCTTCCCTTTAGAAAGGTTTTTCTCTGAATTTCTTTTTGTTGTGAAGGTTTCTTTCTCTCTTCATTGTAACTTTTACCTGTCTGAAGACTATTATTTTTCACTTCTTTTTTGGACTAACAATTTTCAGTACATTATTTCCATGATTCAAAAATATAATATGTTAATGGATAAGATGCTGCACTTGGAAGTGTGATTTCAACACCTAGGTTACAGCATACTGGGGTGTTCTAGGCGCATGACTTTGAGAGGTAGTTGGAAAGAAAGCACAGGAGCCTCGTTACAATATGTAGAAGTCCTGTTATGAAATCTATGGTACAATTACACTTTGGTGAAAAATTCATTTAGAAAAATCCACATTTTAAATTTAAGTACATAACACCTATACACCACTCCATTTCAACCTCTGCTGAGAAAGATGGTGTGTTTTTTCCTGAGATGAAAATGAAATGTGCTGCTTCACGTCAAACAGATTTTATGGTCAATCTCAACCAAAAATATTTGCACAGTTGTTTCAGGGAAAAAAAATACTGTAGTAAATCTGACTGCAGGTTCCAGACATTATTGTTCAGTAGCTCAATCAAAGAATGTACAATTTTACAACCCTGCTCACCGTATTCAGACACGTTAGCATCTTTGTAGATTTTACAAAGTTGAGGAAGAAGCTTAGTTCAGCTATGAAAACTGAAATTACTTTATATATTACTTTATAAATTTCTAAAATATTCTTCAGGAGAAAACTTAACTAAACTTAGCTTAATTTTCCAACGAACATTCAAGATGATGAGATGCATCCTTATTTTAATCTGATTCAAGGCATACTACCTTTAAATTTAGAAGAAAGCCACCTTGAAAAAATCCTGAAAGAGGGATTTGTGTATTTTAAACAAAGATTTTTTTATACACAGCAGCACTGAAACACTATCTTTGCCTCCATAAATATTTGTCCCTGCTATACCAAATGCTAAAGAGTGTGTCACTAGGCAATCTTACACTTTGAGCTCATTTCCTAAATAATGTTTTGATTTTCTAGTAGTATAGCTGGCATCAGAGAAAGCTATGCACTGTGTTTTTCCAGTGTTTATTACCTTCTTTTCCTAGAGGAGCTTTCTTTTTCTGGTTATACTTTCCTCATAGCAAGTTTTGATCAGGGTCCAGGGTACTGTGGTCTTGTTCTGCAGGGATTTTTCTCCTGGTTCTCTTTCTCCATGCATATTTCATGTGCCCATTACTTTAGGTGCCATAAACACAAATTAAAACCAGCATCATTTCTGTCAGAAAGGACCATATTTCTCTACTCATTCATTATTTATGTTGCTTCCTTAAGTGGTGTTGCTCTTGCTTGTTTGTCTCTAATAGAGGATACAAGTTATTTCACAGCCTTTGTTGATTACTGAGGTTGGGCTGATCAGGAGGTCCACTGAATTGTAAAAGCAGTGAGGCTCATCTCTGCCAATAAATAAATCCATGAAAAATATCTGTTGCCGAACAACCAAACTCGGTCAGCCACAGAAACCACATTAACCTCACTTTTCACTATGTGACACAGGAAGGAATATTTCTGTGTTTTGGGCTCTTTTCAGCATCAGATGTTTAATCTCTGTATCTAGAACAGATTACGAACTTGCGTGGTGCATAATCAGCCTCCAAGTATATGGAGCTGTCCTGTGTCACTAAATCTGCTCTTGAACCTCACCTTCCTCTTAGGAGCAAGTCAAATTGTTTCTAAAAAGCCATTTGATATCCCTCTCCCACTGCTTACACGAGGAAGTCTTCAGATTATCTCTAATTTTTAAAAGATTTCGTATTTTCCATCCTGTACTTACACATGGCCAGTTTTAAATTTTGTGTGTGTATTCCAGCATTATTATCCTTATTCTGTAGTTCTTTCCATTATGGCACAGTACCTTGAGGGAGTAGCTGCACAGTTTTGCATGTTTTGTTTTGTTATGATAAAAAAATGTCTATGCAGTGGCAGCAGGCAACTCCACTACTCTTGTCCGCTGGCCATCTCAGACCTGCAAAAAATCAGGAGTCTAAAGCGCCTTGCATTTCTTGGGCAAATAAGGGAATTTGTTTTTTGCTGTCAAAACCTCTGTTTTTCGTATTTTCCAGCTGCTCCACACCTTCAGGAAAGCTACACAGACCCTTGGAAAGAGGAAAGATGAGCTTCTTGTCATATGAAAGCAGACCAAAGTTTGAGAAAAACATCTAATGCCATGAAATGCATAATAAGATTATGAGACTTGGTCCACACCCCATTCACTCTACTTTTCTCCAAGTAACAATACATCAGCGGAATGAATAGGTCTGTGTTACTACATGCGACAAGGCAAGGAGGGAAGGAGGGAAGGAGGGAGGGAGAGATAAAGGGAGGGAGGGATGGAGAGAGGGATGGAGTGAGTCTTTTACAGAGTATTTTAGACAGCAATCAGAGCTATAAAAGAACAAAGCTCTATCAGAGTATTTAAAATGATTTAAGAAAACAATATTAGGCAGATGATGAGCTGCCAGTTGTGCAGAGCCATCACTCCCCCTCCTCGTCTTCTGCAGGCAGCAGAAACTGCCTGGACAGCCAGGGCTGCCGGCAGTGCAGGAGAGCACTGCCACCAAGTGCGAACCCAGATCCTCCACATCCTCCGTGCAGGGAAACCGATTTTTAAAAGGCCAGAGTCACACCTTCTCTTCTGTCCCTTACCTTAAAGAAACGGCCAATAGTCCCATAGGTGGTCACACTGACATTTTTTGACTTTTCAGGTTTTCCATTGCTTTCTCATTTCTACTCTCTGAATTAATATTTCACCCTGTTCTTTCACATTATTTTTAATCATAGGCTTTTAAAGTAATTCTGTGTAGACAAAATCTGCTAGTGTCACATACTTTTAAAGAGCTTGTTAAATTAACTATGTGATGGCAGGGCATGCAGGAACCTGTGAAGGGCAGAAATAAGAAATCTCCCAGTGGTGCTCAGAAGAAAAGGTAGAATACAGCTTCAAGACTCAGAAAACAAAATTAGGTCCTGACTAGGCTACACGGGGATGCTGAGGAAAGGTAATATGAACTAATTCAAGGTGTGAATTTAAATTGGATCAGATAAACCACATCACATTCAAAAGTGAATTGAAAGAAACAGAATTAGGGCCAATTTGAATTTGAAATATAAATGTCACCATAGTGATATAGTGCAATTTAATTTATAAGTGAATTTGATTAGCTTTCCTGCAGGTCCTGTCCCTGCACAGACTAGTCAGAGATCACAAGGCAAGCACAACCAGAACTGGTTGGAAAAAAGTGATATTTCATCCTGTGGTGCTTTCTGGCACTGGCTGGTTGAAATTAATTTTGTTCTGCTCCATTCCTGTATCAGAGAAAGCAGCTTGGCACATGCTTCTGTTAGATGAACACTAGACAACTAGGAACATCTCTGTCTTAGGTTTATGCATCTCCAGAAAGGGTACAATACTGTTTTTCACAAAGGATAAATAATGAAGAAAATATTTATGATTTAACCTTGTCTGCTCAGCACTAAAAGACATAGGATGATAAACAGGAAAAACATGCTCTGTTTTCCAGGTAAGAACAGGTAATTTGGTTCTTTCAATTTCCTTTCATCATTATGCTATTAATAACAGAAATATTTGTCCTTAGCATTTAAATATTTGTACTGTAAATAAAATCAAGGAATCAAGAAAACCTCCCTATTTCTCTACAAATGGAGGATATGATCTCCAGATACTTTTTTTCAGAATCAGACAATATTCAGGAACTACAGCTTAACTCTGCTACACCACAGCCTCCCAAACCAACTTGTGCCTTGTTCAGTCCTCTGGATGCCAGCAAAACTGTGTAGATTTACCATGAACAATTCACTTAGCAAGGCTAAAAAGAACTTACTTCCTGGGTCAGTTACTCATCATGGTTAAAGGTAAGGGAAATTAAACAAAGGAAATGTTAAACGCTTTTAGTAGATACTGCAGTTTACTTCCAGCTTCATAACCATGGAGTGGTCTCTACAGTAATACACTATAATCTATTTCTTGGCAATCGGTTGTACAAAGTCATAATGCTAGTTACTTTTAATAAATACATTCCTACTAGTGCTGCTCATAATTTGCATACTGTATATCAATGAAAATAGAAGTTCTGAAAATATTTTCCCTGTTTCTTTACTCTACCGTCCCTCCTCACCTTAACAAAAATTAAGTGTAAGGTGGAAAAACCACTGAGAACACAGAGAGAGAGAGCAAGCTGGAAAATCCCTTATCTAATCGACAAACAAGAGACTTGACCAAGCAGTTACACACCAAAATGGGCAAAGCAGGAAATCCCTCCGAGGCTTGTTCTAACACGGCCATACGTGACTCTTCCATGTACGATCTTCACAGAGTTTCTATGCTTCACTCAGTGCCTCTATACCATAGCACTACCTACTCATGAAGGTGTTATCAGCATTAATCATAGCAGGACATGCCTTCTGTGTTTCAAATGAAGAGCCCAGGTCACGCAGAAATAATGCTGCTGAGGCTGAGTTGGCACCATGAACAAAGTGGGTTTGGGTTTTTCAGGTGCACTTGAAAGGACAAATGGCCTGGATGGTTTTCAGAGAAAATAGGATAAGAAAAGAACCCAAAGCACGTGCTTTTGGCTCAAGTCATCAAGAGGGTTTTTGAACTCAGGCAGGATCTTCAGGCTCCAAAGAAAAGCAAGTAAGAGATGGACGGTGTGTGGTGTTTAACCAACTTCTGAATAAATCTTGGCGAAGTTTTATCACTAAGCCTATAGCTGCTGAGAAGCAAGGGAGCCCAGGCAGGCAGACAAACTGAGGACACGGTACTCCCAAGCAGGTGGCGAAGAACAGAGAAATAGTAGTAAAGGATCCATCCCATAAAGGGAAGCCAAAGACTGGGCAATACTCCTTGCTCTGATCCATATAGTCAAAGAAAGAGATAATAGTTCCAGATGCTGTCTTTTGGAAAGGAAAGGCAAATATAGCAAAGGGCAATACATAGTTGAAGGGAAATACAAAACACCTTTTTTTTTTTGTACAAAATTAACGGTATCAGATGAAAGATCCTGATTAAATCTATCTTTTTTTTTTAATGTAAAACTAGCCTGAAAAATAATTCAGTGGTAAAGTAAAGAGAAATCCTGCTTAGATAATATATTTACACTAGGCAGGATAAGCCCTTGTAAACGTGCAATAAGGATTAATTGCATCTTGGCAGAAATGGACTAGCTGACACACCATAACAGTTCTCCAGGTAGTTAACAGCCAGAATAAGTGATTTTGAAAATGCAGTAAGGAAGCTTAGAGTTGCACAGATTCAAAGCAGAAATGGCCATGCTCTTGTGCATGTAATAATAAGCACAAAGGGGTCAATTAAGGACACAGGGCTGGTTTTGCATTTTAATATCCTGATTTTGGTCAGGTTATGTTACAACTTAAATATTTCTAAGATCAGCAGCTTTGTAGGCTGTGAAATTTGTATGCTTTATTTTTTGCTTTTCTTTTTCTCCTAAGTAGGAGAGAGAGGGTTTTTTATGATAGATTATTAAATCCTAAGTCATTGATGCAGCTTGACAATGGGTATTTTTACAGGCAAGTGTGTACAAAATTAAGTATGTATGGTGTGTGTACTACATGGTTATACCCCAATTACTTTTTCAGTCGTATCTTTTATACAAAAATCCAGTCCAATCATATCAGTATGATTTATTTACCCTAGAGACTGGAAGATCTTCCAGGAAAGAGTGTATTTAGACATCTCCGAAAAGTGAGTTATCTACCCCATTCAATACATTAAATGTGGAGATTACATGATTCACTTGACAGACATCAAGATGTACCCTGGAACTGTTTCTTTCCGATAAGCAAATGTGCATTTCATGCCTGCTGACCAGGGAAAAATTGCTGTATTTGCACATTATTTTGTAATGACTCTAAAGAAGTGTTTAAGCATCACTAGCATTTAAAATCCCCTACACAAAAAGCAAATAAACATGAAGTCAATATTGTCTTTATACAGTACTGCATTCAGCTATGCCGGGGCTTTGATTCAGGGGTAGTGAACATTTACATCACTGAGACACCTGCTGTCTTCACTCAGGCAGTCATTTTGTCTTCAGTTTGGAGCAGGCAGCAGAGTCTAGAAAAAAACACGCTTCTTAATAATGTAATTGAGTTCTTTCTTGTTTAGGGTATTCTGACTGAAAGCGCATGGCTGCAATTCACATAAAGGAAAATAATCTCTCTACCAAAGACAGGGCTGTTTATATAGGAAGAATGCTATTCCAGGCTGCCTTTTCAAGGTGGCTTAAAAAATAATGTGGAGTATGATAACTACTAGGAAGGGAAAATCAATGTCTTTGTTTGGCATAGATAGCTAGATTGCCCCTCAGCCACAGTTAATATTTTTCCAGATGGTTATATTTCCCCAATGACAAACTCAGAATTTATTTTTTTCCCAACCCTCTAGAATTTAGAAGGGAA
This sequence comes from Tapera naevia, assembly GCA_033556795.1. Taxonomy (NCBI): domain Eukaryota; kingdom Metazoa; phylum Chordata; class Aves; order Cuculiformes; family Neomorphidae; genus Tapera; species Tapera naevia. The sequence goes on along the minus strand of JAUMJJ010000209.1, from coordinate 327,820 downwards.
AGAAAAATAAAAAAGACACATGACAAGAATCTGGATAAAGCATCCTGCTTCTCTTTTTTTCTCTTCATGTACAAAAGGGAGGGTAGTATGCCGTACATGCCATGTCCATGTCTCACCAATGTCACCAACCAAGCATGGACTTGTTTTCAGGGTTGGCACTGAACAATTTTGCCAGGACAATGGCACAGCATGCTATCTTCTGATGGTCCGAACCAGATGGTCATACCCTGTAGCAGGAGTAGTTTGGTAAGAACAGTTCCTTGGTGGACAACAGCTCATAGCCCTTATATAATTAGTATCTGCTCTGGGCAACAGTAAGATGAACGTCAATGGTTTGAGCACCTCCAGTGGGAAGGTCAGGGGTCCCAAGGCATCTGGGTGGAAGAGTGTGGAGCCTTATTTCAGAGATATATATATACACCTTGGAAAATAGCAACGGGGTGACAATTTGCATAAGAGATTGACTATAATATTGGTGCTGTAACCTTCTGAAAATGGCAAATAATTTTTAGAATTCTGACTGGAAATTATTCAGTTTTATTGAGCACATGATGGGATATTCAGAGTAGAGGCTGGAAACAGAAAGCAGTAGGAGAATCAGAGGATTAAAAAGAGAGGGAACCAAAAAAAAAAAATGCAAAGTAAGGATGCAAAGGATACATTTATTATCAAATTTTCCAATTTCATTCGGGACCCCTAAAAGGCCCTAACACTTAAACCAATGGGAAAATAGCAGCAGTGATACAGGAAATGCCAGATTCTCAGACCGAGTTGAAACACAATGAAAATAGGAGAAAATAAAATGCTGTAGTTCCCTCGGGTTTATGACTTTGTTAGGTACAATCTTGACTTCAGAAGAGGAGCTCTGAATTATTCTACTCACATAGACTTCGTGTCCTTCTGTTACAGCATACCTCCTCTCCAAGTAAGCTTCCTCTTCATCCTCTACCTCCACCTCACTCCACATAACTGACCTGCAACAGTGTGGATGTCCTCTTTCAGACTTCTGAGTACTGGTGGTTGCTACCATCATTACTGCAGATGTCCAAATAATGAATGTGGAGAAGAAAGGAAGTCCCTACCCTGAATTATGTTTTCCAGTCATGTAATCATAGTATTTTGCTTTTCTAAAACATAACACATTTCATTCAAAGACCTACAATCTTCTAATAGACTACTTAATTAACTCACAAACTGCTCCTGTGATCTAGGAAAGTATTGAAGTAGGAGAGTAAACTAGTATAGATGAGTAAATTCATTAGTCAAGATGACTAACAGGTGAGAAATGTACTAACAGAGGGTAGTTGTGGTAGAAGAAAATGATCTTCAAATGGGTTGGCAGAGTGATTTTTAGAGAATATTTCTGAACTCCCACACTGTTCTGTAGCCAGCAGAAGATATGGCTTCTCAGGAATATCTAAAAAGCAGACTAAGTCTGACTTACCTAGGGACACTGACAGGGCAAAACAAGACATTTTTGAAACAAAAATGTATATGTGGCATAGGAACACAGGGCTGAAGAGAGCACCCAGGCTACTGAGTCCACTTGCTCGCCTAAATGGACAACCACAGAAATTATGTTCAATCTAGGAGTCACTAAGACCATGCATACTCACCACCCATCTCCAGTGCCAGTTTATTTTAGACACTAGTGGCCAGAATTCACTCCTGTGTGGATCTCACCACCACCAGGCTCCAGTGGGTGACACTGAGATTGCCTTCCTATACAGACACCCTTACCAAGAATGCGTGGGCAAGGTGTGTTTTGACCAAGGCAGCCATGGTTCTATTCAGTCATCACATGTGTGGTCTCCCTGCACTCTGTGGCTCACCAGCACCTTCTCCAGAAGGAACAGGAGAGAGGAGCAGAGAGAGATGGTATCATTTATTTCCCCTGATGAGTAGTGAGGGTACAAAAGGGCTGATGCATGTGGAGTAAATCTTAGGTAAGATTGACAACTATTTCCTCCTGCTTCATACACATAACCAGCACCCACCTGTTTTCCTCCCACCCAGAGATATTTTTGAAAGCTTCTTCTAGTGAATTTCTGCACCAAAATTAAACCCATCTAGCAGTCAGCCTTACTGCCGTGTTCCCACGTCAGCTGTGTGTCATGACAACAGATGATAGAAACGCTGCTATTCAGGCTTCAGGGTGCGTGTTTCTTTACTTTTTTTTAAAATTTTAATAGCTTTAGAAAGAGCTCTGAACAAAAGTGCTTGCTCCATGATGCAGCACTGAGCTAAGGCGTGCAGGGCAGGTATACCTGCCCACACGCCAGCAGGCAAAAATAGGTAGAGTGGGTGAAGTTTCCTGTGGCACTGTGGGGGCTGAGGGAGAAACACTTCAAGGAGAAAGAGATAGCAAGAGAAGGGAAAATGGAGAGAAAACAGAGGAAGAAGCAGAAGTGCTGCCCCTTGCCAATGTGCCTAGGCCCTACAACCTTCTCTTGCAGGGCTTGAGCAGCAGGGTGGCCCCAGAGCACACATAAGGTTGTCCGTGTCCTGCCCATGTCCTAAAACTTCTCAGGCTTCCCTGCTTTAGGGTGCTCTGTGGCAGACACCAGCCTGAACAACCAGAGAGGCCCCACCATGTCTTGTCTGACCCCTGCTAATCTGCAATATGAACCCAGGAGAGCAGAGGCTACTCCTAGTGGAAATCCTGAGGCTGCAGTCTTCAGCATCTTACCAGTTTAGGGATTAGGGATGATTCCATGTCCATCACCGCTTGCTTGAGAACACGTGGTTCGTGTACCACAATAGGGATGGTGAGTACTAGTTTAGTAATGAGCCATGGCCAAGATTTCACTGTGCAATCATTCACCCTAGTAAATTTTACCTGTGGTCCAACATATCAGGAGACCTAGAGGTAGGCTGAGCTTCTGTTTTGCCACTATTGTAATTCTATAAGAAAGAACCATCACATGCAGAAGTAAAACTGTGAAAAACAGGACAGCTGGTGTAGATTATTAGATGCTTATTGCTAAATGTTTCAGTTGTCCCATGCTAGGTAAGCAGTATAGACTAGCTTTCTTTGGGAGAAAAATTGTCCTGAAAGTTCAATGTCAGGAGTGTAAGGAAGTCCAAGACAGGAAATTTTAAACATCATCTGTTATGGTTCCTCTCAGCCCTTCTGAATGAAATGGGATGGTAGATACCTGTGTAACACCCCTAAGGTAAACCCTTGAGAATTTCTGGCCCTCAAAGGTTACATTCTAAATAACTAAGACTGACAAAACATCCTGTGATTTAAAAAACAGCACTGAGAAACTAAGCAGATTTTCCAAGGTCTCACAGAAAAGCGGTGACAGAGGCTGAGAAGGGGAACAGATTTGCAAGCAAATTTAACTGTGTGAAATGCTTTCCCACCTAACTGGTTAATGAGAAAACATTCCTCCTGTAACATTACATACTTTTTTTCTACCAGTCAAATTGCTGAGGATAGATTTAATTTAGAATTCATTTTAAAATGAGTATTTTTAAACCTTCTCTAATAGCATGCTTCTGTGAAATATAAAAGGCAACCATCAAAAAAACCCCAGCAAAACCCACAAGCCACTTTATAACCTGATAGACAAAAACTAAAGGCCAAAATAAATAAAAAAAATATCAGAAGCAGAATAGCAGATCCCTGGAGAAATCATCTTTCAAGGATCATCATAATAACCTGACTCAGTCTAAGTGCCTTTGCATGCATCCTGGACAAGTGGTCTCAATGGGTTTTGTTAACAGTTTCAAGAAAGAGGTGTTTAGATTCCCAGGTAGGAAATCTTGCTCTGTGGACCACAGCTGAGTTACTCCAAGAGAGCAGACCACAGCTGAATAAAAGCCTCCTCACATGAGACAGAGCTATTCTGACAAGATATAATTTCTCCCAGGCCAAATCTGGAGACATTCCTTTCTATTCAACAGTTGAACTAAAATGTTTATATGTGTGTCTTTTTTGGTTGGGTTTTTGTTTGTTTTGTTTGCTTGTTAATTTTTTTGTTTGTTTGCACTGCTAGATTCTCAAGGAAGAAAAGAGAAATAATTCTAGTAAAAGCAGGGTCCTGGTGACCTCAGGTCAGGCGATGCAAGGGCAGCCAGAAGCTCAGAGAAGAGGGCATTTCCAGCTGAAATTACTGCAGTTCACAGCTCACACCTCAGTAACCACTGCAGTTGTTTCTGCTTTAAAGCATTATAAAAGATCACAAGAAACCCCTGAGCCAAGCAAGAATTTAAATATGTCTTTGAGGCCTTTCCCATTTAGAAAATCACCTGTGTCTATGCTTAATACTAAGGACTGTTTCTGAATATAAATTCTTCCCTGAATAAGGGCTATACAAGTATCGGCAGCTCATATCAAGGAGCTGCTCTGTCCAAATGAGACATTAGAGGCATGATGAAATGCTGCAGATCTTCCCTTTAATGAAACTTAGTTTATGAAAGACTTTAATAAAGCTGCAGTGAGTATATTTACATCCCCATAAGAAAAACTCTCCCTTGAAACAGGAAAAAATTACCACAATTAATAATATCCTGATATTCTTCATAATGCCAGTAGATTGCAAGTTTTTGTTGAGCTGTTCATCATCTGGAATTTCCATGCATCTCTTTATTTCACATCCACATCTACACCCGCTGGGGCACTTTAAGGACTAAAATTCATTGTCGTATATTAAAAATAGCAAATGAATCTCATTATTTCTTTTGTATCTCCCAAGTTTATTCAGCATACGAAAGACAAAATCAATGGCATCCTGCCTGAGGAATAGGGTTATTTTTATGTTCGTATTTTTTTAACACTGCTGCAGATTTTTGGCTTTACTCTCAAAACTGTGGTGATCTGCACTAATATATTTTCACTCTATGAGCTTTCAGATCATCTGCATTTTGCTGAGCTAATCTCAGATGTTTAATATCAAGAAAAATATTATTTATATCCCATTCATCTCTCTCTCCACCATCTCCTGTGTATCTGCATGTTCCTTTCCCACTGCCAAGAGTCTGAGTAGAAATACTCAGAAATTATTTTCTTCTCAGGGGCGCAGATCCAAGCAAGCACTTACGCCTAAGCTTACATGTTATTGAAGGTAAACATGGGCTTGAGAGGGTGAGATGCTTTCTTAAGCTGAGAGGAACAGAAGGAAAAGGAGGGAGGGAGTTCTCCTACGGCTCTACTATTCAGGGAGACCTGGGACCCATAGTCTCAGTGTGGCTGTTGTTAGAATTGGTCTGCTTTCCGTTTTGGAAAAGCAGCACGATATTTCTTTCCTTCCATCTTTCAGCACTTCCACAGTTGCCCACGGTTTTCAAATAGTTCTAAGTGGCAGAAAACTATTCAGGAAACAGTATCTTTAACGCCTAACAATGTGGGTCACCCAGGTGACCCATATGTGCCCAGATTTCCTATATATTTTTTCGACTATTTATTTTCTTTTTTTTTTTAAGTTAGGTTTTTCCCTTTTGAATTTACTGATTTTTTCCACCCACTTTGTCTATTATTTTTCTTCAGATGAACACAAATGCAAGTGCAGTGTCTCAGCCATGCTAAGTGTCTGTTAATTTAGTCACTATCCTATTTTATTAGCAGATTAACAGGTGAATTTTCTACCAAGTACTGCTGTTTTCCCAACATACTGATAAAGCTCTTTCTATTTGTCCTCATGCATCTGATGGAGGCAATTCACTTTGCTTTAACGGTCCTCTTTTCTCTGAAATCAGCAGCTGCCTAATTACTCTATCTACATGAGTTCCTTCTATTCTCAACAATCATTCAAGAGTCTGGGTTATTCGATTTCATTATTCTTGAATTGTAAGACTTCCCATTTTATGACAGAATTCTCTAGTGTAAATTTTTGGACATGTTTTATTATTTGCTTTATTTGTAAAGTGGAACAGAAAGTACAAAGAAAATACTTTTTCTTTCTTTCTTTCTTTCACGTCTTTGGTACCATTTCTTCTGGGACTTTTCCCTGAAACGTGAACAGGCTTTTCTAGTAAAGCAAAGCAGATGTTTTGCAACTGTTTTCACAGTTTGAAACTCCTGACAAGTAGTATATAGTCCAAGTGTCATGTACCACAAGTATTGTATGAATATCTTTACTTGTAACCAGCCTTCATGAAATTAATAGGAATATGTATCCCAGTAAACCAATCGTCTTCCTGTTTGGTAGAAAATAAACTTCTCTTTGCATTTCCATATATATTTCTCCCTCTAGCAAACTGATTACAAGGAAAAATATACCTCATTTCGGTGCATCTTGTGATGGACTTTACAATGATTTGGGGTTTATTTCTCCAATTTCTACCTCCTAACTTCTGGTTCAGGTAGCTAACAGATGTGTCTACGCTCTGGTTTTAACTAAATGCTTAAGAGTTTGGAAAACATGAAGGCCTAATATGAGCTTATTCTGAGTTTATCTCAAGTGAACTTCAGATGTAGTACTTGATTGGATCCCATCCAGGGTACCTGAAGAGCAGTCATAACTGAAAGACAACTTCTTGACTTTTCCTTCCTTCGGGAAATACAGACATTTTCAGTTCACTTCTACTCCCTTTTTCCTGCACTGAAGTAAAATGGAGACAAATTAGACAATTGAATGAGTCATCAGAAAAGGGCAACGGCAGTAGATAGTTGCTGGTGTTGGTCAGTCTGAATTGCTTACTGCCTCCCTGTTGATCCCTTGCAGAATTTGGCATCTGGAGGACAACTGAGGCTTGTCTGAGGAGCAACTTTGGTGCCCACGAGGCAGCAGGCAAAAGCAGTTTTAACTTGAAGCTAAGTTTGTGTTCCAAAACATTGTAAGTCTAACATTGTAGACTACTATCTTCACCAAGTGCAATGCATTTAATGCTACGGACAGAGAGTGGAGCTATTTTACTCTAAGCACAACACAGAATACATGCTTATCCAGTCGTGAATACACGTTTATTGATAGATGTTAAAAGACACATCACACAGCCACATAAAAATTTGTTGTATTGCCCATAAGTTGTTAGTCCAATCAAGCCGTCATCAAATAGTGTAAGTATCCTTTCTGCTTCCTTCTCATAACGAAAGAAAAGGAAGAATAGATACACGTGGCATTAATTCTCATATCCCGTGGCATTTCTTTTGGTATGAAGAGAACAGGAAAAGAAAATACAGTCTGAGTTTTATTATACAGAAAACCCCTCTTGTTTGTCTGTAATACTTGTTTACTGCCAGCTGGTTAGGACTTGACATCATTGTGCAGCTGGGCATCTGGTAATAGTTGGAGTAAAAAGATTTTGAGGCACACGTCATCAATATGTCCATAAAAACAAGAAAGCCGAAACAATTCCAGAAAGTATAAGAATATTACAGAAACCAAAATTGATTGGGAAATGTGTTCCCCTTCTTTAATCAAATGGTAATATGAAAGAAATTCAGCAGACCTCAACAGTTTGCACTAGAGAAAACTTCTTGTTCAATAATGTGTTCCATTGTTTCTTTTAATCAGCAAAATGTTTTGTTCATTCTGTATTTTAAAACAGGGGAAAGAGTGAAACACAACATTGCCCAGATCACAATATTTAAGCACTGCTTTTAGATTTTTAAACAGAAATTGAACACACTGATAGAAGCAAATTACACAATCATAGAATGATTTGGGTTGGAAGAAACCTTAAAGATCATCCAGTTCCAGCCCCTCTGCCATGTGCCGCAACAACTCTCACCAGACCAGGCAGCTCAAGGCTCAATCCAACCTGGCCTTGAAAACTTTCCAAGAGGGAGCACCCACAGCTTCCCCATGCCAGTGCTTCACCATGAAGAATTTCTTCCAAACGTCTAATCTAAATCTTCCCCATCCAAATTTAAAGCCATTCCCCCTCATCCTATCACTACCTGCCCTTGTAAAAAGTCACTCCCTAGCTTTCTTGTAGCCCCTTCAGGTACTGGAAAGATGCTATAAGGTCTCCCTGGAGCCTTCTCTTCTTCAGGCTAAACAACTCTGCGTCTCTCAGCCTGTCGCAGTATCACAGTATCACGGTATCACTGTATTACAAAGTTGGAAAAGACCTTTGAGATCATCGAGTTCAACCTATGACCCAACACCAACACCTACTCATCGTCTAAACCATGGCTCTAAGTGCCTCATCCAATCTGCTTTTAAACACTTCCAGGGACGATGACTCCACCACCTCCCTGGGCAGCGCATTCCAATGGCCAATCATCCTTTCAGTGAAAAGTTTTTTCCTGATACCAAGCCCAAGCCTCCCCCGACAAAGCTTGAGACCATGTCCTCTTGTTCTGTCACTGGTCACCTTAGAGAAGAGACCAACCCTCTGATCATCTTCATAGCCCTCCTCTGGACTCTTTCCAACACTTCCATAACTGGACACAAAACTCCAGATGGAGTCTCACAAGTGTGGAGAATAGGGGGAAAATCACCTCCCTTGACCTGCTGGCCACGCTTCTTTTGATGCAGCCAAGGACACAGTTGGCCTTCTGGGCTGCAAGCACACTTTGCAGCGCATGTCAAGGTTCTCATAACCAGCATCCTCAAGTCCTTCTTCTTAGAAGGACTTAGAAGGACTATTAGAAGGACGTCCCCCAGCCTGTGTTGAAACTGATGGTTGCCCCAACCAAGGTGTAGGAATTGGCACTTGACCTTGTTGAACTTTGTGAGTTTCACATAGACTCCAGGTTGTTCAGGCCACTCTGAATGACATCTCCTCCCTCAGGGCTGTGAATTTCACCACTTAGCTTAGTGTCATCTTCAAATTTGTTGAGAGTGCACTCAATCTTGCTGTCTGTACCACTGGTGAAAATATTAAACAGCGCTGATCGCAGTACAGACCTCTGAGGGACATGACTTGTCACAGATTTCCATCTGGACATTTAGACATTGACCTCTTCTCTCTGGATACAACTATACAGCCAATTCCTTGCTCACTGTATAGTCCACCCATCAAATCCATGTCTCTCCAATTTAGGGAGAAGGATGTTGTGGGGGTCCTATGTTTAAGGCCTTACAGAAGTCCAGACAGATGACATCCATAGCTTTTGCCTTGTGCACTGATACAGTCACTCCACCATAGGAAGCCACTAGGTTGGTCAGGCAGGACTTGCCCTTGGAGAAGCCATGCTGCTGTCTCAAATCGCCTCCCTGGCCTCCATGTGCTTTAGCACAGCTTCTAGGAAGGTCTGTTCCATGATCTTCCCAGGCACAGAGGTGAGGTTGACTGGTCGGTAAAGTCCCAGGGTACTCCTTTCCACGCTTTTTAAAACTGGCCACAATGTTGCCCTTCTTCCAGTCACCAGGGTCTTCACCTGACTGCCGTGAGTATCCAAATATCAAGGAGAGTGGCTTGGCAACCACATCAGCGAATTCCCTCAGGACTCTGGGATTCACCTCATCAGGCTCCGTGGACTTATGTATGTTCAGGTTCCTCAGGTGTTCACGAACCTGATCTTCCCCTACAGAAGGAGGGGCTTTACCTCCTCGCTCCACATCTTGTTGTCTATTGACCCCAGAGATGGGAGGCTACCAGAGAAGACTAAGGCATAAAAATAAGTACCTAGTACTTAATGCACCTAGGAAATCATAAAAGGGGAACTCCACTCATCCAGCTAACGGGGATGGCAAAGGCACAGGATGGTGACTGCCGTTCCCGGCCACAGCGAGGGTTTGTGGAGGAGCGGCGGCGCGGGGCGGTCGAAGGCGGCCGAGGAGCACCCTCTAACGGGGAGCGGTGAGAGGCGCCCGGGCGGCGGCTGCCGGCGCGGATCTCGACCCCGCTGCAGCGCTGTGGTTGCTGGAGGAGGTGGTGGAGCGGGAGACCTCTCTGCCCCTCCACCTGGAGATCCGCCTGCAGGTGACCCCCTCACCCCTGCCTTGTTCATCCTCCCGTTCAGAGAGGGTGGGACAGTGCCTCTGAACTGGAAGATTTTGCAGCATACTCTGATCTCCTGAGGACTTTGGCTGGCTCTCATCTCCTCCAAGGAGCTCCGATCACAAACAAGTGCCTTCAGCCAAGAACATTTTGTCTCCGCGTCTCTCATTCTTCCCTCTTTTCCACGATCCCGGGGCACAATGCAGGCTTGGGGCTTCTCAAAGGGGCAGGTGGTTTCTCTGGCAGTCAGGCCCTGATCCATGGGGAGCATAAGGACAAAAGCCCAGGGCACAGGGATGCTCAGCAAGATGCAGGTAGCAGGGATGGGGGGAAGCTCCGGATGACTGACAGTGGCCAAGCTCAGCACAGATCGCCTGCCAGCAGCCTCATGTCCTTTTAAAGAGCAGCTTTGGAAATAGACACATTTGTGACAATTCCCCCACTACTAGAGATAAAAGCTCTGGTGCAAAAAATAACAAGCAGAGAAAAGGCAAGTCAAAGCAATAAATTCTGACTGAATAAAGAGAAGTCCATCTGTAGTCACCCCTAGTGCAGTCCCACATCCCTCATCAAAGCAGGCACCTACAGAGACTGCAACTTGTGGGCTGGGGACTGGCTACACAGCCAGGGCTCGCCTCCCTGGCCAGGGCTCAGGCAGGTCTCACCCGATGCGTGCAGGGCAGCACCACTCGGTAGCTTCTCTTAGCCGGCAGAGGTGAGCTATTATCTACCATAAGAAGTCATCATACTCTTCTGGAAACCCCAAAGCCCATGGTGGCACTTCGGCTATGCACCAAGATGTACCCTCAGTCCTAAATACACATCTCCTAGAGACACTGCAGCACCCAAAGCATCCCCAGTGGCTTCACCTGCATTGAAAGAAGAAACAAGAGGGTTGTAAGGAGTGAGAGTGGGTCTGTATGTCACTGTACAAGTTAGACTCAGCACTGTTATCTGCAGAGGCCAGCAAGGGGGAGGGGAAAGGCAAAGGCTAGTGCCATGCTCACCCTCCCCTGCTTGTGTTAAACCCTCAGCTCACACCACGGGGGGTGGGTCAGGCTCCTGTGGGCATCAGTGCTCTGGGAAAAACAGCTTTCACCCCATTTTGTGGATGCAAACAGAAGAGCCTGTGGAACAAAGGCTATTATTAATTCCCATCTGCTGAAAGGAGACTGCAGCTGTTTGAGAGGTTTTCCTGCAAGCTATGCAGATCTGCTCAGAATTTTAATGGTTGTTTACCAACCAAAGTGTGCCATTGAAAGAGCAAGACATATCCAAGCAAACAAGGTGTGAACGTCATTTCAGCCTGGAAATACACCCCTTCTTTCTTGTGAATGTTTTTCTGGGTGAGCGAAGATTTTTGAGTGTTTGATGATTTCAGTTTTCAACTGTTCTTTTTTAACTCATTCTCTCCCATTTAAGAAGCATACAGAAGAAGAAATTCCTTGAAATATGGAATGCATTTTTACACAAGAAAAAGCCTTTATAGGGGAAAAAATCCAAATATTCTCTCTGTGTGGTCTCTAAATGACTGGAAGAAAAGGGTAACCTCACAAAACACTGGTCCACAGATGAAGTAGTACACACATAAAACTGGTATTTGATCAAAAACCTAGCAAGCCCTGAAGAAAAACATAGCACAGAAAAGATTAAAGAAGGGAAAAATAAAGAATCTTTGTTATATTCTGGGGAATTACAAGATATACAGCAGGCTTTTTATGTGCAGTGGCCATAAACTTCAAGAGAATTATTATTGGTAAGAAATTAACATGTCTTTTGCCAAACCATCTACCGTGTGTTATTTATATCAGGAATTAAGTATCTGCACAGCTGTGTAGAAATGTAAGCCCTGCTTTTGTGGTATTAATGCAGGCAGTTTCTTTGTGATATGTATGTCATTCGTAGCTGAAAGGAGCACTAGAAAAATGCCTCAGATAGATACAAATAAACAAGGATTTTACACTTCCATGCATTTGCAATCCAAGCTCTTTTTCTTTATACCAGGGAACCTGGAACTGTCTGTCCTGCAGAGGGTATTTTCAGCTGAAATAACAGCTCCTGAGCATAGCCTAGCAAACTTGGTATCGCTGCTGCAACTAGGGGATGGGAAAGACCCACTAGCATCTACCATTTAGCCAAAAAGTTATGAGCAGCCTGCATTTGTAAAAGACTACACCCAAGAAACTGAAAAAATGGTAGTAAATGGTGTTCAGGAAATGACCAGAAAATCAATATTATATTGAGGAAGTGCTAAGGAGAGGATTGGACAACTGACTGCAATTCCATTGGTCATGCAACTGAAAATATTAGTGAGAAAATTAAACTGTTCATCTTTCACTAAGACAGAAAGGAAAAATGATCTGGACACTCTGACCTTCTAACCTGAGCTAAGTCAACACATAAACAATAAAAATGGACTAGTATTTCAAGGAATTTCTTTTTAATGACTGTAAAGGTTCATGTTACTCTGGAATATTTTCCTGTAATATAATAGAATCCTACTAAATGGTCATCATCTGACTTCTGGTAATGGAGACCCCAAGGCTCTCTGTGTATTGTGTGAAGTCCAGAAGGTAGAATAGGCTACTGAGATGGTTTTTGCCCATATAGACATGAATTTATTCTCTCTTAATAAGTGGTAACCTTCAGCTTTGTGTAATGGCAGTGCAAAATGAATTTCTACTCATGCTAGCTAATTCATGACAACTAACTTCTGAGACAGCATGTGACTGCAAACAGCGGTTGAATGTTAAATTTTAGAGACTAATAAATAATTTTTTTTAGACAGATTACATTTGCCCATTCCTTTCAAATACTTATTCTGCTCTGCATTTCAGCCTCCAGCATAGCACAAACCATGGTTGAAACAAGACTTAAAAAGGAGGTAATGGGAAATGAGGGGAGTGATAAAAACAATAAAGTTAATGGCATAGTCTACAATTATGAGAGAGATCAACTGAGTAAGTCAAGGGGAGAAATCCCCTCTAATTGTCCATTTTTTTCTTTATTAAGAGAGCTAATACTCTTACATCTTTTAGAAGTGTTAAACAGGATTCAGTGATGTAATCTAGCCACCCCCAGTCTTCTCTATGAGTGCTGGTATTCACAGATGTGAATTTAAAGAATCTAAGCACTTTGGGAAGGCATCAAGAAAACACACTACCCGAAATCAATGTGATTTAACACACTACAGGATTTTACCAATGCTCTGTCTGCAGGTGCTGGTGGATAAAGAAATCATGCAATACTTTGAGTTGGAAGGGACCCTTAAATGTAATCTAGTCCAGCCCCCCTGCACTGAGTATGGACATCTTTGACTGAATCAAATTGTTCAGAGCCCAGTCCAACTTGACTTTGGGCATCCACCTCTCTGGGAAATATGTTCCAGTGTTTCAGCACCCTCACCATAAAGATTTTCTTCCTTGTATCTAATTTAAATCTACTAACTTCCAGTTTAGAACAATTACCCCTTATCCTATTGCAACAGGCCCTGTTAAATATCTATCTCCCATCTCTCTTATAAACTGCTTTTAAACATTGAAAGACTGCAATGAGGTCTCCCTAGAGCCTTCTCTCCTCTAGGCTAAATAAGCCCAACTCTCTCAGCCTGTTCTCATATGGGAGGTGCTCCATCCCTCTCACATTCTTTGTGGCCCTCTACTGGACTCACTCTAACAGATCCATATCTTTCCTGTGCTGAGGACTCCAGAGCCATTTTATCACATATATTGCCAGGTCTTGACAGTGAGGAGCCTCAGGGGTGTCTTCTGTGAGGTGGAGACAAGGGCTGTCCCATGCTGGACATGGTCAATTCAAGCCACAGCTAAAACGAACTCACCACTGGCTAGAGGTAAGCAGTCCATCAGCCAAGCTGGTGATGCCTCTGGGAAAACACATTTAACAGTAGTAGGAGGAAAGAGCAGCAGAGAAGAACTGTTAGGGACTGACCACAAACCCTGTTCCTCATCCTCGAGTTGGGACTGGAGGACTGAAGTAGAGTTTGTGGGAGTGGAGGTGAAGTTTTTTAGTGTTTGTCTCTGTTTCTCACCATCCTGCTCTAATTTTAATTGACAATAAATTAATTTTCCTCAAGTAAAATCTGGTTTGCATACTGTTGTAGTTGGTAAGTGATCTCCCCGTCCTTATCTCAACTCACAAGCTTCTCAGTCTCATCCTTCCTTGCGTTGTCAAACCACCACAGCTAATGATTATTCTTTACATGAACAACCAGAAAAATACTGTTGGTGTTTAGATGAAGGGGTGGCAAGACAGCTGTTTTCTGTTGCTCAGAGAAACCTATGGACATCTTCCATCTGTCTTTCAGAAATCCCTGGTAAAAATGGCAGAAAGGAAAGGTTTCAGACATGGCTGAACCTCCAATGTCCTGTACTAGCCCTCTGTTTCCAGTGTATTCTGCCAACCTGTGTCAATATATCGGTCATTGTAAACATACGGAAGTCCTGCAGAAGTGCTTTTCCTATTTGGACGCTTACATGCTCAGAGACTCATGCAGATGCTCATGGGAACAGCCCTGTTTTGTGGCAGACCGCATGAGCTGTGTTTATTAGATGTTCCCAAATGCCCTTATGGGCCAGATTACATCTTCTGTGCTGTCCCTGCAGTCAGACAACAGTGGGCTGTTAGCCATGGGAAGGAGGACAATGCATCATGAGAGTAGAACAGAGTGGGATTCTCAGGCAGCTACTTGCCACAGTAGGGATGTCCATCCTCATTTAATTAATAGGAAAGAAATATTTGAGGTTGTTTGAACAAACCAGAGCATTACAAAACCGCTTGGGCTGACCCTGTGTGAGACGTAAACATGTTATGTCTCTGACAAACTGAAAGCTTCCTGATGCAATGTTGTTTTGTAAACACTGCACTTTGTATTGTAGAATCATTTTTAAAATCCTGAGCAGTTTCTTTGGCCAAGAAGAATCTGCCAGTTTCTTGCTCATGACTCTATATTTTGAATGCTGTAAATATCAACTTTGTCTTCAAAGAGAGCATCACTTAAAAATTCTAAAGTCCACATGAGCTGAGAGTGCTAAGCGATCAATTAGAAACACATACAAATAAATATGACAAAGTGGAGATGAAAAATGTTCTTTTAAAAATACTCTGCCATTTATTCAAAACAGACCAAGCAAAACACCTGCCTCCTTAATATAGAACAGTAGTAGTGGCAGCTCTATTAGGGGAAATTTGCAGAGGATGTCTTGGGAAAAAAGTAATCTCAAAAAAAAATTCATATGGAACCACTTGTAATTCCCTCCTCTTTGTTTTCAAATCTGCTTCAGGGAAAAAATCTTTCAGGAGCAAGAGCTTAAACATAGCTTCCTGCTGTCCACTTCCAACAGAATTTTTCATGCTCTGCTTCTGACTGCAGGATCTGTTCTCACCAGGTTTACACAAACACTGCTTTTCGTGGTTTCCAGGTTCTAGTTCTAATTCCTTTGGCTACTATTGCTCTCCTTGTTGTTCTTCACCACCTGTAAAAGAAATGACTGCCACACATGAATCACTTATTTAATGTATGGATTCAGTTAAAAGAATTGCACCAGGAGGAATGAAAAATGAAGATCTCAAAGTCATTGAAAACAGAATTATTACTAACAGCTAGAGCTCCGTTAATACCCTTTATACATAGCTACTTCTGTGTATGAAAAGGTGTTATAGATTGTTGTTTTAGCTGTTGAGTCTGGTTCTGTAAAGAGTCAGTGAGGACCCTTTCTCCATTCATTAATATTCATAGCATTGCTGAATTCGGTTTCAATTTCAATGGCTAGTAAAGGAGACCAACACCTTGTGAGGTCAAGTTTTCTTTGTGACATAAGCAGAGATGAATTTGGGTAAGAAACCAAAACTGAAAGTAGGATGGTAATACTTGTGCTTTGATAGAAAACAAAATCTCCATCTCAGGAAAACAGAAGCAAGCTAATTATTGTCATGATGTTTCAAGCCTGGTCTTTGTGTAGCAACTCTGTGAATACAAGAGAAATGAAACTACGTTTTATCCATTTTTTTTCTACCTTGCCTTTTGGTCTGTCTTGCCTCTATGTATCATATGCTGCTTAGGAAAAACAGATCCAATCTGTTTTCTCTGTAAGTTTCAAGGAATAATGGAATGGTTGAGATTGGAAGAGCCTCTAGAAATTATCTGATTCAACTCACCTGGCCAAGCAGGGCCACATAGAGCAGGTTGCCCAGGACCATGTCCAGAAGGTTTTGAAGATCTCCAAGGAGATTCCACCACCTCTCACGTCCAGCGCTCAGTAGTAAACATTGTTTTGCACAAAGAGCCCTCTCCTTGTGTGGTAAATGGATGCTACCTAAAAGAAAATAGAAAAAAAAATAATTTGTAAACTTCAGAGTATTTGAAATCCAGGAGCAATTAACTAAACACTTCACTACAAAATTATGCATGTAATCATATTGTCATACAAGGGGAGAAAAAGAGTGTTTTATCTTCTTAATGCTGCTTGAAGCACTTCAGTCACTCCTGAAACAGCACAAAAATGGTCAGCAGTGGGACAGAGGGTTCAGTGCCTGCCTAATGAAGAAGAGCTCGAGAATCGGTATTCTAACACTGTGCAAGGGAACATATACATTACTAATAAGAGGTAGTGTATACCAGGTTGTACTGTTGTATAGTATACAGATTGTGCTTTGCCTCAGAGACATCCATGTTAACTCTCAATTAAGCTGAGATTCGGGGAGATTTTTTGGTTTGAACAGCAGTGAAGTCCCTTTTTTTTATAAACTTGTTTCCTTCAGATATTTGCCTATTTGGATTGCATGTTACCTGCGGTTGAATTTGCATCACAGTCCAGGTGGTAGCTTTTAGCAATAATTTTGGCTACAAACTCCCCTTTCTAATTCAAATTTTTTTAAAAAAATATTCACAAGCCTTTTCCAAAAGGCTTTATTATTTCCTCCACAAAAACAATCAGCCAGGCAAACAAAAATCCTTAACTGGCTGATTTGGAACAGAGGAAAAGCTGACATAAACTTAAAGACTGCATTCATTCATCTAGTTTGGGATTAACGTGTCATGGACCTGCCCCTGCAGCTGTCAGTAATATATGTGTGTTTGCGTGTCTGTGCTTGTACATATATGCCACTAAACAGCTACAAAGAACAAAAGGCTGATAGTAAATCACAGAATCACAGAATAGTAGGGGCTGGAAGGGACCTGTGGAGATCATCTAGCCCAACCCTGCTGCTAAAGCAGGTACACTTACATCAGGTTGCACAGGAATGCATCCAGGTGGGTTTTGAATATCTCCAGAGATGGAGACCGCACCATTTCTCTGGGCAGCCTGTTCCAGTGCTCTGTCACTCATACAGTAAGGAGGTTTTTCCTCATGTTGTAGTGGAACTTCGTGTGTTCCAGTTTGTACCTATTGCCCCTTGTCCTGTCACATTTGTAAGCATTGACAAGGACCCCTCTCAGTTTTCTCTTTTCCAGGCTAAACAGACACAGCTCACTCAACCTGTCCTCAGAGGAGAGGTGTTCCAGTGCCCTGATGATCTTTGTGGCCCTCTGCTGGACTCTCTTCAGTAATTTCTTGTCTATCCTCAGCTGGGGAGCCCAGAACTGGACACAGGACTCCAGATGCAACCTCATGAGGGTAGAGTAGAGGGGGAGGACAGCCTCCTTCAAACTGCTTTCTGTACTCTCCTTAATGCACTGCAGGGTACCATTGGTTGCCTTGTCCACGAAGGCACATTGCTGGCTCAATTACAACTTGTTGCCTCTCAGGACTCCCAGGTCCTTCTCTGCAGAGCTGCTTTCCAGCCACTTAACCCCTAACCTGCACTGGTGCATAGGGTTACCCCTCCCAAGGTGCAGGACTCTACACTTGCCTTTGTTGAACTCTATCAGGTTCGTTTCCACCCAACTTCCCAGCCCATCCAGGTCTCATTGAACCGCAAAACAACCTTCTGGTGTATCAGCCACTCCTCCCAATCTTGTGTCAACAGCAGACTTGCTGAGGGTACACTCTGCCCCATCATTCAGGTCATTGATAAAAATGCTGAAAAAGAATGGGCTGAGTACTGGCCCCTGGGGAACACTGCTGGCCACAGGCTTCCAACTGCGCTCTGTGTTGCTGATCACAACCCTCTGAGCTCTGCCATCCAGCCAGTACTCAAACCATCTCACCATTGCTCATCTTTTTTCAGCATAAGCACCACTAAGAAAGGCACATTTTAATATTTTACTTTAGCATATTTTCTTTTTATTTGCAAAATATCCTGACATAGGATGGATGAACATCAAAAGAGCTGGTGACAGGGATTGATCCAGTTACGTGGATTCAAGTCAACACAGAGTTACTTGCAGTAACTTCACAGGACAAGTGTACAGACAGGGCAAAACCACAAAGTTGGAGTTTGGACAAGCTGTATCAGAATTAATGTGATAACTTTCTTTAACCAGAGAAGTATTTCCTATGAAGTATTTTATAAGTAGCATAAGAAATACCTTTTGGCAGTTTTATTTTACAAATTTGGAGTCCATTTTACTTCTCAAAACACACAGCATTCCATGTAAATTTAAGGTGACTTTCTTCATCCTTTTTAATCAGTACTGGGGAAAGAGGTCATCTCTGATTTGATCTACGATAATTCCTTCATTCATGACACAGCAGCACCGAATTTTAGCCCAAACCAGGTAAGCTGTATTATATTTTTGTATTCAGGTATTGGTCTTCAAACAAACTAAAGAGGTGCGTGTTTACATACAAGGGCAGGTTTTGGCTTTTTGACAAAAATATTTCTTCTTATTTTCAGTCCGAATCAGATAAAGCTGGTTTTATGTAACTTCAGTGGTTTGAAGGGAGAGACAATTGCATCACTTTGTGCTAAAATTAGACATTCTCTTGTAGGTAGAAAGCACATTGTATCATTAGCCAATCAATAATTGACAGACAATTGAATAACTACTTAAAGTTCAAGTCACCTTCTTGTAAACCTATAAACACTTCTTTACAATTATTTGCATAATTATAATTAAAGTGACCTTGTTCTTATGTGTTAGTAAGGTCAGGGCCAAAGCTAAAACTGCACCAAGAAGCATTTTGGAACAGTGGACAACAATTCCAACTCCATATATTTTTAGTAGGAACCTAATTAGCTATCCAGACATGAACAAAATGTATGGACTTCTACCGGAAAATTAGACAAATCATGATTAAAACCATTACTATGGTTAGAACTACTGAAACAATTACTTTTAAAAGCTCATTTTCGCTGAATCACAGCCATCTTTCAGTGAGACAATCAGTAGTGCTTATTATACTCATTAAGTCCTTTCTTAGAATCAGAAATTCAGACTTTGGCCTCATGTGGCTTTGCAGTGCCAGATGTTCGCATAAAATTCCTGGGACTGATTTGATTATTTTTACTTGTTTAGGGTTCTTCCTCCTTCCTCTCATCTCACATTTCAACATGTTGTAGCTATACAGTTTTCTCTTCAAGCTTTCAAAAACAAACCAGCCTCAAGCAAAACCAACATACACAGCTTCAGGCTGGTAGGAGAAAGAGAAAGTTATGATTGAATCATGCCAGAGACATGTGGATGGCTTACTGGAGGGCTCTGGCTAGGGTTATGCATCAAGCTTGCCAAGTGCTTTTCTTCTGTAGAGCTCAAAGAAGTTCACAAATGTTAAAAATGATCAGTCACACTGAAGGACTTGACACATATTAAATGCACATTAAGCATGTATTAAACATCTTTGCCAAGACTTCATGGTAAATTGCGGCTTTACAAAGAGTTGAAGCCAGGCCATATGATTTCCAGCGGCAGGAACTTTTCTCTAGCTTGTCATTGCCCTTCAATACACTGCCAATGATCAGTTTTGAGCAATGTAAATATTGTGTCGCACACGACACATTGAAGGCTGTTGAAGTCAGGCTCTGACATCTGTTTAAATGCTATGCTTAAGTAAGTAGCTATGTTTATGAACACTCTACAGTAGGCAAATGCTGCCACAGACATCAGCGCAGGAGCCTTTTATCTTGTTTCTAGGTGAAAAAATATCACCAAAAAAAAGCCATTTTCTCTAACTAGGATTATTTTCCTTTCTCTACTTCCCTCTTCCATGACTGCATCAGTTTCATGGTTCTTATGCTTTCCTTCAACACATTTATTACCACATATACCCTCACAATGTCAACGGTGGTATTTTACCCTCCTATTTCTAAAATCACCGGTCAAAAATTCCTTCATGCAAGCTGCAACCACTTCTCTGCTTTCTCTCTAGCTGCCTTCTACTTGATTCACTTCAAATTGTGCTCTTCTTAGGTTAAACAAGAATGGTCTGACCAATACGTTTAAAATCTTTTTCCAGATTATATCTGTCTTAGAGCAAGAAATTAAGCAATTATCAAAAGTGTAGTATAATCTGCAGATTGGGTGTGTCCTCTCTTTTTCAGTCTTGAAGTTACTCCTTTTATTTTCCAGAGGCTTTCATTTATTCTAATAACAACGAAGGATTCATACTGACTAAAGGTGGCATCTACAAAGTCTGTGTTTCTATTTTACTGTGAATAACTCTGATAGACACAGTTAACTCACCACAGAACTGTGGAAATGAAGAAATAGTAGAGAGCAGCAGCTCTGAGTCAATTCCACAGGTACTTACCGGCTGGTCATATGTCCTCTGACTGGATCTGTTATACTGCCCCTAAGGATTATATTCAGCAAAGGTCAGTGACAGAACTCTGCCAGAAGTACTCTTTGGTGTATAATAACAGAGGCACAGTGAGGATGAGATAGTACAGAGCCCCTTACAGATGTTCTTCCTATTGGCAGCTTCTTCCACAAACAATTTACCCAGGCATTGCATCCGGCAGATTATAATTTTCATGACCCTGTTCCCATGGGGGGAAAAAAAACCCCAAACCTTCTCATGTTATTTTGTTTCTTACTTGGGACCAGATACAGGCCCTCCCCTGGGTTAAAGTAAAGGTTATAATAAGAAGGGCTTGCAGTTCTTTTAGTCTTTATTAAAGCATACAGGGCAATGCACAAGCTGCAGGGCAGACATGGAAGACGCAAACACAGCATGGAACCGTTTTGTGCTTATTTGTACTTACTCAGGCTTTTCTGAAGGGCTTGGAAGTCTATCTCACGTAAAAACAAAGACAATTTATTATGAACATTAACCTCAAAAAGAAGTGTTTTCTTGCAAGGCTTTTCACAATTATTTAAAGCGTATGTTTCTTTCTATAGCAACATACTCTGAAAGGCAAAATAAAAGTGATAAGTGCTTATTGTTTTCAGCAATATTTGTGATATCTTAGCTGCTCTATAAAAATCATTTATTCACTGGATATCACCAAAAAAAAAAAAAGAGAGGAAAAGACAACCTTCTATCTTGGCCACTAAGGTATCAATCTCTAGCACCTGTTCTCCAAAGTAAGAGTATTACATTCAGTTATGTATCACTGATTAAAAGCAAACTAATATTTACACGAATATTTTATCTAAGGGCCTGATCATAGAAAGGAGATACAGACAACATTGTTTAATTACACCAGTAAATAACTTTTACAGGTGGAAAAGATGAAATACAAAGATACTCACCTCACTCTTTCTCACAGAAGTCAGAGAAAGTGCCCCAACAATCCGGAAGTCTCCTGTTCTTCCATCCTCATGAGACTGCAAGCTCTATTTTGCCTCTTTCCCGGATGTTTTGAACCACTTTTCTGTTCTCAGCCTTGAGGAAAAATGCAAAGAGGAGCAGATAAGGTAGATGGTAAGGCCTGGATTAATTAAACCTAAACTCAAAAATACATCTCAGTAGTAGGAGAAATTTCAGACATAGGAGAAAGAGAATATAGAAATATTAACTTGGAAATTAGAGACTGGTGGATTTCTATCCAGTGCAACAAAACTTTAAAACATACTGTAATACAGCAGGAATTTCTGTAACATTAGTATTTTGCCTTTAGAAGTGCTCAGCAGAGGGACTTTTTCCCCGTTGGTCAGCTGAAAACATGTTATTAGGAAAGAGCGTCAGGAAACAAACATAAATGTTATTGTGAGAGGAAACCTGTTTCAACTTCCATGATTACAGTTTAATGCAGCTGCACCCCAAGAGAACAATAGTGAGATTTATTTCTTTTATAAGTCTCAATTTTACAAGGAATAAAAAAGTGCTGTTAAGGAAAGCTGTGAGCACGAGAAATGTCCTGAATGATGTGAATGCAAAAAGAAAGAAGAAGAGAGAGCACAAGAGAAGAGGGGTGTACATGTACTTATGAAAAGGCAGATAAACATGTTTCCATCTAATTTTTAACTAATTTCTTTTGGATACTTAAGGAAAATTAATCATAAAACCTACAATATTTTAAGGAAAAAAATGAGTGACAAGTAAGACCTATTTTACATGCTCACTATAGGCACCTACTGGCCATGTGTAAAGCACTAAATCTGGGCACACATACAGAGGGGTACTTCATGGTCCCTTTACAAAACCATATCCCAAAGAGTGAGTTGGTTTTATCTTACTTTTTTAATTTGTATTTTCTTCTTACCCTAAAATGAGAAACTTTGAATCTCTATCTGACTATGTCGTGCTGGCTGCATGTATGTGAGGCTGAGACAAATGTCTAGGCACCTCACCTTGCTCGAGGCACAGGCATCTGATCAGAGCAGCAGCAGAAGATACGGAAGTGGGGCTCAAGGAAGCTGGGATGAGTTTCATGTCTTGCTGGCCAGTACCCAGTAAAAGCCATCTTCCTATTTGCAACTGCTGGTGCTATGGTGCTAGCAGGCTGGCTGTGAAGGGCTGCTGCTCCCCACCAGTGACCCAGTGCTTAGTCCCCTGCCACTCATCGGCAAGCTGCCTTTGCAGCCACCCCAGAAATGTTCCCATGCCTGGGGAGAAGGTCAGCCAACAGGAAATCACACTCAATGCAGCGATAATGTCAAGTCTACAAGAAACCTTCTACCCCCAGTTCACTATTTTGTAGCTGAGAGAAGCAAGTCTGCTTCTCAGCTGAGAAAACAGTACAGTCATTCATCTGTGTTATGAAAAATAAAAGCTGAGGAAACAGAAACAATAAAAAGAAAAGCCCATTAGAAACAACCAGTAAGCAGACAGTATAACTTGCCAAGAGGGATTGTCCCTGCATTTATTTCACTTACACATAGCTAAATATTGTGTATTTAAGTTGCTCCCATTGGTCTGCAAAATTACTGCCTTAGCTGAGGGGAGAGAGAAATGATGCTATGAAAAATACATAAAAACAACTGCTCAGTTGCTTTCTCAGATACTTCATCAGAAGTCAAAACCCATTGCAACTCCTTTCATTTAGCAAAGTTTTTTTTTCCATAGAGTATGGCATTTCTTTATCATCTGCTCTAAACAACCATTTGTAACATAATTCTGATAATGATTTCTGAACATCAGTTCAGAAAATGACAATATTCAAAAGTGCGAAAAGTTGTTTAATGACAGCTGGTTTTCTCTACAAACCAAAAGAAAAGGTCATAGTTAAACATTTCAGAAACAGTTTTACTTTCTCAAGCTAAGGAGTGAGCAATAGTGGATTTAAAGACGTAATTAAATTAAATTAAAGACGTAATTAAATTAAATTAAAGACGTAATTAAATTAAATTAAAGACGTAAAAAAAAATTATTTTTATAGCAATTTTGAAAGAAGAATTATCAGATTTATTCTCTTCCTTTTTGATAAGGAGGTTGTATTCCATTTTATGTCATTGCTCACAGATGTGCAGTCATGTGTTGAAGTCAGTATTTCCAAATGGAGAGAAACGTACCTCATAATTTAACGTTTTCGTCTCTATGTGTATGCCACCAGTTGTCAAAGAACAAAAAAAAAATAGATGGTCACAGTTTGGGCTTTGTTTTGATTAAACATGCATTTTCAGATGCTTGGCTCTCTAACACTTTAATAAATGTAGTAGTAAGGCACTTCTCTCAAAATCCAAAAGCTGTTGCAAATCTTTAGGAAAATGTTTATCTTTACAGAATAAACTTGTATCTAACGTAATTTGAAGAGGTAGAAATGAAATTAGATTAGGAATGGGTTTGACTCTGGAACTTAGACAAATCTATTGCTAATGGATCTGTAACAAACCTACTATCCAGATTTTCTTGCTTGGACCGGATTTTTCCACCCCTTTGCGCTCAGGGGCACCAATAAAGATGATGTGATTTTTTTAGACCACCCATATTAGCAACATTTGCATGAGCTAAGGATGCATCACTAACTCTATCTGCTAAATGTTCGCATCTGTTTTAAAATATCATTGCAAGGATCACTCACACAGCAAAAAGTGTGGGCTCTGCTATCTCCATAAGAACAACCTTCTCCTTTTTCTGGACCAAGGCTCTCCATAAGACCTTCAGCTGAAGGGAGAAGGGAGGTGAAGGTTTCCTCCAGCATTGTCATGCCATGTGAAGCCAAGCACTGTCCCCTCCAGTGCTGCTCTCATGAAATTCCTAGCAAGGCAATGCACCATCATCTTCATCCAAGCAGCATGGTGGAGGGGGTGCTAGGAGAAATACCTTTAGCTGCTTCTCAGGCAGCAACATGGCAGCTCTAGGTACAAAGAATATGAAGTGTTTTCTGTGAAGGAATATTCTTCCTTCTGGGAATGGCCCTTATTTAGCTACCAGGCTCTCATAGCTCATACTGAGTGAGAAACCACCCACCTTTTATTGTGTGGGTTTTGCAAAACCAAAATGAAACTGAGTTTAAGCAACCAAAAAGGTCAAAATCCTCTTAAAAATAGAAGAAATCACAACAGAAAGCCAGAAATTAGTACAGAACTGTCTTTTACTAGTGGAAGATGTCAGACCTTTTCTATTTCCAGAGTGTTCAGAAGAGCACCTTTGTTACGACATCTTCAACCCTTCCAATTTAGACATCTTTCTGTCAGAAACTATCTACAAAAGGAGAGGAAGGAAGAAGCAGAGAAGGAAATTTCTTACACCATGCACATGCTGCAGTCAGAAACCAACTTTCCCTTCCCAGTAATTCCCCATTTGCCCCACTCCTCATGGTTTTCAACTGCCACCATGGTGTTAGATTATTTGTGCTGATCAACAAATTTAGGACCTGCAAGTGCCATATTTTCTCCTCTTGCAAGTGCTGCTCCCAGCTCCAAGGGCAGCATTACCGGCAGTAAAAACCACAACTCGACTGGAAGCAGACAGCCTCAGGAGGAACTGGTAACCAGCAGATAGGAAGGATTACTCCAGTATTGTGCAGCCAGAGGGAAAAACAGACCTGACATTATATAAGCCATCATACTCCTACTTGCTAGAGTAATTACTCTGAGAGCTGCGAGCTGTAAACTTTTTTCCCAACAGAAAAGACACCTGATATCACACTATTATGCATGCAAATTAGTCACTTCATTAACTAGTTATTAAAGAGTTCATTGTTAGGCAAGTCTTATCCAGAATACAGAGTAACAAGAAGAAGTAACAAAAAAATTAGGACAAAGACCCTCAGTTTGCCATGGTGCAATTTGGGAAGTAAGGTATGCAGAGCATAGGTATCCTGCTGGCAGAGAGAGGCCAGGTGCTGCACAGGGAGAAGGTGTAGAGAAGAAAATGAGCAAGAAATGGAAGATGGGCAATGATACAGCTGATGACAAAAGTGGGAAATCATGACCCTTGCTGAACAAAAAGTAAAATAGGGTCAAACCAAAGATGCTCTGTAATATTCCCCAGGGGTACTTGGATTGGATATGGGCATGCTACGAGAAGAATCGCCCCTAAACCATAGGTTTTCTGTTGATCTCACACAAGGAACACTAGAGTCAAGAGAGTTAAATTCTGATTTATGAACTATCGCCAGCCAGCTCAGGGCTGTGATGCTCCATACATACAAACTGACTCAGAGTAATGATATCTTGAACAAATAAACAAATAAGAGTTGAGAAGAGAAATCAAAGGCACAAGGAAGTAATGAAAGCCATGTTTCTTGTTGGTTTTCATACAAATCATCAGACGCTGAATCCATCAGCCTTAAAAAAGGGACAAAAGGTTTTGTTCTCCAGGGTTTGAATTAACTTTTGTGTGGTTTGCTAATTATGCTTTTTTGACATTTTCTTTGATTTTTAGTCATTTTTTATAAGCAGAAAGCAAAAAAAAAAAGGTCTTGGTTTTGCCAGATATTTTCCTTCAATGGCAAAGGGTTTAGTTGCACTTTGCTGGACCTGCTTGCACTGTCTTTTCTTTCTAAGACCTTTCTCTCTAACTCAGCACTGCTTTCTTTCACAATGATTTTACTTCCCTTTGGCTTTGACATTGAAACAATTGAAGAAACCCTTCCTTCAGAAAATCCTTTTGACAAGAACCCTGCAGACGTAGTCCATCTGCATATTAATTTGCAAACTCTCATTCTGAATTTGGGGTGCAGGAAAACAAAGCAAAGGTCAATTTAAAAAAATATTTATCCCAAAGAAGGTCCAGCCCATTCAGATGGCCTTCTAGTATGATTAGGTCATTTTAAACACGGTGTCAATTGAGTGAAAACCAAGAACATCTTCCCTATATTCCTTCTTCCCACACATATACAGGGATTTTTACTATACTACCACTAGCACAAAAATAAAAAAACAAACCTGTGCTATGGTTATTGCCATATGTCTTAGACAATTAACTGCACAATTAGCATTCACATAAAATAGAACATTCTCATGTGTGCAGAACTGTAGAAAGGTAGCTTGAAGTATCAGGGTGCAAATAACAAATATACCATTTTCATTAAGAAACACAGGCCAGATTATACCCCATTAGTCAACACGAACTACTGAGTTAATGGATAAGGATGCAGGATTTGCTTGGATGGACCATTTTCAGTGAAGAGGGGTTTATTGTCAGCGTGTCGATTTGAGGCTGAAACAATTTAAACAACATTTCCATGACAGAAAAAGAAGCAAAATATTTGGGAAAGAAAAGCAACCACAGAACCCACAGAAAACTCATCACTTACCTCTAGATTAATAAAAGGTAGAAAAAGTGTTGCAGAAATCAGTTCACCAGAGATACTACTGTAAATCAGGTCAAGAAGTTTATTGCCTGTCTTGTGAAACCTGTTTCATTGAGTATGCTGTTGAAAACCACATTAGAGCTCCAACTTCTAAACCCAATAGCTTTGCCCAATGAAAAGGCCTTTAAGATGCATTTTTCTTGAATGGCTGTTTTAGATTCAAATGCCAGGCTTCTCCCTTAGGTCATCTGAAAGCAGGCTGCAGGTGCGTTTGCCTACACCTAGCCCACTAACAAGAGGGATCATCTGCAGGTTTCTATCACAGACACAAGGTTCCCTTCATCCTTCTGGAATGTAAAGATAATATCCACACAGCATTCAGTATGGATGATAATATCATCTATGATCAGAAACAGGAGAATAACATAAGTGCTTAAGAACAAGCAACTTCCAGCAGAGATGGAGTTGAGAACTAATTACCACATGTAACTCCTAACCATACTCCAAGGGCTTCCTTTGTGGTCATTCTGAGTGAGAGATGCAGACATCTATAATCTTTTAGCTGTAATTTTTTTCTCTCTGTTCACCAGGAATGTGACACAGTAATATACGAGGACTGTATTATTACTTGAACCTGCAATGACCACAAAAAAACCCAGAATTAAATTTGTTGAATTGCTTTTCTTATAATCCTTTACCTTTTATTATACCAAATTTCTACAGTTTTTACCTTTAGATCAGAAATTTTCAGTCAGAAATTGAGGAATACATGACACTGACCTGCCAAAATGGGAAGATTTGTGATTCTGATTTTTCTTAGGAAGAACAGCTTTCACCATCAGGTTAAGTGCTGCAAGCACATACCCAGAAGACCAGAAGAACAGTGAAGTCTTTCTCTTCAGGAAGTTTCCAAAGCAGATGAAGCCCTGAGCAAGCTGACGCAATTTTTAGTTTGACGCTGCTTTGAGGAGAAAATTGGGTTAGAGTAGTCCACAAATTGTTTCCAGTCTCAATTATTCTATAATTCTGTGATGTACTGAAGAGTCTTTCACTAAAACATTATTGTACATTAGCGGTGCTTAGGTAGCAAATTTATCAAACATTCTAGCTTATGCAAACAGGCAATGTGGAATGTCTGAAGAGGGAAAAGCTCTAGAGAACTTGAGCACTCTAGATCTGCTTATTACCTCAAGGCAGTATGCTATAGGGCAAGCTTGAGCAGTTGTTGTAATGAAAAGAGCCTCAGTATATTTGGAAGGTATTACAAAGGGGTTAGGTGGCATAAAAATTCTTTTCCCCTATCCAGAAATCTATTAAGCATCAGCTGCATGAAAAGTAATTTAAAAGGTGTCCTGCAATTTTTGTTCCTTTGGCATAACTTTTGTAGTTTCAATCTGACTATTTGTTTGTTCCTTTGTGCTTTCAAAACCAATTTTGGCAGCCAAATAATACGTGTTTGGTGCCACTGTTCAGATCTAACAGCAGAAAGGTGGTAAAAGTCTCAAAAGCAGTTCAGGTTGAATTCTACCGTCATTTGCTAGTTGGCTGGGATTGACGCTCTTTCCCACACAACTGAGAGGGAAACTCTTAAAAAAAAAAAATAAAAAACACACACAAAAAAACCCCAAACACCCAACCCAGAGGAAAATAACAGAGGAGAGGCCAACAACCAAAAAAAAAGAAACAAAAGAAGAAGCAATTGATTTAGGTCTGGTTGCTGAAGTAGATTTCAAGAGAGTGAATACAGATTCTTCCTAAACCTGAGGCGTACAGGGAGACCCCATGAGATGCCCCTGAAGGCAGCTGTTCTCATACATCCTGTGGTCTCCAGAGAGAGCTTGTGTCTTGCAGCTGGGATTTGCTCCCAGGGCAGATCTGTGGCCCCTGTGCAGCCCCAGAGTGGTGGACACTGGCCTGCTTTAGCTGCTTTCTGTCTGTCTGCCCGTAGAGCCTCATCCCGCTCAGCTTCACCCCAGGTTCCTGCTGCATGCCGGCAGGATCACCTATGGCCCTGGCTATTTCTTTGGGGTCCGGTGGCAGCTGTTTGGTGCCAAAACCAGCAGCCATCTTCTGTTCCTCCTCTCATCTTGTGTGGCCAGCTTGGCTGCAGAAGCGGTCCTGCATGAGGGAAGAGCAAGGGCCACTGGGAAGCACAGAGAGGATGTGCTGCCTTTTCTGAGTTTACATGCAGCAGAGAAGAGCTACGCTGGGGAAAATCCTGCAGTGATCATGCAATGGATGGGTGGGTGCAGTGGGGGACATGGTAAGGGTTCTGGGAAGAGATGCTGTCCGTCTGACAATGCTGTGTTGCTCTGCCTGTCCAGGAGGACTCCAGACCTCCGTGCCTACCCCTGCCTGAGCACCACAGCTTCTGCAGCAGCGCCAACTCATGCTCTGGAGCCACCTTCCTCCTCCTCTGTATGCCCAACTCCAACCCCTCCAGTGGCACCACCACTGGATTGCTGGTAACAACAGACTAAGACTCAACCTGTAGTTTTCATAGTTTTATTTTCTTATGAAATAATCCTACTGAGAGACCCTGAGCCCCGCTAAGGATTTATACATGCCCTAGTTGCTGTCCTGGCCTTACTTTTGCCAGCTCCTGGGCTGCCTTCCTAGTGCCACTAGTGGGTTGGCATCTTTCATGTCAATGAAGAGACCCAGGAGATGCCAGCATTCCTCTTTGGGCAGCACCAGAAATCCCTTTGCAAGCAGTCCCTGCCACAGCTCGGAGAGGAAGGACGTCCAGTCTTCGCCCCCAGATCGTTGTGGGGCTCCTCACAGAGCTCGTCTGAAAGGGCAGTGACCGATGTCCTGGGGCGCTCATCCACAGTGGTACCAGGAGGGCTGTTGGAGAAGGCCAAGGTGGAGATGGGAGCACTCCCCGGGGAGGCAGCAGGGCTGGGGCAACTGCAATGCAGGCAACATGGGAGTCCTCCAGGCTTGGCCATCTGTGGACCTCCTTGCTGCAGCAAAGCCCAACAAAGTTGATGAGCCAGGATATAAACGAGTCTGTGTAGTCTTGCAGGCAGTCATGCAGCACCCAGACCTGGGCCTCCTTGCTCAGCCTGAAGAGGTGCAGACCATTCTCCACCACAGCCATCTCCCAGCACTTGGCCCCAAGAGTTTCTCCAGCTCCAAGTGCAACCAGGGCAGCACAGCCTCAAGGATCTCTAGGTGGTCCTGGGACAGGGATGCCCAGATACAGGGCCAAAGGCTCTTCAGAGCAGTCCAGGACAGTGACTGTGCAACCCGTGACTGGAAGACTGTGGGGTGATGGGGAATACAGGCATCCAGATGACACTGAGCTCTCCCTGTCTGTTGGGTGATGGCTGATGGCTCTGTGGTGAGCATGATGATGACCTCTGAGAACTTGTCCTCTGCTTGTACTGAGTGCACAATGTAGCTGACACACCTCTTGCAGACGGGGCAGACAGATTTGTTCTCCACCCAGTGCAGGGTATGGTCGAAATAGATCAGGTGGAGGCATGGCATTATGTAAAGGGCATTCTCCCAGGTGTCAAGGCAAATAGGGCAGCAGCTGTTGAACTGTGTGTCCGTGCTGACAGTACACTGAGGCCGGCTGGGGAGAGCTGGAGACAGAGGAGGTTCTCTCTATCACTGGCACAGCAGTGGTGGATGTCAAGCTGAGGAAAGTGATTGATGCCCTCTGCTTTACATCAGGAAGGCTGTATCTGGAGTAGGGTGACCATCCCACACAGCTTCTCCCCAGGTCCCTGCTGTGTGCCTGAGGCCGAAGATAGATCTTCTCCAAGACAGAGCCCTTATTTGTTGTGCCTGTCCAGGAGGACTCTGGAGCTCTGTGCCTACCCTTGCCTGAGTACTCTATGGTTCAATTCTAGGCTAATGAGGTCCTGAACGACGTTTTCTTTCAAAACTATTTGTGACATTGAAGATAGCTACTTAATCCTTCATAACCTGAGATATGATGACAAACTATAAAAACAAACTTCAGATTTTCAGTGTTCCTTCTCCTTTCTGGAACTTTGTGTAATGTCTTCTGTGGTCTGTGCTTTGCCATGAAGAAGAAACAAGAGTATGAGTAACATCCTTTATAAAAGAACTTTAAAATAAAAGCAATTTATTTTCAGAGTAAGGGATTTAATACTGGAGGCAAGTTTGTTTTTGGCAAGTTGGGATTGGTCTCTTCTCTCAGGTGACCAGTGGCAGAACTATAGGGCATGGACTTAAGCTTCATCAGGGAAAGTTTAGGCTTGATGTGAGGAAAAAGTTCTTCACTGAAAGGGTGATTGTCCATTGGAATGGGCTGCCCAGGGAGGGGGTGGAGTCACCGACCCTGGAGGTGTTTAAGGGGAGACTGGATGAGGCACTGAGTGCCATGGTTTAGATGATGGGTTGGTGTTAGTGTTGGTGTTAGTGTAGGGTTATAGGTTGGACTCGATAATCTCAGAGGTCCTTTCCAACCTTGTGATACTGTGATACTGTGAAGTTACTATTTTTATTTCTGCTTTAAACATAATTATTTTACATAGTTTCCTTTGAAAATAAGTACAAGATAAAAGAAGATGTTTGAATTCTTGTGTGGGGATATTTTAGAAACTTTGAGATTTTTATTACTTAAATAAACTAAATTTTACAGTTACCCTGTCAAAACGTCTATGTGCTCTACATATGTTAATACAAAGATGAAAAAGTTCTTGTCACATTTTTCATTCTTTATCTCAATATGTAGAACTTCACGGAATCATTTCAAGACTGTGAGATTGAAGTGGCATTTACTGTTTGCTGGAGTGCAGGGAAAGACCTAACCTTATGCTCCATATAAAATTGGCTTAATGTAGGGATAAATCTACCAGTTCCCACCAGTTTCAGTCAGTGTTTTGGCTGTCTCAGATCAGATGTTCAGGAGATGACACTTGTCAGCCACTGAGAAGCCAGGAGCAGGCACCTGGCTAACTCCACAGCGCAGAAGCGAACACCAATTCT
Source organism: Tapera naevia (assembly GCA_033556795.1). Classification (NCBI taxonomy): domain Eukaryota; kingdom Metazoa; phylum Chordata; class Aves; order Cuculiformes; family Neomorphidae; genus Tapera; species Tapera naevia. Next base: position 296,029 of record JAUMJJ010000209.1, on the reverse strand, counting down.
AGATCTTCAGGCTAGCATTAACAACTGAGGCTTTATTCATGATGAAGATGTTCTTTATTAGCAACACAATTCCCACGGCTGAGCGAGGCAAGTCCTTCCTGTCTACATAGGGCTCACTTTTGATGTACTGGCACTTTTCCGCATTACTACTCCATGGTTTTCATAGGTATTAAATATTAAAATAAGTTTGAGTCGAATTTTTACACTGCTTCTACAATCTGCTTAAATATAGATTGTCATAAGTTTACATTGAATTTTACCACAGGCATATTTTGAAATAGAAAATTACGTTTAGTAATTTTTTTTTTGTTTCATTTAAATTAAAATTCTGCATATAAGTCTCTACATTTTGCAAGCAGAACAGAAAGCCTGTTCTCCAAAATGAGAGCACAGAGTAAAATGCAAGATTAACTGAGCTTACAGTTTTCCTGCATAGGAGTTCAAGGTCAGTCATCTGAAAAATAAAAGCCTGTTCTGGAATTCTGACTATAGTTTTGGAGAATAAGAACACAGGCAAAGAAATTAAAGTCAATGCAGAAAAATAATGTGAAGTCGTTGCAGAGACCATGACATACTTAGATGTCTGGCCAGGAGAAATCTTAGTAGAAGCAAAGAAACTAGTAAACCACTGCCCACAGCATCAGCAAAATTGCAGGTATGGTGGAGGTCTGCCATTACGATCTCTGATGACTGCTGCTGAACAGCAGCTGGTGATCCAGAGACCACTGAGAAAAAGCTGCGAGAATGAATCGAAGTTTAAGAAAATGCGTTAGAGGAAAATAGTCTTAAAATGTGCAGTCCCCTTGCTTCAACAAAGAAAAGATTGAAGAATGACTTCCTTGTAGTGATTTCTGAACTCTAAAGCAGGCAACCTGATACCAAGTAGTAAGAGATCAACAGCTAGGTGCAATAAAATTAGAAAATGTGATTTTTCCTTGTTAATCATCCAAAGTAATAAGGGATTTAAGAAGTAATTAGGGATTTAAGAAGTTTTCTCATGATTCAGCAGCTCTCAGAGTCTAATTCAGGGCTGAAATACAAATACTTCTCTCAGACACCAATGACAGGCCTGAGACAGGAGCCGCTTGATGACCCTTTAAGCAACATAAACGAAAGTAAGGTGTGATGATGTCTCTTGTCCTGAAAACCTATAAAGTCTTTTCTATTTTGCAAGAAAATAATATTTAAAAGCAGATTCAAAATCAGTGAAAAAAGAAAAGTGTCTCAAAAGTTACAAAACAAGCAGTAATATAGACCTTCCAGGTTTCCCAAAAACTGTAAACCTGTAGAACATTCAGATATCTGAACAGAAAGGAAGAAAGGGCAGGATGGATGTGTGGTTTTAGCAGTCATTTCTTTCCTTGAGAGGATTACCACCAGCTTGGAGGTCAGACTATTCAAGTGCTTCTGTCCTGCTCTTCCATCGCTTTAGCTGTTTACACTCCTTCCTGTCAAATCTGAATTTACAATGATAGTTTAATGACAATCTTAACACACCTTTTAAGACTTAAACATGTATCCTTGCATTTTCACTGGCTTCTGACAGTAGGTCTTTTCCACATAGAAATACAAGATGTGGACTGTGGCCCTCTGTGGTCTCAAACACAGCAAACAGAATTAAGTGCATTTAAGCTATCTGAAACCTCTTTGACATCTCCTTAATTTGCAATACCATAACCTCTTCTTTTGGTACAATTTAAATCCTTGGCATGTAAAGGCATATAAAGCTTTTCATTTGGGAACGAGAAAACACTTTTCCAAATTTCCTCACTTACTCAGCCTTCAGCAGACACATTTGGTTTAAATGACTCTTTCAGCAAACCCCCATCAACACATAAAGCTTCCTGCATGTAAGGTTGGGGTCTCAGACACGTTTTTCCCACCATTAAATCTGACAAATACTTCAGAAATTTTGTGGAAAGATTCTACTTATATTATTCCATTCATATCAGCACTTTTAAGGATGAACTTAAATTCCTGTGATGTAAATTACTAAATTTAACTGGGGCAACTTTGTAGGTGGATTCTGGCTTTAAAGCGATGATTTTAAGTTATAAGAGACTGCTCATACTGCCTTTTTTCACAACAAAACTATTTGCTTAGATTCAGATATTACTAATACAGCTGGCAATAATTAAAGTTCAGAATTAATATAGGAATTAATATTTCTATATATTAATATAGAAATAGAATACATAAGCCATAGCATAGAAATATGCAATTATTTGGAATCTGTGGTCCTCCTGCTCACAGAACCATATGCCCAAGCATCCTGTTTCTGCAGTACTGGTGGCTCTGTTCTTGAAGGGCCAGAATTTTGTATGATTGACTCAAGTGAGTTGATCAGCGACTATAAGACACATTAAAACCCTTCTTTTGCGTTCATTTGTTTGTGCATCTTATTCTGGGTGCAAAGAGAGGCTGCGAGCAGGACATACACAACATAAAAACATAAACCTATTACTCAGTGGCTGGCATGCACAAAAGGCAACCAGGATTTACTGTGCTGCTAGGCAAAGTGCTACTATGCAGGCATTGGTCCCACAGGTAGGGTGCCTTCCTATGGGATGCTCAGCCCCACAGAGAGACAACTGCCATACACACACTGGAACTGGTGGCTCATCCTAACGACTTGCACCAAGCTGCCTTCTCATTTTCCCCTCCAATTACTAGGTCGATGTTTTCTTTCTTGAATCCTTAACCCATCAAAGGCCCCATTTCAACAAACCTGTTCCTGCCCCCAGTGTTTCTCTTTGTACCACTGTGGGGATGCTACTCAGTTGTGCCAGTGGCCTGGCCCCCGTGCTGTTGCTCTGTCAGGGGCCCCAGCTCCCGGTCAGCCCTTGCTCATGGCAGGGATTGTAGAGAGGGACTTTCATAGGCAGCTGAAGAATTCCTCAGACACTGTTTGCATCTGCTGTCCACAGACTAGAAACAGGAAGTAATTCTTGTGTCCATCTTTTTCCATTTTTTTCACTGGCAGATGCTTTGCCTGTATCATCTTGCCCTATGGACAAGTCATGGATGAGAGCAGCTGCTCTTAAGCACCAGCCTATGTGATCCTTAAGACTGGCAACTTGCAATCTGTCCATCTCTCCCTCTCCTCATACCACAAAGCATAGCTCAAAGGCAGAGAAAAATCTGCCCATGAATGTCTGAGGTCTGTGAGGCAGACACAGCCAAGTGAACGATGTTAAGGTGAAGACTTCTTCCTCTGCTGTGAATGATAGCATTTTCTGCTCAACACAGGAAGTTGTGTAACAGGGTACACCAAGAGACTTGGCTTTGTTACAGAATTAGTTGACCAAGATCCATCCCTGCTTGAGTACCTAAGATTTGATCTACTTCCCTAATAAAATTTGGGTCCAAGTGCTTAGCATAAAGGGATTTGTATAGTTATTAGCTTCCTGAACTCACTCATTGAAGTATCGCAGATTTGAACAATTACTCTTTTGAAATACAGTTCTACTTCTGTTGCAGACATTCAGTCTTTGGACAAAAGGAACAAGTACGCAACATAGTGAGTAATGAGCTACTGTATTTCAACAGGTGATTTACAGCTTCTTTCATTCTGGAACATACTCAAGGCATACATTTGATAACAGCAGAGTTTTCAAGCAATCCTGACTTTTGTGATTTTTAACAGATTTGTGTCAACAGTGAGATCAAAGCCAAATGAAGAGGGAAATGTCACTGGCTAGTAACTTAAGCTAAAGGACTGACTTGACAAGACCTGGATGCTTTACAAATGAAGTAACCTAGAGCCAATGTGTACTAAATTGAACTTCTGTATAATTGTACACAAGATCTGTTTAAATTGAATTTCTCCCTTCTGTGATTATACATGAGCTCTAACAGTAGGACAACTATAGCAGAGAATCTGCCAATTTTGCAATAGTTCTCACAGGAAAAAAAAACCAAAAAAACAAAATACAACATGCATACATTATTTTGGAGTACTGTCTGACCTAGTTTAGGATTTTTTATTTGGCAGTGTATTGTACTAAATCAAATTAAGTGGGATGCTGGAGCAAAGCCAAGTATTAAGGCAGACTGTTGGCTAAGGGTTTGTGTGAGACACCTCATTCCAGCTTGTCTTCACAAAATGTACAACTGAGCCACTTTAATCGGTCAGGTCATCTGGACTGTTCATATCATTCGGAAGTATAATTCCTAAGATTTATGTAAATATAGTACAATTAAGCAACTATAATACAAAATATTAAAGCTCACCGATCTTCTTTACTCTGTGCTTTGTGTCTTGTTTACACTGAAATATTTCCACATTCATTTTCTTTTAGGAATGAAGGGAGCATTAAGGTAATGCTGCCATCTGAGAGTGGTCTATGTTGCCTTAACAATTAGCCAGAGAATACAACGGTTCTAGTTTGACCCTGAAAGGCTAAGTGAATTCTGCTAAGGAGAGCAGTCTGCCATCAAGTGATGCAACATCACCTCACTGCAAACCAATTCAACTCCAAAAGCCAGTATCCTCCCAGAGCTGTTTCAGGTGCCAGGGCTAGATATAAGAAGACTGAAAGCTCTAAATAAAACACGGGCTGGGTGACCTGGGTTATGGCTTTAGCCTGTATCACCTTTCCCAGCTGCCTGGAAGGCAAGCAGCCTGTTTCATTTTCAGGTTTGAGAAGAAGCAAGGCTGTTGCTGTGTAAAACCTAATCCACTGTCTCAACCATTCCTGAGCCATAGGCCTACATGTTCTGGGGCAAACCTCGTTGCAACTTTGACAACTTTTCTAATAAGCATAGAACTTACCTTAAATTGAGACATTACATGCAGATTAGGCTGTATGAAGACTTCTATAACAGTATTACATAACCTTTTCACTCCAGCTGCCTTTTTCAGGGGAAACAAAACCCAAAACGGTTGAGTAATAGAGGCAGTTATTCTCTAAAAACATGACAAGCAAATCTAGAAGTGAAGAAGGACAAAAGATAGGTAAGGGTAGTTTGCGGTTTGGAAAAAAAGTTCTTAGTCTGTACTAAATTGTGAAGATGCAATTGCACATTCATTATCTTCTCTTTTTAAGTTGGAAGGGACAGCGCAAAGAACAGTCAACCCTATTTCAGGTCATTCTAAGTAAATCTTCCCCCTCCATGCTAACAGCAGTGTTTCATGTATTTAACTACTATTGTGGAATTTCATTAGTCCGTTTTTTTTATGATTTAGCATTCAGCCCAGTGAAAATTTCCTGCACTGCCCTGTGGCGCTGCTAGTTTGCGTACTTCAATCTACCATGAAAAAATGATGCATACTAAGCTAAACAACCCCATTCCAAGAAAGAAGGGCCAACACTAAGCACAAGCACCTTGTCGTAAGAATGCTGCATAGGCAGTAAAAAGCATCAGCCTGTTGACATTTAGTAAGCACAAAACTTGGATCAACAAATCCTAGAGTGTGTTGTTTCTTTTGTTGCTAAACCTATAATTTTCAGCAGTGATTCTTGAACTGCTTCAAAAACTGCACTAAAAATATCACACTTTTAAAAACAATAGTGCCTAACTTCTAATAACAGAAGAATTAAGGCAGTGTGTTTCATAGTTATGGAGTATTTTAGAGGGACTAAATAAATTATCTGTATGATACTACTAAAACCAGCCAACTCATTCATAAATTAAGACAATGTATTCTTCATTAGGTATCAAAGCTGTTTGGCATTTTATATTTTGAAGCCCTTCTTTCAAAGCAATCTACAGTCAGTTTATTTAAGCAAAGATAATGCAAGGTAACTTCTCAAATGGTTTACTTCCTGATGACCTTAGAAACATTAAGATCAAATAAAGGTATCCTTAGACTAATTTAAAAGTCACAGTGACTATTCTATACCCTGCAATAGTCTGAACAGAGCTTGTGAAGATCGCTGTTCAACTTCAACCAATATGACATAGTTAACTAGACCACATACGTATCCGCAAAAGCGACACTGACAATTCCTAGCAACACTTGCTCTTTTCAGACAGCTCCATGCAACTAGAATATGTGCCTGTATGTTAAGCTTTCCCTAAAAAGTTGTCTCAAATGTTAAAATTGCTAAAATATAAATAGTAAAAATAAGTTAGTCTTCAACTGCAGTCTGAGTTGAATTGTAAAGCAATGAATTATTGAGGAACAAACTTCTGCCTTTCCCAGATCAGATTAAAAGTCTTTTAGCTTGTGTGAAAGCCTCTCACGAAAAGATTCTCCTCTTCTGTGCATTCTGCAGCAATCTTCATTGTGGTTCATGCAAAGTCTTCATAAGTTTTACATATACTGATGAATATTAAGCTTTAAAAGAGTTATAATTCAATCTATTCATACACAAATGGTACTCTAAGCCTGCAGAACACTGACTTTAACTTGACAGAGAACAAAAACATCCTCCTTTTTGAAATGCTAAGCACATTCCAGTTCTTACAGGTAGTCACAGTGCTATAAGCACTATGATGAGAAATCCTTTAAACATTTCTAATCAATAATAGGAAAGCAAAGTAATTGTAATTAATCCTTTATTATGTACTTTTATTAATAAGCATGGTTATTTGGGGCATGCATAACACTGCAACAATTATACCTATCACAGCATTACAACAGATAGTATCTGAAACCTTGGATTTTTGCATTTTGTGAACAGTGTTTACTGCTACTGTAGACTTATTTGACATTCAAACCAGTTCTCCCTGGTAAGTCAGGCTGATAAAGCAATTCACCTCCAAAAAACAGCCAGGCAAGATTTTGGCACAAAACGTGTTCCAGGATTAAGCTGTAAGTTACATTACACCAGGGGATGTCACCAGTGAAGATAATACACCAAAATCTGTGCTGCAACTTGAATCATAACTGGAAAGAGAATAAAGTAATTCATCATCTGGCAATTATTTTGAAGCAAGACAGTAAATGACACAGATGTAATTACTTTTTATAAACTTACTTGTTGCTAATACTGTAAAAAGATATAGGAATATCTTCTTTTCCTACACAGAATCAGTCATGCTTACAGTAAACAGCGTCATTTAAAACCAGAAGTACATTGGAATGCCAATGCATAAAATAAAGGCAGTCAATTGTCTGGGATCATGCTAGATGACTGATTTGTGACAGTTCAAGAAGCTGTCATTCTTTGCCCATTTGTTTGGGGTGAATGCCCTAGAAACAGAATCAAGCATGTGCTCAAGACTAAGCTATTCCATTTTCAGCTAAATTCTAGACTTCCCACCAAAACAGGTAACAGGCAATACCTGCATGTGTCTGAAACAATGGCAACGTGTACTGGAAAAGGGATAAACAGGGTCAATCAGTTACTGTTGCAGCAGTTATTCACATAAACAGGCATCCCTCTGAGCATGAATGGAAACACGGCCTTTGAGAAGGTATATTAACAAGTGCTGCAAAACATGCGAGAAATAAGGGCCTTTGCATTTTCAACAATATAAGGACAAAGTTTCACTCTTCATCATAATTGCACTGGTATTACAGAAGTTCAGACCAAAACTGCCAGACAAACATCTCATTTAGTCAACCATACACATCTCACCTAATGCATAAGTGCATTAGGTTCTAATGCATAAAGATAACGTTATTGTGTTAGAGAAGTGTCTGTTATCCAAAACCACTACATAAGTCATTAACAACTCCTCCTTTGCACAGACTAAAATCTGTGGAAGATACGAGAAGAACATATGCATATTTACTCAGGATGAAAAATAATTTTGTACTACTGAGCCATTATTCTTTCTAAATGAATAGAGCAGATTTCTAGTCTGACCTGTAGTACAAAAATATTGTTCCTGGATTAATACAAATTTGTATGAAAACTAAGGAGAAATGGACAACAGGATTAACTAACATGTGTTGTCCTGCACTTCCTGGAATTTAAGTCAAAATTATTTAAGTAAGGGATTGAAGAAGAGTCCTTAAGGATGAAAAACTGTTTATGCAGATAACTAGCATAAAACACACACAGCAATATGAGCACTGTACACTGCTCTCATTGGGCTGACTTAAAGATAATTCAAATTCTGTGGCAAGGTTAATCCTTCAATTTGTCAGATTCCAAAATTCCTCTACAGTTTCAATGAACAGGGCTCCTCTTCGACGGGGTATTAAATAAATTTTCTTATTTACAGTATATAGTTCACAGAACACAAGGAATTATACTTTTTTATAAAGGGACAAGAATAGAAATGTTTCCATTATATCTCAAACCTGTCTGATTATTAATATAAACTTAAGCCTTTAACCAAAATACAGTTGCGTAACACAAGGGATAAAAAAACCCTTCTCCAGTTTCAGAATCAGGATCATATCGGACAGTCACCACCAGACAATGTTGCTTTTGAAATAGCAGATCCTGATGAAAATCCATCTCCCAACTAAGAATCATTGATACAGTTAATTGTCTTAAATTTTTTTCAGTCCCTTTCCAACACTCAGTTTTATTTGCAACTGTGAACACTCACAAAGTTCTCACTGGTTAAAAACCTGCTATAACTTAGAAGCGTTGTTTTTTTTATGCTCTTAAAGTCCTTGCACATGCAACAAATGAATGTTACAATTGGGTCACACCAAATAAAAATCATTTTGCAAAATATATGCAAATATGTCATCTTCATAAACAACAGGGTACAACTCATTTCTCTATTAGATCTTATTTTAAGAAGAGGCAGGAGACAGTAAGAATTAGTAGATAACAGGAGAAGATGAAGCAGTATAAATCTCATGTCTGACAGCTTGACTTCAAACAGGATCAGAGCACATGATCACAGAATAATCATTCAGGCTGGAAGTTATGCTCCAATCTTCTCCTCAGAGCAAGGTTAACATGGGACTAAGACCAGGCAAAAGATACTTAAACCAAAACCTACCTTCCTTCTCAAAGCATTTGATTTGGGTATACAGTTAATCCACTCCCAATAAAGTGAACTCTTAACTACATGCACACTGAACAAGAAAAATGAAGCAACTGAGTAGCTGAATATACATAGAGTGTACATATCTAACCACTTCCTGTAGTCATGTTCACTTAAAAAAAAAGGCCTCTTCATATTAAACTGTGCCTATTCCATGGGAAAGAGTTTCGTGTAAGTGTATAGTTCTTCTAAACACAGGCTGCATTGGTCACTACTAAATTCCTGAACTGTCAACAGGCATTATCTATTTTCACCTACTAGTGTGGCAAAACCATATAATCCTCAGAACCAACAAACAAGTGCAGCAATTCACTTTTTGACTTTTAATTTAGTAAATATTGAATGGTTCCAGAGCAGGCACTACATTACCTCAAACACAATCAAATATCTTTGAAATAATGTTGAAAAATAACCTCTTCACCTCAGTATACACACGCGCATATACACACATATACACAAATCAATTTAGAAAATCTGTACATACGTATTTTTCAGGAAGCAACTTGAAGAACCGTACCACAATGAATTAGTTTCTGTACTCTGACATGTCACAAATTATAATCCATTTTTCTGAAGGTAGGGTTTAAGGACACAAAATGCCATGCGGTGCTATTTAGTAGAAATTAAAGAGGTAAATAACTTTATCTATTTAGTGCTAAAAGAAAACACAGAACTCCTTCAATAGAACAAATGTCAGTTTATCAGAAATCAGAAATATTTATTGTCCTTGAGCTGGGCAGGTCACACTTATCTGTGTTTCCTTATAGCATATCCCCTTGTTAGACAAAAGTGACTGATGATTCAAGAAAGTATTATCCTTGTTGAATCCGAGTCTGAAAGTCCATCTTCTTTATTAGATGCCTCATAATCACCCATATTATCAGCTAATTCAATATCTTCATCATCATTACTCTCTGCGCTGTAATCAATTTCTTCAAGGAAGCGTGGCTCATCTTCATCCAAAACATATGTAGTGGGGCTAATAATGAACAAGAGTTTCATGAATTATGTTAAACGTTTTATTGGAACATGGCATTCATGTCATGCCCTGTCCCTATCCTGACACGCAACAATCCAAAAATCACCTCTGAAAAGAGGCAGTTCATCTGAAACAGTTACCGACTTTTTAACTGCGTGTAAAACAACTGGAAGCCAAACCCACATGAACTGAGACCCTGGACTAATAAATCAGTCATATACAACTCATTATCCAAATGTGCCATGACAGCTTATCTACACATTATATACCTACACTAATGCCCTGAAAGAACTTCATATAACTCGAGCAGTATCAGAAGTTCTTGTAGATGGAAACATAATGAAGTAGCAGTTGCTATAAGGTATGAACAAAATGAAAAACAGACGAGAGTCTGAAAATTTGATTGAGTAACCTCTGTGTTTCATAAAAACATGCATTTTACTGGAAAGTATTGTGAGCAATTACATTGTACGTATCTAAGATGACAAAACGAGTCACGCTTACCCTTACAACTAGATTAAGTTTCCATATGAATCACTTGACTCTTATCAGGTCCTCACACACTTGCAGGCCGTTAAAATTCTTATATTAAGACTTGCAGCTCAGAGATACTGAATTTAAGAGACTGAGCCATGGCCTGCAGAATAGTCTACGCCCTTAACTAATGGCCTGCAAAAATAAGAGGACTAATACCTTTAGTGTCAACTAGAGAAAGATTAAAATATAACTTTCTGATTCCCCCACCTCCCTACAACAGCTACATGAAGGGTGGAGGACTGGGTGGGTGGGAGGGTGAGAAGTGTTTTCCAGACCCATTTTCCTAACCTCACTTGGGACCTAAAAAGCTACCTACTTAAAAGCACTAAGTATTCCTAAATATTTCATAAGCAATTTTATATTCAGATGAAGTCCTAAGAAGGTTTTGTAATGCATTTTACCTAATAATAAAATTGTACAGAACTCATACAAAACAGCGAAAACTTTCATATTGAGAAAGATCACAGGGTACCTATAGAAACGTCTGCATTTTCATTTTGATTAATTTTGTCCTAAGATACAACAACGTCTAGCCTGGCTGTAGCTTTATAACTTTATAACTAAAAGGATTGATCACTGCTTCTTCCTAAAGGTCTTTTAGGAGCTTAAGCAGACCATCTGAAATCAGTAATACAATCTCTACTCAATATAAACATATTCCTCTACCTGTAGCCTCAGTGACGGGCTACACTGCAATGTTTCGTACTGTTGACAGTTAATTCAAATACTGGGAGAAGAGCAAATGAGAACAATTGTTAGTCATAGCGTAGGAAAAAAAACAACAGACGACTTAAAACAGTAAAAAAAAATAATCAAAAATTAAATTCAGTCACAGCCTCTGGAATTATGTTTAAAATTATCTCTATCATGGTTCACAAAACAAGTTCGTACTCAGTAGGCCATGCAAAAAGGAATGATCCTCAAAACTAATCACTTCTAAAGATCATTTAAGCTGTAACTCAGGCAACAACTCATTACGTTGATTAATAAACTGGGTGTTTAAAATAAAATTGTTTGCATTTAGGAGAGACAAAGGAGGAAAATAGCCAGTATCTTTGCTAAGATGCCTCTTTCACTCTACAGGTGGAATACCTAACAAATCATAAGGATACACGCTTTGCATGAAGAACCTGTGACAGAACCAGAAAAGGAACACAATTTTTCTATGCTTTCATCCTGTGACACTATCGACAGTAGAAAGTCACTACCTACTAACACCTCTTCTACGGAAAAAATAAAATTGAAAAAAAAATTTAAATGTTTCATTTATTTAAAGAAGAAAATGAAAGGAATTACACCAAATGTATCACATTGCAGCAAACGAACCACTTTCTTCCAACTTCTGCTTCTAATCACTTAATACAGATATTAGTGAGGTATAACATAGAATATTAAGGTTCTTTAAAAAATTCTATACATGGTTTTTAATAAGTCAGTATTCGGAAATTAAACTCGCATTGTTGATCCAGTTAAAAAAAAAAAAGCAACTAACAAAACCTATTTTATGGAGAAAACACAGAACTGGACACACAAGCAAACCACATAGTTCACCCCTTCCAGTGGCTTGCCAGTTCACAGAATATGTCCTCTTTTATATTGTCTTGAAAAATGTATTAATGTGTATGTATATGTATTCAATATATATTTCTGCTATATAAACTTATTTTATTCATTCATGTATGTGTAAGCATGTAGGCCTGCCCCTAACTTTAGAAATTCAGCCACTGTGCAGTCTTTAAGTTAGTGTGTCTGATGTAACATTTTAGACACTTGCTGTGGTGTACGGACATTCAAAATTCTCATCTTAAGTTGAGAGATGCTTTTCATTGACATTCCTAATTTAATAAAAATCAGCATTATAAATTATTTCTGTAACGGTACTTTACTTGAATACAATAGATTATTAATCTTATTTCCAAAGCTACATAAGCCTTTAACGTAAAAACTGGCTCTGAAATCTGCCTCATAATAATCTTAGTTTTCTACTATAATCCAGGACAATGCACCATGATCTCTCAATCATTTGTTAAGGAAAATAAATATTATTATTATATTTATTAAGATTTTTTCTCACTTCCCTTTCTTGAGTCTTCATTCATCACAAACCAGTATCCAAGTATTTTCTACATTCAAAGGAATTTTGCTTTCCTACGGTATGTTTTCTTCTGATGTAGCAAATGTTAACCTTGTATATTTAATTTTCCAGCAATCTTCTTTATTCTAAAGGTTAGTGTGAATCTGCAAAGCATAATCATTACTCCACTGTTTTACTGAGGCTGGGTCACAAGAAATGTAAAAATCAAAACACCTGAAAAAAATTCTTGCTGTTTAATCAAATTCTTTATTTGCCTCCCTGCCGCTCTTCGCCCTCAGCGCATCTTGCGACAACGTATTTTTAGCTGCCATCATGCTGATTCTATGGGTTTTAATTTCCTAACTTCTCCCTTGGGCTGCTTCTAATTAACTTGCTCAATAATCCCTCTTCCTCTACTCCTACACCTCCCACTTTTCCTTTTAAAAAGAAACCATTATTTTTCTCAGGTTAGCAGAGGTTGTTTATCACACAGCTTCAGTTCTGTAACATAAGGGACTCCACAATCTGTGTATTTTCTTTGAAGTCATGGCAGTTGAAAGAGAATACGATATGAAAACCTGATATTTTGCAGACTTTACTTAAACAACAATTTAATTGTAAAAGATGAACTCCTAAATACCTGATTAATATATCTTCACTCAGTTAATACCGTGGCCTTGAAGTTTATGAAGAACTTTGAGAATATTCATTTTTGTTAAAAAAGAGTATTTTCTACATCACCTGCCATTGAATACACTAAATTTTGGAAGTAATAAAACTTTTTTCTAAAAAGTATTTTAAATATTACAATACCTCGCTATGTTTCTTATTTACATTAACACGTAACACTCCAAACATACTAAAACCAAACCTATTCATCAATACTGTGTATTTTTTCAAACTAAAAATTTATTTGTCCCTCAAAAGATACATTGTTGATTTCTCATTATCTGAATGATTCAGTTACAGAGCAATTAATCCACAAGCCAGACACAACCATTACCAGCTCAACCCCATGGAGATCAGTGGTTTTCTAAGACTATAGTGGAAGTGTATACATTTTAAAACTCTGGAAGAAAAAATTAAGAAATATTTCTCACCAAACTATGGAGAGTTGCAGCTACCTGGGGAGTTGGGAAAGGAAACAACAGTAGCATCCAAAATATAAAAGGAATTAACTACAATTTTATTCATTGCTCTACTCTAACATTACAGGCACACTACAGCTATGTAAAAACTACTCTCTTTTATGCTTCTTATTCATTAATTTCTACCTGCATTTTCTGTAGGTAGCTTCTCATTCATCTCTAATAGTAAGTTATGAGCTGTGAATCATTTTAGTACAAGGGAAGCATAAGCAGTATTTTTACTACAACAGGAGTGGAAGTCTAGGCATATAAAGCAAGGAATTGCGTGACCATCTTCTGACCTATGGCTGCCTCTGAAAAATAGAAATTAGCTCTATAAATTTTAGTTGACAGAGGCTCCTTGTGTATATCCTGCACTCAAGTGAACAGATACCTAATTAACAGATATCAGGTGATACATATTTTTAATATCCTGTCTAAAACCATATAGAAACACTGAAACTTCAGCACTTGGGATACAAGGATTGAATAAAAGGACAAATGGACAGCATATTTGACAGATATGGCATACAAGTTTGATGATTGCTTAGGTAACTTTGGCTAAACAAGTCTGTTTGAGGATGCATCAGTGCTACAGATGAATCAGAGGCTGTTCATAAGGCTGGTGTATTTACTCATGAACTTTAAGAAAATGCACACTTGAAAATAAAGGACAGCATGATATTAGGTCAATATTCCAGTAGTGCCACAGACAGCAGTACAGTTTGCACTCTTCTCTGAGAAACAGTCCCTGTTAAGTGAATGAATCCACTCCCACTTTTTAAATGATAAGCATTTCCACTGAAATCAAGGAAATAAGTCTCTATAAATACTTGTGATTATCAAAGCACTTTTAAGATTGGGTCAGGTACAAATTCAAAAGGTATTTCAGTCTTAATGCTATGTTTTAAAGACAATTGTTACAATTTATATATTAAGTTTTTCCATCTGATTCTCACACAGATACACAAAACTGCTAAATGAGCACTGAGAGCAAGGTACATATTTTCTCAGTTTGTGCTACAAATTTTTCTATTTTAGTGTTATTAAAGGAGATTTACAATTAATAAATTTAAGAAACAAGACTATCAGACATTATACAAACTGAAACAGCTGCTAACACATTTCTCCAATAAAGTTCAATACTTCTTATTTTTATCAGATAACATAACTTCTTATGTTATCTGATAAAAATTCTAACATGTACAGAATCTGATTTCTTCCCATAATCTTAATCTCTTTCCTGCAGAAGCATTTGGTTATTACCTTTTACCATCTGTAGCTATGTAACACCCAAAGGCTAGGACTAGGGGAAAGTATTTTTTAATACTTTTTTCTATATAAAAATTCATTTTCAAAACATTACTGAAGTTATTCAATGACCTCTCTCCCACGTTCAAGAGTTTATCATGCTGCACCATTACTTTTAGGATTTTCATGAATGTTTTCCTTGTTTTTGAAGTTCTTGAGTAGCAGTTACCCTCCTCACACAATAAAATTATAAATATTTCCATGTAGAGTCTCAATAACATTAAACTTATTATGAGCCTTATATTTTCACCTTTTTTATCTAAGATCATACATGCTAAGTGAACGATATTGAATTTTTGCAGTAATAAGTCTCATATTACTGCTTTCAGAAAATCCAGAATAAAATGCCCCCCAGGCCTGCTGCCACAAACAAAATATAAATCAGGTCAGAAGCAGATTTCCCCCTGTCTCCAGCATGGTCATATTTTACATGCAATTCATTTTGGTACGTCTTAGTTTTTCTAGAGCTAGCTGGAGAAAGATGTTCAAACTATGCATGTCTATTCACATATCTCTCTTCAGGATTCATTTTATTTTGTAACATCAAAACATCCTACCTTTCTATTTGTTCTTTTTGTCATCTAGAATTACTCAAGTTTGCTATCAAACAGAAAGCAGTAACAATCTTTCACACACTGGAGGCACTTTCATACCTGTCATAAACCATGTGCTTTTAAAGTCCAAAAATGGAAGAACCATTAACTCTGAAGGATTACGTTTATGCTTGCACATACTTTCAAAGAAGCTGATAAACTTGTGTTCAGACTATGGAACTCCTATCCCAGAATCAGGACCATAATCATTACCTTTACTGTAAAGTAGTTTCACTGAAGCAAGGAAACCTCTCTGAAGAAATGATTGTGCTGATCTATTGAAAATTTCAGAAATACTAGAAAGCAGTAATCCTGTTCTTATAAAGTAACATCTAGCACCAACATTTAATCCAGGCAACAGTTTTCCACTTCTTTACCACTACTGCAACTAATTGTCTACTGTTTGCAGATCAGTTAAAACCTTAACCAGAGTGCTAAAACATAATCAATTCCTTCTTCCCCCACTACACTGGAAAGAAGGTCAAGAACTACAGTTACTTTTTTTATTCACTTCCTTCAAATACCTTTAGAAATGGAATCTTGTGCATATGTTCATGCAAAGAGATATGTTAGAAGGTTGGCTGGTACATGATTCTTCACCCTTTTTTATCTTATCCTAATACTACAGTGTTTCTGCTGTATCTTTAGCTCTCCAGTAGATACTAGGGGAGTGACTTATTTACGACATTCCTCAATTGAACAGGTGCTTTTTTACAGCCACTCCGTGGTAACATTAACAAAATGACACACCCAGCACGTGATTTTTTTCCAAAGCATAGCCATTAGCTACCTGTGAACTGGGATGCTAACTTTCTCCAGAGAGATAACCTAACATACTGATTCTGTGTCTGACACAGTATTAATATAAAGTTATATGGAAATTTGGGGCTGTTTTACAAAGCCACCCTGACAATTAACTGCTCACAACCACACCTTGATTCAAACTGCTGTTAACTGATGTTCAATATTTCAAAGAGATACATCTACACTGAAGCTTAGCTCTAATAAAATTGACAATGATGAGGCACATGTGGATGGGAAAAATATTACAGTCTAATTAACATATAATAGTAGCCACAAATTAACAAAAAAAAACAACTCACACTTTCTAACTACTTTACTGGAAAGTAGGATAAATAGGTGTAACATCTCAGTACTAAGTTTTGAATTTCAACATGTGACATCAATGCATATAAGGAACTAGGAAAGCAATACATGCCCTTGCTGAAAGACTATTGTCTTTCAGCACAACAGCTCTCAAGTTGAACTGCCTTGCAGCCAACCTGTATTTATGGTAGAATTCATATTTACAAAATTATTAAAGCACGTATAGCAGAAATGTCAAGGGATCATGTGACTGGCTGGAAAGGCCCTGAAGGAGAGAAATAGAACTAGATTGTGATTTTAGAACCTTGTATTTTAATTACGTAAATCAGCACTTCAATTTGAAGCTGCCCACAACACCTCAGTGTCTTTTGAGCACAGACTAAAGATACTGACCCCTTTTCACAGAACCACAGAATGGCTGAGGTTGGAAGGGACCTCTGGAGGTCATCTGGCCCAACACCTCTGCTCAAGCAGGGCCACCTACATCAGGTTGCTGAGGACCACATCCACGCAGTTTTTTAATACCTCCAGGGACAGAGGCTCCATATGCTCCATGAGCCTGTTCCCGTGTTTGATCACATACAAGGTCCAACACAAAGACGCTGTACCTTCAACTCTATTTATTTAAAAAATGAAGAGAATTGGCTACGATCACTTTGAAAATAGCTGACACACCATTGCATAAGATCCTGCTAACGTTCATAGCAATTCTGCAGATCATTGACTGAAAGGCTGTTCAGGTTCTCCACAACTTTTGCCTTTACATCTTCTACGACAAAATAAGGGCTCTTTTGAGCACTGACTTGATCTTTTGGAAGAGACAGTTATTAGCTAAAAACCGCTTCACAGACAAAGCATTCTGGGCTCGCATGTTGTTTTCATGTTAATTCACTGTTCACTCTTGCACACCAACATTTTCCAAGCAAGGGAAAGAAAACATGTATATTTAGACATCCACTAGTACAAGTGAATGCAAGTGAAGTGATCAAGTTAAGTCATGTCACAAGACATATTCACTAACCACCTGTCTTTCCCTTTCCACTCTCAGTTCCCGAGCTCTAGGGTTAGTCTCGGGGTTTGCTTTTTTTTTTGTCGGACCTTGTGTATAACCATTATATACATACAATTTTCCCTGTAGTTTGTGCTCATTGCCCTTACCCTGTCACC
Organism: Tapera naevia; assembly: GCA_033556795.1. Classification (NCBI taxonomy): domain Eukaryota; kingdom Metazoa; phylum Chordata; class Aves; order Cuculiformes; family Neomorphidae; genus Tapera; species Tapera naevia. Next base: position 278,230 of record JAUMJJ010000209.1, on the reverse strand, counting down.
AGACACCACTCTTTTGAAAGAGCCTGGTTCTATCTTCTTCACAACCTCCCTTTGTGTATTTGTACATCTTGATAAGATGCTTACTAAGCTTTCTCCAGAATAACAGTTTCTGTTCTCCCAGCCTCTCCTCGTATGGGAGTCTCTTCATCATCTTACGGGCCCTCACTGTACTCTGTCCAGGATGACCATGCCTCTTGCACTAAGGAACTCAGAGCTAGACACAATACTCCAGGTGTGGCCTCCCCAGTGCTTGAAGAGAGGAGAAGAAACATGTCCCTCCACCTGCTGCCTACACTCCCCCTAACAAAGCCCAGGATACCATTAGCCTTCTTTGCAACGAGGACACACTCATTGCTCATCTTTAATTCGGTGTCCACTATAACTCGCACGGCCTTTTCAGCAAAGCTGCTTTCCAGATAGTCAGTCCCCAGCATGTACTACTGGTACACTGAGTTGCTCCTCCCTAGATGCAGGACGTCATACGTCTCCCTTGTGAGAAGGCAGTAAAAAGCTATGAGATCCCCTCTCAGTCTCCTCCTCTCCAGGTTGAACATACCAAGTAACTTCAGACGCTCCTCATATGACTTCCTTGCACACAGTACTCGAGATGGGGCCACACCAGTGCTGAGTAGAGCAGGACAATCCCCTCCTTCGAGGTAATTTATGTAGATATTGAAGAGCACTGGGCCCAGGACGGACCCCTGTAGGACCCCACTAATGACTGGTTGCCAGTCTGATGTACCCCCATTCACTCTGACCCTTTGAAACCGATCCATCAGCCAATTCTGTACCCATTGTATTATGTGCTTATCCAGCTATATTCTGGACATTTTGCTTATGAGAACACTGTCAGAGACAGCATCAAAGGCTTTGCTGAAATCCAGTAAAACAACATTGATGGTTTTTGCTGACCGACCAGGTGGGTGACCTTGTCGTAGAAGGGTATTAAGTTCATAAGGCAGGACCTTCCCTTTATAAACCCGTGCTGGCTGGGACCAATGACTGAATTGTCTTTCAAGTGTTTTTCAGTAACTCCCAGAATAATCATCTTCTCCATAATCTTCCCAGGCACTGAAGTGAGACTGACAGGCCTGTAGTTACTGGGGTCATCCCTGCTGCCCTTCTTGAAGATTGGGACAACATTCACTACCTTCCAGTCAACTGGTACCTCTCCAGATTCCCAAGAGTGTTGAATAATCATTGAGAGAGGTCTTGCTATGAAATCGGCCAGCTCTTTAAATACCCTCAGATGAACTCCATCACGCCCTATTGACTTATAGGGATCCAGCTGGAGCAGCAGATCCCGCATAAGTTCAGGGGTGATTAAGCGATTATTTGCCAGTCATGAACCCCCAGCTCAAGACTCTGGGGGGGGGCCCAAGCCCAATGTCCAATTATTGAATACTGATGCAAAAAAATGCAAAAAAGGAATTAGAAATCTGTGTTTTGTCTAAATTGCTGTTAATGAGGTGCCCATTCTCACTAAGTAACAGTCCAATGTTGTGTCTGGCCTGCCTTTCACTTTCTTCTTCACTTGCTTGTTCTAGCAGTATGGTGCTTCCACTTGATATCTGGCAGATTGAAGTCCCCCATGAGGACCAGGGCAGAGTACTTAGTGGCTTCTCTTAGTTCCTTAAAGAACAGGTCATCAGTGGCATCATTCTTGTTGGGTGGCCTATAGCAGACTGCCACGATGACATCTGTTTTAATTGCCTGCCCCTTAATCCTTACTCAGAGGCTCTCAACTGTGCCATTTCCAACTCTCAGTTCCATGCACTCCAGCCCTTCTGCTACACACAATGCCACCCTGCCCCCCACCTCACCTGCCCTATCTATCCCTCCTGAATAGCCTGTACCCATCAATCACGGCACACCAGTCACAGGACTCATCTCACCAAGTTTCACTAATGCTAATAATATCATATCTCTGGGATACAGCCAAGGTTTCTAGCTCCTCTTGCTTAGGAGGAGACTTTTTAGAGCAAAGCAGATAACTACATTAATTCATTCTAATGACCAACTTTTCGACCAAGGGAAGGAATAAAAGAAAAAGTTCAAGACTACTCACAGTTTATCCTTCTGCCCATTTTTTAAGCACGCTTTGGAGATAGTGGAGTATGGTTTTATATTTGCAAAACCAATGATGCTGATATTTTATTTACACTTTAAAACTCTATCTTACCAGGGTGACAGTAATTCAAACATCAAATAAAAATCTAGTGACACACTGAACAGTAACATTACAAATGCTGAGTGCAACTGTGCTGTTACCATTGAATTGGTATCAATGTTATATTAGTCAACAACTCCAAAGCATTCTTAGTGATTAAAATGCAGTTTTATCTGCACTACAGACACCATGCTAATGCAATTTCAATGACTGTAGAGCACTTTCTGCTTTTCTTCAGCATCTGCCACATGACTCTCCATCAGTGAGTCTACCTACGCTTATAATGGTGGGAGTAGGTTACTTAACGGCCTTTTTTTGATCCTATCTCTTCTAGGAATCAGTAACTCAGCCTTATCTAAGCACAATATTTTATCTGACAGTAAAACTCTGGCCATTGTTAAGGTATCCAGCTGTCACTGGAGTGATAGATATCTATACATCACAGCTACTCTTCATACACTTTTAATCACTTCCTTAAGACACTCTGTTATTGTTACTCCTATTGTTCTCATCCTCTTTTAGCTTATATTTCACTCTTTCATTACTATCTATAAATGCGAAGCACAAACACATGCTCCAGTCTTCCTCAATACACCACATTCCAAGAATATGTGTTTAGATACTGAAATATATCTTCATGATATTTGAAAAGTCATGGCATTCAGCTAGAGATCCCGGTGACTGGAAAAATGGAGATATTGCGCCTATATTAAAACAGGGTAGAAACGAGGACCCTAGGAACCACCAACCTGTCAGCCTCACTTCTGTACCTGGGAAATCATGGAACAGATTCTCCTAGAAGCTATGCCAAGACAACAGAGGACAGAGAGGTGACTCAAGACAGCCAGTCTGGCTTCACCAAGGGCAAGTCCTGCTCGACCAACTTAGTGGGAATGACTATATCAGTGGATAAGGGATGTCATCTGTTTGGACTTCTGAAATGCCTTTGACATGATTCCATACAACTTCTTTTTCTCTAAATTGGAGAGACGTGGATTTGATGGGTGGGCTATTCAGTGGATGAGGAATTGTCTGGTCACATCCAGAGGGTACTGGTCAATGGCTCAACATCCAGATGGAGATCAGTTACAAGTGGTGTCCTTCAGGGGTCCATACAAGTACTGTTGAACTGCTTCATCAACGACATAGACAGCACGATTGAGTGAACCCTCAGCAAGTTTGCAGACAATAGCAAGCTGAGTGGTGCAGCTGACACACCTGAGTGACAGGATAACATCCAGAGGAACCTGGACAAGCTGGAGAAGTGGGCCCATGTGAACCTCATGAGGGTTCTCAGTGCTGCAGAGAAGGACTTGGGGGTGGTGGTAGATGAAAAACTGGCAGATTAGCCAGCAACGTATAACTGTATCCTCGACTGTATCAAAAGAAGTGGAACTAGCAGGTCGAGGAAGGCAATTCTGTCTCTCTTACTCCACTCTGATGAGACCCACCTGGAGCATTGTATCCATCTCTGAAGTTCTTGGTACAGGAAAGACATGGACCTGTTGGAGCGAGTCTAGAGGAGGGCCACAAAAACCATCAGAGGGATGGAGCACCTCTCCTATGAAGAAAGGCTGAGTGAGCTGGGGTTGTTCTGCTTACAGAAGACTCCAAGGAGGCCTCACTGTGGCCTTTCAGTACTTAAAGGGGACTTATAAGGACAGGGAAAACCTTTTTAGTAGGGCCTGTAGCAATAGGACAAGGGGTAACGGTTTTAAACCAGAAGAGAAGAAGTTTAAAATGGATATTAGGAAGAAATTTTTCATGCTGAGGGTGGTGAAACACTGGAACAGGTCGTCCAGAGAGGTGGCTGATGCCACATCCCTGGAATCATTCAAGGTCTGGTTGGATGGGGCTCTGAGCAACCTGATCGAGTTGAAGATGTCCCTGCTCATTGCACAGGAGTTGGACTAGATGACTTTTAAGGTTTCCTTTGAACCCAAACTATTCTATGTTACAGTTCTTACAGTGCTTTAGCTCACATAAAGTCTATTTTTAATAATGTAGCCAGTAATAAAACAAATGCTCTCGAAGAGACAATTGAGACCTAAGACCAATGACTTACACTGCATATAACTCCCTGATGACATTAAAATTGCCAGGATTTATCGCAGCAACAAATGTGACATATAGTATAACTCTGTATTTATTGTTTTCTTTAGAAGCTTGAAGCATGTAAATTAACACAATAGGCAACAACAGGTTTCCAATATATTCAATTACCATTACTCTAACAGGTCACAACACATCAACATTATTTTTGATGAGTAGAAGAATACTTTCAAGAGAATCTTTATCTCATTTGAGAAACTGCAGTTTTTCCTGAGGAAAAAAAGTAAATATAATAAATGTGTACTACCTTGTCACTTTACAGCTTGACTCCATCAGCTCATTTTCAATATCCAGCAGACCAGAAGGCAGATTGTATTCCAAAGGTGAGGCCATCCTTTTTAAACGCAGTAAGCCAATACAGAACTTTGCTCCCATCTCCTCTAGCTCTCTTGTCCCTATCTGCAATCCCTAATTTAAAAATAAGAATTAAAAATACAAAATAGGTACATACATACATACAGATAGATCCATACATACTGCAGAATTACTGTTTAAAACATATTTCACTATTTCATGCATCTTCTTGCTTTAAAGACAGAAAAAATAAGAACTTCAGAATAAACATTTAGCAAGACTATCACAGAAAACTCAGATATAACTACATGATTCCTCTGAAGCTGAACAGGTGTTTCTGGACACATCCACATTTCTTTGGAGCCTCCTAGTCTACAATTTTAACACATCAGCCCTAACAGGACTCTACCTAGTGGCACTGGAAGAGAAAAAGAAATCACGTCCAAGTTCATATACTATTTAAAAAACCCGAGAAAGAAATTTCTAAAATTAATTTCACATTCTAAGATTTCAAATATAAGATCCTTCAATAGAAAGTCCATCAGAACGAAAAAAAATGAGTGAATTCATACTGCAGTTGCGATCACATTCATCACTACATTCTGACATATAAATAAGACTATTTAAGGCAATTAAGTTACTCTTTGACACAAGCATCTCTTCACCTCCTGTAAGTTAGAGGCTACATGTGTTAATTCTGTAAGGATTTATTCACACATTTAATAATTAAAATAGCAAACAAAGTATTAGAAGCCATAGCTGTCTCTAACTTGAATGATATACTGAGGCATCTTTCACTACAGAGTATTTAGGAGGTAAAACTTACATAATATTCTCAAAGTTTACATATGTGATAAAGCCTCCTGTCAGATAATTCTACACTTATAATTTACGCAGCAGTACAGTATGTAGGGACAGAACCTTTGACCTCAAATACTTTAAGAAAAGAGAATGATATTGCAGAACGACCCTCAAGAATTACAGAACTCCCTAGTACTGACTAGCTACTACACACTAACAAACTCAACATCACAACACAACACACTCTAATTCTTTACAAGTGCTGTATCTCAGGATAATTTAAAAGGATTTTATTTTGGAAATTTTAAGCCTCTTAAGGTAAAGAAGAGGTAAAAAGGAGCTTTGGCAAAACAAGTAAGAAAGCAGAAGAGCTAGGAATTGGTGGTGAGATAACTCATCAAGTAGGAAAATAAATGAAGTACAAAGTAGGATTTTTTTTTACTAGAAGCACAAAGACACACATACAAGCTTTGCATACATTGCCACACTGACACTGCATTTTAAAATGCAAGGCTTAAAACAAAGTGTTTTGTTGCTCCAGAAATGTTACAGTCTGTACATTCGTTATGTACTTCTGTTTTGAACATACACACATTCAATAAGTGGTAAGTTTGATTTTGTTTTTCTTCCAAGTTCTGTTTTTTTTTCCTTGGTAGTCTTCACAAATAAGGTGCTTTTTAATAACAAGAAAGCTAAAGTTATATCCACTATTCTAAACAGCACCATCCTCCAGCCAAATGGTACACAGACCTGTTAGCAGAGAACAAGAGTTGGATATTTGAGTATTATTGTTAATAGTAATACTACTTACCTCTTTGATAATGCTTTTGGCTGTAGATTTCAAAGCACTTTATTAATAAAGGAAGAATTATCCTCACTTTACTGATGGAGAAATGCAGCCAGAGAGGGTTGAAGCGATTTGCACAGTGTCTCACAGCATGTCACTGACCCCGCTGGGAACAGAAATCAGTTCTCCTCACTCCCAGTGCAGTACCTTATCCACAGAGGCCAATTTTTTGTTTTTGTTTTGTATTTGTTTGTACGTCAGTAAGATTCGAAGACCCCAATCATAGCTGGGGCTCCACTATGCTAAGCACAGGAAGACACAGTCCCTGCCCCAAAAAGATTAAAATAACATTAAGGAAAAGAGGCAACAACTATGCAGAAGAGGAAGGAGAGGGGTAACAGTAATCTCACTGTGCACACTAATGTGCACAACTTGATGGTTCAGAAACTTTTCCAATCATTGTCTAGATCTGTTGCTGAAGAAGTTATCATTACTTAGCAGATTCCTTATAGGTAGCATAATAGGAGTGGCTCCAAGTCAAAAAAGGACAAGAGTACAGTATGAAAGAAAGTGCAAAGACAATTGTTAGAAAAGTAAATAGCGTGTGCATATTCAGTGGGTGCTACTGTCAGCACGGCAGAAAGACGATGTAACTAAAGAGAGACCTAAGTGGATCAGATTGGAGATGGGTAACTGATATGCCTGGACGATACAATTTGAACTTAGTATACTGAACGGTCTACATACTTGCAGTAAAAGCCCATGACAAAGTGTAAAAAATCATAAATCTTTAAATCATAATGAAGAAGACAATACCCCACAACTTCCAAATACCAAATTTCTTAATCCATTTTCATTCTTCCATCAGCCAAATCTCTTAACTTCCATGAAACAAGAGACTCAAAGTCTGTTTCAGAAAATAGTAATAAATAAGTGAACTGAGGTGAAGATCATTTTCACTGAAGCCATGATTACACAGTTCTTGATCTTCACCTTCAATTGTTGTCCTAGTACCTTTAACTGTGGCCTATTAAAGTTCCTTAAGTGTTGCTTTTAAGCACAAGGCACCTCGAAATAACTGCTTTTTTTTAACATGAATTGAATTTCAGATCTTTTTCTCTATATTTTATACAATTGTCTTTCTTTACAACAGTTACACTTCAGATGGCTGGTTGAAATCTTCCTTACTAAGCACATCATGAAAATGCCTTCACATGGACAGTGTCTTGATGACGAACTTTGATACCTGAAAGCAAATGTGCAGAACAAAGGCACAACAGACTGCAACCTCAAATTGAGAAGAATCTTCCTGTAATACTACTCAATAAATTGAAAACAGCCATACTAAGATTTGGAGAAGTCAGCTGGACAGTAAAACATCATCTTATTCTTGTAGAATAAGTCTAGAGATGGAAGGATCATGATAACTAACAAACTTTGTTGATTGAATCTTTATCTCTTAAAGTCTTCTCCTTATGTGCATAAAATTTCCAGGTTAACAAAACCTATTCAATTAACTTGAAAATGAACCAATACTCCAATACTTACTGATCTCCAGTCAGGAAAGGGACTGATTTCCATTTTCAGGTTGTTTAATTATTGAAGAAATTGTTCTTTCCTCTAGCATCTTAATTATCCTCCACAATAGATCTTCAGAGCAACTTTTTGCCTGAACGTTTGTTTTTCTACATCATGGATGACTGAGCAATATCTGCAGCTCTAATTCTCAAAGTGCTACAAAGACTCAATGCAAGCAGTTAAAACAAGATTGCTTTCACAGATAACTCTGTCATCAGGGATCCTAAATTCAAGGAAGAATTGGTGACCCGAATTCAAAAGATTCCTGGTTGGAAACAGTCTAGCACCACCATTGTCTGAATAAGATTAAAAATAATACAAAAATTGATTTTCTGGTATTATCCAGCTTTGGCAAAGACTCAGCATTCTTCCACAAAGAACAGAATTGTGAAGTAATCCTCTTTGTGCTTTGAATAAAATTCAGTGATGATAACAAACCTGAAGATGATTGGAAAAGTGATTCAGATGTTTACACAATACATAGTCCCTTAGATTCAAACTATCATGCCCTTGCAGACGGGAAGTAGGAGAGGAGGGATTTTTTACCACTCAACTCCTCTGTGTTTTGAAATAACACATTACGAAATATGTCATCTAGTTCATACCACTAGTTTATTCACAGAATTCCTAGTGCCACTTCCTCCATAAAAATAAAAAAGAGACTAAGCCTTTTCATCTCTTTGACCTTCCCACTGGAAAAACGTTGCTCTTATTGCTCTGTTAAGCCACATTGGCATTTTAGATACATTTTCTTAATAAATCTCAGTATTATCATAGTGAAGAAAAAAATTAAGAATCCTTTATGTTCAGAGGATGATTAAGACCTGACTGTTTTATTCCAAATAAAATGAATGAGCAATTTGACCTCTTCCATCAGTTTACATTACAAAGAAGAATGCCATTCCCTTTTGCGTAAATTATTTTTCCACAGAACTCAGCCATATTTTTCCTCCCTCACTGAAGAAGGGTTTTACAGGTTAAGTCCACAAATCATCTTCAATTCACCTTTCTTAAGAACTTTTCATAGCAACACCACTAAAGCCATGAAGGTTCATGTTTGTAGGAATATTCTGGAAGTTTCAAAATAAGCAAGTTGGATGAGTTATCATTTTTCAAGATCCATAATGAGGTCATCTGAGGACTAATGGAATATCCTGACAAGAGCAGGAATGCTTCTCTTAATTGACAAAATTAACTAATTCACTTGGTAGTTACAGACCTACTGAAATTCCTGTCAAAATATCTGTCTTCGTTTTGTCTAGGGAGATAAACATGAGTGTTGGAGTATACGTTAATACATTAAATATACTTTGTTCCAACTTTTTCTCTGTTCCTGCCCACCCTGATCCCAGTCTTCTGATATATTTTTTGTCAAGCACCTTACTTGAGGCTTGTGGTCATTTTCTTGACTAGTATTCCTAAACCCTGTTTTCAAGCAGAGGAAATTGTGTCTTCTTCCATGAATGCTCAAAAAACTTGCTTCAATTTGCAGCTAATTTTAACCCAGAGACATAACTTGAAGATCAGATGTTAGGTTGGTGGTTGTCCTTTTTATCCTTATGAATATTTTCTTTGAAGTAAGTTTTCTACTACTGAGAAACTAAGAACAGAGTCACCTTCTGTTCTCAAATATCCAGCCCTGCTAACACTTTGGAAGGAGACAAATTGAAAATAAGTTTAAGTCAAGAAGTCAAACACCTATGATGAGTTCAGAGACGTGTAATTTGCAGTTCTGGTAATCTGATACAAATATGTTTTCATTTATAAGCCTGCATCTGCAGCTACATAGGAAAATTCTGTAAGGGATACACCAAAGCTGCTGAAGAACTAGGAACTACCATGGTGAAATCTGAAATTGCCTTGTGTAAAGGAGATTTTATTCTAATATTGGCATTTATTACTACTCAATTTTAATAATATACTGGAAAGAGCAGTTCTGATTTTTTTTAACTACAAACATAGTAGTTAACTACAAGCAATAATTAATACTAATCTCATTAGAATAGCCAAAAAGCATAACATACTAAGGAGGAGGGGTGATTTAAATGACAGATGAATATCCTTATGCAACCTATATTATAAATTAGAGAATTTCACTCTAACATTAGTTTACATAGAGATCTTAGAATTCTGAGTTTTAGAAGTTTAAAGCAAGCGAGCAAGCAAGCGGTGTTATAGAACAAGATATCAATGCAAATAGAGGAAATTATAAAGTATGAACACTTTAATTGATTTATTCTCTTACCTTGTATTTGCCCTGGTCACATCCACATAATGTGCTTTCCATTGTGTAGCTTCTTTGTACTCCTATCTCTCTCCAGACGACAACTCGTGCTGTTGATTCCTTGGACTTTTCCACTACAAAGCTGCAGCTACCCATGCAGAATGCTGGGGCAGTTTGACTCAGGATCTTGGGGAGTACCTGCAGGACATCAATTTGAGAAATACAGCGGCTCTTTTATTTCACTTAGAGAAGCTGAGTGGAGGAGAATATTCAATCACAAACTTTTATCAGAAAATTTTGCTGGAATTTCAATTAAAAGTACAAGACTGAAAACATTTCTCCACCCTGACTTCTCAAAACCCTGTGTCCTTAAGTGACAAAAGGTTTGCCATTTCCTCCTTACTGAAATCGTCTCTTTCAGATTCAATCACTAAAAGTAAGTGTTGATCATGTGGGTAAGAAACAGGATACAAAAGAATTCTTCAGGTGATCACCATCTTCCAATTCACAAAGCCAACTTGGCTCAAATTAAGTGTACTACATACCCCATACAACTAAAATTTCAATTTTCAGACTGTTTAAACAATCCAATTTGCAGACCTAACACAGGCAGTATTTTATCACTACATAAAATTAATCCATACTTAGCAAAAACTTCAAGAATGAGAATCTAAGTTCAATATAATTGTTTACGTGACAGATTTGGGAAAAAAAAGGAACAGTTATGCAAATGTACATATATGACTAATGCTAGGTGACTACATTCTTTCTAGCTTACAACTGTATCAATTTGTTACGGTTTCAGTTAACTTGGGTCAGTGTCCTGGCTCTGCCTTGGTCTTAATCTAAAGTAACTTGATTCTTCTGAAAGCTAACTGCAGTGGTAAAACAGAACACTGGTATGAAGAAATGCCAATGTTTACACTTATTCCTCCAGTAACCAGGGCCATCCTCGAGACGGCCCTGGAATATACCTCGAGCTGCACCTGCAGGAAGGGGCAGACAGGACAGGTGATCCTGAACTGACCAGCAGAATATCCCACCCATATACGTCATAACTGGTATAATATTGAGAGATTACGAGGGTCTCGCTCCCTTCTGCGATGGTTGGCGCCCAGTGAGGACCTCGTTTGTCTGATTGTTCCTGACCCAAGATCTAAGCATCCCTCAAACCAGTTCCTGAGTTCAGCTCCCTCCTAGCTGTGGACCCATTCCCTTGTGTCTCCTCTACCGCAGCTGTGGTGATGTACAGTCATCGAGGGGTGGGGTGGGGGTGCAATCTCAGATATTTGTACATATTTCATTACTGTTTAATTACTTTAATCGTTAGTACTATTATTATCATCATTACATTAAAGCTGTATTTTCAGCTTCCAATTTGCAAGCCATTTTCCTCTCTGCTTCCCCTGTGAGTGGGGGGTGGAATTTGGTAGCCCAACTCCACAGCTTTTAGCTGCCAAAAATTAGCCGGGTTAGGGCTAAAATGTGACACAATTAAGCCAAAACATATTACCACACCGCATTTACTATTTCAGTAGCACTTATATCATTACTAATGTAAGCTTTCCCAAACATTTCAATCCACTTTTTTGAAGCCAAAAGACATCTTCCCACAACTCTTATTATCTATTGTCTTTTGTGTGCTATGGTAGTACAGGCTGAAAAGACAAACCCCTTCACTAATGTGTTGAGCAGGAAACACATGTAGCAACAGACTCAGCTTCTAGGAAACCACCAAGAAAATAAGAAACAACAGAATTTCTTTTAAGTGAGGGAGATTTGATGCATAACAAGCGTTTAATGTGCATTCTCACGCCTTTCAAGCTTCACTCTCCACCTCCTCAAAAAAAACATAGGGTTCGGATGCATTCGGTTGCACAGTTTGCGATTGACACAAGGTGGCAGTGGAGTTACACAGAAGTAACAGGTAACACTATTCCTTAAAAATGTTCGAATTTTTGAAAGCTTAAACAAAGCAAAGGATGTTGTTTGTGCACGTTTATTATGTATATGTATTCGAGCTATATGTCTTAACTACACATCTTAAGAGGAATTGTGCCTATTTCCACACACAAAAATGACTATTTCTCAGAGCAATTCAGTATTTTTATTTCCTTTTTGCTAGAATGTTATTTTCCATGCTTAAATGACTCTTTTTTTCATCCAGTAATTATAAATGTGCAGAAGCATATTTTCCATATATTTACTATAATGGTTACGTTGAACACAAAAAAGCATATATTGGTACAAAGAAACAAAAATAAATTACGCACACTACTCACATTAAATCCTTAGCAGTATTAGTGTACAATGTTTAAACCACTCAAATACTTTGAAGCACATTCATGAACTAAAAAATCATTCTAAATGTGTGTACTTACGCTACAAAGACACTGTGTGCACAGAATAATACTGGGAAGTTATTCGAAAAGTATATTCCAAATTCATGCCCAGTGAAAGCAGTACAAATGCCAAACTTACTCTGTAACCAGGGTCCTCCACCAGGTCATGAGAGGCGGCATTAACATTTCTGTGCCACATTGTCTCTTTTATGCTGCAGCCATACATAAACACATTCTTTTTACGAGAGTGACCATGATAATCGCAGTAGACCTACAATAAATTATTTGGTAAAATAAAGCCAAAGCATATGGAACTCACATTTCACAGATGTTAGAGAAGGACAAATAAAAATTTTTATTTGCACTGTTGAAAGTTCCAAATAATTAGGAAACACAACTGCTTATAAAATTAACTTGTACATTAAGACAAAAAAAGTAGGATGTATCTAAAGAAGAAGCAGGTTTGGATCTAAAGGTTTGCAGAGATTAGTTCTTCAAGTCAAATTTAAATGTGAACACAGTTTACAAAGAACATATCAAAATGTTTACTCTACAGACTAGCTACATAGATAAGGTTAAAAAGGTTCAGAATTGCTTACACACATACTCACCAAAGGTAAACGTTTTATAGCAGCCAGATATTGCAGTAGCCCTTTAGCATGGTAAATAGTGGGATGCAGATCAGGATTTGGATTTTGCCACTGTCTGTTTAAATCTTCTCCACTTAAAGAGCAACGGTGGCTATTGGGGGGTGGGGGTGGAAAAACGCATGATGTAGTCTGTATTATCATACTTTTAAATAAGTCTCCCCCCCTCCACCTCAAGTTTTCCTTGTCATCGGTGCTTCTTTGGAAAGGGTCTGGTAAGAAACAAACTTGTTTTCTAACATGACAAATAACAGAAGTGTTTGGGGTTTTTTAAGTTACATTACAGAAAACCTAAAAATTAGAAGCAGTTTCTTCTATGAAGTCAATTGTAACCTTGTTTATTTGCTGTTGAAACTGAAGGCTTGCAATTCTATTTAAAGGCTAGCTCAAAATCAGTTATTTTGAATATACAGTGTCTTTACAGTTTTGGTGTATTGACTTCTGCAATACAAAGAATACAGTCAACCAGAAATCTAAGACTTGAAACATGAAGTTGTTAGGAGACAAGTAGCTGTGAGAAAAAGAACATAAAAAAAAAAAAGAAAACCAACTGAAAACCCCACTGAACAGGTAAAGACCTCTGTAAGTAAAGATCTCTGTATTTTGTCAATTATTAGCAAGAACTTGCTTAAATTCATGTTCATGCAGTCATCTTCAGTACACTTGATTTTAGGTTGTGTCTGCTGGGACAAATTTCTTAATTTTTCCCGTATTAAATTTTCACCTGTATTCTGAATGACTTAATTCCAGCTGTTCTGCTACATACACTCTTTTACTGTGGTAAAACTTCACTTTGATTCTACTCAGACCCATAATCAAGTTTTGTTTTGTTCACAATACCTTTTAAAACACTACCCATAACTAGGTTAAGAAGGAACTGCAGATTTACGATACCAAAAATTTCCTTTTCCTATAAATTCCCTGTAACCAAATAAATATAAGGTGCTAAATGCTTACTTGTACCAGTACCAAAAGGTCCTGAAACACCCCTTCAATTTAAGAGAGCTGATACTAAATGAATGAATTACCATTAATAACTGCAATTAAATAAGGATACCCTTGTATATGTACTTCCCCCCTTTTAATAACATTTAACAAGAGCCATTTACATAACAACCTTCTAAAACTGTTAATAAAAAAAGGAGAAAAATTACATAAAAAGCTTTCTCAGATACAATGGCTGTTCTTCCTCATGATAACAATTAACTTGTTTAGCTTTTCCTAAAAGCAGACACCTTTTCATACAAGACTCTACGCCTATCCAAGACTGTAGTTCAGAAAGAGAACTAAAATGTCATGTCAAATCATGTAGGAATGTACACTGTCATCCACAAAAAACTGAAAATACTTTTTAGAAAACTGCAGTTCATGGACTATTGCATCTGCCCTTAAAAAGCAATAAAAGTGAGAAGCTCAAGATAATTTTAAGTGGTTTTTTTATATTAAGTAATTGCATTTGTGTGTTTCCAGGATTCGTTTGGGTTTGGTTCTGTTGTTTGGGTTTTTTTTTAAAAAAAGAGTAAACTTATGCTTACTTTCCATTGATGACACCATCTGGATTAAGCATTGGAATAATTTTGAAAATATAAGATTCTCGCAAACATTGGGCACTTGGATTATTGCTCATAAGGTATTCCAGCGTTCCCTTCATAACCCAGCTTGCATTAGTCTCTCCAGGATGTACACGAGCAGACAGGAAAACATAAGGACGATTCCCTAAAAGAAGTATGCACAGAAGTTGCAAAATATGATTCAAGCTAAGTAAACAGTTTGTTAATTGAGAAAAGAGGCAATAGCCAATTTCAATTATTGCAATGCAAAATACAGTATTTGGGAGCTGAGTATCACAAAATATCAGTATTATTGATAACACTTGCCACAACAGTGTTATAAGGAGTGCTTATTACAGAACTTGATGGAGCCTTGAATTCAATCAGACAATTACACCACCATAACTAGTTTGAGCTGATCATTATGATATGATGACTTGGTTGACTTTTTTTTCCAATAACCAAGCAAAACACTGGGGTGTAAGAATAAACCAGGAATGCCGTCATAATTAAAGCCGACTGCAAATCGTAGTAGCTTAGATATTGGGTCTGTGAAAGATTTTTGACAAGCAAATAACCTGAGCATTTAGAGAAAAAAAGTTACTAAGAACTAAGGCATTCTTTTCCAAGAAGTGCTGTCTGCAAAATGTAACAGAAAAATAGCTAGCAACTGATCAAAAATATATGAATATATATACTTTTATATATCCAGATGTAAACATCCTTACTAGACTACCACAAATAAACATTAAACACAAAGCAAATCACAAATATTGACATCTTCTAGTTTCATGAAATTCACTACCTTTATTTTACATTGCTATTTTTACAATGCACAACTGTATTTTTTTTTCTAAAGAAACAGTTTTACATTATTTCCAGGAGATGACAAAAAAAAGTCATGTACTTACTGAACTGAGAGATATGTTCATAGTAATTGGACTCGGGCATGGCTGTAATAGTGACTAAGGGACAGCTGTTGCCAGCCAGTGTCTCACAGAGAACATCTTGTCGAAAATATATCTGTTGAGGGTTGTGCATAGATTCCAGCTTCTGAAGATGCATCTTCATCCCAAAAATAATGAAAAAATACTTCAAATCTTTTACAGTCACATATCACAGCATATTCAATAGATACTATCTCATTGATCTTTAGTTTTGCTGTTCTAAACAATGTTCAAGTTTCCATCAAAATGCTGAACATGAAATACCATTCTCTAACTTACAGCATACTTCTCTTTACAGAGTCTGTTTTTTCACCTGGCGATGGATAAGGAGTAGACTGAGAGGGTATGGGTCAGGGTAGGGACAGGTTATGTTCTAGTTGGTGTCTGCCAGACCAGGAAGAGCAAGTGGATGAGGCCCGCTCTAGACAGATAAACGCAGCCTCACCTTTGCAAGCCCTGGTCCTCACAGGGAGCTTCAATCACTCTGACGTCTGTTGGAGGGACAACACAGAAGGGAACAAGCAATACAGGAGGTTTCTGAAACATATAGATGACAATTTCCTCCTCTGTCTGATAGAAGAGCCAAGGAAGAGAGGTGCTATGCTAGACCTCGCTTTCACCAACAAGGAAGGGTTGGAGGGCAATGTGAAGCTCAAGAAAAACCTTGGCTGCAGTAACCCTGGGTTGAAGATTCCTAGGGCAGTGAGGAAGGCACACAGCAACCTCACTACCCCGGACTTCAGGAGTACAGACTTTAGCCTCTTAAGGCATTTTACTGGTAGGGCACCATGGGATAAAGCTCTAGAGTGAAGAGGCAGCTAAGAAAGGTGGTTAAGTCCAAATGTCGGGTACTTCATTTTGGACACAACAATTCCATGCAGAGCTACAGACTGGGGACAGAGTGGCTGGAGAGGAGTCAGGCAGAAAAGGACCTGGGAGTGCTGGTTGACAGGAAGCTCAACATGAGCCAGCAGTGTGCCCGGGTGGCCAAGAAGGCCAATGGCATTCTGGCCTGCATCAGGAATAGTGTAGTGAGCAGGACCAGAGAAGTTATTGTCCCCCTGTACTCGGCACTGGTCAGGCCTCATCTCGAATATTGTGTCCAGTTCTGGGCCCCCCAGTTTGGGAAAGATGTTAGGATACTGGAATGTGTTCAGAGGAGGGCAACAAAGATGGTGAGGGGGCTGGAGCACAAGCCCTATGAGGAGCGACTGAGGGAGTTGGGGCTGTTTAGTCTGGAGAAGAGGAGGCTCAGGGGAGACCTCATTGCTCTCTACAACTACCTAAAAGGAGGTTGTAGTCGGGCAGGGATTGGTCTCTTCTCTCAGGTGACCAGTGACAGAACCAGAGGGCATGGACTTAAGCTTCGTCAAGGAAAGTTTAGGCTTGATGTGAGGAAAAAGTTCTTCACTGAAAGGGTGATTGGCCATTGGAATGGGCTGCCCAGGGAGGTGGTGGAGTCGCCAACCCTGGAGGTGTTTAAGGGGAGACTGGATGAGGCACTGAGTGCCATGGTTTAGATCATGGTTGGTGTTAGTGTTGGTGTTAGTGTAGGGTTATGGGTTGGACTTGATGATCTCAGAGGTCCTTTCCAACCTTGTAATACTGTGAAACTGTAATATTCAAGTTCCACCTCCTCTGAGCTCAGAAGTGATGGATCCCAACAAAGAAGAAATCAGTCAAAAGACACCCGGGGCCTGCATGGATGAACAATGAATTCCTGGACAAACTTAAATACAAAAAGAAAGCCTACAGAGGGTGGAAGCAAGGGCAGGTAGCCCTGGGTGGAAATACAGAGAAATTGTTCGAGCAGCCAGGGATCAGGTTAGGAAAGCTAAAGTCCTGATAGAATTAGATCTTGCCAAGCGTGTCAAGTGTGTCAAGCTTCTATAGGTATGTCAGTGATAAACAGAAAACAAGGGAGAACGTGGGCCCTCTCTGGAAGGAAATGGGGACAGCTGGTTATCCAGGATATGGACACAGCTAATGTACTTGACTTTTTTGCCTCAATCTTCACCAGCAAGAGCTCAAGCCACACCACCCAAGTCACTGAAGCAAAAGGCAGGGACCAGAAGAATGAAGAACTGTAGCAGAAGATCAGGTGTGACACCATTTAAGGAACCTGAAGGTGCACAAGTCCATGGGACCTGATGAGATGCATCCATATGTTCTGAGGGAACTGGCAGATGAAGTTGCTAAGCCACTACCTATCATATTTGAGAAGTCATGGCAGTCAGGTGAACTTCCAACTGACTTGAAAAGGGAAACATAACTCCCATTTTTAAAGAAACAAAAAAGGAAGACCGGGGAACTACAGGCCAGCCAGTCTCATCTCTGTGCCCAGCAAGATCATGGATCAGATCCTCCTGGAAGCTCTGGTGAGGCACACTGAAAATAAGGTGACAGGTAACGGCCAACATAGCTTCACAAAGGGTAAATCATGCCTGATGAATTTGGTGGTCTTCTACAAAGGCAATACAGCACTGGTGGATAAGGGAAGATTAACTGACATCATCTATCTGGACTCCTGCAAAGCATTTGACACTGTCCACATGACATTCTGGTCTCTAAATTGGAGAGATACGGATCTGATGGATGGACCACTCAATGGATAAGGAACTGGCTGGATGGTCACATTCAAAGAGTTAAGGTCAATTGCTCAGTATCAAAGCAGAGACTGGTGACGAGTGGTGTTCCTCGGGGGTCAGTATGTGTAACAGTTGTTTAATGCTTTTGTCACATACGTGGTCATTAGGATTGAGGGTACCCTTAGCAAGCCGATGACACCAAGCTGCATGGCATGGTCAACACACTGTGGGGAAGGAATGCCATTCAGAGGGACCTTGATGGGCTTGAGAGGTGGGCCTGTGCAAACCTCATAAGATGCAGTAAGGCAAAGTGCAAGGCCCTGCACCTGGGTCAGGACAATCACAAGCACAATTACAGGCAGAGACTAGATTGAGAATAGCCCTGAAGAGAAGGACTTGGGGGTGCTGGTGGATGAGAAGATCAGCATTTGTCAGCAATGTGCAACCATATCCTGGGCTGAATCAAAAGAAGTGTGGCCAGCAGGTCTACTGTTTTTTTGAGACCCCAACTGGAGTACTGTGTCCAGTTATGGAGTCCCCAGGACAGGAAGGACATGGATCTGTTAGAGCAAGTTCAGAGGAGGGCCACAAAGATGCCCAGAGGAATGAAGCACCTCCCACATGAGGACAGGCTGAGAGAGTTGGGCTTGTTTAGCTTAGAGAAGGCTCCAGGAAGACCTCAGAGCAGCCTTCCAGTACTTAAAGGGGGCCTACAGGGAAGCTGGGGGGGGCTCTTTATCAAGGAGTTATAGAATATGGGGTAATGGTTTTAAGCTGAAAGAGGGAGATTAGATTGGATATTAGGAATAAACTCTTTACTGTTAGGATGGTGAGGTATTGCAATATGTTGCCCAGACAAGTCATGGAAGCCCCATCCCTGATGGTGTTCAAGGCCAAGCTGGATGCGGCTCTGAGCAAACTGATCAAGCAGAAGGTGTCACTGACCATGTCAGGGGGGTTGCAACAAGATAATCTTTTAAGTTCCTTTCCAACCCAAACCATTCTGTGATTATAACACCCTGCTTATAACATCCCTTAACAGGCACTTCTTCCAAGAGCAAGTATAGCTTAATGAAAACCTTCATTCAACACTGTTACTCCTTGGCTACTGAATCTACAAGTTTGCTTTTACGGCTATGACAGAAACAACCAACAGAAATTCTAGCCAAGAGTTCTGCTCAGTCCGAAAAGCTTCACAACAGTTCTTTTCAGGACATTAAATTGGATAAAGATCTCTAATTGTCTTAAACACAGTAATTTAATAGGTCAGTTATGAAGAGATACACATAGAACAGCAGGATATGAGTCATTCCACTCAAACACAAATACTTCATCCAATTAGCACCATTTCCACTCAATTATGAATTATGATTCCCAGAAAAAACATTTCATTCGCAATATCAATTTTATTGTCATAAGGAATAGTACCTCGAAGAACTTACATCTTCAATAGTCTAAACACTAATATTTTAAGAAAATTGTCCACTTTAGGGATCATTTTGAATCCTCTATAAAAAGAATTCACTCATGAATGCTTATGTTTCACATTGTCCAAAAGTAAAAACATTTATCTATATAACACAACATAATCTTCTGACCTTTAAAGTTGAGTATGTATAAGGATAATGGTAAGCAAAGTAGCAGACATCATCTTTATGTTGGAAAGTCACTGTGAAAGTAATTGTGTAGTAAGATTTTCCTTTCTGACCTCCAGCAGCAATTGAACTTCTTGAAAAATGATTCCTAAGAGTAAAATGAAAGTAATATATGCATTAGAATAGTTTTTTTATATCATTATGATGATTATTCCTGAACACACATTCTAAAAGCCAGAAATTGTTAATGATTGTATTTCTCTTCTGTGTACATCCAGGTTAAATACACCAATTCCCACCATCTGTAAATATACTTTATTATAGGAGCGACAGACATTCATTCATACTGGGAAAAGATGTGTATACAAAAACAAACAGCAAAAAAAACCAAACAAACAAAAAAAGCAAACAACTGTGAATCAATAAGGGCAATGCACGGATATGGTGTAA
This sequence comes from Tapera naevia, assembly GCA_033556795.1. NCBI lineage: Eukaryota > Metazoa > Chordata > Aves > Cuculiformes > Neomorphidae > Tapera > Tapera naevia. The sequence continues at coordinate 258,145 of JAUMJJ010000209.1, read as the reverse complement.
CATCTCATCCCGTGTTTTAGGATTGCTTTACAATGACTGCACCACAGAATACAGGAGAATAAGTCACAAGCACCATATGACCAGTATTACTGGAAGTCACTGTTAACATCTCAAGAAAGTATGTTATATATACATTCCCTTAAAAGCATGCAATTTCTGGCAAAAGTATAAAAGATGAACAACTTAAATATTAGTAGACTGATAACAAAAAAAGACCCTATACATTCTATCACTTCTGTTACTCTTCATAGTAACTCAGGAAGAATGGCTGTTCACAACAGAACTACTAAAATAAAATTACCAATCTGGGAAGTAAACATTTCTCTTCAAAAACTTTACCTCTAAATAATCTTCCGTGTAAGAGTTGCTGTATGTTTGACTGGTGTACTTACTTATAGTAACAAATATCTGTCCCAACACGAGTCCAGCATGGTCGAGAATTTAAAGCTTCTTGAAGAGAATACATCAGAGGCTGCATACCTTAAGGAAAAAGCACATCTCATTTTAATGCTTAATATTAAATATCAAGATCTCAGTAATGGACCACATCAACACTTATATTCGAGTGTTTGAACTACCTATACTCATTTATTCACTGTCATAGAGTGTATTTTCAGAAATGTCTGGGTACACTCTTTCAAACAGGTGACTGAAGATTCTTCCCATCACCCCCTTGTCGCATATTTATTTTCAGAAAAGAATAAACTAAAAAGAATCAGACCTATAGAAGACCAAAATGAAACACCTAAGAGAAAGCTGTGGCTAGCATGAAAGGTAATCTGCAAGAAATCTTGGGTCCCACTCCATCCAACTCATCATTACAAAGAGCCTCCAAAGAGAACACAAAAAAATTGATACTATGATCCATTCACCTGGATAGCTGGAAAATAACTGACCTTTCATATCATTTTTTTTTAAAACAGTAACTCTTTAAAGTTTAAAATTTTTGGAAAATATACTTAAGATGAATACTTGATATGAAGTTGGAGTAGAAAATAATACATATTAATTCAACATTATTTACTAGTTAGATAATTAGCTAAATACATTGACTGATTCAGTCACTGTGCTTGAAAATACCAAAGTAACTATTAGGTAAGTACAGGTAACATACGAACAAAGACCTAAGGTAAATTTTGAAGAGCAGTAAATAATTTAAAAGCATCACAAATTACCTTATATTCTCAGATCTTATCAACACGAATTGTTCAACTATGACAAAGAAGAATACAATGTTACTCTGTCCTAAGAGTTTGAGGTTGCGACAGGAGAAAGAAGTTTCTCCTACTCCTCCTCAAAGGACAAATATCAGAAAATCTAGCAGGAAAACAAACCTCAAAAAAAGGTTTTAAACTAAATGACATCCCCTTCCTGTCCCCTCTGCCCAGACAAGTGGAAGAAAGGCACATTCAGGAAGCCAGTATTTTGGTTGAGATAGAAGCAGCAAACGCTACTCACTAGAGACTGCAAGGGTCAGCTATGAAGCCCAGCATTTCAAAGGAGGTTTACTTTTCCTTCTCAAATAATATGCCTCTCTTGCCATCAATAAGACAAAATTGTTTGTGAACATCTCTGCTTCCTTTCACATCTGAAAATGCACCTCTTTTCAGAAAAGTATTAATGATGACAGTTCTCATTCTTCTTGAACCTGTGTGGACCAAGCGGCTTTGATGTTGTCCCACTCTCAATGGTCTTAGGACTAATTTTAGCTGCAGCTATTAGTAAACTACTTATGCTTTGGCCTCACAACAAAACTTAATTTTAAAAACTGATAGCCCGTGTTTTAAGACACTTCTTTTCGACTGAAACCCGTCAAAATATTTTCTAGCAGTAATATTAAAAATTAATCTGATTTAGTAACATGAACATACTACTGATTCCAGTGTAAACTCAAAGATGCAGCTGAGCTGTCTAGTAGATATTTTCCTACGTATTTCTTCTCAAGAGTATGGAAAATTCATCTTACCGTAGTTAAACTGACTATTTGACTTTTCACAGTTGATGATGTTAAACCGGTAACCAACGCCAGTTTTCATTCCACTGACTTCAAAGTAAAACCATTGATGATAATGATTACTATTTATATCCGAGTTCAGAATTAGATCATACTCGTTTCTAAAGATTAACAAAAACAAATCAATATTTTTTAAGAAGCAGAAATAAAAGGCCTTATTTGTGGAAAGAATAGTTTCAATATCTTACTTTCTGATCTGAATAACTTTGCGCAGGTTTCCAGATTCAAATTTGGAATTAAATTTCAAGACATCTGCTTCCTCTGGTACTGAACAACTGAGTAGAAAAAGAAAAGGGACCAAAATGAATAAAACAAACCTAACTAAAACTGAAGTTTATTTTAGCCCTCACTTAATAATTCAGAATTTATTATGAACCTTCCTCTAACTACAGTGTTACAGCACACGAAGCTTTCATTGAAGTCTGTTCTAACAGTACTGCTTTAAATATTACAACTCATGACAGAAGAAGTAGAATAGGCAGAGTATTTTGCTGAATATTATTGTCAGAACGGTAAAAACTCACCTCATGTTATCGAGGTCATACACAACTCTGTCTATAATGTCATTCTGATGAATCAATCTTTCAATATCTTGAGAGATTTTTGTCCTAAAGTACAAAGCAGAGTTCTCATTTAAATTGTTGCATACTGTTTCCAATTAGGTAAGAGAAATTACCTCATATAACAATGAAAACTAACAAAGTTGACATGAAGAAAGTGGGACAGATTTTCAGAGAGACGTGAGCCTCAATCCCACTTATGTGCACAAACTGAAAGTGTACTTAAGTTTAAAAATCTGCATTCTCAACTGACTGAGTCCAGTATTTGTATGAGGGAACTGAGTTTTCATGCACACAATCCACTGGGTTTTTATCTTATGGAAAAAAATGCGCCATTTCATACTTTATAGTAGAAGCAGGAATTACTCAAACATTACTTCTGTTAAAGCTTTAATCCAGGATAGTACTTGATAACATTAGTAACTTACATGAGTCCTACCATAATTAAAATTAAAGAGTTTTAGCGAGTAGGTCGTGCAGTGAGTGTGTTAGTGCACTAGCTTTTCACCTCTGGAGATCTAGGTTCATTTATCGACTACGTAACAAATAATAATGAATTTGGTGATGTCAGCCAAATGTCAGGTGCATTTTTATCCAGATCATAAAATCATTGCACAACTGGCAGTATCTAGGTCGTGGTTTGGAAAAGTAAGAAAGTGTTGCAGTTCAAGAATGAAATATAGTGGCAGAGCTGTGTGGAAAAGCTTGCACAGCACCTGCAATAAGAAGAAAAGGAGGCAGATTAACAATGAAGAACAGAGGAACAGAGTGGTTAAGTACGTTCAGGATGGAAATCCTCCATTTAATTAAAATAAATATTGTTAACAAATGAGAAAAAGAAGATAAGTGCGCAAACCTAGCACCTCTTATTAAATTAAAACTAACTAGAAAAACAAAAATCACAACTCCAATGTACTGACAAAATTGTAAAAAGGCTGACTCACCACAATCTATCTGATGAGGTTCAGCTCAGGGCAGTATTACAGGTTTTTGATCTCACACTCGACCTTAGAAAAATCCTTAGATCTCAGTATACCTCATCTCTAAAGGGTCATAATGCTTCCCATCATCACAGCAGTTTTGCCAAGACGAAATCCATGAATCAATATCAGGTATTCAAACACCACAGTAATAACCAATGTAGACAAGAGGAAAGAAGAAACAGTATTCAAGATGCATACAAAAAGGAGTAGTAGTAGTGGACATTTTCAGGTCCCAAAAAAATCAAGAGAAAAGAGAAGATATTTGAAGATAATTAAAGGAAAAATTATAAAACCGGCCCTGTTGATGTGGAGTTCTGTGTTTATAAGTCAGTCCTTTGTGGATCCCTATTTATCTGATGATCACTTCTAAGCGTCAGATGATTAGAAAATGCAGAAGTGACTAGAAAATAAAGTGTACAGCAAAAAACAACTTAAAAGTTTTAAGGAATGGAACAAAGTAGGAATTTAACCACAAATGTAGAAGGTAGCATAACACTTTTCAATGATGCTGTTCTAAACAATAACAATGTGGTGAGACATTCAGTGAAAATTACATGTTACTACATGTAAACAAAAAAGCAAAAACACTTTAAGTATAAATTCAAAAACATTGCATCTCTTAGCATATTTCAAGACTTAAGGAACCCTTCCAAAACCCAATATGACATTTGTCTAATAAAAGTAAAAAGAAAACCACTAACACGCCACTTCAGACCCCAAAACATTTTGTTAAATTACAGAGATGTATTAAGGCAACCATTAATTGCTAAAGAAGACTCACCTGACAAGTAGTAACTAATTGCTTACATTACAGAGAACATAAATGCCACTGAATGTCAAAAGAGTTTGGACATGGCTTTGTAGAAGACTTAAACACTTCTCCATATACCCTACCAAAGTAATTCTCAACACCTTCCTATAATTTTCACCACCTTAGACTACAAAGTCCTAAGAAGATTAAGCCCTTTCTAAACAGGCCCCTCCTCAGAAATTTTTTATATTGCAGTAACAAGACTGAGTTATTTGTAGAAAACTCACTTCCTCGAACAGTGTACTTTAAAAGGTGATGTGGGATTTTTGATTCAAGTTTACAAATATTACCTGATATTTCATTCTTGTTTCACACCAGACCCAAAGTAGTTACTTTCAACACAGAACATACAACAAAACCAAAACATTATATAACAAATTAAAATAAAATATACTCTAGAATTACCTTCATGGTTTAGAAATTATAATTATGTGTAATCACCCAAGTAATTTCGTTGGCTTAAAGTCAGAATTAATCAAGAAATCTAAGAAAAAACGAGCACTGGAATGACAAATTTTATCCAACTCTACCCAGTTTTACTGAGGAGAACTCAGAATTATTAAGTACTACAAAAACGTACATGAAGATTTGCAAGATTTTCTTAAAATGTAGTTCTTGGGTGATTTCTGACTCTGGATTATCTCCCTTCTAAATCAGCTGAATCTATCTGAAAAAATAAGTTTATAGGGAAGATTATTCTCCAAAGACAATCTCCTAACCATCTTGGTAACTAAATGTAAATATGAAAAATTTCATTAAAGTTATAAAGCTGAAAGCATTGAATATAATAATTAAGCAAGTGGCAAGGTCTCATACGTACTGTTACATGTTCTAACTTGCTTAACTGCCTTTATAGTAACTTACTATGCATGTGAGCCAGCTCCTCATACGATCTCAGGAAACTATTCTTAAGAGTCATATCACCCTTCATTATCTTGAATTTCACTCAGTAAAGTTAAAAATGGATGTGTTGATGTGGATTTTGTTGGTTTATTTTTCATTCTGTGTTTATTGTGTGTCATTCTGCAGGACCTAACACAAACTGCACCCTCAGCATGTCATACTGCAAACACCAAAACCAAACAAATACATCATTTTTCCCATGACATTTTCCTGAAAGATAGATTTGTTGGCACAGCAAAGAGAAGAGCTGAAGTACCTTTAAACTATTAAGTGTGCTATCCGTGCTAAGATCTGAAGGGAGCTTTCAGATAGCTGTTTGTTTGTTGGGGCATTTTGTGTATTGTTTTGTTTTGTTCTTTTACAAATTACAAATTTTAGATAGGGGATAGTGGGAAGTCAGAAAGGGAGAGTCTAAACTAAACTCAATATTTAGAAACTGAAGTACAGAATTAGAATGAGTATTAACAGAATCAGATTGTGTTCTTTTTTACGGATCTGCATTGATCAATGTCTACTCACCTACCTTCAAACTGCTTTTCTCAGATGCCAAAGTAAAATATTGTATATGTGCCTGTTAATCTCATCCTAGAGATTCTTTCTGAAGGGAACAACAACAAAAAAAGGAGTATGGTAACTCACCTCTGCACCCCGTATGGCCTTTTCAAAATAGGCTCCTTAAACGGGGGTGGAATATGGCCAAAATAATCTGGATAGGCCACTTCGGAATATTCAGGAATAGACTTTGTGGTTTTTACCATTTTGATATAAAGATCACAGTCATGAACTGGTGATACATCAGAAACATCAAGGACTACTTGTTCCCCTGATGAACTAGATCTGGAATCCTCCTCCTCTGAATCCACTCCAGTGCAGCAGAGTTTCCCCAGCTGGACAGATGATGCTTCGAAGAGGCTACTTCCACAGGGTGAAACATGTTCACAAGGTTTACTACAAGGAAGTGGAGTAAGGCTAGTTCTGCTTTCTTTCTTTATTACAAAACCTGTACCATAATACTGACCATCTTTTGCACTGTTCTGCAGACTGATTCTGTCCAAGCCTTTTACAATTTCTTGGCTTAGACACTGGCACGATGGAAGCAGGTTTCTTGGATCATTTTGCTGATGTAAACTACTGTCTTTGATACTATCTTTCTTTGGTAGTTCCAAAAATGCTGGTCTTCTATTGTATTCCTCTGTCAATAAAAGACCGCTCTCCTTCACAGCAACTCCTCTGGCTGACTGGTTTGCTTCAGCAGAGTGCTCCTCTCCTGCTGTAGGAACAACAATAGGTCCACCCAGATTTGCATCAGGTACAAAAGGCTTTGGTTCCTTGGAAATAAAGTCATATTTCTTAAAAAAAATAAAAGAGAAAAATCATTTTAAAAACAGTAAACAGTTCTTAAACTTTCATTTATATCAGAAAAATTTCTCTTTGACTGTTCCCAAGGTATGTTTTGCAATAATCAAAAAATATGTGTATTTTAAAAGATGACAATTATTATGTTTTACACTTACATAAACATAGCAATGGAGTTTCAGCTTTTACAATATAACCAATTATCAAGTCAATGTGATTCCCCTTATATCGTAATCAATTACTTTAAAGCAGTGCATAGCATTTAAAAGAATACTTAATACAATTAATATTTTTCAGAAATCTCATGCTCTTTCTCACTATTTTACTTTCTGCCATTTGCAACAACCATGTATCAGGAAACACTTTTCCTTTGTATCTGCCTACTGTCCCCTTCTCAGTCAGATTAAAGTAACTCATAAAATTTAAATAAGTCACTATATAGAACTCTTATATGTAGTTCTAGAACTCTCATTTTTTGGCTAGAGGAACTATCCACCCAAAGAAGAAGGTCAGAGTGTAATCCAGAATCAATCCACCATAACGAAGAATGCATTGAGAACCATGTACTCTACCTGAAAGTTTTCTGAAAGTTCTGGGAAAAACTGCTCATACATTTTCAGTTCTTCTATAGGTCTTCCCAAATCCTGTCTAGCTTTCAGTTTATTAATATCAGTTTCAATATCATCATTCTGAAAGAGCACAAGAACAAATTAATCTTGCATCCAGAATTAATGAACTTCTAAAATAATTACATCCACCTTTTACTACTGACACAGCTATGCTTTAAAAGCTGAATATCACTATTGTACAACTAGTGGACCTGCATTTTCGCCTTGAGGTTTAAGTAGCTCAGTTTTATTAGTATGCCAAAGTCTTCACTTCATCAGAAATACTACAGACATCTCAGTTGTCCAGCATTCATCCTAATATATTATGCACAGATATCAGACTAAAATTTACATGAGACCCGCGCATAATCCAACTATTGCAACCTGGAATGTGAATATCCCATTTGATTGCATTGACAAAGAAATAACCATTTCTATGGCAGAGAGAGCCCATGAGAGCCTTGAGTAAAATTTGTCATTCCAGTCTGTGGACAGATAATTCCATTAACACCTGAATACACGTCATATAAAAATACAGAATAAGACAGTTCTGAGTAAATGTCCTTTAATGTGTTCATTGACAGCTGAAGAGCAGAACAGAGCCTTCCCAAAGTGATACAACAATGAGAGCTCTGAGCTCTATCTCTACAGTTGGCAGAATTTCAAATTTATCTCGCTGGAACACTGACCTATTCAATCCCGTCCAGAATGATGCAAAAAGAGCAGCTCCTACACACTATGCAGCATAGGTGGGGAGAGAGAGCTGAAAGAATACAAAATAGGAACAGAACACTACTAAAAGAGTGTGCAGTTTTGCTCTACTGTACTCTAGAAGCATCAGATGCAAAGCAACAGGTTTTGATATAAGTCTTGAAGCCATGTGAACGACAAAGGTTGGTATTATCAAGCAGCACCTCTTAAGTTTCAGGAGCTTTCTTAATTTTAGAAATGGCCCTGAAAACATCCTCAAAGTCTTTTTAACACTTAAAATGTACGGCTGCATACATGACTCAAGCAACCTAAAAAAAACCCCAAAAACTGTTGTACCTGATTTTGCTTTTGAATTTGTCTCATACCAACCTTAAAATGTTGGTCTTTGTCATCATCATTTTCGGTTTCAATTTCTGATTCTGCTTCAGCATCATCGTTATCATCACTTTCATCTACTACATCATCCACTATGACACAAAAAGTTTTGTAAAACAGATTATACATTTAATTCAACACATATGCTCAAATAAAGTTTGTGTTCTCAGTTTTTCACTTACTACTTGAAAAAAATGTGAAAATAAACTAGTAAGCTTTAATTACTATTACCAGATTTACAAAACAAAAAAGCTTGTTTGACAATACTTCAGATTCAATGACATTTCTACCCAGCTTTAACTGAAAACAAAGCTCCCCATTTTCAACAGAGCAAAACAAAACAAAAAAAACCGCCAAACACTTCCCTGCCAAAAATCCCAGCTACACCTGGTCATTAGAAATACTTTACAATATGGATGTGCCAAGAACATCTCAGCACAGCTTGAGGTCAACATAAAATGATATGGCTCTGACATCTTTTCCCAAAGTAAGAAATAATGACTATGTAAAAAAAACAAAAAGATGTCTCAGCAGCTTTTAGTCATGTCAGCTGGTATTGATCCAGTGTCAGTGGGACAAAGCACCTGCTTCACTTTTATTGTCTCACTTAAATGAGATCTAACAATTTAAAAAGAAAAAGTCAGAAATGTATCACTGGAGATACAACAAGCAAGGAAATACTCCAGGAGAGTGGACACTGCAACTGCTTAGCATAGACAGGACTTCTTACTTCTTCAACAAAGAAAAACAAGGGAAAGCAAACTAATTTTTCACACATGACTAACAAGAATGGGGCTGACACCGTAATATGTGGAAGTGGGCACTAAATGGTTATTCTGGCAGATCTGCCTACTAGTGGAAAACAATCTTTTTCTAGAAATCTAATATAGTTTGAGTGCTCAGGGATTTTTGTTATGTCTTCTGGAAGTCCATTTTCCACACAAAGTTTGCTGACTGTCAGTAAAATGCTCAATCAAGAGGCTTACAAATTATGCTGTAAATCAGAATGATTCCATGTATTGCTTTTATAATACTGACTACACAAGATTATACTTTCAATAAACTCAAGAGCTGCACCCACCTCAAAATCCTACATGCCTTTTAATAAGGAAGATCTTTCTTCACTAGAATATCCTACATATCCTATTTCCTTAGGCTTTTCACTTTTTTTACTAGATAAAAAACATTTATTAAAAAAAAAAAATCGATCCATAGTCTACTTCAACAGAATATGAAGTTTCAAAATAGATATTACAGACTATCAAAAATACTGTATTAAGTAGAGGTTTAATTTCTGTGGATTTTGGAACATATTTCTGAATCTATTTTCTACTTTGAAGACAAAACAAAGAAACTCTAAACTCTTGCAGTTTGAGTCTGACCTATATGAAACTTGGTTAGACAGCTGTCTTCTTTCAGAAGAAAATGATCACTTTTTTTTCAGGATATAATCTGAATAAGACGGTAATAAAAAGTCTGACTTGACCTCTTCATTTTAGAGCAACTTTCTGACAGCAACTGAAAATGCATTAAATATTATTCATCCAAAATCATGAAAGATGTTAACAATGGGATTAATCTATTTCCTACAAAGCACCACACAAATGTTTTGGAGGCAAATGTTGCCTAAGAGACTGTAGCAGTCCAAGAAAGCGCCTCTACTTCACTCATCACACAAAGAGAAACCACAGTAATTTAAAAACAATGCTTCAAGTGGCACGTTAATCTAAATTCATTAAATCCAGTTTATCAGAGTAAAAGAAAGAAATTACAGAATATACAGCATTGTGAAACAGGATGTACACTACATTACATTTTACATAGGAGAAAGTATATGAGTTAAAAAGAGAGCCCATTCAAGTTTGTAGACCAAGATGTAGAGCCTGTGCTTTATATTTCAGTTCGATGAATATCACATTTTAGTTTCTGTTCTATTTTTTACTTTATTTCAGACATAACCACATATGTTTAGATAACACTTTCATCAGTTACAACTTAACATTAGAAATTGATGCTCCACACTAACAGTCACAAACAGTTTGTTAGCTGAGAAGCATCTCAAGCACCCAAGCTTTAGTGGAGTACACAAATAACGGCAATTGATTCCACCTTACATAAGGCAATGTTAGATATTCTCAAAGACAAATATTACAAAATAGCCATACCATCAGGAGGCAAATTGTACAGCTGAGCCACAGGACCACTAGCAGGAACAACTGGGAGTTGGAAATGGAAAGCACTTTTAATAGTTGGTAAAGGAAGACGATTTTTAGGAAAACATTTTCTCATTATTAGGCTGGATGTGTTGACAAGGGGATCAAGAGTTCTTACTGCAAGGCACTCCTATTAACAGGAAAATAATGAAGACAAGAGAAAAGTATGTCTCAAAGTAACAGTCAAATCACTTTTGTTTTACAAATCTCTAGAATTCCCTAATTGCAAGCTATTTTGTTTACAATAAATTTTCCTAATGTCTTCTTTGAAGGCCAGAACTTCTACCAACTCAAACCCACCTTTTAAAAAAAAACAAAATTTCGAAATTAAAAGACTCACCCTCCATCTTTTTTAAATTAAGTTCAACAGCCCCTCCCAGAGATAGTCACAGGCAAATAATAGCACATATGAATTTAATTCCATACTCATTCATTCCAGCTTTGCCAAGTACAGAAAATAATCCTTACCCCCATAATCAGGAATGACCACAGACATCATAAAAGAACTACAACAAATTTGAGGTCAGGATGTGTTTTTAAAGCCTAAGAGGCAAACCAACAAGAAACTCCTGAGATAAACTTACTTGTGAAGTGTTGTAAAGAATTTTCATTCCATTCGCATCAATGAATGCTTTTCTTCCCAATTTGATGTTTGTAATACTTTTAATGCACTGTAAAACTCCTTTACGTATCAGCATGTATCTGTGTCGACTATCATGACGGTGCCAATCAACATAAATTGTTAAAAGCACCTGCACATATCCTCTGTCTACTGCTCTCCTGGCATTTGTTTCTTTATAAAAAAGTTAGGAAAAAAAATTAAAAATTATCCAATGATTCCAATATTATTTTCAAATCAATATTAAAATTATTCTTTTACCCAAGTAACTGAATTGCTTCCTTTAAAGTACTATTTTAGCCACACTTAGTGGAGTTTTACATAAGCCTAAGCAGAGACTACTGAATAATTGAAGCTGGTAGTCTACAGGTCATTCTTCAGAATAACACTGCATGTAATTTTCATGGTTTACCAGAACAGCGTGCATTACACTTGAAGATAATTGCAAGATAGCAAATTTTAAAAAAAGTGTTTATGTAAAGCAAATCTATCTCTATCCACGCTTACTGTGTGGATACAAGATCTGAAACAAACCTCTTACCGCTTGTAACCCATACAGTTTTGCAGCAGCTACCACTTAAATCTGGTAAACTCAAAACACTTCCACCCCAATACTAGGTGATCAGTATGACAACTGGACTCCACCCATTAGAGTTTTGTGTTTTTATGAAATATTTACTTATATAAAGCAACAGAAGTCACAACATCAAAACCCCTCAGGATAGAGTAAAACATCTCAAAATAAATGCACAAGACATTCTGTTTCAAACATAAGTTTCAATGATTAATTTCTTTCCCCAGCATTAAAGTTTAACAGCCAATTTACCGAACAGGATTTTGACAACAATTCAGAAAAATTTCTTTCCCTAAATTTTCCAAGGAGAAACTCCAAAATTAGTAAACACATAAATCTGGGAGACCAAGGGCATCGCACTGATCAAACATAAGAAAATTCAGCACCCTGTAATAATCAGGACAGAAGTTTCCTGTCATTTGTCTGAAAATCTTGCCTGCAAATCTAATGACACATGAGTTCTTATCCAACTCTACTAAAACTACTAGAAAACCTGTAGCTTTTATACAACTGTTTGGAGAGAATGAGTTTAATTCCTTGATAGTTAAAATCCTGGTGCTAAATCTGCAGAGATGACATTTGTCAGGATCCACTGCTGCTGGCCAAGATAGTCAATGTCTGGGAAACGACCATATTTTTGTTACCCTTGGTTCCAATTCAAGAGCATCACCATCAGACTGGGCATTAAGACCCAAGACTTCATAATTCACAAAGGTATTTTAAGAAACCCTGTGTTTTCCCCTGCCATCCAACAGATATTTTCAGATGTATGTGTAAGATGCATAGGAGTTAAGTTACAGTTATCCATTACTGAAGGACTGAGGTGAGAGACTCTAAAAGGCTATTTCTCCACCTTGGATCCAAGTAAGTTCCGCAGAAGTAGTGCAGCCTTTCTATTGCGTAACTGAAGAGACAGTAACTAATTATCAAACATATATTTATGTACCACAAAAATATTAAAGTGCAAGAGACTTGGGACAAAACTGCAGCCTTACTTCTAATTTTTCTAGCCTTGATTTTGTTTTGGCCACAGACATTAGTTTTACTCTGTGTATATATATACACACATACATATATCTCTCTCAACTAGACAAACAGGTTCTTGTAGTCAAACACTTACTTGATTTTAGCAATGCAGCAAGTGTGTCTAAAGCAACCCTGTCAATATAACAAGAAAAGTCAAAACAACAACCAACCAGTAAGCTTAATCCACAACACCGTAAAATATTTAATGCCTAGATTTATTTAGCATCTATCCTCATATTTTCCTGGTTGCACTGCATTACAGACTTTGCTTTTAAAATTTGATTTTACTGAAATACCATGCATCTCTGCTATATCTGAAGTCTGACGATAAAATCTAAAAGCATCAATGTGATGGCTACACAAACTTTCAGTCTGTGCCAAAAAAACCCACCATAAGTGATAATGTAGTGTTCACGAACCATACTCAATGGATGAGATACCTCTGAAACTTATCTTTTCATGTTAGTAGCAGAACAAGAACTGCCACAACACAAAGGACACTGTTTTAGAAAACCGTATGTCAAAACTGGCAGTATATGAATATATTGAGAAGTAATGCTCCTTAAGTTGTACTACAAGATCATCAGTGTAAGATTTTTCTTGTACACAAAGATCTTGTCCGAATTAATTCAACACGTAAAACTAGAAAGCATATACACTTATTTTTACCCTCTTTGTAAAGATACACTTCATGCATCTGATTTTAGACCATAAGCAAGGATATCATGATTACTCATACCATGGAATAATAAGTTCATATAGCTAATCTTAGCTGAGGCTTAAAGGGGTAAGGTGTCTTTTTAAAAGATACAACATTGACCACAAATACCAGATTTAGATAATATAATACTATTTTTTTCATACTGAAGTTAGAATATGAACAACGTAAGATTGGTTTGCTAGCCAGATGAAAAATTCAGTTTTCCTCAGGTATGTACTTCAAAAAAGTAGTGTATAAAGAAAGTGCTATATCCAGGTAAATCCAATTCTCCATTTTTACCCTAAATTCACTTAAAAAGAAGGAAAAGAAAAAAGAAAAAAGAAAAATTCACAGGGCAGGAGGAAGGGCAATCTAAAGTCACCACTTTAAGGCACACCCTATTTAGATTTATTTTTTAAACACAATAGCCCACTAGAAAGATATTGTTGGTCCCTCCTACTTTGTTTTATGTTTTTACTCTCAGAGTCTATAATTGCTTTGAAGTAAAATAGAAAGAAAATTTTATTACAAATTAAAACAGATAGTGTCACTCTAAAAACATAAGGGTGATGTAAGAGCTAATTCAACAAACAGAAAAATGGCAAAGTTGTCTAAATTTGTTTGTCCTGATTTGGAGTTAACCACTATAGAGCTTCCATGCAGGAAAATTGGAGGCAAAAAAAAAATAACACTTACATCCTTTTACAAGTACTGTAACTAGACATTCAAATATTTTGTGTTACTCTATATGGTAAAATTAAATTATTAGGTTTGTGATTCTCATTCCCACCTCCCTTCACTTTAACTTTCAAATATGAGTTGTGTTTGATTTTTTATATTATTTTTCATTTATGAGTAAGTTTTGAAATGTATCTAAGTTTTTCAACATACTACATTAAAGAGTCCTTACTTACTTCATAAGGCTAGTGTTCTTTTTACTAAAAGGGCCAATGATCTTAAACAACAGTTCCACTACTCCATTCTTTCCCAAGGACACTGCATTTACAGCTGGAAAAAGTTAAAAATAATCCATTTTAAGATAATGTAATATGAAAGACAAAAGAAAAAACAATATATTGTTATCTATTTGAAAGGGAGGAAATTACAAGAAATTATGCTGAGATCTATGTTCAAGAAATGTATATTGAATCTATATACAGCCAAACCACAGCACTCACTGAAAATACAAACTGCTGAAACGAGCATAGCAATCCATTCCTGACCAAGTTGAGCAATATGCACTCCTAACAAAGTAGGAAGAGAGCAACTAAGAACTGAGTTCAACGCAACGAAAGCTGTTATTAGCAGCAAATTTAGTACTTGAATCCTAGTTGCAATTTCATTACCATTACCAGTGACATTACACTACTAGAATCTAAGAAGAGGTAGGACTCTATTCTGGTAGTAAACTTCAGACAGTATCATCCATTAGAATTTAATAAGTTCTGTTTTTCAGGAGTGGGAAATACAGAGCGATAGAATTGATCTACATAGAATTTGGAGCATAAGTCTTATGAGGAGTGGCTGAAGGAACTGAGTTGGTTAGTTTGGAGAAAAGGAGGCTGAGGGGAGACCTTACTGCTCTCTACAGCTACCTGAAAGGAGGCAGCGGTAAGGTGGGTGTTGTTCTCTTCTCCCAAGTAAGAAGTGATAGGATGAGAGGAAATGGCCTCAAGTCACACAAGGAGGAAGGCTTAGCTTGGATATTGGGAAATATTACTTCACTGAAAGGGTTGTCAAGCAGTGGAAGAGGCTGCCTAGGACTGTGGTTGAGTCATCATTCCTGGAGTTACTTCAAAAACGTGTAGATGTGCCACTTAGGAACATGGGTTAGTGGTGGACTTGGAAGTGTTAGGTTTACAGCTGGACTCTGATTTTAGAGGTTTTTTCCAAACTTAACGATTGTATGATTCTGTGAGCATCCAAATTAGAGACTCAGTTCAATTTCCGATTTTAAGGGTGAAGCAAGTTTTCATCCAAGGTATGTAACTATCTATACTAAACTCTTCCATTAGAAGCATTTTACCCCATAATCAGACAGCTCAAGAGAAATAACGCTTCCAAATTCTAAAAGAACTAGGACTTTCCAAATAGTGGTGCTTATGTGAACATCCTGAAAACATAATCTTATAGATTATCAAATCAGTTTTCTTTAAGGAATGTGGTTATGTTTTCAATCTCTTGTGTCTATTTAATCGGTTTAACAGGTATTTTGAGCTCAATGGAAAAAACTAAGAACATCTAACCAACATTAGAGACACAGCAAGTAGTACCACACTACTTTCATAATCTTCCTACTGCCATTCCAAACAATGAATTAGGCTCTGAATATGAGCCAGCAGTGAGCCCAGGTGGCCAAGAAGGCAAATGGCATCTTGGCCTGTATCAAAACAGTGTGGCCAGCAGGACCAGGGAGGTGACTGTGCCCCTGTACTCAGCACTGATGAGGCCACACCTCGAGTACCTTGTTCAGTTCTGGGCCCCTCACTACAAAGAAGGACAGTGAGGTGTTGGAGCATTTCCAGAGAAGGGCGATGAGGCTGGTGAAGGGGCTGAAGAACAAGTACTATGAGGAACGGCTGAGGGAGCTGGGGTTATTTAGCTTGGAGAAGAGGAGGCTGAGGGGAGACCTCATCACTGTCTACAACTGCCTGAAAGGAGACTGTGGGAGAGCAAGTGCTGATGTCTTCTCTCAAGTGACAGGTGATAGGACAAGGGGAAATGGCCATAAGTTGCGCCAGGGGAGGTTCAGACTTCATATTAGGAAGAATTTCTTTACCGAAAAGGTGGTCAGGCACTGGCACAGCTGCCCAGGGAGGTGGTTGAATCACCATCCCTGGAGGTATTTAAAAAAAGGATAAATGAGTTTTTAAGGGAAATGGTTTAGCAGATGATGGGTGTGGTTGGACTCGATGATCTCAGAGGTATTTTCCAACCGGAGGATTCTATGATTCTTGTGGAAGAAAATTAGTCCTATAGTAGGGCATTTCAACACAAGGAATAAGGGTAAGATTAAACAAAGAAACAAAATATTTCCAGTGTGAACCAAGTTTTAAATTAGCAATCCAGAATGAAATAAAACATAAAAAGGAAAAAAAGCATGAGCATGTATAATAAAAAGAATAATAATTTGATTTGAAGTGCTTTTGCAAGCACAAAGTTAGCATTTCTGGTTTAGATCTTAAAGCATCAGCATTTATGCAAACTAGATGGCTCAAAATTCCATACATCCAATAGCACAATTAAAACCCCCAGCTATACATGTTTAGACATATACACATACTGAACAAAAGCCAAAGATACACAAAAAGTACAAACATGCTTCAGAGATTTTTTTAGAATTTAAGGAATTTGACAATATAAAAAGCAAATTCTCAGACAAAAGTAATTATTTTAAACACCTAACATTAAACAAGTATTTAGATATTTTAACTGTACCTAGGAAAAAGATTCTATAACACATTGCAGAAACAAAATTATCTGCAATACTTACAGTTAGTCGAGTAAACTCTTAATACTTGAAGGCATGGCAATATTAGCCTGTGGTTTTGCAAGTTGTGCTTCACTAAATTCAACGATATGTTTAGGGCACCATTAATTCTTGCTTTCATGCCAATCTTTTTGTCTGACACCAAAGAAACACAAGATCAGCCACAGTAATTCTGAAAATACTATCAAAAAATAAAAGTTAAATTAACTGAACATTCCCTCTACCGATAACGTTAACTCTGTATATCTTTTTCTCCACTCTTTCCTCCCCTCTAATTTACTCCTCCTTTAATTCTCCTTTACCATTCTGAGAACCTGGTTGCTTACACAATAATAGGAAGAAAAATTTTCGTAAGTTTCAATTTTAAACCTGTAAACTACTAAGCCATATATCTTAGGTACATCATTATCACCTTTTGGACCAATTTTTGCAAGAAGAGTATGAAGAAGCACCATTAATTCTTCATTCGTTGGACAGTCTTTGCTGGCAGTCAAAAGCAGATGCAATAAGATCTGTGTCCCTCCTTTAGTGACTAAGATGCTTGCTCTCCTACCACCACCTAGAAATTAAAATACAACTGATATCTCTGAAGCCAAAGAACAGTTAAGTACTTAAGCTATAGTTATTATAAAAAAAGTCTTTAGAATAGCAATACTTTCTTGATACATGACTACGTGATACAAGACCATACTGGATTTAGACTTACAGAAACATAAATTGAGTATGATTATTTTAAAGGAGACTTTAGTCTTTAGTTTTTTATTCTGCATATAAGTCAGTTTTAACAAACACCAGGAAGAAAAACTATCTCACTCCAAAAAAAAGTCTGCAGAAGAATACATGGAATATAATTACAAATTGCTCCTTACTGAAAACTTACCAACTGAGACTACCTCAATGAGAATGTTCAATACATTTAGAATAGTTTGAGGATCTTTTGTATTCTGCAATAAAAAACAAGAGATAATTATTTGCTTAATGTAGAAGTCTAACACAGTGGTTTAGATAATTAAAACATGAAGAAATTGCAGGTAAATCAAACAGAACTTAAGATGTAATCACCCAGCTAACCATCCCACTAAGCATCCTGAATCAACCACAAAATCAATTAAAATCTAGTTTGTAGAACAGCATATTAATTGGAACTGATAGCTGATGAATAATTTCTGAGAACGTTTAAAGGAGATAAATAAAGAACATTACGATATTTGAAGTACATATCTAATCATTACAGTCCTACACAATTTTTAGAGGCTAGCTAGGATAGAAACATATTTAAGAATATGAAGACCAATGATAAAAAGAAAACTATGCACCCATAACCACACAGATTAAAAGATTTTACCTCTAGGGTTGACAGGATAACGTCTACTCCAGTGGAGCCCTTAGAAGTCATCTCCTTCCTCGTTTTTTCTGCCAGTGAAAAAAAGATCATTTTTCTTTTAATATACTGGCTTGCAGAAAAAAAAATATCACATATAGATTGAGCAGAAAATCTACACTGCAAATGAAACCTATTAAAAACTGCATATGCATTAGTATTAAGTAAAATAAGTAAAAGACAAGTTATTTTAAAATCTATTTTTTTTCTTGTTCAAGAATCTTCCCATGCCCTAGAAAAAAAACTGCGAAGAAAAAATCTGTCAGAAAGCTCTCTTCCAGATACTTTTAATTCTCATATATATATACATACACATACTGTGAATTATTCCTTAAAATATAGCTGTTCTACAATACAAAACGCACTCATTGTAACCAACACTACAGCAGACAGCATTAAATAATGCCTTGGTTAGGTGCTTTGAACAATCATTGACAAAAACGGATGGATAAGCAATTTCACCAAAAAGAAACAGAAATCAAAGATAAATCCAGAAAACAAGAAAATCAAGAAGCAAGGCTCAAAAGTAAAACTACCAGCATCACAAAACTCAGATATTTACCTTGACTCTGAACCAGATGAAGGATCTTTGAGGTAACATATCTGGCATTGTCTGCTTCTCCTAATACAGAGCCCAAATTGATCTTCTCCAGCTGTGACAGCAGAGACATAATCCGAGAATTGGTTGAAACACTACAAGAAAGGTTTTTTACATTCATTTTTTTCATCTAAATCAGAGAAAAAAAAAACACTAACGAGAAATCCCACATCAGAGTAAGAAGAGTGGCTAATTCACCTTCACAGTTTATCTACATTGGAAAATAGTCGTAATCCTCCTTAATTCTGACAAATTTACAGATTTTGTAAAGCCTGCATTGCAGCAGAGTAATTATATATAACAGCATCTCCAAGAGCAACTGTGAACAGGGAAATGGGTTGCAGCAAATAAAATCCAGATATAGGTACAAATGATATTTATCTAAGTCAATTAGAGTTAACTTATATTTAATATATTTCATGTCAAATACCAAATCTGCCACTCAAGGGAAAACTGGCTACAAACAGTCCCAAAGAGTGTTTGTCTTACAGATTGGTGCCTGGGAAGTGAAAGAAAATATTACCATTCATGAAGTGAACAAACCAACACCCACCAGCTGAAGAAAAAGAAGAAAAAACTTTGGAAATTGTCCAAAGCTATCATCAGAGTTTGGATTCATTTTGAAGACAAGAGCATTTTGGTCTGAGATCCTAAAATTGCTTTGAAAATGTATAAGAAATCTATAAGAAACAATGTATAATGTATAAGAAACAATTTAAAACCAGGCATTAATATAGATAGGAAGATTAGAGAGAAGGAATGAATCAGTATTTATAGTATTCAATATAGAGTCAGTCTAGAAATTGTTTTATTTGCTCTCCCATTTTAGTTCATAAAAATTATTCAGAGTAGTCTTGAGATTCACACTACCACACAAAAGCAATTTTTAAACAAATGTTTAACATCTGAATTATAAGCATTTAATTAACTATAGGAATTTATGATTTCCAAGGATTAACAACCTCAACTTTCCACTTCAATAACATTAGAGTCCTGCAATAATCAACAATTAATTCATTTTGCACACATACTGTTCTATCTGCAATCAAACTAAAGTATATTATATTAGCCTTATAAATGCTGCCTTTTTCATTCACAAAGATGAGGAGTTATTACTCCTTGATTTGTATTTCACATCTGTGAAAAGGTGTCACACCCACAGCTAACTCTACTAAAATAATTAGTCTAGATGTCGACAAAAATGTTAAAAACAAGGAAAAGGTAGCTGATGGCAAAGGTAGTACTGCCATGAAAGCACATTGTTATAATAGCTTATGAGGAAACTGCTTCCACCATTCCACTTTTCCACACTGACATTTTAATGAGAAGCACAACCAAAAAAGAATTTCAGATTGTAGACTATATTTACAAACTGAGAAATGGTTATACTAATTGCAGAGCTTCAGTCAAAATAATTTTATATGGTGAAGTAAGTCTATGATCTTCTGAGTTATTTGCTAGACTTTAAAATTAAAGTATTTTTATGCTAAAATAGATCTATCTTGGTTGCCAAAATATTACTTTCCTTGGATAAATAAAGCATAATCCCTCCAATTCTTTCTCAGCATCCAACATCATATTGAATTGCATAAAGCCATTATTATTTGCATAAATTTTTGTTTTATTTCTTCTCCAGTCATCCACTGAACTTTAACTACTTCAAAATAAACCCAAGATTTTAATGAAATCCACAAACTATTTTGACCTAGTATACAAACTACCAAACTTCCCAAAGATGTCATCTTCACCAGCTCCAAAAATCAAAACAAGTAAGAGTCCAGCCAACCCACATATAAAATGATGTGTCAGAGAACTGCTGCTTGTCAATTTGTGTGTGCTTATGTGTACATATATAAAACTTCCATTCTGGTATATCATTGGTCTTACAATGAAATAAATGTAGTTTGAAAGCTAGAAACAACCCAAAAGTTGTTGCAAAGTTGCAGAGCAAACCTGACTTACCGACTACAGTGGCCTGCAAAATTTAAGCCACACTGGGTCATGGAAGAACTACACCACGTACAGAAAGTTAGCACCTAACACAATCTCTCTATAATTACCAAAACCTTTAAAAGGTTTAGGAAGGTTAAGTCATCCTCACTACCAGGTGGTACTAACTCCTAAGATCTAGAGGTACAATCTCCTCCTCAGGCCAGTTTCTATCAAAGAGCAAGGAACGCCCACTGTGGCAGCTAAAGATATCTTTAGAATGGTTTTAAGCTATTCAACTTGCAAAAAGTCTCCGAACAGAAAAATAGCCAAATAACTTCATGTCTTCAGCACACCCAATAAATTGTTCTTGAAAGTAACATCGGCCCAGACTCTATGCTGAAATATTAATTAAAGTCCTAACTTCCTCTTAGCTGTGACTAAGTTTTCTTCCTAAAATAAGAAATGTATTCTTATTTATTAACTTTATACATTATTATACATAGTGGTTACAATGCTGCGACAGCTTTCAATGCCTGCACAGTAAATTGAAAAGCCTGTAGGACAGGAACTACGGCAGCCAGCCTGACAGACTCTGCTCCTGTACATATTACTACTATGACAACCCATTTGACCTAAGAACAAAATGCAAGCCGAATTTGCAATGGTAATCTTTCTGATATTTGTACAGCAAATACATATTTTGACCAACAAACCATTCAGGATCTGAATCTAGAAGATAGCTTTCCAAAATAGAGATGTATCACGGAATTCAGTTATTTTTAATCCAACACCTAGGTAAACCAAAGAAATAGCCAGAATTGTAAAGCAAAAAGTGTCTTGTCAGAGCTAGATTTCCTCTTAAGTCACTGACATTGTAGAACCTCACATGAATACCCTGAACACTGGCCAGCTTTTCACACAAGACTTGTTTTCCCACATTATGAAGTAACTTTCCTGTTACTGTAAGAGTCATTTTTCACTCCATCCATTCTAAAGCCTTCTCACAAGAGCCTCAGCAGTCACTGACGGTTACATGGAGTTCTAAAAATCATGACAAAGGAGCACCTGAAGAAACTCCCTAAGGCCATGTAAACTATTCTTTTCAGAAATGGATGATCATCATACTGGCTCTTCATGACAGACATGCCCAACCAGTCCTTAACAGCATGCAAAAATGGTGATTCAACAACCAAAGACAACTTTAATACTTTGCATTTTTCTCCATGCAGCTTTATCTTACTATTTCTGGCTCTCCTCACTAAAAACGTTCTTGTCCTTCATCCTTTCAGAGTATACCTCTCTAGACACAATATCTTGCACATATTTCCCTTAGATATTCTTAACCATTTCCTGCATCTCACAAGAGTATTCTGAATTCATTTAATCCTCCAATATTTTTGCAGATCTTTCCTGCTCCAAGTTGTCTACAATTTTAACAAAACTCTTTCTTCTCTTTCAGTTCATTAGCCAAAGCACAAAATATTTTCAATCATTATCTGTAACCAGAAAGAAAAAGCACATGAGATAAACTGTACAGTGCACGTATCCATAGGCAGGAAACCCTTTCTCCATGCCACATTCAAATGTCACAGCTCAAATTACCTCTCACACCACCATATTGCTTGCAAAACAGAAGCATGAGTAAGCTTGCTATCACCTCAGCTGTTGCCAAAGCATACAGCGTGGCTTTAGCCAACTAGAGAGCTTTGCAGACTTCCTCCTTCCCTGGTTAGGAAAGCTATGAGTACATACAGAGGAAGCAAATGCCAGGACAGTGAGGAACAAGACTTCATGGGTTCACATTTGAAAGGGATGTCTTCCAATAAGAAAACATCTTATCAATCAAAGTTCCTTCACTGCAAAGACATTTTGTCCAGCCCACCAACTCCCAAAAAGTATAAGGATTCCTACTGTCATTATGCAGAAGCGTTAGATTCACAACCCTCCATCACTCACTGTACACTACTTCCACTACGTAAATGCTAAAACACATTGTTACATTTATTCTCTGTCTGCCCACAATGAGAAAGATAACTTTAATGACCATCATGGCAGTTTACAAAAATTCAGTTACCTTAAAATGGTTTTTGGTTATTCATCTTGTAAGAAGCCTTCCAAAAGATAATAGTCAAATGCAGGAAGTAATCAGAAACCTTCAGTTTCCCAACTGTACTTACTTCCTCTGAAACTTTTGTTTGCAGTCAGCCAGCACACTGACGTAGCAGGGAGTATTTTCCTTCCCCACAGCAAACAGGTCTTCTGTGTTTCAGGATGTTATAGAGAGTCTTTAAGAAGCTATTTTTAAGTAGGCAGGCTTTTCATGAGTTTGTTTTCACTTTATTACAATGTAAGTTTCCAAAATTTTAATTTTAATCCAATAACTAAAGAAGAATAAATGGCACCTAAGTAGCCACTCTGCAAAAATATAATACTCTTTGTGATAGTATATTTCATGCATCAGCATTAGTAGTTTTTCCAAGAACTGCTGATGGAGAATTTCACTTTGCTTATCATAATGCCTAAGGAACTAATACACTAAAAGCAGAAAATATAATAGTTTCTTTACTACTTTTGAACCATCTCTCACACAAACAGGAACAACCAATCTCTGATACCAAGCTATTCCACTGTTAAAGTCAGCAAAAGCAAAGATGATTCTCTATGCAAGTACTTAAATTCAGATTTTAAATCCATCCCAAGATTCAGTAGAAATAATTTTATATTTTGCTAATATTTCCACGCAATTACTACATTGATAATACTTTCAATGAAATTTAATGTATATTTTGTATTTGAACATATCTAACATTAATTGCAAATTCTAAACTTTAAAAAGTTGTTTAATAAATGTGAAGCTATTTTTTGCTAATCAATATTGATGCCCTCAGTGCTTCAGGACATCAACTTACACATTCTTACCAGGGAGTATAAATACAATTTATACATTATCTATCTTATTATTAAGACTTTTTTTATAAATCTCATACTTTGATTTTGAACATTATCTATAGTTTTAAATTTACCTTTTTTTGGATGATGTTTTTACTTTGTTCATATCGGAAACCTGGTTCTTCAAATCACCATCTCTGATAACCTGGAAAATATTTAGCAACCACACACTATCAACATCTAAGTGCTAGCACCATATTGGATATCTCTACACTAGAAATGTTAAATAAGTTAATCTGCATTGACTGTATTTCTCCACAGTCACAAGATCTTCTCAATCTATTTGATCTAGCTTTAAAAATAAACTATTGCAAGATAAATATGGAGTAGGTTCTGCATTATAATTCAGTCCTACCAAGCCCTGAGAGTCTGATTATAATAAAATGGGAATTTGTATGACTTACTTAGCAGACAATATTTTCATGTCCATGACAGAAATTTATTGAACAAAGGTTTTATTGAAGTCATTAAAGACACTTCTTTAAACTTACTTGACAACGTTATGAGGTTGCACCACATACTTATTTCTGACTGTCATTTCATGAATCTATATGACAACTAGGACTGGAGGCACGGTGAGAAACACGGAGTGTTTGGTGTTCTTATTTAAGCAAGACCTGAATACATTTCTTGGACAGAAACCATATCGTGCTAAGGACTCAATTTTCCAACCCTTTTAAGGACATAGTGTCCTCAGGGTACACTGCTTCCTCAAATGGTGCCTCCAAGCAATTAAGGCTGCAGTCTACAGGATCATTAACTGAACCTCAGTACTTCCAATTTGATATCTAATACGAATGACAAATACTCTCACTACAAAAACCCGTGTTCTCAAAGGCACAGTTGGTTTCTTTTCAGGTAGAAGACAGAAGAGAAGGAAAATAGTAGGTTCAAGGATACATGTGGTGAAAAGGCAGATGATAAAGCTCTTGTTCTCTGGGGAAATTCAGGCAAGAAATTCAGTCAAGTACACACATACAGCCTGCCAGCACTCCCACCCCATCCCCAAGACAAACTTGTAAGACTTCTCAAAAATCCTTGTTGTTCACATACAATAATCAGGTTTTTATTACTGGTAACTTCCACTCTGCAATTGCTAAAAGCCTAAAGCAGCTAAGTATGAAGCAAGCTTGTTTCCAGACTTACCTGAAATCAGAATTTTTTCCCAGCTGCCAGGAAGCAAACACTCAGCTTTTCACAAGAATTCCAGCTTGATTCAAATTAACAGATGTCCTAGATTTGTCCAAGTACCCTTCAAGTGTAAACTGGCTTGGCTTCCTTTAAAGAAGACAAATAGTTACAAGAGAACAGTTGTGTCCACCACAAGATAGACATTTTCATAAATTTTAAAGTTTGGGTTATTTAAACTAAGTTGCAGGTCTTACTTAGGGGAAATATTGGATTCTTGAATTCCAAGTAGCCAAGTGCTGTTTTGCTCACAGCACTGGCCCGCTGTCAGGCAGATGATGAACAGTTTGTTGGTGCCAACAGTGTCTACATATTATAGTGTACTGAACTGCTGTACAATTGGAGCCAGCCACACAGATGAACTATCTTGAACCCCAAAGTCTGAAATTGGTTTGCTCTAAATTCATTACAAAGTATTTCAGTAAGCAGTAATGCACAAATGCTCTAGGTCAAGGGGAAGAAAACAGTAGATAAGAAAAAGCACAAGAACCTCTTAAAAAAAAAAAGCACAAACTATTCTCAAAACTTTAAATATTATGCTTATTTTGAATAAAGGATTGATAAAAAGGTAAAGCCAGATGGTGCCTCAGCATCAATTTAAACACATTTTTTAAACACAATGTCACTTGGCTGCATGCAGTAGCAGAGCAGAAGTTAAAGTCGCATTAGTTCTGCATTTAAAAGATCAACAACAACCACTTAAAAAAGTCTCAAGCTGGAGGGGAGCAGAGAGCCAGGGGAGTGTTGCCTAGTTAAATTTTACTTTGATATATGATGGATTCTGTCCTTTTCACATACTCTGTGGAATGTTATCCCCTTCATCCTCCCACCTGCAAAGGGGAAACGCAGTTCTTCACAAGAAACTTCACCAGACAGGAAAAGTTCCAAATCTGAAAGCTGCACTCACTATAATAACGCTACCAAAACTAAGATAAATTAAACAGACTGCAAGAAGTTATATCTAATTTTCACCTTTTCCTTTCTCCCTAGGAAATCAAAGATATGTCTTATGTGATATGTATTTGCCCTTCTCCTAAGTGAATTCTTTGTCACTGAGCCACTGACTTAACCTTCACCACTAATCCAACTTTTCAGCCCCATGAAAAGCTGCCACTCGGTGGCTAAGCTTGTGCAAAAGGGCTGAGGATACCCCAAAACTTACTTTTCATGTAAGTTTGGCATGTGTTGAAATGTAACAGAATAGCATGGAACCCAGACTCCTATTTCTTGGATAAATACTCTAACCACAAAGCTACTGCACAAAATGGTGAGCACTATCACAAAGCTACTTTCTTTTGCTCAGAACCAAGGCTAAAGAAACCAAAGGGCATCATTTCATTCAAACTTCACATTCAGGCTTGTCTATTAGGCGTTACAGGGACAACTCATCAGCATACCATCTTCCTGAATACTAAGTTGATTACATGCCTCAGAAGAACACCAAGATGTTCGGCCTCCTAAGCTAGTCAAATACTGTAACAGTATTCAGAAGAAACTACTGACACAAATTAAGTAGTGACCTGCATGGCGGGTGAAAAGGGAAATAGTAATTCCGGTACTGTGCTCTTAAGAGCTTTGATACCAATAGCATTCTGCTAGCACAGGTGACTGGACCTCAGGATGCCTGCAAGAAAACATAAAGGGATTGTGACTAGAGTCACAGAATCCAGATGGTGCGATCCTCTTTCATAAGCAGCTTCAGCCTCAGCTGTTCTGATGTGGATGAAGAAACTTCTAGATTTGGGCTTTTCTTTGCCGATTTGCAGGTTTGAGGTGTACTGCAGTCCATGAAGATCACATACTGCGATGTTTCTTTGTTGCTCAAAACTTTTCCTTTGAGCAACAACAGCTCTGCTTTCATGGTTATTCTTTTTCCCTCCCTTCTTCTCCATTGAAAGTGGAAGGTTTACATACATACATTTTATATATATATATATATATATGTTTGGGAATTATACCAGACTGCCTTGCCATTGAGCACTTGCAAAGGAAAATCTCCAAAAGCATGTTTTCCAACAACTGCCATGGATGGACAAATCTACCAGTAAGTGGCAAGATAATGGTAAGCAAAGGAGCTATACAAGTCAGAAAAGGTAAAATGACTCTGTCAAAAAAACTAGACATGCTCAGAAAAAACATGTACCAAGTACGCCAGATAAAGCCTACCTCTCGAGACCATGTGGCTTAAAAAAAACCCCAGTTTTCATGCTAATATGCTGCTATTGGAACTCCTACTTAGTGAAAACAAAGATAATCTGTCTGCCACTGAAGCTGGAAGACATTCTGAGTTTACATAAACAAAATTCACATGCTTCAATTGACGAAAATACTTGAACACAGAACATGCCTATCTTGGAATGATAATTGTAACTAAAAAAGTATATCTCTATTTTCTTCCCTCCCTCCTAAAAAAAAAAATCCAAACAAACCCAACAAACCCTCCCCCCCCGCAAAACTACACAGAATTTTAAAAAAAAAAGCTAGAGACTTCTGAAATTTATCCTGGTTAATACTAAGACTTTACAGCAAGACACTTAATAACTACATTCCTAAGAATACCATTCTTTTTATCAAATGAAACTAGAAAATTAAAAAATTAATATGGACATGCACCATTTACTGATACTATTAAACCTGTTCTACTTGCAGTATTTTCTGTTTTCATCTTCTAGAAACCCATGTCCTTAACTAATATACTTTATACAGAGCATACTTCACATTGTATTATGTTTTTTATCATAAATAAATGAGTTGTAAAACCACATATCAAACCATATTCATGAGGAAACGAAATAAAGCTTTAGTTTTATTAAGTATATCTAGCATAATAAGTCTGCAAAACCCGTAAGGTTGTTCAGCTATATTTATTTTCATGTTTGGCTTTGTATTCAGTTAGGTGCATCCCAAAGTATTTTCCAAGTAAAAGATCACACTTTACTTATGCTCATCATGGAGTTACTGATTTGAAAGATTTAAAAAAGTAACCATGAACAGATGCACAGCAAGTAAGTAATTTCTTTCCTGTATACTCATCAGACAGTGGAAGTAAGCAGCTGAGCAAATTCTTCGTAAACGCTGCAGAAAAAAAAATGGTATGTGAAAATGGAAGGAATACAAAGGTTCAGAGGACAGAATTCCGTCAAAAAACAATGAATTAAAAAAATAAATAGAGAATGTCTAGGTATGAACAGATAAAATACATAGTGATTTAAAATTTCATAAATCCTAGGCAGAAAAAAAGCTAAATCAAAATCGACAACTAGATCAGGTGATGGCATTCCAGGATGTGCTTCCACAAGACACTTCTACCTATAACAAAGCACACATGGCTCCCCTCAGCTCCAGGGCATATTAAGCCAGAAGCAAACTGGCCTCTGATAGCATGCCATTGCACATATCCTGAAATCTCAAATGCTGTTCAAAGGTTGAAATACCCTTTCTGAAGACACCTGAAATGTCTGTATAAACACAATCATATAAAGAGATCACTGCATTCTTTGTGCTCTGGGCATTCTGAATTCCAACATACTACTTGTGGTTTACTTTTCTAAACATAGATGTAAATTCTTTGCAGGAACAGACTATTTACCTAAATAAATTTACACTTGTAGGAATAGGGTCTGTGTTCAAAACACAGGATGCACAGCAACATGTGACAGCGTCACTGCCTCAGTATCAAAAAGCAAACCCAGAACATTTTTAGAGAGCAGGTCAACAACGGGATAACCAGCACCCTAAATACAGCCAAACTCCACAAATATCTCTGCCTAATACGTAAAAAAAAGCAGTATGTTACTTGAGATTACATAAGAAACATTCTCTAGGACAGCACAGTGCTGTTCCTTTGCCAGCAGCAAGAACTGGCCACTGCTATTAATACAGTGGTACTGCCTCTACCATCTCATCCCCTTCTATCGTAAGGGGGACTGTCCCTTTGGAAGGGACTTATAGATAACACTTCCAATAACCCCTCCGGCCATTTAATCATTCACACATGACATTCTGTTTCCCAATTCAATACCCCAAATGACCACTTCCATAAACATTGTTTTTAAAACTTTTTTTTTTTTAACAGAAAGTGCTTTTATAGTATTTTAAAAGACTTACAAACTAGGAAAGCTACTGGACGTGAACAACTTCCTTCATAACAACAACACGAGACCTAACATTAGATTAAAACTCTCATAGGCTGTTTTGAGATGCCACAGTTATTCACACAAACTGCTTCAAATCGTGAAAGCTCAATCCACAGTACAATACATAAAGGTTCTGCTTATCTATATTTTAACTGTAGTAATCAAAAACCTAGATAAGTCCTTCAAGCTTCACATAGAAGATTCAAGTTGACAAATCCTATATTTACTCAACCACAATCTAGTAAATAGAATCTATATCCCTAAAGAGTTATAAAGAACACGGTAGTGAAAATCTGTTTTCTGAAGTTGCCTATTCCTAGCCCAGTTCCTTAACCACCTTCTACAAGCACAGAGAAACAAAAACATAGAGTTCCCACCCCATCCACAACCTTAGTTTGTGGAAGTCTTGTAGGAAATAAAGTCCTATTCAACAGTCCAGAGAGAGACAACTTGCAGGACCAGCTGTTTCTTAAATTAAATTGTAAACTAGGACAGAATGGCTTTGTGTACACACTAAATAGTTACCTGTTCATAATACTTTAATATGCAGCAGTACAAAAAACTTTCAGTGTCATCAAAATATTGCCATGTACCTAAGGGTACATTAAAAATATTTCTTCCATGAGAAAGTTTGTTCAAGATACTAAAAAAAAAAGCAATACTCTTCTCCCAGATTTCATGTGGAAATGGCCAAAAAAATCTCCTCTAAGTAGCAAACAAACCTGAAGTTCTTGGTGGAAAAAAATCTGATTTTCAAATTCAAAATAAAATGAAAAGGCTAAGAACCTTTACTAGAAAAAAACATGCTTCTAAAATTGCTGCATTACAACAAAGTGCTGTTTGATGTGACTAGATAAACTGCAGTACCTACTCAGACATTCAAAATGACATACATAAGCTTCACAGAAGACTGAAGTACCAAAGCCCTGTACAGCAGCTTGCCAACTATGTCATGCGGCTGATAACCACCAGTCCACTTAAATGTAAAAACAGTCTGACACATGTAGCCAAAAAAAAGCTGTATGTATCTAATAGTGCTTCCTTTTAAAAATAAAGTGCATTTATTGGGTAAAGACTAAAATAAGAAAACTATGCTTCAATTTGTTACCTGGAAAGAAGCTCCTAGAAAGTTACCGGCATGGCGAGCATAAGGTTACTCCTCAAGACATGACAAACTTGCCATCAGGAGGCTCACAGAGTATCACATTCAAAGCTTGCGTGATTTACATTGACAGAAAAATTGCAAGTCAGCTGCATCTTGCACAGCCAGCGTAACTCTTTCATCAGATAGAAGGTGAATAGCACAAGAAGGGAGAAAGGGGCAATAAAAATAGCCAGGAGGAAAAGTACAATTATAGCAAAAACAGTAACTTTCCCCAGCTCTTGGAAACGCGTCATTGACCCATTGCTAAATGTCAGCAGTGCTTTCCAGCCTCTAAATGAGTGACTGCTCCTTTGGCTTATGCTGTCTTGATGGCTAAGGTCAATCTGTAAAGAAATCAATCCAAACATCTCAACTTGCTAGCTCACCAGCTGAGTTACAGCAAATGCTCAAGGCTGGGTTTAATCCAGAAGAAAAAAAAAAGAAAAAAAGAAGAAAAAATCTGTGGCTCTGTTGCAGATTTATCAACTCAAATATACTTTCAGCCCTTCAGCCTCATTACTACGCATAAACACAATCATCTCACAATCCATAAAACTCTCGGCAACCATTCTCACTTTCAAAACTA
Organism: Tapera naevia; assembly: GCA_033556795.1. Taxonomy (NCBI): domain Eukaryota; kingdom Metazoa; phylum Chordata; class Aves; order Cuculiformes; family Neomorphidae; genus Tapera; species Tapera naevia. Next base: position 227,288 of record JAUMJJ010000209.1, on the reverse strand, counting down.
CTTAGCTTATGAGTTATAATTTAAGCAATTAATACAGTATTAGCTACCTCCAGTACATAAACCCCAGGACCATCCTGCTTCTCAAACTGTACGGGTTTTTTAAAGATTCAGTGAAAATCTGTATATGCCTTTTAATGTATTAAGCTTTTAGGATGACAGTTTCAGGACTTTTATCTCTGCAGCTGCTGCAAAAGTAAGGATGGGTGTTTGGGTGCTCCCCTCCTCCCCCCTAATTCCTGTCTTTTTATGTCTGACTGTTACAAAACTGTATTCCAAATGTAAACCACACTGAACTGTCCCTATATCCAGGACACACTCTGAACAGTTCATAATCTTCTTGAAGCTTAGCGTAGGATATTGGACAGTTAAGCTGTGGATAGTGGTAAGGCTTGAAAACATACCCAGAGATACACTGCCATTACAAACCCTTCCTTAGGCACTGATACAGACAGCTACCCTGTTCAGCACTCTGACATTCACTCCAAGAAACATGACTTCCTCTTTAAGTTGTTCAAGGAGTTTCATTCATATCACAGGAGCGATCTCCTAAGAGCAAGGAGCTCACAGATACTGAAATTTAAGAAGTTTGAACTAACTTATTAAGAGCCAAAAAACAGGCAGTTCTCAGATACGTTCAGCAGAACATCATCATGAATTTCAAAGACTGCAAAATCTCTAATCATAAGATACACTGCTGACAAGTTGTTGAGTGACAAGCCGAATGCCTTCTGTTACCTGAAACCTACACTTGAGGTGAAATAGCAAGCTCCTTCAGTAAGCCAAGAGGACTTCAGAGACTCTTCTTCTGAGTATTCCCTTTCCAAGTGTACCTTCCCACATATAATTTCAGAGAAGTTACTCCCAGTAGAAGTAAGCTAATATAAATCAGCTGATTTTATGTTATCATCCACTACCAAGATGACTGAGTAGTTCTTAAGTTCAAAAGCTTCTATTTGGAAGGCAATTTGTGAATTTCTTGAACATGAAAACTTAAGTATGAGCAATGCCATCTCCAAAACCTGAAAAGAAGCTAAATCTGAGAATAGGTATCACTTCACACAAACATAGATCAAGTACTACTTCATACACTAAGACTACTCCCATTTTGGAAAAAAAAAAAATTAAAAAAAGGAGAAACTTACTTGTATGAAGCTTTCGAAAAATAAAATAATGTGTCCCCTAATTTATGCTGTTAAAAAAATTCACAGTAATGCCCTGAGACATCAGAAACTAACAATAAAAAACTTGTTCTGCTGAAAAAGGAGCTCGTGATAAAATTATCTTGATGTAAAACAGAAGGGTCTCCAGAAAAGGAGGTACTCTTGGCACTTCCTAGCCCAAAAAATAAAGATATTCCAACACTGATTCGCATTTGCGCTCGCTATGCATATCAGGAGGCATAATTTCCAGAAAACCTCTCAGGTCACAAGCATGATTTCAGCGAAGGACTAACCAGAAGGTGGGGCCATCCCCTCAGCAGCATCCTGTCACCCACCATTACATGCAGCAGTGAAATACACACTGAAAGCCACCGGCAAAACAGGGAAGCCTTTTCAAGAACTACAACCTTCAGAGCTAGCTCACACACATATTTGTCTAGAGTAACACCACTAGTGGCAATATACCCATTGGAGAGATAATTCGATTCCCTCCTGATGGAAAAATAAGCACACAAACCCCAACAATCGCATCGCAAGGCTATGCGGAATTTTCGTAGTGGTTCTACCCCATCCAAACACATCGCAGAATTCCATCTCTCCCTGTGATGCACAAAGGAAAGCTTAACAGCTCAAAGCGTGCGCGGCAGAAGTTTATCTAGGTCAGCATCCCTGACTGTCAGCGCCTGCGAAGAGCACACACCGAATTACAACATCGCCCCGGCTCCCGACAGGCGTTTGCGGCGACACCTGAAGAAGCACTTGCCATGCTGCACTTCAGCAACAGTAAGAGGAGGCACGAGAAGAGAACAAAACCCACCCCGGAATGCCCACAAACGCCGACCGAGGAGCGCTACGCCAGGCAGGCGTTCAGCAGGCTGTGCCGCCCGGCACTGTCACCTCCCGCCGCCGCCTCCCACGCCACGCGCACAGGGGCGAGCCCGCTCGGCACGGAGCCTCGGCACGGCGACGCCGGCGGCACCGCAGCCTCCCCGCCCCGCGCTGCAGACACCGCCTGCGGCACCACCCCGGCCCCCGGCCCCGCTCCTACCGCAGCCCCCGCCGCCAGCGCGGTCACGGAGCGCCTGCCGCGGCCCCGCGCACGCCCGCCACTCCCCGCCCGGCACGGGGCGGCCCCGCCCGGTCCGGCCCGCGGGGATCACCTTCACCGGTGCGGGAGGGGCGGGGCAGCAGCAAGGGCGCCCATCCGCCCGCACCGCTCGAGCCGGGCCCTCTGCCTGCGCGCGGCACCGCCCCCCCGCCCGGCCTCGCGCAGGCGCCTCGCGCCGCTGGGGCGGTGCGGGGCGGTGCGGGGCGGTGCGGGGCGGTGCGCCGCGCCCGGCCTGTGAAACACAGCTGCCCCGGCAGAGCGGGACGGGGCCGCCGGGACGGGCTTCACCTGCCAGCCAGCCGCCCTTGCACGCGCTGCTGGGGCGGGGACGGAGGACTAGACAGGGTGCGGGCTGCGGGAGTCGGCATGAGGAGCCGCCCGACCCCCCACCTCGGCGGCCGGTGGAGTCTGACGGCTGCAGGTCCCCGCTGCCGGGGGCACCGGGCAAGCACCGAAGTGAGAAAGGAGATTCAGACCAGCGATTTATAAAAGCCAAAGGCCTCATTCTCTTCCTGCCCCTCTTCCCCCTCCAAGTCTTTCCAAAAGATAACTTCATCCCGTTCAAACAGCTGTATTTTTTGGCAAATTAACCTCTGTTTGCCGGGTTTGAGCCATGCAGTATCATTGATGATTTCTGAAAGCCGGCAATTTAACCTCCCTCTCTGACACTTCTTAATCTGTAACAACTAAGAAGTAACATTTCCTTGTCCACAAAGTTACTGAACTGAAGAAGGGAAACTGCCCGAGGTCAGATCTCTAAAATGACAGTTTACAAATCTTAAAAAAGGAGAAGCAGCCCTTTAGTGAGGGCTGATAATTTGAAACCCAGTTCAAATCTTATTTCTACCAATAATGGCTAAGGATATACGCACAATCCCTAATAGATGCAAGGTTTATTTCCCAATATCATGATGTAACTATTCAGTAAAAAAGCAGATTTTGGTTCCTTTAAATTGTACATGCTTTTATTCATCTTGCGTTTCAAAATACATACAACTGGCTACAGCACTTGCAGTTACTGCCTTACAGACCATCACATATTCCCCTCACAAAGACAGGAACAAAGATACCCAAGATTTTTCTACTGTCTAGGAAGTAGCTGTGCATTTTGGGTGACGGCTGGCAACTCTTCCTTAGGGATGATTTACCTGAAGAATTGTTTGCAGTTATTGCTTGTTACCCCTTGTTACATCTGTTACCTCAGATGGCGTTACAGTGTTAGGAAGGTAAGTTGTCCTTATAATCCATGAAATCAGCCACAGACGATCTGCATAGAGAAAGTACACATCTGTACCTTCTAGACACAAGAACAAAGCTGCTTCACTAGCAAGTCAGCAGGACCCACACAAGCTAGAAGCAGGGGAGGTACCCCTGTGTACTTGTGCCAGACAAGGGATACCAGTCTTCCTGTCTGGGTCTGGTTAAATACAATGGTATTTAGCTAACTCACATCAGCCACTTTCTACCCATTAAATCAGCACAGTCAACTACAGTTTTGGTAGAATTAATTCAAGTTTAAAATGGTTTTAGCAGATTCTTTAGTCCATTACCTTATAATTTATGCATAAATGCTTGATTACCTCTTAAGTCTCCTTCCCACCACATTAACGTGAATGGATAGGAGTGATTAAGACATAACCAGCTGTCCTGGATTTTATTATTCACTTGGTCTTTCTCCAGCAAGGAATTCAACATTAATTATGCTTTCTAGAACTTGTTAATCTATGGGTTATGATCAGAAAATCTGCATGTACTTGGAAGAAGATTCCTCTGTCTCCTACCTTACCTGTTTATTCAGTCATCTAGCACAAATGAGAAGAACAGAGAATCGGAATGCAGGAATTTACCAGTATATTGAAAATGGGTAGGAAAAGTCTCACTTTTTCCTAACAGTGGTCACATTGGACAATGATTAAGAGGCAATATTTTTTAAAACAGAAAACAGTGCAGCTGCAGGTTTCCTGTGAAGTTCTATTCGTGGAATTTCGAAATGCATAACTGTCTAAAGCAAAGCAGAAGACGCAGAATAAACTCAAGTATGACTCAGGCAAAGATAAAAATAGTGTCAGGCAGGCTCTGACAAGGAAAGAGAAAATAAGAGGGGCGTAGATTAAAAATCTATCAAATTTTTTAAAGCTGAAGTCAAAGTCAGTTTACTTAAGTTAGCTAAGAAAAGATTTTTGAACAGCTCTGTATGTTTCCTGGCATATGACAAAAATAAGTCAGGTAAAAACATGAGAATTCTCTACTGGAGCAAAAGGACACAACAGACTCAATTAAATTTAGAATGGCAAAAAGGGTAATTCATTCTTAAAAAAATGAGTGATAGTAATGTGCATCTAAATTAATTATTTCACCCAAAAGTTTGTTCCATGCGGAACTCCTATTTTTACTTGCAAAACACCTGTTTAGGGTAAGTTAAAGGTCACTGATTTATTTAAAGTTTTTTTCTTTTTGACATGACTCTAAATTTAAGATTGATTTCTACAGAGAACAAGTTTACATTTAGAAAACTTGATTCGGTGTACAAATGCAATTGCATACCACTGTTGTTCTTATTTACATAGTAATTCTTACCAATTCAGGTGCAGTTTACCTGTACGAGACTATGGGAGGGTGCCCTAGCATTCTTTGTTTTCAAACACATTACTGTGTGCAAAAGTGATGAGTTTATCCATTGACTCTTTTGTAAAGATATACTTAAAAGTCACATTAAACAATACAATTCTAAACATTTATCTGATGCTATGAAGTAAATACATTAGTTCTTTATCCTTTTGATTTCATGAAATTTTATATTTCAAGTAAAATCTTTTAATCATACAAGATTATTGCAAACATTTAACAATGTATTTAGCCAGAGCAAATAATAAATCTCTGATGTTCCGAAAATAAGGTCATGGCAAATTATATTGCCTTTAAGTAAAAGCTTGATTGAGAGCCAGGCACAGACACCAGAACAGTGATGCTGTCTTGTGGAGAAGAATGGATTGCACACAAAATTAAGTCTCCGATTTGGTATTTGGAGGGAATTTTGTGATAGGAATACAATTCTTAATTGGTCCATCTAAGAAAAAACTGTCAAAAATGTCAATTGACACACAATGTAGAAATGCAAGGACTTCAGAGGTGTTTAGCATCATAAGCTAAGAAGGCAGCATATATATTTACACAAAGCACATTACATTCATTCAGTATTTTTGACAAGGCAACACAAGCAATGAATCGAGCCACAGATTGCTGATGTTTATGCAGAGGCACAAGTTTTCACAGCCAAGCTCTCCACTCCCAACTGTATATTTGCAGTCTGCTAAACCAACATTTGCTACTACGTAACCAGAACGGCATGACTTACAGGATCAGCATACAGCTAGAATATTCACAAATTCTAAAAGTCAATAGTTATTCCCTCTGCAAACAGGAAAATCAAGGAAAGTAAGAAAAAGCTCTTCAAAATACTTTAATAACAATGTGTAAGCATTATGAAATACAATCCTCTTCCTTTGTAATTATCACCTGTCTACTCACTGTTTCCTATTAAATCTTAACCCATACTAGTTAAATCTGCCTTGCCTGTTTCTATACTCCTATGTACTAAACATATCCAACCAGTTATGATAATGAACACAGCTACCAGCTCTCCTTAACTCTGAAAAACAATCACTCTCTCACTTGAAAGACAACGCTTATCTCTATTTACACACTGAAGAATTTGTTCTTGGCTCTTTATCTGTAGCTATGTCATTCCCTCCTAACCATTAGAACACTTGGTACTTTTCCAACATGGTCTCTGTTCTTTTTCACCTTTGAGAAGATCTTTTGTGCTCTCTTATGCATGTATTTCAATGTATACAAAAGCATTTCAGTTCGGCTTCACATCTGTGGCTCATTCAGATACTCTTGCTTTTGTAATACTACAAATGAAGTAACCCAGAAAAATATTCTTTGCACAGAGGAGTTCTGAATATATAGATTTGTACCCTGGTTGACACTTTATGTGTTCAGGGGATTGGGGTTGTGAAGGAGTTATTGTTGTTTTTCAGGGCAGGAAGTGATGTACTGTGTTTTAAAGGTTCATATCAAGTCAGCCATGTTTTTCCATATGCCTACTGACAATCACATGTAACTTATCTACACAGGTTATTAACACAAAAAAAACCCTCAAAACCAAGAGTGAATCTCACGTTTCAGTCAAGCAAGAACCTCCATAGTCACAATTCAAAAAAAGAAATGCATATCATTTAATCTGTGTACTGAGGGCAATATGTTACTACTTCATATCCTACTATGGTAGGTATTTTCAGTTATATCAGTGCATCAGATTTTGACAGCTTGTATTAGGACAAAGCTGTCAGTTAAGCCCTGTGAAGCTGCAAACTGGGGTAGTTCTTCAGGTTGGTTTGGTTTGGTTTTAAACAGGCCCTTCATCTGGAATAGCTTGTGGTAAATTCCTTCATATACAAGCACATCAAAGAACAGCAAGAATTAAAATATACTTTGGCCAAGCTGAAGGTCACCTTCTTTCTATTTATGAAAGTATTTGCATACTTCCATGTATCTCCATTTTCCACTTCTTCCTGGACCAATTACTTTCATTAACAAAAGCAATGGTAAGTGCCTGAAAAATCGGCGGTACTTTAAGCAAGGCAAAAGATAAATAATAATCTTCAAAAATGACTGAGATATGTACTTCTTAGGTGAAAGCTAACTGAAAGTAACTTACAGCAAGACCTCTCTCTTCCCACAGTGGACTTAATACACTTCTTGAAGTAGAGGAGGGTTCTCTGTGTGATTCAGAAAATGATAAACGAACAACATAATTTAGTATAAACAGGTCAATATGTAAATCTACATATTTAATATTTTCTGTCCTTTGAGCAAACAAAGGAGATGCCTCTTAAATCTGCTTCCAGCTACGTAGCGTGTTTTAAGAATTGCATCTAGAGCGTTAGAAGAATATATTATAAACAGATAAAACTTACTGGTAAATTATGTTTTCTATTTGATTTAATTGACCTTTGTGCACACAGCACTTCAAAGACTGCAGACGCCTTTTTGCTTATTCCAGGCAAAATTCCTTTTACAGGATATCTAACCCGACCATTCCGTGATTCTGTGTGATTCTGTGGGTTTTTTTGTTTTCTTAAGCTGAGCAGTAGAAAAGTTTGCTCATTTCTACTCAAGTATCCTTAAAAAAATCCATAATGCATTAGTAAGAGCTTCTGCAATGTAAAAATAGACACTCTGTATTAGAAACTCATACAAAATACATCAGTACCTTGAAAACTAATGTAACATGATTTCAGAAAGACAAAAATAGAAGTCAGTTGACTAGATCCTAAACTACTACATGGTGAGCTGAAGTTTTCTTAAACAAAGCAGCCTATTTAAGTCAAGTATATGATGTCATATTCTTACTGTATAATAGGAACAAAAGTATATTTAATCACCTCCCACTTCACCAAGAAGGAAGCACACAAGATATTCTGGAAACAACCACCAAGAATTATCTGGAGGTAGCCTTTCTTTTCTGTTTTGCTTAACTTTGAGGACTGTCTTGTGGATCCTACATGCGTTTCACTATGAAAAAGAGGGATACTTTTGTATTAAACACCAAGGCATTTGAAAAACTAATAGTTTTTGTAATCTATATCCCCGTAAAATAATCGTATGTGTGGAACCTTAAAACAAACAAAAGTGATTTTACTTCTCTGTATGTTCCCAGACAAGTATCCCATGTACCAGAAGTTGGATCAGTCCTTCACAGCACTCTATAAATGAACGTCATTGTATCACACCAGTTTAAAGTGCTTTGATGTTCTTGAAATAAAGAATCTCCACTTAGAGGTTACTACAGTGAACACACACACACAACCAATCTGCTCTTCATTTTTTGCCTGGTATTTTTGCCAAGAGAAGTGATACATGCTTACTGTTAGCTAGGATGCACCCTTTGGTCTACTGGGAACTGGACTGAGAGAGGCAAGGCTACTTCATAAAAGTGAGCTCCTCATTGCTATGACTCAGCCTGTGCAGAAACACAAATAGGTATTAGCAAACGGAAGCATCTGTGACAAACTTCAAACATATTACCTTTTCAGAAGGTAATTTTCATTAAATATTGGGGTTCTCTGTTAATTTCATAGCCAAATAATTATTACAGATTATTATATCAGCCACAGCTCTTGTCTTGAAATCAGGAATGGAATTCCACAGAAAATCAACAGCCTTTCTATGGAGCAGAGTGTTAGTCCAGGTATCACCGTTTCAGTATTTCAGTAACCAGCTTTCATTTACAGATGCTTTAACCACCATCAGGTTCAACAATAATGATCTCTTTGCCACCATAACAAGATTTTTAGGAGATGTCTATTACATACAGTTGTGTATCACCCAAAGAACTAAATGCAAGTAAATGCAGAAGTTAACCAGACATTTCAACAACCATTTAACAAAAGACAATTGCTGCAGATAAAATAGGTGCTGTCAAAGGTTCAACAGGAGCTCATACTACATTTTCTCCTCTTACTTTCCTCCAAGAAGAAATAAATGCTCTGTATTTAGAGCACACTGAATAGAAACGGTGATGGGTGAAGTCAGCATTTTCATTTTAAAATCTAACTATGTCCTCATAACCTTGGAGGCAAAATCTGCTTAAGTTAGGTTAGTAACGCACATCAACTACCATGCGGCATTTTATATCAGTGATCTTTGCCAGAAACATTGGAAGCGTTCAGTTTTTATATTCTGAAAGTTTTAATAAATATCAAATTAAATGGTAAAGTAAAATGTAAATCACTCTAAAAATGCAGGCCCCCTTCTTACACAGCTGGTTTCCCAGCTCATCAGCATACCCGAGCAAAAGCCGCAGCGAAGCGCGGTGATGTTATCTCTAGCAGATACGTCTTATTAAAGCTGAGCGACAAAAGGAACGTGAGGAAACAACCGACAGGAAAAAAAAAACAACCAGAAACAAAAACCCAGCGCGTCACCTCACTCCTGCTTTCAATTCTGCCACTTGGACTCGGCCGGAGGGCCACGCACGGCTACACCGCGCCGCCCCCTCTGCGGGCTCCCGCTCGCGCGGAGAACAAGGGCCGCGGCCGGTGCCTCCCCCTTCCTCCGCGGAGATCAGGGCACACCCTTCCCGGGCACCGAGCTGGGCGCAGCCCCCGCCGCCAGCCCCGGCCCGGGCCGCCCTCAGGCCACGGCGCGGCCGCCCCTCGCCCCCTGCGCGTCACTCGCACCGCGCAGCGCCCCCGCCCCGCCGGTGGCAGCCGCGCGCGCGTGCGCCTGTGGAGGCGGCATTAGCGCGAGAGCCGCGTGCGCGTGCGCGTCGGGGCCGGTTCGCGGGCGGTCGGCGCGTGCGGCGGCCCGGGCAGGCTCGGCGCTAGCAGGGAGCGGGACGCGGCGGGTGAGTGCCCTCGAGCCTGACCCGGGCGGCAGCGGTATGGCGCGGGGCCGCGTCTCGCGGGGAGGGAGGGAGGGAGGGAGTCAGTCCGTCCGGAGCGGGCGGGGGCGCGCGGCGCCTGTTCCCGTGCCCCGCGGGGAAGTGCGCGGCGCCGGCCCCTCCCCGGGTGGCGCTGCCCGTGCGCGGGGGAGGCGCGACGCTGGAGGAGCTCCGGCGGCGCCCGGTGCCGGGGGTAGCGGGGCAGCGCGGGAGCGGGAGCGGGACGAGACGGAGAGAGCCCGGTACGGCCCAGCGGCGCGGGCGTCAGCGCCCACGGTTCGAGCGTTGTTTCCATTTATCTTAATTAGTTCCCCAGGTATTTCCTCATGGCAGCGGCGGGGCGCAGGGAATCGCAGCATCACAGAATGGTTTGGGTTGGAAGGGACGTTAAAGCCCATCCAGTCCCACCATCGCTCCCCACACACCCCCGCCATGGGCAGGGACACTTCCCACCAGACCCGGCTGCTCGAGGCACCACCCGGCCTGGCCTCGAACACTTACAGGGACCGGCATCCGCAGCTTCCCTGGGCAACCTGTGCCGGTGCCTCACCACTCTCAGCTTGGAGAATTTCTTCCTAATATCTGATATAAATCTTGCCCCTTCCAGTGTAGAGACATTCACCTTCATCCTATCACTACTATCATGTAACACCCTTCAGGGCTGTCCCGTCTGTCATTGGATCACAAAAGCACAAAACCAGCTCAAAATAACTAGTCAGTGAAGTTTAAAAATTCTTTTCAAATCTCAAGTTGCTAATGTCGCTGTGGTAATCTTAATATTGCTTTCTGCTGAAGGTGTTGGAGGAGATGTGCCCGTTTTCACAAATTTGTTTGGGTACAGTTTGTACAAATAATGAACTTGTGGTTAGTTTTATAGTTGCCTCTTTTCAGTTCCTCTCACAGGCCGTGTATACTTCTAATACTGTAAAACAACAAAGAAGATATTTGTGACGTTTGCGTCTGTTTTATGAAATTATTTCTTGACATTGTATCCCGTTTTATTTCCAGTGTACAGTACGCACTTTATTGTGGGCAGCCAGAGTTCTGGTGTCCTTAGTTTTTGAGGGTCTGTAGCCTATGAACTAGTTGTGGAGAAACAGCGAATAAGAAAGTATTTCTCCAAAAGAATTTTTACTAATTCATTTTTGGGACTGGTTTTAAGTCATGATAGCTATTTAAATGAAATCCCATTCATTTCCCTTCCTCGCCTGAATCTTGACAAGAAAGAGAAATTGCTCCCATGAAGTACTTCCTTTATTTTGTGCATGATTGTGCATTGTCTCTAATACAGATTCTAAGGTGCAGAACCATGGTTATGAAAGCTTCAGTAGAAGATGATGATTCAGGGTGGGAACTTGGTATGCCTGACAAAATGGAAAAGAGTAATACAAACTGGATAGATATAACCCAGGATTTTGAAGAAGCTTGTAGAGGTGAGTTGTACTGCTTGTGTTCTGAGAAGACTTTGACTCCTTTAAGTACTAGGCATAGTTCTTCCATGTGTTTTAAACAATGAGTTCACCTAGGTGCAAGCTCCTTATGAATGGACTGTATTGAGTGGGTGTTTAACTTAGCAGCAATGTTGCTTCCTCTTCCAGATGACGTATCTTTTTTAAGTCATGCTTCTTTTTTTTTTTGTCTTAGGCATTTTTGTGCCTGCTATTTTTTTCTCTGCAAAGATATCTTCCTGTCTCTTCTGCCAAATCGAAACCTCATTCATCCATGCAGAATCAACACTCTTGTTTTTCCTATACATCTTTAGGGTCCAGTGATTTGTTCATTTCATTGGTTAGTGCATCATTTTTAGTCTTTGAAACAGGCTGAACTTCTGAGGAGATGCAGTGCATCCCAGTCACAGGGAATCAGTTGGTTCCATTTAAATAATGCCTTTAGCATTATTTATATCAGTACTAGTCTTATCATGACAGCAACTTTTTTTTTCCAACCGATTTTGTGATGACATTAGGGAAAAGTAAATATAAAACTACAACTTAGCACACACAGTACTACATAGTGACAGACACAATTTTCTTATGCTGGCAAATAATTCCTGTATGTTAGTGATACACTATTCGTGTACCCATCAAATAAAGGCTTCATTAAAAGTAATGAAGAAAAGCAAGCCTTTCAGTAAACTCCTCTGGAAAAAAACAGATACCTACATAAAGGAGCACAGACAATTGCTATCTTGTGTTCCAGTTTATTCAGATGCTCTTATACTGTTTGGTAATTGTAAACCTGCTTTGACTGTGGACATAGCAGAGATGGCTGAGAAAAAACTGTGGACAACTCGGGAGAGGGAGGGGAACCTTTCAGTCTTGAAAGTGCTTTGTAAGTAAAAGCAAGTGGAGGTAGAGTAGAAATGTCTGTCCCACTTCCAACGCTTGGTGCTCCCTTTTAGCATAAGAAAGTTTTGTGAGTGATAGGACTATCCTGGAAAGGGTGCACTGGAAGGGTGATTGTAATTGTTTATCCTGTTCTGTTCCTTTGCAGAACTGAAGTTAGGAGAGCTGCTTCATGACAAGCTGTAAGTATGTATGTGTGATAGTTCTGTTTTTCAGAGAGGGTTAAGTGCATATATGTTAATGATTAGCAGTAAGCAAGTTACACAGAATCAAGTAAGCTTTTTTAAGCTTTTGCTTAAGATAGAGTATATGAAATAGACAGAATATCTTTCATCCTCAGCAACGTATACATGATGCACCTGTATGAATGCTGAGTGTTTCTCATGGTCCTACTATAGCATCACATTTTCAGTTAATCCATGTTGTTTGCCAGTTTGTAGCATGTCTTATAGTCAATGGTGTTGACACTACTGAACCTGCTGACTGTTTTATGTGGACGTGCTTTTATAAAAAAATGCCAGAAAGGCTTTAAGCTTTTAAATATGGTGGCCTCAAATGTCACTTACGAGTTTAGGATAACGGTTAGTGTGCTTTAACAAAACTTTCAAATAGTAAACTAAAATGAAAACTGAGAGCTCTACAGATGGAGAAGTATGTTTCAAAAAAAAAAGCTCGTGCTAAGATCTTGCTGAATTGATTGAGGAATGATGGGAGATTAAAATATTTTGAAGATAAAGATAAATTGTTTAGCTCCAGAAATCTGTTTACTTGAATAAAGAAAAAAGTGCTTATTTAAAACTAATAGCTCAAAAAACACACTGTGAAATGCAAACCTGCTTAAAAAGGTGTGCAGGGATGTCACCAAGCAGTTGCTCAGTAGAATCAAAGTGCTTTTTTGTAATTTTATACATCAGAGCAAGTAACACTTTTCAGAAATAGGATGTGCCACATCCAATAACCTCGTTTATGTAATAAAGGCTTGTGCAGCAGTTTTGACAAATACCATATGTATCAAATGAGATGCAGTATCCCTTCTGTAGGCAGGTAGTCGTTTGGCATGGTTCTCTTGCAAGCTTTTATGCCCTGGCAACAAGAGATTCATTGTCATATGCCAGGGTTTTTGATATCTGTTTTCTTAACGTGCCCATTTTAAACAAAGTCAGTATGTTCAATGTACATTATTGTCAATCTCTGTCATATATATTATCATTAGTTTGTCAAGGACATATCTGACTTAGATTATAGGATGTAGCATTAAAAAAATAAAGTTTGTTCAATTAGTATTTGCTTATTTTGTTATATGATGTGTAAAAACATTCTGTGTCATCATGAGGTGTATAGAAACAGGTATGTGTAGATTTAGTAATGGCATATGTTGCTTGGGAGTGTTCTTCAGCTTTAAAAAAAAAGTCTAGATTTCTTTTAATTTTAGGCATCTATTTTCTTTTTTGTTGAGAGTTCCTGAAATTCGTGAAAACCATGATCTCTAAAGATCAGTAGTAATGTTCATATACTTTGCCTTATTTTCTGTAGTCAGAATACGGGGTACTCGGTCTGTCATATGTTTTTACATTCATTTGTGAAGACTAAAATAAAATAATTTAATTCAGAACTTTTTTTTTTTGTTTTTCAATTGGTGTTCTTAGTTTTGGTCTTTTTGAAGCCATGTCTGCCATTGAAATGATGGATCCCAAGATGGATGCTGGTATGATTGGAAACCAAGTTAATAGAAAGGTTCTTAATTTTGAGCAAGCCATTAAGGTTCGTGAGACTTTCCTGTTTTTGCCAACTCTGTAAATGATGTAGTTTTATTGAATTGCAGTTAAGCACAATTCAATATAATCAATATTCTCAATATTCACCTAAAATTGATTTTTTCTTTTTTATTTTGCATAGTTAGGTAAGGAATATCTTGTGTTTTTTGCCTTTTTTGTTACCTACATTATCACAATGATGCTAAATCTTTCAGTGAAAAGTATTGTGAAATTGATGCGTATTGATACCTCAGATAAACAAATTTCAGAAATATTTTTGCAAGTCACCATGTACTTCCCCAAAATGTATTGGTTACGTTAAGCTGAATGGAAACCAGCCTTCTTACTAAAGATGGTAATTAATGATTAGTGAGACTGTCAGTTCATTAGCATTGAACAGAAGCCAGCTAATTTAACAACATTGACGGTAATGATTATTTGGTGGTGCATGGTGAAGATAAATTGGTGGAAGGTTTCAGGACTTTCCATTATTTTAGGAAAAATAATACACTAACAGAGGAAAAAATATTTTTTACCATGGACTTTGTTTTGAATGGTCTAAGAGAACTCTGTATAAAATATTTGCCATCTGAGTAGTGTAGAATTTAGTGCAGAATTAGATACATTGGACAAATAAAATGAAAGCAGTAGGGTTGCTGACTCTTGGTCCTGACCCTGAAGACAGTAAACCTCTGTAGAAATATCTGCAGTGTGAAAAGCAGTCTTCAAAGAATGAGTCCTGTGTATTATTCCTTGTTCAATCATTGTTATGATTGTACATATTGGTTTATGATTTAAGTGTTGAATGTTAACTGTTTTTAAACTTTTATTGGCTACTAATAAATCAGAAATTTTGTTTTAGCTTTTCCTTTGGATAGCTTTATTTTTGGTCGCTGTTCAATGCAATGATGGGAAAGCAAAGTTTTTTCAGAATTTGAGGCACAAAGCTAGTGAAGCTAGTAAGTAAAGCTAGTGGTATACAAATATTCCGAAGTCTTAACCAAATTGTAATTTCCTTTTCAACTGTACAAATAGTAAGTTGTATTTTGACTAAAGGATTCAATAGTTTTTAAGTTTTTTCTTTCTTTGCTTTCTAAGGATGGCACCATTAAAATAAAGGATCTCACTTCACCTGAGCTGATAGGAATAATGGATACATGTTTTTGTTGTTTGGTAAGCATTTCTCTACTTTTAGTGTTAGATAGTTTTGCTTTCAAAATTGCCTTAATCCAATTTAGAAAAACCCAAAACAGTAGAACACAAGTAAAACAATTGACCAAGCAGAAAATTTTGATTTCCATTTAGATATTTGCTTTGTCTACCTTAAGAGATGTGACTTTGATTTTGTAATTTTTTTGTAGTAACAAAACATTATGGCAGAGAACCGGTAGCATTTTGAAAAATATAAAAGGTTTTATAATTTGTGTCTTTTAAATGTATGGTATCTGACTGCCTGCTGTATAATATTGTTTGACTGTATTGGAAAGTGAGTGGGCAGTAACCTACAGCACTCTTGGTCATTTCTTTACAGCCAACACGGACTAAACTTACAGGGGCATTTTGAAGAAAGAAAAGAAAATACCTAAATAACAAATAACAATGATTTACTTAATTGTGGGGGGGTTTATTTTTATATATATATTCTTTAATTTCCTTGGTAAATGATACTAGCTATTTTCAGATACTCTTTAAAATTATATCAATAACACTTCAGATTAGTTCAGTCCAAAAAGACATGTAAAGCTCTCAGTATGTTTGATGCAAAGTAACTTAATTCGTCTCCCCCCACCTCCAAAAAAACTGACTTTTTTTTTTAAAGGGATAGTTCTTGTATTAGAAGTCTGCTATTACTGTATTTTATGCTCTTTCAAAATAGAAATAATGTTTTACATTGCTGAAGCTTTTTCTGTAGCTTAAAGCAGCATGAAAGCAGTAGAGGGGATCATGAAAAAACACTGTAAATTGTAGGCAATAACAAGCAAAATATTTTGGAGTAGTTCTATAGCCACTTGCATTTTTCATTCTGTATTTATGTAGAGGAAACATAAATCAGATAGTCTTTTAACTTCATGTCCTGTCTAAGTGATGCATATCAGAGTTGAACTTTGTGGAAGCGGTTTATCCAACACCAGAATTTGTTAGTGTTTAGGATTTAGTAACACTGCCAGCTACAGCCAGCAGATGGACAAAGGTTAAAGGTTGAATGACCTTCTCTTGCCCTTTTTGCCAGATGGAAGGTTGCCATGATAGGGACTTCCTTAATGACTCACTGAAACACAGTAAGATCAAAAAAGAGTTGAGATCTAAAAATGAGGCCTTGGCTGTTGTGAGTAAATCATTTAATTTTCTTTTCCCTAGATAACGTGGTTAGAGGGACATTCCTTGGCACAGACGGTATTCACTTGCCTTTATATCCATAATCCAGACTTCATAGAAGATCCTGCTATGAAGGCTTTTGCTCTAGGAATTCTAAAAATCTGTGATATTGCCAGAGAAAAGGTTAACAAAGCAGCTGTTTTTGAGGAGGTATGTGTTTCAGTGTCTCCTATGGTTAAATATAACTTTATGTTTAGGCTCGATAACACAAATAAAAGAGTATATTAGAGAAATTTGTTACTGTTTGATTGGAGGATACTGTAGGAGCAGCAGTTCATCCTGCTAGAAGTATTAGACTTGAGGTCTTTAATGTGCAGGTTTCTATAATGAAGCTGACCGTGCTCTTTTCTGTGTTTTGCTTGAGTATTGGAATCACATAAATGTTTTACTCAAATAGCAATGCAAGTCTTACGGCTAACCATTTTAAAACAGTTTTACTTATGTGTTTTTTCCTTTTTAATATTTATTTTTCTGCTTTACATAACCACGATGGTATTTTGAAATGTACATCTAGCAATGTAACCAGAGTCTGGTTTTCTGTGCTTAGCAATTTTTGTTTCCTCTGAGCTTGGACAAGTCACTTCTTGCTGACTATATCTGAAATTGATGAAATAGTACCTTACGTTCATAGTTCTGGTAACATTTTGGTAGGGTGGCACTCGAAAATTATGAAGGCATACTGGTATTAAGAATTTATGCAGAAAATATTACAAATAACCCAGGCTGGATTTGGGCAGGAAAGTCACCAAAAGTCTGGGTGTATCCAGTTGTGCCAAATAAAACCAGACTTTTATACTTGGTGTAGTTAAAAAAAAAAAAAACAAACCCTAAAATAAAAAAGCATCAAAAAGCAATGATAAAACAACTCCAAAAATTCAAAGCAAACGGAAAGAAAACCCCAAACCCCAGCTTGAAAATGTAACTACTACTGTTTATATTCCATTATATATTCCTTCCTTAATTTTTATTTTTTAGGAAGATTTCCAGTCAATGACTTACGGATTTAAAATGGCCAACAGTGTGACAGATCTTAGAGTTACAGGTACAGTTTGTGCTTTCTGTGTATCTGTCCATCAGTCTCTTTCTCTTTTGAACCTGTTGGTTACTCTCAACCAAACCTAATGAATTATTGGGAATCAGATGTTCAGTTTTTTTATTAGCCTTGGGAAAATTGGTGGCTTTGTAAAAAGATCGAATTATTTTTCCTTGAAGAAATGATTCAGCTCTTTATTTGTTAAGTGCATGAGAAACATAAGAAGCGCTTTTAGATGTGCCAGCCAAGTGCCTAGGCATGAGTTCATCCAGGTCAGAGGCAAATACACGCAATTAGGAAATGCACTCTTGAATTCTGCTTCTCAGCCTCGTACATGCATAACTATGTTTGTTAGCCTTTTGATGCATCATCTTTGATAAATAGTTGAGCTTTCCATTGATTTACTTTGAGAAAATTTGTAAACGCTTCAGCTTCAGATCAGTCAGTCTGTATTCTGATTTATTGTTGCAAGACATCCCCACCATCCTTCAAGATTTTTTTATGTCTAATCTTTGGCTAATGGGTATGTAAAGCACTTCAAAATTTGATTTCGGTGCAAAACTTTTTTCCCCCAAAGTGGTGCAGCTGTACCTAGGAATGCTTCTCACCTTTTGATTTTACTGTGACTTTTACAGGTATGCTAAAAGATGTAGAAGATGATATGCAAAGACGAGTGAAGGTATTTTTATCACGTTTGCCTTGTCAATTATAGTTCAAGTGAACTTAACATAGGTTTGGGGATGGGTCTGTGTCAATAAATGATGGGTTTTTTTGAAGAACTGCCATAGTTGTTTGTGTAAGATGCTGGTAGTTTGCCTTCTAGGTAGGTCTCCAGAATTTTTAAAACTCTTTAATAGTTGCTTCACTAGTAATAGGTGGAATCTTGATATAGGAGGTAATGTTGGGCTGGGGCACAGAAAGTATGTGTTTAACTTCTGTTCTTTACACAGATGTTCTACACAAAGTTAAAGAAATCACTTGATTTTTTTTTTACCGTAGTTTACAACATGAAATATTAATACAATTTCCTTGCCAACTTGCAGATTGGACTGGGATAAGTCTGTATACTGTAGGAGAGTCTTGGGTCATTCAAGTACCTAAATTATATATTAAGATGTTTTGAACTTGAGGACTGATTTTTAGGGTTATTTAATGGATGTTCTGGAGAGGATAAAAAGATTTTATCAGCACCTTCCTTTTGCAAATTTTAAGAAATTATTTGAAATTTGTTTACTTTCTAGAGCACTCGAAGTCGACAGGGAGAAGAGAGAGATCCAGAAGTTGAACTTGAAGTAATGAATTGTTTACTTTTTTTGTGGATTTCATGGATTAGTACAGCATTACTTTAATCAGTAGTTACCAGTTTGTAAGAGCAGTCTTGCTACTGCTGTCATATCTGAGTTGCTCTAAACATGGCTATGAACAAACCCCACACTAGCAGGTAGGCTTTTATGCCCCGAAGGGCTAGGGTTCTGGATCAGTCCTGATGACAGAGTAGTGACATTGCTGCAATGCTGTCATTTATACAGCTACAGCTCAACAAAAAGCTGTTAGCAAAGTAGGTGGTCTTATCTCCCTATACCATTTACTGTTGCTGGCAACGTTAATATTAAGGGAGAAAGTAGAAAGACAGTGCGAAAGCAGTTGTAACTCCTTCCAGAAAAAGCAGTAACTGATGTAATTGATGTGGCTGATTTAGGAGGGTGTGGGTTTTCTTTCCCACTAGTGTTTTTTTTTTTTCCTTCATAGATTACTGCTAACATAGATGTTCAGCAAAAAGAGAAAGTTTGTTTAATACTTTGTGGATATTTACTTAAGCTGAGATTTGAATGATGTTTGCATAGGAGGTAGCTAGACAGCTAGTGGTTGTGCTTTGCCCATAGTATCTTAGTGTTTTTTGTGTTGGTGCTTTTCTCACAGTAGTACAAGTTTCTTCCAGAAATTCTATAACTGTTCTTCAAAATTATACTAGATACCGTATTTTAAGGCTAGAGAGCAAACCTCGATAAATCTGTAAAATGTTTTATTTCTAAGTTTCAGGACTTAATATGTATTTCTTAGTAATTTTCAGGATTTTTTTATTACAGCACCAGCAATGTTTAGCTGTGTTCAGCAGAGTCAAGTTTACCCGGGTACTCCTAACTGTTCTAATAGCATTTACCAAAAAAGAGGTACGTTTATTTATTTGATGTTTCTGTGTTCACATTGTAATCCTGTGAAATATTAATTTTTTAATTCTCTAAGCTCAGGCAATTATTCTGTAGATCCGATAGATATGAATTGATTTTGCTGCAGTTAAAGGGTTGGTTAAAGCCTTGCAGTGACAACCATTCAATTTTCATTAATTTTAAAAAAAACACAGGGGAAGACTAGTAGCTGACATTATTATGACCTTACAGAGAGACAGAATATTCATTCTAGCATGCTTTGAGAAAAATATTTATTGAGTTTGGATTACTAGTTTCTTCCTTAAGTGGCATTGATTCTCTCCCACGTATTTGCTGTTGGAGCAGCTGGATACTGTACAGTTTAAAGGAGCTTGATTAAATTGTAAGCATTACAAGTATAATTGATAGACATCAGTGTTGAGGAAAGAGTCTTTGTGTGGTTGAGAACAGTTGCATTCTGAGTGTAGCCGTTTGTTATGTAAGAAATCAAACTGCGACATAGAAGTAATCCACACTGATGTACAACCAAATTCTGTCTGTGTTTACTTCTATGAGCTAATGTTCTGTGCAAGATCAGATTATCTTAGTGTTGCTAAAGTCTGGTTACTTAAAGTATAAGTTATTTACATCATGGACTACTTTGATTTGAAGTAGATCTGCTTAGCTGTTTATTCTTTTAATAGATTCATGAATGCTGTAAAACACAAACAGGTATTATGTAGAGCTGCAGATCTTTATCCGCTTCCATTAGATCTTCAGGTAGTTTTAAACATTTTTTTTCTTGAAGAAGTTGTGTTTAAGTGTGACTTGAGATTTTAAATATTTGGCTTTCTGTAATGAACCATTAGTCCAGTATTTTTGACACAAGGTTGTAGGTTTTACAAAGAGCTATTTTAAATGATGGTACCCAGTTTGCTTGCAGATTTGGATTCATAGGACATCAGCATGTCAGCAGATCATGAATCAAGGCTTCTAATGAACATGTAGTATTTTCTGAATTTATATAGTGATTTCATTTCAGTTGATAGGTTGTGGGTTCTTTGTATTCTCAATAATTCTGTTTATTCCAGTGATAGAGGATTTTTTTCCTCTTTGCAGTTTGTAGTTCTGCCTCATTTGGCAGAAGAGTTTTGTGGGTGTTTTTGCTCCCTTCTGCACCCCCAGTCAAAAGTGGAGGACTTGCATCTAGTTTATAGTAGACTTTCAGTTGTAATTATTGTTAAAGTTTATATTATACTGCAAAAAATACAGTTTTAGATGTGTATATAGATACGTAAAATATAAAAAAGTGTTACAGAAAAATATTGGGTTTTTTTCATAACTAATTTTGTACAAACATCAGAATCCTGCTATCGTTGGGTTTTTTTCTGATACTAGCATTAATTCTATAGACAAAATATGTGTTACCTGTCTTTCAGACAAGTGCAGTTGCAGAAGCTCAGAAACTAATGACTCAGGCAGCTGACTTGCTTTCTGCCATCCATAATTCATTACATCATGGTATCCAAGCACAGAATGATACCACTAAAGGAGGTATGCGTCAAACTTTACCATTTTTTTCCTTTCTTAAATATGCTGTCTTGATAAATTTAAGTTACGACATGTATTTTAAAAAAAATCCCTATTTACCTTGAACTAATAATATTGATTATACAAACCGTTACAGATTTGTGTTGTTTGATCTTAATTTTATTTCATTAAATGATGGTTCTCCTGACAGCAATAGTGTCATTTCAAAACCAGAGGTAACGTGAGCTTTTGATTGCTCTTCATTGCTCTTCAAATCAGTGTATATGCAATTTTAAAATAGAGACCACCACCTCACTGCCTGTACAGGTCTCTGCTGAGGTATGTGGCGGATTCAGTTTTTCAAATAGTAATCATTGGGTAGTTAGTGTCTCTGGAATTGAACTTGTCAGTTAAAAAGTTCATTGTTTAATTGAATGATTTGTATTTTAATATCAAGCTTGAAGTGAGTTCTGAAAACACAGCTTATATGCAGCTTATTTTTCCTCTCTCTCTCTCTCCCCCACTTCTTCCTTAGATCATCCTATTATGATGGGCTTTGAGCCGCTTGTCAATCAGAGATTGTTGCCACCAACTTTCCCTCGATACGCAAAAATAATTAAAAGGGAAGAAATGGTGAACTACTTTTCCAGACTAATAGACCGAATAAAAACTGTATGCGAAGTAGTCAACTTCACTAACTTGCACTGTATACTGGTAAGAATTAATATTTCTTATTTGTAGTCAAACATAAGATCTTAAAATGTAACTTGCAAAAAATCATTCCATGTATACATACTATTGCTTACTGGAGAAAAAAAATGAGCTGTATTTATGTATCTTTTGGTGTTTCCCGTGGTTGTGTACAATTTCAAAATTTGCTGTCTTTCGTGATAGTTAATATTTTCCATTTTTCTTTGACAAAGACCTTTTCTCCTCTCAAACCTCTCATTTTCCCATATCTTTTAAATAATTATGTATGCTTTGACTCTTTCTTTGGTTAAAGAGCTGCATCTGCAGTAGGAGAACATTGTAGCAGAACCTTGCTATATTCCTGATATTCGATATACTTTTTGCCATACACGTGTTCAGTGACTGAGAAAAGAGCCATGGTTACATCAGTTCAAAGATCAAGCAAGAATATTTTGTCCTATTTTCTTCAGATTAATTAGAGCAGTATTTGTGGGAAGAATCTGGTACCAGTCAAACATTACAATTTGTAACATAGCTGGTGCAGTTAAGTTCTGATCTTAAGTTTCACAGTAACTTTTTTCTATACTATCATCCTTCTAATTGTTGCATCTGAAAAAGAAAATGCAGAAAACCTTTGTTCTGTTAAATAACAAGTAATTGAAGAAAGAAGTCAAGAGTTTAGCTTCATAATATGTTCTGGTTTGTTCAAATTATTCACGCTTCTTTTGTTACAGTTTGTATAAATTATACTATGTGTATGTGTGAGTGTGTATACAAAATATAGCTGTATTTACACAATTGTGTATATGTGTATATATAAACATGCAAAGCTGTGTGTGTATAAAAATACAAATATGTGTCTATCTTTGTGTGTGTGTGTATGTGTGTATATATATATATATAAAAAAATTGGCATATTAACCTGAATTGTCTTTTTTTTCCTAAATGTAAATTAGGATTTTTTCTGTGAGTTTAGTGAGCAATCACCATGTGTTCTTTCAAGATCCCTGTTACAGGCAAGTCTTAGTCTTTATTTCTGAATAAAATACTTTCCTATTATAAATATGGATTCATCTTGTTTTGAATATTTAAATTATTTATGTATCACTTAGTAATATACTAGTGGTAAAAAAAATTCTGGAGATAAATACGTACATATATGGAGGCTTGTGTTCTGACATAATTTTTTAAAACATTTTTTAAAACTGTTGTTGAAATCATGTTAGTACCTGCTGTTTAAAACACAAAATACTAAATTTTTTTCTGCCATAAAAGTGGGCCTCTACATGAATTTTTGTGTTGTTCTCCATATGCTGTCTCAGTCTGGGGCTGGTGTTTGTATTCATCCTCCCCATCTGGACTGAATTTCATATATAGACTGCCTCTATTGCTGCAACAGTACAACTAATGGTTAGGGCAGCACAGGCTTCTACTTTTCTGCCTGCTTCACTTTACCTTGGAAGAATATTATATATTCCTTAACTCAGACTGAAACATACTTCCTTATAGGAAGTTCTAATTTGTGTCCCTGAACACCGCAAGGGTGTCCCTGGATATTAGAACGTCTTTCCATTTGATCCCGATTGGGCAATGTATAGAGCTGATGGAGTACAACTACTGGCAAGTGAAACGTTTTCAGATGTGTTCTGACCTGCCACTATTTGTGTTTGTACAATCCCTGTGGGTGGCTGACAGCAGAGCTTTTTCTTGCTGCTGAATAACCATGCGAAAAAGGGCCACAGCACTCATGGAGGAAAGAGGGATGTGCAACACAACCAGTGAAACTTCATGAATATCTGTTTGCTTAATCATCTTTAAAGTCCGAGAAATAAAATACGTTTGAATACATTGTTTTATGCAAGTAATAGAATGGTATTTTGTGTCATGGGGATACCACTTGATAGATATCAGTGTGCCTCTTTCTGGGAATGTGACCTTGTACCTAGCTGAACTATTTTAATTCTTAATGCAATTTTACAAGTTTCTGACATACAGGTACTGTAAGAGCTTTCTATTAGGAATTCCTAAAGCATTAATTTTACCATAAAACATGTCCCTAAAAACATGTTTTCATTTTCAGACAACTTTTCTGGTAGATAACAAGAAGGTGTTCGGCACTCACCTCATGCAAGACATGGTGAAAGATGCTTTAAGGTCTTTTGTCAGTCCTCCAGTACTTTCTCCGAAGTAAGTGGAAATTGAGTTTACTTGCATGTGTTCACAAGTCTGATGAAAAAATATTTTTACTTATAAAAGCAAAGACGGGCACATTTTGTGCTTATTAGTGTTTACGTATGAAGGAGTCAGTTGTTTTCTTCACTCATATTTCTTTTTTAATTTTGTGCTACGCAGTGGTGACATTGACAAACATATGTGTGTATTTATTTTCTAGGTGTTGTCTTTATAATAATCACCAGGCAAAGGACTACATTGATTCCTTTGTGACACATTGTGTTCGGGTAAGTGTTCATTCCAATTACAGCATGTTCATGGGTATATGAGCACTTTAAAGATTTGCTTACGTTTGAAAATGAGACTGATTGTTTCATACAGTTGACTGGAAGACAGAATTGCAGAAAGTGCCCATCATATAATACTAAATCTTTTTAAAAGCCAGTTTATTTCCTTGGATTATGCTTTCACATTTTTCACTATAGTAGAAAACTGCACCTACTATCGCTTTACAGAGTAGTTTCATGTTACAAAACAAACGCATAGCATTACTAAAAACAAAATTATTTTTACATAGTTTCCAGTTTAAAAATGTTAAAAATTGTTTTAAAATATTCAGTTACTGAATGTGGTGCAGTGAAAATCTAAGAGAATCACAGAATCGTTAGGTTGGAAAAGACCCTTAAGATGATGGAGTTTGACTGTAAACTAACATTACCAAGTCCACCACTAAACCATTTCCCTGAAGTAGCGTATCTGCACATCTTCCAAGGATGCTGACTCTACCAGTCCCCTGAGCAGCCTGTTCCAAACCTCGACAACCCTTTCAGTAAAGAAATTTTTCCTAATACTCAATCTAAATCTCTCCTGGTGCAATTTGAGGCAGTTTCATCCTATCACTGGTTAACTGGGAGAAGAGACCAGCACCCACCTCAGTAGAGCCTGCTTTCATAGTTGTAGAGAGCAATAAGGTCGCCACTCAGCCCCCTCTTCTCTCAGCTAAACAACCCCAGTTCTTTCAGTTGCTCCATGTAGTCCTTGTGCTCCAGAGCATTCACCAGCTTCATTGCCCATCACTGGGCACGCTCCAGCACCTGAATGTCTGTGAGGGCCCCAAACCTGAACACAGTATTCCAGGTGCAGCCTTATCAGCACTAAGTGCAGAGGACAATCACTTCAATATTTCTGATATAAGCGAGGATGCTCTTGACCTTCTTGGCTACCTGCACACATGGATTTATGCATTAGAAATATCTCTCTTACCCAAGACATTCTGTTTTGATTAGATGCCTAAAGGGTGCTCTCTCAATGTCATGTAGACTTGTGTACAGAGAAATGGGCTCTGGTATCAATTTATAGAGCTTGCTTACCTGATGGCTTGCACTCACTGTGTAGGGAGCATCAAGAAACAGATTCCTAAGTAGACATCATAGTAGTCCTTCTGTAGATTTAAATTTGTGTTGAAAATCTAACCCTACTATTTTTTCTCCTAGCCGTTTTGTAGTCTAATTCAAATCCATGGACACAATAGAGCTCGTCAGAGAGATAAATTGGGTCACATACTTGAGGAATTTGCCACCCTCCAGGATGAGGTAATGTCCTATGCAGTAGGCCAGCAAACTTTTCTTTCTAGGGTATATACCTACCAGAGTGGAGCATGTGGTATTAGATTCTAGATGAAAGATGCAACTCCTCTGTTTGTCATAAAATCTTTAAGATGAGGATTCCTAAAATGCAGCCCAGGAAGTCTGTAGGATACATACAAAGACTTTATGTTAGACCTGTTGAACAAAAAGTTGTTGCATTATTTAAGATTAAATTTGTACAATATATAGACTTCAGGGAAGCTTTCTGTGATGTCTATAATTTAATGGTAATTCCACTGCTTGTAGTCTCTATTCTGCTTGTAACTGTCAGTCTGCAAGATATAACTAGGGAGAGATGGATGAACCATGTTTGCATAACACTTTTGAAAATTCAGTCTTGGAGCTGTGTAAGATTTAAATTTCAGAATTTTATAACAGTCTTTACAAATATATGTAAATTAAGTAATAATTCTTAAAAACCTGTACTCCAGCTGGCTTTGAATGTGTCTCAAGAATGGGGAGTGAAAGGTGACAGGGAGAGGTATATTTTCACTTGCAGAAATTGTATTTCTTCAGCAGTGAGAGGCGTGAAATAATAATATACACATTTCCAAGAAGTGCTTGATAAGGAGAACAGTCAAGGAACTTGGAGTTGTGGGGAGAGATTTTGTTTGCTCTGGCTTATCTCAAGATAATATTGCAGCTACTGATAATAATCCCAACTGTGGGAGATTTCATGTCTTCCATACAATTGCTTTTTAAGACTGAATTGTTCTTGGATATATTTTGGTTTCTCTGGTGGGCCACAATGTGTTTCTTGCATGTGAAGCTTATAAATTTAATTTTTCAATGCAGCTAGTTTTGGGTTTGGGGGGTTTGCTTTGTTTCATTTTTTTTTAAAAAATAATTTTTTTGCCAATATGGCAAAATAAATAACAGCTTGTAATGGATTCTGAGTTTCTATATATAAATATTTGTTAAAATTTGAAATTTAAACAAACCTTAATATTGTTGCTGCATTACTTTATAGACTACTTTTTTTTTCTCTGTGCAGCAGAATTTGCTTATGGTTATGTGAACATCTTTCCATTTTTTCTGGCAGTTCTAGACTTTAGAACTGTCAGTATCTGTAGAAACATTTCTGTCTTTTAATCTGGAGCATGACTTTACCCAATTTTTATTCAGTTTTTATTAGGATTTTATTTCTGGCAGAACTTCAGTGCTGTTTCAGTCAAATGTTCTTCCTGCTCTGTGTGTTATTTTGCTCTCTTTTTCAATAGGCAGAGAAAGTAGATGCAGCACTTCACAGTATGTTACTGAAGCAGGAACCACAAAGGCAACATTTGGCTTGCTTGGGCACCTGGGTCCTATATCATAACCTCCGTATTATGATACAGTATCTTCTGAGTGGCTTTGAGTTGGAACTTTATAGTATGCATGAATATTACTATATATATTGGTAAGCGGATGCTTTATTATGAACTGTTCAAAGAGGGATGCTCCCACAGAGCTAAGTTTGCAAATATTTAAAGGCAAGGGGTGGGGGGACTTCAACTATGTTTTTTCAATCTCAGGCTAGTTCAACACACTATTTAATTTACCTATTCACAAAATTACAAGTGGAGGAAAAAAACCTGTTGGTCTATTTTCTAGACTTGATTAAATAGTGTACTATTTTTTTTTCTGAAGTAGTAATTCACTCTCTGTTTAACTTTATAAAAGTGTCTTCTAATGACAATAAATAGAAAATACATCTATTGTTATAGACGAGAATGCAGGAGGAAAGCTAATTCCTTTATCATTGTGTATCTTGGTAGACCCAAGATCAATAGCCTTGTTGATCTCTTTTTTTTTAAAAAAATATCTCTAGGATTTTAAGTTTTTCCGTTGACATTAAATATTTTTTCAGAATTGATGGCTTGGTGCAAAACATGAATTATTTTAGATAGTTCACTTTTGATTCAACATTAAAAATTTGATGTTGAACCTTCCTATGTTAAAGTGCTCCTGTACTCTTAAGATTTGGGGGGTTGGGGTTTTTTTTGTTGGTTTTTTTTTTTTTCTGTAACAATACAAATAAACTAGGTAAGCTGTAAACCTTTCTGAGAGATTAGACTAGTTAAAATTACTGGAACTTCAGTGCACCTCATTATGTTTCTATTGTTTCATGAATGGATTAAGCATTAAGTGAGAAAATTTTTACTCCAGATAGTTAATAGAAGAGGGTAGTATTCTTTAAATAATACCTCAAAAAGTGATGCCAGATTTTCTGTGAAACAGTATTTTTTGCTTACCTGTATTTCTCCCCAGCATTATAACCAAAACACTTCTAATCAGAACTGTCATGTCAGCTGCTTTATCTCCTTACTGTAAGTGGAGAGGAAATGTGCAAGTGAAACTCCTAATTGTTCCTCAGTAATTTTTCTTCTGAATTGTGTCGTCTTAGGAAGTATTATTTCTTCTTCATGTGCTCCAGATCTGTAATTTCTGCTGTCTTTTTCCCCTATTCTTTTTAATTTGAAGTCAGCCTAGAGACCTATTGCATCAGCTTCTGCTTACTGAGAAATCACTCTTACAGAATGTTTAAATTTTAAAGAATTGCATGTTGATATCTTGTTCTTGTGAGCTTGGCCCTTTTATTTAATAATTAATTGATTTTTCATGGTTGAAACAAATCAGGAATAACCGTGTTTCTCATAACAGTAATCCATAACAAAAGCAGGAGGAGTATTTTTTTTAAAAAACTCCATTTACTGGAGGAAGGAAGAATCATAGAAAAACTGGATCTTTTGTGGGTTTTGAAATAATAAGAAGCTTAGACTTCACCTAGTAAATGTGTTAAGAAACTTCCTTGCCTTGAGATGTATGTGATTGAATCTGTACATTCTTGTTTAAAAAAAATCCAAAGCAGGACCCAGACTAATCTGTTGGTTGCGGCCATGCAAAGCAGAGTTTAAATGGCCTTAGGACTTGTCCTTTATGATTAGTTCTTTTAGTAAACAATTTGGCATTTGATGAGAATGTGTGCATTATGAATGCTTTTTGCACTGTAGAATGTAACAGCTATGTACTGTGTTTTTCTGAAGGTATCTGTCAGAGTTCCTCTATGCCTGGTTGATGTCAACACTGAGCCGCGCTGACAGCTCCCAAATGGCAGAGGAGAGAATAATGGAGGAACAGCAGAAAGGTCGTAGTAGTAAGAAAACAAAGAAAAAGAAAAAAGGTATGTAGGTATTGAGTGTAACGGGCTTCCCCGCCCCACCATTCATGCAGGGATGTAGAATTTGGATTCAATATTTATATAGAGTCAACATTGATGTTAGTAGGAAGAATGTTCTGAAGTTTATGAAGGCAAAATATTGAACTTTTTAGCTGGAAAGAATCAGTTGCTGCTTAAGAGTTTCCCAATTATTTATTTATTTACTTTTAAATAAGTTCAAGGTTTTCTGAAAGATATTTATACTCATAGCTTCACAAATTACATTTTGTGTTGGATCCTTTGAGACACAATTAAGAGATCCAGAGCAATTGCCTTTGAAAATTACTGCCTTTCTACAGTGTATAGTTCCTGCAGAATTATGTTTTATATGACTGTAGCTAGATTCAACTGAACATTCAGTGTATTTCTGTAATTTCTCTTTGGCTTCAGAAGGTGTTCAAGCATGTTTCTTAATTTTACAGTGGTTAGTTGCCCTGTTTCAATTCAGTGGTAGTACAGTTGTGCAAAAGCCCCTTTAGAAACTCATGCTTTCTCTGGTGTATGCACATTACAGAAAATCAGAGCTGCCCTTTCTATATCATAGCAATCTGGCTCTGTGGTCAGAGGTGGAAGCTTGCTACTGAAGAGGCATCCAAAACCAGTGACTAAGTAGCATTTTGTACAGATTTGCCCTGCCTGAGTGTCTACTAAGATCACAGTATGCTGGAGTTACTTTAGCATTACAGTTGAAAATAAACACTATGTTTAAACAACAGCTGTGAACAGCTCCAGGTTGTATTGTTTCCAAAAATTCAGAAAAATACTGCTGTATTTTCTGCATTTTAAAAGGTGCCAGGTGTGAGCCAATTTGGCACTAGTTAAACACTGAAAGCTAAAGGAGAGCTAAAGGAATTTTATCAGGATAAAAATCTTTCTTACTAGGATAAAAATGCTTTAACCTTTTAATCTTAAAGGTTTAAAAAAATCCTTGAACTAAGCAAACAGGCCACTCAATTACAAGCTTTATATTCTAGACTAGTGTTGTGTAGTGACATTGACTCTGGACCAGTTTATTTTGTTGAAGGCAGTATGGTGTTCATGTGACTGTTACATATATATTGAGATATTTTGTGTTATCAGGAGTCAGGTGAGCTTGCTTTTCACGCTTCAGTTTTCTTTCATCATTGAAAGGATTATTTTGACTTGAAATTAATACAGGTACTGATATTGAATAAAAAAAAAATTTGTGTGAAATTTACAGTTCGCCCACTCAGCAGAGAGATCACCATGAGTCAAGCATACCAAAATATGTGTGCTGGGATGTACAAGGTAATTTGTTTGTACTTGCTGAACAATGACTTCATTTTTTTTTTTTTTAAAATAGCAAACAAGCATGTGTTGTACCTTCTTTGTTTCTATTTGGGACTGGAAATTAGGTGCAGGTGTATAATGTGATATAGTAAATTCTCTAATTCTCTACTATTTTTCTGTTCTTTCAGTTGTAGCTAAACCGTAACTTTCATCTTGTTCACAGCAAAATATGACATAAAGGTAACACTTTTCACTGTATTTATCCTTTCCTTTTTTAGACAATGATTGCATTTGACATGGATGGCAAAGTAAGAAAACCAAAGTTTGAACTGGATAGTGAACAAGTTCGATATGAGCACAGGTTTGCTCCATTCAACAGTGTTATCACACCACCCCCGGTGCACTACTTGCAGTTTAAAGTGAGTAGTCTTAAAATATCGTGCCACTCATACTTTTATAAAAGTTATTTACTCTCCTGTTTTGACACTTTTGTCATTGTAAAAAGAGCCTTTAATATCTCAGTGTTCATATCGAACCATAAGTCAAAATGGAAAGGAGCTCTAGCTTTAGTTGTGTACAAGGAAAATGTGTTGCTTTGAATTCGTCCTAAAATTAGATTCTTGGATGTCTGATATGGTGGGTTTGAGATGCTTGTCTTGGTTTGCATGAAAACAGAGTCTTTTGAAAATCTGTTGAACTAGACTTTTTGGCTCTGGTTTATATAGCACTATATTTTTATTACTGCAGCAAACAAAGAGCAAAATGAAACGAAAGTAGTTTTGGGTGTTAAATCACAGAATTGTTGGTTGGTACAGACAAGTGGTAGCTTGTCTTGTCCTGTCTTCTCCCTGAAGTAGAGTTATAGATCACATCAGGTATGTCTTTGTCTGGTCAAGTCTAAAAAAATTGAAGTATGAACATTTTCTAACCTCTGGTTAACCTGATCCAGATACTTTTTCTGGTCCACTTAGTCTTTGGATAATCTGATTGAGGACTACCCTATTCGATTTTTTCCCTCATGTCCAGCTTGAATTACAAAGCCACGATTTGTGGCCTTTTCACCCATGTTGTATGCTGTGCCATTAGCAAGGAGCGTTTGTCTTCAGACAGCTTTGTAACTGTATTTCAAGCGCATGTAGGCTGCTGTTAACCATCATCAGCCTCCTTGTCTAACTGAAGAAGTCCAGGTCCGTTGACCTCTACTTGTGGGTCGTGTGTTCTAGGCCGCTAGCCATCTCTAGATCTCATCAGTTTTCTTCAGCTGAGTAGGTCCAAGACTGGATGAAATATTTCAGATTTTGCACCACAGATATTGAGAATACGATGATAACTTTCCTTGGTCAGCTGGCCTTACTACTGCTTGATAGTCCCATATAAGGCATGTCTGATTTGTAATAAGAACACCTTGTTGGTTGGTGCTCAGCTTGGTGTTCATAGTAATGCTGCTACTCATCCAGCTGGTTATTAGTCTTTGCTGATTTGTGGGGCTATTTTGCCTCAGGGGCAGAAATTTGGACATTTGTTGAACTTAAGTTTCTGGTGGCCAGACTTTAGGTTCTCAGGGTCAGTCCAAACTGAAATTGTACGATTTGGTATGTCAGTCCATAATTTAGTGTCACAAACAGCTGTAGTGGAAAACAAAACTATCTTGGCTTCGTCTGGAAAAAAAGAAAAAGTTGGAACTATCAAAATATATATATATATATTTATATAAAAAATGAGATTTTGACCCTTTTCAGTACCTCAGTTGCTGAAAACTTGTTTTGAGTAAACAGTATCATATACTGTTTTTTTTTTTTCCTCCTATTCTTGTAATTTCACACCCTGCTGCATGACACTATTAAAGCAAATGAATAACAAGTTGTTCAGGAGAGGGACTCTTCTATCAAGAGTTATGAGAAGTTCATTGCATTTTGTGGCACTATAAAATAATCCTTAAGCAGCGTATTGCTACTTGGTATTTTCCATTTTAAATAAATGATTTCAACTTCAGTATTCTCAAAATATTATTTAGTTTGTGTAACTTTTTTCTTGAATATGGAGATTTGTTTTCATTTAAGATTATAAAAAATTCAATTTTTTGGCAATGATTTTAATATCCTCATATTTCTGTAACATGCTAGGAAATGTCTGATTTAAATAAGTACAGTCCACCTCCTCAGTCATCAGATCTCTACATGGCAGCTAGCAAACACTTCCAGCAAGCTAAAATGATTCTTGAGAATATTCCTAATCCAGACTATGAGGTAAGACTGCAACACTGGGAAAAGGAGTAGTTGCTCATAATAGAGTATGTTTCAGCTGGATCTGCTTGAGGTCCACAGTGTAGCTTGTCAAAATGCTGAACAAAGCTGAGTGCTCTGGTTAAGGAGCGGACAGAGGAGTACGTTGAGATGTGAGACCGTGGTCTGTTTCAGGACATTAGATAACATAATCAGTGCTGTGATCACTTTTACGAAACAGTGTCTTAAAGTTAGATGGCAACTTCGGATTCCTCTTGCATGTTGCCTTCTGGCCCCTTTCTAAAAGAACAGCAGCTTTGACAAGAAGGTGACACATGCCTGCCTCACTTCCTTGGAAATCTGGTAATTCAGATGTATTTCTGAGGGGTGGGGAAAATAGGGTTGGATGTCATCTGGCTGAAAAGAAGACTGAGTCTGGCACTTGTTTACTGGAGCAGTTTTCTCAGCACCAGGCTGTAACTATGGGTAGGAATTTCTCCTTCTTTGTCCATAGTGTTAACAGCTAAGTGTCTTTGACTGTTTTGGAGCAAGAATGACTCTTATTCTGTCACATCTGAGTAAGTTGAGAACAAAAATTTAGCAATTCCTGCCTGTTCTCTGGATCCTAGTGGTACTCACATGTGAGCTGTCTGATGGAGGCTAACAGAGTAGTTAGAGGCAGTTAGAGCATGCCCACAAGGACTTCCATGCAAATAGCTACTAGTTTGATACTTCAGTTTCCCCATACTGTGTGTGGATCACAGTGTTGGGGGTAGATGCTTAGAAACTGAAAACCTGTATTCAGATGAGTGCCTCAGAACTTGCCATAGTTTTAAGAATTTTTAAACATAAGTGTGAAGAGCGGTACTCCATGATCTGTTGAGTAAAAAAAAAGTAACTCTGAAAATAAATACCCCTTCATGAAATTTCATTAATCCAGCTGTTATACTATCCAAGATGTTCTGATCTCTGTTAAACTGGTAACACAGGAGGACTGCTGCATTGTTAAGTGTATGCAAACATTTGAGTGTTTTGAAGTCATACACTTTGATTTGAATACTTACTGCTGTTTTGTGTTTAGGTCAATCGAATTCTAAAAGTTGCTAAACCAAATATTGTGGTTATGAAGCTGCTGGCAGGAGGCCACAAAAAAGATTCGAAGGTAAGAAAATGCCAGTTGGATTGAATGTGAAATGTAATATTATATCCCATGCTACCACAGATCTCTTATGGATGAATGAGCAGATTCTCTTGAAAGAACTTGGAAAGTAATTTAATCCATTTTTCCCTGGGAAATATTTGGTTTAGTTATTTAAATAAGAAAAATTCTTGTTTCTCAATGCTTTGGAAAAAAAAAGTGATAAATACATGTGGGATGACATGTACAAGTGCGAGTACTCTTTAGGAGCATGTGAACACAATAGGCAGAGTGCTGCCTGCCAGGATTAGCAGGTGCCATTTAGGTCAGAGGGAGGAGAGGGCCTTCAGCCTTTCTGCCAAAGGCTAAGTGTGGAGGAATGAAGGAATGCTGAAGGGGCACAGTAGAGTGGGCACAGCAGCACTTTACATTTTGTGCCCATCTCTACCTGATAATGACTGGCATATCGAGAACTAGGTTGGAATATTTTTAGATGATGTTAATTTAAAGAGCTAAGATCAGTTTTTTTCAAGTCTTTTTAAAAGACTGAAAAAGTCTTTAAAAGTTTTTCTTCTGTGTGCAGGATATCCCTCATTTTGGGTATTAAATTCAGTAATACTGCTGTGTAATGTTTTAAATCTTTTCTTTCTAGGTTCCTCCAGAATTTGACTTCTCCCCTCATAAATATTTTCCAGTTGTGAAGCTTGTTTGAAACACAAGAGATTATTGTTAGGATATCTGAAGCATCATTTGTGTATCAGAAATCACTCTTAGAATGGTTTATCTAGTTCTGTACCAAGACTGAGAAGGAATCTCCAGGATAAAAGTTCTGTTATGTGGATATAGACTGCCTTCTTTACATGTTCTGAATGCAACTCCTATTTCCAAGTGGTTTGTATAAAGTTTACAGGTGAAGATTTTGATCCAGCTGTATTTTTTTAAAATGTTATATCATCTTAATTTTATTACAGATTTAGTCATAAAACCTTTTTTTTATGAATGAGCTCTGACAGAAAATGGTGGTTTAGGGTTTAATAACACTTGAGACTACATAAAAATAATGGGGAAGAGTCTCAGGTCTGGCAGCACAGCTGAGCTCCTAAAATTCTGCTTTGAACAAA
Organism: Tapera naevia; assembly: GCA_033556795.1. Classification (NCBI taxonomy): domain Eukaryota; kingdom Metazoa; phylum Chordata; class Aves; order Cuculiformes; family Neomorphidae; genus Tapera; species Tapera naevia. Next base: position 192,946 of record JAUMJJ010000209.1, on the reverse strand, counting down.
GCCACTTGGGAGGATTGCAATTTTACCTATTTTTGCCTACATTGCATCAAATTTGTCCATGTTGCAAGCAGAAAGACTGGGTTATTTCTTGCCAAGTCCTGCAAGCTAAAACAATCTTTACAGAAATGACAAGCAGATGAAAACTAGTTATTTTAGTCCTATTGCACTGAATTTGGGGATTTTTGCTTTACTGAAGTCATTTGTCTAGGAAATATTTTGTCTCAAATGTAGGAGAAGTACTTGAACACAGTGAGAAATGGAGTATGGTATTTCTAGTTGCAGTTTGTTCTTTTGTCTTTATTTGTCCTAGTTCTGGAGAATCCACCTAGCTAACATTGAGCAGTCACACAGGAACACCAGACATCAGGAATGTATTCTAACTGCTCTGGAAGTTATCTCAATTCTGTTGTTACTTTGCTGTTGCAAAGGAGGGATTGCTAGTTTGTTCTATTGCTCAGTCAACTCTTGCATGACATTCTTTCTTGTGTTTTGGGTGCAATGCTGCTCTTGGATCCTACTGCCTTCTGTAATGGTTGATACAGGTAGAAATCCCAAACAGGAGGAGCTCCAAACCTACCCTTTCCTTCTTGGAACAGTTGTTTCTCCTATGCTTCCACATATGAAGTAACAACATAAATCATACCACCAAGTCTTATATGGGCCACTAAAGCAAATGCTTCAGGTTTGGCTGTGTTGGACAGGTCAATTTTTCATTTTGGTGCAAAATGTCTTACATGATAGTGATGAGCTTGTAACTGCCTCTGGAGCGTACCAGACATGAGTGTTTCTCCTGAAGTGCAGTTGTACTGTGGAGTAATACTGCTTTAAATTCATTACCTAAGTGGCAGCACTGCTGAGCTAGACCTGGAAAACAATGATGAAACTCTGAAGTAACTGGACCATCCACATTTCCAATTTGCAGTTTCTTGAAGTAAGCAGAAGTACTGCCCTGAAGACATGCTTGTCCTGATTTCTCCGCGAAGGAAGCTGCATAACATTCTATGTGTTTACTTATCATCATAATTAATATAAGGCAGTTGTAAAGATGGCAAACTGGTTCCAGTGAAGAGCACTGAGAATTCATCTGGGTTTTGATGCCTTCTTGTAAACAATCATAAAAATCTTTCCTGTCTGAAAAACTTTGAACTACATGACAGCAGTTTACAGATATATCTTCAGTATTTCTCCATAGGAAGCAACAAGTAAAAGAGAAACCCAATCCCGAATGATTTATGGGACGAAGAAAATAGGAATGATTATCTTTCCCATTTCCTAACATTACAAGTGGATGAACTGTACAGAGTAAGATGAACACACAGTAGAGAAGATTATTTTTATTTTAAAATGCTTATATATAATGGATTAGGCTTAGTTTTTTAAAAAAACATCAAGGACAACTGTTAATTTATCCCCAAGGTGATTACAGCAAAGAAGCTTTCCCTGCCTTATGCAACTAAAAATTTTAGTAATAGGTAATACTATGTAAATGATCGTTCTGAGTATCTTGCTTTGTTCAACTGAGAGTCCTTTAATTTTAAAATTCTGTATAGCAGACAAACAGGCCTGTTGTCTACTAGAAATTTATCACCCTGTGCCACATTCCTGTAGCGCCTGAAGCCATTGTAAGACTGTTCTTTTATGCTTTTGACTTTTGCTTTTGCACAGCTTTTCAGAGCCCCTGCTGTCAGAGGTGTAAAGAACAAGTGTGCTTTGTACAAATGTGGTCTTGTTTATTGGGAGGACAACATATAGTTGTGAAGTGAAAAGCCTGATAGAGTTTGGGTACTGTACAGAAATGTAGCCAAAACAATTTGTTTTGAAAGAATTCTCTGACAATATATTAATTACCTTAAGGATTTTGTTTGTGGTTGTTGGGGTTTTACCAGTTTCAAGTTAAAGCCATTCATTCAACTTGAACACTGTTACTGTGCATTTTATACTGTTAGAATGTCTTTGTAAATCGGTAATAAATTCCTGATTAACATCATCTCAGCTATTACTGTTTATAGATTACATCCTAAGAAAATGCCCCTTTTACTGAGAATACGTGTAAACATTTTGATGTTAAAACATGGTATTATTTGCAAGAAATAACTTAATAGCCCAAGTTTCCCAATACTTGTCAGTTAGAAGAGATGTTTATACCTCCTTTTCTCTCCTGCTTACAAGCATGTCTTTCCCTGCTCTATTGCCTGTAGTACCCCAGACCAGTTAACTTCAACTTAAATCATGAAGAAAACAGAGTAATCGAGAACTCAGTAATGGAGAGAAGTGCTTTTGTTAGAATTCAAGTTACATGTGGCACACCTATCAGTGAACTGTTTACAGGCTTAATAGGCACCATATGACTTCTGCTCTGCCTTTTACTCAATGATGACAACTACTCCTTTTTTCATACACAAAAGAACCAACTTTCCACTTGTGTATTTAGGAATCTTAAGGTACAGGAGTTGTAAACAAGTACACTGAGGAATGACATGCCACAGAAGTAGTTATAAAATGAAGAGCATTAAGATAAAGCCAAGAGAAGTTTGTATTTTTTTAAACGGAACTGCTGGTTGGGAAGCTATTCATTGCTGTCTGCTCCCATGCTTTCTTGACAGAGGTTGGTTAATAGTCACAAATGCTCCAAACACCAGTGTCAATCTTGAGAACAGCTGGCTACACACATTGCAGGCTGGGCTGCAGTTAAGGGTGCCTTAGTGATAGTAGAGGGCTGTTCTAGGCTATCGCAAGTAAACTGGTTTCTAGCTTACATTCAACAAGGTAAAGACAAAGACTACAGTATATTAACAACATACATTGTGCATAACATACGACTTCACAACTAGAGCATCACTGTAGGAGACACGGAGTTGTCTGGTGAATGCATAGTCTGGTTTATCTTCTTCAGAAGTCTGGCAGAGATTAGTCACTTTGAACAGCTGACATGATTGCTGTTCTACAAGGCAAGTATCTTCTTTTTAGCAGTAGGTAGTGGCTGGGTGGAGTAAAGGGTAGTCATTGCACACCATTTCAGATGGCTTTTGTCATAGAAAGTTCTGGAATCTGTTTTACACTCTGAACTTGTGCAAGTTAGTGGTAACTGAACCACACTGTAGTACTGATCCTGTGAACAGGAGTCCAATTAAGCTTTCAGAAAAATATTCCTGCTCAGCTCTTAGAAGACATTATTGTTGGAATCCCTTTTCTTAACCTAAAAGCCACAAACACAAATAGGAAAATGTTCCAGCCTGGTTACAGATAGTTTAAAATATAATTTTACTTAGTAGGCCCAGGAAAATATACTGCACATATATCTGAGGACTACAGTCATGCTTTCTATCTACATTACAGTAAATGGCACCAGAATGCACACAAGGGTAGACTGCATCATGGGACATTTTTCAAGGTAAGTTACCTCTTAAAACTAGGCTGGGCATTTCCCTTCTGCATTGCTCAGGGGAAGAGTGCCATCCTTGGCAGAGGACTCCTCATCTACCACCAATCCACACACACATTGTTCTTGCAGTACAACAGTACAAGTTAGCCAGCTTCAAAGTTACTACTAACTGCCAGCTGATTTCAATTCTATAATCTGTATGAAGGAGAAAGTCATTGCAGAGGTCAAGCTGCTTTAAAACAAGCTTCCAGAAATTTAAGATTATTTTTTACACCATTGAAATGGTACTGAAACTGCACAAGAAAATACTACTTCATTTTGGGTCCTCATTGAAACCTCGAGAAGATAATCAAAACATTCTCAGATCACTTTGCTTTCATCATGGTTGCATTTATCTGAAGTTGCATCATGAACCTCCTTTGTTCACAACGTCTGTCGTTCCTCAGCTTGCTCAGACAAGTGGTTCTTCATATCTTCAGGGTTTTGAACTAGTTAGGAGAAACAAAAAAGGTGCAGAAATCTCTTTAAGAGGCAGAACTGACAGTAGGAGAAATTCTGAAAGGACTGCTAAGTACTGTATAGTACAGAAAAACTACAGGTACTGTCCCCACCATATCTTAAACTATAGTTTCCATGATGCTACACAACGTAGGTCACACTGACGACAGAAAGGTCAAAGAACAAACAGAAATAAGCTATCTGTATCTGTTGCAAGATAAGATTCAAAATATCATCTTAAAGTTTTTGCCATGTGGTACTTCGGTTAAAACTTTTTTTTTCTTTTTTTACCATTTTCAATCCCTGCAAGTGCTGCTTGCTTGTCCGTTTCTGATTCTGCTTCATTCTCATCTAAATTGTAATCAACTCCCTTGTCCTGGTTCAGGGTTTCCTGTTCCTGTTTGTCTGGAAAAACGTTAAAATTAATTAGTCTTATGCTTTATGAAGTCATCTGCACAAGAATCAGTTACTGTAACAGTCTTCCACAGAATTTACTTTGCAGCTGAATGAAATTCTTTCAAAGTAGGTCTTTTTCCTTTTGATTTTTATAGTTGTAGACCTAAAGGTTGCAAACTTTTAAAAGAAGCTTTTATGGAAAGACAGAGATGCTTGGAGAACATGCTTGGAGAACATGGCTGAAGTCTTTCTACCTTAGATTCCTACAAGGAATCAATGCTGTAATCTATGGCATTTTTGTTGAACAATCAAGCCTTAAGACCATCCTGCTAGTCTTTCTAGCCCACAGAGACTCTGACCTTTCACGGGCTACACGGCAGAGTTTTTTCTTGCACTAATTGATGGATGATTTTTTTTCACCTAATCTTTCTGCTATTCAGTTCTGTCAAAATGGAAGTCAAAATGGTAACTTACATGTTTACATCTCTTTGGGAACAATCTGCTCTAGCCAGCATCTTTTTGGAGTGGTTGGAAAAACACTACTTGCCAAGTTACCAACAGTGTTAACATCATTACTCGTGATTCTATGAAGGCATTTACTACAAAAGCACAAATAGCACTTTTTGTGGGCATCAGTTCCGCACTCTGACTGCCATCAGGCTTCCTGTTGATAAGCTGGCCTGGGCTACTGGGTTGACCTCAGACCAAGTTCCTCAAGACAGCAGGGTGTCTAGATTGTGGTCAGGTTTAGGCATGACATCAATACTCTGCTTCTTGATGCTGTGGACTCGTGTGGCTCAGGGTCACACATGGTAGATGCCACAAACTGGCACCCTTGCAACACCCAATCTGCAGTTTTGCAGAATCACAACAATGAACTTCAGATACCTGAAGTGTTAGGTCAAGCTTTGTTCATGATACCTTATTCTGACATGGGGTAGGTAGCATTTACATACTGACACTATAAAAAGACTAACTGCGAGATGTCAATACATGATATTTCTCCACTTGTCAAAGCTTTGGATGATTAATGTCTCATCCTTTTGAAAATGCATCATATTTTTATAAAGCTGTGATATCAAAAAGTTTTGGGGCTAATTTCCCCAAATGCCTTGTACGGCCAATGGAGAGAAAGACCAAAAGGCTGCTGTGGTGATGCAGAAGGACTCAGCCTGGTAGCTGCATGTTGCATCTTTATCCCCTGACTAGAGCAGACTGCTGAGAACGTTTTGCATGTCACACTACCTTTAGTCCGGCCAGCAGCCACCAGAGATCATGCCCTATTACACACTTTAATTTCTTTACTGTTGTCAACAATACGTGACATGGTACCAACCAGCCTTTCCAGGGGGCAAGTCATCCTGCTTATCATCAAAATTTATGAGCTGCTCCCTCTCAATTTCCTCACTAGCAGCCTGCTCTGCTGCTGGCTGTGGAACATCTTGCACTGCTACATGTTTTTCATCTTCAGATGGATTCAGCTCCTTCTCTGACTCAGGCAGCATCTCCTTATGACCTGCAACAGCCTTGAGTGAATCCTGTGGCATTTTCAGTTCACTGGAAAGTTTCTCCTCCTCTGCGGTAGGCTCCTGTTTCCTGCTGTCAGCTAGGGCATTTATTCTTTCTGTAAACAATAAAAAATATTCTGATTAAAAAAAGCTGATGTCCTTCACCGGTGGCACAAGTTAAAAACCTTTAATAATTACTGCTTTATCTTTCTTATTAAATTCTTGGTTGTCCTCTGAAAGAACATCTTCAACCACATCAGTTCTGAAGAAAAAGACAAAACTCAGGTTTTTCCTACTAGGAACAGCTGAAGGATGAGACTTGTAGAGTCTACTATGGCACTGTTTACTGTCAATAGATTCACACTTCTACCTACTTAAGATTTTTGGTATGTGGACTTAATAAATTGGGTAGGTAAAACAGAGCAGTTTAAATAAAAACTGTGGTGTGGTATAGAAGCATCAGGTTTCTGCATCACATTTCACTACTAACAATAAAACTGATACAGTGTTCAAAAATAGCTCAAACCATAATGCACTCACATGGTTAGATGTGCAAGTGAATCAAGGCTGTTCTTATTTTCAAACACGAAGAGGAAGCACAGGAGGGCTATTACTTTTAGCAGACATTACCGTATCTTTTTTCCTATGTATCTGTATTTTTAACTAAAAAAACACATAAACTTGGTGTGAATAAACTATACAGACATGTTATCTTCAGCTGATAGCTTACTGAGTTGCACGCTCCCAAGACTGTAATTTAAGAGAGAATACTTAAATAGGAAATTGAATTTCTATCACACACAGTACTATGCCAAACTGATGTTATCAGGATACACCCATTCACATAAACAGTTTGAGAGTTCAGTGCCAAAAGCAACTATTAGGTTAAATAATCTAATCTCTTTCGTATCATTTTCCTTATTTGCATTTTGCCCAGCGACAACAAATAGTAAGCACAGATGCGTGCTAACTTTTAGCTGTTCTGTAGGGTAATGTATCACACTAGATGTGACAAATTTATTAAAAAAAGCAAATTTTAAATGTGCTTGAAAAACATTGCTTCCAAACCCAGGATATTTTCTCCATGTTAAATAAGGAACAGGAACATTTGTATTTTATTTTACATGTAATATGTCAATTAAAACAAAGATGAACCAGTAGAAATGCTAGTAATAAAAATAATAATAGACATCATATATAGACATCAATTATAGTTCAGTCTACTGGTGTCACTTTTTACATCTTAATCTTGTGTACAAAAATGTTTTTTAAATGCTCCATTACATTACAAACGTTCTTAAACAGTTTCTAGTAAGACAGTGACTTCAAGCTCACCTTTAGCCTGCAGCAGGTCAATCTTTTTTACCGTAGGTACCGCTTTAGGTACATCTTCATTGTGTTTCTGCTGTTCTAAGTCATCCTGCTTGAACTCAGTTTGCTTCCAAGCTGGCAGCTGGATATTGACCTATAAAGTGAATGTATGTAAGTAAGCACTGGTCTGTATAACTACTCTTTAGACAGGGAACTGTAATTTAGAAAAGAACTTAGTAAGGGGAAAAAATTCTCATGCACGAGGAAATATCTGGACTGAAATTTTTATTGCTGATGGACGTACCACAGTTTTGAGGATGCAGTGATGTTTCTATGTAACAGCAAAACTCATGGGGAAAATGCAGGGCATCTTCTTTATCTAACTGCAGCTAGCCCTGAGGTTACTGTTCATGGTTAGCATCTGACAAGAAACACTGACCATTACTCTCTGAGGGTCACAGAACACTAACACCACACATTTCTCCACTGTTGCCCTGGTACTGTGTGGAAAGCCAAGTTTGCACATCGTAAGACTTCAGTTAAGCAAGCCTGTACTGGCCTAAAACTACATTGAATGCAGGATTAAGAAAAACAGAAATCAACCAACTAGACAACAGCATCTATTTAATGTGATGAAGCTTACTTAAGAATGTAATTAAATACTGTTATTAGAATGCTCTCAGCATGTGACCTGCTTAAAGACTAATAGCCAAGATGTCCACCACCTTGAAGACCTTCCCATTCAGCAATTAAAATTTCGTGTCTAACTTTTACTCATATTAGCATTTAATTGGCTGAGAGCTACAACAATGCGGTTCACACAAACACTGAACACAAAACGTGCCTGGAGCCTGTGCTGCACTACACAAGCATTGGTGCAAAAAAACTCAGACTGTAATGAAACCACTCTAAGGGGTTATTTTTTTTATGAGGTTTAGTGTTGTTTAAAATAATCAGAAGATGCAGAGAAAGAACAAGTTTACATACATTTAGAGACATAAACCTGTTTCAACCTGGTACTATACAAATGAATATGAAACCTTATGGTATAGCAAGTCATACAGTCAAAAGTTTTCTGTTACAATTGTTGATAGATTGCAGCTACCCATTGTTCTAAGTTGGTCAATAAAACACTAGGTTGTCAAGTGTCCATGCAATGACTTGGAAAAACATCTGCAGAACGAAGGGGTGAAATAACCAAGAAGTCAAGCTTGTCAAGGGTTTGTAGTATATGATTACTTGACAGTTCTGAAAATGTTTAAGCTCAGTCAAAGCCAGGAGTAACAACAGACTTCATTGGGTCAACACTATGAAGTCCAACACCAACAACAAATAATGTAGCATTAACTCTTAAGAAAGCTTGAGAAGCAAGTATTTCCCCAGCATATTTGGTTATTAGAGTGAGGATATTCAGAAGAAGTCCATCTTCCTTCAGTCATTAACATAAAAACGCTTTATTTAAAAGTGCTTCTGTTTTACAACTTGCCTCTTGGGGTCACAGTCTACAGTAGAAAACATCAGAAACTAAACATAAGACCACTTTTCACTTTATGCTGGGCATAAATTCTTCAGTAAATATACTGAGCTTCCACTTAATAGCAAGAAATTACCTCTTAATTAAACATGCAAAAGCCCTTATATTACCTTAAATTTCTAGCTCAATAATTTTTAATGATGGTGTCAAATAAATTTAAAAAGTGTATGATGAGAAAATATAAGTGGTTGGATAAAAAGTTAACAACTGGAACATGTTGTGCATTCCTCAATTGAGAAACATACACCATTCCTTATAGTACAGAGCTGTAAGAAAAGCCGTATAATTATTAACCAACACTATATTTTCCTTCTTTACTTTCTTTTAACTCTGACATTTCCATTAAAAAAGCATGTGCATCTTACAAACAGTAAATACTCCAGCTAAAACACCAGCTAAAAACATACATAGATTTCCTCAGGGTCACCTCGCACTAACAATAAATAACTCAGCTTTTATACAAGAAAAAGGTGCAATCCTTGGGCAATTAAACAACTGAGAAGGTTACAGCTTGACATAAAAAACACTGTCACAGACACTAGGGAACACAAGTAGAATTTATTTAGGCTTTAGCTATATTAGTGGTTATCTCATCTGGGACCATCCCATCTACAGATTAAAAAGATAACAGATAACCTGCCCTGTACCACTTGCTGCCTGCTTTGACTAAAGGGTGCTTCCTGCTATGGGACTTGTTGCTGGAGACTTGAAATTGTCCTGCAGAAGGGCTTCAGCCAAACTGCTCAGGTTCCTTCTGAGATGATTTCCCTTCCAAACTGGAAGTGGTAAACAGAACTCAAACCACAAAACAACAAAAAAGAGCATCTTTTTTGTGCAAGTAACTGTAATGAAAACCTGCTGCAAAGCCTCACTAGAATTAAGTTGACCCCTGTCTGGTATGGTCTTCTGCTGTCAACTTTCCAAATAGTTAGTAGGATACACCTTGACATTAAACAAGATACATTTGTCTGACGAACAAATGATAGGCTTTTATTTACTCCTTACTATATATTATCTATTACTATTATTACATTTTATCTACTTACTTGACACTGTTGGTAAAAAATTACTGACAAACGAGCTTTCACTCATTTTTTAATGCGATAGCTGGCTAGGATTTCCTGTCTCTAATGCTTCACTCATCTTGCAGCTGTCAAAAAATGCAGGTTCCCAGGATAAAAGGTCACAAACTTCTGCAGTTCCCTCTCCCACCATTTAACATAAAGTACTGGACACAGACTGGATACACTGCCTGAATGCCTAGTGGTCTCTGGGTAAAAGGTTCAGCCATTTTCTCCCACCCTTTTCCAATTATTTACAAAACCCAGCTTCAACCCTCATTCCTTTATCCTTTTCACTTCCAAAGACATCAAATCATTTCTTCTCGTAGCCTTCTCCTAGCCAAAGAAAAATGGGCACATGCCACCAAATGCCACTGCCTTTGCAATGAACACCATCCACCGCAGTCTCGGGGAAAGGCCCCACTGCAACCATACCCAAAAAATGAAACCTCTTTTACTGGTGCTCATAGGCCTGAAGAAGGGGCTACTTCAGTACACAGAAATAAATCAGTGGCCTTCTTACCGAGGAGCTTCACTGCCTGTTTCCATGGCCACCTATATCAAGCTTAACCAATCAAGTCCTATCCCTGGCCAAATCCTGCTTCTCTAAAGAAGCATCAATAATTCACATGCCAAGACAAGAGGATGATCTGAAATTTCCATTTCTCAGGATTTCCTCCCATCCTCTGTACCACAGGAAGAAAGAGCCAGCTGGTGCACAGCCAGCCAGTGGTAAGCCCACCCTATCCTAGTGAGCCTTCTCCTGTCACACACAGCAACACCTTTTGCGGTTCTTCAACTCAGAATATCCAAAAGCACACAGCTACAGCACTTGACAGTCCCCTCATTTTCACTGTAAAAGGCTGAAATGGAGTGAAAACTCATAGCTGATGGGTCTTAGAGAGCTTTTGGACTGCAATACCATATTCAACGCTTGCTGCTACTCTGAAGTGATGCACAATTTATCCACAACACACAAAGCAATTATGTCCTTAAAGAAAGTCAAAAGGAGTTGTGAACTATTCCTTATTGGGCTCCACACCACAACCAGCACCACCTCTCAAATTCTGCCTACCTCAAAAACACAGTGATTTGGAGTTAAAGACCTCTGCCTTGTTCTGCCCTCAGAATGACTCCATTTCCAACTAGATAAGAAACATTCAACAAATGTGAAGAAAAGCAGTGCAAAACTTCATGAGCCAGGCTACCATTAGTTCGAGATAGCAGAAAGGTGGAAAACTCCTTAAGGATTACAATGAAACAGATTTTAAAGAAGTTACCCAAACCATACCTGGCTACCTTTTTTTGAATCTTCTGAGAAGTCTTTGTTTTCTTTGACATGTGGTACATCATTAGCCTTTTTTGTAAGCTTATCTATCCTTTCTTCACATTGTTCTTTCAATTCTTTCATCTGGTTGATGCATTGTGACCTGGAGAAAACATGAACAAGTGAGTATTTGTTGACTTTCATCCACACTCTTCTCAAATGTTCTTGTGTGAAATTAATAATTCCTTTTTTAAAAAAATTTGTTATTTTCTTAGTCCTATTTTCTGTGCTTGTACTTGAGAAGTCAGTAGGAAAAAAATGAAATGTTAACCTAAGTCCTAAGAACAAACTTATGGTGCAGGTCATCCAGATACTACTTAAAGAAATTAAATGGCTTTTGTTAGACTAGCTCAGCCTGCTACACAAATTTTGTCTGTCGCTAACCAGTCAATTTCAGTTAAGTCAAAACCAATTTTGATCCCTGAAGCATTTCCAGTATAACAGAAAGGCGTATTTGGATTTTAGCTAGGAAGAGGAAACAGTAAGGTACTATTTGAAATAAAAAACAGGTCTAACCTACAGCTAGCAAACTGAACTCTTCGGCAGTATCTCATCAGAGTGCAATGCTGCAAGACGTAACAAAGCATGTTACAGAAATGGAGTTCAAGAGTAGCTGTTTTATGTTCCAAAAGGAATATTTGCTACAGATGAAAGTGTTGTGTAACTTTCAGATACTTTTTTAACAGTTACACAGTGCCATTAGTGCCTCAACCTTCGAGACGCCAGGGTTCTTCTGTTTGCAGTTCTGCAGCCTGCCTATTGGGCACAGCTCTGCAACCTGCATATAAGTCCAAGGCTGTTGCAGCAGCGTTTTCCTGAAGCTGCCAGGGCAGCGATTTCCTGTTGTGGCTCTGCTGAGGAGCCTGTGCAAACCCCAGAAATTGTCAAGCTTCATTTCTCATGGGAAGTGACTGTCATCAGGGCAAGATCACCCTTTCTCTTCATAACCTGTTTTGTAGCTTTTGGTTTATATTAGAGTAAGAACAAGGCCTAGAGCATAAAAAGGTAGATAAGCATCACCCCATAACTCACATGCAGAAGGTTTAGATACCACTCATCATACAGCCCTAAGCACGCTTTGATCCCACTGTGAACTCAAGCAGTAGTGGGTTTGAGCGGATCCTGATGAGAAGTGCATCCTGCTAGAGAAAAATCTGGTGAAAAATCATCACTGTTGTCAGCATCCACTGCTCTGGAGAGCTTGGCTGGGGACCACATTGCTGCTCTTCCCTGATGGCACCAGTGGCAAAGGAGTTTGTTCAGCATTTTCAACATTTTTTTTCTCTCTCTCCCTCCTTTGTTTTGTTGGTTTTTTGTTCGGTTGTGTTTTCTTCCATTCTAAGGTAACTTTGAGTCCAATGTAAACCACCAGCCTCAGACACTGAAAACACACCTTTCTGCACACAAAACCTCTTCCAGGATCCTGTGGACAACAACACGCTCAAACTGCAAGTTTTACTTCCCTCTCAGTAAAACCGAAGGCGGATCAATTTCTGTCCCTGGCCCTATTAATGCAGAGCATACACAGTGTAACAACAGCCAGTTCAGACAGGCATGCTGCACTTTCTCAAGCTGCAAATCAGCTACCAGCTAATCCAGAGGAATTCTCAGGGCACATGCCCTCTACGGCAGCAGGTCACTCATTTTGACTGCACTTTCATGCTTCTCCACTCCCCTCTTTTTAAAAGCAAAAAATCTTTTCTGTAGTTGACATCCAGAACGGAAGAGGAGTGGTAAACAGAAATTCTATGAATTGGTAAGTTAATTACCTTTATAACTTTATGAACTGAGAAATTAATTATTACCATTTCTTCTTGACCAGGCATTATTCTAAAGTCAGACTTTGCTAATGCTAATTTATGGAAGAGTCATCAAAATCAGCAGTGCTTCCTAAGCTGGTGAACATCAGAGACAATAAAACAACATACGCTTGAGTTATGCACACATTGACTAATTCCTAGCAAAAAAAAAGGGACATTAGAATTGCCTGCACTTCAGTCTGCAAGCTGGGGAAAGCTGCAGTACACAGACAACCTGGAGATGGAGCTAGAGCAGACTTTCATAAACGCTCTTTAATGCCACACTGCACATGAAAATAAAGTTCATTTAACACCTGTGACAAATCCACATGATTTTTATTTTAGTATCTATTGCGTGTTTTCTTTCTCACAAGAATAAATAGTTAGTTTCTGTGATAAAGAGCTCACCTGTGTATACATAAGCAGCCCAAGTAACACCTTTCCCAGCTGCTCCCAGGCCCATCACAGAAGCCATCAGCCCATTCAAGGCCCACTTCCACGAACCAAAACAGCAGAGAGGCACAAGGGCAGTGGGGAGCCTAAATTACAGACTCAGAAGATGGGACACCCTGTCCAGACCACCCCACAGCCCCAGGGCTGTCTCAGGTCAGACTCAGGCCTCGTGTCCTGACATGCAGCCCACTTTCCTGCCCGAAGTCGGGGACACATTGTGGGCTGCAGCGATAGAACATGTTGGGGTTGCATAAGCCTTATGGGACCAAAGGCAGGGAAAAGCATGCATCTCTGGCAGGAACAAGCATGAGAAGAGAGAGAGGTAAGGGAATAAACAAAATCATTTGCATGTAACCATTGGTGGGCAGTAGGCTTGTCTGGCCTTGCCCTGCACTTGATCATCAGAATCTGTCCCACTTCTTATTAAATGCCTATTTAACTCCTTTCTGAGTCATCACGTCAAGGTACATGCAGACCTTTTGCACACAATACCACCAAACTCACAAAACTCCTGCTGAATTCTGTATGGAAAACACTAAGCTTGCTCCAAAAAAAATAGAAAGGCCAAGATGAAACAAGATGAAAGGCTTGGGCATAAGGAAAAAAAATTTTTTTGGTGCCTTCTAAGTTAATAAATTCTGTACTTATGAATACCACACACACAACTGATTTTATGACTGTTTTATACAGTGCAATATCTGATTATTTAAAAGGAGTAATTTACAATGTATAACAAAAAGCTAAAAAAAGGAGTTTTGGCTTATGTCATCTTTTTATAACAATTTCTGTTATACAGTAATACTCTCTTCATTTTTCCATTGGGCAAAGTGTACTTGATACACCACATGCAAAACCTTGATCCACACAACTCCAAGTTAAAGGAAGAAACACTGGTATAGCACAAAAGCAGGTGTAATGCCCACTCCTGCCACAGCCTACTAAAGATGAAAAGAGAGGCAATGTGTAATATTGAGGAAGAAAGACAGATTAGAAGCAATATTGTGAGTCCTCCTAATAATACTTGCTCTTCTAGGTCCGTAATCATGTTGGAAAAAAAATTGTTTGCATGCATTTAAAAGGACAATAGTTCAGCTAGAATGTGGCTGAATTATTTTGCCTGTCTCTGTACCTACCCTGACAGAATCAAACCCATTATCAGCATTATAATTTGTTCAGCTATTCACCTTGAGCCAGCCTTGACCCTGGAGCTGTGCCCTCCAGATCCAACCTTCTTGTGTTAAGCAAAGAGGGATTCTTTACAGTACACTCCCATGACCAGGGATGCTTTGTCAGCGACTTCCTCAACAGAACTGTACTTGAAAACATTTCACCAGACAGGGTCAATAAACCTGAATTCTTCAGAAACCAGACTCACTACATTTGTCTTGTATCACTTCCCTGCACATGTGCATGAATCCAGCGCTTCAAGGATGTACCTCTCACAGAGAGCATAGCTGAACAGCAAAAACACAGGCCTGCAGACCCACTTATTCTTGCTGGTCTCAGCCTCATAAGGAAGCTGCTAGCAAACAGATATTCTAACGAGCAAAGAACTATCCAACAGAGGTCCAGGAGTCACATCTCTGTCATTTAACTAAAGAGCAAAGAGAAGGCGTTTACAACCACAGTACACAACAAACTTAGAGGGAAAAAGTAGCTCAACAAACACATACGTAAAAAGTGGCTTAATCAAAGGTTGGTACAAAATTAGTCTCCAGCTTCTTCTGCATTTCTGTTAGAAGTCCTAAATTGTTAGAATTTCACTTATACAATCCATCTGGGTCAACATAATTAAATGAGTAATAATGCCCTAAAAACAAAAAAAAAGAGCATACAAGCAACTACTAATCCCTAAGGATCCCAAAAGGGCCAATACTAATCCTTAATTCTTAAGCAGGTAAAAAAAAAGAAGAAAAGAGGTATTTCAAGTTTGGCCTGCAGAATTCCAGTCCTTTGATTGCCATGTTGAGCATTCAGTCATAATTCCTACAAATTCTGGCTAAAGAGTGGCTACTGAAAGAATACAAATCACCAGAGCAATTACAGTCCTTATGGAAAAGTATTATGACAACATGCAAACAGCAAATTCTGTTTCTTTTCCACATCTACGCACCAGAGGGAAGATAAAATAGGATGTGAAGACAAGTAGAGGGAACAAAAACATTACTGAACAGCAAGAACCCTGGAGAAACTCCTAGAAATACCAGAAATGTGTATTTAGTGTAAGGATATTGATAAGCTCTCATGTTCAGTTATCCATGCTTTATAACTCAGAGGGAAATCTTAACAAAAAAACATGACTATGTATGAACTGTTAGACAGAACACATAGCTCTGACCATAATCATACCAGAATTTTTCTGAGACCTCTAGCAGCGCAAGGAGGCACAGCTTCTCACCCTGTATCCTCATATGGATGGATGGTCACACTCAAAGGAGCTGTGGTCAAAGGCTCAGTGTCCAAGTAGACTGGTAATGAGTGGCTTTCCTCAGAGGTTGCTACTGGGACCAGTGTTGTTAAACACCTTTGTTGGAGACAAGGACAGTGGGATTGAGGACACCCTTAGCAAGTTTTCCAACAGCACCAATCTGTGTGACACAGTTGACAGGCTGGAGGGAAGGGGTGCCAGCCAGAGAAACATTGACAGGCTTGAGAGGTGGGCCTGTGTGAACCTCAAAGTTCAGCAACGCCAAGTGCAAGATCCTACACCTGGGTCAGGGCAATCCCAACTACAAATAAAGGCTGGATGGAGAATGGATTGAGAAAAGGACTTGGGGGTACTGGTGGATGAAAAACTCTACGTGAGCCAGCAATGTGCGCTTGCAGCCCAGAGAGCCAACCGTACCCTGGGCTGCATCAAAAGAAGCATTGCCAGCAGGTCGAGGGACGAGATTCTGCCCCTCTACTTTGCTCTCATGAGACCTTACCTGGAAAACTGCATTTAGTTCTGGAGTCCTTGGCACAAGAAGGACATAGGAACTGTTGGAACGGGTACAGAGGAGGATCACGGAGATGATCAGAGGGGTAGAGCACCTCTCCTGTGAGGACAGGCTGAGAGAGTTGGGGTTGTTTAGTCTGAAGAAGAGAACTCTCTGGTGAGACCTTATAGAAGCCTTCCAGTACTTGAAGGAGGCTGACAGGAAAGCTGGGGAGGTGCTCTTTATCAGAGAACGCAGTGATAGGACAAGCGGGAAGAGTTTTAAGCTGAAAGAGGAGAGATATAGACTAGGTATTAGGAAGACATTTTTTACTGTGTGGGTGGTGAGGCACTGAAACAGGCTGTCCAGAGAGGTCATGGATGCCCATTCCTGGAGTTGTTCAAGGCCAGGTTGGAGGAAGCTTTGAGCAACCAGATCTAGTGTAAAGTGTCCTTGCATGGGGGAGCTGAACTAGATAATCTTTTAAGTTCCTGTCCAACTCAAACCATTTTACAATTCTATGATATCCTAGTTCTTAAATTTCTTCAGAGTTTAGCCTCTTCGTGTTTCAATTTTCTCCCCAACTCTTAAACAAGAATATTGCTACTTTTTTCTTTCTGCAGTGGATGGAAGATCAACAAGTGTGGGAGAAGTCTGTGAACACTGAGATGCCAAGTGTTGCAAGGTCTATGCTGTTGTCCAAGATCAGCTGTGAGCAATTTTAGAAGATATATTGGGTGTTACTTTCTCTTTAAAACTGTATAATTACTAACAGTGCTATAGCTATCACAAGAATGCTCTGGGTTATAATGAAGTTACCTACAACTCTGGAAGCCACCTTTTAGAAAGAATACACTTACAGGTCATACGAGAACTTCTTCTGAAGGTTAGTCTGGTTCTTCTGAAACCAGTAAACATCCATCTGTAGCTTTCCATATTCTGTCTGTAACTCTTTCAATTGCTCTGACCAAAACAGGATTAAAGTATATATGAAAAAGGACACACACATACATATGTGCACATATTATAACAAAAGTACCAAACAACACATTGATAGTAAGCACACTGACTCCATCCATCTGTCATGCTCATTAGATTTTGTATACAACTGCATGGGTAAGTGTTGAATTCATTCATCAAAGATACACAGGACTGAGTAAGAATAGCCTTTCAGCCTAACATATTAACAAAAATAGATTTTTGACATCCTTTTCTCTACAAGAAATACTTTAACTTGTTTGAAAACCCTTGATCTTCCAGGCTTCAGCCCATGAAATATATAGGTCTACGAAATACTTATCAGAACAGTATGAAAGGGCATTCATGTCTACTGGCAATCTAAAGACAGCGTTACAATGCTTACCTGAATAATCCACAATTTACAGTTATGTTCCTCAAAAACAGAGGCATCTATGATTTAGAGTTTTCTTCCTGATAGAAAGCTCTGGGTGAGGGCACCAGAAGGAGACACCACAATGTATTTACCCGTTTATAGAACTTAGGATCCATTCCCCAGACTTCCTGAGGAATAAATTATTGGCAACAATTCTGAAGCACCAACATAAACAGAAATTAATTAGATCAAGTTTTCTTTTTTAATATAGGAGTTTGTGGATTCCCCTGGTGCTAAAATGCATGACTCGAACATCTCAGGAAGGAAAGCAAGAATACACTGCTAAAGGCAGAATAAAGACTAAATATATTAACAATAAGCAGAAAAGGCACTTTTATTCCATATTATTTTACCTCTTAAGGGTCAGTAGTCCTACATCAAGCACTACACAGACGAATCCTTCTACCATTGAGGGAGATTAGTCTGACATTTCACTGAACTGGAACTAAGCAGATGCAGGACCTAAGTCACTGCAGCTCCTGCACTGACCTCGTGACTTGAAGAAAGGCAGTACTCTCAGAAGACACAAGAAAAATGCAAGTCTTAACAACGAAGGGCTTTAAAAAACAGTATGAGAGAGATACAGAGGAGTATTACAACATACCTCGTAGACTCTGGATCAGTCGTTCATTTACTGTGATGTTACTCATCAGCACTGCCTGGAAGGAGAAAAACAGAAAACAATTTCATTGCAGAGGGCCTGTCTTACCATTAATACAAAAAATGACACCAAGCAAAGCACTTACAACAAGAGCTTCTCTTTGTGAACTGCTGAGATACAGCTAAACACAAAAACTTTCAGCTGCTTTAGAGATTCACAATTACAAACAATAAACATTAATTTTAACCCAAATTTCCCAGTAAATGCGGTGTAGGGAGAGATATCACTGCACTTAAATAAAAAGAGGAGGAATTTAAAGAGTACAGCACTAAAACTGCTTGCTGCTTTATTCTGGTTTAATCTCACAATTGCACTCACAGTTAAATTTACAGTATTCATCCCATGAAGGAAGAATGTGGCTTAGCACAGCTTGCTATCAGCTATCTTCTTACCAGGGAATCAATACCCCTGCAGTCAGGGATGCAAGGATGAACTATGAAAGCATTAGTCAAAGAGAATAAAGGAACTGTGAAACCCTTGCATTGTATCACTTTTCTAACTGTGCTCTCCCTCACTTTTCTAAGAAGGTGCTGGAGTGACCTTCTGCCATTCCCTCACTTTGCTCTCTCTCGCTCATTCCGAAGAGGTAGTTAACATAGTAACATGCTTTGTCCCTTCTCTCATCAATCCTCTCTACCAACCCATACACACACGCCCCCAAAAAACTCAAATAGTAGAACTAAAGTAAGTCTAAATTAAATTAATTCCTGTGAGCCAGATGTCAGGATAACTCAGATTCATATTTAACATTCAGAACGCCTTGTGCAGAAGAGTCTTCTTAAGGCTACAAAAAGATCAGATCCTCTAACCATTCAGAAATTATCCAGTCCAGTTTGAGGACTCTACTTCTTATCCTCCACTGCCAATTTCCTCCTTATCATTTTTCCAGGAAACCTCAATGCTCTGCAGCGGTCCCAGATCAGGATGCATCTAGTCCCCAGTTTCCTGAAGTTTCTGCTTAAGCACGGATGTGTATGTATGTCCACACCACTTTCATGCAAAGAAATATCTGCATCCATTCTGCCTGTCGCCCTGTAACACTGACAACACTGTCAGTGCCTTTTTCACAAAGACTCAAGTAGTAAGTGCTGGCTGATTAGAAAAAGCAAGGTTTTCAATCAGTCTGAGTGGGACAGCACATGGCAGAGGGGTTGAGCTGTCTGTTGTTGATCCTTTAAAGAATTCCAGTTCAAAGACACAGTCATTCACGTGTCGATAGAGGAAGCCATTTTCAACCCAATAATAAAAAAAATATTCCTACACCATTCTGCTCACATACCCCTGTGAAACCTCAAGAGCAAAAGTTTTGCTCCTTTGTTAAAAAGGAGAAAATAATAACATGAATAACAAAATACACTTAGGATCACTTAATACCTCTCCCTCTCTTTTCTCATAGGACAGATCAAAAAAAAGGAAGTTAATATTTTGATGGAACTGCCAAGTTTTGCTAATGCATATGCAATGTAATCAGGTTGTTCTGTGATTATCACCTTCAGGGAATCTGGAGCCCAGGTGACTTTTTCCTCCCTCCTTCCAGTTGTGGGCAGTGACACTGGAAGGAACAGATGGGCCCAGTCTATTAATACAGGGCTCTGTGGCTGGTGTCACTGTAATAGCTTTGGGGTTTTCGACAGTGGGATGGCTGACACAGCAGCGGGCTCACAGGCACCAACTGAGAGCCACCTTTTCTCAAAGAAGAAGGAGGGCCTTTGCTCAGGAGCTTGCAGGGCTCACTGGCAGGGATTTAAACTAGATGTGAAGGGGGAAGGGGATGATACCAGGCTTGCCTGCAACAAGCTGCGGGAGGACTTGTCAGAGGGATGGGGTGTTAGCATATGCCCTCCACCCGTTGCCTTGCGGGGTGCTGGGGACGCTGCGGCACAGTTGTAGTCTTGTGGCAAGGAGATAAGGGCTCCTGAGGAAGTAGGAGCCAACAAGGAAAACTCCATGGAACACCTTAAAGGAAATAAGGGGTGTTCCACTAAGAAGGTGATACAGTCAACAGCCCAGCTCGAGTGCCTCTACATAAACACACTCATACTGGGCAACAAACAGGAAGTGTTGGAAGGTATCGTGCTACTAGAAAGCTATGACCTGATTGTAAAAACTGAAACTTGGTGGGAGAAATCCCATGACTGGAGTATGGCTATTGATGGCTACAGGCCATTGGTGGAGTTCAAGATCTTGAGGTATATGGGACAGGCAAGGAGTATAGTCAGGACCCTAAATTTCAGGAAAGCAAAATTTCATCTCTTCAAGGAGTTAATCAGTAGGACCTCCTTGGAAAGGTCCTCAGGGACTTCTGAGCAGAAAAGAGCTGACAAACGTCTAAGGATTTTTTCCATAAAACACAAGAGCGCTCAGACCCCAGTTGTAGGGCATCAGGCAGAGAAGGGAAGAGATGACTATGGTAGAATCAAGACCTGCTGGTGAAACCGAAAAACAAGAGGGAACTGCACAGGCAGTTCCTGAAGCAGGAACAGGGAACCTGGGAAGAGTATAGGTATGATGCCTGGTTGTGTAGGGATGAGGTCTGAAAGTCCAAGGAGCCGCTGGAGCTGAACTTGGCAAGAAAAGCAAAGAGAAGAACAAGAAGGGCTTCTATAGGTACATCAACCAGAAAAGTAAGGTTAAAGAAAGAATTCCGTCCATCTTGATGAACAAAAATGGTGACCTCATATTGACAGACGAGGAGAAGGCTGAGGTACTCAACAACTTTTTTGTCTGAGTCTTCACTGGCAACTACTCTTCTCATCCCTCCTGGGTCAATGGAAAACAACATGGGGACCAGGGGGGTGTAGCTCCTCCCACTGTAGGGGAAGATCAGGTCTGTGACCACCTGAGGAACTTGAACATATACAAGTCTATGGGACCTGATGAGATGCATCCCAGAGTCCTGAGGGAATTCACTGATGTGGTAGTCAAGCCACCCTCCATGATATCTGAAAAGTCATCACAGTCAGGGGAAGTCCCTTGTGACTGGAAGGCAGCCAACATTGTGGCCAGTTTTAAAAAGGGGAGAAAAAATTATCCTGGGAACTACCAACCAGTCAGCCTCACCTCTGTGCCTGGGAAGATGATGGAACAGATCCTCCTAGAAGCTATGCTAAGGCACATGGAGGACAGGGAGCTAATTTGAAACAGCCAACATGGCTTCTCCAAGGGCAAGTCCTGCCTAACCAACCTAGTGGCTTTCTACAATGGGGTGTGACCACATCAGAGGACATGGGAAAAGCAACAGATGTAATCTGACCAGAATTCCACAAAGCCTCCAGAAACATATTGCTTGGAGGCATTGCTACAATGACTTCTTCAGCATTTGCTACCATCATAAATCAAGCTACCTAAGCACACTGAACTGATTTAAGTGCAGATAGCACTGTAAATTGTGTATATAAAAGGATAACAAGATATTGCAACAGGAAAAAGGAATAAAACAGCAAAGACCTTTATGATAGTAAACACTAGTTTCAGAACTAAAGCCTTAGAAAAGGGGGGCTTTGCATTCACAAATACAGCTTTCACAAGGAGAAAAATATGACCCACAGCATCAGTAAACCGTCTGCTAAGAACAAAACCAACTGTGAATAAAGCCAGCTGGGAGGGCAAGATTTATATACATAGAAACCATCAGAAACAAGCATTTATAATTAACCAAGCAGATGAAGGACATCCTTTTCATCATTAACTCAAACTGATTTAAGTTCTTACTGTAAAGACAAGTAGCAGTTCTGCCTTGCATGCTCCCACTGTTCCCCAACAGCATGCTGGCAGCGCAGCACAAACCATTTTTTTATTATCTGATGTTCACTTCTTAATTATACCTGGAATTTCCCACCTCTCTCCTCTATTTTTGCAAGCACATCTCCCCATACACACACGTTGCTTATAACACGCACCATTGATTCTTTTCTCTCTTTGTACTCTTCACCCTTTGAAATAATCTTCAGGAGTTAAGAAACCATTCTAGGACATGAGACTAACCCTAACCACATATTAGTAAGTGGGAAAAAAGTTCCTTCATAAGATACCTAAGAGAATATTTTATTTTAGGTTAATCTGTGGGCTGCCAAGTCATGTAAACTTCAGCAAAGGAGCACCAACAGGAGCAAGTCTAAACCAAATTTCAAGTCCAAAATGGAGGAGATATTATTAATGTAAACCTGCTTCTCACCGAACTGAATTCCATTCAGAAATCACAGACTTTTCCCCATCCTCACTAAAGGAAAAGAAAAACCAACCGACCAACCAACCCCCAGCCCCCCCAAAGTCCAAAACAAACTCTATTCCCGAAGAGTGATCTTGCCAAAGATCAGAGAATCCATCTTGTTTCAGATCCTCTGCTAAAAGCAATCTAGATGCTTTTTTTTTAATAAAGGATGCATGTATCATGACATAGTGCAGTTCAGCCCTCAAAACTGCAGAAACCAACAAAACTGCAAAGTTAATTTTTTTACTCTCAGTGGAAGACAGAGGGAGTTGACACATGTGAATAAGAAATTACTTTTAGAGGTGCAGGGCAATAGCAAGTGGATTGGAGAAAATAAACGCTGTGCAGCTCCTGTGCTTTCATGACATTGTTATATTTAATTAAAACACAAATAGTAAGCATTTCAAACAAAAAAGAACACTACAATGTAATAAAACTTGTACAGGTATATGGAATGTACTTTTTGCTTTTGGTTTTGTCCATTCATTTTGCTATGAAGAGAAAGAAATGTTTTAGTAGTCAACTTTTAACCTACTATGTACTCTAAATTTCTACTCCTTGGGTACCTACAGTTCAGCAAGACCCACACCACCTATAATGTTTCTCCATTATTGTGCTAGGTTTGGCTGGGGCAGAGTTTAATTTCTTCACAGTAGCTAGTATATGGGGCTAAGTTTTGGAATTGTGCTGGAAATTGTGTTGGGAACACAGAGATGTTTTAGTTACTACTGAGCAGTGCTCACAGAGTGAAGGCCTTTTCTGCTTCTCACACCACCCACCAGTGGCTACGCTGGGGGTGCACAAGAAACTGGGAGGGGACACAGCTGGGACACCTGACCCCAACTGACCAAAGGGATGGTCCATACCATAGGACGTCACGTTCAGACTACAAAGCTGGGGGAAGAAGGAAATGGTGTGCATTTGGAGTGATGGTGTTTGTCTCCCCAAGCAACCATTACATGTGATGGAGGCCTGCTTTCCTGGAGATGGCTGAAAACTTGCTTGCTGATAGGAAGCAGTGAATGAATTCCTTGTTTTGCTTTCTTTGCATGCCCAGCTTTTCCTTTACCTGTCTTTATCTCAGCCTACAAGTTTTCTCACTTTTAATCTTCCAGTTCTCTGTCCCACTGTGGATGAGTGAGTGGCTGCATGGTGTTCAGTAGCCAGCTGGGGTTAAACCACAACAATCATGTAAAAACATTTTAAACAGAGGCAGTCTTCTAGATCTCTGCTGTACCAGTTATGAATAAGCAGACTGATTTCTCTTGCTAAATTAGTAACACTGTGCTATGACAAGCAGAGTGCCTGCTTTTCCTTAAAGCCTTTTCAAAATTAGAAGATGCAACATTGGTTTAAAAAACAAAAAATATCACATAAGCACCTTTTCCTTCTCATGGCAGGCTTTCTTCTCTCTTCCCTCCACCATCTCCTTTTGAGCAGAGTTGCCTCTCTGCATACCGATGGGTATTTTGTCTCAGAAGGCTCTGCAGGGAATTGAAATTTTTTCCAGAGGGAGGGGATGTGAGAGCAGCTGCGGTCAGTGTTAAAAGACACTGAGCGACAGGACGTGCTTTACATACAATGTACAAAGCTTGGCCCCTCTCCTTAGTAAAGCGAGATGTGGGCTGTGGAAGATTTACATAAATACAAAGAAAATGACAAATGCAAAAGCATGTTCTAGAAGTTACAAATAAGAGAGCTTGCACGTATTGTTCTGTTACAATCTTCAAAAAGACTATCACGGCTGTGTACATCCCAGAAGCTACGAGTCCTGAATAACAACCATGCAGAATATTGTTCTTTAGAAAATTGCTTACAGATTCGAAACAGCCCTTTTGCACTCCTGATTTCTTATCTGTTGTTACCAAGAATTCATGTAAGCTCTCTTGATCTTTTCAGTCTATTTCTGTATGGATTTCCAGAATCCATTTGCTAAATCTACATTAATCCTTAAAAATTCAAGCAGATATTTTTAAAAGCAGACTGGTGACAGAAATGTTTTCTACATACTCAGACCTAAGGGAATAATTATGAAGTTATTTCCCAGGATTACATTGCTTCAGTGAATGATGATCCCACAGGGTATCCGACTCTGACTAACTCCAGCCTTCAATGCCCTTGTCCTTTAAGTAGCAAAGAGACAGCTATACCAGAAAACCAGGTAGATATAACTCTGGGTGGCTACCACACTGTCACCAACAATGACTTTAACACAACAAGCATCTTACTGGTGTATTAATTCGGTATGAAACTAAATCAGTAGTATGATTACTCTGTATATTATCAGTGAAGTAATAACACACAGTGAACAGATATGAATTGCAATTAAGATAGATCTCAAACATTAACTGAGTGTTGCTTTTGGTAAGGAGACTGTGACAACTTGTTCCCATATAGGCTCCTTCCATAACTAGAACCACCACAATTTCTATAAAGTGGGGGTTTTGAGACAAACAACTCGCTCCCACACATCAGCTGAAAACACTTTTTCTTTAAGAACAGTAACAAGACCTAAACAAAATCCCATCTACCATTCAAAGATCTGTCTTGTCAGTTAGACTGTCCGTATTACTTGTAAAGCCAGTTTAGAGACTCAGGGTTTGGATTTGTATTCATCCTTCGTGAACTAGGTAAATACTTGCTGCTAACACCCATGAGGTAAACAGAGTTCAGTTTAAAGGCCAAGTTTCCTATAACCAGAAAAGATTAATTCCTTACTTATGTCCCAGGAATCTCAGATTGCACTGGAAGCCGTGAAGCAGAAACACAAGGATATATGTGTGCCATGTGTGCATACAAATATGTACATATGTCCATGTGAATATACAATGCATACTTATATACACACACACAAAAAACCCCACTCAGAACCAGTTGTTTGTCACATTCCACATCAAATTGTTAAATAACTTCTGATCCTGTAGAACTTCTTCAGATCAAAGTCCTTAGTAAGGAGAACTAAGCTTTCCTTCTCTGCCACCTTGGCAGGGGCATTTCTAAATTAGAGTGAATGAATCTATGCCAACTTGGTTGATGGCATCTTTTTACAAACACACAGGTGACCAGGGAAACCACTTTCCCTACTCTTAAACCACAGATTTGGAAAATAAACATCATCTGTGTAGAATATTTACTTAAGTGTTGCAACAAGCATAAATTTTGAACTTGCCACAAGTCGGTGCACAGGGACATACTTGCACATCCTACTGCTTCAGGCTCCTGAGACATGCTCTTCCCCAGCCACAAAAAACAGAAGACAGGCAATGAGTCCACTAAACCACTACCATCTAATGCTTCCTACAGAATCACCTCCTGGGGTTTCAACAGCAAGCTTCATAGGCTATTCCACTACTGAACTATTGCATTTTAGCCCAATGGAAGAAAAAGCACTTAAAAGGAACAGCTATACTAGATCAGCCCTAAAATTCACCTTGCCCAGGATCCTGTTTCTAACACTGGATGCCAAATAAACACCAAGGCAGACATTAAACACAGTATCTTCCAAGCACTAGCTGAGGAATACTGGAGCCAGAACGAACACCTTTGTATTGGGTGGTGGCGCACGTTTATGTCCTGGGTTATCCGGCTGCTTTTTAACCCACACAGGCCCACTGCCACTGATGTGCATATTAATAAAATAATTCCACCCTCTACTTTTAATGAATTTTTCTTCCTCTAAGCTCTTCAAATATTATTCTGGCGTTCATGCGCAGCAAGTTTTGAGTAGTGAACTGTCTCCTAACAGTGAACCTTTTACCTGAAGACTACCTACTGCCATCATCAGCTGTGTCTGTTCAGCCTGCTGAAAATAACAGTCCTGGAAGGCTGATCTATAAACTTCAGTCAAGAAATTCTACAAGAGAAGCTCAAAAGTCTGTTCAGCCTGCTGAAAATAACAGTCCTGGAAAGCTGATCTATAAGCAATAAGCCCAGAATGAATGTTCTCAGCTAAATAATTCTGACAACAGTAAGAAAAGTGCTATAAATGGCTAACAAGCCACATCCAAGGTGATAACAGTAACATGAGGAAAATGCACAACAAAACAATTCGCAAGATACTACACATCGGTTATCATACAGTACACACTGCTGTTTAAGTAGGTATATTTATATTCTTCACAAAGGACTTCTACCTCTCTGCATGTGCTGCTCTGTCAGAAACGCTGTCATGAAAGTGTGCAGATGATCAAGAGAGCCAATAGCATCCTGTCTAGCAGGACCAAGGAAGTCATCCTTCCCCTGTACTCAGAATCGGTGAGGCTGCACTTTGAATAAGGTGTTCAGGTTTGGGCCCTTCAGTACAAGAAAGACAACCAAATGCTGGAGCAGGTCCAGAGAAGGGGAATCAAGCTGGGGAATGGTCCAGAGCACACGGGTTATGGGGATTGGGTGAGAGAACTGGGGTTGTTTAAGCCTTCTGAAGAGGAGGCTATGGGGAGACCTCATCGATGTCTACAACTACGTGAAAGGAGGCTGTGGAAAGGTGGGTGTTGGTCTCTTCTCCCAAACGACAGGTTATAGGATGAGAAGAAATGGCCTCAGGTTGCGCCAGAGAAGGTTTAGATTGGATATTACGAAAAATTTCTTCACTGAAAGGGTTGTCAGGCACTGGCACAGCTGCCCAGGGAAGTGTTTGAGTCACCATCCCTGGAGGTATTCAAAAGATGGGTAAATGAGGTGCTCAGAGATATGGTTTAGTAGTGGACAGGTACAGTCGAACTCGATCTCAAAGGTCTTTTCCAAACAAAGGATCCTATGATAGGCTGGTCTAACCTTCTGACATGTTGGAGGCAGAAGGCCAAGATGCCACAAAATTTGTAATGCATTTAGAAATAAAAGTCAACCATTTATGTCTACAAATATACATAAACATATTTAGGAATACAAACATAACTGTTGGCGCAGCTTCTTCTTCTCCTTAAGTTTTAAAACATTAGCACAGAGGAAAGAACGCCAAAGGCCAACCCAAGGCTGGTAACAATGACTTACTGAGGTGGTAGAGGTTTTCATTTGGAAGTGCTGTTGCAGCTTCAAATATTTCACATATTATACAGTGAATGCTATAATGTGCATTCAATGTCCATTTTCTAAATATTATACAATGAAACAAATTAAATGTTTTGCCACAATAACACTAACAGCACTCCCATCAGCGGGAACAACTGTTGCAGAGTGTGTGTCTTGGTAAACCACAGTGTCACAGAAAATTGCAGCTAGAAAAGGCCATACCTTCTCTTCCTGATGTACTTTGTTGGCATTTTCCATCTGAAAGCTGTGCAAGGACTGGATTTGGTCTATTTGCTGTCGCTGTTTCTCTAGCTCCCCTTGGAATTCATTCTTTTTGAGCTCCACAGCACCTCTCTCTGCTGCCGCTCTGCGAACTTTGCCTTCCAGATCCATGATCCGACCCTGAGGAAGACTGAATTAGTCAAAACAAATAGAAATGCTTCCCCCTTACTAGACTATCCTCCAATACGTTTAAGGAATACCAAATTTCACAGGACTAAAAATGGTAATGTCATTTGCTACACACACAGACACACACACAACACCCCCACCACCCCAGTTCTACATAAATCGACAACACAGCATGTTCTACACACACTATCAAAAATTTCAGATAAAGAGAACTGCAAAGCTGTCTCAGTACTTGAGCTAAAAAAAAAACACAGAGAAAAAAACCTGTAAAATTATTCTGTCTACAATCTTTCTGAACTACAAGGTCAAATAATGTTTTAAATTTAACCCAGACAGTTCTGACATCACTGTGTTTCCCACAGCAGAGGGAAAACACAGCTCTCCAATCAGTACATTTTCCTCGAAGACTCGGGAAAGAGTAGAGGAAGGAGACACTGCCCAACTTTTACATGAGCAATTGACATATGGCTGTTACACGAAGACACATATGGGAATAACTCATTTATAAGCAGAAAATCATCTTCTTGTCTTGATTGCTTAAAGAGGAGCAACAATCAAACGGAAATTCAACACCAGCACAACTGCACAAACACAGTGACATAAGGCAAGGAATCAAGCCTGATGCTATCACAGCTTTTTTTCTGGCTTTTTATTTTTTAAAGTACTGATTTAGTTTTGCAGAACATTGTTTCCATATATTTTGAGTTAAAATCACTCTTTGGCAGCAAGGAAGAGTGGTAGGGGGTGTGGGGTGCGGGGCATTAAATATCAATAGAATTTACCTAGGTAGAAAGACCTGGGGAATCCAAATGAATTAAAAAAATAGATATAATAAAAACTGTAGATATTCTAAGACTCCAAGAACTTGGATCAATTCTTGTACTACAGTATGCTGCATATTACTGCTGACCTACTGTGCTTCTCTGCCATAGAAAGTAAGAGAAGAGAGAGAAGGCAGGAGGAAGGAAGGAAAAGACGTACAGCATAGCTGGAAGAGCAAAGAAAATCACTTCTTCCATTTCAGTAATAGAAACTATGAGATCTTGCCCACAAATGAATCCATTAGAAGCTCCATCTGTACCCTGAGCTATGTTTTTATTTCATTTCAGAGTGCACAACTACACAGAAGTTAAACAATTTTCAAGTTATGTTTGGGAGAAATGTATAAGATTATATGGTAAATCAGTAAAAGCATAAAGGACCTTATGTCTTGAGGTTACTGAGATTGAGAATAGGCTAGTATGGTAGCTTATTTCCCTCGCTATTAGCTGCCTCACAGCCATGCAGCAAAGCTTCAGCAGTACCGACAGTTACTGCCTTCTGGTAGCCATCATCCTGAGGCCATGGACTAGAAGGAAAAAAAGGGGTAACCACAACCCCAGAAAACAGGGCATCATGCCCTCCACAAAGGGAAAGCCAAGACATACCCTTAACTGCATGACCAGAGAAATAAGAGTCCTGTTTGAACAGTGCCCACCCTGAAATGAAATGGGAATCCAATTCCTAAAGCTACCAACTCCAGCTGTCAACTCAGTACTCAAATCTGGCTTAATTATAAACAGGATACAAATTTAGTGGAAATACTTGGGAGAAGCTCTCATCAGCCATGTTTAATCACTAGGTTGTCAGTTTTAGTTTTGCATGTCAAAAACAAAACAAAAAAACACAACAAAAAAAAGTAAAAAACAACTATTCTGCACACATTGTTGCAAATTAGACGACTTTATCCTTGTACTCAACTTCAGGATGTGCGCTCCAGAAAGGATTAAAAACCAAGCTCAACAGCCACAGAAAATACAATTACCATTAGAAAAACAAAGAACAAGATAATTATTCCATATGAGTTGTGAACCCTCTTTAGGAAAGATTTCTGAGAAACACAAATTCAGATTTTCAGATACTGTTTCTGAACAAGTTAGATTCCCTTATACTTGCTGAGAAAGTATGCATACATTCTTATGAGTCACATAAGAAACCAAATCTAGGGAGATGAGCAAACTGCAGATGACCATTTGGATTAAAAACGGAGTGCCCATCTCCATGAACAGTTAGGAAGACAAACATAGGATGACATTTGCCACATCTGAAAACTGAAACAGCACAAGATAGCTGAACACTTTGTATAAGGCAGAGGGAACAAGAACCACACATGCAAGTCTTCAAGCTTTAGGTCCCCTTCACCTATAAATAGGCATTTCTCTCACTCCCCCCATCTCCCACTACTGATAAGCAACAACTGTAATATTTGTGCAGGAGAAGCATCTTTCTTTTGGATTATGTTTATTAACTACACAAGTCAAAGTCAATACTCAATGCAATAGGAAAATTACCTGCAGATCCACACTGCGAGAACTTGCAATCCAATAATTGAAACCCAAAACAATGATGCACGCCACAAGTGCGGCCACAAGGAGAGGTGGAGACTTCATCCCTCGGCAGTTGTTTCCCAGCCCTACCATTTCAAGAAAAACAAACCCAAAGAACCTCAACAGTGGAAACCTGCAAATTAAAACAGACATGTTATATTGCATCCTCTGCTACACAAAAGTTATACATACAATGAAACTTTGCTACAATAACTCAACAGCTCTCAGCTGGAGGTCCTACACCCAGCAAGAAAAGCACACTTCCCACATACTCCCATCTGAAGGGCAAGAGAAGACATCTTATACTGTTAGCTCTACATGTACATTAAGCTTCACATGGACTTGAATATTCCTAACAATACAATGAAAAACTGCAAAAAACAGAACAAACCAGCAATCCTTCATGCACCCAAAAACCTAGTTAGACAACACTGGTCTACAAATAGAGGACAGACTCCTTGTTATCTCATTTGGCCGGAAAATAAACTTAGCCTCACTGTTTTAGGAATAATTTGCACTTTGCTTCCCAAGCTTGCGTAGTTCCAATTTATGCTCTCTCATAACAGAGATTTAGATTCCAAGCTTGTAAATAAATAAAAAAATTAGACTGAACCAAATTATTTTAAAGATAATCTAAAAAATAAAAACGAAAAAAAAGTAGATATTCCAATGGTAAATTGTATTAAGTGATTTTTTTTTGATCTTCAGCTGCTTTCTCTGCTCCTAACAGGAAATAAATAACCTTGCTTTAACAAACAAGCAGTACCAAGGGTACTATTTGTTGCTACTGACACTTGGGTTATTTCCATGAAACGGCTTATCTTAACAGAAAAGTAGGGACAAAGGGCAGCTGCAATTCTGTTTGAAATAGGGCATATTCATCCTGTGAGATGATAAAATCTGGTCTTAATGACTGTCATAGCAACTAGCTCAAGAATCCTCAAACTGCCCTTGGAACCTTGGGCACAGTTTGCAATAGACTGCTCTCTTGTAAAACGATACCAACTTTTTTCAGTTTTGCCCTTCTGCAGACAAAAGCCAACAAAAATGAGTACAGATGATCAAACAGACAGCATTGCAAGTCATTAACTAAATATGAAATGGATACACTTAATATATTGTACAACCTCTCAAGGTGCATTTTCTTAAGTAACCAACTTCTTCCCTACAGATGCAATTCACACATTGTGATGTATTTAAAAATTAATAAATGGTAGCAACTCTCAAAAGGTTTATATACAGACATACACTGTAATCATAGGGGAAGAAGGTGATGTCAGCAGTTAGCAAGTACCAGAAATGCTGATTCTATGCATGTCCAGCACTTAATTCCTTCAACTGCTCACCTACGTCTAGGTGTCCTCATGCGTCCTCTGCAAAATCCCCTCTTTGCATTCTATTTGAGACACAACCCATCTCTGAGGTCTTTTCTCAGAAGGGAGTACACAATACCACCAGGCTGATGAAAGTTTCAAATCTATTTGTTCACCTGCAAAGTTTGTGAATTTGCTTATATTTAGGGATGGGGTACATACGGAGCCTAAGAGTAAAACACAGTTTCCTCTTCGTGTACATACACACAAACTTACAAAAAACAAATCCAAAACAAACCAAAAAAAGTGTGCACAGATTTGATACCTGACGCCCAAGTTTCCTTCCTAAGAAAACCTCTGCTACAGAACAAATCTATGCATGCAATGCAGCTCCAGTGGACACCCACGGGGCCATGTCCAGCCAAAGTTAAGGTCAACAGAAACAGCAAAGGCAAGGAGAGGAACCACACACTTTTGTTGCAAAGTGAAAAAATGAAGATACAGTAGACTAGAACACACACATTGAGATATGCACAAATTTCCAATACAAAGATAAGAACTACAGAAACACCTATGTCCTGCACAAACTATTTTCCTGCTGGGACATCCTAGGAGAAGTGCCTAAGAACAGAGCCACCTCACCTTACCCAGCTTCCCTGAAAACCAAGAAACACAGATTACCAGAGTGCCAAAAATGAGAGCTGGAAATGGGTATGATCAGCACTGCCACATCAGCTAAGAACAAGATAATTCATTTACTTTGCTTACTGGAATAAAATACTACATTTCAGAAAACTTATATTAGAACCTGTCGTGAAGCCATTCATATCCGGTTCTTCACCATAAGATGGTACGCTTGAAAACATGGAAAAATTACTAAACATAGCACTGCAAGACACAGTGCGTTATTCCAAGTGTTATTTGAATAAAATAACAGGTATTTTCCTCCCAGCAGTCGGAAACAGAGAAAGTAGTCCACACTAGCAGCAGAAACAACTTGCACTGGAATTCAGCTACCGGATAAATACATGGAACTGGTTGTTTTGCCTGAAAATTTTCAGAGGTAAAGCAAGTATACTGTTCAAAGGAAGAAAGATTAGTTCACCACATAGCTTAAAGCACTTTAAAGGAATGCCAATACATTTACACAAAGCCAGCAGCCTCAGCCACTCCCTTGACATTTTCAGCTTTTAAAAACAAGCAGGCAGGAAAGTGCCGATATCACCAAAGCATGTTTGACTTCAATACATTATTTGTCTGGAAAATCCAGCGTTGT
This sequence comes from Tapera naevia, assembly GCA_033556795.1. Taxonomy (NCBI): domain Eukaryota; kingdom Metazoa; phylum Chordata; class Aves; order Cuculiformes; family Neomorphidae; genus Tapera; species Tapera naevia. The sequence goes on along the minus strand of JAUMJJ010000209.1, from coordinate 160,122 downwards.
GCCTTTAAACAATTGATGTTAAACAGGAATATTTTTATAGTGAACAGAAGGAAACAAAAAAGGAAGAGGAAAAAGATGAAACACCTGAATAATTCGTGCAGACTCAAAACACTACTCAGTTGCAATATTGATATTCTCTCACTAGTTTAAAAATAAAAAACTGTTTAGTTTTCTATCACGGATACAAACATGCATGCATTTTGCAGAAGAGATAAGGAGATCAGGTCAGTAAGTCCATTTACATGAAAATGTGTTTGTTTATGCTAGTTTCCAGGAGACATCTGGTTTGGTAGCTTATTTGAGTTGAAAATAGATTTAATGTGTAGGAAGAGGTTTTCTTAGGACTGAACATGAAGGAACTTTCATCAATGTTTACTACACATGTGCAAATGAGATGCTGCATCACCTGCATAAAGTTCTACATCTGGTGAAGCATGAAATTCCTGACTGTTTTGCCAACCTAGCAGTGCTTCATTGAGGGGAAGATGTTTTAGACTCTGAGGTATTCAAATGGATTAATATACTTATTTCCTGTATCCACATCCTATCAGTGTGAGCAACTCCTTTTACTGCACTCAGCTGTGTAAGATAGCTGGGATATACCAGTCTTCCACTACAGACAACTAACAGCCACGCCGACTAAGTCTCAAGCTTAAGATATCAGCGGTAAAGACAAAGCAAAACAATCCATGCATTTCAGACTCCCAGAAGGAAGGTCAAGTCTCTGCTCACAAGATCCAGCTCTGTGTATCCACGAGTCCCGCCAAGATAGAACAAGCGGAACAGATTAAGAATTCAATAAAAGCAGTACAAAGCTTGTGGGGTGGAAGCAAAAGGGGTCTCTTACTCCCCACCAACCTACCGACTGCCTGCTCCACCACCCAGCCACTGCATGGTAGAAAGCCAGCGTAAGCCAGAGCAGCACACAAAGACCACGTGCAGCTGGAGCAGCCACTGAAAAGTGATAGAACGTCAGAGCCTTAGGAAAACCCCTTTGGAAAGGCACAGCCATAACCAGAGACAAAGAGAATTATAAAAACCCAGTAAGAACCCAAGGGCTACCAGACAGCGCTAGAGGACACACAACCCCAACCTGGCCCACACGCAACTGTTCCACCTAGGCTAAGGAAACCTCCTCCCATCAAAGGACCCCACAGATATAGACAATGGTGCTATTCTCAGTGAAATTCTAGAAGAAATTGCATGGAGTTTCTTGAGATATTACCATGAAATTCCTATGTCTGACTGTGCCCTGCGTTTGGCTGGGATAGAGTTAATTTTCACAAGACAAAGGAGACACAGCCGGGGCAACTGACCCAAATGGTATTCCATACCTTGATGTTACACTCAATATATAAGACAGGGAGTGCTTCACAGCTCAGTAACTGCTGCTTGGGATGGGGTCAGGCATCTGGTCCCAGGTGGGGAGAGGTTGCACTGTGTAGCATTTGCTTTGCATATTCTTTTATTGTTACTACTCATTTGTTTCTCTTCCTTTGCCATCCTATTGAACTGGTTTTATCTCAGCCCATGAGTTTCATGGGTTTTTCAAATTCTCCACTGGGAGGGGAGAAGAGTGAGAGAGCAGCTGTGTGGTGCTTTGTGGCCAGCTGAGCTAAACTGCAACAGACTGAACAAAAATAGACCAGCTTAACCCTGAAAGCTAATCAAACCCACTTCCATTGACAATAGTTAGGTATTCTCACATATGACTACATCAGACTGAAAGGCATTTCGAAACATCTTTTATTTAAAAATAATATTAATTTTAAATAAAATATATAAAATTTTAAAATAAATAAATATAACTTTTAAAATATAATTCTTAAAATATAATTCTTAAAAAAGTGAATCAGAGAGCAAACACTCGTGCACTGTCCTGCAAAAAGAAGGTGATGGTTTGGGGATGAACGGAAATGGAGACGTGACAAAAATGAGTCAAAATCTTTCATTTTTAATTTTAAATATGGTTAACATACAGTTAAAGAGATCCAGTTGTTGTTTCTCACTCAGAGCTGGATGTCACCCACAAGTACCACCATTCACAGTCATGTGGCAAGCACCAGTTACAGCCAGCAGTATCCTTCATGCTTTCAAGGGTGCACTGACAGCCTACAAGGATCACAAACCAAGTCTAATACACTGTCATGAAACATGGAACACAGATCTTATCATACTCTGCAGCAACACTGTTTGAGGGTGGGGGGTTTTCAAGTCTGCAAATCAAAAGAGGTCAAACAAACATTTTTCCAATGGAGATATCAAATCTGTAAAATGAACTCAAGCCTCAAGAGCACAAACTTTCTAAATACTTTTCACAGGAATCCACAAACTTCAGGCTAACAGAAAAACCACCACCACCACCACCACAGCAACCAAAAAAACTCTCCTGAAACAATCAGCAGCAGCCAGTTTTCAAAATTCTGTACTTTGGTTTACCAGCTCATTTCAAAGTGGCAGCCACCAAAGAAACTCAACCATAATCAAACACAGACGCTGCAGGATGTCACTGAGTCATTATTTGCTCAAATTCTCACATTACACTTTTCACTGAACAGGAAGGAGAGAAGCTTTTATGGCACTACACATTCAGCAATCACACTCTCATCCTTCTCAGAAATAACCATCATTTATTTGATGTTCAATTCAGATCTTGTGAGTTGCTTTTCCAATGCATTTTAAACTAGAAGTAACAGACCAGAAGAGGTCAAAATACTGAAAAAGCGTTATCTGTTACGAGGAGGGTGACTGTTACCACTCACCCATAAATTATTTTTCAACTTAGGAAGCACCTCTTCTTTCAAATGCCTACTTTACAATAAGCCAATAATCTTTCACCCACAATGTCGTGACCTTATTTCATTAAAGAGAAATACCAAACAGATTTACAGCTAACCAGATGCTGGAGGTTCAAAGTGGGTATCTATTCTGATGAAGAAAGTAAAGTAACCAAAGAAACTCTTCTAAAATACCAGCACAAAGCTTCTGGACATGCGTCTAGGTGTGCCTGTAGACACTACTACTACCACCATCTGAACATACTTTGTATGGAACTAAAATTGAATAAGCAAACTTATATCTCAACAGTTAGCCAGACTGCTCATTTCTTTCTGGGAAAATATTTTGTTGTTGGCATTTTTCCTATACATTAATTATTTTTATGAGCAAAGCGCAGTTATGACGGAAGTTACAGGGTAATTTAAAATGACTCAGCCCAAAAGCAAGGGTTAATTAAAAACCTAATCAACTACTCCCATTTTCAAGTTGACAATTTGAATCCAATAAAGCGAAGAAAGGTAAACATCCTGGGTGCAGGAAATAAACCCAGTATTTATCGTGCACTCAACGGCTGAACCAAGATTTCTGAAGTGGTGGTGGTGGTGTTAATGCTTTGCCGTGTAAAAGCTGTAAGGCCTCTGGAGGCACGTACTTGTGGAAAGCCACCAGCCACCCCAGTGAGGGCAAGTAATGAGAGACCTCAGCAGCTCTGCCTGCAGAGAGGGAAAGCAGTGAGGGAATGCAGGAAGCGCAGCGGGCTCAAGAGGAGGTGGGTGAGCAGTTTCATAGAACCAGAGAACGACTTGAGCTGGAAGTTGGAAGGGACCCACAAGGATCATCAAGTCCCACTCCTGTCCCTGCACAGGACAAGTTCAACACTCACACCGTACGCCTGAGTGCACAGCCTGGCCATAAGGAACCACTAAAGACCCCAAGGTCTGACCTTTCCTGGGAAAGGGGAGCATGGAAAAGACAATCTCACACCCTGCCTTGCTATGCCCTTTCTGACTTCCAACACCACCGCTATTCCTACCTGTGCTGCGAGCACCCAGAGCTGCTCTGTCTGCACAAAGGACACAAAGAGGGAAAACTGCGAGGGGCATACAATAAACGTACTACGGAATGACAGGAAACGTATTATGGAAACACAAGAAATGCACTATGGAAATACAAAAACAACCCATATTATAAGACTATAATAATTATAAAAATGTAACTAACATAAGAAAACGCTATCAGTGCCAGCTGCGCACGCGAGCCGAGCCCGGACGAGCCGCTGGCGCCTTCCCCGGGGAAGGTCCCGCGGGACGCAGCCGCCCCGCGCCGAGCCGAGGCTCGGGGATCCCGGCGGCCCCGCGCCCCGGCCCCGCGCCCCGGCGCTCACCTGACGGCGCCGAGCAGGAAGCGTCCGGCGGGCGCCGCGCCTCCCGCAGCCCCGCGCCCACCGCAGCGGCTCCGCGGGCAGCCCCGGGCAGGAAGTGCGGGGCGCGGAAGCAGCGCGGCGGCCGTAGGGGCTGCCAAAGCTGCGGGCAGCCCCGCCCCGGGCACCGTGGGCCGTCCCGCCTCGCGGGAGGGACCTGCGGCCGCCCCTCCGCCCACCGGCGCCTCCGCGGGGCCCGGAGCGCCGCGGCGCCGCTCGCCGAGCCGGCTGTCAAGCTGGGACCGACCTCCCAGTCCTGACCCTGGGAAAACCACGAGTGGGACAAGCTGACTGCCTGAAACCAGAGACGAGTGAAATACAGCTCAGGAATCACAGAACGGTTTGGGTTGGAAGGATCTTAAAGCCATCCATTTCCCAACAGCCTGCCATGGGCAGCGACACCTCCCACCAGACCAGGCTGCTCAAGATGCCATCCAACGTGGCCTTAAACACCTCCAGGGGGCATCCACAGCTTCCCTGGAAATCTATTCCAGTATCTCACTGTTCTCAGGGTGAAGTTTCTTCCTATTGTCTAATCTAAGCCTTCCCCCTTCCAGTTAAAAGCCATGCCCCCTCATCCTATCGCTTGTAAAAAGTCCCTCCCCAGCTTTCCTGCAGCCCCTTCAGGCACTGGAAGGTCTCCAAAAGTTCTCCCCGGAGGCTTCTCTTCTCCAGGCTCAACAGACCTCAACTCTCTCAGCCTGTCCTCATAGCAGAGGTGCTCCAGCCATCTGATCATCCTTACAGCCCTCCTCTGGACCCATTCCAACGGTACCATATCCTTCTCATGTTGGGGATTCCAAAACTGAACAAAATATTACAGGTGGGTTCTCACAAGAGCAGAGTAGAGGGGGAGAATCACCTCCCTGGACCTGCTGGCCACACTTCTTTCGATGCAGCCCAGGACATGATTGGCCTTCTGGTCCGCAAACGCACACTGCCAGCTCATGTCAAGCTTCTCGTCAATCAAAACCCCCAGGTCTTTCTTCACAGGGCCTCTTCATGAAGAATTTCTTCCTAATGTCTAATCTAAATATTCCCCCTTCTGATTTAAAGATATTCCTCCTCACCCTACCATTACTTGCCTTTCTAAAAGGTGTCTCCCCAGCTTTCTTGTAGACTCCAAAAAGACCATTTGAATATTCAGGCACAGGTGTTTTCTTTGTTCGAGAATTTAAAAGTAAGAGATAAAGCTAGGCAATGCATTTCTTCCATAGTTATTAACTCAGCTGGACACTTTCCACCATCTATATCTGCATGTTGTTCCTGTGTGTTGGGTTTTGTAACCAGAAGATAAGTATTCAATACTGAAAACATAATGTAAAAATTGCTGCAATAGCAGTTGCAGGCTATGAAAAAAAAGCAAAATAATTTATTGATCTTTGGCAGAAGTTGTTATTATTTCAAGATTAATTTCCTCAATGACATGGTATATTTAACAAATGAATTAAAATATCTAACTGAACAAAGAGCACAAACTTAACAAAAATGATCTTCCATATGTCAGAAGATAATGTCGAATATGAACATTTCTTCACTAGAAGATCATTTGAAAATTGATCAGTGTAAGAACTGCAATTTAGATTTTTCATGAGAGAGAACAGATTTTTATTTTTTAATAATACATACAATACCTTTGTCTAATTCAGAAACAAATTTTACTTACAAGTACAATCACATCCCTTTGGTTAGGAAATCACAAACCTCCCTAAGTGGAAGCTTTTTTCCCTTCTTTCTCAGTTTTTAAGGGAAAGTGAATCCTTCCTTACCAGCCCAGCACAGCTGAGGTCTGGAGTTATAATTTCACTAAAAACAGGGTTTCAAATGTTCAAGGAACTGAACTGTTGGTTGAGATTAGTAAAACCACAATGAGACTCAGAAAACAGCCCATGTGTCTTGATCAGTATTATAAGGACATGTTAAAAATAAACGCTAATAAAAATATTCATTATCAATAACTGCAAGCAGAAAACCTGCCTGCAGCTGGGTCCACGGATTCAGTAATTTTGCCCTACTTGCTCACAGACAGCTAAAAATTCTGGAGGCATAAGCCTCTTATTTTCCCTGTCTTATAAGGTTGTCTTGAGATGAGACAGTTCTGTACAAAATATCACAGGGTGGGAGAATAATTTAACTGCAAAAATAACAGGCAAGTCTCAAAATCTTAATATAAAGCTTATCCTTAACAGGGAGAGTGAAGGTTTATTAAATTCCAGCACTGTCTGCAGTATGTGTCCGATCAGAAGAAATTAACTTAATTGAGTTAAAAAAACACAGCACTGTGTAGTTTGTAAAACGTGATTCAAACATTTAAACACATTCATGATGACAGAACTAGTTCAAAATATTTATCATCAGGCGTCATGTATCAGCGGTTCAGAAAATATCAGTAACTGCCACACACTGCTGCTGTCAGAGAGGAAGTTGCAAAAAGCTCCGATGCTGCAAAGCTATGGTTCTTAACGTGAAAAGAACAACTACTCTAATTTTTAGAGCGACCATTTCTTCCTCTATTAACTAATACTTAAAACTTACAACTATTGACCATCTTGCACAAAACTTAGTAGAACATGTACATTTATTTAGAAATACCCATGTAGTATAACAGAGAACTAACAAAATTAGTTTTCCCTTTAAACATAAACATGGTAAAGCAAATAATTGTTTAAAGAAAGCCACTCATTTTGGTTTAGAAGGAAACAGAGAGCACAGTGTAGCCAGACCAATAAGTGTTGTTTCCTGTTTGCTAAAAAATCATGATACGACGGTGGTGTTTCAGAACTGTATTCTAGTACTACCTTGAAGCCAATAGGAACACACATTTACATACATTGAACTGCAGAAAAGTTGAGAATCTCAGCAAGATGTCTTGAGATCAGCGCTAGAAGCAATACCTGCAGACAATAGCTGCATTTATTCTTGATGGTTCACCTTGGATACTTATGTCACCAGAATTCAGTAATTATTTTCTTTTCCAAAACAATATAGAAGACTGAGCCTCTTATTTTCAACATTTTTTATCTTCCATACATGTCAGCCAGTAGGACTGCAACATAATTTTTTCTATTGATTCTATACTGATGGACAGTTTTCTATGGTGCCAATTTCATATGTAATAGCGAATACCAGATTTGCAAGCATTGCTGCAATCCTGTGCATGCACAGGTCACAGGCTGAACCTGTTTCTCCTAGAATATGTTTGCAAAATTTAAGGCTATTCAACTGAAATTCAGAAAGTCCAAGTTTTAGCCTGAGCTCTGCTGTGCACAGTTAACGTACAAGTTACTCTTGTCTGTTCCTCAATAAGTCAGAACAATAATGCTTTTCTCCACCTAATGAGGGCAGAAAGAGGCTTGATTTATTAGGGACAGCACATAGTTAGTGCAACAGCAATATATAAAACAAAAGTTACAAAAGTTCTCTTTCCAGCTCTTTGAGCATCCACCCAGGAAACAATGGTCTCAGTATTTATTTTCTAGAAAAACCACAAGTGACACAAGGCTGCAGTTCTGCAGGGATAGGCAACGGTAGCTAACCTAGTAACTGAGATGAGTTTTGGGTAACTTGCCTCACTTGATCTCATAGGAAGCTAGAATTAATGAGAAGCATTTTATCACTTCTTTGTCCTAGGGTTCAGAGTAAGGGGTGGAGTGTGTTAATATATGACGGACTGCCTGTGTAACTGCCTGTCAGCCACAGTATTTAGCTCTGATGGCACATATTGGTACAGGGGCATGACCTCTATAAAGCACAGGCTGATTTACACCTCTTTACATTAATTCTGTGCTACCTTGTACATAATATACGTACTGCATACGCAGGGATAGGAGATAGGAATAATAGAGCTCATGTGGGAATTGCTAGAAGCACTTTGGAAAACTTCCACACTAGAAGCAGGTGTAAAACTGAGCATTATCCAGTGTCTCAGAATAGCCCTTAGCCAGCAGCTAAACACTATACAGCTGCTCTGTCACACCACACACACACACCTGCACAGGAGAAGTGGAAATGAAAAGGGGAAGCTCATGGGTGGCAATAAAAATCATTTTATTAAAACAAAAAAAGACGATGCAATAATGATGATAATGGCAATAACAATAACAACAACAAGAAGAAGAAGAATAGTCAAAATTATATTCAGCCTGTCCCAGCAGCAATTACAGAACAAGTGCTGCAAGCAGTGACTGCTGGATGGCAGACACAGTGAGCACAGCAGTTCCAGCAAATGTGGAGGTTATAGCCAGCAGAAAAATTGTCAAAGATAGAAATTGAACTTGGAGCACCGAAAACCGGACACTAGAAATAGGAGCAGCAAGAGTGAGTGGGACACAGAAAGATGGTGTACACTGAGAAAGAGTGAGCACCCCTGGCAACCTTCTTAGTTATAAAGGGAGCATAATGGCACAGAGCACTTCTATTAGCCAGTTTGGATCTTGCCTCTGTCTTGCCTCTGCTCCTCCCAAATTTATACACCTGTTAATTTGTAAAACATGTGAAGCTGAAATGAGTCCTTGGTTTCCTAGCAACAAGTAAAACATCAGTATTTTTCAGCATTCTTTTCATATTATAACCTAGAGAAATAGCAGCTGCTGAGAAGAACATTAATTCTATCCTAGTCAAGCATAAACCGATATGTGTTATCGACATAATATTCATGCTGAATCCAAAACCCAGCAGTTGCTGAGAAGAGAATTGATTCTTTCCCAGCCAACAATATCCCAGCCAAAACCAGGACATCCAGCAAGACAACCTATCCATAAATGCAGGAGTCGTAGCAAGGCAAAAGAAACAGTGTTTTCTGTTGAATTTACAGAGGTTCAAATCCCAAGTTTCGTACAATGGTTTATGTGATGGCTGTGCTGTCTGGCACTGGTGCCTGTGAGGGACACGTGCCTGTGTATGAACCTGATTTGCCATCTCACGGGTCACAACAGGGAGCTAATGTAGAATTTACCAGTGATTTAACACTGAAACAAAGCAAAGCATTTCCATTAAAGCCACTAGCTAATTGTCCACACTTGGGCTGAGATCACTGCCAGCATTAATGCACTGGCTATATGAGTCAAATTTCGCTTTTGCTCTCAGCAGTTCAAGGATAGAACATGCTGGATGCCACTGAAATTGAGCAAATGGTGTTTCTACTCTGCCAACATAGCAGCAGGAAGCAGCAGCAGGAAGACTGCACTACCTTTGGAATGCATCACATCAACATCATGTCCAGCTTTTGCACTGTAAATACATGGGTAGCACAGTAAAGTCTGAAGATTCAGATTAGGCGCAGCCTCTGTGACAGTCTGTTGCTTCTTGCAAGCCTGCAAGAATTAATATTGCCCAACAAGCACATTAAAAAAGACCCTCAACTTATTTTGCATCAGTGTTATTTGAAGGGACAGAAATTATTAATAGATAAAATACAGTGCATGGATATAGCCACGAGAGGGTAGCAACCACATAATATGGTTATTGGTTGAATTTTCTTAATTATACTGGATTTCTTGAAACCATGAACACTCATACATGCATTTATATATGTGAGGTCAACAGACTAGTCTGTAAAAATGTTACCTAAACCGTGAGCAGCTGCTCAAACTCTTTTACATCAAAAAACACCAATGAGAAATGTCCTTCACGATCATTTTGCCCATGTTAGCCAAACACATCCTTCTGACCTACAGATGAGACAACATTAGGTTTTTCACAAAATTAGCGATATGGTTGACAGTAGTCTTCAGTCAACTGGTTGTTGCATTGTCAAACTTGGTTCTAGATCTGAAGGCAAGAAGCCTCTGGTGCTTACTAAACTCTTTTGCCTTATAGCTTCTGCACAAAGGTTGTAAAAATTAATAGTGTGCAGTGGAAGAACCTTTTTCAGAATCTTCACCCACCGCTCACCAAAGCAATAGTGAGACCTTGGCCTCTAGGCTGTTCTAGACAAACATAAAAATCTGCCCTGTCCCATAGAAAAAGAAATGTACAACTCCTATTCAAATACTGTAGCTTGTTCTATTTTCAGTGACCCTGATTATATAGAAGTATAGGGACTGCATCAGGCTTCTATGGTCAGAGTATGGCTAGACATGAGAACAAGGTAACATGTAGGAAGTATAGCTTTCCACAACTAATGTTTGAGTGAGAAACCATCAGACCTTTAGGGAGCTTCCTCCACCATTTGTTTACACCTGCATGGCTTATGACCACCACATAGGAAAAAAAAAAACAACAAAAAAAAAATCAAATCAAAACAAAACAAAACAAAAACCACACAAAAATCTTGCCAGTTCTTGAAACCAATGGCATCACCACCATAAGAATTATTGGGTTTTTGTTTCTAGAGCTTCCTGGCTTAAGAGTTGAGACTTTGACAGGAAAAGAGTTGCTAGACTTTGAAGAGTTCAGAAAGTCTCTGCAACCTCTGCACAAAGGACGGAAATGCCACTTTTCTTGCCAAGTGACACATGCCTCTAAAAGATGAACATTTTGCAACAGAAATATGAGATATACTTCTAAAGTTTGAATGATCAACAGGTTTTGTTTCTATACTTAGAGGTAAATTGCTGTAAATTGCCTGTCTCCATGGTCTTTTTGTCCATTGTCTTTTTTTTTCTCTTGGTACTGTAGTGGCAGCTGCTAGGGCCATTGAGGAAATATATATCCTCCATAACAAGATCCCATCAGAGCCTCCACATTAAATAATGCTCTACCAGATTGCTGTGTTGTTTTCTAAACAATGATCATAGTAGTGGAAGTTAGAAAGGTATAGACTTTATTATAGGTAACCCATTGCTCCTGCTTCTGCCACTTTCTTTCTCATGACAGAGATTAAGAATACGCACACCTGCCTTCTTCTCGTCACCAGTGGTTACCATTCCCATGCAAAGAGATATTGTTTAATACTATGTTTCATCGTTCCCCTAGAAGATTAGATTATTTCACGAGGACTGCTCATAAAGCAGAAACAATGGTGGCAAGTATAATGCTACTCCTATTATTGAGTTTACATAGGAATCAGCCAGCAAAAGGCTATTTGAAGCAGCAGTGAGGAATATATTATTCATGGCACAAAGGGGTGATCATGCTACTGTATCTTGGAATAGGAAGCAGCACCACAGTTAAAGCACAACTATGTGCAGGGGCTCTGCTACCTTTTGCTTCCTTACGACATGCTAAGGCTAACTCCTGAAGGCAGTCCACAGCCCTCTGCGTAGCCATGGACTGCCGCAGGTTGAACAATAAACTACATATAAGCACTTTCATGATCTAGCTGTTCTGCAGCACAGAAAATCTCAGATGGTTCAAAACAGTCCAGGAGCTCATCAGATTTGCATGCCATCCACTGCATTGTCTAGAATAGCTCTTTGTGGCCATCGGTTTTGGATGTCAGAGCTGGCCATGATCCATAGGCCCTTATTGACCTGAAGGCTCTAAAAATAAAGCATTTGCAGTAATGCACTGAGAACAAGAATGTGACAGCCCATTGGACATAGCTCAGCACAGACTGTCTCTCTGAGTGCCTGTGGAGCAGTAAGTGGGGACTAATTACATTGATCATTTCTCTTCCCTGCCTGTATGAACGTAATTTTTAAGAGTCTGGGATCAGCTGCAAGTACAAGCTAAATTAATTCCTAAGCTATTTCTGCAAACACACTTGTGCCTGCCTGGTCATAGGAGACATAGGAAGAATGCAAAGATTTTTTTTTATTTTTTCATAATGGCTGCTCAGCAAGGCTGAGGACCTGATGTGTGCCACTCACCCTGCTATTATTATTCTCCCATCTCACAAGAATGAACTTTTCAACACCTTCCCTTATAATAGAACAACTTTAGAAGGAAGAAATACAACCACCCCCAAAACATTAAAGAAAGCAAGGATTTCCTAGCTAAACCCAAAATACTTCCCTCTGTCTCCTTTCTGAGTCATCGTCATTTCAGGTGGGAAAGAGGATCCAGGCTATGCTGAGGTGTCTCAAATCAAATTTAATCATCTCTCTTCTCTGTACCCTAGGCAAACCCATGAAGCAACTGGAAGAAGAACCTAGCAGCTGTCCTTTTGCAAATCTCAGTGTATCTGCTATGATTTATGCCACATTTCCAACCCTTGCCATGCTTCAAGCTCTAGTGGTTTTTTTTTTCTGAAAACCTGCAGCCTCTTTCTCTGTCCTCTGCAATGCCTCAAAAAAGCAGAGACAAGGCTTTGCACCTGCATTACGTAGAAGTTATAACGGTTAGTTATGACAATCATTTACATGTAGCCATGTTCACGCTACTCTGGCAATGTGTGGGGACTTGAACTATGAAGAGAAACATAGGTTATCTGCCTTGGGGCAGTGCATGATTTACAATGCATAATGAAAGAGACTGAAGACAATAGTTCTTAATATTTTTTCCAGCTGTGATACTCGGTCTCTTGATCTTGGAAATCAGACTATATTTAAGTTTCCATGCATGTGTTTCTTCCTTATAATTCTTTTTAGCTGGTGAGGTCCGTAGTTGCCCAGTGCGTGTATGTGCATATGCATCTAATACAACAGAAATGCTAAGCTACAGTATCATAGAAAACAAAACAAGTTCACTAATGAGCTAAAATTAACAAGACAGGAATGTTGACTTCTACACTGCGAAAACAACAGCAACTAATACAATATTATCCTGTAAAAGTTTTTGAAACTTTCTTTTACGCTGTCTTGTTCATGCTCACAGCTTGAGTCACCAAGCACCTGTTTCTGAGAGCTCAGGGACAGCCAGTAAAAACCCCACTGAAATTTCTAAGTGACCACATTAATGCAGCAGAAGGCTGCCACCAACAAGCATTACTCAAACTTACAAACGGTGGAAACTTGTTCTACGTTAGGACAAATTGTTGCATATTGTAACCTGTTAGATATTAAAGCAAATCTGCACAAGACAATAGTTACTCGACTCCGTAACAGAAGGAAACTTCTGCTGCATTGTGCCACCACTGCATGTTACTCTTAAAACGTAATGATAAAGTGAGATTTCTGTGAGGATTATGAAGTTCTCTTCGGGATGGACCACTTCTTTCCAATGTAAGAAAAGTCCCTAGTTCTTTATGTTTTACATATAATTCACAAAATTCTTCTGTTCCGTCCATGGTATAATTGCGTGGTGAAGCTGTGCTTCAGATATGAGAAAAAACGACCCACTGTGTCAGAGCAACTATAAATATGCAAAATGTTACAGTACAGATCACATAGCAAAGAAAACTGGCGTTCTGCATTGTTAGATCAGAGACAGAGGCAGCCTTAAAAGGACAAAACACCTATTTTTGTTTTCTGTATTCTATATTTTGCATGAGAACCCACACTATGTCTGTAAGATTTCATGGACCCACATTGGAGAGCAAACCTTCCCCTGCAGCACACAGGCAGAGTGTAATAAACCAGCTCAAACACCCTACATTGAACAAAGCACTTCAGAATTGAACCTCCAACATCACAACCATCACTGAAAGTTAGACCCTCACACTTTTAATAAAAGTAGCTACAGATGAGGGGTATGTCATGGTTTAGCCCCAATCTGGCTTATTTTCAGCAGCTAAATATAATGCAGCTGGGCTCCGAAATTCCAAACACCCATCCCCAGGGGAAGGAGAGAGGAAAATGAGAGGGAAAAGGCTTGTGGATTGGAAACTAAAACTACAGCTTTAATGAAATTATAATAATATTTACAATTGTAATGAAAATAATTAGAAAGTAATGAAATATGTGCAAATATCCAAGATCACACTCCCACCCCACCCCTCGATGACTGCATGTCTCCACAACTGCTGTAGAGCAGACATGAGGAATGGGTCCAACAGCTGGGAGGGAGCTGAACTCAGGAACTGGATTGAGGGATGCAGAGATCTGGGGTCAGGGGCAATCAGACAAATGAGGTCCCCACTGGATGTTGGCCATCACAGAACAGAACAAAACCCTTGTTATCTCTCAATTTTATACCAAGTATGACATATGGGATGGAATACTCTGTTGGTCAGTTCGGGGTCACCTGTCCTGTCCACCACTCCCTGCAGGTGCTGCTGTTCTTTGCCAGATAGAGGATGGCCTTGGTTACTAGAGGAATGAGTATAAAGACTGCCCTTTCTGCATACCAGTGGGACTTGGACAAGCTGTAGGGGTGTGTCCATGTGAACCTCATGAGGTTCAAGAAGACCAAGTGCAAGGTCCTACACCTGGATTGGGGCAATCCTTGGTTTCAATACAGGCTAGGGGACAAATTGATTGAGAGCAGCCCTGGAGAGAAGGACTTGGGGGTATTGATGAACAAAAAGCTGGACATGAGCCAACACTGAGCACTCACAGCCCAGATGGCCAACTATGTCCTGGACTGCATCAAAAGAAACTTGGTCAACAGGTCATTGGAGGTGATTCTGCTCCTCTACTTGGCTCTTGTGGGACCTCAGCCTGGAGTACTGCATTCACCTGTGGAAACCTCAGAACAGAAAAGACATGGAGCTGTTGGAGAAGATCCAGAGGAGTGTCAGAGAATTGATCTGAGGACTGGAGAACCTCACCTATGAGGGCAGGCTGAGAGAGGTGGGGTTATTCAGCCTGGAGAACAGAAGGCTGTGGGGAGACCTTATAGCAGCCTTCCATAAACAAAGAGCCCTATACAAAACATGGGGACAGACAGCAAGGCCTGTTATGTCAGGGCAAGGAGAAATGTTTTTAAACTAAGGGAGAGTAGACTTAGACTGGATATAAAGAAGAATTTTGTTACAATGAGGGCAGTGAAACACCGGAACATGTTGCCCCGGGAAGCAGTAGAGGCCCCATCCCTGGAAACATTCAAGGTCAGGTTGGATGGGGTTCTGAGCAATCTGATCGAGTTGAAGATGTCCCTTCTCACTGCAGGGGTGTTGGACTAGATGACCTTTAGTGGTTCCTTCCAACACAAAGCATTCTATGATTCTGTGATTCTGTTTTATTGTTCTGTAGATCACTTTGTGAGGGAAGGGCACTGTCCAATGTGACACCACCATCAGGCTCTGATGCAAGAGTCTTTGGGAGCTAAGGCACAGCCTAGCCTTTGGGGAGCATTAAAACGCTTCCTTTTTTTTTATTAAAGGAGTAATTTCAACAGCAAACTTATATTATCTTCCTTTAGCTAGAACCTTTTTGCACACTGTTTTTCAGAGACAGTGCTGTTCCCAACAGTACGCATCTGGGAACTCAAGCTACATGTCCTTTCTAACTAAAATTCTAAAGGAGGGACAGCTATTATCAGAGAATAGCCAGCACACTCACTGAATCATTATCTTATGACAGAAGAAATCCATTTCATGCCTTATGGTCCTAATCCAAAGTTCACTGAAGCCTGGGGGTTTTCATTAACTTTAATGGGTTTCAGACCAGATCGTTTAAAACAAACAAACCAACCAATCCCACAGAGCAGTACTTCACCACCTAGCTGCCAGTCTCTGGGCGAAGATACAATTAAAGCTGAGCAAAGTAGAACCCAGGTGACATTTTCAATCAGCTCTTTCCCATACTTCTTATGCACCTGAGAAGAATACTTAACAGCTTTAGAGTAAATTTGAAATTGTTATATAGCTCTCACCGAGCAGGATATCTGAGATATTTGATATCTCATCCTTAAAGAAATGACTATTTTCATTTGTTGTATTTAGTAGTCATGTGTGCCTGAGGAAATATTGCAAGGTGAAGACTGAAAAGAGCACAGTTGCCAGGCAGTTACCAGCAGGGGAGACTTCTGAATAGCTCAAAGAGGATGCTTGTGGCTGTTCTGGGTAGGTGGAAAGGACACGCCACTGGGCTAACTGATTAGCGAGGACAACCATTAGCCCAAGCAAGCCAAAGATGTTCATAACACTGGGAGAGAGAGTTGTGGGTTTGGCAGAGAGTTCTTTGCAGTTAGAAGTAGGGAACCTTGTCATAAGAGTTTAAAGGAGAATAGAAGAGGAGAGAAGAACAGAATACAGCTGGGAAATTTATCCCTGAAACAAAGCAAACTGAAAGAAGGACTGTACCCTGGTCTTTTGGAAGCAAAGGCTCCTTCATGACTGGCAAGCATAGACTCTGAGAGAAAAGGTGATAAATAAAGCCCAAGACATTCTTTGGAAATTGGGTACAATGGAGAATTATATAGAAAGAGATTGATATGCAAAAACAAGGAGAGAGAAAAACAAAAACATAAGAAAAGAGGAAGAACAGACTTGAGTTCCTTAGTCTGGGCAGGGCATGACCTGGTTAGGTAAGTGGACTGATTAACCTAGAATGTGTCTACTCTCAGGATCACATCTGACCCAGAGATTTCTCAATCAGCAGTTAACTGAGCCAAGCCCTCTGCACTGGGAATTACATTGAACAGAAAAAGACATATTACTCATTATATAAACATCAACTTACCAGGTTCCTGCAGAGACAAAGAAACACGTGTACTTTTTTTTTGTCTGAAGGCTTATGTTTCCCTCCAGCTGCTCCACATCTGAAGAACAGTAAAACATTTCTGAGAGTCATTTTGTTCTGCTGTGTTTGTACTGCATAAGAAGGTTACGCTCCAGGCTCAAATTAAAGCTACTTCTACAGTCTGAAGAATCATTTAAAATAACGATAACTTTTTAATTGCCTACAACACTTACAGTTTTATTTGCTTTCTCTGCTGAACTGCAGTGGTTCCCATTTAAATTTATGAAGCAGGACAGGATATGCAGGATAAACAGGGAAAATCATTGAATTCTTAAAAATCAAAGGGAGGACATAGTGTACCTTCTGAGCTTTCCCCTCTAGTGTCTTGAAAAGACTGTAATTTGTTTATTCAAAAGATTTTGGAATGACTCTTTCCTCCTTACAATGCCTTTATACAATTTCCATTGCAGTCCACTCAGATCATGGAAGATCACATACGGTATTTCAGACACTGGCAAAAAAAAGTATGTGTTATGTTAACATCAATGTAATACAACTTCTCTAAAATTAGTGGGAGTACAATGTAACAAGGCAGAACAGTGACTTCTATGTGCTGTAATTCAAACTGATGTTCAGGACCAAATCCTTGCAGTGAGGTATCCGCACTAATAAAAATCTACATTATTGTTGATTTTTTTTTTTAACATAGGCCTAGCCCTTCTTCCACTGCGATGAACAGAGAGATTTTTACTGATTGAAAATTCAAGGGGACAAATAATTCATACGTCATCATCACTGTTTGGCACTCCTATTGGCAGTCTTAGTCACTAAGTAAAAAATGACTAGAAAACAACTCTTAACAGCTATGCGCTCTGACAGATGTGGGTTGCTGGCAGATCAGAGAAGACAGGTTTGTACTGGTGCTGCCTATATGGCATCTGCTATTTGAACTAAAAAATAGATCTTACTTTATCTTGTTTCATTCTGTCGCCGTGTTAAAGTCTCCTTGTTCATCTAGGCATAGACTTTGTCCTTTTTGGCCTCTTAGGAAGACCTTAGCAGAGACAGTATGGGTAACAATTGAAATGAGCTGTCTAAATAGTTGTCAGCTCTCGAGGGCCATAAGGAAGTGGATGATACGGCAGTTTCCAGGTGCAGACTCACCAACTCAGGAGTATCGTAACAGCGGAAAACACAGATCCTCCACCAAATTGGTTCTTGGATATTTGAAATTGTATTTGAGAATCCAGAAGTTATAAAAACTGTTTTAATTTTTCCCAGTTACGCAGGAAGGGCACTCAGAGCCATTAACTGGTGTTTCTCTTAGATGTGCCTGTGGGCACGCACACACACACACACAGTAATATATAAAAGAGTGATATGAAGGCCTAAAGTACCTTGAAGATGGGGAGGAGAGGAAAAATACCAAAAGTGTTGCTTTGGCACAGATTCCTCCTTCTGTTGTTCAAGTGGGATCAAAGATACTCTGGTGTGATATCGTCTCCACCTAGAATGGTCACAGCATATGCAAGCCATTAGCTGTAGCAGATCCATTAAAAAGCTCATTAATGCACTCCAGAGTAGTTGTAGTGTTAAAATAATAAGGTGCTATTTGTTTGAGAATCCACTGCTTTGCTCAAGTGAGGGGAAAATTGTTTATATGAATCAAGCTCCCACAGAAATCCAATCCAAATCACTCACATTCAGTCTCAGGAGCAACTAACAAACTTGCAAGCATTAACTATGTCTGCACTCAAGAGCCAAATGTAACACACCATAGATCTGAGAGAATTTCCTATAATGATTCCATGTAGGCTTTTGATATTTCTTGCATGCTTTTGTGGAAAAATAAATGTTTGGTGTAAAAAAAATATAGCAGATTGTTTGCTTAATTTTTCTTTGCCAAACATATTTTTCCCCGTCCTAGATATTCATTCATCTATTATACGGAAATTATTTCAGGGTGTAATATCCGAGTTCTTATATTCAGGACCCGTCTCTTAAATTTTTGGTCAATTATTTTCCTTCTTTTAATTTTTGCTCTGTTGCTCCTGCCTAATGCCATTTGTGCTACTGTAAGACATCCATAAATAATTATCATCTCTGACGGGTCACTGTCAGAAGTGGGTAATGCAGAAATGGAGGAAGTCTCCAGTGTCAACTGAAGCCTTTTCCCTTTCCTGAAATGTTGTATATTGCATAATATCTCCTCAGTAAAACATTTTTCTTGAAACAAATAAATTGGCACACAAAGGCAATTTTTGATCAAAAATGCATAAAGGAGTATATTTTTGCAATGGGTCACAAACATCAGCTTTTTTGTGCCCTCCAACAACAGATATTTTTCACTTTGATTCAGACAGATGTTTGACATCTTTGACTATGAAACTGTCTGGTATTCTTGTTCTTTGTAATTCAGCATTTCCCTTTGCAATATCTACTTCTGAACAACTGCTACTAATAGACTCTTTAGAAAGAAAACTGTGTTTGTTACATGCTGCAGCATCCCAATTGTTAGGTCTTACTGCTGAATGTAAGTATAGGGGAGAGTGGTGTGTGCTTTCTCCAAAAGCAATGGCTTGTTTTCTTCTCATTTTTAATATTTGTGAGGGATGACAGCAATTTTGATAGTTGAAAAGGGTACAGGAAATTTTTCACATTACTAGCACAAGGCTGTAGAAATATTCTATGGATTACTATGAAATTTTCTTATATTATTTTTATTATTATCTGCATTTTTTAAAGAGTAGAAGTTTTGATAAGTGTCACTGTTTTGTAGCCATTGATCTTCATACAATACAAAGAAATCATCCTTCTCACCAATATTTTACAATCTAAGCATAGTAAAAAAAAAAAATCAGTCAAGGGCTAAGTATGATGACAAAAGCAAGATGATCACATAAGAGGTGATGAACCATTTTCCTAGCACTCCACCGTTTGGACAAATTTATAACATTATACAGATCTTTTACAATGTTTATAACAGAGTCTAGATGTCTGCTGCTCCATGAAAAAAATGTGTAATTATCCACTTCATGCCTTCTTCAATAATATTTCCAAAACTAGTTTTAAAGTTCCATTTGTCTGGCAGGATATGTAAGGATACATATGTAAAACAGATCACTACAAGGGAGAAAGTGAGCCTAAGGAAGCTGTAAAAATTCTGTGTACCTCTGCTTAGCTCATGTCCCGCACACTGTGCCAGCCAATCTCACTAGAAACTTGCCGAAGACCATGCACCAAACTGTAACAAGGATGTATCGTTTGTTTGCTGTCCTATACTCTTAAGTACTGGATCCAAAATCATAAGCATTTTACTTTACTGAAAATGAGAAAGGGACATTTCTAAATAGATGGAAGCAGCATTGCTCAGACCAGAAACTAGTCCAAGCAGAATGCCTGTTGTTGGGATTGCAGTGGCTCTTTGGTTTATTCGAAGAGTACTCAAAGTTCATGAAAGAAAGCAAATGAGATGTTTTCATTAAGATAAGTAACTATTTAAGGACTCACAATCCAAGGGATGAAGCAAAACCAGGTACCTGCCTCTTACTGATCCTTCAACTGTACTGATACATTCAACACCACTGAGAAACAAAACCACCTTTCAACTTACACCGTGAAGAAAATATAAGTACATTTTTTTTTTCCCGAATAGGGGTAAATGATAGCAACTGTAATGCTATGCTCATAAATGTTGAATGTGAAATGTTAAACTGCTATAAATTTTGGTATCAATATTTTTCACTAAAAATTCAGTATGAATGTGTTTGTGATGCTTAGCCTAGAATGTCTTTGCACTCTGACAGTTCCACTCTACATGCCAAAGAGGAATCTGAATAAATAAAACCCCTGGTACCTAGCCAATCAGTGCATGAAAAAAAAATAGGACAAAAGAAAGCAGATGACACATAAAACCTAGAAGATGCTTTTACACTGTTACAGTACTAAATTTCAAACCAAGAGAGAACAACTGTTTCTTCTGCTCTGTATCTTCTGGCAGTATATCTTTCCCATTTTCATCCATTGTGGCTTCATATACTGTGCTGAAAAGAAAAGGAAACTAGTTTAACTAGTAATCAAAGGATGTGCATGACATAGAAACAAGATTAGAAGCAGAAAGGATTAATGGGAAAAAATACAAATGTCCAAGAGGGAGTCAGTATCATATTCCCCAGTGTGGTGAGCTAACCATGGTACTTCTGCATTAGGTATCACAGTACTTTGCCCATCAGAATTTGAAACTTTCTCAAAGATCACAGGATTTCTCACTTTCATTGTGAGATGATTGCCAGGCCAAGAGATTTCAGGAGAAAGCTCATCTTAGAACATTGAATTTTCCTTACTTAGCATCATTCATTTTTCCCCCGCCTTGTTTCTCTTTTCCTACCATAGACAAATCCCCTCCTTGCTTGCTGCCTGCACATCCTGGTAGACCTGCAATTTTCTCTCCTTTGCTTATATTTTGCCAAGACACACCCATGCCTTCTAAACTCACTTAGCTGGTTTCCCTAACAGCCTTCCCACTGTTACTATGCTCCCCGCCCTCCTCTTCTCCCCTTGAATTCATCATCCATGCCCCAGGAAGGCAGAGGAGACTGGAGGAGATCCCGAGGGACTCCTGCTCCAGGGGACACCAAAGAGTTGTCGACATCCTGGTGACAAACTGGGCCCACTCTGCTTGCCATATGCCCTGCCCCTTGTAGGTGCAGCACAGCCTTTTCTCTGTTTGTCTGCCTAGAAGGAGGGAAGGAGAAGGCTTAGTCCTTCCCTCACAGCCAAAAGGAAACCCCCAGCTATGCAACTGCAGTCCCTAGCTCTGGTTTAGCAGGTATGGTGGAGGGGAAGGATGTTGTCAGTCACAGGGTAGCTCTTGGAGCCTCTGGGCTGTGAAAAAGAGCATCAGTAAATGGCAGCTCAGGTTGGCACAGACAGATACAATACTTGGTGCTTTCAACAGTGATTTTATACTTATTTGGCTAAATGTTTTACTAAATATTCTACATCGGGTGAAAAGAAATCCTGATTTTCTGCCTTTTCTCTCTTTTCTCTGACCTCCTGCTCAAAAGACTACTTTCTTGAACTAAAAGTGCCACAGTCTTGTGGTGGACTTGCTTTTAACAGTGGCTGACTACAAAGCAAGCTTCTTCAGCTGGCAGGAACAGAGGCATCAAGCAGAGCAAATACAAAGACACAGTCTTTGCAGAGAAAGCATCCTCCATGCAGAACTCAGTGCTGGCAGATTCCCACCAGAGTGCTGTTTTCCAGGAAATATTTTTCCAATTCATAATATACCAAGGCTTCTATTTTTAGCACGGCACACATGCAAAAGCCTCTTCATTGCAACATATGTGTCTAATTATAACACAGGGCTGGTTTAACCAGTTTAAGTACAGTTCTGGAAGCACGAATTTCAGTGAGATGCAGGATCACAAGGGTGTAGATCTAATGAGAATCATTGTGTTTGAAAGCACCCAAACCTGAAGATCAATACCATCTTTCTGAGACTTTTTATACTGTTTCACAATTCCACAATGGGCGACACCTATCAAGTGGGAATGCCAAAGATCGGTGTTTCATGTTTAACAAGTTTTAGGTTTAAATGTTGCAAAGAGCATTTTAATGTTTCAAGTTACTTTGTAGAAACCAGAGGTTCTTCATGAAAAGAATATTGTGGGAGGTAACTTAGTATATCCTTGCAGCTATTTTAGGCTCCCTGACACACGAGCCAATGATCTCTAATTCTTCTTGATAGGGCAGTTTAAGTAAACTACATTCCCTATATGACTATTTATAACTATTTTCCAACATTTGAGCAAAAGTAGACAGGTTCCTTTCTTCGAGCAACCAAGCGCACAGAGCAACACATTAACATAAACTCACCCTGAACAACTGAAGCTCATGCACTTGTTTCACAAAGCTGTCATAGGAGTGGCAGCCTCAACTAGAGTGGACAAGTACACAGGAACTTCCTAAAACCACTTCAGCAATATTTGCCAGTGTGTGTTTGGTTGAATCCCAGTTCACAGTTCAAGTAGTAAAGGCAAAAATTCAGAAGATGTATCTCAAGAACAAGCAATGTGATTTCTCTTCTCAACAAAGTTTCCAAATGGCAGTTTTACATTATCATTTTTATACCCAAGTATTGGATTTTCTCTTTCCTTATTTTAGGGGAGTATGCACTAGATATTCATGAGAAATAAACATTGATTTTACAACTCAGCTAGCTTTTGCTTGCAAATGGGAGGACTGCACTCTGCCAATCTCTTGTGAAAATGGAGGTTGACAGGAGGGACTGGTTCCTGTTCCTGACCACCTATTTGCTTCATAAGATCCCACAACATTATGATCATTAGCACCTTGCCTTTCTCCTTAATTAAAGACTTGCTTGCATTTAAGCTTCCTATGTGAAGCAAGCACAAGGAAGGAAATAATATAATTAAAAGCAAAGCAATCTAATTTAAACACAGTTTTACTATCTAGTATTTAATCAGAAGGACTACTGTGATGAGGAATGAAATATTGATGTGAATGAATTGCTGTGAACAAATGAAAGGTTAAAACATTTGGTTGAAAAAGGAAGTAGCTGGTTGCAAATACTCTACGTGAAATGAATTCGGCTACTCAGGTTGTTTCAGATTTTTGAAAGCTGTCTTTTTTCATTAGCTCAGGGGTGTCAAACTCACGGCCCATAGGCCAAATCCAGCCCTCCACCTTGTTTCTCCTGGGTGGCAGCGCCGATCTCCTTGTCCCTGTGCTCCTGCCAGCACAAGTCACAAGTGCAGCGAATGATGTGCGTTACGCTGCAGGAGCAGGAAAATGACAAGAGCTTGGGGGTCTGACACTCTTGCATTAGCCAGTAAGGGGAACTTATTCCTGCTGTCTCGGCTTCGCATCAGTAAGATACAGAAGGTATTTTTCACTAAAATCATACACAATAAAATCATTATACAATCCGTACAAAACCTAGATAAGTAAGGTGTGAGGATGACAGCATTTCTGTTGTGAATGGAGATCACAGAATCATAGAATTATCTGGGTTGGAAGAGACCTCCAAAATCATCAAGTCCAACCCTTAATCCAACACTATCATGATTACTAGATCATGGCCCCAAGTGCCACATCCAGTCTTATTTTAAAAACCTCCAGGGATGGTGAATCCACCACCTCTCCGGGCAGGCCATTCCTATGCCTGATTACTGGCTCTGTGAAGAACTTTTTTCTGATATCCAGCCTAAACCTTCCCTGGCAGAGTCTAAGCTCGTGTCCTCTTGCTCTGTTGCTGGTTGCCTGGGAGAAGAGATCGACACCCACCTCTCTACAACCTCCTTTCATATAGTTGTAGAGAGTGATGAGGTCACCCCTGAGCCTCCTCTTCTCCAGGCTAAACAACCCCAGGTCCCTCAGCCTCTCTTCATAGGACTTGTGCTCAAGTCCCTTCACCAGTTTCGTCGCTCTTCTCTGGACCCGCTCCAGCACCTCAATATCTTTCTTGAACTGGGGGCCCCGAGCTGAACACAATACTCAAGGTGTGGCCTCACCAATGCCGAGTACAGGGGAAGGATCACTTCCCTTGCCCTGCTGGCCACACTATTCTTGATACAGGCCAGGATGCCATTGGCCTTCTTGGCCACCTGGGCACACTGCTGGCTCATGTTTAGCCTCCTGTCAATCAGTACCCCCAGGTCCCTTTCCACCTGACGGCTTTGTGAAAGTGAGGATCTTTCTACTGTTCTGTGAGAATCTTTGTCCTGCAGGACTGTACCATCCCAGCAAGGAACTTGTGTTATCCTAGAGGTTAAAGCAACTGCCAGATACAAATCTGCAATAATTTGGAGCTGGGCACAATATCAGTGAGGCACATTAGCATACTAGGGAGGAATGATAAAGACAACGTTGCTTCAATAGCCATAGCAGGTCAGAAAGCTCTGTCATGCTCCGCTTTCCATCAGTGATTTCCTTGCAGTGATTCGGCATCTTGCATTTCTGCAGTCATCCACCCTCCTTCAGGAACAGGTAAAAAGCGCAGAATAGACTTCGAAGGACAAAAAGGTCAACTGAACAGTACTTTTCATTAGTATAAGCAAAAGTGCTCCAGTACTCTGGAAACGGGGTACGGTTGGAAGAGGCAATTCGGCTTCTGGAACGCGTCGCCTGGAGACCTGCTGCCACCCACCGGCGCCAGGAACCTGTTCCCAAGAGACGGCATTTCGAGCCGAGCCAATGCAGCGAAGCAGCGGTGAGGACCCTGCCTCCGGGCAGCCCAGAGTCTGGCAGCCCCGGGTGCCACTGCTGCCCTGCTGGGACACCGCCGACACAGCCTCGCCGAAGGGTGAGCGCCAAGACCTTGCTGAAATCCAACCGCAGAACCACTGAATCGCAGAATTAATCACAGAATCACCTCAGTTGAAGGGAGTCACACGGACCATCAAATCGAGCTCTTGCCCCTACACAGGACACTCCCAACATTCACACCATGTGACTGAGGGCATTGTCCAGATGCTTCCTGAATGCTGGCAGACTCGGTGCCACGACTGCTTCCCTGGGGAGCTGTGCCAGGGCTCCAACACCCACTGGGTGAAGAACCTCTTCCTAATATCCAACCGAATTTCCCCCACGGCACATCTTCCTGCCATTCCCTTGGGTCTTAAAGGTCAAATGCTGTACACAAAAGCTGATCAAACCCAAACACATGTGGAATTGTGCTACGTATTTGCATTTTCGATCACCGTGTTGGAGCAGTGCATCTCATGTGTTAGGAGTGGCAGTAAAGGACAAAACATGCCCAGCTGCTCACTGCCTGGCACAACCCTGTACAGACAAAAAGCTATACTGGCTATGACAAAGTGTGATTTTTCAAGGACTATTTTGAGGGTTCTTTTGAGATGCTAGAGGTGCACACTCTGCCACATCAGACAACTACGGAATTCTTCTGCCAAAAGAGAATGCAAAATTTTAGCGCAGTAAAAATTTTATCTGATAAATGGCCATGCACTGTAAGCACAATATTGGTACAGTAGGAAAATTTTTTCACTTGTGAAGGTGCTGATTTAAATAAATGAGGAGAATAATAATTACAACTAAAAACACAAACAACAGAAGCAAGCTATGGCAGATAGGATTTAACTAAAATGACAAAAAAAAAAATTCCTCTACATTCAATTTCACAGTCCCACCACATGTATCTCATTTTTTTATTTTGGAGCCCAAATTCACTTTGTCCCATGACCTGTTATCAGGATGAATTACATGTTGAACTGTTCAGTGTTTTCCTGAACAAATTGTTCTGCTTGAGCCCTTTAAAGAGAGCTATGAAAAGTTGTGGATCAGGAACACTTGCTGGTTTAAGCAAGAGGGGTTTTTTTACAAGCTCTTTAAGACTTACAGCAGAAACATAACTGCTGCATTGCCAGTCTCCTGACTGTGTGAAGGATTCCACTCTCTCTCTTCAGCATTGTAAGTATGCAACTCTATCAATAATTTCTCGCATTTTTCCAAAATTTATTACTTCACCCCCTATAATTCAGAATCTTCACATAACAGGAAAAGAGAACCTAGCTCTAGAGGTGGAAAGACTATCTGAAAGACAACCCAAAACGTGTCATCAGCATAGCACACTACGGCATATTAGTGCCCTCACACCACACTGGAGTGGTCAGGAATGCCCATTGACTCTAACTCTCACACCACCTGGCCAATTAAAAACCTTTTATGCCAACAGTTACTTTGATCAAAACGCTTATCCCGCTGTAAAACGTACCACAACGACTTTTTGGCATGCAGAGGCCTTCAAAATAAGCTTCTTCCCTATTAGAATTTTTACCCTGAGAACAGCAAGATGCGAGGTTTGATACAAGTCTATGCATTAGCAGCACTTCAGGTATGTGTAAACATCTTCCTGTACAGAGTTAATTAATTTTTTTTTGCCATCAGTTTCCATGCTAGTGCAATGCTGGAATAATACTTGGAAATGTTTACGGTTTCTTAGAAGCATTAACTCAGGCAAAAGTAATATCGTATCTACTTTGTAATCCCAGCATACAAATCTCTTCTCCCCCTGCCCTGAACTTGTTTATTATTGTAAACAGAATCATTCAGGACAGGAATAGTTCATATTTACTGACAAGTAATATTTATTACTATAACTGAGAACTCTACATACAGTATTGCACAAAATTATAATTGATCAATCAACAGAACCACATTTCTATGCAACTGTAAATAGCACTTCAAGAGAAGTTTAACACATTGTGCATTGTCTTCATAAAGTGAAATATGGACAATTATTTCCTGTTAGTATGAAGTGCAAACTTTCATTCAAGGCATAGACACAAAACATATGTAAAGGATCATTATGCTTGCCACAGGTGTAAAAAAAACCCCAAACAATCCCCCCATCCCCAAACATATCGAAACAAGTTAAATGTTAAATGTGTTACTAGCAATCTTAATCACCACTGCTACCACATTCAAAGTCTTCACCTCTTGCAAGAAGCGGAGAAGCACCATCTGGAGAAATGCCCTTAGCTTGGAGTTATAGACATATTAATGTAGCTATATGACATTAATTGCATTTTTTTTTAATTTGGCAAGACATAAAGAATAATCACACTATAAATGCATGTAGCCGGTGCATTACCAGCAATTTCTGAATTACTATATAAAAAGTAACTGCATACAACAGTTTACAGTTGAAGGAAGTAGTGATATAGTACACAACCAAAATTGAAGTTTTTAGTATTAAACTATAGATGTGAAATTTTGACTTCTGTTTCTGTGCACTACATAAAACAGATGAAGATCTATTAAATTTTTCATTTTCAATTTGGGAAAAGATGTAGAGGGAAAAATAAACATGTAGCTGCAACCCTATGTCTTCAGCACATTACTATTCCAAACCTGTTCACAGGCACGTGGATGAAACTGGCCAGATCAGCATGACCTCTGGATTTTCAACAGCCACCCTTAGTTCTATCAGTTCTCTCCCATCTCAACACTTTCTTGTCTGCCTGGGCCACTAATTGGGACAGCTGCTGAAAAGGGTGCAAACAAAAGCAGGAGACAAGAACAACTGGGATCCTGCAGTCAAGGACATGTCAGCTTCTGCATAAGTGAGCAGCTTAGCTGCACAATGTCTTCTTTGGACAATCAGGGAACAAAGAGGTAAAAGGATGGAACAGCACTTCTCTCTTGCCAGCTTTTGGGAAGGCCTGGAGAAACATTTGCACTTCTGCCTGAGCACCAGTGGAAGAAGTGCTGAATGTTTAATAACCTTGAAAAACACTTGGTTTATAAAACCAAAATTCTGATTAGGAAAAGGTAAGTTTAAATTCCAAAGAAAACCTGGCTTCTTCTAAATACAGTATTTTAATTACTGTCCAGAGTAATTTAAAACAATGATAAAATACTAGGATTTTTAAGATTACAAACGTGTTTTTTCCTGTTACCAGGTTAACCTCAAGACAGGATGTAAGCAGAAGCTACCATGAGCTTTGCAGAAAACCCCTTGTACCTACACAGCTACAAAACACAGTTCAAGCTGTAACAAAATTAGTGCCAGACATCACTGACAACACCAAAACTTAAGATTTCCTCTCTCAGAAAAAGTTCTGGTGCACAGACAGCATTTTGTGTGAACACGGGAAACAATCTAGAGCAGTTTCTTCAACTTTGTAATTTAAGTAAAGAAACAATAGGCACGTGAGAAACAAGGCCTGTGTGCATCCTGTTTTAGTACTTCAGTGTCTGCATATTTTGTGTATTTTCTAAGTACAGCAGAGACTGTGCCTTCAACAGCAAAGGGAAACAACATTAAAATTGAGCATGTTGAACTACTTCTACAAGCAGTGCTATAGTAGTCTACCACTGTATTAATACATGGACTTCTTTTTGGACTTCCCTGGCTTTACAGAAAAACAAACCACTATAAAACGTACACATAAAATATGAAAGTATCAGAAAACTACAAAACCAAAGCAAGCATCTACACAGTCACAGCAAATTCTGAAGCTAAAGACTGTGTTCCTGTGTATATAAACCTTTATAAACAAACACATTTAAATTGTTGGTGTTTGTTTCCCCATCCTCCCCAAATCACAAAAGAACTCATAGGCAATATACTCTTTTAAATGGGTTTTGGATGAGCAAGTGTGAATAGAGTGGACAAAGAAAATGACAAAGGAAGAAAACAGTCAGATTTTATTTCCTTGGCATCTGAAAGTACAGAGATGTTACTACAGTACTTGTTGTCCTTAACTTTTTGATCCCAGCCCATCACAAATTAAAGCAGAACTACATCAGTGGTGGAATTTAACACACAATTTACATTTTAAAAATACTTTAACTTTATTTTTCTTAATGGTAACCACACTTCATGCAGCCTACAAACCTGAAGAGAATGGATTTGCTTCCCAAATCCATAACAGTTAAGTGTTTTGGGCTGTTCAAAGTCAAAGTAGTCCTGACATTTCAGATGTTAAAGCTTTCTCCACAGCCACATGTTCCTTTGATGTTTGGATTATTGAAGACAAATTCACTGGACAGTTTGTCTTCTACATAGTCCATTTCAGTTCCTAGAAGCGTCAGCTGTGCCTTCTTCTCAATAAACACTCTAACTCCTTGAAGATAACAATGAAAAAACCCAATCACATACCACGAAATTGTCATTCACTTTAAAATTCTCTTTAAATCATGATAAAAAAATGGAAGCTATATATGAAGACTAACAGTGTAACACAGTTTGCCCTGCCTAACATGAGGCACTTTCATCACTGTTTTTACTCTACCTTTAACACTTAAGCAACAGTCTAGCACTGTTATTTGTGTGTGCACATGAATGTATGTTTTTTTTTGGGAGGGTGGGGTCGTGGGGCTGGGGCTAGGATTTATAAACAGCATACCAAGGGAAAGAAGCTGTAGACCTTGGGAATGAATCTCAACTTTAATACTTATTCCAAGCATTCAGTCAGTAACCCATTTTCAACAATTCTTAGTCTGTGCTTCAATAAGATGCCCCAAACCTTGGAAAAACAAACGTTCCTCTCTCAAAATGATATTTTGCTCTGCAAAAACTATTAGGTTTACATTAACTATTAGCAATACTGAATCCTATAATAAGGCAAATGTGTGAACTTTCAAAGATATCACAACCTTTAAGGATTAAGAATTAGTAGTTCATCTTAGGATGAATTTTAAACCTGCAAATCTGACATAAGAGTATTTTAGCTGTCTACATGCTATGAAATAATAAAAACGTTAGATTAGAGACTGCTGGAAAGCTGTTTCATCATAGCAGACATTGAGATAAAACACTACTGACACAACTCCAGCCTGTGGGCAACTGAGTTGAATATACACATTTTTGGGGTCAATTTGGACAGTAACTGACAGTGAAAGCTAAACCTAATGAGAGAGTTCATGGACTTGATCCCTCAAGCAGTCACTTACTACCTAGAAGCCAGACAATTGCAGCTGGGATCAAAAGCACGGAGCTTCACTGGATATCTGCATAACAACAACCAAACAAAACTGAAAGCACACAGGCACACCACAAACGCTGTTTGGCTTTGGAACTTAAGGCCTCTGAACTGACTGAGGGAAACTGCTTTTCTTTTCCTTAAGATTTGAGCCAGAAAATGCTGCCTGAAAAATGTATTTCAGTCCTGTAAAGCTAGAGCAGCTCTGAGTCACGCAGACAGGGTAACTCCAGAAATCAGCTGAACTTGAAATCAAGAGGAACATGCACAATGAGGTGGCAGTTCTTATTTCACATACTCTGGTTCAATTTAACAATTTGCTGAAGCTCCAACTAACTCTATGTTTAAAAGGAATAACAATTATGAGTTGGTTATAGGTATTTTCAAGACAGCTGGAAGATGGGCTATGTCTAGCAATGCATCTCCAGTACGGAAATTACTGTGATATTCCACTTACATTCAAATTTCTTACTTTACCATCATACTAACACTTCTAAACAATATATAACTGATTTCAGTAACACTTAAAAATGCCCTGAAAATGAACACCAGAAAAGGAATTTTAGGACCTTTAGAAAAAGAACAGAAGCCAATCCAAATACTATTGGATTTGCCAATCCAAATACTATTCTGTAAAAATCCGTATTTGATAAAAAGACCCCCGCTAGAAATTTTTATGAAAATTGGTAAAGTGTAAAAACTGTGCTAGGTTTGGCTGGGGCAGAGTTTAATCACAGTACTTAGTGTACGGGGCTATGTTTTGGCTTTGTACTGGAAATTGTGTTGGGAACACAGAGATGTTTTAGTTACTACTGAGCAGTGCTCACAGAGTGAAGGCCTTTTCTGCTTCTCACACCACCCACCAGTGGCTACGCTGGGGGTGCGCAAGAAACTGGGAGGGGACACAGCTGGGACACCTGACCCCAACTGACCAAAGGGATGGTCCATACCATAGGACGTCACGTTCAGACTACAAAGCTGGGGGAAGAAGGAAATGGTGTGCATTTGGAGTGATGGTGTTTGTCTCCCCAAGCAACCATTACATGTGATGGAGGCCTGCTTTCCTGGAGATGGCTGAACACCTGTCTGCCATTGGGAAGCAGTGAATGAATTCTTTGGCTTTGCTTGCGCGCATGGCTTTCATTGTACCCATGAAACTATCTGTATTTCAACCCATGAATTTTATCACTTTTACTCTGCCAATTCTCTCCACCATCCCACCATCTGGGAGTGAGGAAGTGCCTGTGTGGTGATTCGTTGAGGGGTTGGGCTAAACCATGACAGGAACTTTTAACAATAGACCTATCATGCTCACTGAAATTACCAGGCTGATAGCTCAAAAACCAGCACGTGAAAACAACTTTTAAAATAGTCTTAGAACCATTGTTACAAAGCAGTGTAAAGGTCAAAAGCATAAAGAAGTTAAAAACAAATTATGAATCAAAGAAGAATTAGGCTAGTTAAAGAAGATAATGGGCAAAATTGTTGCAAATAAAACCTTTACTTTGCAAAGCCTTGGTTTAGGTATGTTGATAAAAGTGTTTCTTTATATATACATTGCTCTGTATTGTTTTTTAAGTAACTGCTATTAGGCATCTCCAAGGATGTGAATGATGGACTAGACTATTCTGGTGCAACAGTCTCTGATGCAGGGATGACAAAGCTGCAGATTTTAACTAACTAGTAACTTCAAAACAAACTAAGGTGACAACAGTTCCTGTAATACAACAGCAGGATCTCTTGCTACATCTCGTTTCTTCAATTAAGTTCTAACCTGTACCTTGGCAAACCGGTAACAGGTTAATCTTCCCCACCACCACAGAAGTTTCTTCTGCTGTATCAGAAACTTACCATCCTGAACTACTTCTTCATCAGAGTCTCCTTTCGATTTTGTATATTCTAACGTGTAAGACAGACCATTGCATCCTCTTGTGCGAACACCTACTTTCACGCCTACCTAAAAAAAACCCAAAACAAAACATTACAACACTCATGACTTTTTCAAAACCTATTCTGGAACACTATGATAAAAAAATATGCAGAACAAAAAAAACATTGGCATTTATTATTCTCCACTGCCTCAAGGCAGAAGTGAATTGGCTTAATGGATTAAAAGGCTAATTTTTTTTTTCAAAATTGATTGCCAACCTAAAAGCAGATATCACGTTTGCTACTGTGGATCAAGCCCTAAAGCATGTTAAAGCTTTGAAGCAATAAACTGCTAGAACTCTGTAGGTGCCTGGTCTCATAAATACAATAAATTTTCAAAGATGGATATTTTTGTGACTTCAAATTAAAGCTTCCTCAGATGCTAATTCAACTCTCTCAAAATTACTGAAACTTGCACTTAAAGAGCAATCTCCTCCATTTATTTGCTTACTGTTTTCATCAACCTTAAAAGCAAACCTAGTCAATGTTTGTACCAGCCATAGTATCCAACAAGTCTGACAAAAAGAGCATCTGTGTAAGTAACGAACTGAGAAAATGTTTTAAAGAAACATAAAATTATCTGTGTACAACAATCTCTCAAAAGCATCTGCACTACTTTCCACACACCAACGCTTCATAACTGAAGAGAAAATTATGCTGTCTATAATCAATGTTACAATAAAATATATCAAAACATAACACTCATCATCAAGTGGGATCTCAGACAAATAGTGTTTGATCTTTTCAGACTAAATACCATTCTCTACAGGAACTCCTACAAATAATGGGCTGGAGAACACAACCACCATTCATAGCAAGGGGATGACTGACCAGCTGAGCTGTAGGCTTAGCACTGCCTTAGGATGGTTTAAAACATTAGAACAAAGAGTCTAGTTAGTTGCAGACATGCAGGAAGCAAAACAAACAATGTCCCTTGCATGAAAGTTAAAGAAGAAATACTATTCTTGAAATAATACTTACTATAAAGAGGCAAATATAATGCTTTTTATTATGGCTGGAAAGCAAGACTTCGAGTGTTTTTCCCCAAGAAGAAAAGATGACAATCTCAATTAGTTATTCAGAGAAATGCAGATTACTTAAAACACCACAGTATCTGGCATTTTTCCTAAGACTTAGATGTTTTCCAATGGGTATGAATCTACATTTTATCATTATATACTTAACAATGAGAATGTCTACAAGAACTGAATTTATATTGGGTTGATTTAAACAGCTGAAGATCTCTTTCCGCACCAGAATTTGCTACTATAGCATACTAAAAGCCTTTAGTAAAATAAAACTCAAAAATATTTTGAATCTTAAACTTTTTCAACTTCATCTCAAAAGCAACTCTGCAGTGAAATTTCATTAGTCGGTTAGTTTCTGCTTTTCATTTTATAAAGAAATGAAGGCTGACATATAAACAGTATTGCACTCCAAAAAAAAAATGCTAACATCTCTAATAAACATGTTTACTTCAGACTCCTGTTTATACTTACATGCTCAGGTTTATCTTTAAGAAGCTGTTTTATCTTCTGAACAGCTGACGGAGTCTGAAAAGTAAAAATATGTATATTTATGTGAAATGCCTTTTTTTTTTTTAATTACAGCGAGTGCTTGCACGTATTAAAATGTGCAATGTACTGTAAAGAATTTCTGTTCTAGCTTTGTGCACTCAAATATTCTTAGCACACATCTGCAAAGTCCTATCTACAAAGTCCACCAACCTCCAGACAGTACTGACAGCCTGTGTTCTACTTGGAACTGATATCTGATCTGAAGGTACACACACCTGTATAGCAGATGATTACCAAATCTAATCCATGCAGAACACAATATCTCTTCACTCCCTTCCTCACACATATGGCCAGCAAAGAGATAGCTCAGGAATGGCAGTCTTTAGTATTAGAATGTTTGACTTCTTTCTTTCCCCAGCAAAATCACTACCACAAGAAAACCTGTGAAACTTTTCTCATGTACACATTACAGACAAAAGTCAATTAGACACAGAAGTGTTTATGGCCTCCGTAACACCAACCCAGAGGATCTGTGACATTACAGCACATAAATCCACTGTTCATGAAGATCTGTAAGGTCCAGGGAGATCTTATAGTGGCCTTCCAGTACCCGAAGGGGCTACAGGAAAACCGGGGAGGGACTTTTTACGAGGCCAATTGGCAACAGGACAAAGGAATGGCTTTAACCTGGAAGGGGAAAGATTTAGACTAGACATTAGATAGAAATTCTTCACAATGAGGGTGGTGAGGCATTGGCACAAGTTGCCCAGGGAAGCTGTGGATGCCCTTTCCCTGGAAGTGTCCAAGGCCAGACTGGATCTGAGTAACCTGATTTAGTGGAAAGTGTCCCTGCCCATGGCAGGGAGGTTGGAACTGGATGGGCTTTACGGACCCTTCCAACCCAAACTGTTCCATGATTCTACGATCTAGTTGTTGCAGAAAACGCAAACAAAAATTCTCATCACATGTTTAGAAGTTTCTAAGACACCGAGAAAAGGAAAAGCAATAGTAACATTAAGTCCTTACAACGAGCAGAGTTTAACACAGAAAGCACCCTAACTGCAACTATAAATTTTAATTTGTCACAGAATCACCAATGACAAGTACCTGCTCTCACAACAACTGCACTACATGCATGTTCCCTGCGTGTTCCTGCAGGGAACAGGCTGTACAGCTGTCTACCTTACAACGATTCACCAGCTAATGTTCGCGCTCTTTGTCTACCTGTGTAGCTCTGCTGCAGACATTGGAGCTGATGGGGACCCTACCACAGTTTGCACCACTGGGAGAACCACGAAGCAGTCGCTGGCACAGCATCGAGCCACAAGTCAACATTTAAATGCTTGTAAACTAGTTTTTCTGCCTAAAGTCTCGGCCTTTGTGAAACCGAGTTGGTCAAACCATCTCGAATGGATTGGCCGCCAGCGCGAAACGCAGCTGAGCCCTACGAACAAGCAACCGGACTACAAAGAGTGCCGGGTTTTGACGCGCTGCTCCTGCGCTGGAGGCCAGATAACGCCAACAGGAATTCGCTAACAACTCCGCGCAGCTGCTCCTGCAGGGAGGGGGTTGCGCTCTCCCCGCAGCAATCCCCAGCCCCGCCGCTAGTAGCGACCACTCGCCCGCGACTCAGGGAACCACCCTGCTAAACAAGCTGCCCGACAGCTCCCGCAGATAACGCGCTCACCCACCCCCCCCCACACCCCCGGCGGCAAACGCGCGCCGGGGCGGCCGCGCAGACAGAGCCCCACGCCACGGCTCCGCCGCCCCGGGAACTCCA
The DNA here is from genome assembly GCA_033556795.1 of Tapera naevia. Lineage (NCBI taxonomy): Eukaryota > Metazoa > Chordata > Aves > Cuculiformes > Neomorphidae > Tapera > Tapera naevia. Next base: position 124,840 of record JAUMJJ010000209.1, on the reverse strand, counting down.
GCGGGCCACGGCACCTCCGCACCCCCTCCGCACCCCCTCCGCACCCGCAGGAAGTCTCGCCGTGGCAGCCCCCAGGGGCTCGCGCCGGGAGCCCCTGAGCGGGGCCCGACGCAGCTCTTGCGCCTGCCGGGACACGCGAGGCCGCGGGGACACGCGAGGCCGCGGGGCGCTCCCCATCTCCCCGTTCCCCCCCGCACTGACCAGGGTGAGGGCGGCGCGCGTGGCCTGGATCTTGCGCTTGCTGACGGCGCGCACGGTCGCCCGCACCACCGACGAGGCCATCGCCTCGGCCTCTGCCCTCTGTCATGGCGCCGTACGTCACTGCCGGCGCACACTCCTATTGGGCAGCGCCCGGTGACGGACGGACGGCAGCCCCGCCCCTCGGCTGCAGCCGCAGCCGGAGGTGCTTCCTTGCAGAAGCCGGGCGGGGCCGCACGTGGGACGCGAAGGGGCGGGAGCGCGTCGCCCGCATCGATGCGAACGCACGGGGGAAGGCCGTGGCCCGTGGCTGGCGGCAGCGCGGGCAGAGCTCTGTGAAACGGCTTCGTGCGGGGCTGCTGCGCTCTGCGCGGGTGAGGCCGCACCTCGAATGCTGTGCCCAGGTCTGGGTCCTTCACTGCAAGAACGACCTTGAGGTGCTGGAGCGTATCTAGGGAAGGGCAACGAGGCTGGTGAAAGGTCTGGAAAACAAGTCCTACAGGAGCAGCTGAGGGAACTGAGGTCGCTTAGCCTAGAGCAAAGGAGGCTGAGGGGAGACCTCATCACTGTGTACAACTGCCTCAAAGATTGTAGAGAGGTGGGTGTTGGTCTCTTCGCAAGCGACAGGTGATGGGACAAGAGGAAATGGCCTCATATTGTGCTAGAAAAGGTTCAGATTAGACATCAAGAAAAATTTCTTCACCGAAAAGGGCTGTCAGGCACTGGCACAGCTGCCCAGGGTGGTGGCTGAGTCACCATCCCTTGGAGGTATTCAAGATACAGGTAAATGAAGCACTTGTGGATATGGTTTAGTAGTGGGCAGGAATGGTTGGACTCAATGATCTCAAAAGGTCTTTTCCAGCCAAGGAATTATATGATTTTCTCCCCTAGGAAGTGCTGGCACTGCAGGCAAAGCCCCATGCGCAGCAATGCTGTTCTGTCAAAGCCCTTAGTGAAGCCTGCAGAGCAGGGTGACTGGTGCATGCTGGGCCTGCCCCCAGCTCCACTAGATCTGTGCAGCGACACATCTCTGGCTGTGTGGAGGCACCTGGGGTGCTGCTGGAGCGGGCTGTACTGCCCTTCCCTTTACCTTAAATTTAAAGGTAGCTAAACCAGAAGGGAAAGAAGCACCCATTCATTTCCTCTGGCAGCAACCTTAAATATGCTAGATACTACCTCAAACCCCCATTTATCTGTATTTATAAAGTCTAGGCACAAGCAAGAAGTCTGTATCATCACTACATCTACTCTGATACCTGGTTCTGGGCTTAGCCATCTCAAAGAGCTTGATCGTAAATGTACGATGTTTTTCTTTTTTACATACATGATTATGCCACTACTCTTTAACAAGGCTCAGTAGTTCTACCTCACTTATAAGGTACTAAGAAATAGCTACACAAAATGTGTTTTTTGTGTCTATCACACACAACTGGACACACATCCTCAGCTCAAACACAACTGCTTAGGAGTAGAGTGTCTTAAACGCACCACCAGCCTGAGGCTGAAATGAGCAGTGTATGAATAAAATGAATACCTTCCCCATCACTCACAGTCTCTCATGAAGGCAGGAAGGGCATTACCTTCTGGTACTTCCTTAGGACCTTTCTCATCATTAATCTCTAGTCACCTGTCTGCTGAACGAATCTCAGCTTGAGAGACTGAGCATGGGATAAAAAAATGTTCTTTTTCTAAAGTGCTTTTCATTAAGAGAAAAACAGATAAAAGCAAAAAGTCAGTATTAAACTCTAAACAGCTGAAGTGAATAATAGTATTGATAATAGCAAAGAAAATATTTTCCTATACTAATAAAATTAAGTCCCCATTCCAAGTCACTATTCCAGGCCCCAAAAGGTCGCTAACAGAGGTCATTTTTGATGCTGCTTTTGCAGTTCTTATAAAAATGTGATGAGGCTTATAAATGAAAACACTGTATATTAAATACATTTAAATAAAAAAATTAATGGATGAAGAACCAGTTTTAAATACAGCTATGAAACAAATCTCATCAGAACAGTTAAATTAGAGGAGATGGCTGTGTTTTAATCTAGTTGTTATATAGCAAACTGAGAATTTGCCTATTCAAGACAGACGGTTAACTTTATGGCATACCTGAAACAGAATTTTGTCCTTTTTTCAGCACTGATAGAATTACTCATAGCACAAGACATTTCCAAGTTTGGAAACAGACATAACAAAATCATGTGAAATTCCTGTGAAATACAACAATAGCATCTTTTTTTTTTAACTAAAAAAGCAGCTCAAACAGTGCTACCAACTCAGTGTCTCTCCATATCATAAGAGGGACTGAGTATTCAGGTCCTTTAAACTATTAGTTCGTTAGTATGTATTATTACATTTTATTAGTATGAATTGAGTTGTAAACTATTATTTTAGTTTCTTACTACTAGTTTTGTTACCTTCCTTTTTCTAGATACTTTCTATTAGCGCAGTCTGTCTTTTCAGATTTTTTTCTTTATATGTGGGAAGTTACTTCCTTTGAGAATATACTCCCATAAGGCAAGACATTTCATATGATGAAATATGCTATTGAAGACAAATTATTTTCTGTTTCCTCCTAATATTTTGCTTGAAAATATGTTAAGAATACAAAATAATTTTTGTGAAAGTTGCAGCTGTAGAAGTTTACAGATAACTGGCTACAGGCTAGGATCCTAGTTCCCTAAGACTACTTTGGCAACTCCAACAAAAAAATAGATGGTTAAGGAAAAAAAAATAAACATGACATTTCTAAAACCAGATAATTCTCGTAAGTTATCATTAATTCTACACTGAAGAAGTCAGGAATATTGAAAACTACAGTCTAAGAAGAAATACAGAAACTTAAGTCTGATTTTTTTTAAAATTTATTTCAAAGTCATAAATAACAGTGGTTTCAATTTTACCATGTAACTAATTCTTTCCCGAACAAGATAAGACAATACATTACCAGCTCTGGAAGGACTTCAAGTAAAGCTCAAGTTCCTACTCCTAGTTAAGTTCTTGGCTGGTACAAAGATCCCCTTCACATTTTATGAAAATGGACGTGTGTTTCTCCTCAGCTGCCAAATATAATACCTATATTACTTAAAGCATTTTTGTCTGTATCCCCAAGGCCTTGAAAAATATTCTTAGCAGCATCAAACAGGACTGACTTGTTTCTTAGTCCTTCTTTCTTGTACACAAGCACAGCAGCAAATGAACTCCCATAAAATCACAGAACAGAAAAAAAACCAAGAAATCTCAATGGCATTGCATGTCCAGAGATTGTTTTATGTACGTTTACTAGTGTCTAGGATTTCAGTAATCTACAGAAAAAAAATAATGTAGCAGTCTACATAAACATTTCAAACACGTTTACACAAGGATTCAGTAAACAATCACCATTAATAAATATTGTTTGCTCCTTCAAAAATCAATTTTTGAAGAAAATAAAATGCATTTGGCTTGCACACAATTTTAGTGCACTTAAAAATGGTCAGGTGGAACGATAAAACCTTGAAAACGGTCCATTTTTAATACCTGCCCTTTTCTATATGATTTACCTAGTAAACAAATACAAAACATCATGGCTTTCTATTAAAATGTTCAAACAATCTATTTAAGGGCAGGGGTCCATATTGAAGTTCACAGTTGCTTGTACAAGCAATCTAAAATAAAACACCCATATTTCATTAAAACTAAGTTGAAGGTTGTCTATGCTGCTGTCCTGTGAATCCAGATGCTTTAGCCAAAGATATTTTTTAAACGAATGAAGAGCCCGTATTGCAATTTAACAGTACTTAAATATCCATCATCATTCTTGTTGGATCCTCTTCTGTGAAGCTTTTCCCTGAGTCATGTATTTATTGGAAAGGCTGCCTAATATAGGAAGGAAGAATCCATTACACTTTAAAGGTTTAAAGAAAAGGAAAAAAGACATGAAACAACAACTATAATGAAAACAATAATGAAACTATAATGAAAGCACACACAGATCAACTTTAGATCATTACTTGCTGGAGGACAGCATGAAAAATTAAAATACAAAATTGAAAACTAGCATTTTTTCAACAAGTCAGTTTGTATTTTAAATCCCCAAAATCAGATTTGAAAAAGCCTTGCAATGATGAACCAAAACAGAAAATACTATGCCTTCCCAAAAAAACTGAGAATTTGAGATTCTTACTTGCAGTTTGGTTTTCCAAAGTTTGTAAAGACTACTTAGGTCCCAAAAGAGATGTATGTATTTTACTAAAGATACCCAAGCTGCTAAAAGGTTTGCAGAGTTGCATAGAAACTCAAATACTTAAAAAAAAAAAAGTAGTTGCTTTTAAAACCTTCATTGTACGTATTAGCAAATGTGTGAAATTACTGTAAGGAAGTTGCATTTGTAACCATGCATATAACACAAAACATCCCTGATCCAGAGAGAGTATATAAAGGCCTTTATATTACCATCTCTCTGGTATTTCTGTGTAATTTTAACTTCCTTGCATTTTGGCAGCTCAGAACAAGGATGGTTTTTGATAGTGTCTCATAATTTAGTTAATCGTACGAAAGTCTAGGCAATTACTTTGAGGAAGGCTGTCAAGAAAGTGCTCCACATGTCATTCCTGAAGAAACAGAGCCCCATATATGCCAAAAAAGGAGAGAGGAAGGAGTGATAAAAGCCCACAATTTCCTTCTGCAAAACAAATCTACCTTAGTTAAAGAAAAAAATTCAGAGAACTGAGATGCTTAAATTTTGTTTCCAAAACAAAACTGAAAAAATTGCACTTTTTTCCTTAAAAACAAAAAGTTTCACTTCAGAACCGTCTAGCAATCCATCCAAGATGCTGCTGTGTTTAGCAAATTATGCAGAGTTCCCACATGGACTGATGGGGAAAACAAGTTAAAAATACATGATTTTACACAGAATTTCTGAATTGAAATGAAGATATACAAACCTGACTGGGGACTCAAAAATACTTTTCCTTTTTGTTTCTTTTGTTCTTCATGTATAGGCGCTCCCTATAAACAACATACACATATTGATAAATCAACAAAATTGAATTCTCCTTGAAGTAAACCTATTTTTAGATTTTTTTATTTCATAGACTTTGTAACATTTAAAGAGAAAAATATCTAAGAAAAGGGACACTTGGTGTTTACCTGATTTAATCTACCAGCATGTTTGGCAGCGCGGGGTAGAGAAGGGGACCCACACAACACTTCTGGTTTTGAATCACCTGAAAAGATCGTAATATAATAAAGATTTGCTAATTTGAAACTAGTTTCTGTTTCAGGTATGATAAGATATGAAAGTATCACAATATTTCCAATCTACCTTCATTGTACATAGAAGGTAAGGTGTTATTTTCCTCAGTTTTATAAGGTGGAAAACTATATAGATATAGTTAAGCATCTATAGTTAAGCACCTAAGTTAGGAACCTACTATGAATTAAATTACACTCTGTACCCTCCTCCAGAATCAGAGGGAGACAGGGAACCGTGGATGATGATAAGTGAATTGTCCAGTGTCACAAAAAGTTCATAGAACAGCAGAGAACAAAGTCTGACTTGTAGGTTCAGTTGTTCATAGTCCTCTATTCAACTAGAAAGAACACTTCAGGCACTAAGCAAGCAAAAAAAGCCCAACCTATAGCAATTTTCTTATAATTCACATACAGTAATTACCAAAATACAGGTAATAGAAAAAAGCACCTACTCCACAATTCATGATTTTAGACATATATACTGTACAGGCTCAGCATAGTTCTCATATGATGAACGCTACAAAATACACCAACATCCCTAACTACAACAGTCAGGCACACTCTCCTTCACCTTAGCAAACTCAGTATCATGGCAAATGGAATGACAAGAAGAAATAGTCCATGAGACAAGGTCAAAGATAAAAAAACTCAAAAGTTAAATTTAGACTCGACATACCCCTTCAAAAGGTCAGAAGCTCAATAAAACATGGCTTCAATTTTTAAATATCTTTTCTGTCCACCCATCACTTCTAGTGGTCTATTGAACTAGCAATTCTAAATATCTTTAAAGTTCTGAATATATTTGCACCAGTTTCCTCCCATTTCTAGTACTTCATTAGCACAGTGTTATGCTCTCTTCCACCAATTGCATCTAATTTAAGAATTCTCCTGATTTAAGTCAGACAGATCATTTCTGCTAGTAGAGAAGAGCTGGTTTAAAATTAGTTTTATATAAAGGATTCATATTTTTCACTGTAAAAGGTCAAGTCATGGAGTACCCAGCTCCCTGAGCTGGAAGACAGGGATGAGGAGCGGGACGGAGCAACCCATAATCCAAGGGGAAACAGCGACCTGCTACCACCACCTAGACACAGAAGTCTATGGGGCCAGATGAGATCCACCCAAGGTGCTCAAAAAACTGGCAGAAGCGGTCAACAAGCCCCTTTCCATCATTTATCAGCAATCCTGGCTAACTGAGGAGGTCCCAGTTGACTGGACATTGCAAATGTCCATCTACAAGAATGGCTGGAAGGAGGATCCAGAGAACTACAGGCCTGTCCTTGGTGCCGCAGAAGGTCATGGAGCAGATCATCTTGAGTGCCATCATGCAGCACATACAGGATAACCAGGGCATCAGGCCCAGTCAGGATGGCTTCAGGGAAGGCAGATCCTGCTAGACTAACCCAATCACCTTCTGTGACCAGGTGACTCGCTGAGTGGACAAGGGAGAGGCTGTGGATGTTGTTTACCTACAATATAGTAAAGCCTTTGACACCATTTCCCACAGCATTCTTCTAGAGAAGCTGGCAGCTCATGGCTTGGACAGGTGTACTCTCCTTTTCTTCCTGAGTCCCAGCAAAAGTTCCCTGTTCAGCCAGGTCTGTTGTATTCCCCGCCAGTTTGTCTTATGGCACATAGGGACAGCCTGTTCCTGCACTAAAGAAGAAAGGCCAGCCTTCCTGAACCCCTCTGCCTTTCAGGGCTGCCTCCCAAGGGACTCTTTCAGTCAGTGTCCTGAACAGGCCAAAGTCTGCCTTTTGGAAGCCCACGGCAGTGGTTTTGCTGACCTCCCTCCTTACTTCAACAAGAATCAAGAACCCTATCATTTCATGGTCACTAAGCCCAAGGTGGCCTCCGATCACCACATCTCTCACCAGTCCTTCTCTGTGTGTAAACAGCAGGTCAAGCGAGGCACCTCCCCAGTAGGCTCACTTACCAGTTGTGTCAGGAAGTTATCTTCCACACATTCCAGAAACCTAGACTGTTTCCTCACTGCTATGTTGTTATTTCCAGCAGACATCCGTTAAGGGGTAGTGATTGTGAGATTTCTGCCAGCTGCTTAATCTACCTCTTCATTCTGATTGAGTGGTCTGTAGCAAACTCCCACCGTGATATCTGTCTTGTAGGCCCTCCCCCTCACCATTACTCAGAAAAACTTGAGTTTACCATCACAATCGTTAAGCTCTATAGAGTTGAACCCATCCTTAACACACGGAGCCACTCCACCACCCCTCCTTCCTTCCTGTCCCCTCTGAAGAGCTTAAAGCTATCCATTGCAGTACTCCAGTCATGAGTCATCCCACCACACTTCTGTGATAGTGACTAAGTCTTAGCTATCCTGCTGCACAATGGCTTCCAGCTCCTTCTGTCTGTTGCCCATGCTGCGTACAGAGGCATTAGGCTGGGCTATCAATTTCACCCCCAACACTGGCATGATGCCCCTAGGTTCATATCTAGTGAGCCTGGTTATATCCCCTTCCGCTTTCAAAACTAGTTTAAAGCCCTTCCAATGAAGCCTGCCAACTCAAAAGCAAGAATCCTTTTCTGCCTTTGAGATAGCTTTAATCCATCCGCTACCAGCAGGCCTGGTGCTGTGTAAACCTTCCCATGATGAACAAAACCAAAACTCCACTAATGGCACCAGCCTCTGAGCCACATGTTAATCAGGTGGGTTTTCCTGTTCCTTTCACTATTCCCTGCTACTGACAGGTTTGAGAAAAATGCTACCTGTGCTCCTGATCCTTCAACCAGTTGCCCCAGTGCCCTGAAGTCCCTTTCGATGGCTTTTGGACTTTTCTCCACAATCTCATCACTGCAACATGTATAACCAATAGCAGGTAATAATCTGAGGGCTATTAACAGATCAGGGAGTTTTCTGGTAATGTCTCTAACCTGGGCTCCAGTAAGGCAGCAGATTTCCCCAGTGGGTCTGATCAACATACTGGGCCCTCTGCTCCCCTCAGAAGGGAGTTACTGATGAGAATTATCCTCTTTAGTATATCCTGTCTATTACAAGCATCTTACCTGCTAATAGAAATCATGCCAAATCTCTTGGGATACAGAAAAGTTCTGAACGGTAAGTGAAGACGAAGTGAAAACTGGCTATTTTTTTTTTTTTTAAAAAGACTGTGTTCAGGTGATGACATTCAAAGGAAAAACCTTACCCATTAGTCAACCCTGTAAAAATACCGAAAGCATAAACTTTAAACTACTCAGCTTGACCAGTTTCATACCTGCAGTTCCTTTATACTGTGGGCATTCCTTTTTAATATGACCTTCTCTTCCACAGATAAAACAACGTTTTTCTCTTAAGTCTCTGTCTTCCAGGCGCTTCCACTTCTCTGCTGATTGCCTGGGATTCTTTTCTCTCCCAGTTTCCACTATTACCCTTGCTAGTTTCCGCTTCTGTGGTGTACATAGATGCAACTTTCCCTCCTTGATTGAGCTCTCCTTTTCTGTTGTTTTGTTCTGAGCTTCTTTGTCCTCTTTTCTTCTTTTCTCCTTGCTTTCTGTGTACCTCTGGTTTTTGTTATCTTCATAATCACGACGTCGTCTTAGTCTGCAGGAGCAGAAAGATACTGCAGAGTTCATAGGCCTTAACATACAGAGAATAAAAAAAAATCCAAACCCAACTGCTGACTACAGACAATAGATGTATTCCATGTATTTCTTCAGTGGGTTAAATAAAATGAATGAATGTATCCATCCCTTTGACTGTCCTACCAAACACCGCTACAACGGTGTATGCATATTTAATAATTAAACTTCACAATTAAGATTACAATGCAGCCTTGAATTCTAAACACAACAGAAAATCTGGGTGCTGGAGTTGCAAAGGCAGTGGAAGAAAAGAAACACTGAGCAAAATGCTAACAAGGTATAAAAAATAGGACCGTAGTTGTATTTTTTTCTTCTTGTACAACTCAAACAGAAGTCTCACTTTCTTCTTTCTGAAAGTGTATATTCACAGTATCTCTAAAATTCTCTTCTAGGAGAAGCATCTACTGTTCTACGTGACTTAAAGACCTGGCAGTGGGGAAACAGCTACCATTGCCTGACCAGTTTTATCCAACTTTGTTATACGTGACAGAGGAGGAGACATCAGTGAAATCTCAAAGTCTGAGGATGGCACTAGGCTTCTGTGGTCACTCAGATGCAGTGCTAATGGAAAGCAACTTGAAAATACCTCACAAAAGCGAACGGATGGGCAAAAGAATAGCAGGTTTACTTGAAAGTGAGCTTCTCCTTTTTAAAACCAGCAATGAAAGGAAGACCTGGTGAACTACAGACCAGTCAGTCTCTCCTCTGCCTGATGAGATCACAGAGCAGATGCTCCTGGAAACTATGCTAAGGCACATGGAAAAGAGAGACATGACTGGTGACAGCCAGCATGGCTTCACTAATGGCAAATTGTGCCTGACAATTTGGTGGCCTTCTACAATGGGGCTACAGCATTAGTGGTCAAGTAAAGAATGAGTGATGTCATCTACCTGGACATGCACAAAGATTTGTTAGCGTCTTGCATAATAGCCTCATCCCTGAAACAGAGACACAGAGTTGAAGGGTGGACCATTCGGAGGATAACAGGTAGACTAGATGGTTGCACTCACAGACATGGTCAAGTTTGTTGTCCAAGTAGAGAGCAGTGATGAGTAATGTCCCTCAGGGGTTGGTGTTGGGACCAATATTAAACATTTTTGTTGGGCACATGGACAGTGGGATTGAATGCACCCTCAGCAAGACTGCAGATGATGTCAGGCTGAGTGGTGCAGTTGAGAGAGTGAAGGGATGCCATCCATAGGGACATGGACAGGCTTGAGATGTTCATGAAGTTCAACAAGGCCAAGTGCAAGGTCCTGCACCTAAGTCAGAGCAATTTCAAACACGCATACAGGCTGGATGGAGAATGGCTTGAGAGCAGCTCTGTGGAGAAGGATGTGGGTGCACTAGTGGATGAAAAACTGAATATGAACTAGTAATGTGTTCTGGCAGCCTAGAAAGCCAGTCCTGGACTGCATCAAAAGCAGCATGGGCAGCAGGCGAGGGAGGCAATTCTTCCCCTCTACTCCACTCATGTAAGACTCCACCTGCAGGGTTAAAGCCTGGGAAGTAACACAGAGGCCTTGACAGAGTTTGATAATGAACTGAGAATTGGCTAACCTTGAAGTAGTGGAAAGTCCCGAGCCGTTTATCAAACAGAATTTGTGCTACCAATTAAGAAACAGCTCACGGCAAGTGTACAAATGCTTTAACCCAATCACTGATGTTAAATTGGTGCGCGGACAATGACTTTGCATAAAGATTGTTATAAAAGAGCAATTTGTGTTATAAATAAAGGATTGCAATTTGGTCTTCATTTTAAACCTGCATTGGGGTCCGTGCCCTATCCGTCACACCCACCTACGATACCACATCCAGCTCTAGAGTCTTCAGTAGGGGAAAGACATGGACCTGGTGGACTAGGTTCAGAGGAGGGCCACAAGGATGATCAGGGGGCTGAAGCATCTCCCCTATGAGGGCAGGCTGAGAGAGTTGGGGTTGTTCAGCCTGGAGAAGGGAAGGCTCCAAGGAGACCTCATAGCAGTCTTCCAGTACTTCCACACTGAGTGCCATGGTTTAGATGATGGTTGGTGTTAGTGTTGGGTTATAGGTTGGACTTGATGATCTCAGAGGTCCTTTCCAACCTTGTGATACTGTGATACTTAAACAGGGCCTACAGGAAATCTGGGGAGGGGGTCCTTAGTAGTGAGTGTAGTGACAGAATGGATAAAACACTAAGAACAGGACAGAAGACATTTTGTTGCTGCATAAAACCATGGTGTGCCTACATCTGAGTACTGTGTGTTGGTCTGGTTTCAATAGTTTAAGAAAGTCAGACTTACAGCAGGTACAGAAAAAGGCAGCAAAAATAGAAAACAAATGTTTAAGGAAGAGATGCTGAAAAGGCTGAGACTCTCCAACCTTGAGAGAGGCCAGAGTATAAGCCACAATTGTGTTCACAAAGTTATCAAGGCAGTATCATTTCCAAATAAATCCCACAAGGCTACACCTATGGAATGCTTCTCAAAGTAAAATGAGATTGTCTTTAAACAGATGAAAGAAAGCACTACTTCACACAAGTTAGCATGCTTAAGGAACTGGTTGACATAGAAGACAGGGAAAGAGGAGAAACAGGTTCAGAAAAAACAACAAAACAAAGGATAAAATAAGTAATGACTCCAGTCCACAAATAGGCAGGGCAGGTACATACTCTAACATCTCCTACAGCACCTGCAGATCCTGGGGGAATGTATGGGAAGAGATTACAGGAAACAATGAACTAGTGTGCCCCCCATAGACAGCATCTCCTACTGTAATAGGTCTGAGCCCTCTGTTCAGCTATCACCCATCTTACCCTGTATGGCATTTATGCTCTTACATGCAAAATTCCATTGCACATACACAGCTTCCTTCTACACAATATTAGAGTGAAAGTCAATGAGCTAGGGTTTCACTCCAGAATGCCAGATCCACTGCACCCAAGACAGCAATTTAGACACTGATTAGATTTTCACACCACACTTCCAGCTTGCTTTATTTTCAAACTATTATGCATTTGCTGAATTCAAATAAATTCCAAAATTAACAGTCTCAACAATAAGTTCAGTATTCTCTACAGTATAACTGAAAGATGGCTTCATCTGATCTGTTATGTTTGCACTTCAAAGTGCAGGTGATTTTTCATTACAACTTTTAAAACAGACTCTAAACAGAGGCTAGGTTTTTTCATTCACCTTACCAGTGAGCATAAAGGCTACCAAGATTTCATCCTCTTGAAGTTTTATTTGCTGATTTGCACTATTCTATAGATAAAGTCTGTAAAGAGCTTTGTCTTAACTAGGAAAAAATGGATCAGTTTTAAATTTAGACAGTTCATAATATAAAGAGCAGGAAGGTTAGTTTAGCATTCGTTACAAAAAAATAGGTGCTGAATTTTGGACATCTGGATACTCAAGATCAGGAAGCCTTCCTCTTGAATGTAAACTAGATAAAATCATTCTCGCATATCTTTTCTCATGAAAAATAAAGACGTGACATTGTCTCGGGTTTTGATGAGTTGCATGATTCTGAACACTACGTGTCTTGCTGGAAGCAGCGGGACTCTACATGCAGAACCAAGTAAATGAAAACACATAAAATACTTTCATGAGTGCTTTCCACAGCCATCAACTAAAATTTCAGGCTTTTTTGGTTCTTTGTAGATCTGAAAGTGTAATATTAAACTCATTAGAAGAGCCCTTCAGATTCAGCTCTGCACTTGGATTTTCTTTGAATACTGCTTTCCCATGAAGTGCAGAATCAGCATTACTATCTTAATCTAAGTAGTTTTGCAGCTTTCTGTGAAAAGCTTCTGTTAAAAAACAGATCTTGATGATGCTGGCAGAAGTTCAATAGTAACTCAAAATCATCCACCACTGCCAAAACAGATGTTTATACAGTTACATTTCAACTGTAAATGAAATAACCTGCAGCATGCACAGGCTTTATTTTAGCATTACTATCCTAATGTTTTATTAAGACATATTTAAGGAAATACTCCACACAGATGGCAAAACTATACTCACCTTCTTCTCATGGGACAATCTTTCATGAAATGGCCAATTTTACCACAAATTCTGCAGCACCTGTCATTTGGTGCCAATTCTCCTTCCGTTAATACCTCTGGATCAAAAAAGTACTCCTGAAGAAATCATGCATTTAAAATTAAAATCCATACATCTGGGAATCAAGACAGATAATCAAGCGCTAAATAGCAACTCAGAGTCAGAGAGAAGAATAAACCTTCTGTGTAGCTGAACTGAAAGACCTGAGAAGATTAACCTGCCACTGGAGTCTTTACAGGCAATCTGCTGACCCCCAGGTCTGCAAGCTTGCTTTTCAAACTGCAGTTTTAAGAAATGGTAAGCTGAATTTGATAGAGACTAAAATGTGTAAGCCTGCACAATGAAGCTCTGACTTGATTAGTATTCTGCGTGCCAATGGATTTTACATGCAAACAACATGAAAACAGCACTCAGTAATAACTCCCCTAAAAGAGTACTTTTTAATAGTACTTTTAGAGTACTGTTAAAATTTAAGATAGAAGAGGACACAGAGTGTAACCATACTTTTGCAAATGGTAAGCTATATATTCTGGAGTACACACATACTGCTCTTAGAAACAACTTACCATTTTTGATGGATACTCTTTAGGAAATACTTTTATAGGGGTACCAAAAACCCTTCTGCCATTGATAAAAGCCTTCATTATAAAATTTGTCACTGGGGAAGAAAAAGAAAACATCATTCAAACAACAAACAAACCAATAAAATACAATCTAAGGAAAGATCTTCACTTTGTACTCAGATTTTTTAACAGCAGTCTTACTTTTTCTTGACAATCCAGCTCCAAGATTGTGGTTCAAATCAAAGGGGTCTGAACAAAAAGCATTACAGGCATTAGTCAAGTCCAGGACAAAATCAGCAACTTACACATACACAAACCACCCATGACAGCTATTCTCAATGCACAATTAATACACTGAAATTGAACTGCTTGTACATTTATTGAAAATAAATTAACTCCATAGACAAAAAAAATCACAGCTGTCTAGCTCTGATAATAAAAACTAAGTTGAATGTGCGGGTAAGAGTAGAAATTCCTTCCATGAAAGTCAGACAGGCCAGAAAGTGGTTTAGGGAACCCTTCTAAAGCGCTTCTCTGCATTTTGCTGACAGAGACAATAGTATTACTTAACACCGTAATCATACACAAGGTTAAACTGGTCACAGAAATATGGACTCAGCTAAACTTAGGAGTTGTCAGAAAATCTCAACTGCATTACAGCCGATTTGTTTTCCAAAAGATTTAAGTATTTCTGTCAATTACTGTCAACATGCAACATATAAAGTCTGCTCTGCAGTTTCTTCTCAGCAGAGGAAAAAACCCAAGAACAATTTTTAGCACTTGTGAAACTCAATGGGAATTTTATAATGATTTGAAAACATAACCACATAACAATTAATGATCTAGCAGCAGAAAAACAAGCAAGCCTTATGGAATGATCCAATTTTTCATGTGGGCATTTAAAGAAATTCCACATATTCACGTAATTCATGTGCTTTTACCTTCGATTACAATGTATTTGGAGGTCCACTGCTTCTTGAAAGTAGTAAGAAGATTTTTTCTCCTTATGCAGATGACATGCTCTTTAAAATCAAATTCTTCTGTGTAGAAACGGAGAAGTCCCAGCCACAGCTGCCCAACAGATTCAGTATTTTTGCCATACTCTGGCCAAACAACTGGCTAAAAATGACAGAAATATTTTTACTCCCAGTAATTACACTAAGCAGAGAAGTTTTCGCAACTTGGAAACTTCAGCAAAGTACAATTTACATAAAAACACAATTGAGTTACACCAGAATACCTAATTTTCTTAACTGGAATTAATAAGCCAAGACATATTTAAAATATTAAAAAAATATTAACGAAGTGGAGAATAAATAAAACTTATAAATTAGGTTTTGCCTCTTATACAAATAATTATGAATTGACTATGTGCCTATTTAGTGCAAAATTATTTAACAGGATTACCCAGATGTGACTAGATATGCAACTGGTATCTGTAGGAGTTATCTCCACCTAGCAATGTGACACAGTGCAATTAATCATCATTAACACTTTAAAATAATTTAAATCTAGTTTTTCAGATTTTTTGTTTTTTTTTCCCCCACAGATTAATTACAACCAATAATATTCTTAAAACTTTATAGCATGGGATTAGGATTTTCAAAGCAATAGCTACTCCACTTTCATTTCCATACACCATAATTCAGGACACTGTTCCTTAAAAGAAACTCTTTTTCATTTGCAAATTTACAGATAAGATCACTTCAAATTAATTAACATTTCCGATTTACTCACCAACTCATCTATCTTATCAAAGAAATAAACATTCCAGCCATCAACTAAAATTTCAGGCTTTTTTGGTTCTTTGTAGATCTGAAAGTGTAATATTAAACTCATTAGAAGAGCCCTTCAGATTCAGCACTGACATTCTTCTGGTCAAAAATGGGTACAGATACTAATTTGTTTCTTGATATACTGTACCTCTTGAAGAACAGGGATGACAGGTGGGTTTCTCTGTTGAAGAAAATAAAGCACCATAAGAGTATATGCATAAGAAGAAAGGCTACCTCGAGATGCATCTCCAATGTCACATATCTAGAAAAACGAAACATGATTTGTATCTTCTGTGGTTAGCATCTCTTCCTGTAGGCACTACTGCTTCTAGAACGATCGAAGTATACATACCTTTGTAAAGACTTTCATTGTGTAACACAGATATCTTACTCTAGGATCAATGGCTGCATATGATGACAGGAGTCTTGTGTTATGCAAGGCCTAAAAAAATAAGCAAGTCATATAGAAACCACAGCACTTAAGAAATGAAGGAATAAGGTCTTCATGTTTTCAGCTTCAGTTGTGTGCTCAAGAAACACAGTATCTTTCAAGATATGAAGTCCTGCATAGTGGAATGTATATTGAGAAAGAAAGCACCCACTCTGTTAAAATGCTGAACATCCTTAATCTGCACAGAAGTGATACAAAGCAGCATTCACAGAACAGTATTTCAGAAAGGGAAGCATTAATCTACTACTGCATTTTCAAAGTATTTGATAAAAGGTAAGTTCTTGAACTAAGAGAACTGCGTGCAGTAAGTGAGAGCCATCAACTGACTCACACAGATGCATAATTCCAAGACAATTTTTAGACTTAGTGGTTGAAGTATCTTCCTCAAGACTCCCCTTGAGATCATACAAAAACTTCAGAATACTTGTTTTTAAAAATTTGCTTTCCTTTGACATTTCACGGAGCTGGCTTTGGAATTTTAGAGACATTTAAAAAACCCCAAACTTGTAAAAATATTTGGCCAAGAAGTTGTACTTCTTTTGTAAATTTTAACACACGGTCCAGTTCAGACAAGCCAGGTTCAAAACAATTACTCTAGGTTTTGGGGTTAAGCCAGAGCCATGATGGGAAATGAGGTGTAGGAAACGGAAGTTATATTGTTTTGTCTTATTTACAGAAAGACTTAAAACACCTAAACCACTATTTCTTACTTACTGAAAAACTAACATTTTCTTAGAGAAATGACAACTCTAGAGTCACAATTGTGCAACTGACTCTACTCAGTTAAAGAAAAGGTTGTTTGGAAATCTAAAACTGCAATAGGTAGTTGCAAATAGTTGATTGTTGAACCTCAACAAAACAATCACTTCAATCAAGAAGCAGACCAATATTTGTCTGTTAAAAAAAATAAAAAAGATATAACCTTACCAGAGTATTATATAAACTGATGTCTACTTCAAGACCACTTCTGACATGGAAAAATTTGACAATCGGGACTTTAGCAGTTGTTATAGGCAAAACATTTCTTAAACCTAGGATGAAATGTTTAATTACTGAATGACTGCAAAACAGTCTTCACAGTATCATGTCCCATGCAAATGCCTCCAAACTGTAGTAAAGAGACTACAAAATAAAATCTCAACTAGTTGACAACAAAACTGTATTTAAGTTACACTTTATTTATTTTAAGCATTCATGTAACATTATGAATCTGTTAAATTACTGATAATTCACTCCATTTGTATTAAATTCATGTGAGATCCAAAATAAGCATTACAAAATTACAGCTTCTTTGGAAAAAAACCCAGAATTCCCATTATGAAGTTGTATCAGCTTCCCTTTTACTATTAACCTATTAGGCACAGAACATACAACATAAAAACTAACTTGAAGCCTCAAGCTTTAACTTAAGGTCTGTTCTTACACGCTGGCTATAAACATACTATCCATCCAATTAGTCTTATAACATTATAACCTCACAGACCTACATATGCAAACAAAAATAAATTCAAATGTTCACAACATATAACCTCACTCTTGTGAATATTAAGCTCTTCAATATAGTTTTATTATAATAATTTTCATTCAAAGTGTCCTAGACTGGTCTTACCACAACAACTGAAGTCTCGTAAACAGAACCACTTATTTTAATTTTCAGGAAAGTTACCTGACTGTTTCTTGAGAACTCTTGCTAAATCTTCAATGATTCTGATGCAATCAAGTCCCTAAGACATTAAGAAAAAAGGTGAAAGTTGTACCAGCTACAAGTATTCTAGGGAAACCTTTTATTACTTGCCATTACACTTTAAGCTGTATAATTGTCAGTTTCATAGTATGCAGAACTATGTGATTCCCAGAATTGTTTGAAAATAGCACTTGTAAAATCAACAGTACTTATATCCTAGCATAAGCTTATAGAAAGTTTACATCAGGCATGAAAGGAGACTGATGTTGTTCTCCACACTTTCCCATTCTGGTTGTTTATGCTACAAAGTACGCTATTTATCTGCACAGCTAAAATGGTAATGCATAATTCAGAAGAAAACTGACCGTAGAGAGTAGTTCATAAACCCATGCCTAGACAAACAGCAAAGCCTCCTAAAATAATCTGCTTTAGTGGCACTGACTTGTGTTTTATTCTAATCTGAAAAGCTTTAACAAATTTATTGTTTGATAACACTATATACACAATGGAACCATAAAATTTTGCATTTATTAAAAAAAATTAAACTACCTCAGCGGTTTCCAGCCCATCTATCATCATACAGATATCAAGGTCACTTTGTTTGAAGCCAAAGCCATTTTTTGAGGAGCCAAACAAATTCAGCCTGGTTCCTGTAAGAGATGTGATGTGTTATCTTTGCATATAGACACAGAATCTCAGACTGCACACAGCTTCAAACCACTGCTTAATTAATACAGGCATCAAAACATCACTATCTTTTTATGGTACATAAAACTGGTTTTCCTATCAGCTTTGCTGATGAGGAAAGAACCTCTACTTTTATTTGTTCAAATGAGCAGCCTGACAGAAAAAATGTTAGGTTTTCCAATAATCAAATCATTAGCACAGATATTTTCAAGCTAGGAGACATGAATGGAGCATGGTATGTGGACAGATAAAAACCTAAATCTTTTGTTAATTTTAAAAGACTATGAACTGAAGTCCATGTGTTCCAGGTAAGAACTCCAGAAACAACCAAAAGACTAAGATAGTTAAGTTCTGCAGATAGGTCAGATGTTGTGTCTGTATTTTAAAATATTCCAAACCCAGTAAGTTTCAATAGGAAGCACTACAAAAAGCTTCTTGTCTGCAAAACAAGAAGCCTGACTAATGAATAAGGCTAAAATAACAGTTACAAAACAGTACTACTATTGCTTTGATTGTTTCCTCCTTAACTTTTCATTGTTCCTTCCTAGTCATGTATACAACACATTAGTAAGTAAAAAACAGACCTAAATCAAGGCCTTACAAAGCTTAAAACAGAAAACATTGTGATGAAGTGCTGCAATGCTGAGCAACAACATACATTAAACAGTCAAACCTAAAGTATTCGTTATGTTTTTTTGGAAAACATCAAAATATGAACACACCAAAGTATAAAGCTGGAACTACCTAATTACCTCGGAACTCCTGTCTAATGAAGTTTTCCAAGTTTTGTCTTATATCTTCCCGAGCCTGATCCTCTACAATATTTGGAGCAAAATCATCTTAAAAAAAAATAAAAGGCAACAATTCAGGTAAACTGATCTGTACAAAGAGTCAACAGCAAAGATTCAAATGAAGAAATTGAGGGGTTTATAGTTGGGGCAGGATAGAAAAAGCAAGAGTAGATTCACATGTGAGGGAAAAAAGGAGGGATGAAGTAGAAGAGAAATACCTGTTCAAAGAAAAACATTAATTAGACAAATAATGCATTTTGTCTGGTCAGAAATGGCGAGAGAGAAAGGAGGAAAGTTGGGTCACTCTGAAAAGAACAAAAGTGGAAAAGTGTTACAAAAATAGTATTTTGACTCATTTTTTTGCTAGAACACTGAAGTATTTTTTTAATAAAAAACACAAGTTAAGGAACAATACTGAAATTCAAAGTAGAAAGAAATACTAAAGAATCAGTCAAAAAATGCACCCAAAACCTAAACTCTTAGACATTATATTAAAATGCCTAAGTGAGTAATCAGGCTGTGTAGAAAATAAACCTAAACAGTTTGTGTTTCTCCAGGTAAAAACTACTCAGTTGTCCCTCTAAAGCCCTTAAAAACCTTAGAACTGTATCTAAGTTAGCTTGTTGCAGTGTGGTAAATAAACCAGCCCACTTTATAACTCTAATGATTATTTCATTGGGTTTTTTTTCAATTTTTTCTATTGCACAACAATACTCAAAGGACAAAACTTACGGTAACACTGGACACAAACTTGATCTAGAATAACTGAAAATTTGGGTGTCAGCGATGGCAGTGGGTCAAGCTCAATTTTCTTGAAGTCTTCTGGACAATCTCTCTTTAAATGACCTTCTCGTTTGCACAAGCTACATACTACCGTAGGAGACTGCATGAACAGAAAGGAAGATTGGTTTTAAAAACTGTAATGTCTTTAATGAACGCGAGCAACACTTGTATGTCATATAACTGCAATGTGCTTATGTTCTGATATAGCTAACTTACCTTGCCCTTTGTAAAAGCTGGTTTACTGAATTCATAGAAGAGTTCATACTCTAAATACTGTTCTGTTGCTGTGTCTTCAAAAAGACTTCCCTTCTCAGAAAGATCCTCTTGACTCAACTTAATGTGCAGACATCCATCCACATTTTCTTTAAAGTGTTTGTCTTCACATTTACTGGGGATGGAAAAATCATCTTCCCCTGACAGTCCATCATCGTCTCCAGATCCAGTATATGTGTTATCTAGTTCATCTCCAGCTCTTAGAATAACACCAGATTGTCTCTGGTTTAGAAGACTTGGTACTTCCTCTTCTTCCTCCTCATCATCTGAATTAATCGCCTGGGATATTTGACTCTGTGCCGAACATACAAATTTTTTAGGAGATACATCCAGTTCGTCAGTACCTTCAGTGCTCTCTTCATCAACATCAATCTTCTCATCTATTACAGCACTGCTCTCTAACCCAAACTCATCACTCTCTGTAAGTGCAGCATTTTGAAAACCTTCTAAATCTGAAGTACTACACGTCTCTATATCATGTTCATTCGCCGTAACAGGAAGATCTCCACTGTCACTGTCTTCATCTAATCGCTGCTCATTAGTCAAGACATTATTCCATCTTTTTTGTTGTTCATTTTCCTCTTCTCCCTCCTCTTCACTTCCACTCTCTGTCTCTTCACAACTTGGTTTAAAATCCTCATTATCTCCAGAAATAACTTCTTCAATTATACAGTCTGAATCTTCATGGGCGATTTCCAGGTGACTTATATCATCAGCCAGTTCTTCTTCTGTGAAGCTTTCTGAGCCATCACCCAGTTTTGAAGGATTGTTTCTATGTGCCTGGTGTGTACCTGTAGTCTCCATTACACAATCTTCTACTACAGCTGTCTTTGTTCTACCATGCAAGTTCTGCAACTCAGAATTTTCATGCTTTATAGGATTTTGTCCACAGTCCAAGATTTGAGATTGCTCCTCATTGGCATTTGGAGAAGGTTTTTTGCTCAATTTTGTGCTTTTTTTGTGAGGCAAGGCAAAATACTTGTAAGTTGCTCTCAAGCAGTGAAGAATATACTCATACACTAACTGGCTGTTCACAGTTCTTGCCACATTCCTTTTGACCGAATACGGGTCTAGTAGAAAGAAGAAGTGAGCCAGCAGTGCAGGAGTTAACTTTTTTAAAAAACATACTAACATCCTTACAAAATTTGAGTATGCTAGTATTAGTTACTCTAAAACATTGTGTAGAACATAAGATCTATCAATTGTGTTGAAGACAATTTTTAAGTCCACTTAATTACTTTTGATAGTGTTGAAAAAATATTCAAGAGAAATATTGCTTAAATTGTTTTTTTCAAAGCATTCTACTATAATATTTGGAATTAGAGTCCAATATTGAAAAATTCTAAGTCAGTATCCAAGACAGTACCCTAGAATATTAAAGTAACAATACTTTGAAGTTTGTTCATAAATACCTTCCACAGCAATGCGCTTTTTAGGCCAGTCCTTTGATTCACGAGACACTGTTTCTTTGAGTCGTATGCTAATAACCAAGTCAGCCATATCGAACTCCAAGGCATAGAAACGAAGCAGTTCTACCCAGAGCTGACCAGCAGGTGCTGAACACTGCTGTCCTGAACCATATACTAAGGGAACCTGTCAATTACAGAAAAACTTAACTAATATTTAACACACAAGTATTTAGCTGTTAAAAATTCCTTGTATTTCATTTGTAATGTAATATTACAGAATCTGTAATTGCTTCTATACTCCTGTAACTGCAACAAAAACTGCAATTAAGAAAATGGAAAAGACGGTATAAACTCATTATAAAACTTAAAAATGAAGGACTGCAGCAATAAAGAACAGTTTTGATGATTAATAACAATTGCTTAGTTACATGTTTGTGCCATAATTTATAAATTTCCAAGAATATATCTAATCTAACTGGACAGAACAGATTATACAGCCCATTTTTTTAGCAAACCATAAGCCGTTAACTGTTATAACACAATATATAATGATATTGTTTCTTGTGAAGCTTTTATAAAATAAATAATTTGTAAGAATAGTTCAAAGCTAAAACGAAATATTTTTTAACCTAATACTGAGATAAAATTGCTTTACCATTACAAACTACATTCTCCTCTGACATATTAAAACCCAGGGTCTTAAGAGTCTGAAATAACACCCAGTTCGCTGCTACCTTCTTAGCACCAAGAGATAAGCATTGTAAGCAAGGTATCAAGCAGTCATGTAATCTCTTAGTTCACCTTGTGGTTTTGTAACAAACACAAAACAGAATCAGAAGATGGTTCTTTTTTTGGGAACAGCAATGCCTGCTAGACTACTATGAAGTAAATCAAATGTTCCAGACCTTGCCTCTTCTAGGGGAAGTTTCTTGTGGCGAATCAGTATCATCAGTGGGGTTATATTCCCAAACCACAGCATCATTCTCGACTCCTTTCAGATGAAAATTACATAATTTGTTTAACGTGAATCCTCCAATCTAAAAGGAAATTGAAAAAGAAACATACAGCTAAACATCACGTGAACTTTCCCCCTCATGGTAGTAAACCAAATTAGAACAGAAATAAAGATTAAAACTAGCTGTTCCAGGCCTAGAACATGCCACAAATTGCTCCTCTCTTCTCCCTATACTTTACAAAAAGCTCTCAAGATTCAGTGCTTTTGGAAGGGTATCCATATGTCACAAAGCTTTGTCTTTGTACATTACATAAGCAAATGCATATTTTTTAATTAAATAGCCATATACTATAGGACTTCTCTCTCATTCAGTGCATAGAGTGAAGAAGCTTTGGGAATGAGACAGTCATATACTTAAGGAAATTGTTAACTGCAAGGCCCATGTAATTGGTTATGGAAACTGGAACTTATTCACGTAACAGATGACTATAAGAACAAAAACGGGTGCCATTACTATAACACCTGAATAAAGTCCTGGAGAGCTGGATTCTGGATTCGTGCAGATAATTCAATTCTCTATAAAGATTCAGCCTCTAAACCCAAGAAACACATGCTCCAACCCCCTCGTCTGATACCTAGGGCAGATATCACACCAGTGTGCTTGCCAACTGTGGTCTACAAAGTTTTGAAGAATTAAGATGTCAAAAGCCAAGACACTGTTTTGGGACGTAGCTACACGAATTCAAGAGTTCTCAAGAGTCTGGAAGAAATGCTGAACAAATGAGGAGGCTGTTACGAAGTGCATTACTCAATGTCTAGGCTTCTTACTCAGAAAAGGGGTAACAGCACCCTTAATACAGTGACTAGGATTGTGAATTGCACCCTTACAAGTAAGCATTCAAAAGTTAGATGTAGTCTGGCTGAATTAACATTCTTTCGGCATTCCTGCAGAAATGGCTGGCTTGCTCAGAATAGCAAGAATCTGACACCACCTGTGACTGAACCGCTCATACACACAATTCAGTGTATTAATTCACATACCCATGATCCCAAACAGACAGGTAGAAAAGGCTCTTTCCTCTGTTGCAGAAAGAAAATAACCATTAGAGCGAACACATACGGTGACAAGCCTCCCTCTTCAGGACGATCAACACAGCACAACTGTAAAAATAAACCGTGCAGTCATTAGAGTTCCAAGTGATAACATGAAAATTATTCTTTTAATTATTGTTGATAACTCTGTTATACTAAAAACCTGACAAACTCAGACATCTTTGACCTCTGGTGAGCTGGATTTTGTTCAAGGCCTGTGTATTTACTGAAGTCATGCCAGAAGGTCAAGAGAAGTGATTCTGTCACTCTGCTCTGGTGAGACCACACCTAGAATACGACACAGCTCTGGAGCCCTCAGCACAGGAAAGATATGGACCTACTGGAGGAGGTCCAAAGGAGGGCCACAAAAATGATCAAAAGCCTGGACACCTCACCTACAAGGACAGGCTGAGAGTATCATGGTTTTTCAGCTTGGAGAAGAGATGACTCTGAGGAGACCTTACTGCAGCCTTTCATTATTTAAAGGTAGCTTATAAGATGGGGAAAAACTTTTTTTTGCAGAGCCTGTAGCAACACAACAATGGGTAATGGTTTTAAACTAAAAGAGGGGAAGTTTAGACTAGATATTAATAAGAAATTTTCTTCACTGAGGATGGTGAAACACTGGAACAGGTTGCCCAGCAAGGCGGTGGATGTCACATCCCTGGAAACAGTCAAGGTCAGGGTGGATGGGGCTCTAAGCAACCTGATCGAGTTGAAGATGTCCCTGCTGACTGCAGGTAGGCTGGACTAGGTGACATTCATGGTCCTCTCCAATCCAAACCATTCTATGATTAACACAGTATTTTTGGTGTAAGAGCCATAGGATGAAGAAAGGCAAAACAGACAGAATACAGCACATTTGCAAAAATGATTCATTTTACCTAGATATAGTAAGTTTTTCAAAGTTGTTCTTAAACCATATTTTAATTGGAAGCACACAAAGCTTTGGAACATTTTATTTTAATTCACAAGAAAGTTTTCATCCACAAATGAAAACAAGAAGCTTCTTTTATTTTTTCCATGATGGATTAAGTTTATGCGAAACTGGTAATTCCATTTCATATACATTCCTCTGACTTGTTTGGTAACAGAGCAGGATACTTACAGTTTGTATGCTACTGGCAGAAGTTTCAAATTCCATTTTGATATTTAGCAGAAGATTATAACATACAAATTATAGTTAAGTAATATATAAAATTTACAATTTATAAAAAAAATTAAGGATCTTTTTTCCAACTCTTCCTAAAGAAAGTTTCAACAATTTTTCTAAACCATGCCTACAGTCTTACCGGCATAATATCAACGTTAATTCAATATTTATTCACAAATGGGGAATTACAAATTACACTTACCTTTGCCCAGTACCTGAAGGCAATCACTAAAGGTACTATAGTAGGTTCCCGTTTTCCAAGTATAGCCAAATGATTTGTGGTCAGACAAGCATTCTCATTCCCTGCACTCACTTTACAAATAAGGCCACTAAAACCCAAAAGGAAACAAAGTAAAATATCTTGGAGGTTTTGTAAGAACAGTCATATGCCAGATGACATCTTGCAAAACAGTGTAGTAGAAGGCTGTGAGGAAAGACTCAATAGCCTCTCAAAGACACCGTATCTAACTTACAAGCATGGAAAACCAATGTGATTTATGGTTAGGTTGAAAACATATGCATTACAACTTTCTGTAAATGCATTTTCAAATGCAATTTAAATTTAACTATTTGTTTCTAATGATATTAATTCACTGATCTAAAAAAATTACAGTACTTATTTCCTTCATGAATCAAAAACATCCTCCCACACCATAACCATCAGAAAACAGTTTCTATGCTGTTTCCACAGCACAAGAAACAAAACAGTGAAAGAGCAAGGTAGCAGCAAATAACTGGTAATATTTTTATATCAGTAGCTGTTTACAGAATGCTTCACAAATCTTAAGGGATGTCCATTAAGCAGGTAAAATCAAATATCTTCCATTTGCTCTTGAGATCCTGAGATTGACCTTTATCTATACTTTAATATGGCATCTATGTTATTTGTAAGGAAAGTTCCTGTTTAAGTAGTTATCCCAAATGGAAGGGTAAGGGTACATGCTGGAAGTCATAATGGTTGAAGAGATTGGGAAATGCACAGCTGAGGACAGAACAACCCTTACCCTCTTATTCTAGGCTAGGAATGACTTGCCCATGAGTGTTAGTTTGTGTTTCAAGATCCATGGTACTGTAATAATTTAGTACAGAAATGCCATTTTTCAGATGCTGGTACATATAATTTACGTTTCTATATACTATTAGAACACAAAGTGACAACCAAGACCTTTGCTTTTCTCTGCACACCACCACTGGTATTCTAGCATGGAACTCTGCATCAACTTCCGTAAAAGATTCTAGTGGAGAAAAAGAAAAAGAAGTCACATTAAGCATTGTGTTGACAAAATATATGTTGAACTAGATGCAAATAGGAGTACAGATAGAATGCCAATTTCTTAATAAAAGTACTAATTTTGAGACAATAACTCAGTGCATACTGACATCAATGCTATCACTCTTCTAAAGTAATTTTTTTGTATGTGATGGTCAATAGTCTATGATAAGCACTGTCAAGAAAATAATAAAAAATGAACTTTTCAAAATTCATATACACAGTAGGTATAATTAAGCAGGTATATTTTGGTTAAGTGCTGGTTTCAGTAATCCAGGCATACAGATAGACCTATGACAGTTGTAAAACAATATTAGTGTGAAGGATTGTATCAGTATCAGAGCATTCTAACAGACAGAAATAAAACATCCATATTTATTTTCCTTAGTAATCTAGAAATGCTCCATGCAAGTAAAGAACAGGCTTACTGACATGATGTCATGTCTTCTTGATAAGCTTAATTTTTTCTTCTTAATCTTTATATAGGTTTTCAAGTATTACACAATTCAGCTACACTTCTATCTTAACACTGAAAAAGTAAAGATGTCACTGCAGTCCTCTCTCCAAGTGGAGTTTATTGATCCAAAGTGGGCTTATTTTTGATGTCTCATTGTTTCACCACACCAGGTAGCCATTGGGACCTCTCACTTCTTTGAAAAACACCTTGCTTTTGCCACTGCAGTACTTCAAATGCTTAGTGCTCTGTCCCTGTATCTTATCATTAACTGAAAAAGGCTTTGCACAAGATGTTAATGCAAATACTGCTTGCTTTCAAAACACATTAGAGATCCCAAATTCTTAAAAGATCTGGATCTCCATTCCTCTAGTCTGGTTGAACAATAACCTCATTCTCAAAGACTATAATGGTCAACTGAGCAGATAGAGAGATGTAAATACAACGGGGGACAGGGTGGCAATGAAAAAATCTAGGTCAGTAAATGCACGCACGTTCACTATACATATTTGGATAGGTATATTGAATATATGTATACGGTTCAGTTTCTCAACTGTGGGCATAACGCAAGATGGGCATAACAAGTAAAGCTACTTGTTACCATCTGCATTTAAAAGGACAGAGTTTCTTTCCCACCTTTTCATTTTTTGAGTACATATGCTTGAATTGGTTTAAGTGCTTTTTTTTAAGACCTTAAACTTTACTTGCCTGTATTAATGCATACAGTTGTATTCATTACCTGAAAAAAAACGTGTCTATGCAGTCATTCATGCATGGCCCCACTGCACTAACAGGAACGTGCACATAATTGCAGGAAAAGAGACCACAATCTTGAAGTACATTAGCAAGTCTCAGATGACGTTAGAAGAGCTTAGGCTACTTTCTGTACTACCTCATAGCTAACAGAGCAGTTTAGGGAAAGAAAGGCAGCACAGTTTACCTTAAGTTTAGTGACATCTTCACTTACAATGTAGAAGAAAACCTCCCACTAGGAAGTTCTCTCATCAACACAAATAATGCGACTTTTAATAGTCATAAAACTGAATACTGGACCAAAGTTATCCCTGCCGATGTACTATTTCCGGCAGTATTTTTCAGCCTCACATCTTTCCAAAAACAAATATTGCATATGGTTTACCTGTTTTAACAGAGGTGGAATTCAACAAAATTAAGGAGTAATAGTTTAAAAAAATTGAGAAGGCAGCAAGTTTTTCTTACCACTGTTCTGGAGACATTCTTGCACAAGTAAGAGAACATCTGGCTGAGTCATCTGTCAATAAAATAAAGTTGATTCATATCTGCCAAAAAAAGTTGTTTCCCACAATTCAAAAAAAAAAAAAGAAAACATTGCCCCTAGGTTACTTCCAGAGAGAGCAGCAAGAAGGAAACAAAACAACAGCAACTGAGAAAACCCTTAGTCCTTGGTTATTTAAAAAGAACAAAACCTGCTTATTTTGAAGAAAGAAAATCCTAGAGTAATTTTAAGTGAAGCTATTTTCACCACTATCAAAGACTTGGTTGTGGCAAAAAACACCAACTGAAATACTCTTTCAGTGTGCTTAAATGATTGTCTTCTGACATAGCAGATCTATCTCACATCAAAGACTGGAAGCATAGCTTTTTAAAATTATATGTACTTTATGACCTTGGATCATTCTTTTTTCCTACAACATTTCCATCTTTGTATTCTAGAGGTAGTGCTGAATTTTAACTATGAGAGTAAAAATCAACTACAGCAGGAATAAGTTCAAGTACAGAATCAAAAGCTTTTCAGAGTCTTTAATTCAATGTTTAAGCACAAAAATGTATAGAAACAACTAGCATGACAAATCAAGACTTAGAATTACTTCACATAAAATAAGACGGTTTCATGACTCAGAGATAACCTAGTAATAGAACTCTAATGTGCACATATCAGTACTGAAACAAGATCACAGAAGTGCCATTTGATACAGCTGCAAGAGAAGATAAAAAATGATCCACATCATAGTACTGTTGAAAGCACAGATGTTTTAAGTGTTCCCAGTTTTCCAGAAGAAAGCTTCAACAAAACAAAGCTGCATTATACTGCCTGACCACTACTGGTGTATGAAGCAAGAGGTGTTACTTCAAGACCATCTTAATGTGGTAGCTTTGTTTTAACTAATGCATTTCCATAAAAAGTGCTCTTACTACACTGTAAATTACATTTAACGTACATACAGGTGCAAATATTCAAAACCGCTTAGGCATACTTAATAAAATGGTCTTACTTACATTGGCAGGAAACTGGATATCTATATTTATGTCTGAAGTTTTGAAACCAAATCTGCTGTAGGAGGAGCCATACAATCTTAATGAGCACTCTGCAACAAAAAGAATTAAACTGCATTTACTTTATACCTAATTCTAAGTCTATAGCTACTTTATAGTACTGTCAGCACATCTTAAACCTACATTGAATTTGGTAACTGCAGGAAATGCAGAATGGTCTTCCAACCACACACAATTGTGTTAGTAAACACTCTTCCATGCTGTTGCTAATGAAGTCTATCATAAGGGTCAATTGCCACCCTACATGTCCTGTTCACCTTCATGTTTTACTACAGCTGTTTGGGTCATGAGCACCATTGCAATTTAATTATAATTTAGGGCTATGTTGCCCCATCATGTCATTCAGACTAGTAGCTAAGTACACTTTTAGAATTTAGCCAGCCAAGGTTTAATTAAGTTTTCCATTTATAAGCCCGTCTTGTTTGTTTTAAAGTTGGCATTTCTACAATTTAAAATTAATTTCAAATGATACCTGGCAGTTTTTTACGCAGTAAATTTTCCACCGCTGTTTTAATGCTGAGCCTTTCTTCTAGATCTTCATTACTTAAGCCAAACTCCTGCACTACATTTTCAATAGCCACACCAATGGCTTTTATCTGGGAAGGCGTTGGAGGGGGCAGAGAAGCCAGCAGTAGTTCTTCTTGCTTTTCCTTTAAAGATAAGACATTTTAATCATTTTCCTGTGTATCTTAATACACTAGAGTGAGAGCCTGCAATTCATCCCAACTAAGACCATCACATGTTTTCCAGATAATGGGAGGTATTTGAAAACAAATAGACAAAAAGAAAAGAAAGAGAAAGTAGAAGGAGGAGAAGGCATTTAATTAAAAATTGTAAAGTAAATTGAGGCTATTATTGTGATGTTTATGTTCAAAACAAACCTACTTCCTGCACACATAAACAAGTCTAACACTCTACAAGTTCTTAATTTCATTCCCAGCATTTCTGAATTGAAATCTTCACTTTGACATATAGGTTATAACTTCCAATTTTGCCATCCCAATGACATTTACTTATCATTACTCCTCATTGCTTTGGACTTGATCAAAATTCTTAATTACTGAAATATGTCAATGAAATATACACTAAGAATACTGTAGCTAGTCTACAAGAAGAATTACAAAAACAGCAAAACACAAGAGTCAGTTGGAACAGCTGTTTTATTATACTTCAGTCACTAGTAACCAAATATTACCAGTTATAGTTTAAATGAGGACTCCATTTAATAGTAACAGGCAGGAAAAGGTACAAATTAAATTACAAAGCTGAGGGCAGAAGTCCAGATCCCAAATTTACCCTTTTTACCAGTATCACTAAGTAATAGTTTTTAAGAAGATTCAAAACTGGTAAAAAATAAAAAAAAAATAAATGATTTTAGAAGCAGTGTAGTTTCATTGTCATTGGCAGGGTAAGGACAGTTTCATAAGCCTGCATTTTATGCTTTCTTCTCCTTAACTCACCTTTAGGCTTTTCTTGTGTCTTTTCTCTTTAATATGCTTATGAGCAAAAGCCACCGACTCAATCAAAACATCACACAATTTGCAGGTATATTTTGCTGATGGGTGGCTTCGAGGTTGCTAAAATAAAGATGGTAAAAAAAAAAAATCAAGAAAGCAGAAATATTTTACCTTCATTCATTCAACACCTCTGCTAAGCTGAATGACTAACTGAAGTTCAGAAATACTCATTTTGGCTTTCCTAACTCCACTTTACAGTCAAATATAATGCTAGTAGAATGGTCACACTGGGTCAATCACGGCCAATCACCTTGTCTTTTACAGTGGAAAAATACCCGGTGTCTACAAAAGAATATATTAACTGAACAAACAAAACTTCTCTGGTCCACTGCCCCTGCATCTAGTGATATGATGTTAATTCATCAACTAAAGGAACAGTAATTTTTGTGCCTTAACTGTTGTCAAACCAAGATTTATAATAGTAAAAAACAAAGGATAACCTGCGTTTCCTTGACAATTCATTAACTGTACCTATTTTGTATGTTCCATCAATCCTAATATTACTAGACTTTCTAGCTACAGCCAGGGATATGGCTCTAGTGTACCCTCCACATTGTTTTCACAGAAAAAAATAGGAGAGGACTACACAAGTAAAGACAGTGGCACCTTCTTGAGTCTATAAATGTAGTCTCGCTTCAATCGTTCTTCAGCTTGCTGCAACCCTAGAAGTTCTTTCGCCGACAGCACAGATTCATCTACAACTGGATCGTCTACCTCATCTTGATCATATTCATCTTTTCTAGTTCTTCTTGATCGTCTTTGTTTCCTAAGCTTCTTCATGTCTTATAAAGAAATATGAGAGCAAACATGTCAAATAACTTCAGTATACCACACAACATTTTAACTTTTTCTTTAATCACCATTCCACTTACGTGCAACTCAAAGAAAATAAAAGCCATCTACTCCACATTGGATCATAATCTGTTCTATGCAAGTCGATAACAACAAGAGTGTATATTTATGTCATAACCTACAGTACTTTGTTCCAAAATACTAAAAACCCCACCAATTTATCCCTCTGAAGTCACCAGCTTCAAATAGCATTGTTAAAACCAGCAAGCCCCTTACCCCTAAGTGGAATAGATTTATTTCCCTGGGTAGCACAGACATACCTGTATGTCATAATGAAAAAGTAGAATATATTCAAACATTTCAGGATGCATGGTGAGGCTCAGGTAAATGAACAAGTTGGAAAGTGAACTGACCCATAGACCACTACAAAATTCACAGAATTAGTGAGTGTAGGCCAGTCTATATGATTAGTAAGAGCTAACAGCACTATGATATAACATTGCCACGGCTTCACTGACACACAACGATTTATTATCACCAGTAATAATTGTCTATTAGTGTAATTTGCCTTTCAATTAAACCAGCATATGGAGAAATACTGCCTTCATATTATTAAACAGACAAGTGAAAAAGAAATCCCTATTGGTTATGGAAGTCAATAAAGAACTTGCAAAGTATTTGCATACAACTGGCAGAAAAAACACCATAATTAGAAAGCTTTTTATATTTACAGCAAAAGTTTTGGGACAAATTAATGTAAATACTACTTCCACTTTTAAGCAAACTTTGTCATCATTATGCAGTAGGGATTGTTACTAGTCCAAAGAAAACCCGTAAAAATAACCTCAGGAATGAATACACATAGGCCACATTTTCACATGTGACTTCAGATCACATCTTACTTGTCACTTGAACAGCTTATGCAGGATGTCCAGATGCACAGAATTTCTAAGGCACCCTACCTCTGAGAAAGCTTGAGACTTCCTTAGACTCCAAACCCCTTAACACAGCATGAGGTTTTAATTTGTAACAATAACAACAAAAAGATAAACCACAAGTTCTCTCCCAAACACATTTACAAAGTCTCTCTCCTGCAATCACAGCTTTTATCTCCAATAACTGGCGAAAGGGAAAAAACCTGGCTGTGCCTTTTCAACCACAGTTCACTAAGCAGCATGCATGTGCTAATGCTGTATACAGGAACAGGAGGAGAATGGTAATATTCTTTCAGCAGCAGCACAAGGTTATGCTGGAACAAACAGAACTAAGGTTTAACAGGTTGCAGGATGAGCACCCTAAAGAAAGCTCCAACGAGCAGAAACAGAAGTCTGCGTCTCTGAATTTTACAGATACCTTCCACTTCCTATGTTGATTCTCCAGCCCAAGCTCCTAGTAGAGTTGTTTGACTACGTTTTTACCAATCAGCGTAGACAGAACTTGGAGAAAAAAGTGTATTAAATTAACACTATTGCAGAAAAGCATGTGACAACCATTTACTTCCTAATTATTTCTGTAACCACTAGTAACTTCAAAACATTACAAAGTAAATAAATACTTCCAAAATTTTGTAGTTACAGTAGTGACAAATCATCTGTAGGTTAATGACTAAATAAAGTACTAAAGGCAAGTTAAAGCTCCTGCAGAAAAATGAGTGCCTCAGATCTGGTAAATTCCTTCCTCATGAGCTGCTGTAAAAAAAGGCATGATGGTAAAGGAAAGCAACAACTGCATGAGATTTCAAGTAAAAGAAAACACTAAAGGAAACTTTTTTTAGTAATTATTTGCTGCTTGACACATAATTAGAGCTTCTGAAGGCACCTTAAGAGGTGAGCTATGCCATGCCTGTGCTTTGCAGCAGGAAGAAATGAACTTTGTCAATCTGGAGCAACGCTCACCTAACCTGTTCTTAAAGGCCTTCAGGCACACACTCCATGAGCTGCCCAGAACACGTCTGCAGTATGTCATTAACTTTACCATTAAAAAATTACTCTTTATTCCTCATACAGAGTTTTCTTCCTCGCTTTTAGGCCCATTGCTTTGCATCTCATCTGCTGGAAAGATCCAAGCCACATTACAGCTTACAACTGTTATTCTGCCTCTGTACCCTTTCCTTTTGCAGGGAGATTGCGGATTGTTATAGTTGTTTGTTTCCCAAGTGCCTTGGCATTCCTCTTGCTCTTTTTTGCCTCACAACACCATGACACTAAACTACTTATTATTATCTTCAGATTCAGAACAATTTCAGATTCTTCTCTGAAAAATCCATTATAACTTTTCCTCCTTTATCTGTGCAGGTGACATTCCTACTTAAAACAATGGCATTTGCACATACTTATTTTCTATTTCATCCTGTATGCAACTCATTTCTCCAACGGTGCAAAGTTATTTTTAAAAGACCTTCCTGTTTTTATGCATTAAGTTCCTACCATCAGCATAGTCAGATTTAAAAGGACACAATTCATAAGCATGCCATCTTCATTCATCATCAGATTAGTTTAATAAACATTGAACAGAATCCTCAGATACTTGCTCAATGCTTCCTACAATTTTGACAAATTTTTTTTATGTTTTCTAAGTACAGTTACCTAATTCACTCTGTGAGTTTCTTGTATTAATATCATCTAAAGAATTTTCCTCTAGTTTACTTACTAGACTGCTACTTAAGTGTGTTTACAATACTATAGTACTGGTACTACCAGTATCTACCAACTGCTTCTCCCGTATCTACAGGAGACTGATTATTATTTTAGAGAAAGAAATTAGAAGGACCTGGTATACCTTTTTCTTAAGAAAATCCATGTTTACTGCTACTCAAATCTTTGTTACCTTTCAAATACCTATAGTATGCAAAAAAATTTGTTCCAGAACAGATTCCCAAGATTAA
The DNA here is from genome assembly GCA_033556795.1 of Tapera naevia. NCBI lineage: Eukaryota > Metazoa > Chordata > Aves > Cuculiformes > Neomorphidae > Tapera > Tapera naevia. The sequence continues at coordinate 90,918 of JAUMJJ010000209.1, read as the reverse complement.
AGCTGCATACTACTTTTTTTTTGTCCAATTCCACTTTTAAAGAGGCACTTGCCCTTTACTATATGCCAGTAGCTGACTTCTCCTGATTAAATTCTCAGATACAACTGCCAGCAGTTCCAAAAATCTACTTCAGTGAAGCCTCTGAAGTTGCACAGAAGGAAGTTGATTAGAGCAAACAAGTTTGAGAACAAACTTGCAACAACATTCTACTCTGCTGTCTCCTCATCTGATGTTGAGCTTAAGTGTGCAACTTGATTCTAACAATGAGAGATACCTGCCACATGCTCACAGTTCTTTTTAGTGACAGCTGATACCAAGTGAAACGACAATTAATTGATCGACTTTCTGTTATCAACTAGCAATAGCTTTCCTTCTCAGCAGGGGGGGCACATCAATACTGTCTTTTGCCTTCAGTCAAGGGCAAGACAGACTTCTAAAACAAGACAGACTTCGTGCCAACAGGCATTTGTTCTGTGTTAGCAGCATTTCATTTGTGACACAGTCTTTCTTATCTCATTACATTCCCTCTAAAGCTTCCTCCTTCTGCTTTGACCTACTTACACCTCCTTCCGGTACTCATGTTCAATGAAGATTTTATGATATTAATCAATTTATCATCCCTCAGCCTGTTCTTTCTTGCATTTCATTACTTTGGGCTTGTACTCTCATTATTAGTACCAACTGCCCATTGAGAAGTTCAATACGCATGGAGAATTAGTTTTGTGTCATTGCTGTATTACTGCTGTAAAGTATTAAGTTTTCAAAAGACTTAAGAGGCACTGTTTTCAATCTTCATTATGTTGTTAACAGACCTCACTGGAAGCTCCAAAATCTCACCCTGTACCAGCTTAGCTGAAACATCTTTTGCCAACATTGACAGATTCAATCAAATTGTACCTGGAAAACTGAACAGAGTAACTACACAGATGCTGCAACCTACTTATTCCTAGCTCTTACCAACTAACTTAAAAAGACAACACAATTCAAAAAAATTCTGTATCATTTGCAGTAACAATTTGTTTAAAGTGTAGCAGATTCAAGTTGCAATATGTCAAAACACAAATGATTATTTGCTTTTAGCACTTAATATTGAAAAGATACTTTTTAGTAACACACACAGAAAGCTACTTTACTGGATAGCTATGTGAAAACAAACAATCATGGTGATTACCACAGCCTTCTTTCTGCACATCTGGCACATCTTCGCTCATAAAGTCTTCCTGAAGTTGTCGTCTTACATTTCTGTTTACAGCACCTTCAATCTCATTAAAAGAGTCCTCTCTTGTCCTGCTATGCACAGGAGTCCAGGCAACAGATCTGTGTTCTCTCCAGTTCTCAGAAGTACCACGGTGGTCATCAGATACCCACTTCTTTATTTGGTCTCTTTGGGTATCATTTAACTTTGACCCTTGACTGTAAGTTGCATTTCTAAGTGAATGTGGGCTACTCAAAACACTACGTGGCCCTCGCCTGGGACTGTTTCCGTAACGACCTGTTGCTCCCCTTTTCTTTTGCAGGCTGGTATCTATTTTATTGCTATGGCCACTTCCGTGTTCATCCATGACTCTGTAGCCTTTTTGTAATGGACTCCCCTTTAATTCTTCTTGACGTAAAATTTCCTGTTCCTTATTCTGTTTGGCAAAGGAAGGTTTTGGAGCATCTCCCATGGCTACTGCTGTTCAACTCGGTGATCACCACCTAGAATTTAAAATGTTAAAAGCTGTATTTGAAAATGAATCAAACCGTAAACACTGTTTTTTTATATAACATTTAATAATACGTTACAATATGTCATAGAAATCTCAGCAAAGCCCTGGCTTTGTAATTCCAACAAGGCAAGCAAGTCTTGGTGGAAAGCAAAATTTCCTCCTGCCAAACAAAAGTCAGTTCAAAACTCAGCTAGGCTTCTCCTCTTAAAATGTCTAACACTTATGGGTGGTTCAGAGACTGCAGAGACAGTCTATGGCTTTTTTGGGCATTAAGCTCTGGACACATATAGTACAGTAACTACTTTTAAGAGTAGACATCATAGTTTCGTCTCAGCACAGGAAAGCTTAGAAAGAATGACTGAAGGAGCTTTGTAGCATGTAGCATACATAGGAGGCAATAAAAAGAATGGACCCAAAGCCATTCTACATCATCTGACTATCCCCCTCTCCTCACAGTAGACACTGTTCACTTTGCTAAGAAAGAAAAGAAAATTTGATCAGAGGAGACAGATGTAAAAACTGAGTGGCAATCCATCTGAAAGGCAAAGCTCACACATCAATTAAGAAACAATGCTGCTTCGCTGGTGCACTCTACACATCTTACCTACACCAGCATTCTAAGATCTTCCATCACTGGGTATTAAGCACTCAAAGTTAATATTGTTTTATTACGTTCTAAAACACCTGGGCTACCAATTTGCTCCCTACATCCCTTTGGTAATGTCCATTTCTTATTGCAAAAGATTTCCAGAGAGCTATATCCCCAATAAAACCCATACCCATTTTTGAAAGGGGAAGTTATCTGGAAGGGATTAGCTAAATACATGTATGCAGCAGTGGTCACATTAATAATGAATATTGTATGATTTAAGTATAGCGACACACAACCAAATAAAAAGAGTTTTTTCATTCAAAAGACATGCATTTGCTTAAGGATGCAGAGTAGGCCGTAGGGCATTTACAAGAAGCACCTAAACAGCAGGAAGTTCCCTTCTGTTGCCATTAATGTGAGAGTAGGGCACCTTATTTTCCTAAATGTAAAAGTTCTGCAGGCCAAAAGAGCACCCTCAGGCACCTCAGTATCTGCCTTCTACAGGCTTGAGGCTTTTAGTGCTCGTCCTTCTCTTAGACAGGAAAGACTTTTTGCTTTTGTGTGGGTGACAAAACAAGCAGGATTCGTGTTCTAAGCACCTGAATTCATTAACTAGTTATGTACGACAGTGGAGACGCAGATACTCCAGTCAAGAGCTGAGAAAAGTTTCAAAGACACAAAGTGAACTCCCTTCCCATTTTAAGACAAAATGTAACATCAAATCCGAGTTTCAGAGTGATCGAAACCCAGCTTGGTTCAGAGCCGCCCCCAGACGCAACGTCCACGCCAGCCGCCAAGCTGGGTAATGACACAGCCCCCCACACTAGAAGAGAAGGCACAGTCAGAGCTCACACTCGCCTCTGCCTCCCAGACACGACGCGGGAGCTGCCCCGGAGAGCCCGAGGCTGGGGAACGACGCGGCTCCCTGCGGGGTCCAAAGCGGGAGGCAGCGCCGCTCAAGCCGCCTCCGAACCCAGACTGGGCTGCGACAACGGCTTCGTCACTGCACCGCAGGGAGCACGCTGGGCGCCCCAGCCCCCTCCTCTCACCCCTCCCCGTGGCTGAAGACGGCGCAGCTCCTCCAGTCCCCCCGCGAGGAGACGGAGGCCCGAGGAGCGGCCGGGCGGGCCGCGGCCCGAGCGGGAGACGGGAAGGGAGGCGCGAGCACGGGTGCGCCGAGCAGCACCGCCCGCTGCCAGGGAAGGCCTCGCTCGGCCAGCACTCACCGACAGACCAGTACTCTCCGGCCACTGACTGCGCTACGCCTACAGCCGCGCCGCCATCGCGCCTCGCCGGAAGCACCGTCGCTCCCTCGCGCGGCCCCAGATCAACTCTTCCGGCAGCCCAGCCCGCCCCCTACCGGGGCCTGGCCAGGGGTGGTGCGGGCGGTGGGCGGGGCCGAGGCCGGGCCGAGGGGGCGTGGTCGTGGCGCAGGGGCGTGGTGGGGCGGGGCCGGGGGCGGTCCGGGGGGCGTGGCTGGCGACCTCGCTCGGCCAGGGGCGCGGGGCGCGCGCGACCTGGGCGAGGGGAGTGACCAGGCGGAGGGGCCAGGCTCGGGAGCGTGGCGGCGAGAAGGCGGCGGCCAGAAGGCGGTGTCACCCGAGCGACGGGCGATAGCGCGAGAGGAGGTGGCCCCGGTTGCGCCAGGGGAAGTTCAGATCAGACGTCAGGGCAAATTTCTTCACCGAAAGGGCTGTCAGGCACGGGCACTGCCCAAATGTAGTCTGATAACAGTTGCTGTGAAGAAATTTAACTTTATCTCAGCCCAGCCCAGTGCATTTCTATCGTTTATTCCATACGGTTTGCGTTGAGTCACCATCCCTGGAAGTGTTTAAAAGATGGGTAAAGGAGGTGCTCAGGGATGTGGTTTAAGAGTGGGCAGGAACGGTTGGACTCTTCTATGATTCTATAGTGTTCTGTGGGTAACGTGCATGCTGCCATCAACTTCCTGGAAGTATAGTGATAAAGAAATGGACTGGCACGAGCAGTCAGAGGAAAAGCGTGCGATAAGCCATTCCTGCAGAAGAGCCACCAGATGTAAGGTCGTTTGCTGGACACGTTGCAGCCCTGCAGATACCAAACCTGGCCCCATCCAGTCTGTGTGTCTCATCAAACTAACCACTCTAGTCGAACTAGCTGGTGTTCAAAGAAAACCACTCACAAGAAATAGAAACACAATATGGAGGAAATGGGAAAACCTGGGGCAGGTGGAGAAGTGGACACATGTCGGGTTTCCTGTAGAAGGAAACCTTCCCTTATCACTAAATTTCCCTTATCACTAAATTGCCCTTCCTGCTGAATGAAGAGACCTGTGTATTTCGTGTGTTTTGCCTTTGATATGTGGCAGCCAGAGTAGTGGTGCTATACAGCAGCATCTAACACCGCTGTCATACAACTCACAATGGAATAATTTCACCCAGTATTAACTCGCCATAAGATACACATTGGACTTCCCGGTTCTTCTGCATTACCCAAGTACAGTAAAAATGATCCCATGAGCAGGATTGCCCCTTTTCTGAGAAAGGAATAACTCAGGCTGTTTTTCCCAGCCAGTTCCTTATTTGCACTATGGGGACCTTATCTCCTTCCACAATGTGCAGGAGTTTTATCTGGGCAGGGCCAGGTCACATGGAAGATACCCTGGTGTTAACTAGCCAAGTGGCTTCTGCTAAATGACTGAATGTCGCAGCACCCTTTGTTCTCAGTGTAGTTTTTGACAGTCCATTGTATTGTTCAGCTTTCCCAGAGGCTGGTGCGTGATAGAGGACAACATATACCCAGTCAATGCCCTTTGCTCTTTGCCCAAGGTCTTTATGAGAATAATTTGCAAATGAGTCCCTTCCTCTGATTCTGTTCTTCCAAGGGCACCATGCTGCCATAAAACTTGCTTTTCAAGGCTCAACGGAGTATTCCAGACAGTAGCATGGGTCACTGGGTAAAGTTCCAACCATCCAGTAGTCACTCCCACCATTGTAAACACACAGTGGTTTCCATGGCAAGTTCCATGATCGATCTGACAAACTCCCCCATATTGATATTTCACCCATCATCCCCTATACTAAAAAGGTTTTGATCACTTGGCTTCTTTGATCATGGTGCACATTTTACATTTATGGATAACCTGTGCCATGGCATCAACAGACTAGTCTACTCCTTGATCATGAGCCCATTTGGATGTTGCTTCTCTTCCTAAATACCCTGATGTGTCATGGGTCCATCGAGCTCACCCTCATGTTCCTGTCCAGATCCACATGAGACACTTCAATTCTAACAGTCTGACCCATCTGCTCATTGTTTCAGTCTGCTTTGGATCAATGCGACCCACCTACTCCATATATCAGCTGCTACATGATGTGTAGAGTGGACCCCCACTTTGAACAACCAGCCAAGCACAAAAAATCAAGATGCAAAAAGTAGCTGTGCATCAGTACCAACTATTTCTGAAGTGGCTTGAATTTCTTCATATGCCGCTAATATTTCTTTTTTGCTTGGACTGCAATGGGCTTCGGATCCTCTGTAGCCCTGGCTTCAAAATCCTAGAGGTCAGCCTCAAGTCTCTGCAGTCACTTACTGCCAGAGGCTGCAGGTGGGGTTGTCGTCTCTGGCTGAGGTGTAAAGCACATTTTTTCACACCTTGTCCTGTCCAGAATGTCCCAAGGGCTACTGCACAAGTTATTTCCTGTTTAATTTGTTCAAAGGCTAGCTGTTGCTCGGGGCCTCATTCTTCTGCCAGGTCACTCAATAGAGAGGGCTTACAGACTACAACCTGGAATATTTATTGTCCCAAAACCTGGAATATTCATTCTCCCAAAGCCCATGACATCTAAGAAAGATTGTGCAGGATTTTGTTAGCTGGTGGAGACATAGCTGTTATTTTGTTGATCACTTCCGTCGGGATATGACAACACCCATCTTGCCATTTTATTCCTAAAACTGTATTTCCTGTGCAGATCCTTTGACTTTATTTTGTTTCATATTCAACAGAATCTGGATTATTCTTCTCACCTTCTCAAACACTTCCTCCATTGTGTTACCCCAGGCAATGCAGGTCTTCTGGAGTACACAGAGTACTGCAGGTGTTCAGGAGCTGTATCAACCCATGACAAATGGTAGGGCTGAATTTCTGTTTCTGGGACAGTTGATTCCGGGTGATACCTCTCCAGGTGAAAGCAAACTGTAGTCTGCACTCTGCTTCCAAAGGAATTGAAAAAACACATTAGTGATATCATTGGTTGCATAGCACTTGGTGGAACTCCTGTTCATATTGGAGTACTACCACGTCTGGTACAGCAGCACTGAGCAGTGGTATGATGTTGTTCAAGGCCATGATAATCCACTGTTGGCAGCCACTCGCTGTTAGATTTTTGCACTGGCCATATGAGGGTGAGTGAGTCTTACTGATCACTCCTTGATTCTCCAGTCATCAGATCAGCTTATGGGTGGGAGTCTCAATTAGTGCAATATTTTCAACAGTGCACTGACAGGATGCCTGCTGTTCTTTATCATGGAGCAACCCTGCAACAGAAGGATCTGCTGAAAGACCAGGCAAGCTGGACAGCTGTTTATTCTTATTTGTACTCAAGGCAACCATACCAACAGCTCATTGGTACTCTTTGAGGCTACCCTCTGCTGAGACAATCTGTGGCAAAGATACATGGAGCCTCTGGAGCGGACCAGGCACAGTAGGGTGCTTTTGCTGCTCATTCTCAGTTAGACTTAACTTGGTCTCCAATACAGACAGTTATTGGGACCCTCTCGTCACTCCAGAAATACAGATGGGCTCTGCCCCTTTTTAATCTGCTGGTTGTAGTGTGCGCTGTGCGTCAGTGTCTGCTAGAGTCTACTCCCATAGAGCAGATTTGCCAGGCCGTTGAATGCATACAGTCCAGTAAACTAAGTTGTCCCTTTCCTCTGCCTCACTAAAGGCAGGGCCCCTCTCTTCCTGGTTGGAGCCTTCATCACTTGATTTTTGTAACTGCAAAACAGAAGTCCCTTCATCAAGGTCAAAAGTGCAATTAGGCTTTCTCTTCTGCCCAACACACACTGGAGCAGTGATTTTCCTGGATGGATGCCTTTTGGCTGTTGTTTTTCCTTACAATTGCTGTACTCGTGCTTCTAGTCTCTAGGTAGATTCACCATGCCACTTCCTCATGTCCTCTCCCTAGTCATGCAGGAAGAACCACAGGGTTGCATGTGGTGTGTGCCATTAGTATCCTCTCCCTCGAACAGGAAAAGGCTGACTTTTAATAGCTAAGACAATTGTTGGTGTGGGTGAGGAAGACCAATCCTTCTCAGATTCCTCACATAGTTACTGGGTCAGTTCGTTCACAACCGTGACGTAGGCCTGTAGGGAGGAAGTGAGATTATCTTTGTATTTCTGGAGTTGTTTGGCCAGTCTGTCTATAGTTGGTGTCTCTGTGTCTGTCCTGGTCATTATCATTAGGGTGTAGGCATATGACATTGATGCATACAAACTGTTGCCACATGGGCCATGTGTGCTGGAGATCATCTGGATCTTTGGATACCTGGTTATCATCCAGATTGTTGTAAATCACCTCACAATGGTTAATTGTTTTAGATACTGGATACCTCCCTCCGTGCAGCATTGGAGAAACCAGCTTAGAATTTCCTTGCCTTCTTGATGGCTAAAGTCTTTTTGCCTATCTTGCAGCTCATAGCAATATTCATAATCCCAGTCTCTTCCTCCTCCTGTTCTTCTGACTGCCCTGCTGCAGAGCAGGCTGCCTGTTCTGACTCTTTTGCCTGCTCTCTCTTAGGAGAAGGTTCTTCATACCTTACTAAATGAGTTGACTTCCACTTGCATTGTTTCTTTTCAATTGTAGAGGTGACTAATAGAGTCTCTGTTTTAGCTGCAGTACCTGTTGGTATGTTTTCACATCCAGAGACACTCCCTTCTCCTTGAGGGTGTTGCATAATATCAAGCAGTGTTTGATAGGTGAGGCCACAGCACAGTGCAATAAATTGTGCCTCTTTGGAATAGCCAGGGAATTTTTTTTTTCAAACATTCTATCACTTCATCAGGACCCTGCACTCATCTGGGGACCATTCTCTAGATACCTGCTCCTTTTCTCCTGTGTGTCTTGCTACCCACGACCAGACTGTAACAGGGACTGGGTCATATTCCTAAATAGTTGCTTAAGCTTAGGAAAATGCTGAAACAATATCCCTAAGGAATACCAATACAAGTATTTTGACTACCTAAGGATGTTCAAGATACTGAAAAGATACTGTAATGAGAGTAAAACATCAGAGAAGAAGGTAGTGAAAATGCCATTCTGTATTCCCTACCCAAAAAACCCTCTCCAAAGGAAGAAGTGTAGTTATCAATTCTCTCCATGAGATGGTACTTGAAGTACAGGTGAGGCTCAAGGGTAGTGTTTTAATGATCAATCTCCCAGGCAAAATGTCAGCAAGCTCTACAGAACACAGAAAACTGTAAAAAACGACATCCGTCTTCAACATGTATAGCAAAAAAAAAAGCATGGCACAGATCGGTTAAACTAGTATCAAGAACAGATAAATCAATATCATGAGCTGCTACTGGTAACAAATGTAAACCCCTTCTAATACACTCTGGTCAAATCTATTATTTTTCTAGACCCTTTGCGCTCCAAGCTGGACACAAAAAAGGCCTGCTATGGTTTAAAACCATCGGCAACAAAGCCCCACACAGCCATTCGCTCACTCCCTGCCCCAGTGGGATGGAGGAGAGAATTCAGAGGGTTAAAAGTGAGAAAACTTGTGGACTGAGATAAAAATAATAATTAATATTTAAAAATAAATAACATAAATATTGTAAGGAAATGAGGAAAAAAATTACAAGAAGAAAAATAAAACGTAAGTGATGCAAATGGAAACAATTGCTCACTGTCACTTAACTAATGCCCAGTCGATGCCTGAGTAGCAGCCTCTCTGCTAACCTTCCTCCTCGTTTTATTGCTGAACATGGCAACATGTGTTGTGGGGTATCCTTTTGGTCAGTTGGGTTCAGGTGACCCAGCTGTGTCCCCTCCCAGTTTCTTGTGCACCCCCAGCCTAGCCACTGGTGAGTGGTGAGAGAAGCAGAAAAGGCCTTAATGCTGTGTAAGCACTTCTCAGTAGTAATTAAAGCATCCCTATGTTATCAACACTGTTTTCAGCACAAATCCAAAACATAGCTCCATATCACCTACTGTGAAGGAATTTAACTCTACCCCAGGCAAAACCAGCACACCCCGTCAAAATCCCGGATATTCACAACTTTTTGATTGAATGTTCAAACATGGATTTATTACTGGGGAAAAATGTAATGAAAATCTCTGTTAAAAATGGAGTGATTTAGAGTTACCCGGAGAGGGTATAAGGTAGAGAAGGCCTTATATCAATTATGTCTTTACATATGGGAGCCTGCTGGGGAAATGCTTGACATAGAGGGAGAGGGGAACAAAATCCTCCGTGTCTCAGAAGCTAAAAAGGCACTCCTGGCTGCAAACCCCATGCATTTCAACTTGATTTCCGCTCACTAGATGGCAGCAGATTCAAAAGAATTACGGAAAATCTGTGGCTCAAACGGCCATGGAAACGGTTTAATTATGTGCTTATGCAGTGAAATAAAGGTGCGATTGTAAAGTGTGATTAATAATTTAGCTAGTCTGGGTAAGGACTAACAGGAGCAGTGAGGGAATGGGAGGATGTAGTAGCAAAGGCTGAAGCCTGGTCTGGCAAGTGGAGTCTTCTGCTACAGCTTCTATACAATTTGTGCTTTGCCTTCTGTCTGCCCTCCTAGGCTGTGCTTTCTGCCATTCCCCAGGCTCACAAGATTTAAGCTAGTTTGCCTGTGCTTCCCTGTGCCACATACAAGTGCTTGTTCTCTGTGTTAATAACATCTAAGAGAGTATTTCAGAATAGATTCCCACTCTGTGAAAGATTTTCTTATTCTAATGTACTGTCACCCACCTGAATAATTTCTTTGCCCTTAAGAAAAGAATAGGTTGTGAAAGAGAGGGAAGTATATATATTTAACTATGATAATTTTCTTAAAAATCTCTAGGTGACCACCATTTCTGATCTTTTCTTGAGAATGGATTCAGTTGCCTCAGATATACAACATGCCCGTACCTACTATAAAATTTATAACTTGAGAAGTAAAGGCCTGAAGAAAAATTTCGTGAATGGAAAAGATAACACCTTCTGCTGGCATAGATGGAGTAGAAAAGATGTCTCTCTAGGGACATGGGTCTTATACTTCCTTCCTGTTTCCAAAGGTTTGTCAATACCATTGTCAGTGAATCACAGAATGGCTGAGAGTGGAACGAACCTTCTGAGAATGTCGAGTATACCCACTTCTCTCAAGTAGAGTCGTCTGGAACCAGTGTCCAGGTCATTCATGACCATGTTGAACAGCAGTGGCCCCAGTGTGAGCCCTTGGGGCACACTGCTAGGAACAGGCCTCCAACTGGACTTTGTGCCACTAATCACAACCTAAAGCTAAAAGGGGAGAGGCAGATATGCAGGCAAATCCTCCTAGCAGAAGCTTACGTAGCAAACCTGTGGTGCAACATTAATAGCAAAATGGCTCACTTGCAGTCATTTCCTACATGAACTCAATGGTACTGGCAAAGGGACATTCTAATCTGTAGGACTGTGTCTACTTTTGATGGTATAATCAGAAGATGTCATTTTTCCATGGCACTGTGAAGTGTAAACTAGGCTTAATGTGTGAAGGGGTAATGAAGCCTGGCTGTGACACCATCTCATGGCAGACCCTGGGAAATAGCTCTTAGTGGCAAGGGGGTCCAGGAAGCTTGGATAGACTTCAAGAATGAAATTTTGCAGGCGCAGGAGCGGGCTGTCCCTGTGTGTTGTAAGAAGAGTCGTAGGGGCAGACGGCTGGCCTGGATGAGTAGGGAACTTCTGAAGGAACTAAGTAAGAAAAAGAGGATGTATCATTGTTGGAAAGAAGGGGATGTAGGCCAGGTCATGTTCAAGGATGTTGTTAAGTCGTGTAGGAGGAAAATCAGGGAAGCAAAAGCCCATCTGGAGCTCAATTTGGCCACTTCTGTTAAGGACAATAAGAAGAGTTTTTATAAATATATCAATGGCAGAAAGAAGGGCGGCAGCGACCTCCACTCCTTGTTGGATGTGGAGAGAAATATAGTAACCAGAGATGCAGAGAAGGCTGAGGTACTTAATGCCTTCTTTGCCTCAGTTTTTAACAGCAAGGATGTCAGCTCGCTTGACAGTTGGCCTTCTGAAGTGGTTGATGGGGGCAGGGTGAAATATGGCCCTCCTGCAATCCATGAGGAGGAGGTTAGAGACCTGCTGAGCCGCTTGGACCCTCATAAGTCTATGGGGCCGGATGGGATCCATCCTAGGGTGCTGAGAGAGCTGGCAGATGAGCTTGCTAAGCCGCTCTCCATCATCTTTCAGCAGTCCTGGCTCTCTGGAGAGGTCCCGGAAGACTGGAAGTTGGCCAATGTGACGCCCATCCATAAGAAGGGCTGTAAGGATGATCCAGGTAATTACAGACCTGTCAGCCTGACCTCGGTCCCAGGTAAAATCATGGAGAAGATAATCCTGGGTGAAATCATGCGCCACCTGCAGAACGGTCAAGAAATCAGGCCCAGCCAGCAGATGGGTAGGTCCTGCCTGACCGACCTGATCTCTTTTTACGACCATGTGACTCGCCTGGTGGATGAGAGGAGGGCTGTGGATGTGGTATACCTGGACTTTAGCAAGGCCTTTGACACTGTCTCCCACAGTAGACTCCTAGGGAAGCTGGCAGCCCGTGGCCTAGATGGGAGCACTCTGTGCTGGGTTAGGAATTGGCTGGATGGCCAAGCCCAGAGAGTGGTGGTGAATGGTGTTTCATCCAGTTGGCGGCCGGTCACCAGTGGTGTCCCCCAGGGATCGGTATTGGGTCCCGTCCTGTTTAATATCTTTATTGACGATCTGGATGAGGGGATTGAGTCCATCATCAGCAAATTTGCAGATGATACCAAGCTGGGAGGAAGGGTTGATCTGTTAGAGGGTAGGATGGCCCTACAGAGGGACCTGGATAGATTGGAGAGCTGGGCTGATTCTAATGGGATGATGTTTAATAAGTCAAAATGTCGGGTACTTCATTTTGGACACAACAATCCCATGCAGAGCTATAGACTGGGTTCAGAGTGGCTGGAGAGTAGTCAGGCAGAAAAGGACCTGGGAGTGCTGGTGGACAGGAAGCTCAACATGAGCCAGCAGTGTGCCCAGGTGGCCAAGAAGGCCAATGGCATCCTGGCCTGCATCAGGAATAGTGTAGTGAGCAGGACCAGAGAAGTTATCGTCCCCCTGTACTCGGCACTGGTCAGGCCTCACCTTGAATACTGTGTACAGTTCTGGGCCCCCCAATTTGGGAAGGATGTTAGGATACTGGAATGTGTTCAGAGGAGGACAACGAAGATGGTGAAGGGGCTGGAGCACAAGCCCTATGAGGAGCGACTGAGGGAGTTGGGGCTGTTTAGTCTGGAGAAGAGGAGGCTCAGGGGAGACCTCATTGCTCTCTACAACTACCTAAAAGGAGATTGTAGTTGGGCAGGGATTGGTTTCTTCTCTCAGGTGACCAGTGGCAGAACCAGAGGGCATGGACTTAAGCTTCGTCAGGGAAAGTTTAGACTTGATATGAGGAAAAAATTCTTCACTGAAAGGGTGATTGTCCATTGGAATGGGCTGCCCAGGGAGGTGGTGGAGTCACCGACCCTGGAGGTGTTTAAGGGGAGACTGGATGAGGCACTGAGTGCCATGGTTTAGATGATGGTTGGTGTTAGTGTTGGTGTTAGTGTTAGGTTATAGGTTGGACTTGATGATCTCAGAGGTCCTTTCCAACCTTGTGATACTGTGATACTGTGATACATTCCAGGATATGTGCTTACCCCATAAAACAGATGTCTCCTTCTCTCAGAGCAAACAGAGGATTTTGACAAGATCGCTGATGTTATGGAAAATATGAAGCAATAATCCCTTCCATCAACCTAATTTCCAGTTCCTCAGCTAGCTAAAAATGTTGTAAGTCTTCTACTAAAGTAGATAGTTTTACAACCCCCACATGCTCTTTTGTTCCCAGGTTAACAGATTTTTTGAATGTTAAAATAAATTAGAGGTTCAGGACATGACAAGTTGTTTATTGTGATAATTTCTTATTGTAGAAAGTATATAAATACTAAGGACTTCCCTAATTTACTGTTTATAAGAAGCATTACTTTGTAAAAAGAATTACATTAAATGCTTTCATTACATACAGCCTGTATAAACACACGTAGAAGTACATTTGTGCATATGTGAATATGGAAATATGATCAGTAAGATGCTCTGTTCATTTGAACTGATGTATTTCTATTGACTTCAAAAATAGAAAATAACTGCAATTCAGGAAGTGGTGTGGGCCAAAGATTCTCTTACATCAAGATTTTCTCAAGGTAATTGCATATAACAACTGGACTTTAAAATTCAAAGGTGTGCATTGAGTGTAGTCAGAAGTACTGATCTTCCTCTGATTCAGTTCTTCATTCATTCAGTGGCATGGTTATACTCTGCTTAGTATCTATAAAAATCAGGCTAGCTGTGTAAGAACCACATGTTATCTTTAGGTATATAAATTAAAAATGTTTGTGTTCTAAGGTGAACTTTTGCTATGGCAGGCAAATGAAGAGGAATAAAGCCTTGTAATATCATCCATTTTTGGGGACATTTCCCATGTTTTTCCTCCAAAAAACACTTTTGAAGTGCTAACAATTTGCAGTTACACAACAGTACAAAACCCAGAAAATTATTCAGCCCTGAACAGTATTTTGCGTGTCATGCAGCAGTCCAGCACGGGTGTAGGTGAACAGAGCTGTGTTGGAAGTGCTATCCATGGGCTCACAAGGACCTGTGCTTCCTCCTGCACTCTGTCCTGTGGCACCAGCACCTGGGGTGGGACAGCTTGTCCTCTGTGCCCCTGCAGCTGCAGCTTCTGTCTCTGGCCTCTCTGAATACACAGGGTAGGACAGGCTTTCCACTGCAGGTGTGTTAGAGACTGGATGCCTGATGCTGTGTTTGTGCTTGAGGAGTGTGAGAAGGGTTTTCATGTGTCCTTTAGGAACAAGCACTGCCTCTCTGCCAAGGCTTTTGTATGTCTGAAAATATAATGTAAACATCTGAAGTCTCCCAAATCTCCCCAGAAAAGATTTCAGGCTGGAAAAGAGAATATAGCTGAGACAATTGAAGAACAGCTCTGTTTAGGGTAATATAAAAAGGCATAAAAAGAACTACTAAATAAGGTCACTTTTTTGAACTATAATAGTTTTCCTTTGCAAGTCTGTGTATTTCTTAAAAAGGTAGCTGACATGAGGAAATGTAAGTCTAGCTCCAGCTAGCTTTAACTACGTATTTAGGGAATGGTTAGCATTGTTATTGCATTGGTTTCCTAGCAGTGGAGGGAGATTCTGTCCATGTGGAAAAGGTCTGTCTTCTTCCTAAGTCAAGAAGAAAAATAATTATGCATAAAAGACAAAGAAATGCTTCTTTGTAGCGTAGGCAAAATTGAATTATACTTCTCTGTGTATGAAAGCAACATGGGGGCAGAGAATTGTGATTTTTGCAGTGGGGTAGAACAGTTGCTGGGGAGAAAGATGCAGGTAGGGGAAGAAATTTAGGAGGGATTAGTTGGAGGTAGGAGAAAGGGACTTAGAGGAGTCTCTGGAAGTTTTGGCGAGCTATTGGAAGGGGAAGGAGGGATGAGTGGTGTTTCAGGACGTTTTTTTAAGGAATATGGCCAAAGCTGTACCGAGTTATGTCTGGGAGAGATAAGTGATATCTGAGGCCCTGCAATAACAGGCATTCAGACAGTAGTAAAGATGTGAAGCTGTCACTTTCCCCTCCAGTTAGCAAAGATGAGCATGGTCACAGCCAATGCAGGCAGCTGTGTGATGGTGAAGGTAAAGCTTCAACAAGCAAACTTTTTGTCTGGCGTTAGCTTCCCTCATACCCCTACAAACCTGCAGGCTGCTGTTCTTCATGGCTTCAGACATTGCACTGGTTGCTTTGTCTAGTTTTGCTTCATATCTCTTCAACTCTTTAATGTCTGCTCAGGATCTGCAGTAGTTGTGGGAGCAGCTGGAGGGAGTCAACACTGCTTAGGCTCCTCTGAAACACATTGCCCACAGGACCTGACAGAGCATACCTTCTTACGTCACCTCTTTGTGCTTAGATGGAGAGAGGTGTCAAAAATGAGCTTGTTGCTTTGGCAAGGGCCACCCATTTCTTAAGGGTATTTTCTCATGCCTTCATCTTCCTCTTGTCCTCCCCAAATTTGTGATGTCAAGCTACTGCCTACTTGTCTGAAGTTGTTCCTGAAGTTGTTAGCTTATAAACAAGCTGGAGCTCATAGGCAGTGGATAAGGTTGTTTATCATATTTCAATAACTAACAAGACTCCCCACAAAAACAAATTCATATTGTTCCAAACAAGCTTTTATTTGTAGTAGTTCCAAAAGCTTTTCTTAAGAAGAAAAGTGTCTTCAAAATATTGAATATACAAATACAGTGTACTACTTTTGCATATGTGAAATCTTGAGTATACAACTATTCAAAATCTTAAATATTCAATTTTGGATATATATTGGGAAGTTATGTGTCATATCCGAATACCCGTTGTGTATGTTGGATTGTAATGTTCAGTAGTTTCGTTATGTTTATGTGATACTGTGGAATAAAGGAGGTTTCAACATGAAAAAGGAGTAGCACTACTTGGCTCTATGTAGTATTTCCCTGGAATTTCAATAGTTGTAGTAATAATGAGAAATGGGCTTTGACCAGTTCTCGTGTAGATTACCAGCATCTTTGTCCTTCGTCTGTGCTTGATCTGGCTGTGTCTTTGGGAACACGGGTGCCTCTCCCTGTGTGGTTGTGCTTGGAATCGTGCAAGAGTGTGTTGATGATGGCAGCTTGTTGCTGCCAGACCACGAGAGGGACCCAAAGACCCACACTGCTTTCTAGTATCTTCTGTGATCTGGAAGAATCTTCAGCTTCCAACAAGGGTTTTCAGAAAGTAGCTAATTTTCTTTTATATTTAGTTTACAGGAATTTTATTATGACTCACCTATAAGCTTTATGAGGAAGTCTGAGAAAGGCTCTTACAAAAAAGGCTGCTTTAGATAACAGATGATTTTAAACAACTTTGTCATGGCTGCTCTGTGCACTGAGAGAGGCGGTGTGGCATCTAGACTGATAGTTGTAAATCATATGAACACATTAGGAGAAAGGCATCTACACTCATCTATTATACCATGGGTGCATACAAGAAAAATCTTGAAGAGCATAAGCATCTGAAATACTCCTTTTATTAGTATTTTTGAACATTTAATCAAGCAGACAATTGCCCGTGTAATGAGACTGTTCCATAAATTAGAGGGAAAACTTATTACAAGTTACTTCATAAATATAATAAATTGGAGACACTGCGTTATGCAGCTTTGTTGCTGCAATAAGTCACTGTTCCTCCAACATCTGTGCTGTCTCTAAAGGGTACACTGCATGTGCAACCAGTGAAAACCATCCTTCACTTTTGCACCAGTGAGAACCAACATTACTAGTTTCATCTGGAAAAAACAGCACTTCCTGAATTTGGGCTGCCTCAGTGGCCTGACTAAGTACCCCTGAGAAATCTCCTCAGCAAAGAGATTTCACGTGCCTTCTTCTTTGGGGCTGTTCCCCTTCTCTCTAATCCTACACTGTGGTCAGGAAACATGAGGCAGGCTTGGGTCCCTAGGGCTGACTCCCAGTGCCCATACATACTATTTAGTCAATGTAAATAATAGGTATGTTTTTCTATTTACAAGAGTAATATCCACCAGGAGGGTTGGGGAGATGACTAGGAATTATTTCACTGTTGTGACAGCTCCTTGTTCATCAACTGAAAATCTAATGGTAGTGAGTGGTAATTTGGCATCATTGCCAATAACAGAATACCATAACACCATGTTGCATCTGGGTAGCACGCTCAGTCTGAGATCGAGTTGAATTACTATCATTAACAAACCCGCATGGTGTGCTCTTGGAAGAGACAAAACAGTGTTATCTGTGACTTACTGACAGAGCAGGTGGTGCCAGAGAGTAATTTTTAGGGAATGAGCAAAGAGCAGGACCAAAAGCAGTCCCCTCTTTGCTGGGCAGGAGAGGAGGTGGTCTTCTCCACAGTTTCGCTGTTCTCCTTCTGCTGTCACCGTCCAAGGCATGTGTCCAGGATGAGAGGCACTACGAAGCCAGACAGATGCTTCAGATATGCATCCACTGTGGAGGTATGGCAGGGACTTTTCTCTGTCCTGTAATCAGGATAGGCCATACTGAGTTCTACCCAATGCGAGAAGGGTGTGAGAATTCAAATTGTGTTTTCACCTCTGTGCTTTATATAGAGAATATACAGTATAAAGTGCAATGATATACTGACATTAAAGACGGTTCTCTTCCCTCTCTGCTTTTTCTGGCAGCAGCTGAACATGCACCGACAACACACCTTCCATTACTAATATTTTGAAACTTAGAGCAAGAGAGTGCCTCAAACCGCAGCCTTATAACGTAATGAAGAATACACACAGCTGCAGTAACAACCACATAATTATTTAATTAGTTTTTGACAGCTTCAAATTGCAGAGGCAAAGGAATGCATGAACCGCACATGGAAACCTGCCAGCAAAGGTTTTACACGTACGCAGATGGTTTTAGCTATTGTAAGCTCAAAGCCAGGTTGTTGTACTTTTACTGCAAAACCTAATAGCACATCATGCACTGCAAAAGTTATATTAGGGGACTAAAACCGGCATATATAACTATGTCTTCTCCTTTATGTCGTAGTGCTGCTTTTGTTGTATTGGACTTGCCGTAACTGATTCCTGTGAGACCAAAGATGGGAATATTTTAGCATTAATTTAAGTAATCTGTAAAGTACCAAATTCTCTGGTTGTTTGGAATAAGCAATTATAGTATCACTAATTAACATTATATATAATTTTCTATTTTGAAGTCCTCTTACGGATATGAATTAATTAACACCTCTGTTGGGAAGTTAAGTATTGCCATTTTTATTTTGAAAAAAAGAAGACTGACGCTGGAAGTCAAATAATTTGCCAGAGGCCACAGTGTGATCCAAGGACAAAAGAGACATCAAATTAAGGATTTCCTTAGTTTTTATTTGACTCTGCAGAGAGCTAGAGTAAAAAAATTCAATATAGGAATGAAGGAAAAATAATTGCCTGCAACAAAATGGATTAGAAAGACACAAGCATTAGTAGCAATCTGTCTTTGGAAAATAGATTATTCCAATGGGGAAGATAATAATTTAGAAGTGAAGTGAAGCCTAATGTACTGTAAATATTTGCTCTTCTGCTGCTGCAAAGCCAACACCCATCTCTCAAGTCACTCCAAAGTGTTTATAATTTCCATGTGTTGCGATTTTGTATTAGAGGGGAAGTAATTTCTCCTGTGTGTACCTAATTAAGGCTAACAGTTAAAATAAAACATGAATTAATTCAAAACTTCACTCTGTGCTCTAAATGAACACAAACATTGTCTGAGGTTTAAAAAGTTAAGTCCCCCTTTTTTCCACATAATTGTAGTTTTCATATTTTCCAGCCTTTGCTTTTTATGGTTCTGGCTGGGATAGGAAATGCTAAAAGCCCACAAGAAAAGGCTATTCCCATAGAGCTGTGTAAGATATTCACAACAAAAACTTAAACCATGAGGAACACATGTGGCTTCAAATTTCAAAAAAGTCAACCCCCAGATTCTGTTTGTTGAAGTTTATAACTGGGTTTGAATGAAACTAGCCTGTTTTCAAGCAAATCTGGTCAGATTCCTAGTGCTGAGTTAGAACCATCCAATATTTGCATTTTGGCAAGGTCTAAAAAGAAGTCTTGGGGCCTGATCTTGCTGATGCTTTGGGGGGAACTGGCTGTGGATAGGTGATGGGTCGAGGATATGACAGGGCTCTAGTCACCAGCCGGTAGAAGCAGGGCAAGGGCAAGGGCTGAGGCTTTGGGACTGCGAAAAATAGGCACAGCATTGGTGGGTCTCCTGATGTGGCGTAGTCAAGAACGGTTGTGTGAAAGTTATGTGGCTCATATTCAGTGCAGGAGATCCTGGAGAGCTACTGCGCACTGTTCAAAGGGTACCTTGCTATGTCTGAAAATAGAATTTAGGAGTCTCCAAATACTTCAGGACTGTATCTACCATTACACTGTATTTTGTAGGGTTTCTGTGTATATCATTGTAGCCATAAGGAAATGTGGCTGCATCGAAGGTTGCAATTAGATGATCCTTACGGTCCCTTCCAACCCAAACCATTTTATGATTCTGTGAAAACACAGCTTTATTTTACTTACAGAGAACATTCTGACTAAGGAAATGAAAGACTGTGAAGAAATACTTAGCACCTGTGATGAAGCCATGCACACAGAAATGTTTGAAAAAGCTAATTCCAGTTAAGAATTTACTTCACTGTTCTGTAATGACATGCTGGACTTTAGCACCAAGAGCTACACACTTTTTTTAAGAGTTGTATATATGGAAGGGTCATTTGCTGATTGCTGCCACTTCAGTCTCTGGAAATGCTATCAAAGTAAAAGCTATGAGCTAAGTTCTGGTATTGCAAGGACAGATATCAGAGCAGATATTTTCTTGTGCGTTCCTAGAAACATCTTTAGCTGAACTACAAACATTACTGCAAATTGTTGAAACTGAAAGGTTTTAAAATCAACCTTAACTTTAATTCTAACTTCCTCTGCTGCTAAGTGCTTTGAAAATTTCTGTCACTGCAATTAATGAGAATAGACTAGAAAAGTTATAACCAAGGTTTTAATAATGAAACTGGAATTGAATTGTCTTTATAGACAGGTTTATTTCTTGATCTCATGCACATAGATAACAATACATTCTCCCATATATTTTGTTATGTTTGGGAATATTTAACTGAGAAGATAGAAGCTGTTTTTTTCTGAGGTCAAAATTTAAGCAAGAAACAGAGCGGATGGTTTCTGAGTACATGGGAAAAGAGTATATGTCTATGTGTAATGCAAGAGCACCTTGACAGGCTAATGAATACTGAGTATAGTTTCCCTCTTTTCTTTAACAATATTTTGTATTTGTCTTGGCTTTAGATGACACGATGAAGTCCCTTTTACTAACAGTCTTTTACTGCAGCATAATTCTGCTCTGAATCTTAATAAATGTCCACATTTGTAATTATTCATGCCTGCTGTTGTTCCTCTTAATAAAGGAAGCAGACATTATCACCCACCAACCTGATTCCCCAAGATCCAATCTGGCTACACATTCATCTTGACCAGCGCTAGCTGAAAATCTCCCAGATGATTGGGTTTTCACCACTTTCCTAAGTGACAAAGAATTGCCTTTGTGGTTTACGTCATGATGTTCTTGTATTCAATAAGAACTTGTGGGAAACACCCTCAGAACAGCCTTGTTTCCTTTTAACTGCATCCTTTCCCTGGTGCCTCTGAAAAACAGATAGCAGAGGAGCTTTGGGGATGTGGAGATCGCTAGCAAGCTATTGTCGCCCTGCAGGCACGGTTTGGTCTGTCTGCATCTGCTTCTGATCTCTTTGCTTGCTTGCAACTTCTGCCAGGCTGAGGCTGCTTGGTCTGCAGAGTCCCCACTGCAACAAGCTGTGAAAGAGCATCTACCACCTCATGAGGTCCACTCCAACATCGCGCTTGTCTTCACACCTGCGAGGTACGTGGGGCCGGTTCTGTGCTGGGCACCCACGGGGGGCAGATCTGGTTACACTGTCTCTAAGCAAATGATCAAAGATACAATGTAGGCAACAGAAGGTGCTGGAGGCGTGTCCTGAGGCTCTTATGGGGTGGAGTTTGCTGTTGGGAATGAGGATTGCAGCTGCCCATCTGGGCTCTGCTACCAGGGTCGTCAGCCTGAGAAAGCCGAAGAGTCTGAAAACTCTCTTTTGTTCATAGGACAGTAATCATATTAAATGTCTTTAGGAACACAAACAGAAAATGTAAGAGATTCCAATTTTGTTCACCATGGCAGAATGGAAAAGGGAAATTCCATCTGTTCTGTTTCACCACCAAAAATTATTTTATACTTGTGCTGAAATATTTGTCAACATAATTATAACGAATACAGAAAAGCAATTCAACAAGTGATCACAAAAACCCAGGAGGGGCATATTGTTTTTAAAAACATATTAATGTGCAATGATTGCATTGCAGAATAACACTATTTATGTTTGGAAATTTTCTTACTCAATTGTAAGACTCACTTAAGCTGAATTGTTGAATTGTTAGTATTCAACAAGAAGGAAGGAAGGAAGGAAGGAAGGAAGGAAGGAAGGAAGGAAGGAAGGAAGGAAGGAAGGAAGGAAGGAAGGAAGGAAGGAAGGAAGGAAGGAAGGAAGGAAGGAAGGGAGTATACTGCCAAACCACTTCTCAGTTTTGTGTAATCAAGCACATGGGCAAGTTTCTCACCACAAAATCAGCATAAATACCTTTCCAAATTGCTTAAATGTTTCCACTCTGATATTCTGATGGGAATTTGATAATCTTCAAATCTTCAAAAAATCTTCAAATAAATTTTCTTTCAAAAGGAGATTTGAAATTTTTTTTTGCTTGTTTGTGCAACATATTTTGTATTTCTCGATGCAGTATCAAAGGTCCTGGCGCGGCACTGGCATTCTCTTGCTTCTAGGAAGCCTGATTCTGTCTTCTTTCCTTGGGTTGACTGCCTTCTTGGCAAACAGCCTCATTCGCTTCAGCAGCTCAATGAGATTAAACATAGCAAAATCTTACCTTTAAAAATTAGTGTTTGCTATATTGCCCGTTTTTCTCCAACAAAAATGAAATATGATTTCACAGATTTTTCTAGGGAATTATTATGTGGAGTTCCACATTTAATGTCATTCCATGCTTGAAAACTATTTGCAGTGACTTACTTTGAATTACAAATAAACAGCAAGATTTGATTGAAAGAATGGCTGTCACCCAATAGTTAACTGCCATACATGTCAATTTGAAATGATGGAAATAATTGCCATTGACAGTTTTACTTTGTAGAAACCTATCTTCCTCCCTTCAGAATCTTTTTTATCTTGATTTACTGGAAAAAGTGAACAAACACAAGGAAATGCTTTCAAAATTATCAGCTTCAAAAGAACACCAGTAATCACTTTGCGCAACCCACATCTGGGCTCAATCCAGCTTTCCCTAATTGGCTGCAAATGCAATGCCTGCTGCGATGTCTCACATTTTCACTGCATGTACCTATTAAAGTGGAAAATGAATTGGATTCTCAAATTAAAAAATATTACTTAGGTGGTTAAGTGGATTTAGAAACTATGGCATTCCTTATACTATAAATAGTACAAAGGTGATTATTTTTCAGCTTTTAGATCCAGGGCACTTCCATTTTGTGAAGATCACAGTGGCTATATACAGGTATTTATCAGGTAAATCACACACACTCTAGCGTTCTGTTCATCCTGTAAACAAAATTTTATTGTAAACTAGTGAATAACAATAGCTTCTCTGGATCTGAAGTCCTTTCATGTTTCCTTTGTTAAGGCTATTTAAAAGCCCAGGCCGTGTTGATATCAAGGTGCTCAAGTTAACTGACCCACCCTGCTCCAGAGGTGACACTGTTGTCAGGAGAATGGGAAGATCAAGCTAAATTGTCTACAAGTATCCTGTTGCTCTGAGATCTAGGGTAAAGGATGCATGAAATCACATAGTTTGCTTGTGTTGGGAAAATAAAACAGGTCCTCCTCAAACTTTTGTTGAACTTATCAAATGAGAATGTGCCCTACTAAACACGTGGCTAGTGTAGGAGTGGTGCAGGTAAGTGAATACCACTAATAGTTTTCATTTTTCACTATGTCATTCATGTATATATACATATGCACTGACTCAAGTTACACAAGGAGAGATTTAGATTGAGTATTAGGAAAAAATTCTTCACTGAAATTGTTCTGAAGCACTGGAGAAGGCTGCCCAGGGAAGTAGTTCAGTCACCATCCCTGAAGGTATTTAAAAGACGTGTAGATCCGGTGCTTAGAGACCTGGTTTAGTGGTGGATTAGGCAGTTTTAGATTTATGGTTGGACTTGATGATCTTAAGGGTCTTTTCCAATCTAAATGAATCTATGATTCCATGACTCTGTGCACCACTGTCCAGTTGCAACATCCTGTTTTTACCAGTGGTCCCCTTCAAAAAACAAATATAGAGTGCTCCTTGTTTTCCTTCAACTGGACAAAGATTTTGAAGTACAGCACGACATGCATGGGACCTCTGGCGTCAGCATTGCCATCACCGTTCCCAGTACTTCCTTCTCTAAGCCTGTGCTAAACCCTAGCTTTGAAAAGGGAAAATACTATCTGTTCCTGAAGATAACTTTTTTATTATTATTCAAAGCTGTAAGGGAAAACTCAACAAAACTTAAAAATATTTCCTGTCTCTGCTTCTGCTTTATTTTTCCCCCAAATCTTTCCTCACTAATGCACTGTTAAAGTCACGATCCAACCCTTAGCCAAGACAACAGAAGTCTTTCTGA
The DNA here is from genome assembly GCA_033556795.1 of Tapera naevia. Taxonomy (NCBI): domain Eukaryota; kingdom Metazoa; phylum Chordata; class Aves; order Cuculiformes; family Neomorphidae; genus Tapera; species Tapera naevia. Next base: position 67,030 of record JAUMJJ010000209.1, on the reverse strand, counting down.
GGGCTTGAGAGTATGGTAGATCATATCTAAATGGAAATGTAAAAATGGACTAAAAGCTCATTTTGTTAAAATAAAAGAATGAGAAAGCATTCTGCACTCAAACAAAGAAATACGGTTTCTAGGTTTTACCTTGATATCTAAATCCCTGGGAACAAATCTGGCACACTGCTTTGCTCCTTCAGCTCCTGGCTGCAATGTGCAGGAAGGAAACACAGTCCTTAGCTTCAGGTCTGTGTGCATGCATCCAAGGATCTTCATTGCTTTCCTCCTGCTCCGAACACACACGTGCTAAGCGCCGTTTTGTGAAGACAGAGTCAATAACATCTGTTGATACTTTGCCCTGAGGCAGTACCTCAGTACAGAAATGGTTTAATTTAAATAAAATAAACCATTATTTGAATCTTTCTGTCCCTGGCACTGTAAGCCTGTGTATACCTGATGTAGCTCTTTGAAAATCAGTGGAGTTATGTTGCTGTAACTACAGGACAGTGCTGCAGGAACAGATAGCCACTTTCTCATAGTACATCACGTAGAGGCAGCTAAGTGGTCCCAGAAGGTTTGTGAGGAAGGAGCAGCGACACAGCTGCCTCCACTGCAGTTACACAGGACAAATGTGAGATCTGAAAGTCCAACCCAAAGGAAGGACTCTTAAAACTGAGAGTTTGGAACATGCCTCTATTCTGTTCTATTCTACAATAACTTCTTTAATTTCCCCCCAAAATGTTCCCTGTCCTTCAGAGCTCACAGTGCACAGTAATCTCACATTTGAAGTACATGGCTCTTTGACATGAGTAGAGGCTCTGGTTGACTGTGTCTGCTCAGAGCATGTCCCATGTGTGCAAAAGTGTGCAGAAAAATCCGTCCAATAATACACTGTCCAGCTGTTTGATTCCTTATTTTTCAGTGACAGCAGTTCGGGCTTGTTCTTTTTCTGGTTTCCAAAACGTCCTACTAAGGAACTGAAGGTTGAAATAATTCCTTCTTCTGTTCACATTTTCAGTTGATTGTCTTAGGTAAGCTGTTCTCTTGGAAATATTGTTTAGAACTACCCACAACTATTTCCAAATTAACTAAGTTTATTTTCTAAAGGAAGATTTAGGAAAAATAATTAACAAAAAAATGGAACCTTATGGTCTATTAAAACTCTCTGCTGGAAAGAAATGTCAGCATAATTTATATGTAGACATTCTCTGTAGAAATTCTCTTTTTAAAACCATTAAAAACCTGTGTTCCAGTCTTTGAGCTCCTGGGAGAAACTTTGCTATATTTCTTCCTGTTGTCTAATTTCTGAAAATATCATGCCCAGAATTGACGCAATAATACAATCAAGCTGTGAATACAAACACCAGGTGAGCTACATACACCAGCAGTTGTGGGGAAAACGGCTGATTTGTTTGTTATTCAAACATTTGGTTAGGTAAGAAGAAGAGAAAACAATTACTGGCACCTCTAGACACTCTGAGTAAATCACTCACTTTGAAAATGTTACTGTGTCAAGGACGCTAAAACTCGTGTTAACTTTGACCACCCAAAACATACTGGACTGACCTAAATGTAGAAAAGAAAAAGACATTAAAAATTTAGTCGGTAAATACATTCCACTGAATTCACTGGATAATATTTCATTTTTAAGAAAAACTTTCACACAAGGATCTTGATATGTCCTACAAATTTCATGCTAAGTTGATCCTCTTTCTTTGAATGTATTTCCAATCCAGCAAATAAAACGAGGCCTGCATGGGAATTTTGTTGAAATCCTCAAAACTGCTGTGTTCAATTTTTTCTTGAGATGTAAACATGAATTATGCGTTCTTGTTTCTACCTGTGAGCTGGTCAGAGCTGATGGTGGAGTGCAAGCAGTGCAGTGCCAGCATGGCGATGTTACAGCAGCAGGAGGCAGCTGCCTCATTTTCTGGCTCGCAGCAGTATGTGGGTGAAGAAAAATAATGTTAGCGTTTGGCTGACATCACATGATGGCTTCCAAAATATCAGTTCAACAGGCTTCTCTCATCCAACAAAAATGGGCTCTCACTGGGTATTAGCAATAACACGCACACACACACGCCCACACCCATAATCAGTGGGTGTAAAATGTGAAAAGGATGTTTGCCAGTGAGCTTTCAGATCCAGAGCTGTGAATGGGAACTGCATGCTTGGAACTGAGGCATGAGAATGCTCTTGCTGTTTGTGTCCTTTTGTTCCTCTGACATTTTGGGATTTTATGTGGGTGTGATGACAAATCCCTCTAAAGCCTGCAGAACCAAGTCACGGGTTTCAATGCAGGCTACCGGAAAAGGATCACTCCTCGGAAACACACTGGAGAAACAGAGAGCAAATCCTGGTATGCGCTGGAAGGATTAAATTGTACCCAGGCCCTCCTAGCTAGATGCTCTCAAAGAGAAGGCAGAGAGGGAAGAACTTCAACCCGCTTCCACTGCTGCCCCCTTGCCTACCTTTGACTGCCACTGCCATTCCTGGCTGCTGTCAGACCGAGGGCCTCCCAAAAGGTGCTCAAGGTGCATGCAGATAAGCACATTACACAGCTCTTATCTGTACAGCTGCATTACTGTTTGGACAAAAGCATGTTGCTTCTGACTGGCACTGAGCTGTAGCCTAAATGAAAATCAGCTCCAAAACACTTAGGAATGCTAAACCCAGGAGCATTTGTTTCAAATGAGCCCTACTGGCCACAGTAGTAGGCCATGCGTGCAGCTTCATGGACAACTTGAGAGACATAGAGAGTGGGGAGATTGCAAGGCCAGACAGATACGTAAGTTTAGCTGAGAAGAAAGCAAGCCAGGAATCTGGGTGAGGTTTGGGGAACACAAGTCTGATAACCCACCTTGGAATATTGTCCTGTGGAGGTTTGTGCAGCAGAGAGTAAGGAAGGGCAAGTATGATGCCATAGACTGCTACATGAGTTCACACTGGAGCACTTCATGAGTCCAAGGAACGACAGTGAGAGCAGGACATTTTATTGGTGATCTATACATTATTATACCAGACTTCACAGGGAGGAAAAAAGGACATGTCTCAGTTACAGCAACATTTCCTGACCCACCTGAACTTCAATTTAATAACTTCAAAAAGTGAGCTAGGGGATTTGGCTGAGACTCACTCACCAAGTGAGGAATTTCACATTTGAGATTGTCATCTGTCAATACTAGATAGACTATAGATCTGCAAAAGAAGAAAGAAAATCTGCTTTCAGTTGACTGTAGTTGGAAAAAGAGTAGAATTTTGTTGCAGTGGAGCAGGCTGCTGTGTTTTACGTTTGAAATTTGTTTTCTTTAAACCCTTCCTACGGAAAGAGAAGTCTCCATCTATTTTTCTTTTCCCCCAATGAAAAAGAAATTTATTTGGATTTAAAACCTGAAACAAAACATGTAAAGGAACAAAAATTTCAAGAAATATTGTTGTATACACATAAAAAAACCTGAATCTGTTATGATACAATTATATGCCTGAGAGTTTTATTAATCTTAGAACTGTTCAATAACATATGATGCCAGGATATACGTGGTTGTGTTGATATCCGGCATTTTAAATACATAATCGCTGGCATATGCAATTAGGTCATATAGTGTCTCATCAAGGCTGGCAGGGGAGAGAAAGCAAGGCAGAAAAAGGAAAATGGAATATCTGAAAGTTGTGAGAGGTGGAAAAAGCTTCATAGAAAGCTAATGGAATCCAAAGCTGTAGAAGACGCTCTTTTACAAGATTTCTCTCTCTGATAATTTTAAGGTTTTTTGTTTTATTTCAGTAGGAAGAAAAATAGACTCAAAAATTGAGCCTGCATCCATGCCTTAAAGACAGTAATGGGTTCTAGGAATGTTCAGCCTGAGAAGAGTCCTTCTCCCATCTGGGAAGGCCTCCATTAAAGTCAACATGTCATCATCACAAATCAGAATTATAGTTTCATTGAGAAGAAATCCAGACTTAAGATTCTAAATGTACAGAGAAAGAAGCAAACCATCTCCAACTGTGCTAGCAGTGAGATAATGCAAGTGTTTATGACTATTATTAAGACAATTTATTATTTGTGGCCTAAATACAGTTACATTACCTGCTTGCCAACCAGTACAGTCCTCGTAGCTGTACTTGCTACCACAACAATAACTGTTATTTTTGTTACCTGACTGCTTTATTCCTCATGTCCATCATAAACCTCAGATGTACATCATACATGACTGTTCAGATGATAAGCCTGTGCTTTCTTCTGACACCTCCATCTTTGATATTTCATTTTTACTACTAGTTATGAGTTGTGCTGATATCTTTAGCTGTGAAGGCTAATGTGAAGAAATTGTGCAGCTTCTTATCAATATCATTTCCCCTAATTACCCTTTATATCCTGTCTAGTCATCAGACCTCACCCATTTCTTTCACAGGTTTGTTGATTCAGGTACACTTAAGTGATCCAGTAGTGTTTGTTTTTAAGCCTTGTGCTATTTACCATGCAAAATCCAGCTTAATCCTTTTCTCTCCTAGATTCTCTTCTGGTTTATGTTCTTGTTTATTGACTTCATCTGCGTCAAATTTCTAATCTCCAAGGACTTTCTCTTTTCCTCAAATAAACCTACTGCTATCAAGTTACAAGTCCTGCCTCTCTGGTTTCCTTTCTTATTAGGTGGTGGGTATTTTTTCTCAGTCTCAGTGGTCATCTTTCATATCTAAACTTTTGGAGGTTTTGTCTTTAACTATCACTCTTTTGTTACTAAACTTTTGTGTCTCCCCTTTGTGTAACATTGCTACTTTGTAAGAGATTGCTCCTTTCCGAGTCCTTTCCTGGATGTCAAACCTAAGCATAGCAGCTGTTGCTAGTCAGTGGATTGGGGCTTCTTCTTGGATGAATTAGGTCATGTATGTTACTTGAGATTAGATCAAAACTAGCTTCACCTTCTGCTTCAAAAATCTTCCAAATAACATATACTTTAGGGTTTAAGAAATCAGGTGTTAACTTTTGGGGCCATTTGGGGAAAATGTAACAGCAAACCACAGAGCTCTGTTATGTAGCTGAAAAGCTCCTTCTAGTTAAAAGGCCTGTGACCCTAAGTGCTTGAAAAACCACTGCCAGTTTTTCTAATGAAGTAACTGATAGTAGTGTCAGATTGTTCTCCCCTCCTCACTGTGTGGAGCCTGCAGTGGAGGAAGATGAAATCCAGCTGAGAGAAGAGGAATAGTGGGACAAAAAGATGCAGAGCTGTTCTCCCCACTCCTTAGCAAGTGTGCAGACCCTCTGCTTCTGCAGCTGTGAGTCTTCCCTTGGCTTCATGCTGCCCTGATTCCTCTTCCTGGCAGGTTTGCCAGCAGAGGATTTTCAGCAGCAGATGCTGCAGCTCCCCAGTCTGCTGGAGGCTGTAGGACTCAGTGGGACCTGCTGCTGCGGGAGAAAGACTCCTTGAGAGGAGCATTTCCTAACCCTGTCTGTGAGTTAGTTTTCTCCTCTGTTTTCCTTAGTATTCTTCCTCTCCTATATGGTCACACACATCTTGCTCCTGCCCTGGCCTGCTGGCCCAGCCAGCCTCTGTTTCAGCCCCAGCCTGCACCCCTGTTAGCCCGCTCGCTTCCCAAAATCCTTATGTCCAGTCTCCATGCTTGCATAGCTTTAGCTCCACACACCCTGCCTTCCTGAGTCCCCTCATTCTCTTTTGGGCCTCTGTTTGTGTTCTGTTGCAGCCCATACGGCCAAACACTACCCACTTCCCACTGTGGATTGCAGATTCAGTGCCCACTGCCAGTTGCCACCTGGTTATCTCATTTGAAACATGTACTTGACATGCTAGGACTCAACCGGCATTTTAATTACATGCATCAATGAATTACAGATGGTCATTATAATTGTAGATGAACACACCCTTTCTGCAGAGGCTCTGATTTCTGCAAGTAGTGATGGATGGAATTAAATCCTTCTTGTCACCACCTTCTAGCAGGAGGGAGGAGGCCCTGACATGTCTTCCACCATGGTGGATTTATGTGTGGATCTCTGTATGCCAGGAAGGTATTGTGGAGGAGGCCCAGGGGGTAATGGCCCTATTAACTAATGGGAAATCTACCCCTCAGTTTCTCTACCTGGCTGCTTGCATCGTTGCTGCCAGACTTGATCTTGGATTCCTCACCAGAAACCCATCTAGGAGCCTTATGAAACAAGCCCTTGTTTTTCTTCCTTGCTGTGAACAGCTGATTTAGTCTGGTAGCACAGACAGGGTAAGCAGGTGCATTCGACCTGGAGTCCAGATTTAGAAGCTACATAGCTCATTTTGCTCTTCAAACCTCTTGAGGGCCAGGGCAGCGAGGGGTATGAAAGCATCTCCACACAAACCTTGCTGGCTGCACTTTTATGTCCCCCCCCGGGCAGCATATTTCTTGTAAACTTAATTGCCTGGGATTAGGGTCTGTTTCCTGGCACTGCTGCTGAGCTCAGAAAGCTTCTGCTTGGCGGTTCCTGTCCTGTCCGCGGGTGCTCTGGGGCTGGCAGTGGCAGAATCGTCCACTGTTTGCAGCAGCCGCTGAGGTGCTCTTGGGGAAAGAAAGGTGCGGGTGAATGAGAAGCAGAAATCCCGGCACTAAGGGTTTTCTGGGCATTGGGAACCTGCTGGGATTCCTCTAGGTGGCAGGAGGCACACGCCCTGATACTGGGGTGCCGGTGCCAGCCACCGCTGCTCCCCTCAGCTACCCAGCTGCAGCAGTTTATGAACTCATAAGAGTGTGAGAGAGGGTTATTCTGAGACGGGGATTACATTTTAAGAGTTGCTTGTCCACCAGCAGTCTGACCGATGGGCTCCAACCACGGAGCTTGTTTGCTCTGTACTGCAGGCTTGCCGTTTCATGCTAAGGTTAGCCACTAAGCTGTTCCCTCCCTTTCCCCCTGGGTAGTACCATCCAGGGTTTGCTTACCTATGTAGCAAGAAGAGGTTTACATGTTTTCAGAGCAATAAAGGCAGGCTGTAGCAGGCAGATATAATGAGCACCACATAAAACCATTGCATGCTTGCTCTGCTGGCATGCTAGACAAAATGAGTATCAGTGGATTTGAGTTTAAGGTGCAAGTCAAAACAGCGGGTCCTTTCCCCTGATTGTGAACTCTATATTTCTCTTTATCCCAATGCATGATATTGATGAGTAGCAGAACACGTCCTTCAAATAGACCTGAGCATTAGTGTGAAGAATGTTGAAGTGCAGAAGTGCCTGTACGGATTGTGTACTGATGTAGTGTGGTCCAGCTGTTTTTACGAGAAGGGAAGACAAAGCTGCCTTTATACCCCAATAATCTTTGCCCAGGCAGGGACTGACACAAATCCTTTGCTCACGTAGGGCCCTTTTCTGCCCTTTCTCTTCTGCATCTGCTAGCAGTCTCATTCCCAGGACAGATCTCTTCCATGGACACTCTGCACATGCTTCCAGCTACTTTCCCAGTAAATCTCTGCCCATTCATGAAATGACAATAAGATAATGGAAAGCTATGTGCTGCTGGGAAACTCTGCTTTACTTTTCTGCAGAAACTGTCCCATTGGGCAACAGCTTTAAGTGCTTTTTTTCTCCCCAGAGCATGATGAAGTGGATTTCTGAAGGGCTACAGCTCTGGCTCTGAATATTTGGTGTAGAGCAAGTTATGTCATGTATTGCTGTGACACCTGGAGACTCACTTCTGGCCCATTTCTTCGGACCATAGTTAGCATTCCCATGGGGAATTCTCATTTTTAAAACCAAAAAGCACTATTCTGATTTCTGGTTTTCCTGTGACTTCATTTAATCTGAATCATGTCCAAATACTTCTTGCTGCATCATTTGCAAGGATGAAAGAACTGGGTTTTTTAATGGTGACACAGGTTTCTTAAGTGAGCTACGCATTGATAACACAAAATCTTCTCAATGAGTAAATCATCACCAGAAACTTAAGAAAAATAAATTCTACTTCTTATTATTATTTAGAAATTTACTTTATTTTCATTACTGTCCTTTAAATCCTATTCCTCAAATTACAGATATTCGTATTATTAAAATTTTTTCAGATCGGGACAATAGCAGTATTATACACCTGCAGAGTGTTCATCAATCCAAAGAGCTTAAACAGCTTTGTGAGCATTTTTGACCTCCCAACACCACTGTCCCAAGCAACATTTAGGTGAGCTAATCCCAGTTTTTGAGTTGTTTTCAGGTCTGCAAAGAAATGAATGCTAATGATCCTGCTCAGTTTACCTCTGTTATTTACCCATGAGGCAATCACTTATTAATTCCAAAAAGCCTGAAATAAAGGGTTGTGATTTTGAGTCAGAGGGGAAAGTAGTGCTTGTGTTTTCCTGTGCACATGCTAATGAATTCTGACTTAATGCAATACCAAATCAGATCTGTAACTCAGTAGTGATCAGACATTCGTTCTGCCAGAAACCAAGCTCCAAACCCCATGCATCTTGCTCTGTCCCGTCACCTTTATTCACTCTTCATTGCTGTCACTGTTCAAAATGTGTAGCTCTGATACCTTGTGAAGCTGTAAGTAGCTAAAATGCTGTTATTTTTTAGTGATATTGCTGTTATTCTCAGGTCTAAGTCCTAAATTTTGAAGGGAAACTCTAAGACAATGAATAGGAATTTTAAAGCACAGATAACATGGTCTGTATCTTAGACTTTGATAACAAGCACTGCAAGTGATACAGGTCAGCTGCAGCGCTGTAAAGTGAGTTCTTTACTGCCTCTTCTTTAATATTTCATAGGAGCATTTCGTTTACAGTAGATTAATGTCCAAATCTTTTAGTTTATTTGTGTGAAACACAACCAACCCTATGTAATAAGATTAGACAGTAGGAGCTTAACCTAGTGCTAATTTTTAATCAATTTTCCACCAGTTAGAACACACGATAAGAACTAGTAGACTGGAAACTGAGTATTTGTTCATGAAGAGTAGAAAAGTCTTCATTATTTTTCACAAAACTGACCAGTTGCAAATAAATATTTCTTGTGCTTTACATTTTTGTGCTGTTCCATCCTGAGCTGGGCTCTTATCTTTTGGAGGATAAACAGTTGGACAACATTACCAAACAAGGCTCAGCAATATCCTGGGATAGGAAAGGTCTGATCTGATTACCCTACATACAGGATTAAGAAATGATGGGCAGGCAACTTTATTTTCTGCTGGAGACAGTATTTCATGTCTCCAGTTCTCATGAGTACCTCTTTGTAATGAATGACAAAATGTCCAATGAATTCAGCTCACTATCTTGAAACCTCAAAGCGAAAATAGGAGCTTCTAGCCATGGCTTGGTGCTGCATGTGATCTGATTTCTACTGCTTGCCTTTGTTGTCTTAGACCTGCTGTTACGAAATCAGGATTTCTGTGTGTTGCATACAATGCTGTCTGCCATGTCCTTCCCTGCTATCTGTCCTCAAAAGGACATATTTCACTGATGAAAGTCCCCTGTAACCTTACTATCAGGAGGGAGAACATAACTTTCCAAGAGGTGCATGAGGGACAAAAGCTAAATTCCTTGACCATTATTGAAAATTTCCTGTTGTGGCTCTGAGAGCAAAGCTTGCTTACCATGAGGCTTTACAGTTTCAGGAAGAAAGGAAGGTAGCTTTGTGTAGTAGGAAACAACTGTGGCTGCATAATAAGTTTCTTTAAAGAGGATTGCATGCTCCCTTGAATTTTAATATAAAAAAATCTTCTCAATAACAAATCCATAATTTTTCCCTTTGACCACATTTTATCAAAAGCCTTCATTATAACAAGGAGCTTTTCAGCAATACGAAAGTCTTTTTGTCAGTTGAACATGCTATATAATTAAAGGATTAACATTTTCTCTGAAATGGAATTAAGAAACAGAAACGGGTTGGGAGTTAATTCCTGTGTGGTTAGATGACTAGCCAGGGTTTTAAAGGTGTAGAATTTCATGGGGAAATGTGCATTTTGGCCAGAGCTCTGCAAAATACTGCTGTGATGGTGTTTTGGACTGAAATAGTTGGAACATTTTCTGTCAGAATTTTGATTAAAGGAGGCTATTAGAGGAAGAAAGATGTAAAAAGCTGGAAAGAGGACAAAGAAAGGTATATTTTCCAACCTTGCAATGTTTCAGTCTCCCACTGCAGACAGTGATCTCAAACTCATACGCATACTCGCTGGGATACACATTTACCTAAGTCTGAAAATATGCAAATACAAACTTGGAGAAAATACATCTTTTCAGTTTTTACATATTCAACATGGCAAGCATCCAGCACTTCATAATAATTCTGTGTAGTTAATTACTGAGGCAACATGTGCGTCTGAGCATCACCCACTTGTATGTGGATTTCTGGGCCTGCCCAGGATATCTGGACATCTACCAGCAAGGCCTTGTGTCTATTTTGTTAGTGCCTTAGTTATGGGCTGTAAATACTGAGACTAATTTTGTCTTTCTTTCCACAGGAAGTTAAATTTCTTGAAATTATCACTACAGTTTTAGAGAAAAGAATGGCATTGAAATGTGTCTATTTTTAATGTGATGAGTTGTTCACAAAGATTTCAAGTTTTATACCCAAACCACTAGCGCCTTTTCACAGTTTTGTGAACCCTGTAATAAACTGAAGGTTTAACCAGTGAGCAGCTATTAAGAGAAGACTGCATGCATGTTCTTGCCCAGATTACAATGAACAGGTTATGTTTCCTCTGGCCTTTGTTTATTAGGATGGTGCAATTTCCCTGTCACTGAACTAAGGACACTGATGGGTCATATGATCCTCACAGAGAATTTGTGCTGCCACTTCTCTCACAACTTCCTTTGCCGCTGCTGTTGTCACCACTATTTCTTTACCACCAAGGTTCATGACTTTAATCATAGCTTGATGTCATCTTCTGCTTTGCTCTTTTTGCTTGTACTTGTGTACTTTTTGCTTGGTTAGTAGCCCCTGTGGCTATACCTCCCGTTCTGCAGCTTTCTTCACACTGAAAGAGGCAACTTCTTTCTCTTTTTCCTTCCTCACGCAGAATAGTTTGCTTTCCTCAGCTCCTGCTCTGCGCCCTGCTTCCTCCTTATGTCCCACATACGCAGAGCTCCTGGTGGTGCTATGTCTCTCCTCCTTGACTGCCATTCTCATCACACCATGTCTGCCTTTAGGTGTTTTTTTGCTGGCCTCCCCTAAGTCACCGTGGGTCCTCCCCTCATGTCACTACGGATCTGCTATGGGTTTCTGTATGTCACAGGGCCCAAGTTATCTCTGAATAGGCTAGTTTGGGGATCAGGAGCTGTATAGTTGTAACAGCTCGGGGACATCTCTTGTAATCCAGTCCTTGCTCCTCTTATCCTGGGGAGAATTTGTACTTTCTTCACATCTACCCTGGGCATCACAGTATCACAGTATTACAAGGTTGGAAAGGACCTCTGAGATCATCAAGTCCAACCTATAACCCTACACTAATACCAACCCATCATCTAAACCATGGCACTCAGTGCCTCATCCAGTCTCCCCTTAAACACCTCCAGGGTTGGCGACTCCACCACCTCCCTGGGCAGCCCATTCCAATGGCCAATCACCCTTTCAGTGAAGAATTTTTTCCTCACATCAAGTCTAAACTTTCCCTGACGAAGCTTAAGTCCATGCCCTCTGGTTCTGCCACTGGTCACCTGAGAGAAGAGACCAATCCCTGCCTGACTACGACCTCCTTTTAGGTAGTTGTAGAGAGCAATGAGGTCTCCCCTGAGCCTCCTCTTCTCTAGACTAAACAGCCCCAACTCCCTCAGTCGCTCCTCGTAGGGCTTGTGCTCCAGCCCCTTCACCATCTTTGTTGCCCTCCTCTGAACACATTCCAGTATCCTAACATCTTTCCCAAACTGGGGGGCCCAGAACTGTACACAATATTCAAGATGAGGCCTGACCAGTGCCGAGTACAGGGGGACAGTAACGTCTCTGGTCCTGCTCACTACACTATTCCTGATGCAGGCCAGAATGCCATTGGCCTTCTTGGCCACCTGGGCACACTGCTGGCTCATGTTGAGCTTCCTGTCCACCAGCACTCCCAGGTCCTTTTCTGCCTGACTACTCTCCAGCCACTCTGTCCCCAGTCTGTAGCTCTGCATGGGATTGTTGTGTCCAAAATGAAGTACCCGACATTTGGACTTATTAAACATCATCCCATTAGACTCAGCCCATCTCTCCAGTCTGTCCAGGTCTCTCTGTAGGGCCCTCCTACCCTCCAGCAGATCAACCCTTCCTCCCAGCTTGGTATCATCTGCAAACTTGCTAATAACATCTTCACATGGTGTTTGCATCTTCACATGGTGTTTTGTTATGCCACACTGACACACTTTGCACTCAGATGGCACAGTTTTCTCATTCAAGGCCTGGACAATTAGTCTTTCTGGTTGTTCAGTGTTGCCCTTTCCTATTACCTGTCTCCTGCTCAGTTTGCTCTGTGGCTTGTGGCTGACATGCAGTATCAAAGCCACAAAAAATATTCTCTGTTGACTTCAAAGACTTTAAAAAGATTGTCATGAAAACATGGAAACATGAAAAAATACAAGTATTTTGTTTCTGAAATAAGACTTTTCATTTGATACCTTTTTTAAAAAAGAAAAACACCAGTCCTGCTAGATAAAACTAAAATTGAAGTGAAGTTGGAAAACTTTGGTTTGGAGTCATCAAAATGCTTTAACTACATCTGATGTCTTTGCACTAAGAAGACTCCAAGCATAACAGTCTAATCATTCCTATCCAGTAGAAGAACTTGCATGCTGATTTGTGTGTATTGTCATGGAGGTGTCTCTCTGCTGACCTTCTTCCCTATCACTAAGCACTAAACACACACAGCTCTGTTTCAAATGGTCTTGCCTTTCCCTCAAGACTTTGCCTCAGATCAGCTTCTGTCAAAATATCTTATGTTAAAAAGAGATAGCTTAACAAGTCATTTTAGGAACATTTTGTTTGTAGTGCTTTATCTTGACACAATACAATTTGTATTCCCCACAACTCCTTTGTACATAACTAGTCCCAAAACTGCTTTGCAGGAGGAGAGAAGTCTTTGGATAGAGCTTATTGGTACTACACTGTCTTTTAAATGGAACATTAGAATAATTTATTAATCTTTCAGTTCCTTATCACAAAGCCAGATGTGGCCTCAAAATGAACGGTAGTCGCTGGCCCACCACTATGTGATGCATCGCGCTCTGCAGGAAGGGCTGTATGGCAGGACAAATGTTCACATACATGCTCACAGGCATGCACACACACTCACTGCAACCTTTTGCCAGTTTTTTTGGAAAGGAGTTACATGTATGCACTAAGGAGGAAGGGGGTTTAAATATATGCGGTGTTCCCACAGTATACATTTAATTATATTATAGAACTGCGCTAGAAGAACTAGCACTGTTGAGGTGAAGCCCTTGTTAATCTCCCTTTTGGGGAACCTAGGCCTGCTTACTTCAATAAATAGGGAGCATCCAACTCTATATTGTTTCTGCTTTTGTATGAGTGAAAGTAATGAGGCTTTACAAAAAACTTATATGCTGCCACTGCCTCCTTTGTTTTCAGTAAGGAATTCTAGTTGTTTTAAAAATCTTAAAGGAGCCTTTGCAACTAAGCAGGCCTCATGTTTTCCCATTTACTTGTTTGGAGGATGTAATTTAGCATAAGAAGTCTTTGTGTGCAGAAAGGAACGGAAAAAGCAACAGATATAGTTTGTGAACAGATAGCTGATGATTTTGCCTTGATCCATACTTTTGGTGCAGAACCATGTGGCTGCACATTTCTTAACCCAAGAGAGCCTAAGGGTTGAGAGAATAGACAGCAGTTCTATTTAACTCTGTCCAGACAGACACAGACAAGAAAGATTACCTGTGCAGTACTAATACCCTCTAGATAGGTGATTAACACAGTGCAAGATAATTATTTCTGACATCTCTCATTTCTACTTTGAGAAAAACAGAGTGATCTGCTGCAGTTACGTACAGGTCATGATCATGTGGCTCCTGATACTGCTGCAATGTTCCCTTTGTTCTGATTCAACTCATGTTAAAGCCAATTGGAAAGTTTCTGCTGGCTCTAGAAGCAGCCAGCTGAGACCCTGCTACAGAAAATCTTAGGAAGGAGTTGTGAGATAGACACAAACCAGTCCCAGCACCTTTAATTTTAGTACACTTAATGCTCAGTGACTGCTACAGCAGAAAATATCTCCATAACTTTGTGCACATAATTGATAGACAACAGTTTTCGAGTGTGTTGCTCTGTTGTTCTGAGCCTCCTCCAAGAAGAGATAGTCTTTTTTTTTGCCACAGCTTCTGGCAGGCTGGTACTATGCATAATTGTTCTGGTTAAATCTCTAACAGGCAAACAGCATCAGGTCAGTTTTAGGAAACTGAAAACCATCTGCATCGACTGAGCTAGTCTACCACAAACTCCCTACGGGAATTTCCATGGCTGCTTACTATATTCAAGAGTGAAATAAAATACCTGAAATTTAAATTGATCTCTCCCCGGCTTTGCAGCTCGCAGTAATGAACATCATCCCTAATTTGAGATGTGATAACGTAGCTATGCACAGTGCGACCATGCTGCCAAAAATCCTGGCTCAGGTGAGACCTCTGGTGACCAATGAAGGTGCCTAGGGAGTGGAGGTCAGTGTTGGGGCCTGAGCATGTCCCACCTCTCAGGCTGAGGCTCTTTGGTTGGGAAGAGCTGCCAAGGGGAAGCTAGAGGCAAATGCTACCCCTCTATCCCTGGAGAAGCTGTGTACCTTTGGGAATGCTCATCCCAGCCCTTGTGACATGGCCGTGGACCCACACCCCTTGATCCAGATCCTGGTCCAGACCTGCTGCTGCATGCTGGCAGAACTCTGGAGAAGCAGTAATAGAAAAAGAAGAGTTGCTCTTCCTGGCAGATCTAAAAAACCACTTGGATATATTGCAACAAAATCTTTGTGTGCAGCTAGTGAACAATTTCTAGTTGCCGCAAACTGTTCCACTGACTGTCACATCTTCATGAAGTTGTGAAAAATAATGATCTTTTCATTATTTTTTACATTTCATAGATAGATCTTGTATTTTTAATGTCACCTTTCAGGTGATATAGATTGAGCATAGCTTTGGACTTTTACCTCACCTCAAAACTAATAACCTATATCAAATACTAGGCCAAAACCTAGTAACCATTTTTGAGACTATTCAAATATACTGTAATTTAGGACTACTTCAGGATAAAATGGTTTCAAAGTGGATGAGCTGGCCAGGGTTGATGGGGCCACACTGTTAGTCCACCCTAACTGGTAAATTATATCGACCCATTTTAGACTAGAGTATTTATTTTGGGCATTTTGGACCCTTTCAACTTAAATATTTTAAAAAAGAACTAAGATTTTTCTGCCTTAAAACTATTTTTAATACAGAAGGTGTTCTTTGATGGAGTTAATTAAAACATTTGAAGAGGTCTTTTTCTGCAAGCTTTTTTGTTCTGAAAGTGAAAATTTGAGCCTGGGAGGGCAGGATCGAGGTAGGAGCAGTGCTTTCTATTTGGAAATATAAAAGCACTTTTAATCAAAAGGATTTTTTTCTGCATCCCCAGTGGTAAACGTTACTTTTTTGCTCCATCCAATATTAAAAAATCTTTGTAGTGCTGTGATGCTTTGTGGTGCAGAACAGCTGCCACATGTACCTTCCCACCCGCCAGGACATTTTGGCGGGATATATAATGGACACAATTCCTTATGATACAGCATGAAGGATCAGTCAGATTACAGTGTATGATAGGTAATACAACACAGTCATATAGTTGTCGTGTGGGAGCAAGTGGGTCATACAACTGAAACACTATTTTCTGAAAGCCACAGAGTTTGGCCTCAGTTTTTTGTTGAACTGCTTCCAAATGAAACATTTCTCCCTGGTTCAACATGCTGAAATCTTTCATGTAAGTTTTCTCAAGATAAACTTTTGATTTTCAGTTCTGTTCAATGTTTGCAAAATCTTGTAATTGGCTTTGTATTTGGAAAAAAAAAAAGGAGCTATTACCTGAAACTAGTTCTTAAAAAAAGGGTAGCTGAATCTATTTAGTAAAATGGCAGCTGTTTTGCTTACTTCTTGATTCTCACAAAACCTCTTCTTTAATCTGGCAGGTCAACCTTGTAGGTCATAATAGCATATTGTCTTTGCAGTAATGTCTCATTTATCCAGACACAACACTTATCTCAGAACTTAGGGTAACTTGCAGAAAGAAATACCATGAACTCACACTCTATATTGAATTATACTAGGGCATTAAGTTGTGATGGGGAAGATATGTTCACTAGCCTCGAGAAATCACATCTTCTGCAAATGTACAACTAATTGGATACTTAGCAATAACTGGCATGTTGTCTGCTTAGAACAGGTAGAGTTACATCACGTATGAGTGATTTTAATCAGCTGTAAAGTTGAAATAGTGGAATCTTTATTATTTTACATGTTCAACTTAATCACTGAAGACAGTATTTTTAAACATTGTTCCAGATTATTAATATAATATACATAAATTAATGCCACAAAAATATATTTTAGCTTTCTAAATATTTATATTATCTTTACATTAATTTAACTTTGTATTTTTTATTGAGTTTATGTAAGCTGCTCTCCTCTAGAATATCTAAACAAAGCAACTAATATGTTAATGGAAACATTTTAGAAGTGCAATTTCCTAAAGATAACCTTCACTTTGCTGAACCCTTCACTACATTTGATCTATAATCCATGTTTGAAGGGATTTGACAGTCTCTGTGAATGAAGGAATAGCATGTTAAATCATAAAATTGTTTTTTATTTTTCCAAGATGGTTTAGGAGTGCACATCAGTGTGTTGTATAGGCCTTGGCCCTTGCTTTCAAGGTTACTTGAGACACTGATTTAGCTGAAGCTATGGTTTAAATGCACAGCTGGCTCTTAGTTGTCAGTGGATGAAGTAAAGCACCAAGGAAGTGTAAAGAGGTAGAAAAAATATAGTGCCTTGAACAGAATTCATGGCACCTAAGAGCTGAGGTTATTCCTTCTCCCTTTGTTTTTTGTGGATCTCCTCTTGCTGCTGACAGTTTCCAGCATGCTTCATAGATATCTGGTTTTGGTGAGATGATGCTCAATGACTTTTCCAGTGCACACGAAGAACTCATGAAACCAGTGCTAGTGAAAGTTGGAAAGAATACAAAAAGTGGAATTTGTAAATAATTGCGTGGTTGGGTCATCTATATGTACTGATTATAGTCAGTTGGTAAATAGAGCGGTATGTCAGTGCTGGACTATACTGTTATAAAAAAAAAAGAATAGAATACTCTTGAATACTCCTTTTAAAAAATGGAATTTTACCCCGTGAAACAATCTGAAAAATGCATAAAATTCATATTAGACAGCTCATGAAGCATGTGGTCTTATGGCAATGTAGCGGCTCAGTTTGTGAATGACATCCTTCATTGCACAAGCAAGAAGCAATCAAAATAGGAAAAGGGGTATTATCTTTGTCTCCAACATGAGTAAGAGCATTACCAAAATACAGACCTTGTGTCCTCACTTCAAAAACGAAACTGGAGTGTGTTCACAAAAGGTTTATAAGCACAACTCAGGGTCTCTAAAATATTCCTGACAGATTGAATTTTAAGAAACAATGTATTTTATTTATCCAAGGGAAGATTTAGGAGTTAATAATTCCAGCCTAGAAATGCTTACATGGAAGAAATACTTCGGATCATGTCAGACTTTGATTTGACAGAAAAAAAATCATACTGAGATCCAATGATTGTAAGCTGGAATGAGACAAGCAGGTGAAAAATGAAGCAAAAATCTTTAAAAGGGAAACTACCTAAGCTTTGGAGTGAGTTGAGTATGGATGTGATGCATTTTAACACACCCGATTGTTTCAAATCATGAATAGATATCTATTCTAAAAGATATGCAAAAGGCTCTAACAGCAACTATAATCTTAGTGCAGAACTTATTGGACAAAATTTTCTTCATTTGCAAAATGTAAGAATGTATGATCCTAATTCTTCTTCTGGGTGTCTGGCTCTTGCTGTAGGCCACATGAACATGGCAGTAGTATAGCTAAAGAGGATCTATAGCTAATTGTAAAGCTTGAAGAATCTTTTAGATAAAGTTATTCTAGCATTCCTTCTATGTTGCTCATACAGCATTTTATATAACTTTAAAAAACAGCTGCTCTGTATTTCCAGAGCAGGACCAGCTGAAACTCATCAGAAACAAAATATGACCTTAACATCAGTTATGATGACGAGTCTAACCTCATGTGATCATGTTCCCAACAACTCAGAATGTGTGACAAGCCCTTTGTCCTGCTGCTCTCCTCAAACTAAACTGGGATTCACATGCTTCATGAATGAACTACGAACTTTAACACCCTGAACTCACAGGACCCCCTCAAACAGCTCTAAAGTCTTTGAATTGAAGACATCTCACCACTAATCCTGAGAACCTAAATGCACATGTAAAGTGCTCTGAGTACTTTTGGAAGACAGATGATACCCTGCAATGCTATATATTGGTGAGTTTACATATTCGGTACAAACACATGAGGTGATATGGTAGAAGTTATATGCTTGCGGGTTCAAAGCTATGACTTCATGGCCAAAGTACAGCGATATGGAGATCTCTACAAATCCCTAAATTTTCCTGCAGTTTTACTCTTCCTATGTTATACAGACAGGTGATCTACAGCAATTATTTATCACTAAAGAAACTACATGGTTACCCTTGAACAATTCAGATCCAAGTAAATTTGCATGCAGCTAGCACAGCCAAAATATCCCACCGTTGGTGACCTCTCCTCCTCACCAGATGCCATAGCGGTCCCCAGTGGCCCCTTGCAGACCTGCATTCCTTTTAGTAGGAATGGGTTGACTTGCTGCAGGAAGGTAAGTGGAACGATAACAGCTGTTACGGATGGGTCAGAGGCCACCCAAAAACTACCCGGAGCAGCTGCTGAAGGAGGAATCACTTGTGGTGAGGAGGCAGGGCAGGGCTGCTAGGGGTCACGATAGTTCAGTGCAGCCTCTTCTTACCACCATTCTGCTGCATTTTCTGGGAAAACTGATATTTTTGCTGCTGAAGTGCAGTTTGCCTTGCTATTTCACCATGAAGGGTGTTAGTGATTCTAACTGCAGTATACATGTTCCAGTGTCAGGCCCCAACCTGCACTGCAGTGTCAGCCGTCTCCAAGGAAAGTTTTCAAAGGAAAACCATGATCTTTCAAATGTCACCCATCACAATTTCAGATTTCTAAACAGAGCATTCCTCACCTTCCCTTTAATCAGATGAAGCTGCTTATTTGAAGGAAGAAAGATCTTGTGTATTTTCTACTAGTTTTGATTTCAAGTCTTTCTGCCAGAATTCGTGAACAATGACTATTTCACTCCTCCTATCCTGTGCTGCGTTAGGTCATTTCTTCCACAAAAGAGCAGTAAAGTATTCATGCGGGATATAAATCTTCGTGGAGATCTGTTTTTCTGCTGATCCAGTAACTGGAGGTTGTTACATACATTAACTGGGTTTTATTTTCCTTTTCTGCGGTGGATGCTTACCATGGTTCTATCAGCAGCCTCATGAAGCAAGTTTACTTGTCCATTCTGTAATTGCCTACCACTGGACACAGACTCTTGGTGACAGAGACTAAGGAACCCTCTTAAAATCCAGACCAAACTATTCCTCTTCTGCTTTTGGATATTTTCAGTGAGTCTTTTCCTCTTCTATTTTATGTTCTGGATGTAAAACACCATCGTGGGATAATCTGACTTCCAAAAAATAATAGCATATTAAAAGTAGAGAGGGTTTGACATAGTCTAGTGTTGGCCAGTAATTTTGCTTTGAGGTGGAAGCTGTACTCAATGACCTCCAGATGTCTCTTCCAACCAGCATTTCTAGAAGTCTATCAACTCAGGCCAGAATATATCAGTGGAAAAATTCAGACAGATTTACTGAGGTTACTGCCTTGGAACAGCCAACCTAGCTTCAAGTGAATCTATGTTTTTAGTCACCTTTCAGAGTACAGAATGGCAAAGGAAACTCCATTTACTAAGATGAAAAAGCAAGGTTGTCTGACAGAGGTATGTACGCTGTTCTTATTTCTGCACAAAACAGGTTTACCAGCTTTGTATTGGAAACAGTTTACATGGATTTTGCGGGTCCTAAAGCATGGAAATGTACAGATTCCAATAAATCCATCTTTCCCTCAACTGAATCTTGTTGTGAATCCAAGGTAAGGTTCAGAATTGGCAGACTTATGGATGTTTGCATAGGTTTGGCTTATATAGGATATGGCCCATAATAAATAGTGCAGCTTGGAGAAGAAAGATTATGGAAGATTATGGTGTGAAAGACTTTTGAGAACGACTAATTTCAGCCATGAAATCCTGTTGATTAGTTTTATAAAGTTAGGCTGCCCATACTGTGTTTGGATGATTGGTGTGTTGACAGCTGTTCCTAAGTCACCAGTTGTACATCCTTAACACCTTCTCAGGAGAGTTATGTGGTTTGGCACTTCTGCATTTATTGGTAGTGGTCAGGCAACCCAAATATGCTCCTTTTTCAACCACTTAAACTGATGTATGGGATCAAAGCCAACTAACATATCAAGATAGGGCACAGCAAAACTTAAGAAGAAGCCTTTCATTTCTTCTGCTTTTCCTGCAAAATTATTTTAAAGTTGTGGTACTGAGAGTCAGGGCTCCCTTGGTAGAAGTACAAAATGATAATGTTTAATGCATTGATTTGCTAGTATCTATGCAAAGAACCTAGCAAGAAAATTAAGCATCCATTTTTGATTTATAATAGCATAACCTGGTGACAGAAAAGAGTGAGGTAAGAATTAGGCCCACACAGCTTCCTTTTTCGATTAATTTGGGTGAGATCCCAAATACACACATACTTAGGTGTGATTGTCCTCTCTTTGCTGTTTTGTGCAACTTTATTTGTCCAGCTCCATATTTAGCAGAAATTGGAGACATTTCATTGAAGTCCTACTGAGAAAGCCAGAAGATCAGAGCTTTGTAACACAAAAGATAGTTCAACACTTGTTGGAATGCATCAAGAGAAATCTCCTATTCCTCCCAAAACTCACGTGAAAATCTGGAAACAGGGCTAAGGATTTAATTTAGCAAGTTTCTTTCACAATAACCTACTCCACATAAAGACAATATGACCTTTCTACTATCATTTCATTAAAACCCACTTATTTTTCCTGTTTCATGAAACAATAAGAGCTATGAAAATTCATTTTCTAACACAGGCCAAGAGTAAGATACCAGTTTAATGAGAATTTTGCTACTGGTATTAAGAGTAGAATTTTATGGACTGTGCATGCACTGTTGCACAGGGATGATAGATTCCATCCTCAACTCACACTTTTCTTTCTTTCTTTTGCCCTGACACACCATGTGGCTTCTGCTAGAGATCCAGTTATCATTTGCAGTGAAATTGCTTATCAGACTATAAATTGGATGTTCCTTCAGAAACGTTTGCAAAACAAGACTTGAAATATATCCCCAGCTTCCTATGTACACACGCTGTACAGCATATCATTATATCATTTTCCCTGGGTCAGCCATAAAAGGCAAGAATTTGAGTGTAGCAGGGAAGGCGCTGATGAATGTGTGCAATTTACTGAAACTGTTGGGATAATCCTCTTCCCCACACCCTCTTGGCTGAGCAGTGAGAGCCATAAGCCAGCTGGATGAACTCTCTGGAAGGAAGAACAGATACCAGTACTCTGATAAGAAGCAGAGCATTCGCTTGTCCTAGTTACGGTCAAAGAAAAAATAAGCACCAGTTCTGCTCCCTCACAAGGAGGACAAATTTCTAGCATGAAAGATGAGACCAGAGCTTTATTTAGCAGCATGGATGGCCAGACCCTTAGATACACATGGAAGGACCTCTACTGGCATACGTTGTATTTTGTTTCAGAAGAAAATCTACATGTTTTTTTCAAGAGAGTTGTTTCGACTGTGCACTAGCTTAGCATTTCTTACTTGTTGTATATGAAGGAAGAAAGGTTTTTGGAAAATAAAATGGAAAGGTACAACCTCTTCATATTCTTATTTACATCCAAATGTGTCTCCATGCTGGTAGCAGGAACAAACAAGAGCACATCTCAGACCATATAGATAAGGATTTTGGTGCCTAGATTAGAACTAAGGTGCTCATTCCAAAGCTGTGACGCTGAAACCTGTCCTTCCAGAATGGAACATGGAACAACAATAGTGGCAGACATTATATTGTATTAAAATAATTTTGTTTAAGTCTTAAATTAGGAGATAAAGATCAGTGTCCATTTCCTTTTATGCAATAGCTTATTTGTATTACTCCCTAAAAGATATGGGAGATTTGAAGTAAAATGCATTTTTTTCCTGAGAGTTTTGAGTATATGTCAGCAAGGACACATGGATTTTCTTACCCCACTGCAGTCTGAAATACTGTAGAAGCATTCTCCAGTCTTCTAGCTGAAGACTCCAGGAGAGAAAGCACATGAGAAGCACAGAGAATGGATACTGGAATAATAATCAGCTATAGAAACTGAATTGAATTTGCCCTATTATATACCAAGTGGTAAAAATTATGAAGCATAGGAAGTACTGGTATTCTCTTAGCAATATAACAAAGATCTTTACCATTTGATTCCCATACAATTTCAGTTCTTTGACGCAGTTTGTTGATTTGTCAAGTTTCTGCTTAACTTTCAGTTACAGTCAGATGTTTGACTGCAATCTGCGTACAAATATATTAGGGACAAGAAAATGACTGGAATGATCAGAATGATGAAATGCCTGGCTCAGTGGACAAAGGGGAAACTAGTAGATGATGTTTATCTTGACATCAGAAGGGGTTTTGATGCTATCTCCCATGGCATCCTAATAGACTGATTGCTGAAGTACAAAACTGGATATGCAAACGCAGAGCTAGATTGAAATCTGGCTGAACTTCTGGGCTAAGAGGGTTATGATCAGATGCATGAAGTCCAGTCGCTAGTTATGTGTGCTAGGCATCAATGCTGGAACCATTACTGGAACTAGAACCTTTGCTAGTAAGTGGGACATTGAGACAGAGTACACACTCACCAAGTTTTCAGATGTTGCATAATTGAGAGCAGTGATTGACAAATCAGATGGTGGTGCTACCATTCAGAGGGAACTGGACAGGATGGAAAAATGAGTTGTAAAGAATCTTATGAAATTCAATAAAGGGAAATGCAAGGTCCTTCCCCTGAGGAGAAACAACCCCAGGCACACTCTAGGAACCTACTGGGTGGAAAACAGTTCTGCAGAGAAGGACCTGGGGGTAGACAATGAATGGATCATGAGTCAGCAATGTGCCTTGCAGCAAAGGTCTCCAGCCACATAGCCAGGAGGTTGAGGTGATCCTTCCCCTCTGCTCGTCACTAGTCAGACATATCTGGAGTGCTGGGTCCAGTTCTGGACTGCGCAGTGCAACGGAGACGCAGGAATACTGGAGAAGGACCAGTGAAAGGCCATGAAGACGATTAAGGAACTGTAGTACCTCCCATAAAAGTGGAGGCTGAGAGAGCTGAAACTGTTCAGCCTGAGGAAGAGAAAGCTCCACGAGGAATCTTATCAGTGTGCACAAATATTCAATGTGTGAGCATAAAGAAGACAGAGCTAGGCTTTTCTTAGTGGTGTTCAGTGGCAGAACATTAGGAAATGGGCACAAATTCAAATTTGTTAAACACATGAAAAAAAAGTTTGTTTTTTTTTTCTGAAATGGTGGCTGAACACTGTCTTGGATTGCCCAGAGAAATTGTGGTGTCTCCATCCTTGGAGATACTCAAAACCTGACAGGACATGTCCCTGAGGAAACTGCTCTTGGTGACCATATTCTGAACAGGGGTTGCACCAGATGATCTGTAGATGCTTCTTTCTAATTTAGCCATGTTGTGATTCTGTGATTCTATAACGTTCAATTGCCTTGTGAGATCTGGAAGACATGTATGGTCGTGGCAATATTTTCATCCTCCTTATCACCACAAAGACAGAAAAGCAAAATAGAATTATTTGGAAAAATATCTTTGACAAAAAATTCTTTTCAGCTATGGGGTGGACATGAGGGTATTTTTTAGTGATGTGCAAAGCACCTCCATGGCTGCATATCAGTAAATAATTATGAGTCACGTGGAACGAGGGAAGGAAAAATTGAGGAACTCTTGGCAGCTGAAGGAGTGGAGGAGAGATGTGAAAAATTAAGAGTGAAATAGAACAAATGACAAATAATGGTTGACCAGGTAATAACATTTCCTGAACTGCACTGCCATTGTCTTTTCAGTACTGCTTCCTGTCTTTCATAAGTGGTCTGTCTTTGCCCTGTAAACACTTAGGAGAACAAACTATGTCTTCTGTAGGCAGAGGAGCGTATTAATGCCTCAGTATGGAACTGGACACTTGGCTGAGAAGGTGACTACCACTTCAAAGCAGCTTTCAATCTTTGCTAGATTTTGCTGTCACTCACCTCTCTACTAACTCTAGAAGTTTATTAGAAACCTTCTCTTGAGCTTTGGTAATGAAATTGATTTTAAAAGACAGATGGGGTAAACCACCAATAATAAAACCCACCCTCTCCCAAACAGCAATTTTAAATATGACTCTTTTGCCCAACTTGTGTAACATAATGGACAGCTAGGAGTTGCTCCACAAAAAGCATTTTTTTTTTCCTTCTTTTTCCTATCCAGGCTGGTTTAGCCCCCTTTGACATTTCTAAGACCTGAAGAAAACTGAAAAGTTCAATTTTGAAGTGAATTTTTTCCTTTTATCATGAGAAGGGGCTCAGGAAGATGTGCCAGTCACTGTGTGAATCAGTCCTTACAACTGTTCAGGCTGATCAGACAGCTTCTGCTTGGAGAGGAAGTGGATAGACATAAAGCACATCCATGTAAAAGAAAACGTTGTTTGTACTGCAATACCACCAAGCATCTTGGAGGTTGGTGTATGTTGGACAAGGTAACCATTACATGTATTCTAAAACCAGCAAAAATGCTGGTTGGAAGGAAATCAGTGCCTCTTTGGATCAGTCATTACTTCTCTGAGCTGCTTCAAATTTAAATAAAAACATTTCTTCACCCAAAGAAGGGTCTTAGTAGTTTTCTACTTTATGTCTGGATCCTTCTGACTCGTCTTATCCATCATGGCAAGGCACTCCACATCTGCCAAAACAAAGCTCCCTTTAAACACCTCAGGGTTTCAGAAACCTGTGTTATACTAGCGGACACTTTCTTTCACTGCTTAAACTGGCTTCCCATGAGGACAAACTGCTGGGATCTCTCTGCATCAAGTGTTCTTTGCCACTGGATGTACATGAGAGAGCTGAAGGGTATCACAGAAACACTAGAGGAATGTCGTGTCTGCTTTGTCAGAGGAAGGTGTGAGAAGTGTCCTGATATTAGCTGGAACAGAAGTGTTACCCATAAGCACCAGTCTCTCAAGTTGCCTATTTAGTAGAGCATAAGACTTTTAGCATAGGAGAATGGGGTTGAGACTGCAGCTGGAACACTAGGCAATGGGATGAGGAAGGAACACAGGCTGCAATCCAAGATGCTGTTTGGTGTTATGGCTTTCTGGGTGAGCTCCTGCAAGGCAACATGTCTGAGGTCAAGGGTTGTGTTGTAACCTGCCTGAAAATGCCTGAAAATGCCTGAGATGGGTTATAAGGGAGAATGAGGCAGAAGCCAGCTGTATCTACCTTGTTTTTAGTGTAGTAGGTGTGAACAGCCTGAAGTTCAGCTTAAATCCTTGCCAATTGGCATCATGAATTGCACAACATAACATTATGAAGGAATTTAGACTTGAACACAAAACTGATTTGTTTTTCAAAATACCACAGCATCCCTAGTGTGAAAAAAAATATGTGCATATATTTACATGCATGAGAGCTACTGAGCTTCTCCAGTAAGAAAAATGTTTTAAATTAGGAGTTGTCTGTTTATTTCATGAGAGTGTGATGTTGTGCAAATAGGAAACGTATTGAAGACTTAAAGTACTTCTTAGCAGAGTACTTGGAGCCCTGACTATTTTTGGTATTCTCATCCTTCTGCTGCTCTGGAATCCACTCGTAAAACATTTTCATAGGAGCCTTTTTTTTTCGTTTTATATGCCTTTTGAGGTACAATTAGTTCTTAGAAGAAAACGCTCTATATTCAAATGTAAGTTTCAATTCACAAGTCCAAGGTTTTTTTCTGCCCTTTTAAGAGCTTAAATCACCTATCTGCATGCCTGCTTCTAGTGGGACATTGCAAACCATTTTGAAGTCAGGCAAAATATATTTTTATGGACATAATTTGTTGGAAAGCTGCCAGAATGTCTTGTTTCATTTGAGTATTTTGTTGTGGGAAACAAACATGAGGAAGAGAAGCTGCAGAAGATGAGATATCGATACAGCTTCCAGGAGACTATGGGTAAAATTAGGCTGTTCTGCAGAACATTCTAGACAAGTTTTCAGTCCTGGATATGCAATGCCTCTATGAATGGGAGGTTGCACAGCACAAAATGAAAAATGTTTTCCTGACTAGAAAGTTTCATTTAATTCTGTGCCAAAAATAAAATAGTCTCTGATTTACAGTTCTGTTGGCTGAACAAATTGTTTGGTGTGGAAACTTTGACAAACTTTTCTGGCCTTACTTTTCTCATTAGGCATCTTTCTCTGTCCTCTGAAAACAGACATCGTACTGAATTCAGCCTTTTTTATTCCTCCCTTACTTTTGCTGCTGCTGGGTTTGATCTCTTCAATATGGTTAAGTTAGAGTTTCAGCCAATGTATCTACTTTTGTTGCCGAAGTCTTCTCTTCTTTCCAAAACTAAGATTTTTCCTCCTGTGCTCTAGATTATTTTCCTTTAATAAAAAAAAAAAAAATCTATTTTATTTAGTTTATCTTTTGGAAGATCTTTTCTTTTGGGAATCCCCATCTGCTTAACTTCCTTCCAGTGTTTTAAAGGTCATCTACTTTTTGTGCCTAAGTTGGCCCTGGTCACATCTACCTCTGGACCATAAATACCATATAATGCTTGAGGTGATATTTGAAGAGGTCACATTGTCTCACTCTGTCTCTACTAATCACTATTTTATGTTCTGTACTCGGCTATGGACACTCTTGGTTGGGACATACTCATTCATGCTACTATGAATGTCATCTAACTGACCCAAGCTGTCACACCACTCAGTACAAAGTCATATTAAAGGTTTGTGAACCTCTTCCAAATAAGTGTCAACCTTGTGTGGTGTCACACACAGTATTGCTACTCCAGCACAGTTGGACACCCTGGCAAAATAGTGCTATGTTGTATCAAGGCCACAAGGTAAGAAAGGTAGCCCAAGCATGACTCTAATCTGGCACCACTACCTTCTTCTTTGGTCTGGGATGTAGTGCCATCAGTGCTACTTCAGTGACCTCTGTGCTGATCTCTGCTGTGCAACATGGATATGCTCTTGAAATTCCAGTTCCCTTGTCTTACAAAGACACACACTCAACTGCATGCAGATGCATGTTGCCCTTTTCTTCAATCACAAAGAAATTTACTGTGTCATTAATATTTGAATCTGTTTCTCAGAATCCTGACTTGGCAAGGTGTGTAAGAACATACTCACCAAATTGTGGTTTATAGCGCTTGCAGGTTCCACATAAGACAACCGTTTTCTTTTTCATGGAGAAGAAGGAACACCTGAATAAATACAATCACGAGAGCTAATATAGCTCTCTGAGAAGTATAAAATGAACTTAATATGTGGCTTCATTTTCCATCCTGCAGGTCATATTGCTAAGTATAATCTTAAATGCCTGCTGTATCTCCATCTGGTAGATATGAGCAGTGAAACCTAAATTTGACATCCCAGCCTCTCTTGCCAAACCATGCAAATAGATACAAATGTGTATCACTGCAGGAACCATGTATCCTATGTTCTTTCATCTCTTCCAGCAAAGGACCTTTGTAGCTGTCCCAGGAGACAGCAGTGCTGTATGGGTTTTAATAAGGATTTCTTTCTCATTATAGAAGGCTAGAATCACTGGCAGGTGAAAGGTGCCAAGCAGAACATGTTCCTCAGATACAGTAAGTTCTGTGGGCACCTCTCTCACTTCCATGTTGACTTCTGCAATCGTTTAGTCACAGAACAGACTGACTTCACTAAAATTCCTCTTCTTTAGGTCAGATTTACTAAGTATTTACAAGTCCAGTAATGACTGGAGAATACGAAAATGATGTAGTAGAAAGGAATTTAGTTACTGCATAATTCCTCCAGTCCATCAAGGACAAAGTTAACTGACTTTTACCAAAAGGAAAGGATGTGTTATTTTTTAATTTGTCCTTCATATCACTACGTTACCAGCGTGTTTTAGTATTCTGACTATGAAAGACACTCAGAGAGTACCTCACTTTTTCTGGATTTCTGGATGGAAGCATGAGACACCAGTCTTAATAAGAACCCATCACCACTAACTAGACACAGTCTCTGATACTGCCAATGCTGCTGTTAAGTATGTCATGGCCTCAGGTGTTTACTCGCAGTCTGGAGGCAGAGTGCTTTTCCTCCTACAAAATCTAGCTCACAGATATTCTCTTTTTTTTTTTTATTATTTTGGGGTAGGAGGCCCCCACATCTGGCTAATTTTAAGAACCTCTTCATGGTGGTTTGTAATAAATACAGCAAAGCCAACACTACAACAAAGGATCTGTCCATCAGAATTCCTTCTACTGGAAGAAATTCTTTGACATTTATGTTCAACGTCAAAAAGTCCTTTGCCATTGCTTTGCTCATAGTCTCAGTAATGAGGACAAGGAAATGTTGGCGGCACTCTGGGATACTTTGATGGCTGGTGTTTGCATATGCCTCAGTCTCCTGCCCTCTCTAGCAGCAAATCAAATGCATGGAGACTTCAGTGTTTCTGCCTGCTTCAAAACAGCAGCAAGTGCCTTTTCCAGATCCTTTTTTTTTTTCTGTGTCAGGTCACTGGGGAACTGTCCAGCAAATGAGCACCTTCTAGAATTAGGATGGCTTGGAGATTTCTTTTGTGCCATTATTTCTGAGGCCTGTCAGGCAAAGAAGAGAAATACTTGCAATTTTCAGGCTAGGACAAAGCTCAGTAATTCAGGACTGAACAATAATGAAAAAACGAGGGGAATCACAAAAGAGAAAGCTGGCCACAATCACTGTTACAGCTCCTGCAGCTGTTCATTCCATGTTCAGTGCCAGAGATAAAGAAAATGTCTAAAATAACAGAGTGTTAGCGCAGAGTACGTGCCTTTAAGGACATTTGGACTTGACATCTAAAAATTCTCAGAGTCTGAACTGTGATAGACACAAAATTCTTAAAATTGCGGCATGAGTGTTAAGATATTTAAGGAATTCTGAACTCCTTAATTCTTAATTTCTTA
Organism: Tapera naevia; assembly: GCA_033556795.1. Taxonomy (NCBI): domain Eukaryota; kingdom Metazoa; phylum Chordata; class Aves; order Cuculiformes; family Neomorphidae; genus Tapera; species Tapera naevia. The sequence continues at coordinate 37,678 of JAUMJJ010000209.1, read as the reverse complement.
ACTTTGGAATTCTTAATTCCTGTCTACTTCCTTCTTCTGGCAGGACAGGGAGTTCGCTGCTGGTGAAATGAATGTGTAGACAACTGTCTCCATCTGTCTATAGCACAGGACTTTGGCTCAAGAACCATTTTCCTCATTTCAGTGCCCCATGTTGGTCCTTGCTATGCTGACTGCCTTGAGAGGGATGTTGCAAAGTATGATGACATATTGTTCCTTCACTCCACTTTGGAACAAATTGTTAAAAAGTTTGAGGACAAGATCAAATCAGGACCTCTTTGAATCCTACAGGAGTGGCATCTTCTTAAGGGGCGGTGGTCTTGGAGGCGTTCCAGTCTGATGAAAGTTCAGCCAGATTGTCTAGACTTACATAATTTTTGGTAGAATGGAGCTGAACATTTTGCTTAAGAACAGGTCTTTTCCCCTGTCAGTATCTACAAGTGTTTCATTCATTCTACCTTCTTAATGAGAGAAATATCAAAAACATTATCTGTAAGCGTGAATCATGGGTAAACCCTGTTATCACAAACTCCCACCATTCTGCTGGCTCAAGAGAGTGTGAGACCCTTCAAAGTTCATGCATAATTATGAAGAAAAACTGTAATTTTATGGAGAAAGAATTATTTTCTGTTATGTCAAAATCATTGATGATTAATTATGCCTCAGAGTGGTCAAGTTTCTGGTCTTGCCAGGATGACTTTTCCTCAGTTTGAAATTAAACATAAGCAACTTCTCCAAAAAAAGTGTGAGAGTGCATGTGTTCATATGTCTGTTTTTCTGATCTATTTGTTCATTGATAATATTTGGGGCAACAAGTATTTCACACTCAATTTTCACATAAACTAGTCAAAAATGACTGCAAGATTAGCTTTTTACCCAAACATAACTCAGGGATGCTGTTCTGCCCCTTTGCAAAACACCAGTGTGTTTGTGCACCAAGAGAAGCAAAACTGAGTTCCTTGGGTCGGGTCAGCCTCCAATTAGACTATCGTTTGTGGCTGGAGCGAGATACACTATAGCACTGGTTCCTATTGAAAACAAAGACATAGGCAAATGCTCCAAAGGTGTATTATATCATCATCAGATGGTTCATATTATTCCCTGACAAAATAATGCCTTAGTATTTATTTTGAAAACTAACTGATTTGGTCCTGTGTCAATTTTATTTGCCATCAATACTGTTTTAGTTTTTGGTGGAACTCTGCCAGCTTTCCCTGTTCTCTTTGCTTCAACCAAGCCCCTGAAATCTGACTTTCACAGGCTGTCTGTGATTAGACAGTGGAGTCTCTGTAAGTGTGGTCTCATATGAGCAGCTGTATGTTTTTTCTGTAGAGGGAACTTGTCATTAAAGAACTGAGAAGATGAGTGGGTGGTACTTTGGGCTGTTTTTCTTTTAATTTGGCCCTCATTTACTTTAGACACTATGAAGGAGTCCACATTAGTTGATGGTGCCCACAATTCACTTGTACTGATGAAGGCAGCTTGACAGCTGCATAAATCACTGCTAGATACCACTAATAGATTGCTACATACGAATTTGTAGAGGACCACCCACACACAGCTCGAGGATAGCCTGCAGTCACACTAGGCTTGCACATAAGTACAGTAATGCAAATTTATTTAACTCTTTGTTAGCACTTTGTATACTTTTCCTTTTAAGGAAGGTATTGTTGTTTTTCCACTTGCTCTTAGACTCATTTAATAGACAGGTGAAGAAAGTCACCAGTGTTCAGTTCCTCCCACCATCAATAGTTGTGAGCTTGAATTAAGTTTTATTTGTCTGTTCATGGAGGGACACCAGCTTGCTTTCTCATCTTGAATTGTGCAATCTAGTGGTAAGGAAAAGGAGAGTTAAAGGGGTGGGAAAAGAGAAATGAGCTTCTAGTTCAGTGTAGGTACTTCTTGCATACTAGAAAGAAAAGCTTGAGCATGACAAAGTGATCATTAAATAGCTACAGTATGCTGCCTGTCTAACAGCAAGGAATTGTATACTGCCATCTGCAATTAAAGACACAATGGAGGTCAAGACTTGGTAACATACCCATCAAAAGCAATCGTACAAGAGCCCAGGAGCAGGATTTTTTCTAGTGGCTATATGTGCAAATCTTGTGAGGAGTTTAGTTGCTGCATTGAAAACTAGAAAGCTGTTGATCCACTGCCACCTGGCATAAGCCAAGCCCTGGGAAGCATTAATCAATAGCAAGGTTAAGTTAACCATCACAGAACACAGGATTAGAAGTTGCAAAACCTGGTTCTTATCATATGCTCAGTGTCACCAGTAGGGCTCTTTAGGACTGCTGCATCCTGCAGCTACTGGCCCTGCAGCTTTATGTAGTGGCAGCTGCTAATGGATTCTTGACCTTTTGGCTAATGACTATGGTATCAGCAGCTATATGGTCGCCATGTGCTTTATTAGGGACTACTCATCTCACTTTAAAGAAATTAGACTTGTACTAACAGAGTTCACTCTTCTGGCATTCCCATCCCAGTCTGCTGCAGCAGCTGTAGCACTATCACGGAAAAAAATTCCCTCTCTCTCTTCTCAGTGTAACATCAATCAGAATACCAATCCAACAACATCCGAAATGTTTCTTCCTTATCCTCTTGTTGATACTAGAAGCGGGAACTTCCACTCCCATCATCTGATCTCTAACCTAAATGGACATACAGAGAGTCTAAACTTCATGAACATGTATTTCTGGAATTTACATATGATTACCATAATTGTGTGCAAAATTATAATTCACAGATGGCTTTTTAGTACAAACAGTCATTTGTTTGGGCAATTACTAAGACTGGGTGTATGGTCGTGGTAACAGTAATGATGTGTGTTTGTGTGAGTATGCATGTGCACATGTTGTCTGCACTGAGACTGTATGAACTGTCTTGTGGGAAGGAAGTCAAATTTGTAAGTAAGTATTTTACAACTCTTACGAGGGGTTCAGCAAGGGAATTAGTCTACATTTCCTTTTTTTTTTCCATTGGTAACCTTTTGTTTCTTGCCATACTTGTGTGTGTGGTTCAATTTGACCAGGTTTTGGCATCTGAAAGTCAATAAAAATCTCCTCTGGCGTGAGCAACCTCAGCATCACAGTTTATGGCCCTCGAAGTCTCAGTCTGTAGGAGGTGACTAGGAAGGAAGGAAGACAACCTGCAAGAACTGCATGATTGCTCACACCTGTGAAAAAATGTTCACACTTACCTAAAGTGTTTTCATGTTTAAAAGAATTCTTTATTTTCCAATCAGAGAATAACAAGAATACTTTCAACTTAGAGTCACTCATATTTGGATATTAGATATGATAGAGTAGCATGTATAATGACATTGACTGTTAACAAACAGGAGATCCGCCATTCAGGAGATTTAATTGCAGGTAAAAACGCTCCAGAAGTTGCCTAGTAACAGTGAGCTGTGCAGTCAGATGACCTTCAATGTGAAGATCATTTATCATATGTTTCTTGGCAACAGTCTAATAATTTACATGTACCTTCAGCTATTTTTCATAATATACTAAAACTCAACATCACATCTTGCACAATTACGAAAGCATGAGTGGTTTTGATAGGTCTAAAAGACCATCACCAAATTTGACTATTTGCTGATTCCCATACTCAGTTATGAGTTCTGAGAGCAAATGAGCGCAGATGCGAAAGACAGCAGAAGTGCTAACCCGGGTGGTAGCAAATGCCATACAAGCTCTAAGATTACTTTTCTTAACTTGGTACCTCTAAAGTATGGAGAAAACATAATTAAAATAAAAAAATAAAACATTCTCTTCTGCACATCTGGTTTGGTTTTATTTCTTTAAAATTAGATTTGTTTTCCTCCTCCACTCACAGGAAATATATTTAGGAACAATGTTCATCTTGGAATGGCATGCAGTGGTATGGCATGCTGACACTTTTGAATCTGTTTACTTTCTACCAGTCAACAGTTGCTAAAAGGTTCCTGGAATGAACAGTGTTTTTTATCGCTTGAATGTCCAGACCCTTGCATCCAATTATAGTACTTCCTTACACTCACGATTAACCTCCAAACTACCTTAATGGCTGGAACACCATTAGCAAGGTTAAAACCAAAAAGCTTAAGTGACCTTGGGCAGAGAAATGGCATGTTCTTCAAGGCTATCGTGGTGTTTTCCTGGCTGTGGTTTCCTCGTGCTGAGTTCAGAGGGGCTGGACTACCCCTAAAAGCAGTGGTACCAGGCTGTCCCTGCAAAGTGCCAGGCTCTCATGCTAGTGCTCTTCCTGATGATGGCTGCTGATTCTCTCATACCATTATGAGAAGGCATTTCTCGACTTTAACAAAAAAGCTGTTACATCTTTGACTATGTAAGAAGAAGGTCCACGAGATAATTTTGTATAATTTTGTTTCTGGCATTGGATATGGAATTGTTGGAGTGGGTCCACGTCAATAAGATGATCAAAGGGCTGGATCCCCTCTGCTATGAGGACAAGCTGAGACAGCTGGGGTTGTTCAGCCTGGAGAAGAGAAGGCTTTGGGGGGGCCTCATATCAGCCTTCAAGTAATTGAAGGGGGCTACAGGAAAGCTGGGAAGGGACTTTTTACAAGAGTTGGTAGTGATAGTGTGAGGGGGAATGGGTTTAAACTGGAAGAGCAGATATTTAAGTTAGACGTGGGGAAGAAATTCTTCACGATGAGGGCTGTGAGGCACTGGCACAGATTGCCCAGGGAAGCTGCAGATGCCCCTCACTGGAAGTGTTCAAGGACAGGTTGGATGGGGCCTTGAGCAGCCTGGTCTTGTGGGAGGCGTTCCTGCCCATGACAGGGGGGTTGGAACAGAATAGGCTTTAAGGTTCCTTCCAATCCAAACCAATCTATGATTCTATGGTTTCTTGCCTAAAACAAAAGACAGTAGTAAGTTTTGGTCCCTCTCTGCTGCGGCATCTGTAAAGAAAATTTTGCCTCTCATCTCCAGAGATACTTCCCGGGTTTAGAGGTTTTGTCACATTTCTTTGCAGCCTTAGTTATAAGTCAAACTCGGCCACACTTTTATAGGAGCTTCCTACCATGGCAGGTCTCAGTGGGACAGTGCTGTCGGTAAGAGACCATAAGCTGAGCCTTCAGGGGACCATGGATCTGGCCAACTCAGAGGGCTGGTTTCTACAGGGTGGCTGTTTAGCCTGTCTGAATTTATAGCCAGAGAATTATAGCCAATTTATAGAAACTCTGTTCAGACCCTTGCCTCTCCCTTCCCACCACTTTAGATGGCTTGCTGGGAGACCATTACTGCACTGGCACCAGATTACACAATAGAGGGAGGAAGCACCAAGCATTTTTATTCTGTGTCGGTCAGGCTGGCCATCTTAAAGAAGCTTTGACAGTTAGCCCTCCCCACTAGTCTCCCCAAAAAGGTCTTATGCAAGCAAATCTAGATCTTGCCAGACATGAACAGTTACATTAACAACAACTGGAAGTTTTCATCATGACTTGTATGAGCTGATCTCGTAGCTGTGAAAATGCTGCAAAAAATTGTGGGTGCTAGGTCTGTGTTGTGGAAAGCCTGCCTCCTCCAGGAGATAGGGAAAGCTACTATTCATTCTAGAAAGGCTGTTTCAGGGCAATCCTCAGCTATGTGTTACTGTTTAGGGCATACAGCCTTTATGATCTTCCTGAGCTTGGATGAGGCCCAGCCAGCATGGATTTAGGAGGGGCAGCTCCTGCCTGACCAACCTGATCTCCTTTTATGACCATGTGACTCGGCTAGTGGATGAGAGGAAGGCTGTGGATGTGGTATACCTGGACTTCAGCAAGGCCTTTGACACCGTTCCTCATAGTAGACTCCTGAAGAATCTGACAGCCCGTGCTCAGTGTTGGGTTAGGAATTGGTAGGATGGCCGAACCCAGAGAGTGATAGTGAATGGTGTCTCATCCAGTTGGCAGCCGGTGACTACTGGTGTCCCCCAGGGATCGGTGTTGGGCCTGGTCCTGTTTAACATCTTTGTTGATGATCTGACGAGGGGATTGAGTCCATCATCAGCAAGTTGGCAGATGATACCAAGCTGGGAGGAAGTGTCGATCTGCTGGAGGGTAGGAGGGCCCTACAGAGGGACCTTGACGGACTGGAGAGATGGGCTGATTCCAATGGGATGAGGTTTAACAAGTCCAGGTATTGGGTTCTACACTTTGGACACAACAACCCCATGCAGAACTATAGGCTGGGGACAGAATGGCTGGAGAGTAGTCAAGTGGAAAGAGACTTGGGAGTAATGGTGGACAGGAAACTCAACATGAGCCAGCAGTGTGCCCAAGTGGCCAAGAGGGCCAATGGTATCCTGGCCTGCATCAGGAATGGTGTGGTCAGCAGGACTAGAGAAGTTATCATCCCCTTATACTCAGCGCCGGTCAGGCTGCACCTTGAGTACTGTGTCCAGTTCTGGGCCCCTCAGTTTAACAGAGATGTTGAGATGCTGGAGTGTGTCCAGAGGAAAGCAACGAAGATGGTGAAGGGGCTGGAGCACAAGCCCTATGAAGAGTGACTGAGGGAGCTGGGGTTGTTTAGCCTGGAGAAGAGGAGGCTCAGGGGAGACCTTATTGCTCTATATAACTACCTAAAAGGAGGTTGTAGGCAGGCAGGGGTTGGTCTCTTCTCTCAGGTGACCAGTGACAGAACAAGAGAACATGGTCTCAAGCTTCGTCAGGGGAGGTTTAGGCTTGATATTAGGAAAAACTTTTCACTGAAAGGGTCATGGGCCATTGGAATGGGCTGCCCAGGGAGGTGGTGGAGTCATCGTGCCTGGAGGTGTTTAAAAACAGATTGGATGAGGCGCTTAGTGCCATGGTTTAAATGATGAGTGGGTGCTAGTGTTGGGTCATAGGTTGGACTTGATGATCTCAGAGGTCTTTTTCAACCTTGTGATACTGTGATGATCAGAAAAGAATTTTTTGTCAGGAAGAATGGTGAAGCAACAGTCAACAAATACTAAGCAGACTAACGTACATTTAAACTATAGGCATTCTGAGTCTTCAGAATTATTTATTGTTTCGTACTACTTATCCTGTAAGTGCTATGGATAATTATTTCCTTCCATGTGTCCCCCTGGACAGGTCCATAGTATATCTGAAACCATCAAAGGACAAGGTATTCACTGCAGAACTAAGGGTTCTCCTGCTTCCTAATTTGAGTCAGTGTTTCTGCAATGTTTTTGAGCTCAAGTCCTCTGGCTATCCAGAGCTGCCAGAGGCTGCCAAGGTGACTGTTTGGGTCCAGCTGGCTCCGTTCTGTCACATGGTAGTCCAGCAGCTGCTATAAGCTGCTGTGTTTCCGGATGCATTGTTTTGGTGTGAGAATTACTGTGTTCCAGTAATTTAAGTCACGATATCACAGTACCACAAAGTCGGAAAAGGCCTCTGAAAAAATCCAGTCCAACCTATGACCCAAAACCAACACCTACTCGTCATCTAAACCATGGCACTAAGTGCCTAATCCAATCTGTTTTAAACACCTCCAGGGAAGATGACTCTACCACCTCCCTGGGCAGCCCATTCCAATGGCCAATCACCCTTTCAGCGAAAATTTTTTTCCTAATTGTGCAGTGGTCAGAAACACTACCTGAGCGATTTGAGTTCAAGAGCCATGGCCTGATTAACTGAGCAGTCATTCCAAATTTTAACTCAAGACATCTTTACTAACAACCTTTGCTGGCTGCAAAGGATTAGTTGCAGTCCTCTGTTGTTACCTCATGGTTCATACTTGAAAAAGTGGAGGGGGAAACCAGCAACAGCCTGTTTCTGACATCTTGTTTAGCTATAGAGAAAGCAGGTTTTTTTAATATTTTTTTAGAAGCTAATGATAAGGTAGCAAATATTAAAAGTGATTATCTGTGCAACAGGTTGAATCCACTTAACAGCCTCTTTAACACATGCTTTTAAATGGTTTATTTGTAACAAAAATGAAGAAATGAGAAAAGTAACCTCAACATAATCTGAGTAAAGTTTCTTGTTTTCTTTTAATTCTTTTCGGTTTGTGTTTCTTTGTCATTAAATCTCACCTAATCTCTTGTATCTTGGAGCCAATTCCTACTGACAGGGTGGAAGGAATAAAAAACTCCCACTGTCTTGGTGATAAGTTATCTAAAGAAAGATCACCTGTTACACAAACTTTCTCTGTTCATCATTCTCGGATGTTTTGAGCTTTAGGGAGGATTAAAAGGAAAAAATGCAGAAGAATACATGCTAAGACTTTGATGTGTCCTTTGGGAAGGTATGTAGCTAAGTAAATTAGCCTTGTTCTCCTCTCACACTGATGTAACCCCAAAAGAACTGCACAGAATTAAATAGAACAACATCAATGTAAAACCTGGATAAGGGAGAGAAAAATCAGTCCCAAGCTGCTTTTAAATACATTGGAGTTGTAATTAAATGGCTCCGGCATTTCACAGATTGTTTTATGTGACTGCTGCACACCATGCAACCTGAGCACACAGAAACATTCAAATTGAAGGATGGTGCCAAACTCTAGAGCTAAAACTTGTGATTGCTGCAGAAGTACAGATTTCAGGTTTGCTGCTGGACCACAATCATGTCACGGCATTAGCCAAGTTTCAAAGTCCAAGCACTCTTTTATTTACTGGAGGTTGTAATAACAAGAGAGATCAAACTTCACGGCATGGATTAATTTCTCTTTAACATGTAGCGTCATCAGTGACCTTTCCAAAGCCTGTGTTGATATCCTAGTTGGAGCACATTGGCATCATGCTACTGAAATTACAGGAAGTTCATCGATTAACCTGGCCTCACACGAACTTCTTCCCAGATCAGGATTTTACTTCAACAAATCTATAACTCTGAAATACTTTATGAGGAAAAAACTAGAAATGCCCAAAAGCAGAGAAGAGTTCAGTTTGTCAAATATTAATGGATGATGTTTACGGGTTTTGTGTCTTGTAAATTTCTATTAATTTTACTGAAATTCCACTGGAAATATATTTCAGCTGGTTATGGTCTTACCTGTCCCTGCATGATCCAAATTTCATTTGCAACACGAGCCCAAAATCTGTTCAAATCTTAGAAAGGTTTCCAGGAAGTCAAGAGCTTTCTTAAGAGAACACAGGACATCTATGTGTTAACAATTTTGCACTCTGCTAGGCAAACAAAGTCTGTGGTTCAAGACAGTTCTAAGGTGAGAGTGCTGGTGAACACACACCAGGGTGATTTGTACAGTCAGGATGCCTAACTGTAGGTAGTTATTTCCGTGAAAAGGTGAATCTTTGAGAGATGTTACAAAAAATAGTTTGAATTTTGTACACAAGTCCTGGAACCCATTCAGACCTCCCTCTATGGTGTTGCTGAGAATTATACGGAAAAGTTTTCTTGGCATCTTTATTCCTCCAGTGCTGTATAAAGAGTGGTGTCTAATATCTTCCAAATTAAATAACAAGTTTAGTGTCTAAATGTTAGTTCCAAAACTCACGTCCAAAGTAACGCAGAGGAAGCTGGTTCATCTTCAGAAGTGGTTAAAGGGATGAAGCCAAAGCTGACGACATCAAAGGCATTCTCTGGCTCTCTTGCTTATCTGGGTGAAAGGATGATATTGTATCTTGGGACGTTTCTTCTTCAGGATTCATTCTCAGGCCCTCCTGCAGACATTTGATACTTGCTCCTTAGCAGAGGAACTCATCCACTGCAAGAGGTCAGATAGCCACCAAAGAGTACATTATAGAGTTGGAATCTTCTGTCTTGTGGTAAGGAAGGAACATATTGTTATCATTAGATTATTTAAAAAAAGGGAATATCTGACTCATTCTCAGACTGGTGTTACTTGTATTTACAGCTTCTTTGTCCTTACTGACCTCTGAATTACAGGAAGCAACATGAAAAGTAAATTAAAAATCATTACAGAATAAGTGCTATAGCTTAACCTTTTAAGCAAATTACATTCAGTAATCAAGAACTTGCAATAAGAGTGATGGTGGAACTGAAGGAACACTGAACAAATCTTGAAAATTTAATGTCAAAAGGGATGGTCAGCAAGTTTGGCTAAACCCCATAATGATAGTAATAAAAACCTGAGAAGTACCTGATACTGCTGAAACGAAGCTTTCCTGCAATTTCTGCATGTAAACAGAAAAAACAGAGAAAGAGCAGACATTTTTTACCTAAGGTGTGCCAGAAGCCTTTTGGCCACTCAGAGACAGCCAGTCTAGACAGTCCTTCAGGAAAATGCTTCTAGTGCAAAACCTCTTGGGAATCTGTGCCATAAAGTTCTCAACAGCAAGCGTTATAAGCTGAAATTTCTGGTGGAGAAAACAAACCTCTTTCTATGCTTCCATGCGACATGCAATGTCAAGGTAGGGTAGCTGGTTATTTGCTCACGACATGTGAAAAATTTGTAGGGATTCCAGCCTTTCCTTGTGCACTCAGAAGAATGTTTGCATGTGGACTGCTATGATACAACAAAGGGGCTGTCCACTGGCTTACTGTGACAGTGGAAAGAGAAAGGATTTCTTTTAGTAAATGACACTGTATTTATCCATTTCTCTGCAAATATTAGTCATTAGGAGCTAGGGAAACTCTTTTATCCTGACTGCAAATCCATTCTTAAATGCTACGTAGAAGAAAAGATACTATGACTGGTCCTAAGGTGCCCAAATCCTCCTCCTATGACTGGTCCAGTTGTCACTTGTAGAAACACCTGAGCTCTGTAACCCTCCTGCTCTGTTCACGCCCTCAAATTATACTAGTGGAGCTCTTACAACGCTTGAACTCTACCCTACTGCGTTTTGCACGTCAGGGTGTCTTAAAGAGCAACACAGACCAAACAAATCCTGGGCCCTGAATTTCTTGAGACCTTCCACCACCCACGTGACCATGGAAAGCAGAGGTGATAATACCCAGTTGTTCCACGTGATCTGGTGTGTAAATAATAAGACCAAATCACCTGTGCCACACCAGTATCAGTCACTCACCCCAGCCAGCTGATTGCCCTCGGTCAGCTTCAGTTAAAGCAGGCAGAGATTCCATAGCTCTGATGGACCTCGTATTTTGTACAAAATAGCTGTTAAAATTCCAGGAGTTTTCTGTTTCCCTTTGGTTCAAAAAAAAATAAAATGACCTTTTAATATTTAATAGACATAATTATTTGTGGTCTTTATCAAGCATGAACTTTACTGGGAGTACTTTGTGGTTGCGTTTTAGTAGCATTTTAACTACAATTAATAGTCTAGATGCAAATGGTTGCTTGAAAAATGCTCCCTGTTTTACCATACTACTACCTGGAACTACCAGTTCAGTGCTAATTGAGAGACAATAATGCTGAATCTTCCCCTCAAATCGCTTTCTATTTCTGATCCATAAGATAACAGATTATAGTTTTGTAAAAAAATATAATTTCATGTGTTCAAATGTTAAATTCCTTATTCAGTTCCATCTCTTCCTTGGGCCTGGTTTTAGAGGAAAAGAAAGACCACAGGATCAATCCTTTTTTTCTGAAAGGCTGACCCATCCACTGGTTAAAAAAGGACATTACATTATGTCTTTTCTATTTACATGGGATCTAGTTGTTTCTCAGTGAATAACTACCAGAATGGTGTACGTACTTCAGATGTCAAGGTGCAAATGTATCTTTAACACATATAGACCTGAAGAAGGAAAGGATTTTTGGAGCTTTATGTATTCATCATGTCCACTTCTTGAAAGTAGAGAACAGCCATCTTCCTGAAGCCAGATGGTATAGGTGAAAAGAAGCTACAGTTGGGAACAGTTGGATTCACGAATGCATTATAAAAACAAAGTACTGCTACAAGAATCATCTTGTTTAGTGACAAAAACACTTAAAACCCAACACTGTTAAGTCTGAGCAAAGCCTAAGGTGTTTTAGGCCCTGGGTTAGATCTGGGGGCATCACTGTCATTAGTAATCCCATTCACTGAGACCGAGACTTGAGGATTAATGAGTGGTTACCTTGTATGAAGTTACAGTTCAGGGGATTGATCTGAAAACTGGTAGCATGATGCCTACACAATTCTGGAATACAACCTTATATTGACATTTCTTACGCATGTAAAGTTTGTCTTTTTTTTAGCCACACAGGAAGTTCCTCTTTACTGTGTGCAGGAAAAAAAAAAGGAGGGAAGGTAAACAGGTAGTGGGCACTGCTCTCTGTGAATGCTGTAATTAGAGAAGCCTAAATGATCCTAATCAGATTTAAGAAAATTACATGCAACAAGAAGATTGGTTAAGTAAGCCAAATATCTTGTTTTCCACTGTTGAAAATGATGAGTGCCACCTCAAGACTTCATTTGCTTTCCTCTTGTTCCTAATCGTTTCTTGAGGAAGCCTTCATTGCCGTAAGAAAGGTGTCTTTCGCCCCATCAATGCAAAACTGCTCCTTAACATGCTTCCACCTTTTTGATAGAGTGGGTATGAGAATAAGAACTGCCAAATGAGAGACTGTGAGGTGTTAAGGAGTCAGACATTTTCATAAGGCTCTTTTCTATCCTGATGTCATTGTGAGATTTAGCTTCTGCTTGGGATTCAATACCAAGAAGACTACTTTCTTTGAAGTCCTTTAGCATGGGAATCTGAGAGTTCATTTGTCTGTTTGACAAAAAGTTTAAAAAATGTAGCTAAATATTTTGTGCTTATTGTTGGTAAATAATGAGGGGAAGAGAACTAGGGTGGCAAAATTAAGAATCCTTGTAGCTGCAAAACTCTGCTGTGACAATACTATATGCATACTATATGTGACAATATTATGCATACTATAATGACATATATACTAAGGCTGCTTTTTTTTCCATCACATTCTTCTTTTTCCAAACAAGATGCGATACTTCCTTGATATTTATTTATTTTGAAACCGCTCCTTTGAACAAGTAATCACTTTTAAGCCATGCCACTCTGCTAGTGACTATTTAACACTACCTGTACAATCACTCCAGGAATTTGCCTCTGTCTCTCTTGACACTAGAAAGAACAAAACAGTAAGATCATAAAACTTCCTCAGGCATAGGGCCCACGCTGCTCCCAGTCACACTCATGCAAATCTGGACTAAGATAACTGATAACAATGGGACTGTTATGAACTGACAGCTTTATGGAGAGCAGGGTCTGTAAGGCATAAAAAAATTCCTCCCCTATTTCACACTAAGAGAGAGGTGCAATGAGGCTAATCAACTACAAGAGCAGCATTTTTCTGAATTCCTTTGTATGAGGACCGTGAAGGTGCAGTTATCTTGTTTCATATTTTTTGTGATAAATTAACTGACTTTCTTTGGATTAGTATGAGCACTTAGATATTTTTACACCAACTTCAGATTCTATTCAAGGCACAGGGAACTTGTCATTTTACTTTCTGGATTAAGACTGGATTCCTGTGGCTTGGTCCTTTGAGGTACTGAATACCTCTTTTGAATTGTGCAAAAGTTGTTGAACATCTGTCAGAAGTTGTTTAGCACTTTGAGCTCAGAGACTGAGTTGACGTGCATGTTTTACCCCTGTTAATAAGCTCCTGCTCCAGGTAACTGAACACTGCACTTCTGGCTGGACAAAGGTTCCAGTGTTTAGTGCATTTCATCTTGATGGCCAACTCTTTAAAATTAGCAGCTGGTTTAAAGAAAATAATTCTCTCCAACTAGTAAATAGATAGGACTGCATATGAACCTGTAGAAATTTTGGTGTGTTTCTCTTTTAGGATTTTTTTTTTAAAGTAACTTTGTAATCATAAGGGTTTTCTTACTCACATTCCTGACTCCTTCCCTGTAAAAAAGCCTGATGGCCTAACGTCAGGAATGTGGCTGTAAACAATTAATGCCTCACTACTCCTGTATTTGCCATACAGGTGCTGTTTTAGAAGCTTTAAAAGGGCTTGAAAGGTGTACACAGCTGATTCTTCCAGATTTGCTTCAACACTTACTGACTGGTCTTTCATGCCAGTGCACACCGCAGGTATACGAACATGTGCATGATTGAGTGTGAAATCAGTGTAACTAAGGAAGGGGCAAACGTTTCCCAACTTATATCCTCATTTCAGGTTAGATTCAAATTACTGTTTCAGTTTGGAGTATTCTTCGAATTGCAATGCCAGATCCCAATAATTGGCATTATTTAAAATGCCACTTTGAATTAAATAATGAAATTGCTTTTATATATTAATATGAATCCCGTTTTTTCATAATGAGATAATTTTTCCTGGATTAGATTTATGAGATACATTTTTTCCCAAATATTTTGTTTCATTAAACAAATTGGCTTTTGGCTTTATTTGGGGCTGCTACAAGAGGAACTCTAAGCCTGGGTTTTTCTAGAAGGTGGAAATTTGGTTTTCTAGGCCAAGAGAGCCTATATATTGAGTCAGACTCAGTGCTAAGGTGGACAGTATGCCTGTTATGCAGGATCCTGGTTAGGTGAACACAGGGCACAAGAGACACCAGAATTAAGAAGCAAAAGAAATATGAAGTGTGTTGAACCATTCTGTTTTCTGCACAGAGAGTTTTTCCTGTGATTTTCCTCTTACTCTTTTGAATGCCTTAAACAACCATATCATTAGGCTGAATTTCCACTCCATCTTTCAAAGTGATTAGTAAGATTACATTTGCCTAGCAATGCAAGTCTTGAGCCTGTCTTCCAGCCTTATGTCATAGTATGCTTTCCCACAACACATGGCTGAGTGATTTGTAATAAATCTTTTCGTCTCCCCGCCTTCATCCAACTATCCTCACACTGCACAAGCCCACCTGTTTAACAATCTCCATGCTTTCTTCTGTGTAGCTCTTGTGCATCATGCAACAACCCCAAACCTAGTTCTGTCTTAGAAAAAGTCCCCACTTACTAGTTTTTTGATCTTTATTAATACCCTTTGATGCTTGTCAAAAAATTTATTGATTTCTACGGACCACCCATTACTGCTCACTGATTACCTCTGTCTATTACTGAACTGTGACTTCCTCTGACAAGAACTAAATTTTCTTCATTAAAGAGGCTCGTATAGCAGCCTGAATTACTATTTCAAAATTATATACAGTATTTCAGCTATAAGGGTTGGTTAGGATAACAAAGTCAACAATCATCAATTACCATGGACAAAAATAATTTCCAGAAAACCCTGATTCCTCACTTTTCCATTTTATGTGAGTTTTATCAGATTTTTGTTATAATTTCTTACATCGTCCTTCCCCAAATCAGAATGTTCTGCTAAAAATTACTTCACCACGTGTCCTTCAGTGCATCATGCCTCTCCGAAGCAAGGCAAAGGAGGCTCAGGGAATGCTACCAGCTCAGAGGTTCGATTTCAGGAGCAAACGAGAGATTTAATGGTACTGGAAGCTGTTGAAATGTTGTTGAGTATTTATATTTTGATAGACTATGCTTATAGCTTACAAAAGTAGTTACAGAGTTGTTGGATTTGAGAGTTTTTCTTGCGAGGCAAACTATCTTGGTTTAGTGGACTTTTTGCTTTGCCATATTGATCTCTGCTAAATGAAGGATAGGTGATTGTAACATGATCCCACAGTAACAGAGAAGGGAGAATAAACAAGCAGTAGTTCCTTAAATGCCATGGCTAATTTGGAACATTTTCTTCTATTTGACATATAGCTGGTTTTATGAACAAAATTCAGTCTGTGTAAAACCTAGTCTTCCCCCCTCAGGGATTTAATGGCCGTCTTGGTGTTTCGAAGTTTGCAGAGCTTCAGATTGTACATGGACATCAAATTAACCCCACACAGAGTAGAGGTTATACGCATGTGCAGTGTGCTCAACCACTCCATACTCTTTCACTAACTGTTTCTTGTGCCTGTACTGTGAAATCCTCCTGATTGAATGGTGATACACATCTGTTTTCATTATAACACCAAAAAACCCAATTCAAAATAGCTTGGGAGGAGTAACACACAGGTCTGCACTTCTTATTTGTTAATATGGGAAGTAGTGTAACGGCCTCGAGTTGTGCCAGGAGAGGTTTAGACTAGATATCAGGGAAAACTTCTTCACTGAAAGGGTTGTCAGGTGCTGTAGCAGCTGCCCAGAGCAGTGGTTGAGTCCTCATCCTTAGGGGTGTTTAAAAGACAGGTAGATGAGTTGATCAGGGATATGATTTAGTAGTGGACAGGAACAATTGGACTCAATGATCTTAAAGGTCCTTTCCAGCAAAATGAATCTATGATAATCAGATAAACAAGCAAACCATCAACCCAATTCATAAATTAAACTTATATTATATTAAAATACAAAAGGGTTAAATAAATGAAAAACGGGCAAGAAGTGCAGGGTTAAGGTGCCATTCCATCTTATGCTAGCTCTGTTACATACAGTGGCACTTCACCTGGGAGGTGGCTGCTGTGAAAGGGTCTTCAGCATAGTTTCACCTTTAACTCTTGCTTTCCTGGCTCATGAAATTTTAAAGCCAGTTTATGTGATGTTTTGGAATCCTGCTTTTTCCTCTTGGTTTTCAAACACGAGTCTAAAATTATTTGTGCAGCTTTTTCTTACAAATTCTGACAGATGCAAACTGTGCCATACACTGAGCATCTAAATCAACTTCAGTACACACTAGCCCAACAGTGTTTATGCTGCCAATTAAAGGCATTGCTTTTTTGAATTATATAGGGAGTGAAATGATCTCTGACAGCTGTGAATTCCAGAAAAAGGGCTCTATTGTTTAGAGAACTGCCTTTAATATAGAGAAACCCTTGCTAAACTTTTGATTCCCAAGTATGGCAAACATTAATTGGCCGTAAACTTAACAAGAATCGGTTCACTCTTTCCACAACTTTTGCTCCACTCCCCCACTTTCCTTCTCATTACTTCTCATTAGCCTCTCCTAGCAAGTGCTTAGCTCAGAAACACCCCACCCCCCACATTCCCATGTTTCCATCTTTATGCCTTCAGTGTTCTCATACTATTTTATTTAGCTCTTTCAGTAGTGCTTACTCTGCCAGATGATTTCTACAAAAAGCAGGCTGGCTAAGTACAGGCAGCTTGGCAAACTCTCATGGTTTTGTCCTAAGCCTTGTACTCTACTGCTGTGTTTCTTAAAATCCAAATCCCAGTGATGTTTTAAGAGGAGAGAAGCTCATATTTCAGTCCTTTGAGTGTAGCTGTCCAGTCTTTACAGTTTCAGAGAAAAGACTAAAAATGTTACCTGAGCGCTTCCTAGAAAAAACAAAATGTGAAAGAGCAGCGAAAGATATTGCTTTCTTTAAACCTTGTATTCTTTAAGCCAATTTCATGATTTTTGGATTCAGATTTCTTAAAGGAATAGGAATCTTGCACTAGACTGAAACTACACACATAAATCTTTATCACCTAGTTATTTGCCCAGTGTGCTACATGGAAGAAGATAATCATAGAGTATCATAATCACAGATAAATCCACTTCTTTATTTTAATGAACTTTGAATTTTATAGACAACCAAGAGACTTATAAAGTTGAGGAGGTATTTTTAATAAATACCATCAAAAAACTAACAACACTCCTTTTTTTTTGATTTTTCAGTAAAGACTTTCTGTATTTTTTCAGGCTTAAAAGTCTAGGAATTATATAGAAAATTCTAGAATGAAAAATTGGAAACAGAAGAGAACAAATATAATAAAATCCTATATATTGTGATTTTGAGTAGAGATGTGAGCATTATGCTAATTTTATAAATGATAAAACATCTCAAATTCATTCTGGGCATATGGGTAGCAACAGCTGCAACATGCTCTGAGTTGGTCCTTTATCTGAATTCATGGTTTAGATGTATTTTAAGATCATCAAGTGAAATCAGGACCATTTGTCATAGCTGCTCTGCAGCCCCTTGCTACTTGCTGGGCCCCTTCTGGGTGAACTATCCAACAGAGCAGTGGAAAGCGGGATTAAATTACATGCCTGGGGCCACAGAGATGGGGACAGTTCTCCAGCTCTGGGTTTTCAGCCCCTCCTATAACAGCTGAATGAAGTTGTGTCTCTGTTTGTCTGCCATTCTTGTCATTTTTTTCTTTTCCTGTGTCACCGTCTTGCCTTGAGGTAGTTTGCAGTGCTGCATTTTTGAGCATTTAGTACCTTCCGGGCTAGGACTAAGCTTCCACAGCAGCCTCATATTCTTTTGCTGATCCTACCAATAATATCTGCCCTGTGAACAGAGGAAGTGCTGCTGTTCACATTTTCATGTTAATGAGAAGAGTGTATATATCCTGTCTAAATCTTCCCTTTTCGTACTGCTTCAGGGCTGGAGGTATCTAACAGCACACGATTTTTTACGTCCAAAAAAAGAAGAAAAATAGTCAGAAGTAAACTGTAAATCACCTAGGGGCAGATGTGTGGAAAAGACAGATGATACTAATCGATATTGCACCTCTTTTTCATTAGATCAGAATCGAGTTATTATTTTAACCTACTGCTCAGTGTTGGTGACTCATTACCAGGTTGTCTCTGAAGAGCTCATGAGGTGTTACAACAGCCCAGAAAAAACACAGAGCTCTTTTACTAATCTCAAAATACTTATAATTATTAATTAGGTGCCAAAGTCTATTGCTATGATCGATGTCTGTTCAGCATATCATAATGAACAATGCAAGTGTGATAGTTAAAACAATGTTGTGGGTTAGAATTTAACAGATTTTTTTTTATTTATGACCCCTGAGGTAAGATAATAAACAGTTTATGTTAGTAATTTCCTTGTACAGATTGATGTAAGATTGATTTGAAAGTCTTTACAAGTAGCTATTGTTGTCATACTTATAAATGTTTGGATTTGTGTTGCATTTATGAAAATACTATACTTTATATTAATTTGTCAAAGAAATCACTATGATCTAGCAACCAAATACTAAATAATGGTGCACTTGCTTATCTATCATGCCAAAGAAGAAATGAATATTCAGACAGTGGATACAAAGGCAGAAATTTTTTTGTATTCCCTATTCTCAATATAAGGAATTCAATTATGCATATGAATGTAGGGCAGATATTGCTTTACAGTACTTATCAATAAAAACTTGATGCAGTGAATGACCTAATGAGTAAGCAATGGTTACGGAGAATATGTTATGTTTGGAAATAGGGTTATTATACACATTCTTCATGTAAGAACTGAGTCAAACTTATGGGCTAGTGCAATCTTGTGTTCCACACACCAAAAAAATCTCTTTTTCATAATTTTAAGTAAAAAAATGGCATTTTTAAGAACAATTGACAGTCTCCATCTTCCCCTCTGAGGTCCTATAGTATATCATGTGGAATGCAAAGTGGGTTGAAAAAGAAAAGAAATATGAGAAAAGAAATACTAAAATCCAGATAGTCTTCTATTACGAACCACATAAGCTGCAAGTCAAACTACGGCCAGTAATTGTGGATCTGCAGTCCATCTATTGTCTGACTGTTCAATGGATTGCACAGCAGTGAATAAGTATTTGTGTTGTAAAATATGACACTTCTCACATTAACTTAAGACACATCAGTGAAAGGTGAATATTTTTCCTTGTTAAGAGTGGGAGTCTGGCTTGGGCACCAGCATAAACTTTTTCTCTAATGCCTATGAGGCACACAAAAGAAGTCCCTCCTAGGCCAGGGCAGGTGCAGTGCAAAGTCCTTCTCAAGAGAGAGCCAAGGAGTGTTCACTCTTCTCTCTCTCCAAGGTTGCCTCTTTCTCTACGTTGATTGCAAAAGGAATCAAAGGAGATTAGCTAGCCAGTTGGCGAACTAAAAGTCATGCATTTAGTCCGTTTTCAGCGGGGACCCTCATGGAGATGCTTTCCATGGTTATCCAGAGAAAATTCCAAATCTAAACAATCAAAAGACAAACTATTTCTGGGATATTTCCAGACAAGGTAGAGCCAATCGTTTTAAAGAACTCTCAAATATTATTAAATAGATATTTTGGCAAATCCTCAGTGTTGGGAACGTGTTTTCTAACAGTTCTCTACATAAAGCCTGAAAGAAATCTTGAAATTGTTCATTAGTAATTGCAACCAGGAAAGTCTGAAATGGCCAAATGGAAAAATATTTTTGCAATCTGTCACCATTTCCTTTAAAGGGCCCGTCCAAATCCTGCCAAGAAAAGTACCTTGTTACTGACCCTGACTGCAGCATGCACCAACCAATGCTTCCCTTGTCCTATTTCCCCTTCTGCCTTTCCTCTTTCCCCTTTCCTTTTTTTCCCCTCTCTTCCCCTTTTAGTTCTACGTGTGAGGAGTAAGGTGCACAACTCACTTTATTCTCTTGATTCATCTCTCTAGACTCTTTGGATGTTTTACGCAATGAACTGCGTGCTTATCTTTGGCCAGGGTGAGATGACATCGGACTTCCCATCCATGACACCTGCAAAGCAACATCCATGAGAGCTTTTTACACTTACTTGAGTTGTTTATCCAGCAGGAGAGTGGGAGAAGGGTGAGTGTACCAGACCTGTTCTTTCCTCTCCCTTTTTTAAAGCATAGTGCACTAAAAAACAGGCACTACCTGGCAAGGCTGCTAATGCTACAGCAATGTTGCTTGGTTGGCAGTGAATGCTTTGGCGGGACTGAGAAAAATCCTCCTGCTTAAGCAGTTGTACTTGCTCAGTCTCACTCTGGAGAATATTTGGATTGTTAGGAACTTCACAGACTTTTCATGCTTGATTTAGTCCTGCTACTGGCTGTGACCCGTACCTACACAGCAGATGATAGGCAAAACCATGACAGCCATGGAGTGTGTGACAGGATGACTTGCAATAAAGTAAGGAGAGTGAGGAAGAATGGAAAAAAGGGAAGGAAAGAGGAAGAGGGCCTTTGGGAGGACCTAAGAAAAGCCTTCCATGTCTGCTTGTGAGTGTGGGGTTGAACTTCCAACCGGAATCATCTTTTGATCCAGTGAAGTGCTATATATAAATGGAAGGCCTAACGTGACTAGAAAGTTCAGAGGACTGTAGTTCTGTGTCCAAGAGATCACTCTACTTTCTCATGAAATTATTCTTGTCCAGTCACGCAGCGAAAGCTAGAAAGGGCACATACTTGGCAGTGTTAGGTTACTGGTTGAACTTGGTGGTCTTAAGGGTCTTTTCTAACCTAAAGGATATCTGTGAGTCTATAACTCTTTATAGCTCAGGTCCTCACTTGCAGGAATGTCAGTCCTTGTTTCAATATTATATACTTAGTGCCTAATAATGCTTCTTTTTTTTTCTGTTGAGTAAAGGAGCAAGCCCCAAGAAGTCACATATCTACCACTAAGTGAAAGACAACGCCTAGCAATTAACTTTATTGCATCCTTGTGTAGATTTCACTCAGAGTTGTAAAGGAGGATAATAACTTGGCACTTCCTGCTGCATGTCCTCACAGAGTCTTGCAGGATAAAGCCTGTGTCTGGGACGAATGCTGACCTGGATTAGTGGAAGAACCTGAGCTACCAGATCCATTCACATAGTGCCCTGGGGCTGCATATTTGGGCAATGGGACCTGACTTTTGTCCAAAGAACATGTAAGACGGAAAAGAGAGAGAAATAAACCAACACAGATCTGCTAATGGAAGTGCTCCATTGAAACACCCCCATGCATGGCTGAGGTCATTAATGAAAATAAAATGCTTGGGTTGAGCTGTGCATATGTAACTGTGCATATTATAAGTTTTTTAAATTTTTTTATACTCTAGTAGTAAAATTCTAGCTATTTCCCGATAGCACAATATATTGAATTCAGTGTAATACTTTCGAAAAATGTTGACTGAGAGCCTGACTTAGTAAACTGAAAAAATTAAAGGCAAGTAACAGCAAAGAAATCTCTAATAACTGGTTCAAGATTTTCTGGAGCAACAATTTCTTCGTTCAAATTTCTCATAAAATTTCTACGCACTAAGGGAAGTTTTCTCTATATAGTTCATGGAGGGAGCTCATTTTAAAGGTAAATACTATCTGATGCAAATCAATGTAAGAAAAACAAAATTAAAAAAATATTTCTTCTGCTTGCTAGTGATTGTTGTGTCTGATTGATCTTTAATAAGTTTTAAGCTAACTGCTTTTTAAGAGATAATGCATGTTAAATCCAGAGCTACAATTTGTGCTTGCAGTACCATTGACTTCACTGGATCTAGTTCTGTTCTCTCCAGCTGAGTATGTAACCCCTTGAAGTTCTGGGAGAAATTACATTACATTTTTCAGTTGGAAAAGTGGACCCAAATCTTTCAGTCCTGGGCTCTGAGCCAAGCAGCATAGCTTTCGCCTTTTCCCACATTCAGCATCTACTTGCATTTCAATAGCAAAGCCTGGAAACTGTCAAAAAACGCTCTGGAGGTGGATCTGGTCCATGTCTACAGCTACATTACTGACACATATATCAGTGATTTCAATACACTTACAGTCAAATTGCTTTAAAGACTGTGGAAACTTGTTTATACATCTTTTAACAAGAGAAAAACAGATGTCCTTACAGTCAGTAATATGGGAGTCAGTGTACTTTATCCACATCACCCTTAGCTGCAGGTCTTTTGAAAACTGGTCTGAAAGAAAGGGCTGGTTTTTCATGGCACTTGTATATGTTTTCTAAACAGAGAGCATCAGTGAAGTTCAAATGCACTGTGCCTTCACAAGCTGATAATATCCTGCCTTTAGAGAGCGATCAGACAGATGGGCCTCAGATGATGCTGAGGCCCATTTGTGAGCTCGCAGTGAGTTAAATTCTCCTGCTCTTGCTCATGTGGACGGTACTGAGTAACTGCGATTTCCGTAGCAAGTAGGGGCAGAATTTTTTGGTGAGGGAGGGATGGGCACTCATTATGAAAAGCTTAAGGGAACAAGAATCTCTTTCAGAGTGAAATGCCAAGCTTCTCGAAGTGGCAGTTTTGCTGTTAGCATCACAGGAGCTGGTAGCAACCCTGAAGTTTGTAACCCATGTCCATACCTGCTGAAACTAGATAAGAAAGGCAGGCTTGCCACTTCACAGGGTTTTGAGAAGATATATGCTGAATGAGATGGATTCAGCTCATTTATTGAAGGTCAAAATTGCTGCATAAGTGTTTAGCATTCATTGTAACTGCTCTTCTTTGTAAAAGCACGCCTTGGGATCAAAGCATTATGCTTGCTGCACCTAATGCTCTTGCCAGTATATATTTGCATCCATCTCATATGTACACACGTTGCTACCAAACCCACCCAGAAACACAGAAAAGACCAATACTCAGAGGGCACATGAAATTAAAAGCAGTGTCCAGAGACTGTAGTTTATTAAACTTTAACTGGCAGGAGAGAGCCCCTGCCCCAGTGAGGCCACAGCAGTGCTGGTCTCCAGCATCTCACAACCTGACTCTGCCTGGCTCCACCGAGCTGAGGCCACCCAGGGGCCCATGGCTTAGCACAGACCCAGGGCATTTCCCAGTGTCCATGGCCCCTTTGGCTGCACCGCTCCTGGATGGAGTGGTGGAACAAGCCTGGCTACCAGGCCTTGCCCTGATGGACCCCTGTGGGGAGCACCCAGCCCTGTGGCACCCTGGTGGCAGTAGCAAGAGTTTACTGAAAGAATTTTCTTATCTGTCATCAGTTTTGTTGCCTAGGGAATCTGCAACGAAGTCTCTTTTTGACATGTAGGGGAGAGAGATGAGTGGGAGGCTGAGAATGGGAAAAAGGTAATTTCTTCCCCTTTCAGCATGCAGCTGAAGATCCACCTCCGTATACCCTTCAGGATTCAGGGAAACCAGCAAGACCGAGACAAACTCAAAACTCGCATAAAGCCCCAAGCCAGCCTCTTTTTGCTTAGGTTCTCTTTAAAAGTGCCTTTTTCAGACTGGAGGTTGGTGTCCACTTTTCTCTGAAACCTCAACCCAAGATCTCATGCAGGTCTTTATAACAATCTCATGGCAATGAAAAGCAAAGTTTGTCTATGTTGTCTTTGTCTACTGGCCTATATGACGGGAGAAGAGTGTTTTATTCTTTGGAGTCAAGGATTCCCTCCTCCTTTTCTTTCAAAGCACAAAAGTCTGCTGCATTTCTTATGTCAGCTTCTGAAGGCCTTCCGTTGTATTCATTCTTCCTTACCTGACCGTATTCCCACAGAAGTTACAGTCCTTTTTATCAAGTCCTTTTATCAGATAAGTTGTCTTGCTAAAATAAGGACAACATATATCTGGCTAAAGTAGTATTTACCGTAATTTGATTTCAGTGGAAGTCTCTCTGATGGAATGCTTTTATGTATGCCCTGCAGTGGGGGAATCAATGTGTAGGTTATAAGTACTGTCCAAAATCACACAGCAGGTTTGCAACTGAGCTGGGGAAAAGGGCTGCTGACTAAATTAACAGGCAGAAATAAAATGAACAAAAAAGGCACAATTTTTTTTTACATGACACATAATTAAACACTAAAATTCATTGTCCCAGGGTGTTGCAAAGGCCAAAATTATGAATGGATTAAAACAGGAATCAGACGGCTTCTTGGGGAAAAAAAGTTTGTCAGGGTCTGTAAAATACAAAAATGCACATGCAATCTTCAGTTTAACTTCCTAAACAACGGGAAACTGGGAGCTAGGCTTTGGCAGGGAAATACCCACCCTGCTGTTGTGCTGTTGTCATCTTGTAGTAGCTATTTTCAGATCTAGGAGTCTGGTCTATATGTATGCATACATTTACATACATTTAAAGACACACGTATTTTATAGTTACACATGTATATTCTTTCTCACAGGAACTGGTTCATGTCACATTAAACGACTGCAGCGCTGGATGCAGCTGTAGCGTTGACATCTTGAAAGTGTCTGTTTGTAGGCCTGATACCTGCAGGTAAATATCTGTGGAGTTCAGCAGAGTCGTCTTGGCTTGAGACGGGAGATCTACAACCGTGGCTTATCTTGCTATTGGCTCACAATATGTTCTCATAGCCCCAGTGCAAGGACTTCTGTCCTTCCCAGCCTCCACAGTCATTAATATTATAGCTTACACAAGTAACTCAGCTTGCACCTGCCTCCCGCTTCAGAACACTAGGAGGAAAACTATTCGCACCGAGGACCTTGAAGCCCATGGATGTCTGTTATGCTAGATATAATTTGACCAAGAAGATTTAAAAATGAGGCAGTGTTGCTTCTGGTCCTGGCACTGGAAAGGTAATTTAATGTTGAAGAGATGCCACAGCACCACAGGAAGGTGTTTATGAAGTTAGTTGAATTTAAAGCAACAGATATTCATCTAGACCTGAAACCTTTGCCTATGTACCATGCTCCATTTTAGTGAGGCATCCAGGTTTGCCTAGTCCCTCCCTGATCCTGTGTTATTTACACTGTGCACCAGTGGCTGTGTCATCTCAGAGAAATAGCTGCATTGTTCTTGCCTTCAGGATCAGAAGTCCTCACTCAATGAGAAACTGCAATTCTCACCATGTATTTATTGGAGAGCTCTATGAAAGGCCACATTAACACAGCATAACTCTCTATATGAACAGAGTCTAAGAAATTATGTCTATAAAATCAGCATGTTTTAACCAATTTTTCTACCGTCAAAACTCTCCATCATGTTCTTGTTTTGGTTATAGCTTTTTCAGTTGTTTCTCTTTGCAGTGTGGAGCTAATGCATGATTACATGAACAAAAAAGTAGGTATCCTGGGAGAGAGGGCAGAAAGGAACTCAGTTTTATTTGCCGTCTGTTCTGGTTTACCTCAAGCTGCCCTTTGCAGATGATGTTTGGCTGGGTACTCTGGCTCACTGCCTCCCTTTTCACTCCAACATCTTTCTGATATGCATGGCATATCCTAGGGCATAAAGGTTTGGCAGTTAGGAGAGATAAGAGAAAGATGCATTGAGCTTGATCTGGGAGAGTTTTCGAAGGAAAGGAGAATCTGCTCCCAAATTGAAGCTTCAGGAAATCTTAATGGAGTATAAAAGCAACTGATTTCTACCTTCTCCTCTACCAAATACAATGAAATCAGATGTTTAAATAACAATGAAAAGATTGCAGTCCAGATTCTCCTGTGTTTTATACACTATTTCTGATCATGATATTACCAGTTGAAAGACAAGTCCTCAATAAACATAGCAAAGCAAGTTAAAGATATATCAATTTCTAAACAATTGGCTTGTTTGAATAATTTAAAACATTTGCATTATTTTTGAGAGGAAACATGGTTTTCACTCTGATTTTAGAGCTAGGTGAAATTATAACTATGGATATGTCTTCAAGTGGCTACAAAACACGAGACCGGATTTCACAACTACAAAGCACCTATCCAGTCTTGCTGACTTCACTGGAATTGCTAAAACTCAGTGCCTCTGAAAATCAGCCTAAATATCCAATTATTCTTGGCCATACTAGGGTACATCACTTTTGTATTTGAGGAATAAATGCTGATGGTCAAAATCTGAAAATTGAAATCAACATATGGCTAGTGTTACCGGAACATGGAAGATGTGCATTTTCTCTTTTGTTTTGTTTTTCTTCCCCTAAATGAGTAGATTCGAATTCTTAAAGGATCTATCATTCAAAGTCTTCTAGCTCTTGAAAGCATACTGCATTTGGAAAGATTCAGTTAGTAAAGATATTTAAAGATTTCAAGATATTTCCAGCAACGTAGCCAAACTCTTCAGCTACTTGTGATTTGGTATTTCCAAAATCACATGCAAAACCTTCTCTTCACGCACTTTTCATGCAACCTGGCTTAAAAAATAAACAAACTTTTCACTCCATAAAACTGGCATCTTCTCTGTTTGGGTAAATTTTGTATCTGTTACAACAAGTGGAAATCAGCAAACTGGTTAGCATATGTACCCTTTCAAATTTCAAATTTTCCTTAGCGTACCCCTGATTTGCCATGATTTGATAAACTGGGTAATGAATTAAACAACAGTTTCTCACATTTGAAGGAAAAAAACCAAGAGCCTATATCAAGCCTGAGCGATATCTTCTCTGTGATCAAACCGACTTTGTATGTTTAGGTAACATGCTGTAAAGATGTGCTGCAGTGCCATTAGAACTCCATAAAGAGCTTAAACTTAATTTGCTTTTGTGACTTCATTTTTTCATTCTTTGCAAAGGTGGACAAAGTTTTCGCCTCAGAATCCTTTCTGTTAAACTACACTTAACAACCATGGGGAGTTCAACAACATGGAAATCTTTGGTTGCAAAATTTTTTAATCAAGGAAGTATCACTTAAAAATAGGTTTGCTTTTACTTTTTAAGAAACTATTTTCCTTTCCAGTGTTCACAGAGGATAGGATGTAATTTGGATAAATTTGGTTTGAACCACACCTCTGAGGTCTGGGATCTCAGTGTGGACATGGTTTGGCAACACCTGTGAGGCACTGCTGTTGCTGGAGCTGGGGCTCAGAGGTGATGAGCAAGCAGTGGCAGCTTAGTGAGGAAGGAAAAAAGGTAGCAGAGGACAGGTCAGCCCAAGAGGAAAAGACAATGAAGTCTGACTAAAATAGGATGGTAATAGTTGCTTCTTGAGGTAATTTGCTCCCTTTCTGAAAGCTTTCTGGCTAGACATTCACAATTAATCACATATATGTCATGTAAAAGGAGTGAATATTGCTTGTACAGTGTTATGGCACATTCATGCCTTTAACTTTCTGAATCTTGGCTTCTAAAGCTGTAGTTTCACGTCAAAAGGGACTAAGACTGTAAGACTGGATGTTGGCAGATGATACTCTTCTATATGGTGATTCAGAGAATCTGTTGGTGTAAAGAGGAGATCCCTGAGTAGAAGTATATACATGCTATTTGCCTAGGTTATAGAAAGGTACTTCTATCTATGCATTTGTGCTTTTTTTTTTTAAATGAGCTTGTATCTGAGTGTGTGCAAAGATTGTTTGGTACAGAGAATCTGATTCTGGAGGTTAAAAGGAGGCCACTGAAAAAAAGAGATCACCCTACTAACAAAGTAGTCCTAGTTGAGCTCCGGGCTACGCTCTGATACTCTGCAGGTATCTGATGTGGGCAGGGTCAAGAAGACCACACTGATGTTAGGTACGTACCAAAATCAGAAACTGAGACACCTAAGTGGAAGCACAGAGAGATCAACTGCACATACTCAACTCTCAAGGAGGTCAAGAACTATGAGCGTGCTCAGCTCCAGTCAGTAGATTTACCATCTTTGTTGCCAAAACCATGGCTGATGCTTGTGAACTGTTTTTAGCAGGAGAAGACATGAGAAACAGTTCTCATCTGGTATTTCTTAGCTTGTCACACTACACTTGATTAAAATCTGAACTTGGCAAATCCTTGAAGATCTTATTCTTGAAGGAATGCTTCATGTAGTGCAAAGCAATTGTGGGTGTGGGAGATTTTTTTTGTTTTGTGGGTTTTGTTTGTTTGTTTTTTTAAATATGTTAAAGGGACTGTGAAGCATGCTTTGGGTTCTCAAAGAAAACTCAGATGGGTCAGTGGACTGCAAACCAGGTTCCTGTGGGTGGTCTCTACTGCCAGTCATGAAAAAAGAGCATGCAGAATATACACAATTCCCCCCTTCTCCATTAGTGCTTTGGAAACCTAAGACTTTTTCTGGTTATGGAGTTTTGTCGGTTCTTATCACAGAAGTTCTCGGAAAGGAGTTAGGTCCTTCTGAGACAGATGGCCACAGGAGAGTTCAGAATTTTGGAGCATTTATTGTTTAGCTTAGGGGAGTTTCACCTTCAAGCAGCCACACACATTGAATTGGCCAATTGTCGTGAATTATCAATAACAACTCAGTAGAAGCTTTGTATCGATTGTTCTTGTAGGCACGTTGTCACATAGAGTCTTACTAATCTAGAAGCCAGTCTGGGTTTCAGAAAACTATGCCTATGCCCCTATTCTGCTCTGTATACCTGTTAACTGCAGGCAAAGCTTGAAGCTCTTGAGGAATTTTTATTTCTCACTGTTAGAAACAAAGGAAACTCTTTAGGAAACCAGCTGTTGTTATTCCACTGTTCACCTAAAGGTGACAAGAGCATGAAACTGGTTGTTACCTCAGGCTCATAATTTTTCTATTAGACAAGAGAAACAAAGAATGACACTATGCATTGATGGCTAGAGACTCTCCCCTACCTGGAGAGAGGAACATTTTTCATACCATTATTTAGGGAACCCAGTACAGTATGAGGCTATGTTGCAACTTATTCTTCAGAATTAAATATTGCATATCAGAAAGAAGTTATCTGAATCACCTCTTGTGGGCAAAGAGCGAATGACTTCCTTTCTGCAATTTCGTGACTAGGGCATTGATCTGTATCTCCATGTGAATTTCCAGACTGAAATGTTTTTGAGATTTTAAATAATCATTTCCAAATTTTTTCTGGTTTTGTTTTTTTTTATATTCTCTCCCCATTTTTTTTCCTCTTTCTGAAGGATCAAAGTCACTCAGCACAATCTGCTCTGTTGCGGAACACATAGAAGTGTTGCTGGTTTTCAGATAACCACTTGTTTTGTGCTTAATTTACAGATCCACTAGATGCCATGTACTTTAGGCCCCTGAAGACTGAAAGGAGTCCAGGAGCTCCTGGCTTGTGTTTCTGCAATTATATCTAGGGACAGGACTTCACTATGTAGCATAATTTCCTGGGAATTGTGATTTACAGTCTAGCTTGCTGTCTTCCTGAGACCAATGGTGAATCCTCAAACTCTGATACAGTGAAAATACACTGTTTCCAAAACCCCCTGTCATATTTTACATAGTTTAACCCTTGAGAGAAACTTGATGCAATGAAGTAGAATTAAGCATGCACCAGTAGAATACATACGTGCGTACACATAGGGCATTTCTGAAAACACTACTTTTCACAAGAGTAAACATATGCAGATTCATGTATGTACAGTACAAACTCCCCCTGACCTTCCCTTTTCAATTGTCTTGCTGCTCTAAACCAGTATTTATCATGGGATTGAATTGCAGTCCTCTGTACAGCTCATGCCATGTGTCCTGAATCATGATTTGTCTTGTCTAACTTGCTTTGGTGTTTCCACTACAAAACCATATCCTGAACCTATCCATTCCTTTTTTTTTCACTGGAAATACTCTGCATAATTATGTGAGACTGTCTGGCTTTGGCTTAGTTTGTGTTGTATGACATTCCTTTTGCAAAATCCTGTCTCTGTATGTGAAGAAAGGCGATTGCTTCTCCTCTTCCTGTTAGTATGATTTTCTGTTACTTCAATGGATCTTCACTGTATCTGTTCTGGGAGAAGTGCAATGTGTCTGCAAACTCCTTGATAGAGGCACTAAAATAGACAGCAATACCTTAATTCCATTAAAATTAACAGCAGTTGAAAAAGTATTCTTTTGCAAATCGCACCAACCATCACAAGAACTAAATCTTGAATAGTTACCATGTTCCAAAACTGCATTTTCAACAAATAAATGATTTTTCTAACTCAGGTCTACATATGTCAGCCTTATGTTCTCGAATTTTATGCAACAGGCTGTGTTACGTTACTTGTATATATAACAGATCATCTCATATATATTTAATAAGTAAAGCATACTGTGATGTATATACAGCACATGCAGACTGTATGTATATCATATGTAGAGCACCATATATTATTAGTGTAAATTTAAGCATAACTCCCCCCATCTACATCTGTATCCATAATAAATTCTGACATGTGATTGCAAGATAAGGAGCTGAAGTAAGCGGCTTGTTCCCTCAAGCTGCGCATACATGAAATGCAATAGATCCCATGCCTCCACTTACACATCATAGCCACACTTTCTTCACTGCTCTATCCACCTGGGAAACCTTGAAGTAAGAAGGGAGTACTTTTCCTTGTGACCCACTGAGGATGGGCTTTTGAGAGGTAAGTACTCTAGAATGTGTCACTGAGCATACATTTTGGCTCCCTCCTTTTTTGTAACAGGATTAGGTTGCAGAGAAACCTGCATGCACTTTAGAGGAAAATACACCTTAGTTGTGTGAGTATAGTATTGTCACCTGCAAAGGAAGATGAATGACCTGAATAGTTTGCTCCCTATGAGCCAGGTTGCTAGTTTAATTTCTGTTTCTTCTTTTCTGTTCTCTGAGTCGCTCCTTGCGTCTTTCTATAGCTTCCTTCTTTCTGTCTTCCTCTCACTTTCTCAGGTGGAAATAGGATGTGGCCCCCTCAGTGTGTCTGTCAAACAGTTTGGCTCTTTGGCTAATCTTTGACCAGACCTGACAGTATCCTTTCAGTGAAGTAGATTATTGGTTTCCAGTTAAACCTTTGGAATCCTAGGGCTCAGGAAGAATAACTCCAAGCACTGCATTTGGGAAAGCTTTATTAACAAGTTAAAAGTGAAAGAAAGATAATAATAGTATTTAAACAATCAACCAAAGCAAAGCTCACCTCTGGGTTTATAAATTTGTAGGGAAGCCATAATTACAAGGGGCCTCTGTTGCTACATTACATTTGCTTTGAAACCCAGACCCCCCCCCTGCTCCCACTGGATGCATAATTGGGTCCTCATAGGCCTCTTGAATCAAAGTAGTGTTGCAGTAAAAGTTTATTTATCCAGAGCTCATTAAAAGAGAACTTGAATGGGAAACTCCCACTCTGGGGATAGGATTAGATAGCCCTTGAGTATTCCTTCTCCCATGCCCTTTCAAGGTTTTTTGTTTCTAAATCTGCTCAGCAAAAAAAAGCAAATTGCCAGAAGTGAGATTAGTGAAGAATATTGTCCCAAGGACAATAAGGCTTCATTGCAAGGCTGGTATGAGATCCCTGCTTAAAAAAACCTACAAGACCTGGAGGTGTGTGAGCTCTTAATTGCCTACCTCTGATAAACTGGCAGTGAAAAAAAAAAACAACCTGAAAAATCCCATTCAGCCATGAATTAGCCTGGATCAAGTCCACTTGCTAATCAGAGTTTAATGAGGATGCTGCTGTCCTTAACATATTCAAAATGTTCAGAATTACCCTGCCTTCATGTTTGTGCAGTTAGTATTTCCTCTCTGCTGTCACTTCTGCACACAGGTTCTTGTGAATCTTTAAAGAAGATAATTATGTCTGGGACAGGCATGGTAGGGACAATGGGAGAGTACGTACCTCAGAACGAGTGAAAACCTAAGGCTGAGAGTTACTCAGCTAATTCATTCCCATATCATCCAAATTGTCTACGCCTCAGCTGCTGCAATAAATGCCCCTATTTGCTTATTGTTCATCAGACCCAGGCAGCTTGGATATATAGCAGGATTTCTAATACTGTATCACAGTCAGATTTTATCTGCCCTTCCTCTCAGGGGAATCAGTGGGGTAGCTATGTGTACCAGCCCCAGGGCTCAAGAATTACAGGCCACACCACTGCCAACCATGACTGTTTTTTGTCTTTTGTGTAAGACCTGATAAAGACTAGGAACCATGAGAATATAATCACTGTGCCAGGAGATGCTTTGACTTGTGTTGGTCTGCTGAAGTCAGTGAGTTAGCCCACTGCAGTAGCTGTATCACTGAAAGCAGCGGCCTCTGTGCACCCAGTAGACTCTAGGGCACTGACAGATACCCTTTGATACCTCATTCCCACCCTGCTGCTCTAAACTAGATGCTGTAGTGGCACCAAACAAAAAAAAATCTGAACAAAGAAAAAGAATTCGAGATTCTGATACCATATAATTATGAACTTGGTTTAGTGCAGTGTGTAACACTCAGACTGTGAGAAAAAAATAGTACTACATCTTCTTCTCTTGGTCAGCACTACCAGGGCTGTGTGGTTCAGTTAGAGACCGTAGACCAGCAAAGGTGCTATTGAGTGAGGTTAGAGCGAGGCAAGTACCTGCTGTGCTAAGCTCAAAGCTTAGATTTTCCACAGCCTATCCCTCGAAGTCTAGTAAATCTTACAAACTGGTTATAAGGCTGTGAACTCTGTATTCTGCAAAGCATGGCCCATCCACAGTGTGCTTCTTGCCCTGATTTTATACGTTTGCTGAGTTCAGTGGAGCAGTACTTGATTTGTAGCAATGTGAATGAGAGGAAAATCAAGTGTAGGAGACCATGAGTGGCTTTATAATACTCAGATTTTCTTGAGTATTTCATAAAAAATTGCACTAATTAAGCTTCCTCACTGTCTTTTTAGAACAGCCCTTCAAGATGACAGGGAAAGTATGAATTTACTATCATCTGCCATGAATAATTCTTGTTGAATTTCTTTTTTTTTAGACAGAATATTTTCATGACTTCTGCTGGCTTATGTCTTCCTAAAATCCAGCACTGTTATTGGTTTTAGTGGAAGCAGTATGTTGAGGCATAAAATTACTCTTCTAAGTTTGCAATTATATGTAAAACACAAAGTGCTTTCTCACCTTTAACATTCATTTAATCTGTTATGTGGTTCAAAGTTTTCAAATAAGTTTTTTGCAATGGTATTTCATACAGAAATTAAATCTCAGTAATTTTTTTCCTCTAAAAACTAGAGAAATAATATCAATCTGCCTTAGTTAAATAATTTTTATAGGTAGTAACATTTTTAATGAAAAGGTACTTTTTACAGGCCGCTGCCCACAAAAGATCTTCAATCCCTTTCTGATCTCTGAGAAAAAGTCATTGTCTTCAAAAAACTCTTACGCAACAATGGTCCAATGCTACAGAAATGTAATATAAATGCAATTTAATGTAATCTGACCCCAACACAAATAATGTTTTAGAAGGAAAGTTGGAGGAGTTTATACTATTTAAGTATAAATCTGCATAAATTTTGTGCTTTGAAGAATAACATTTTCAGAAAGGTTTTGTGAAGGCTGTGTAAAACCTGGATGGCTCTCTGTAAATTTTCTTCTATTCTTGCTCTGAACATTCATCAGCTGTAGTCACTGACATGCTGGAATCCCAGCACTTTTTATATCGTGTGCATTAGTAAACAAAAACTAGCTGTAGCTACATTTTTTGATTTTTCACATAGTTTATGATTCAGCTTTAATTCCCTTTTTCTTTACCAGGTGACATACCTTGTATCAAATCCTACATAACAGAAACAGTTTGGGACTAAATATTGAACGAAATATGTTTGTGTAAACTGAGTATAAACAGGATTTTTTAAAAACAGCACATAGTTCGTGCACTATTTAGATCAACAGCTATCTTTCCAGCAAGTAAAGTGAACGTATTTGATAATTCAGCTTTGATAAAAAAAGGTCTAGGTAAGATCAGTTAGTTGTAAAGTATTTGGGTTTAAGAATGCTGAAGTGTTCCATCTGGATGGAAAATTCTTAAATAAAGCATTTAGACATTTCCAGAACTCTTTTTCTGACATTTTCAAAATGAAATGTTCTGATATTTCTGAATTAATCCTTTGTCCGCTTTTCATTCTGTACGTTTTTTTGCCATTTTGTCATTTTGTTTCAGTTCAGGGCAAACCCAAATATTAAAATATCCCTGCAGTAAGAAATTCTAATATTGGACCAGGTCTACTTCTGATAATGAACCACATGTAAAGTTATTCAAGACGTCACAAATCTCAAGGAAACTTTGGTTCAAATTTGAACTGCAGCTGAAGGTTAAAAACTGTTCTTATCCAAATTACAAGGGAAAACTTGCCAATGACTTTAAAAGTACTTTGCAAGGTATAGAATCCTTTTGTTCCAGAATAATCTGCCAGAATTGAAAGTATATAATATATTTCTAGAAAGTTTAAGGAAAAAACATAAAATAAGATTTATAAGACAAACTATTCAGGCAGTGCAAGTTCAAAATGAAACCCAGTGCTTGCATTATAGCTAAAAAGTTTAGTAATATTTCCAGAAGGTCAACATGCAGTTCAAGATCTAAGTTAAAGTATATCCAGTTATAGAAGGTTCAAACTTTTGAGTACTGAAAAGATTTATGTATTTTCCAGTTCAGGTTTGTTTCTTATGTTTTTCTGTAGTTTCCCTGTTTGCTTCGAGACGGATACATGAGAAAGAGGGATGTGAAAGATGCAAAGCCATTACTAGATGCACTTGGGGCTTACTGTTTCTTCATTTGCCCTAAGATCCAAAAGTAACTTCCACTGGAGCCAGAGAAACTGATTTACCTTCTGGTACAGCTTTTTGCATCCGACCTGTGCATGGAGGCTGCACTGACCGCCCTAGCTGAACGCTGTTGATGTACAGCTCAATGTCCCACAGCAAAGAAAGAGGAACGTCTGGGTCATTTGCTGCTTTATTGGTTTTGAGCTACAGACTGAAATGCCCTGAGCTGTATGAAAAAGCTGCATCTCAAAGCAACCACTGGATGTTGCATCTATTCTCAGGAACCAGAGCAGCCTGTAGTCTGTGACATGAAAAAGATAGCATAAAGAAATCTTGGACTCCTAGGAGGTGCAGGAGGTAATTTAATATCATCCCATGGGTACAGAGTAAATATGAATGAGGGAGAAATGAGGCCCATGGTCTGCAATAGGCTCAGTAGTACTGCATGCATTTTGAGCAGGTGCAGAAGAACAACACAACAAATACTTCTAGAACTTTCCTAAGAAAAGAAGCCTTTCTGCTTAGATAATTTTTCAAGGACTTGGTATGCAGAAATGAAACAACATTTTAAAAAGAAAATTTCCAAGTCATGAACTTCTTTGAAGGAGCTCCTAGCTCCTTCAAAATACAGAAGGGGTTTGTGTTCATTTCAAGTTTTGGGTGAAAATTTGGGTCAAGTTTCAAGATGGTTTCTTGACCTCTAATTACTATTATTAGCACTCTTAAATGGACTCTTTAGAAAATCCCTTGACTAAGGAGGGCTGGAGCGAGCTAATGAGTATGAGAGGGAGAAGAAGGTCCTTGTCTGAATTTTAAATATGTCAGCTCACTAATTGGGGACCAGCGGAGAATGCTTCTTTTGGAGTGGAGAAAATTCAGGGGCAGGTGGGAGCAGAAACAATATTTTTTAGACCTGTCACTTTAAAATTTACCTACTGCTGCTTTGACATGGCATCAAATGAATTTTTAAGCAACAATAAGTAACCTTATACTCCCTTTAGGCATTTACAGGGCTTATTTGTTTTTGTTTTTTGAAAAATGAGCTGGGCAGGTTTTTCCAAGTCTCATGGCTTTAAAGTAGAAAAATAGTTTCTGATCATCCTGGCAAGAGCCGTCTTTTCTTTTCCAAATAGAAATAAAGAATTAGAGAGCCTTGTGCTAGAACTTTGTTATGTGTTAGACCAGCAGAGTCCCTACTAACAGTGCTGTGCCAGTTGGACACTCTTCTTGTCTTCCTATATTTCTGTTTTCCCTTTTTCTGGTAAAAACATTTTTGTATGCTGTTCTAACCGTTGCATGTATCATTCCCACTCTCAGGACCCACCCTGATTTTTTTTCTTCAGAGGACCTGCAGCTGCAGTAGTCTTATCCAGCACAGAGAAATGTCCAGAACTTTTTTTGCAACAGATATACTTTCTCGTGATCACCACCTGAACATAACTGACACAAACTCTGTGTTTTTTCTTCTGAAAAAAGTGTATGAGGCGTGCATTTACAAAAACATATGTTTGTTCTTTTTGCCTACAGAATTTGTGAGAGTTGATGTACATGCTGATGTACAACATCATGAGTCCCTCATGAGCTTAGAAATTATGTGGATTCATACATTACACTTGAAATCTCTCCAGATTGGGCTGTACCCAGTATTTCAGAATGCAATTCCAAGACACAAGCAACAGAGAATCAAAGTGACTCCCTGTTTCCAGCAACATGTTTCTCTTTCTATCAGCCAAGGAATCCAATGAACTGAAATATTTTATTTTGACTGAGGTTTTTTGCCAGTTATTTTTTCTTTTACTGTTACACATATATATTCCATTCCATCCATGTGAAGCTGTACAAAGTTTGATGATTACTTACTGGCAACAAAAACTTTCCCTGGTGTATAATGCTTGTGTTCTCTGGCTCTACAGAGAACTGAGTGCCACAGTCCCACAGTGACAAAACAGATGATGTCTGGCTTGAAGTAAATCGTACACTCATTTTCCATCTTTTACATATGCTTTTATAGCCATGATTGTTCTTCTACTGATAAAGAAAACCTCATTTATATTAAAAAAAATGTTTCTGTCTATGAAGAAAACTTCATGCAAGGCAATCTTGGTCATCATTTTGTATTTATAGAGAGCTGATGAATATCTGTCAAAAGTATTGCAGTCTGAATTTACAAAATAATACTGATAATAATGGGAGCTTAGCATCTCAGAAAGGGTCAAAATGTGCATGTATAGATACAATTACATGGTGTGTTGTGGCCCAGTCATAAAATGTGCTGAAGACTATTTGTTTTCTTGGGCTTTTCCAAAGCACCTTGGCTGGTGGACTGTACAAAAATAAAAAAAATTACATACTGCTTTCCTTCCCTTCCTGTATAACTGTATTGCTCAGTTAATTACACAGTTTTGCTGACATTGTGACTCCCATGAAGTAAGGTAGGGAAATAAATGCTAGGACTAAGAGGAGAGATTAATTCTGTCATCTGCTTTAACAGAATGTTTTGTAATACACTACACAGAGCAACCTTTAAATTTGATTGTGCGTGTTTACATTGCAATGGAACAAGCATCTGCATGGAGAAAAAATGGGACTAAATGTGAGCTTGTTACTGCACTATAAAGGCAAGCTCTCACTCCAGCTATCAGCTCCATAGAGATTTTGTTGCTCTCTTTTCCCATTTACTCAACAGGCTTCGTGGCTGTTTTAAATATCCAAAAGACAAACCTTAAAAGAAGTGCAAGGTGCCATCCGAGCACTCGGGCTATGGATTACAAGAAGATTTGATCAGGGGAAAAAAAGTAAGGAAAGATGGCAGCTGCTTTCTACATAAGCTATGCAGTCAGCCTTTTGGAATGGTTTTAAATAGCTTCAGCATAGGTCACGTAAATGTATTCCCTCTTTTATG